>CM050888.1:153036028-154286028 GCA_027725995.1 Rhynchospora tenuis | reverse complement strand
AAATTAAAGTATATTCTTTCTCTAGTAGGCGTCTTTTGTGTTCTAACTTCTAAGAGAAGCTAGGAAATTTGAGATGAGGGATGCACAAACGTTCTGGTACTACAGCCACATGTAAAGGTTGATGTCCCTGGTGCTTTTTGCTCCCCACATGCATCCAAGTAAGAATTGAATTATGTCTAGGTTCAATGAATAACATTTGCGACAGGCCGTGGCTAGCTAGCCGGCTTAAATTCGGTCCGATGCCTATCTAGTGAAAATTGACCGGTCTAATTATAATTAAACTTTCAAGCAATCGGCCAATTACTAATTTGCAAACTGAATGTTTTATTATTAAAGTCAAAGCTTTTCTGATAGAAGTCATTGAAAAGAAAAAAGGAAAGCTAGTGAATGTATGCTTTAAACATGACTACCTGATGATACATTCAATGGTTTAGTTTACAGTACTGCTCTATATTCTGGCACTAATTAGCAAGGAGAACATCGATCGATAAGCATCCGAGCGCTTCAATTCTAATTAACTAAAACAGTTACAGAAGCCGATTAAAATTAAGCAAATACATTGTTTTCAGTCTCAGACTTGAATCAAGAAAAATTTATCCATAAGCATATAGCATTGCTAGTCCGCACATGGAATAAACTAGCAAGGTCTATATATCTACAGAAGGCTGACTTCTTATCCAAGCCTCGTTAATAGAAATGGCCCAGTTCGTGATTCATTTTATGTGATTGACTCCGTGAGTTTGGGTGCTCACTTAGACCCATTTCTCTTAATCATTGTTTAAATATAATATACCTAAAAAAAGGCCCAACTCAAAAAAAATAATAATAAAAGACAAATATTTTGTGGAGATTGGATTCAATCAAATTTATTGGATCGGACCCTTATTAAATTTCATCATATCTCAATTTTAAAAATTCAAATGACCAATCCAACTATTTGCTATCGTTTGGATGGGTGGGGAATAGCCTATTCCCGAATAGCTAATCCCAGGACTAAATTTTTCATCCAAACGCAATTACCAATTCCAGGAATAGCTAATTCCAGAAATAGCACTATTTCCAACAACACTCTTCCCAACAACACTTTTATCTCTACTTTTCACACTTCCCAACGCTATTCCTAAACTCACCATCCAAACAACATTCTTAGTTCCGGAATAACACTTTTCCCACGCTTCCCGAAATCTCACTTTTTCCTTAAATTTAGTCCCAGGATTTGCTATTCCTACCTATTTCCCACCCATCCAAACGACCCCTTTAATATAGTCTCCATATTGAATCTCCTTGTGGACGAAATTTTATATTCTTTTCAAAATCTTTAATAATTTATTATTATTTTTTAAACTGTTGTTTTTCAAGGGTCCAGAATTAATTAAATTAAATTGAGATTTTTCTAAAATACTAAAAAAATAGTATAAAAAATAAAAATATATATATAAATTTTGGTCCGTAAAGAGATTAATTTCAATATGAACATCACATCGAACGGTTTAGATCTATTATTTATACTTTGAAAATTGAGATTTGACGAAATTTAATTGGAAATCCTGTCAAATGAATTTGATTGAATCGATTCACATATTTTTGTGTTGGATGAAATAAATTATATGGACAAGATGCGGCACGTGTAACTGTATAGATCACTGAAATTAATAGAGACGATATTAATCTCACTGCATAGCATGTCTCCTGGATGATTGACTGCCCGGATCTAACTTCTTTAATAGTTTAATATGGACCATGCAATCATCCATTATAATGCCGGATTACACCTAAAATAAGCATCGATCGGCTTAATATAACTGAAAAAACTTTATTTTGTAAAAAATAATACAGATCTATCCATACTTAACAGAACAAATACATAAGTTTTTTAACAAAATTTTAATATTAAGCCTAGGCATCGACCTTTCTCCGGCCCTACCCGTTTATCTTTAGTAGCACCAGCGATGGATATTGAGGTAGTATACTAGTGGTAATGGTGGACAATGTCCCTCATTTTTTGAATAAAATTATTTTATACAGTAGTTTTTTTAAATATTAAGTATGAAGTTTTTTTTTTAAAAAAAATACATATATATCTGAACTCCATAAAAATATCATTATTATTTTATTATTGACCCACATTAGCTACTAATTATACTTCGTTTGTAAATATCACATAATGATAATAAAATTATATTCTATGACCTCTACCGGAAACTTTTCTGGTTTCGCCGCTGACTAGCACATGCATGAAGCAGAGGATCCATGTTAAGATAGTTGTACTCTTGAAAAAAAAAAACAATCGCAACTCTTCAGACAAAGTCGGCACAATGAACTCAAATGATGAATTTATAAATTACATCCTCTGCTATTTTTTTTATCATAAATTTATGACAGATGATTTCAAAAGTCGATAAAGTATTTTGTATAAGTTATAAAATATCCTCCTAATATATTGCCTGCATTTTGTCCAAATCGAATATTTAAAATTTAGTGCTATAAAATGTTTACAGTCGCAACTACGACAACAAAAACGAAATCCAGCTGGCCATTTATATTGGCCTCGAACCGTACGTTGTCTGGAGAAAGAAACCGTAATTAATGTCTTCTAATTACAATTGGATTGAAATTGCTGGCATCTCTGAATGATTAATTCATTCAATTAATTTTGGATATGTTAGGATATTGGCTAACTTACAAAGGCGAGGTGACAAATATATACTCCAAAGACCCATGCCATTTTTTTAAATTTATGAGTCTTTTTTTTTCAAAGGCCAATGACGACCAACAGCAGGGCTTCATTAAATAAAAAATAAAAGCTACCATTTAGTGAGAAAATATCCTATAAATTTGAGACTTGATTTTCCAGTGTAATGGATAGAAAATTTTTCTTTAGAGGGAGATGTGGGGCAATGTTGTTGTTTCTTATTTTTATTATTTTGTACATGTGGGATTAGTGATGAAAACTGAAACATGTAGCATGAATTGTTTGTTACTAATCTCAAAAAAGGCAGCAGGTGTCCATTTGTTTGTCTCATCGGTAGCCATTATTGCGTCTAGGTTCACTGTACCGGTGTACCCATTTCGTTGACTTGAAATTAATTCTCATCTTTCTTCAGATAATATAACAAATTAGTATATCCATGTTATTATAGCTGACTTTCTCATTTCGATCGAGAGAGATAGGATAAAAATGTTTGGGGAAAACAATTGTGATTTGGAGAAGACGACAAAGAGTTGGATGTTCTCCAGAGTTCCCTCCAAATCACTTCAGCAAAAGCAAGCGAAGGATTGGATGCATCGATCGCTGCTTGTTTCTGGCTGAAGTGTTTGGGGGAACATCTGGTGAGATCCATCCAACATCCAAAATTTAGGTCTCAAATTTTCAATTGCTTCCTTCGTTCAAGTAAGAATTCATAGGAATTTAGCCTTGGCTCAGGTCGCTTGATTATGATTTAAGAAGGTAGATTGGCTAGTCTCCAACAATTTGATTTTTTTTTTTAATTAAATCGCCAACAATTTGAGTTGATTAGGCGAATCAGAAGATACCTAGATCTATTCCAGTTGGTATGAGTGGATTATTTCTATCTCAGGTAATGTAAATTCTTCTTTGAATTTTACTTTTTTGACATCCCAAAAGAAAATGCTACTATAAATTCAGCTTTTTTTCGAGGGTTTCATTATAAAATGACTGTCATATTCTTTTGAGCTGCTTAATTAGATTGCTTCAAAAAGTAATCGTTGTGTGTTTAATTTGACTTCTTTTAATTAAAGAGGGATCACGGTATATACTCAGCTTGTACTAAGAACCTTAGTGTTGTATGGTGGTTCTTCTGTTTGGTATAGTCTGTAGAAGTTTTGTATTGGAATTGAGGCATTACTGGCACTCTTGGTTATCTCTCCAGTCTCTCTCAAAAGGTCCCTTCTATACTAGTATTATTAATGTAAACTACATGCACAAACCTTAATCACAATAAGTAGCATGCACAGCGTACTAAATAATAAATCAGATACTGTTAAGTGATTTTATAATGAGATCTCTCCTCCGAAATTAGCATTAGGTTAATCATCTGATAAATGTTAAATTTAATTTATTTCAAAATGCTATGTCAAATTTATAACCTTAGAAGTCCAAGATCAAGTAAGCAATTAATAACAAAGATTCTAAAAGTACAAACGTTCAAGTTTCAGTGGCACCACAATACAATAAGTGAAGCGTGCTTCTTCTTCGTCAATAAAAATAGATATAATCTTTGGGTCATAATATGTATTAGTTTTGGTGGCACAATAAAATAAGTGAAGCATACTTCTTCTTCGTCACCCAATATTTACCATAATCATTGGTCCGTCTTTGTAAAAATTTATATAAACCAAGAAAATGGTCAAAAGTATGTACTAGGACTTATTCTTTAGCTCGAAAAGACATCTTTTCATATATATTTTTTGCTCAATACAATCAATTGGTACCCATTGGATAATTGTGGTAGCAGCCTAGCAGGGCATGGAATTTCTTCATAAAAATTCAAATCTCCTTTGAACTCAACTCCTTCAACAATTTCAAAATTAGTGCTTGAAACAAGACTTGCTGCACATAAGTTTTGAAGATATATAGACACCAATTCTCAAACTCTAAATTAAAAGACTCAATTCTCAGAATTGTGTGAGAACCCGTCAATTGAACACTTTCTCTTCCTGCCTGGGCACATACAACCAATTTGATAAGCTGATCAGCCTTGCTCAATATCTGACTCAATCGTTCCTATGTAATTTTGTGTTTAAAACTGCTAGTCTATTATAAGAATAAAATTATTTTTTTCCCTTTAAAATTTTTTTGAGTTTTATTTCTATGCATGCATATTGCTAAGAATATTTGCAGCCCATTCTCCTTATATAGAGAATTTACATGAACCCACAATCAATTGCATGCATGTTTGTTTTTCTTTCTTTTTTCCCCTTGTCTTTATTAAAACTTGCTTGTGCTATGAAAAGTTTTAATTGAAAATTGTATATTTAACTATTAACATTTTGAACTTACGATATTTTTAAAGTGTTTTGTTAAAAGTTAAATGCAGGTGGAGTTGTAACATACCAGGTACAGTTTCTGATGCAGTTGATCTTCCTAGATATCACCAAGAGTTCCCCCAAACACTTCACTGCAGCTCTTGCAAAGTGCTTTCAAGCTAGTGTGAAGTGCTTGTAGGGAACTCAAGGGGGTAACTAGGTTCATTTTGTCTACTGGTCTCTCTTTTCAGCCCTTGCAATTAATATTGCTAGATCAACACCTAAAGTTCCCCCAAACACTTCACAATTTCCTATGTTGTACATGTGTTAGGCCCTTTGTGAAGTGCTTGAGGAGAACTCCAGAGGAGGCCAAGCTTAGTTGCCTGATTTCGCAGATTGCAACACTATGTTCAACTAAACAAATGAATATATGAATAATTACAGTTTCAATCCAACCATATCCTACCTAAATGCTGGGTCCCACCTAGAGTTCCCTCAAACACTTCAGTGGAGTTTGACTGGGACAATTCAAGCGATCTTGAATTTGCCCAGTGAAGTGTCTAAGAGAAGTCCAGATGATAACCAGCTTTGCTCTTTTATCTAACTCTATGCAGTCTAGTGTATGTTAGCTACTCATTTCTTTACCTTGCCTAGAGATCAGCTTCTATGATTCTATTTATAACAGACGTTGTACACATTACTACTCCTGGTCTATAGATGGAAGCATATGCTGCTTTCAAGCAAGTGGAGTTGCATCTAGCCGTGTTTCTAGACCACATTAGATGGAAGGAGAGGAATCTAATTTAGGGAAAAAAATTTTGAGAGATTTTCATGTTCTTTCTACTTGTCATCATCAGAAGATTCCTCTTGCTGGTACTCTTCTCTTTTCAGAAAAACAGATGATAGTTAGTGATAAACTCCAACAAAATAATTGAATGAGAATATTTTTTGCAGCGCCAAAATAATTTAAAAAATGATTGAGAATATTTTTGCAGCACTACTTAAAGCATCTGGGCATTGATTAAAAGCAAGTTTTTCATGATATACTGGATGATAAGGCTATTGATAGATAAGTGACCACTTTTCGTGTGGTCGCCATGATCTTGGACTAGATACTTTGTGAGATTAAAAAAAATTTTAAGCAGGTCTAGGTTCAATGAATTATAAGGCTATAATACTTCAAGTTCATGAAGTGATATGCCCGCGATTCTTTTATCAGGAGTCAGGACATATTAATAGTACAATCAACTGATAATTTCTTAAGAATTGCTAGAAATTACTGTGAACATATTTATGTATTTATGCATGTAAGTTACTAAGTTATATAAGATAAGAAACAGTATTCTTGATGAGGACTTGTTCTGTTTTTCTCAAATCCTGTGTGATTGCATATAAGGATTCCATTCCAAATGTAAATATAGATTTTTTTTTTATCTTGGAGTACTATTGTTGGATTTGGATACGGAAGTTATTCACCTGTAAAGTCCAACCAAGTAGGGAACACTAGATCTCATGTTGCAGGTAACATCTAACATGACATGAATCACTTTTACTTTCATTTTGTCAGATTTCATAAATCCGTTTTTGGTTCCATAGTTACTAATTATTTTATTTTTGTAATGAAAATATAT
This sequence comes from Rhynchospora tenuis, assembly GCA_027725995.1. Classification (NCBI taxonomy): domain Eukaryota; kingdom Viridiplantae; phylum Streptophyta; class Magnoliopsida; order Poales; family Cyperaceae; genus Rhynchospora; species Rhynchospora tenuis. The sequence goes on along the minus strand of CM050888.1, from coordinate 154,279,411 downwards.
ATATTATTTGAAATTTAAACTCTTAAAGGTCCCTCAAAAAAATTTAAACTCTTAAAGGTTCAGTGGTAAGTGGTAACAGACTAGTGGTATTTTTTGTAAAGTGAACTTAAATTTTAACAAATAGTAACAGACCAGTGGTAATAATTTTCTTCTCTCTCGTTATTTGGTCACTTTGAGTGAAAAAGCTCATTAAATTTGATAGCCAACGCCAAACCAGGAATTTTAGGAAGTAAGTTGGTTAACAAAAACATACAGCATGGAAGATGGCTGATATCGACAACCATCCTTTCTGAGAATAATGAAGATAATAGGTTTTTCTGAGAGACGTAGAATTACTAATGGGTTTGAGATCACATCAATTCTTCATGTTCAAATAAAAAAAAAATAAAAGAAAGTTGTTATTTTATGTGATTAGGCGGTATGTCTGGTTAATATACAAGTTTTTTGTCCTCTCTAACAAGACAGTATAGAAGTTGGGAAAAAATGAGGCATATATGATCCAGGGGACAGACAACTGTAGTTAGAGACTCATTAATTGAATTGGATTAGAATATAATTTCTGTATTTCTTACATGCAAATGATTCTAATATCATTTTTGCAATCAAGTTTTTTATTTCCTTGGTTTTCATTCATAGTTTTTTTATGTTATTCAATCATTTCGTGATGTCTCTCTCTGTGTTTCCAAATTGATATTCCTTTCTCCTTATTGGTGTGCAAAAATAAAAGATCATTAAGTCAGGACTCAGGAGCCAGATTTCTGAGGAGTTTTCAGATCCTACATATTATTTCTCTGAACCAACTGTTGGAAATATAAAGTTTTAAGTTAGGTTCATTAAGAGATATGAATATGACGCTTATGTTTCTGTAATGGGCAGAATTTTATATGGATTAAAGAGGGATTATAAAAGGGAAAATGTAGGTTACTTTCGGTAATATATATAACCTATGGATTTAAAGCTCTTGAAGCCTAGTTTCTAACGGTGAAGATTTCAAGTCCAGTGGAGTTGTCTATAGAAGTTATTGCCGATATAGTGAATGGTGGTCAGAATTTGAATGTTGTGCTGCTTCTGTTTTCTAATAAATGTTGTAGAGTTCTCTTTATGATGTTTAGGCCATAAAAGGAGTTGTATTTTGTCATTTTGTAATTTGTAGTGATAACCTTAAGAGTTGAATATAAGACTTCATTTGTTCTCTTTATATCCACCAATTTTTTGTTAGCACGAACAAGAACCATTGTACATCACTTGGAATCAGACATGTTTTCCTATGTATTGTTCTAATGGTAATATCAGTTGAATAGAATGCAGTCTAAACAGAACTAGTAGGTAAGCTTTTTATATTTTTGCTGGGCCATTGTAGTCACAGACTTATTACTTGAATATTGTTAGCTGTTCATTATAAATTGGTCAATTTTTTTAGAAATTTAAGTTAAATTTTGATGTTTGTGTTTTTTCACCTCACCAGAAGATATGAATGCCTTAGTAAAAGTGTAAACTTTTTTGGCAGAACTAAAAGTTGATAGCCTGACATGATCACTTTCTGCGATGCTTCGTAAAATAAGCATTCCAACTCCCGAATTTGTATCCCTTGTAATCATGGATGCTACTGAAATTAGATTTGCTTGAATTTAAGAACAATGCATATAAATCTTCTCATTTAGTAGAAGGACATCACTTATTGCTGGCCTCTTAAGTGATCATTGAATGCTTTGAGAGGATAGCTGGTTTGCATTAGAATTTCCTTCAAGGAGGTGATCTGACACAAGTTGGTACGTTTTACTTTGTTATATGTGTAGTTACGTATTCATGATATGGCCTCGGCTTTTCCAAAAATAGTTAAGAAACCAGTGCTGATAACTACAATTAAGTTACATACAATAACAAAGAATCCTCAGTTCATGCATGACAACATAGGAGACTGGTCAATTGAGTTTAGAAATCCCCTTTAGAATACATTAGATAACAACTTTGTTGTGCAGTTCTTGTATGGAACATTGGAACCCAATCAAGTATCAGTACTTAAAGAATTATTATTAGTATTTTTTAGTTAGGTATGTATAACAGGATTACTTCATTATTTGTTCATTAGAAGGTAAGATAGCTTTGAAACTTCCTGGATTCAGTTAAACACTTAATTTATATGGATCACTAACTAAACTCAATTTCTTCGACATACTAACTTTCAAATGCCTAGGAAAGATCTATAGGAGTAATTAAACTAGTATTCTGAGCCCTGCAAAACTATTCTAAAAGATCTCAATGAACTCAATTATCATTTTTAGAAGTGTTTACAATTTTCAACTCAAAGAAAATGCTTTTCGAGAAGACTGATATTGAAGATTCACATCTCCCTTTAAAAATTATGTCGCATACTGATATAGTAATCAAAGAGGGGTAGCCATAGGAGTTGACTGGGTTTATCAGAGAATCAATCACATTAAGGAATTAACAGCAGTGATTTAAATAGCGGTATTTAGCGGCGCAATAGCGTTTCCGTCTGTCAAACGCTACGCTGCTAAATAAAAAAGTAAATTTAGCGTTTTTTACTATTACGGTTCGTTAGCGGTAATTATCGGTTATATATCGGGTATTAGCGGTATATAGCGGAAGTCTAGCGCAATCTGAAAGTTTCTGCATATATTGGGCATTTGGGCAATTTATGACAAGTTAGAGATTTCATTTGATCTTTATAGCTGGGCCCAATATAGATTGACCCGCCTTCCCTCAATGCCTCAACAAAATTGGAAACAAATTGCAAAATCAAAGAAGAAATTGAATGACAGTTTAAATAAATGGAATGAGGAAGATTACTCAGAGTCATCTTCGGATTGAACATTCAAGGGTCAATGAATAAATGGAATGATAGTTTTTATTTTGATGTCTTCTTTTTGTTTAAATAAAATAATGTCAATGATTGAACTCAGAGTCATCTTAGTTACAGTATGTGTTTTGTATTAAAATCGTCAATTGCACGGTTTTATATTTTTGAATTTAAAAATGCAATAACGTAGGTTTAATTACAAACAGTATATGAACATATATGGCGCAGTTACTTTCTACAAACAGTATATATAATGTTTATTTAGATTGTAAATTATATATAATGTGCATATTTTGGATCTATATTTTCAATCCTCTATGATCCGATAGCGGCCGATAAATAACCGCTATCCGCTATCCGCTATGACACGAGCCTATCCGCGACGGAACCGCTAACGCTATTTAAATCATTGATTAACATAAATTATGAATGGTAGCACCGTAGCAGACTGGTGGGGACAAGATGATGGATGGCGTTAGTATTGGTGAACCCTTCGCTAACAGATCGAAGAGACAGGGACATTAAAGAGTTAACAGAAGTTGCTGGGATTGAATGAAGATCGTCCGATGTTAGCTAATTGTCACCTTTGATTATATTTTGTCTCCTTTATATTGGAGCTCAATTACAGTAATTTGGGGGAAGCTTAGCTATCTATACATATTGTTAGAGAACATTGTAATGTGGCACGTTGAATGAAAATTATTGTTTTTTTTTTTTTGGATAAGCTAGATAGTGACTACCTAAAGGAATGAAAATTATTGTTCTCTTTTTAATTATCTCTTTCCCTGTGTCCTTATATTTTCCATTTCTCTCCCAATTCTCATCTGATTTCTACTCAAATTCCACCAAATTGATACTGAAATCACAGCAAGACTGTGACAAATTTAAAAAAAAAAAAAAAAAAAAAAACGGGGAGGGATCTAGACATGCTATTTCTTGGAATCATGCTCTCCACAGTTACACAATGATTCCGTCAAAAAATTCACTACTATTGCCAAATTTAAATGCACACAGAAGATAAATGGCTTGTAACTTGGTCAAGAGCTTATAGTATGTTAGAAAAAGTGTGTGGAGCCGTTTTGTGCGGGCCGCTGGCTGGGCCAGCGGGTCGCCGAAATGTCCAGCGGGTCGCAGGTTGGACCTGCGGGTCGCTGGAATGTCAGGATCAGAACCGACTCTGTCTGTTCTGATCGACTCCTATATATACCCCTCTGTTATAACCGACCTCTCTGTTCGAGACCTTTCGTGTTTGTGTCCAGAAACAAAGAGAGAGGTTAGGGTTTGAGAGAGAGGGAGGAAGCCATCCGACTGCTTGGAGCAATCGGATCACACACACGAGTCAAGATCGGCACTTGGAATCGTGAAAGGTGGCGCTAGGCCCTACCTTGAGGTCGTAGTGCACCGGTTGCATACGGAGAGAGACAAGGCGCTGTAGAACCGAACTCCGAGAAGAGTCTAGGCGTTCGATCATCTTCCGCTGCGGTATATCTAATCCTTTATGTTTATTTCATAGGTTAGATATGCATATAGGTTTATACCCTAGTCTAAACCTAAAACCAACATAGTACAACTAAAACCTTTTATCTTTACGATAACCTTATTATTAACTCAAACTGGGTGGTTACAAAGCCACAATTAAAGCAGGATGCCTTGAGTCAAACCTTAACTCAAACTGAGTGGCTACAAGCTTACAACTAAAACCTTTTATCTTTACATGATAACTCTTATTAGATTGTCAAGTAATTTTCTCCAGTGGATGTTTGTATACATAATACACCTGTTCAGGAATGGATAATTCAATAATGCACTAGAGATATTTTCAAAGGTACAAAAACAATGAAATTAATTACCTATTTGATTCAGTTTTTGGAACCACTGGTAATTCCCAAACCTTTCACTGAAATACTATTGGTCGTATATTTTAGATGGAGCATGGGAACTTAATTCAGAAGACTTATTTAATGCAAAATCACACCATATTCATGGAAAATTGATGCCATCCACATTAGCGCCTAACAGGTCACCTTAACTCATCATCACTTTTAGTAAATAACTTGCTCTAGTTTCATCATTAGACGGCATTGCCTTTGGAATTGTGTTGATCAGTGCCATCCAGTGTTCCCCCAAACACTTCACACTAGCTTACGCAAAGGTGCATTTCAAAAGCTAAGGTGAAGTGCTTGAAGGGAACTCCAGATGACACCAAGCTAATCATTCCTTCCGATATAATTGCACCATGTATATATGTTGGGTGTAACCTAGCGTTCCCCCAAACACTTCAGCACAGCCTACAAGAAGTTTGGCTCTACTGAAGTGCTTGAAGGGAACTCCAGGCTACAATCAACTTCCCTCTCACGGTATCTTTCTATATAGTAATATTCCTGGAATGGAACACCAATTCATTGTTTCTTTCTCTCTCTATAGGAATGCGGGTTGCCATCAAGAGTTCCCCCAAACACTTCACTAGCAACCTATTGTGCAATGCAGTACGTGTATAGGTGATAGGTCAATGTGAAGTGCTTGAAGGGAACTCAAGAGAACAATCAACTCAATTATCATTTCCCCCTCACACTCACCCATAGACTACGTAAATATAGGATGCCACCAAGAGTTTCCCCCAAACACTTCATATATGCAAGCCGTTACGAAGTGCTGAGAGGAACTACATGGGACAACAAACTTCCTCGCTTGAGTTGTTTCGTTACCGCCTTATGGTGAAGAACTCTAATTTGTGGCATTTATAGACCCAAGTATGATGGCAACTTTATTTTTTTCTCATGAAGAGAAGGACGCAGATGAATTGCACCTGACCATGTTTCTAGCCTAGATTAATTGAGGAATAGAATCACATTCTTGCAAACGCTTCTTTTCCTTACCTTGGTGAATCAAAAGTACAAGGTTCTTTATGTCCTTGTTCATGTCAACTTCGTCGTTCAACAAAAAACCTAGTATTGGTACTAAGGCGCGTTTGGATTAACGTGTGTTCAATTTACAACCAGAGGGAATAATTTCCTAAATGCTTGTAAAATGAAATAAAAATAAATAAATAAATTGGTGTTCAAGGCTAAACATCAAAATATTATTTACTCTTCATAAGTTGCTCGTTTTATCAAATCCATATATAAGAAGGCAACGAATGCCGACTCTATGCTCAATATACATGGCAGGAAAAGCAGGAATCTCAAATGCTTCCTGGTGGGCCCACAGAATTTCTCTCCAAGGAATTGAGAAAAGATCTGCACAATTAGAGTTTGACGTAGTAATCACATAATGCATGATCCTGGAAACCCGTCCAGGTTCAATGAACACAGTTTTTGCTGCCGGCATAATCACTTTCGGCTATTTTGTCCATGTTGCTGATCGAGTAATAACAACAAACTATGTTCTCAGGAGTATTATGAAGCTTCTCTCAGACAAAAAGAGGAAAGAAAAGATTAATGAGTGTGTTAATATGCAGATTGCAGGAGTAAAAATCCAAAGGATGCTATGTTAGAACCTCTCAGTGGCTTGTACGAAATATATATCAAGCCACCTGCAATGATATGCCCTTGTTTGGTAGCAAAAGAACCACGAACAAATAACAGAATCTGAACGAAACTAAGGGTCGTGTCATTTAATGCATGATCGGTGCAATAATGATCCATCCAAAGTAGGTACCACCAGAAGCTTAGTACATGGTAATACAACAGGCAGGGACAACCAAACACAGTCAGAAAACACTTCATAACTAATGTTTTGGAAACACTCATCTGACATAATTAACCAAAAAAAACCCTAGTAATTCAAAAAGTTTAGAGATCAGATGAGTGCGTGCACCCCAGCAAGACTGATACCGCAGACCAGATCTATTTACAAATAGTTGACACCATATATCTAGAATAGAACAGAGAACCTACTAACAGACCTCGGTTTCGAACTTCAAACAAATCCCCATGCTAAAGAGCTCCTGGTATAGTAACTTCGCTCCATACGGCACATTAGTCCTCACGATATTTTCAGATGACTTGCAAAATGCACAGTATGGGCCCGTCACCTTCTTCCCTCCACTTGAAGGCCTCATGATGACATTAGCAACTCTCTTGCACATCTGGCAAATGTGCATCTGGGAGAAGTCACTGAGCGTAAACAGCCTCTCATGGAGATTGGCAGCAGCACCATGGGCAAGGAGACAATCACGCTCCATCTCACCAAACTTGACACCACCAAAGCGCTTGCGGTCAGCCACAGGCTGACGTGTCAGGGGGTGAACAGGGCCAGTGTTGCGGAACTTCACCTTGTCCTCCGCCATGTGGATCAGCCGCTGATAGAATGTAGGTCCAATGAATATGAGAGACTGCACCATCTCCCCGGTGCGGCCATTAAGCACTCTCTCACTCCCCCATCTAGCAAATCCAGCTCTGAAATTTAAAACGAAAAAGGTACATCAATATCATCAATAAATACAGCAAGTGATGATCGAACAGGTAGGTGTGTCCATTCTGGCTGTTAAGTAATATGAATATCAGTTCCAACACTGACCGATCCTACCAAGTACGAATTCAGATATGGTACCAATTACACATAGATGTACAGATTCAGATAAATACAGTTGTTAAAATAACTATGAAAATTCATAACTTGAGTAAAAAAGTGATCTGCATTACCAAATCATAACTAAAAGCACTCTCAATAATGGTAAAACTCACTTGTGTAGCTGTTCAGTTATGTCCTCAGCAGATGCAGTGCTGAATGGAGTAGCATATTGCATGTGACCGCCCAGTGCTATTCCCTTCCCCAGAGCAGCCTCCAGTAGCTGTCCTGGTGTCTGACGTGTTGGGAAGGCATGTGGGTTTATCACAATGTCTGGAACTATCCCTTGTCGAGTGAAGGGAAAATTCTCTTGAGACTCCAGAAAGCCGACCACACCCTTCTGACCATGCATGCTGGAAAACTTGTCTCCAAGGCATGGGGATCGAACCTGAAAAATAGAATTAGCAAGTGCATTCTTTTGTTAAGTTGCTCTTGATGAATGATAATAACAAGGACAAAAGAATAAAAACAACAAAGGCTCACAAATATGTTGTAGAAAGCTCCTTTTAATTAAATTCTATAGATGCCAAAATAAGGGAAGCCCTAGTCATATTCTTGTAATGTTCAGTTTTGTGTTTGCTGAGAGGGAGTTAATTTGTACTTTGAAAGAAATTACAGAGCCTTTTGCTTCTTGGAAATGAGGAACTTTTCACAAATATTTAAATATGCATTTCAATATGTGTCTGTTAAAATTATAAAAATCTTTAAAATAAAATTTATCAATCATTAAAAGGTACCTGTCTAAGCGTGACAAATGCAAAGTTCTTGTCATCATCACTAGAAGACATCACTACCTTCTGAACCATACCTTTTTCAGTATGTCTCAGCTTGACACTAAAATCCTCCCCTGATTCGGAGACCTTTCCAATGACAATGTCACCGCTCTGGAGGCTGGCACCTACAAATGGCAAGCCATCATCATCAAGACTATCAACCCGACCTTTTTTGCTTTCTATTTTGCCAAAAATGACATTGTCCTTATTCTTGAGCCGTTTGCTCAATTCCTTGCCATCAATTTCAGATTTGTAAGTCCTATGGTGTTCGGTACGAAACATTCCTCTCTCAAGGGATGCCTTGTTCATTACTATGGAATCTTCTTGATTGTAGCCCTGGTGCACATTGACAGCTACAATTGCATTCTGCCCATTGAAAAACTCCGGGCGTATAAAATCATCCTTCCTGCCCATTGAGTACTCATGGCGACCAAGACAATCAGCAAGAAAGGTCTTAAAGAGGGGCCTCTGAGGGTAGTACATCTGGTGGGACAGTGTGTCAATCCGTATGTTAGGATTAGTAGTGGAGTACCCAATAGCCTGCTGAGAATGCTTCTCAGCCTGATATAGAACCCTCCTTGCGAAGTTGTGGTTTGCAAAAGGAATTAAACCGCAACTCAGGCCAAGTAAGAAGGACTGATCAAACTCAACATGTGAGTATTTGGGGACAGGTTTCCCTGCTTCTTTAGCAAACAGTTGTTTGATTTCCCATGCTGACTGGATGTCCTCCTCTTCTTCGACTCCAATCAATTCAATAATTCCTTGGTCCATGAGGGACTGGAATGAGAAACTGCCACCAGCTTTTGGTGCTTGAATTTTCTCTAGGTTCTCCACTATGAGAAGTGGACGGAGAATTCTACCCGAATCAGAGAAAATACGCACTTCTCTCTGGTGCCGATCTCTTTTTATTTAAACCTAATTAAGTAGAACACAATTAAAATTTTACAAAAAGGAAACCCAAAAAAAAAGGAACTTCCAATCATGGTATTTTGAACCATGCAGACTTGCAGAGGTACCTCCTTCAGAGCCAAATTGCAGGAGAATTTTACTAGTGCTATGTGCGTTCAGAGTACTAACTCTTGTTCCCTTACACATTTTAAGTACAAACAAACCAACTCCTTGTATAGCTACTGAAATGCACTTACAATCTCAAATCAACTAGTCCATTTTAAGTATATTTACAATTTTACACTGTTTCATTAACATGGAGAAGAGATGTCAGACTCTCTAACAAAAACTAGCTCATTTCCAAACAAATTACCACTACCTGTAGTGACCTAACAGATGTATTCTTTTACCAAATCAAATGAACTTGATTACATTTTAACTAAAAAAAAAAAAAAATCCAAAGAAAACCATCTAGATCAAAAAAAAAAAAAAAGTTATATAGATAACTGTTGCTAACCTGTGGATTGATAATTTTGGAACGGCGCAATGAACGAAAGTTTGAAACAAACTCATTCGCATCCGGGCAAATGCCCACCCAATCTCCATTTAAGAAGACTTTGTCGTTCGTATTAACATCAGTTAGAGAGACGGTATTCAACTTTACCATCCCAATAGACACCAAATGGTCCATTGGAGATGTTATTTTAGAGCTCACAATGGCCGTCACAGACAAATTCTTCACCAGGCCACAGTTTTCCCCATCTGGAGTGGAAAGGAAGCACAGTTTCCCCCAATAAGATGGATTTCTGCACATCAGCTTTCTTGAAATTAGTAATTATGATTATACATTATCAGAGTTCATAAAATACTTCATACATTATACAACTATCCTAATTTTAAAAAAGCTCCAGTACTTCCAGCATGATAGATAGCCAAAAAGGTACCACTTCCCCTTTTAAGATTATAACAGGTAGTGTTTTTGGGATTCTTGCCTCAAATGTATCTTGTTTTCCCATTTGCAGAAAAAGCAGGATTTTTTTTTTTTTTAGTTCTTACACACACTATGGTTGATTTCCATGTTTAGTAACGAGAAATGTCCTTCCTGTTATTTAACAGAACTTCTATTTGTATACCCCCTGATGTCTACTAGAAACATGAGCAAAGAGACACTTCGAGCTTTGTGTGTGTGTGTTTGTGAGGAAAGAGGAAAAAGCAACATACGGGTATCTGGCATCTCCAGCCTTTCCAGCATAAGCAACCTGCTGGCGTGATTTCCTCAAGTCTGACATCATCTGCAATGGATTTGTTCTTCTCACATTGGCCACAATACCGGAACACCTCTCTGTCCTCTTGTAGGGATGACACCATGCACCAGTAGAAAAAGCACGATTGAGACCATTTGTCACAATTGAGGAGTCCCAGTAATGGTCTAAATCGTCCAGTCGGAGTTCTCGGTCCCCACACAAGTCCCTCTGCATTGATTTTATCATGCGCTTCTCTGCATGCCATATGTGAGCACGTAGCTCCCTAGCTATCAGTTCCCCTGCACGGTCCAGCCTCTTGTTTCTGAAAACAGATGTTAGGAAAGATTATAAGCCTTCTTGTATTGTTAGAGATAAAAAGTGCATAGTTAATTTGTCATCACGTGTGAAATGATTTGAATTTGGAATTTTGACTTAATCCCTTTCAAGATGCTGTTTTATGATGCACTATCAAACTTTTTGGACATATTCAATTGTTGCCAGAAAACTTGAAATTAAGAAGCATAATTTCAATAAATAATATTGGATGCTTTCAGGCTTGTAAATGTGCTATCTTTTGAGGATCAGAAATATTGTCAATGATTAAAGATTTGACTGGATAGCCATACCTGAAATCATCTTTGTTGTCACACTTTCGCTTCCCTAAAAATCCAAGAAGCAAGCATTTGACCATGTAACCGAGGAAAAGTGCCTTATCTCGCATGCCCTCAATACCTTTGAAGAGATATTTATCAACATATTCATCAAATGGCTCGGTGGGAGGGAACTTCGAGCTCTTTACCAACTGGTCAACATATTCTCTGGCCTTCGCAACATTTCTGAAATCCTCACACTGTTCACCAGCCTCCTTGATGGTTGCCAGTATGATGTTGACCAAGGAAGCATCTAAGTCCTCAATTCCTATCACAGTGAGCACCTCCTTGTCAGATGTCACACCAAGGGCAAAGAACAATATCCATATAGGAAATATCGCATAAAGAAACGAGACAGTGATAAATCTGCCTCCATTGAATCCTTCTCCCTTCCCTGCCTCTGCGAGTTTGCAATAAACACGACTTCTCTTAAATTCTGTCACATACCCAACATTCCAGGATGGGATGTTAGTGAGCCAGATTCGTGTCAGACAACGTTGCTCCTGTGCTATGAAGGTCTGCACAGAGCACAAAAGGTTAGATACAGAAAAATAGCAAAAGAATAATGCTAAATGAGCTGTTCTTTAACATAAATATCACTTAACATATTCAAGTGTTCAACTCATTTCCATTAAGTAACTCAGTCATTGCACATTTTAAGCTCCTCAGAAGGAAAAGGAAAGAAAGGATTCTTTTAGGAATTACATAGTGCACACCCTTAAAAACATGGAATGTTAAACAAGAGAGACACAGCCAGCGCAGACAGCCATTATATGGTACAAAGCAACTAAATGAAAGAAGAAATGAATCAATTGCTTCTTAATGTAATGAAATCAGACAAGTACCTTTTCCATTCCTTTAATGAGAAAGTAACCGCCTGAATCAAAAAGGCAATCCCCTTTGTCATGTGTGTTAAGCCAGCAAAGGACAGATCGGACCATGACAGGAATCCTACCTATCATGATCTCCTTAGTCTCCTCATCTATTATCTTTCTGCCCATGTAAGTCTCCTTCCCTGAAGATGAGGACCCAGTCTTTCCTTTGTCACTGCACCAGACCTTCCCTGAAGATGAGGAGGACCCAGTCTTTCCTTTGTCACCCCCCTGGTGCGAGACTTTCCCTGAAGATGAGGGCCCAGTCTTTCCTTTGTCACTGCCCTCGTGCGTATATACCTACAAATGGAAAATCACTTGAATTCCTGTCTTTACTCTTTTACCTTTCGTACATTTTACCCAATGTAATGCTGTAGCAGTGAGTATTACACAACATTTGCAGCATTGGATGAATACAACCTGAACATATGGGGTTTTAATAAAGCAGCATTATTTAGGCTCATAATTTGAATACAGAATTCAATACCCATTACAGAGTTAAGATGTTACTCATACCATTTCTAAACACATGAAACAGATGCTTTAAATGGCCCCATGAAAATCCAGTCAAGCATTTTTAATCCTTATTCATTGTTCCTAAAACTGTCTACAGAAACTAAATCTAACCTCTTCTTTTAATATATATATACAAATTGACACCAAGGGTTTGGCCAACAAAACAAATGACTAAGTTGAGATATCAAACCAATAGTATGCTTACTTTAAATCAATTTAACACTAAAAAAGATATCAAACCACAAGACAGTCTATCCAACCTTCAAACCAATGGTATGCTTACTTTAACCTGTTTTCGTTTCTACCAAAAAGAAAAGCATGCTATTGAAGGAAAGAAAATAACAGCGTCGTCACCTAACTAGTGATATCTTTTTCAATCATCCTAATCCAAAGCAACATATAAAAATGAAAAATGTTTGATCTAAATTGCAAAAAGATAAAAACACAATTTTTTTAGTTCTCTTTGCTTCATACCTGAATCTTCATTTCAGCCATAAGCGGGGCAGAGTAGGTCATGTTTTGCAACCGCGCATGTCTCGGTGTCATTTTAACCATCTCAGGCACATCTCCCTTGGTGTTCCAAAATGTTGGCCTCTCTAGCTTGACCTTTCCAAATGAGATGGTCGCATGTTTCCATGCTGAGTCACCTTTCTTTGAGGGGTCATATCCTGGCTCAACGTTAAACTCACCTAAGGAGTCAAACAACTCTTGGATACCATGCTCAACAAAGTCGTTGTAAGAGCTGATCTGATGGCTGATGAGACCATATTCTTCGAAAAAGGCTCGTGCCGCTTCCTTAGAAAATTTCTCGAGTTTTTCAATCTGGCTTTCAGGATCATGGTCAATGTCCATGTCTGTCGGCCCTTGAGAGGTCGAAGCAACATCAGCCATTTTCAGAATGGACCTTTAATCTGCATATACAGAAGAGAAATTATTCTCTAAATAATATCGGCTATTTCGGACTGGGTGTTGAATCAAACTATTTATTTTTTTTCTACTAAATTGGACTGAAATAAGACCCTAATCTATGTAATAGAGAAAACCCAATAAGAGATATTTCAGATTTGAGGAAAAATCTTACCAAATCGAACCTACCTAACCTTAATTTTTAGGTTCGATTTCAATTGGAAGCGGAAACAAGCAAACAGAAATTATAGAGAAAGGAAGTGTGTCCGAAACGTATACATTTCAGGTTTTCTCAGATAGTCAGATTCTATTCTTCTCCAACCTCTTAATTTTAAGAAAAGGTTTAACACAGTGAGAGCAACTCCAAAAAAAGAAACAATTTCAAGCACAAATTAAGTCACATTTCGAGCATACAGCGAAAATTTTTCCACTAAAAGAGTTCACTAGGGATTTTGAGCCGTACCTTCGACGAAATCTTCAGAGAGGGTTGTTGAGCTGAGGGATTCTTCACACGAATGTTGCTTCTCGCGATTGTATCGCCTTGTTTCTCCTTGGAGTTGGGAAAGAGAAAAGGGAGAGAGAGAGAGACCGGAGAACAAAGGGGTTATGGAAGGGTTTTAGTGCTTGCTTTTTTTAAGAGAATTTTTTAATTAATTTGAATAAGACAAGATTTTCGTGACCGTATAGGATCGTATTCTATGAGGATTATTTATTTATTATCCTGTAGGATAAAATAACAAATTCATATTATATATGGTAATTATTTTTAATAATATAATTTATAATATTTATAATTAGTTAATTACGCAAAATTGATTCAATTAGACATTAAATGTAGTTTTATTTAATATAGTTCTAATAAATAATAAATAAATACACTGTTTTAAATATATGTACGTAATATTATAATATCATAAAATTATATGTTTGCAGACATTACATAACGTACAAAATGCTGATCATTATTATGTATTTAATACTTTTCTACGAACAATATAGATTTCAAAGAATAAGAACAAGATATGGTTAAGCGTAATTTTCCATAATTATAGATAAAAAGTACCTTCATTTTATTACCTAATTTATGCGTATCCGTTGATCTTTTCTCATAAACACTGATGAAGGGCAGATTTGGAACTTACTATTACTGACACATGACAGAGCCAGGAATCAGGTACGAAAGGACTGAGAGAATACAGCCAAAATTTTGCTGTCCAGTGCATTAATGCCCTCAATTAACTACAAATCATACAATGATCCTGGTCTCCAACTTTTTTGTCATGTGGCCGTATGGGTCCTGGATAACAAAAAAAATACAGTTCGTTTTACAAGAGTATAATCGTTACTATTTGGATTGTATTTTGTAAATATATCTATAATTTTTGTTAAATTTTACTAATCTATACTTTCTCTGTTATAAATTTTAAAAATTAACAAATAGAAAAAAAGTAGAACATAGAATTACTATGTTTTTTAAATAAAGATAGGAACGTCTCCACTGTCAGTACAAACTAATTAATTATCAAGAACAAGTTTATTGTGCATCATGATGTATATGACCTTCCAGGAGCGAAAACAGGATTGACAGATGGGAGCAGTGAAAGTCTGAAATACTGATGTTAGTTGGTTTTATGCCAAAGTCTGAAATACCGACCTTATTTTTGTTCAGTATATTCATACATATTTCTTAATTGGTGTGGCATGCAATGAAACCTAGTTTTCCTTTTTCATCTTTAGACTAAGAAAAACATTCAAATATTAAAAAAAAATTAGTATGATAATATTATTATGGTACTATTTAAACATGACAACATAAATCATAAAATATAAAACAAACTTGACCAAAATACCTTGCAACAGAAATACTTTTAGAATGGATTGAAGCAACTTTAGTTGTTGATTTGCATTGTGACATAAAGTACTAGTCTTTTTCATTTTGGCAATAACTGAAAATTTTTAACCTACACAAGCCCGTTCATCTTCTTCTTTAGACTAAACTTAATAACTAAAAAAATAGTAAAACTTAAATATCTACTATGGTTGGACATGGAGCGAAGCTCAATACAATAATTTTTACATAGTTTATAGTTTGATTTATTTTTTTAAATGTAAAAAATTGTTTTGTCACTGAGTGCCCATCTAGTTTTTTTTTTTTTTTTTTTTTTGAACAAAAATGAGGGTCAAGCCCTCATCTTTTCATTAATAAATATAAGAAGTACAAATTCAGCTAGTTGCTAAATTGGAAAAAATAAAAAATAAAAAAAATAAAACTACAACATAATAAAATGATAAAGAGTTTAGAAAGATATATTCAAAGAGTTCACGTGGAGAGCCTTCCATTCAGAGATTGTCTGTGTAATGAGGATTTCAGGATTTGAGAAAATATCTCTGAAAATACGACTGCACCTCTCGCGCCAAATCACAAAAGATAAAATTGCCAATTGCTCCCTATGCATTTTGTCTCCAGAAACATCCAATAGCAAAGGAAGCAGTTCAGGAACTTGCATTCCCCTGAACATGTTGTGATGTGATTGCGCAATATGTATTGTCTGAAAATAGAAGGGACAATCATTGTACATGTGGTGAGCAGTTTCTTCTTGAGAGTTGCATAAACAACACCGATTAGGTAATTGCCATCCTCTTTTTTTGAGGTTATCTAGAGTAGCCAATCTATTCTGAGCCAGTTGCCATAAAAATATCAGCATTCTTGGAGGAATTTTTAATGCCCAAATTGCAATCAGATTTGAAACTTCTCTGGGATGAGACTTCTGCAACTTGTAAATTGATTTTACTGAGAATGATCCATTGGCGTTTAAACTCCAGGAATATTCATCAGGAATGTCAGAATTGTGTAACAGTATGTTATCAACTTGCCTAGAAAGTTCCTGCAACTGCTGGAAGGCCGAAGATGAAGCATTCAGTAGTTCTCTAAATAAGCTAAGACCTCTGAACCAATGTTGTACGAATGATGCCAGTGTGATGTTGACATCCAAAGCAAAAGTGTACAGATCAGGATAAACATATTTAAGAGTTCCAAATCCCCAATTTTGTTGCCAAAATAGCACATTATTTCCATTGTTTGGAATAATTTTCACAGTTACAGAGAAAAAAGGCAAGATGTGCTTGAAAATCTCATTAAGTGGAGAAAATTCTGGAATCAAAGTGCCCATCTAGTTTAATTCAATGATTCAGTTTTAAGTATCAAGCAATATAATAACAAACTAAATAAAGCAGTCTAAATCGTTTTTATTTTCCTCATTACTTGGACACGGTATTAAATCCATTAATTACCTTCTCAAGGGCATGCATGTACAGTGTATAACAGCTATGAAAATACTAAGCAAAAACAGGTAGCAATATACACTACGCCACTTTTCATTTTTAGAAACGGTTTTCTATATGTTTTTAGCACCGGTTTGGCAGCGGTGCTAAAAATAGATGGTGCTAAAAATATATAAAAAACCGTTTCTAATAATACCGTTTCCAAAAACTGAAAGAAAATTCGGATTATTATTAGAAACGATTTTTAACTAAAAACTGTTTCTAAAAATACATTTTTAGAAACGGTTTTTAACTTTTTTAGTTAAAAACCGTTTAAATAATAAACCGAATTTTATTTTATTTTTTATTTTTTTTATTATTATTAGAAACGGTTTTTAACTAAAAACCGTTTCTAAAAATGTATTATTAGAAACGGTTTTTAGTTAAAAACCGTTTCTAATAATAAACCGAATTTTATTTTTTTTATTTTTTTTTTATTATTATTAGAAACGGTTTTTAACTAAAAACCGTTTCTAATAATAATCCGAATTTTATTTTTTTTATTTTATTTTTTAATTATTATTAGAAACGGTTTTTAACTAAAAACCGTTTCTAAAAATATAATGTTTTTTTAAACATTTTGTTGAGGGCAGCGGTTGAATTTTTTTTGTCATTTTCTATGCTCGTCCACTATTGTCGGCCATAAATAATATATATAATATATACACATATTTTAGATATATAATTAACACATTACACAAAATAAAAAAAGTAACACATGCAACTATAACGAACAAATACAAAATTAAAGTAACAAAGTAACACATATAAATTACCCATCTACTTTCATCAAGATACAATTAAACAATTAAACAAAAAAAAAAGAACAAATTACAAAGCAAAAAATAAATGTAGATCCTACTTAACTTCTTCTATATCAACTCCAATAGGCTGCCTTCTTTTGTCTGCTTCAATAGGCTGCCCTCTTATTTCTCTAATAATTAGGCCTTATTTTTCTATTAGATCTTCTGTCTCTACAATTATAATTGGATTAAGCAAAATGTCAAGTTCATAACAATACAAGAAGAAAACAATGACATACTGACAATGGCAATAAAGGTAATAAGTTAAAAACTTTTCAAGGATAAAGTAAAAAATAAACCTCGCATCGGCACGACACCTGGGTAAACCATATCCATCATCTAACATTGGACTGCCTTGAAATCCATGAAGAACTTGAGGCCGAGCATTATGTAATAGGCTTCCTGCTTGGCGGCAGCGAGGCTGCGCTGAAAAGCCAATTCCGACCCCAAATTTCGTGCAGCCGATACAGTGGCTGTGTTGAGAGAGCAGAGAGAGGAGGTAGATCGAAGGAGGGAGTTAGACAAATTTCAGGAGGGGGCAGTTTTTGAACGAGAGAGAGAAAAGAGAGGACAGAGATTAGTTTATAATTTTGGTTTGATTTTTAAAAACGATTTTTTACAAAAAAAACGTTTCTAAAAATCAAACCAGATTTTTTCGAAATTGATTTTTAGAAACGGTTTTTTGTAAAAAACTGTTTCTAAAAATAAAACCTGATTTTTTTGAAATTGATTTTTAGAAACGGTTTTTTGTAAAAACCCGTTTCTAAAAATAAAATCAGATTTTTTTGGAATTGATTTTTAGAAACGGTTCTTTACTTAAAAACCGTTTCTAAAAATCAATTCCGATTTTTTTTTTCATTTTTTTCAGAAATTCTATTAAAAATCATAAAAAAAAATAATCTATTAAATATCTAGAAAATATATCATAAAAGTTTATTATTTTTAATATATATTATAATAAAATAATTTGTATATATATCATATAATTTTAAACAATCCATTAAATATTTAAAAAAGGAAAAAAATCTTAAATTATTTCTAACGGAATTAATTATCATATATAAGATGATTTTCTTATTTTTAATATATATAACTTGTAAAATAATTTACATATATATATATTATTCTGTTTATTTCGTTTTTTATTTAAAAAAAAAATCGGAATTGATTTTTAGAAATTAATTCTGATTTTTTATTTTCGTTTTTTTTTTTCTAAAATTCTATTAAAGTCACTTGATTTACTACCCCTGTTAACTATAATGAAAGTCACTTGATTTACTACCCCTGCAAACACCCCTGTTAACTATAATGAAAGTCACTTGATTTACTACATTTCTCTTTTTTATGATTAATTTTTGATTTGTAAAAAATTCTAAGTAGTTTTATGTGATATTTAGGTTTGAAAAATTTCAAAGTAGATTTTGGAGGTTCAGACAGCATTTTTTGGCCCCGAAAATGGTCGTTACGGGATAAACCCCGGTAACCTTGTGGATCTCGTCGCAAGCTTTCCGGAAAGTGGTCATATGCCCAAAACGGACGTTCCTATCAAAAGTTAAGCCTCCTTGAAGTTATAGTGTTCCAAAACATCGATTTTTAAAGTGTTTTGTTTTCTTTCATCTCTCTTATATGTATATATAATATGTTGAGTTACTCGTTGTGAATCATTGTAAGCAGCCTAAGTTGAAGGGACACAATTGAGATTCCGAAACCAGCTAGATTCCCGCTCAAACGTCAGAAAACTTAATATTTTACCCTATTTTATTACTATACTTTACTTTTATTATACTTTACCATATAACACTACTTTATTACTTTTATTTTACTATTTTTACTATAATATTTTTAGAAAATTTGAAAATAATAACATAAATTATTTATTAAAACAACTATTATTAAATTTTCAAAAGTTCAGTGAAATTTAAAAAAGTAGCTGAAAAGTTAGGTGAAATTTAAAAAAGTTAAATTGAAAAAATTAAATTGCGATGAATCATATTTTTGGACGTCACACAATCATATTTTTGGAGTAATAGTAAACATTGAATCATATTTTTTAATTTCTGTTTTCTTTTTCAATAATACAAAATGCTTATTTTTTTTCTATTTTTTTCTATTGAATCTATTTTTTTCTATTTTTGGCTTTTTTAATAATACAAAATACTTTTTTTCCTATTTTTCAATTTAATTTCTATTTAAAATACTAAAAAATCTTAAAAGTTTATTTTTTAAAATATAAAATATAAAATTGTAAAAAATATTTCAGTTCTTTCATTTTTTAGAAGGAAGGAAAAAAAATATGGTGATTATTAGAAAAAATCGCGGTTCATTTTTAGAAACGGTTTTTTACTAAAAACCGTTTCTAAAAATGGGAAATAAAAAAGAAATCTGTTTGATTATTAGAAACGGTTTTCTAGAAAAAACCGTTTCTAAAAATACTATTTTTAGAAACGGTTTTTAGTAAAAAACCGTTTCTAATAATAATAAAAAAAAAATGAAATCTGTTTGATTATTAGAAACGGTTTTTTACTAAAAACCGTTTCTAAAAATACTATTTTTAGAAACGGTTTTTAGTAAAAAACCATTTCTAATAATCAAACAAAAAAATGAAATCTGTTTGATTATTAGAAACGGTTTTTTACTAAAAAACCGTTTCTAAATATAGTATTTTTAGAAACGGTTTTTAGTAAAAAACCGTTTCTAATAATCTACAGTGTTTTTTTTTTCAAAAAGTTTAGAAACGGTTCTGATAAAAAACCGTTTTTAAAAATTTCATCTGACAACTGCGAAAATGCCACTATCTATTTTTAGAAACGAATTTATTAAAAACCGTTTCTAATTGAGTGTTTCCAAAAATCATTTCTGTCGTAGTGATACTATTTCTTAATTTATGCACTTCATAATTTACTGTATATTTCTTAATTCTTTAGTACATATTTTGAATATTCTCAAAATGTGCAATTGTGATGGTGCATAAAGTGCCAAAATTCACCGTTGTATAGGCCTCATAATTTTTTATTTATTAAAATTGGTGCCCCTTAATCTGAGACCTCTGCAGTATAAATTTTCAAGTAAAATAAAAGCACAGAAGAAATATGTCCTACACGGGAAAGTAATAATAAAAATGAAAGGGGATGAAATGGCTTAAACCTTGAGGTCGGTGATGTCTAATATTATTTTTTCATTTATTCAATCTGATAGCTATCACAATAATAATAAAAAATATGGCCATTTATACAGTGAAATGTAAGTACAAAGTAATTTTTCTTTTATTTGAGACTTCAGTTGTTGTACCACATGGAGCCATGGAGAAGTGTCACTTGAGAAGCCTAACGTAATCAAGGAATCACCAGCATTTTGAGAGACGCCAGGTCTATTAATTAAGAGAGAATTAAGGATGATCATTTTTGCCTTGAATTTTTTTTTTTTTTTTTTTTTTTGCAAGTATAATCATGTCATCTCTATTTTTCTTGAGAATTACTCAGCGTCATCCAAGCCATCCACAGAAGCGCGCTCCCCTCCTTCAGCGTGTCCCCTACCCTTCCCTTCCTTTCCTCCATTCTTTCGCGAGTTCACCCCCCTCCAGACGCATCTCTCCCTCTCGTCTCTCACGAAGATCCCTTCGCGAGTTCTCCTCTCTCCCTCCGCTTCCAGGTGCGTCTCTCCCTTCCATTTTTTCTCTTCCTTCGTGAGTTTCCACTCCTTCCCTCTGCTTCTTTTTTCTTTGTGCCTTCTCTTTTCCTTTGTGTTCTCTTCTATTTCATTTGTATTTGTTTTTTTTTTCTTTCTCACTGGTCTTTTTTATCTCTTTTCTTTTGATCTCATGTTATATAACTGTGCAATTTATTTGTCATTTCCGTTCAGTTTATTTGCTCACTTTTACTTTTTTGTATCACTACCACAAAAAAGACTTTTTGTAACAAGCCATCTATAACGTTTTTAATGAAACACGTTATAGATCTGTTGGCACGGAAAAACTGAACTAATCTGTAATGTTTTTAAATATTGAACGTTATAGATTTTTTAAAAAAAAAACCTGTTAAAGATTCTATAACATTTTTTACATAAAAAACGTCATAGATCTGTGACGTTTTTTATGTAGAAAACGTCATAGATCTGTGACGTTCTTTACATAAAAAACGTCATAAATCTGTGACGTTTTCTACCTAAAAGACGTCACAGAATATCCGTGTGATACTTTTTGTTGAACCCATTTTTTCTATTTCTTCCGAACTAGATCCCCTCCTCCATTTTTTTCTATCTCCCTTTCTTTCATGACCTCGATCTCTCCACTGCCTCCACCTCCGACAGGAGGTAGCCGACACCACCCACCATTATTTACTTCCTCCATTGGACCCTTTCTCCTCTTTGCTCTCTCCCTCTGCATATCCACCCGCCATTATTTCTTTCCTCGTATTTCTACAAACCCTAGATCTGATTTCTCGACCCTTCACCAGACCTCGAAATCGTTCCCTCTCTCTTTGTCGACAACCGAGGCGGTGGCTCGTGGTTGAGACAATAGCTGTGGCGCTGGCCAGAGGTAAAGGAAGAGCCGAGGCGACTGAGGCACTGGTCTTTCATGCACTACGATCGATGGCCCCAGCGCCGGGATGTTGTCTCTTGTGCTGGGATTTGTAAGAGCGTTATCCGAAACCCGATCGAGTGTGGGAAATTCACCTTCCCTTCTTCCCTTAAGAAGGTATTTAATTGTTTCAGGTTGCTCGTTGAATTTTTTTTTTTAAATTGCCAAGCTGGGAGCTCAAATTCTTCCCCTAAATGTGTGCCCTTCTTGTTTAATAGTTGCTGGGAGCTCAAAATGAGAATGTGGTTTTGGATGGAAATTTGATAGAATTAATAAATTTGGTTAAAGTGCAAAGTCCTTGTACGGTTTATGATTTCATGGTTTGATATTTTGAAAGATTTATTAAGTGTCTGCGATGGAACAATTAATTAATTAGTTCTGTAAATTTTCAATTGTAATGATTTTCTAGTTAAAAGCATAATGGTAATTAATATGTTTTATTAATCGAAATTTTGTGACAGGATTAGCCAACCAGAAGACAGTTGGCATCAAGCCTAAAGGTTCAAAGCATGAGATGGCAAGAGTGTCATGAAAAAGAAGCCAATCAGTGGTAGCAGTATGATGGTCAAAGATGGCCAAGAGTATGAAATCCCAGGTATCATTTCCCGCTTGGAAATGTATGGCCAATTTTACACTTCTAAATTTGAAAAACCTCAACTATAGCACCTTTTGTTAAAGAGTAACCAATGTGTATCAAAACAATCATGTCACAAGTCTTTGTAATTGATTATCTTTTCAGATGTTTTTCTTTTCAATTTTTGGCTCTCAAAGCAAAAGTACCCAACATATTACTTTACAAGGATTTTAATTGAAGCACTCGAAAGAGCAATTTTCTTATTTGTTGTTGAATGTTTCTTTGGTCCAATGCTTGTTTGCGGCTTACAGTAGCTTGGAGCAATTTGGCTATATGGACAGAGTAATTGGTAGAAATGCACTAATTTTATCCTTTTAACAGATGGAGTTGTGTCTCGATCCTCAATCATTTGATAAAGAAATGGAAAAGAATGACAAAAAAAATAGCACAAGATGTGTCGAGCGAATGAAAGCCGTGTTTGATGGAGGAAAGCCGTGGTCAAGCGAACGAAAGTCGTGGCCGAGCGATCGACGGTCGTGAAGAAGGGGTGGAAGTTGTGGCCGAGCGATCGAAAGTGTCGATTGTGAAGAAGGGGTGAAAGTCGTGGCCGAGCGATCGAAAGTGGTTAATTAAATTCTTAGACATGTTTATGGTTAATTATATGATTGTGTGCATGTTAATTATATAGTTTTATTGTGAGATAATTATATTGATGCTCCCATTGTAAAAAAAAATGATGTGGTTAATTATATGATTGTGCTTGCATGTTTATGGTTTTCCGTGCTAGTAGAACAATTTTTTTTTTAAAAAAAATAAGAGTGTGCAACGTTTAATATCAAATGAGCGTTACGAAATTAAAGGAATAAAATATTATATAGGTGACGTTTATTTTCAAATGAGCGTCACAGAATGTTCTCGGAAAAGAAATAAAAAAATATTAATTTATGTTTCTGTGACGTTTTTTATAAAATAAACGTCACAGATCTGTGACGCTTTTTTCTAAAAAACGTCACATATCTGTGACGGTTATTTTAGAATCTGTGACGGAGGCTACGGTAACGTACCCATGAACGTTACAGATGCATTTTATTGAACGTTACAGAATCTAGAATTTCGTGTAGTGTATGAGTCTACATTGTTTGTTATATCTGTTCAGTTTATTTATTATAACTGTGCAATTTATTTGTCATTTCTGTTCAGTTTATTTGCTCAATTTTATTTTTTTTGTATGAGTCTACATTGTTTGTTACATCTGTTCAGTTTATTTGTTATAACTGTGCAATTTATTTGTCATTTCTGTTCAGTTTATTTGCTCACTTTTACTTTTTTGTATGAGTCTACATTGTTTATTACATCTGTTCAGTTTATTTATTATAACTGTGCAATTTAGTTGTCATTTCTGTTCAGTTTATTTGCTCACTTTTACTTTTTTATATGAGTCTACATTGTTTGTTACATCTGTTCAGTTTATTTGCTTTTTATGTTCAATTAGTTGATATATCTGTTCAGTTTATTGTTTTGTATGTTCATTTTAAAAACGCATGATAAAGTGTGAGGGAGGCGAAAGGAAAATAGACTGCCAGGGAGGAGGGAAGGATGGAAGGGAGCACGAGGGAGGAAGGGAAAATAGATCGCCAGGGTGGAGGGAAGGACGAAAGGGAACGGGAGGGAGGAAAGGCGCTTGAGGGCGGAAGGCGCGTGGGGGTAGAAGGACGCATCGCTCACCCAGGCGCGCGGAAAAAAACAAAAGATGGAGGGGAGGGGAGAGTTGGATGACGCGGATGATTTTTCGCTGGATGACACTTATCAGTTCCGATTTTCTTCATTTTATATCACAAAAAAAAGGCCTGCTCCCTTTTCCAGGCCCATGGTCCATTTTCCCTTTTTTATTTTTTTACTGATAAATAATCTCAAAAAGGCCAGAAGTGCGTCTAGGTTCAATGTATCAATTTGTTGACTTGTTATTTATATTCTATTATTCTCATCTTAATTATTTCAGCTAATTAGGTAATTTTTGTTTTCCACAATATATCAGATAATAACAAATTATAATCTCCAGTCAATAATTACAGCTCGCGATCGCATTTGAAGAATGGATCAGGATCAACCACAGCTGCGTTTGGAGTCTTTGGAGTTTGGACCACGAAGCAGAGAGAGAGAGAGAGCCAGATAAGAAGAGACAATAGTTGTATGTTCCCCAGAGTTCTCCCCAAACCACTTCAGCAAAAGCTACTAGCAAGCGATGGTTTTCGGTCTACAATAATAGATCTCGTTGCTTGTTTCTGGCTGAAGTGTTTGGGGGAACTTCTGGTGGGACCATCAACACCAAATTTAGTTCTGAATAATTTCATTTCGGATTTTTCTTGAGTAGGCCTCCAACAATTAAAGTTGATTAAGCAAAATCAGGAGATACCTACAACTGTTCCAGTGGGTATAAGTGGTTCTTTCTCACTAAGGTAATGTAATGTTGCAATCTCTTCTTTGAATTTAACTTTTCTACATCGATCCCAAAAAATCGATTCATGGGAATCGCATATTTTCAGATGGTTTCATGCTAAATGACTAAAACTCTTTAGATTGCTTTAAAGGTGATTGCTTTGTGTTAATTTGGCTTCTTTTATATATTTAATTAAAAAGGAATAACAGTATATTAACGATTCTTAATTTTTTTAAGAACCGTAGGCATTGTAACTTGTAGATTAATTAGTTTTTCTTTTTTCAAGCTAGAAGTTTTAGTGTGAAGATGAGGACTTTTTTTAATAAGAAAAAAAAAACCTCCAGAATTTTAATACAGGCAGAGGTGCTACGAAAATTTTAATAAGAGCACAGCTATTGCGCCCTTTAGAGAGGCGTAAATAGAAATGAGTAATTGCGCCCTTATAACAGGCGCTGAAAGCCTTCCTGCGCCCTTCAAAAGGGCGCAATTGGGAAAACGACAAATTCTGGCGCGTGGCCTGGGTTTCTACCTGTTGGTTACGTCTTTTTCCGCGCCAGAATTTAAGAGAGACAGAGAGAGAATTAAAGTGAGAGAGAGAATTAAAGAGAGAAGGAGGGAATTATGATTTAGTAACTTAGTTATGTATCGTTGTAATCATTTGCGGTTGTTATAATTATTGTTTACTAACTAATTTATGTTTTATTATTATGATTTAGTAATTTTTTTAAATTTTGTTGAAGTTGTAGTTCTTTTTTGTCTTAATTATAAATATAGAATTCTTAAATAAATTTTTATAAGTAAATGCACAATAAAATACACGGACAGCAAAAGCATATTCTAATTAATTTTAAAGAATACTTCAAAAAATAAAAACAAAATACTAATAATAATACAACATAAATTATAAATAAAATTTTATAAGTAAATGCACAACAAAATATATGGATAACAAAAACATATTCCAATTAATTTTAAAGAATACTTAAAAAAATAAAAATAAAATACTAATAATAATACATCATAAATTATCATATGTATACATTATCAAACTCAATAACTTAATAAAATAAAAAAATAACACATATTGAATTTTCTCTCTATTTTTCCTTTTTTTTTCTTTTTTTTTCTTTTTTTCCCATAAAAAAATAACACATGACACATGACAAATAACACATAACACATATTGAATTTTCTACCCTTTCTTTCTTTCTCTTCCCCCTTTCTTTCTCTCTCTTCTCTTTTTTTCTTTCTCTCCTTCTCTGGCGCAGAAATTCAGAGAGAATCTCTTCTCTCTTTCTTTAATTCCGCGCAGAAACTTAGAAAAAACGGAAAAAGACGCAGCCGTCGCCAGAATTTGTCGTTTTCCCAATTGCGCCCTTTTGAAGGACGCAGGAAGACTTTCAGCGCCTGTTATAAGGGCGCAATTACTCATTTCTATTTACGCCTCTCTAAAAGACGCAATAGCTGTG
Organism: Rhynchospora tenuis; assembly: GCA_027725995.1. Taxonomy (NCBI): domain Eukaryota; kingdom Viridiplantae; phylum Streptophyta; class Magnoliopsida; order Poales; family Cyperaceae; genus Rhynchospora; species Rhynchospora tenuis. Next base: position 154,252,992 of record CM050888.1, on the reverse strand, counting down.
CTCTTATTAAAATTTTCGTAGCACCTCTGTCTGTATTAAAATTCTGGAGGTTTTTTTTTTTTCTTATTAAAAAAACCTCTGAAGATGATGTCTAGTTGGGAAACTTGGAATTTGGTACTTTTGAGTTCCCACATTCTCGGTTTATCTCCACAAATCCACGTCGTCTCAACAGTTTAATGGAAAACTGGGTACAAATCCCTCAAATCTTATAAATTATATTCACAAACCTAATTTAGCAATCAGTAGCACAATGTTTTAATTAAGAAATTATGCTGGTCTTGTTCAGTGACATATATCAAGTTATCAACCCAGCTGTTTAGCGACATTTATCACAGTTGACAATCATCACCTTCTTATGAATAATGTAATTTCCTCCAAAATTAAAATCAGTTTAAACATCTCGTAGTATAATTAAATTTTAATTTATTTCACACTATTATGTCAATAGTGAAATCTTGAGGTCATGAAATGTGTCAAATCTCCAATCATCCAATATACCCTCATCATCAGACTTGTTGCTATAGTATATATAAAGAAAGGAAATCATCAGAAGTATGAAGTACGTATTATTATTAGTTTCTCAAAGAAGCAGGCTTCACATCTTTTCAAAAATCTTTATATATATTTTTTGTTTCTTTACTTCATGAGTATCTTCTTATGGTAGGAAAAGTTTTGTTGACCAATTCTAAGTTCAACTAAAAGTTTTAGCATTTTAACTTTATTATATTTTCAAAGTGTTTTGTTAAAACTTAATAATTAAATGCAAAAGAAGTTGTGAGTAACAATACCGTGTACAGCTGCAAATAGCACTTGATGTTCCTAGATAGCACCAAGAGTTCCCCAAACACTTCACTATCGCCATTGTAAAGTACGTACTTCGAAACTAGTGTGAAGTGCTTGTAGGGAACTCAAGGGGAAAGATAGGCTTGTTTAGTCTTCAAGTCTATCTGTTGACTGTTTTTCTCTAGACATTTATATAACTGCTTGTCAACACCTTGAGTTCCCCCAAACACTTCACAACTAATTTCCTCTGCGTGCACATGTTGTGAAGTGCTTGAGGAGGACTCCAGGGGAGTCCAAGCTTCTGCAATTCTATTATGAAATAAACATTAGATATAAACTAAATGCTGGATACCACCTAGAGTTCCCTCAAACACTTCAGTGGGGATTCACAAGGACAATTCAAGTGATTTTCAAATTTCCCAATGAAGTGCCTCAGAGAACTCCAGATCATAGAATTTGAATCGTAAAGTGTATCGTGTATCGTAGTATTTAGAATCGAATCGTGTATCGTGTATCGTATCGAATCGTTTAAGATACGCTAAGTTAGTCTTGAAATCAGCTATAATGACTAGTTATGACATATACTAAATAAAATTCATTAAAACAAAGGCCTAATAACATATTATACCATATTCTTTATCACGCAACAATAAGTTGTGTGTATTTAGGATCTTTCATGGTCAAATTCTCAAGTACCATCTATCAAAATATTAACTAAGTGCCAAACTATCAACTAATAAGTATCCAAAAGAACAAGTTCATGATATTTCATCTATTAAGAAGATAATCTAAATTCCTAAACTTCATCAATCATCATCACTATCATTAGAACTAGAAGCACCACTACTATCATCACTTCCATCATCAAGATGGAGTGACTCCTCGCTTTCGTCGGTTTCCAACTCTTCCTCGTGAAATTCTGGTTCACTATCCTCTTGCACTTGTATCCTCATTTTCCCTTTCCCTTGCACTACATCTTTTTTCTTCTTAATTCTCAAATCTCTCGGTCCTAGGCAGTAGGCAACAAAATTCAAATTTAAACTTATGTTATCTTATAAATAAGATATACAAAATGCTAAGTATAGGACGAAAATTATACCTCGCTTTCTTTTCTTACTACTAGAGCCGACTTGTACTTCCGTAAACAACTCACTAATATCTTTCCATGAGAAATCTGGAGCAATGGGGGCTTGATTTTCTTGAGAGACGTGATCTTCATAATCTTCAATGTTTTCGGTGATCCATTCATTATCCGATTCCATGTCGGATAATTCTATTGGATTGTAATGATCACCTTTTGCTTCTCTTTCTTTTTGTCTCATTTCAAGTCTAAGATTATACTTCACAAAAACTATATTGTTCAACCTCTCATGCTCCAGTTTTGATCTCTTTTTGGAATGAACATCTTGAAAAAAACTCCAATTTCTTTCACATCCCGTTGAGCTACATGTGAGGCTCAACACACGTATGGCAAAATCCTTAAGCTCCGTACCCGAGCCATGCGTTGCCCACCAATGTGCTATTTCAAATTTAAGAGATTAAATACAAATTAAATTAGATATAAATTATAAATTGTAGATACACTAGATTATATTGTGTATTTATTTTTGTTTGTTTGTAGGATAATGCACAGCGCTGGCTACAAATGATGGGCGCTGCCATCATTTTTCTTTACACAGAGAAGTGATGGGCGCTGGCTACAAATGCACAGCGCTGCCATCACACTGGAGACAAAAAACTTGTGTTTATTGAATTCAATGCACAGCTACAGATCTGACAAACCAGTGCAAAACAAAAATATTAAAGCACCAAAAGCTCGTTCTAGAAAGTAGAAACTAGAGAATTTAGAGATGGTCATACCGGGTTGCCTCTTGTCACGAGCAAATATGGCCATATTGGTTCCAAATGAACCTTCCGCTCGCTTGAACTTCTCAAGTTGTGATTCAACTTTAAACCGTGTCGCCGGATTAGGGTACATTCTTTCTATGGTCTCAATTAGTCCCTCTAAAACTTCATCATCCGCATTAAAATTTTCACTATAATGAAACCTAAAAAAATAGATTCTTTAATTAAACTAAAGGGAAACAAGCAATAACTTATGAAATGATAAATAATAAATAATAAATTAAAAGCCTACTTTGGATTGAGATAATATGCCGCGGCATGAATTGGTCGATGAAGTTGCAATTCCCACCTCAAATCAATAATGTCCCAAATCTCTCTATACCTACTTGATGTTCTATCAAAGCTAGATGCGATTTGCTCCTTAGCTCGATCCATTGCTTCATAAATGTACCCCATGGCCGGTTTATCATCACCATCAACAAGTTTAAGCACCTTGACAAGAGGTTCCGTAGCCGCTATGCAATACTTGACTTGTTTCCAAAAATTATCATCTCTAGTGATGATGTCCATCACCGTCATTCCTTCGGGGGTGCTCGCAAAACTACTTTCCAACCATTTCCTACCACCAAACATCGCTTTCAAACAAACTTTGTTTTTTTGAAAACTCTCCAAGCAAAGAAAACAAGTAGCAAAGCGTGTAATACCCGGCTTTTTCAATTCGGTTTGCCCTTTTTGTTGCCTAAATAAATTAAGCACCCAAACATGATTATGGATAAAGTTGCATATCCGTTTAGCTTTACTAATTGCATCCTTGAAAGTTGGTAGCTCACCAATATCTTCTAGAATTAGATCCATGATATGTGCCGCACATGGATTCCAAAACAACTTCTTTCTCTTTTCCATCAATAATTTACCGGCACTAACATAATTTGCCGCACCATCGGTCACAACTTGGACAACATTCTCTTCACCTATCTCTTCTACGACACCATCAAGCAAAGAAAATATCTTATGTGCATCTTTAAAGTCACCGGATGAGTCAACCGACTTGAGGAAAACGGTTCCCATTGGACTATTGACTAAAAAGTTAGTAATAGACCTATTTTTTCCATCGGTCCATCCATCCGACATCAAGGTGCAACCCGTGATAGCCCACTCCTCCTTGTACTTCTCTAATAATGAATGCACATCTTGTACCGCCTCTTTCAAAAAAGTAATCCTTGCTTCATGAACGGTTGGCACTTTCAATCCTACACCATATTTGCAACATTCTTCAATCATCACCTTGAATAAAGGATTCTTGACAAGGTTTAATGGCAAATGACATCCGTAAATACAATTCATGATCGCCTTACACGCCGGCTTTCGACTCTTTGCCATTGTATTCATTGTCATTTGCTTGAGCTTTCTCTTTGCAGTAGAGCTCCCATCCGTTCGTACAACAAATCCATCCATTGTGGATCTCTTTCTCTTATCATTATCAACACTTTGTCCCTCCTCTCCTTCATTCTCAATAATTTCCACATCTCTTTCTGCTCTACCTTTATTCACCCATTTCTTGTAAGTTTCCTTCAATTTTTCTGGACAACTCTCACAAGGTGGTACATCTTTCTTGCTTCCAGCAAAATGATGCTTCAATCGGGTTACACCACCCCACATTTCCTTACCACAGTAATTACATTTTATATGCATCCTACTTTCACCAATTCTTGTGCAATAGGACCAGCACACATCCTTGTTTGTTGATCCCTTCCTTCTTCCCATTTAAGAGTCACCCAATAAATCAAATCTGCAATGATCAATAGATTTGTTAAATTTTCTATAATAACATCCATGGAAGTTCTGCATACACACCCCATACAGAGCCACATGAGGCAAGTTCTGCCAAAGGGAACAGCATAATAGTTCTCCTTGTACTACTGATATCGAATTAATTGCAGGTTTGCAAAACCAGGCTGGACCATAAGCTGATAAGGAGGAAGTACTCTTTCCTAAATTTGCAAATTGATGACTTTTAAGTTTTGACTTTTGACCCAAAACCCACGCAGGATACCAGTACACCATACGATGGCTAAATGGAACATTAAACATAAATTCATCTAAACAATATGCATCATAACAGATTTTAATTTATCAAATTAGTGCAATTTTAAAATCACATAAATCAAAAGAGCACAGACAGTGCACCTGTTGATACTTGGTTTGGCGATGGAGCAAAGAGCACAGCGCTGTAGAGGAAAAAGGAGGAAGAGCTTGGCGATGGAGCAAAGAGGTGCAACCGTGCAAGGAGGAAGAGCACAGAGCTGTTGAGACGGTGCTTGGCGATGGCTATGGAGCAAAGAGCTGGCGATGGAGAAGAAAAACGAAGAGGAGATGAAGAAAGCACCTGTCTCGAGACTATAAACTTCACTTTTTACCTACCGATTCTGGATATTTCTTCTTTCTGGCGCGAAAACAAAAAGGGCAACGGGCGACGATTATTTTATTCATGGAAATTTAATGGACTCTGCGTTTGGATTGGGCGACAGTGAATCGTAACGATACGGTACGATACGCGTATCGTACTGTTGAATCGTCCGATTCAAGCGATTCAGTAGGCTAGCGATATAAACCTACGATATGCATCGCTGAGGCTATATATCGTAACGCATCGTACGATTCGCATCGCGAATCGTACGATTCCAAATTCTATGCTCCAGATAATAACCAGCTTTGATCTTTACTCCTCTCTTCTTTAAAAGCAAGTCAGGTGTTTACCTTGCCAAGAGACCCTATGCCTTTCATTTATAGCAAACATCTTGCATACTATTCTTGGTCTTCAGATGAAAACGTATGCTGCTTACAGGCAAGTGGTGTTGCATCTAGACATATTTCTAGACCACATGAGTTGTAAGGAGAGGAATCTAAATTACGAAGAATTTTATGAGATTTTTATCATGTTCATTCTACAAGTCTTCATCAAAATATTCCTTCTGCAGGCTGCAGGTACTTTTCTTTTTCCATTAGCATGATTTACAGTCAGTGCCAATTTCCATCAAGATAACTAAAAAAAAATGAATGAGAATATTTTTTAAAGCACCACTTAATTAATTACTTTTTAGGCTGGATTGATGCAAGTTTTTCATGATAATATAACTGGATAAGTAGAACTTTTGATTAATAAGAGATCACTTTTAGTGTGTACGTATAGCTGCCACGATCTACGACCACTAGGGATAGATGCTTGGTAACATGAAAGATTAATTCAGCATGTCTATTCCTGGGGTTTATATCAAGGTTCAAATTTATATATACATAAATTGACATAGCGAGGTCACATAAGATATATATGAAACTGTATTATTCCTTCATCTCCACTAAGAAAACGAATTGTGTAAACAGATTTCTATTTCTCTTTTGATTATGTACTAACATACAGTATTTCAATACCCTAGTTTATTAAAGTCAAATTAGCATAACCAGATCCATACTGCAGTTAGGTACTAGTGCCATCTGGATCATTTTATTTTATACTTTCAGATTCTACTAAACTGCTATTGACATCTCTAGTTACTAGATTTTTATATTTGGATAATAGAATCCAATTGAAATTTAAACTCCTAAGGGCATAATTTTATGTGAAGCAAAAAGCACTGGTGCTATCATGTTTGGTGTTATTATTTTATTATTTATCACTATGTTTTATATGAATGTTGGAAAATTCCTCTTGCTTTCTAATTCCCAGCAATTACTATCAGTTTTAATAATATTAACTTTTGTCTACTTTTATTAGTAAACAGTAAATGTATGATTGACAGTTTGATACTAAATAGCCATCTCTTAGGAAATTATTTGATCAGTTAAAGTGGACTTAATATTTTATTTAATATATATAATAATTGACAAAATTCTTCACTCATAAGTCATAATCATTAGACACTTTGTGTCAGACGCAGCTCATTGAATTTGATAGACAAGCATGTAATTTTGGGAATTGGAAGTTGCTCAAAAACCAAATAGGTTGGAAGCTGGCCAACATCTGCAACCGTCCTTTTCGAAAATAATGCAGAAAATAGTTATTTCTGAGAAAGAATGAATTTCTAATGAGTTTGTGATCTCATCATTACATCTGACTAAAATTTTAAATAAATACTCATTATTTATATGATCAGGCTGTATCTCTTACTACTTTTAGTTTTTATATTTTTTTATGTAAGGATGGTGCTTGAAGTTAAGATAACATGAGGCATCCAGGTTAGTCATAAATTAGGTGGAGGGTCTATTAACTATAAAAATTAGATGAAAATACATTTTTCTTTATTTTGTTACATGCAAATTAAGGATTCTAATCTCATCCTTCATGTCAATCTTTTCTTTCTTCATTTTCATAATTTTCACTTCATCATGTATCCTTTGGCTGTTATTCAATCATTTTATCTGCATCACTCTCTCCATGACCCTAATTCATTTTCCTTTCTAATTATAATGTAACTTAGTGAATGGAGTATAGAAATAAAAGAGTACTAAGAGAGAAAAAATTGTAAAAGAAAACTGTTGTTCTGTGTTTCCAGAGCATTCGCACTCAATTCTCCATAAATAGTTGATGTGTCCTATATGACTCTGGAGAAATAGCATATGGCTGTCAGATTGTTTCACTTAAAATTTTTTACAAAGATGTCAACTTTTTGAAATTAGGGTGTTGGGTAACCTGAGTCTGGTTCCTGTGGAGATATGAAGGCTGGAGTTTCCTGATACTAAATTCAATATGTCAGCATGATTAAATTAAGAATAATAAATTTTCCCATTTAGTCGAAGGATATTTTTCCAGAGCTGGCTGCTTAGGTAGATCAATGAGCTTGAGAAAGCTAGTTTAAGCCTTAGAATTAGTTCCATAAAGAATTTGATCCAACATAAATTGGTACTTTTGACTACATTGTTTTAAATTAACCATATTCCAAAGGGTATAAACTTGTTGGAATATAAATTATGGTTTCTTTTCTTCTAAAAAGAAAAGAAAAACGAAAACCCTAATTATGTTGCCTGCATGATTAAGTAAAATCAGCAGTATCAATAGAATATGGATTCAAATTAATTGCTATACTGTCACGATTTGTTATTGATGACATAGGCATAATATATAATAGAGGTGCTTTTCTATAGCCGTGGTGATTTGGTATCAACAAATTAACTGTACCTTTTTGGACTTAAGTTCTGAAAAGTTGAACTATATATATACCTGATATACAGTGGTGCAAGCTTATACAAGTTGAGTGTTTGGCTTGTTTGGTGCATAAAAATTTCTAAGGAAAGAAGTGGAAACCAGATTAGGGTTCCAACAAAATTCTTGCCTGAGCATATATACTTGAGGTTTCCAAATGAATTTTAAACAAAAAGCTTGTGTTGATTTTATTCAGAAGGAGAATGATGAAAATATTTGTTTTTTTTTTTATTTTTGTTCTCTTTTTACCTCGATACATACATTCTCTTTTATAGGCTACCAATTTCACTGTTACTCCATTTTACTGTTATTTTAATGTACTCTTGTCGCACAATAGTAACTTACAAAAAACTAGAAATAAAGATAGGAAAAAAATTTGTCTCCATTTTCCTAAATTATTCTAATCCTTTTTTTTTTTTTGCAATCCATTTTTTTTTTTTTTTGAGGGTCAGGTGGCAATTACTTTTTTACAATCCTTATTTATCTTATATATTGTGTTAACAGATTGTGTGAAAAGTTTTCAAACATGGTAGAAGTTTATGTGATCAATTTGTTGTTGGAATTAGTTAAACTGGTATACGTCAGTATGTCAAATGTGTTTTACCAATAGATAGAACATGTAGAGCAAAAGTTTAATTTTTGTTTGATGCAAAAGGTTAATTGAATTGGGTTAGGCTATTGCTCTTAACTCAAAAAACTGGCATGAAAATTTTTTGACAATATTTGTGATATTTACAAATTTCAATGTGTCTTTACAGTTTTCTTAATGATTTAAGCACATGGGATTTTATTGAGGAATCATTACCAGGCTAGATTTATGTGTATATACATGCACATATGCATATTGCAATATGATGCTAGACCATCGTTACAAATCCATAAGAGTGAGTTGCTGCTGTTGGTGAGTTTTTGATCAATTGACAATTCAAGTTTTTGACTGAAACATATATTGGATAATGCATACCATGTCTTTCATAATGATAATATATATAAGAACTTCCGAAGTGTGAATTTTGAATATGATTTGTTGGTTTATGATGATAAGAATGTTTGATGTATAAGCTTTAAGCAAAGAACAATTAAGCATAGGTAAACAGTAGTCTAATAATGCATAAGAAACATTGCAAAACTGAAGAAGCACAAAGCTATTATTGGTACCAATTCATAACACTTTAGCTGGTTACCAGTTACCTGGTATTAAACACATTTTTTAGTTTTATTTCATGTATGAATTGCATGTACATCGTACATGTAAACTAATGCATAGTGCTTGTGGTCAGTTCTAGCGGTACTGAGCCTTTTTGAAGCGCAGACTTCGTTTTAATTTTTTTGTTTGAAATATATTGTTTATGCATATTCTACAAAAGTACACAACTGTGACATGTGGCTTAGACTGGATTTTAGGCAAAATATTAGACATTAAGTACTCTTTACAATTACTGATGTCTAATTTTTCAGATGCCAGAAATTTTATGTGATCTTTCTTCTGTTTTATATTGTAAACTGTTTTGTATCGTGGTAATTTCTCATGGCATGACATTATTTTACTGGGTTCATAAATGAATTGACTAAGTTATAAATCTTGGTTATTAACTTTAATGAGTGGCCTCTATAATCAGCTAGTCCTAGTGATCTATATAGCAGGTACCTCGATTTGGAACTTGAAATATTACAATATAAGGCGGTTCCAGACCTGGGAAATGAACTAATGAATGGGGAGCTCGATGGAAGTATAATAAAATCAAGAGTTGAGTTAGAAGTACAGCCATGGTAGTGAGATTAGTGATGATCCATGCATACTAGAAGTTAAACAACAATTTTTGTGTTCTGTGCATACTAGAATGGCTCAATTTAATGGATACTTTTATAGTCGTTTTTTTAAAATTATTTGCTATATAACTCATTGTAATGGATAGTATGGACTTATTTTAATGAGAAATGTTAAAGTTCAATATTTGGGATGGATAGGTCCGTCCAATATGATAATTCTCATATTTCAAATTTTTAACGGCCGATCTAAGTCGTTCAATTTTCTATGTTTGCAAAATTCATAAGAAATTAAATTTTATATTTTTTCAAATTTTATTTTTACTATTATTTGGTATTTTTAGAAAATACACGATAGAAACATTATGGATCCTCCAATAACGACAATTTTGAAAAATACCAAAAAATAGTAACGAATTTTGAAAAAATATATATATATATAATTTGGTTTCTTATAGGTTTTCAATATAGAGAATAAATTGAGCGGTTCAATTTGATCATTTGAAATTTGAAATGTGAGGACAATTGTCTTGAACGTGCCTCTTTTGTCCCATATATTGAACTCCCGCATTTCTCTATTTTAATTGATGCTTTTATTTTTTATTATTTTTTTTTGAATTTCAATTTGTTGCGCATCAGCGCAATTATGTTTAGTTGAGCCCATCTGGATATCTAATGACTATACTAAAACCCATATTGCGAGCAAGAGATTATTGTGTGGGTTGCATATGGTATCGTCGTTATTGTAGGGTCTATAATGTTTGCATCAAATGGTACACTCTTACCCTTTTTGATTCAATAATTTTTTTGTATTTTGGTAGTAAATTGATCATTTATTTATTTTCAAGAAAAATTATGCATTTGAAACGGGAATTGCTTTGCTCATGTCACCATTTAGAGATTCACACCCATTTTTACTAAAATACCCTTAACTATTGCATCAGAAATCAATCTCCATTGAGGCATGAGGAGGATATTTTCTTCATAAAAGAAGAAAAATAGGAGTGAATCTCCAAAGAAAGCGTGAGCAAAGTAATTCTCATTTGAAACCCATCAAAAAGTGAATGTAATTCTATTATTGAACCTCATAATTAAAATTTCATTTTGTGATATTTGTATTTGTAATTATTTTAATATATGACTCCATTTTAAAATTTTCCTACCTCCATCAAATTAGTCCTTTCGTTTGTACATTAACTTTTGTTGGATGGTAGTGGTAGTGGATCTGGGTGCTTCATTTTGTCTTTGTCGGCATGAATAGCTCCAGCTATGAATGCGCGATCCCTGTGACCCTGTTTGACTATAACATTTTGCCTAACACATCAATTTTGGTATTGCATATCTTTGTTTTTTTTGCGTTGACAGGGTTGGGTCCTACGCCAAGTTGTCTTTGTCGGGTGTGGCTATAATGATTATGATTCGATCACACTGTAATTTAGACATTCCAAAAATAAAAAAATTAATTATTAATTGATTCAGTTAAATAAATTAAATAATTGAATTTTTGGATTGGCAGTTTATGCTGAGACAAGATGTAATACCTTCATATTTTTGGATGTTACTTTCTTTAAGAAATTGGCGGGGTGGTTATATATATATATATATATATAGAATGACTATACTACTATTCATATGTAAACTGCTCTTGTAGGCTAGACTTTTAGACCGTTGGATTTGCTTTAAAAAGCGTGTTTAGATTGTAACCAACGGTACAGATTGAGACGCTGCTGAGGGAGCGTCTGCTTTTAACATTTTCTGTCCCCTTCCGTTAGTTTGATTCCCGTCTCCTTTCTCTCCTATATTCTCTCCCCATTTTCACAAAAATGAAGATCAAAATTGAAAAAGCTCGACTCGATTCTTGTCTCTTTCTCTCTCGCCATTAGATTCTCACTACCATCATCTCCAGCTTCCAGCCTAGATCGCTCTCACTTTCTCACTCGGATGAAAAGGGGCTGCCGTCGTCTTTTACCGTCATCGAAACCCTAGTGGTAGCCCCCTGACGACTTGCGACTCCCTTCGCATCACTTTCGTTTTCTCTCTCTCTCCCATCATCGTCGAAACCAATGGTAGCCACCTAGACTATCAGCTTAATTACTGATAGATGCGATTTTGCACTTTGAATCTATCGCAGGCTTTTATCTTTGTTCCCCTGTCATTTCTAAATTGAAGGTTTCTATTGTAAATCTTGCAATTCCTTTCTATGACTTTGTTCTTTGATCTGCTGATTTTATTGCATAATTAATTGGCTGAAACTTGTAGCCATGTCAAATTGTTCTTCGTTGTTATTGTTTTATGATATGTAAATTTGTAGGATGTGCTTGTCATTTGTTGGTTGTGCTTGCCCTTGTTGACTGAAACCAAGAATGTACCACTTTAATTTGAACCTTGTTCTATTACTTGATTTTTGTCTTTTTAGTATTTATTGGCGCTATTTTATACCAACTCTATTTGCCTCGATTATATTTCTGTGTACTGGCAAACCGTGGCATTACTTTGAAACTTCAATTATTGTTCATAAACAAACAAAAATTAAAAAGTTGTGCTAGGATTAAGCACGCATGCACTATAAGTTGAAACACTGAAACTAAGCACTTATGTACAAATTATCTTGTCATCTCCAGCATTTGATATGTACAATAGCCATTTTACAAAATCACCCAAAAAAGATAAACTAATTGCCAACTCTTCTCATTCATCCTCTTCTCCAATCTCCATCAGCTTGCTCTATGACTTCTTCCTTCTTCCAATTTCCTTCATCTTCTATTTTCTAATGCAAGCTAAAAAAAACATAAATGGTTAGTACGAGAAAATCAATTTATTAATCTGTATAAAAATAAATGGCAAATTACAAAATCGATGGGTTCATCAATTGATAATAAATCCTATGGTTCAGTTCACTTAAACATTTTTTTAATATGAATATTGTAGGGCTAGACTTGAAATCAGGTAATGTAAAGAAACAAATTCTTATTCTGATCAATAGACAAGAACATCTTGATGACTGTGATCCATGTAAATTATATTTTAAAAATTAAAGATTCCTTTCTGTTTGTTGCAAAATATTGAATTAAGTTATGCAAATTTGTTACTTTTTCAATTAGTGTTGTCATAGAATAGGAGTAGTATTGCAATAGATTAAGAAACAGCTTCTGTTATAATTAAGAAGCAGCTTCTGTTGTCATGGAATCATAGAATTTGTCACTTTTATTTGCACAAATAATAACCCAAATATGTTACCGCACTTCTGGTTTTGCATTTAATTGCCTTGCTGGGTACATTGCGCCTCTAATCTGATTATGTTAATTCATTGGTACAGCATGTATAGTATAAAGATGCATAGTACAGTAACTCAAACATGGTACAGTATAATCTAAAATTAAAGCTGTCTCTGATTACCAACGCATGGTACAGTAACTCAAACAAGCATGGTACAATAACTCAAATAAGCATGGTACACTAGAGAGATTACCAACGCATGAGCCTTCAACTCAAATAAGCATGGTACCATTAGCTTCAAATATAAATAAAACATAGCTTCAACTCCTGAGCCTTCTTCTCCCTTGCATCAATGTCAAGCTCTGGCCGATGAATATGACAGGGTAGCACCGTAGCAGCATGAAAAGTTGATACAGAGAAAAATTATCAACAAATTTGGGACCTCCTCTTCTACTACTCAAAAATTAAGGAAAAAAAAATATAATTATCTACTGTTATACATCAGGAATTTCAACAATGATATCAATTTTTAAGATGGAATTTGATCGCACCATTTGCAGCTGAACATAAAAGGGCAGAAAATGAGTAAAATTAATTATCAGCTGAACAAATTTTACGAGAGGAGCAATTAGTAGTAGATTGTGCCAGACAAGAACCCTATATACCCTATTATTACAATTAGGAAAAAGACAATCTGATTTCCACAAGAGGAGCACTTTATTTGAGCATGCCGACAAACAAAACCAAAATCAATGAGGGAAAGATGCTTACTGACAAATCGTAAGTGATGAAAGAGATTAGATCGTAAAGAGGAGAAGATGCTTACTGACAGATCGCGAAGAGGCTAGGGTTTCGATCGAGGCTAGGGTTCCGATCAACGACCAGCCACGCGGCGAGAATTTTTCGCTTTCGCACTGAGAGGGCTTAGGTTTTTGTTTTCAACGTTTTTTTTTTTTTTGAAAAAGTAGATTAATCAGGAGAGGCGATCCCTTTTCTTAGCTGGAGTCGAGAGCATTTTTTCTTTTCGTAAGGTTGTCGAAATGGTGGGACTCAGGAGTCGAGAGGAAGAGAGAGAGCCATGAGTTTTGTACTTTTGTTGTGAAGGGAGACGGGAGTTTAACAGAGGGAGAAACGGAAAAATTTAACATGAGGAGAGTTTGAGCGCCTCCGTCTTAGCCATTCCTTCATATCTCCGCACGGATCCTGATGAAATCCAACAGTCCAAAAAACTAACCTACAAGAACAGTTTACATATGAATAGTAGTATAGTCATTCTATATATATATATATATATATATATATCGTGCATATTTTCGGGAAAAATAATTTAATTTATTAATTCAACATTTTTATTTAAATAATTTTTTTATTTTTTTTAAGAATTTAACTTCAAAAATCGCAATTTATATTTCAAGACCCTCGCAAGTAATCGGAATTAATTAATATATATTCTTCTAAAATAACGAGAGTATTAAATAACTTAATTTGGATCGTCGATCATGCCTCACGTTCCGTTGAGAGAAGAAATACAATTTAATTTCAAGATCCAACCCATTCAAATTCTGAAGATTTAGGCTACAGTATACAGAAATACAGAACATATGGCCATTGTCCATATATTCTTAATTTGGAACGAGAGGATGGATTGTTGACGGTTTCATGAATTTTATGTTTATTTATCTATTTATTCTAATTAGGGTTTAATCTTCAGTTTTGTTTACTTTCTTAATCTTGAGCCGTTAATTATTTTTCTCTTATTTTGTTATTTTTTGTTGGAAAATACTATTTTTTTAATTTATACGAAAAATCAATTGGGTAAGTAATTGCACTTTTTTTTTTCTTGGGATTGGCTAGAGTACCATAACATGTTGGATACGTATATTCGTCTAACATGATGAAATTTTAATTTTCAAATTATAACGGTTGATCCAAACCGTTTAAATCGTTTTCCATAATAAATTTATGTAAGAAAAAAAAGCACATAGACATTTGGAAATATTATGTGCCAGCTTGGCTAGGTGTTGTAGCTGGGTCTGCTTAGGGCTATCAATGGTATCTTTTTAATTGTTTACCCTACTCGTATCGTATTCGATAAGACGGGTATGGGTAAGATTTTATTTTCGTTAAGTTATCGGGTATGGGTATTGATAAAGAAAAATTTTCGTTAAATTATTGGGTAAGGGTATGGGTAAGGCCATTTCGTATTCGTTATATACCCGTACCGTTATATATATAGTTTTTATCCTTTATCATAATTAGAAAGATATGATTGTATTATATATATAGTTTTTATCCTTATCATTGTAACATTAGTGACTGTAGTATGGTAAACCAAATCCTTATCTGTCTGAAATTAATATTATGCATATTTAAATAATGGTATGATCAAGAAATTAAATAAAATAGATTAAGCAACGGTAAAATTGTGGGATTTTCTGATATGAGAACATGAAAATGTTCGTTATAATTTATAGAATTTATCTGTGTAATTGCCACATTTATCTGACTTCCGAGTTAGCTTATATTAATTATTTTGGAAAATAGCTAATTTACAAAATTAGGAGATAGTGATTTGCTACACCAAATTTATGAAATTTCAATATGAATTTCTTGTGAAATTGATATCAATATGTTGTTGCCGTGAGTATTAGGTTGATGGAATTAAGTTTGTTCCTGATCAGTCTCACTTTGATTTTGGCTCTGGTATTGCTTGAATTCCTGTGGCGATTTGCTAAGTCTCAAGAGATAGGTATATTCTTGTCTTTGTGCTTGAATTTCTTTGATTATGTTCTATCTGTGGCTGAGGTTAAGTGGTGAATTGATTGATTAACTCGATTGCTAACAAGGTTCTCTTTAGGTTGTCTGGCTAGGTTATTTTTGAAAATTTATATGAACATTTTATGCCCAGTATTTCTTGATGAGGGGATATGGTATTAAAATAGATTGCTAAGCCCATGATGAGTGTGATCTGAGGCAAAGTTTGGAAAATTTTCATTCTAGATGCATAATTCTATTCATGTGCATGATATAAAGAGGAAGTAATAGCATCTGTTATGGATATATGTTACATATAGATACTCTTTAGGTACTTATATAGTTATAAGCTTATTGGCTGGATCTGTTATGAGCATAACCGGTACCGTTAGATTGTGCATATCTAGTAGATTGTCATAGAGGGAAAATCATGAACATGCATATTAGGAAGCATGAACATTGTTTATAAGGCTTTACAGTATATAATAGTGTCTTATATACTTGCATATGATTTTGTTTGATGTAGAAAGGCATGAGTACATTCAATTTCTACAAACAATTCATGTAGGCATGAAAACAGTGAGTATAGAAGGCTTCTGTGGTATATTGGCAATTTATGAGATATGAAAATCACGTGCATGGATTTTTATATGAATTTCAGAGGCAAATAGGATGATTTCATGGACTCTAAGTATGTTTATACATACATAAGCCATGCAGGACGCATAGCAGTGAAGGATTAAGCTATTGAGAATGTGGTATCAGTTTTTGGTACATTAGTTGGCTATCTGGTGTGATACTGGTAAGACTGGCGATGCCCCGGAATGAATAATGCAAGAAAAAATAACTTCTGAGGGCTAAAATTAATAAATCTGAGGGCTCATTTGTGACAGTGTTGGGTTTTATTAAAAGTTGTGGGCTTAAAGGAAAATCTGAAGGGTTTTGTAAATTTCTGTGGGCTTGAACGGAAATTGGTAGGCTTAACGGATTATATCCTATTTTGGATTTTGTCGGACCCGTTACGGACTGACCCAGTCAACTGGGTCAGGTTGACTGGGTTGAGTCGCGGAGTTTTGGCTTGTTTTGTGGGCTGGACTTGCTGGATTTGATGTGGGCCGAGAAAAATCAAAAGGAAATTAATTATGGGCTGGATTATCTGTGGGCTGAGATTTATTTCGGAAAATAAAATTAAATATGGACTAACTTTTAATTAAGCTTTCGGATTTAATTAGAGCTTAATAATTGTATGCTAATGACGGATTCTATTGAGCTTGATTAAGACCTAATTAGTCTAGTTTTTCGATTGACGGTTTTTAGGGATATGATGATAATAGTCTGACGTTCTAATGAACAGATACGGTGGCAATTAAACCAGACTTTCTGATCCCGCAAAATAATTAATTAAACTCTGATTTATATTTTTCTGATTTATATTTTCTGTTGTGTTTAGCTATATAAGTTATTTCCTAAATTCTGTCTGATAATTCTGTATTTTGTTTTTGATCATGATGTTAATCATAATTTTTGATGATTAGGGAAGCAACTAAATAAAGCTTAAGGAATATTGTATAATAAAGGACTTGAAACCAAACAATAACAGTCACTTTTAACGTTAAGAACCAGACTCAGATTTAAGAAACCCGTTAAATAAATATCAACGGTACTTGATCTGTGGCTTGTAAACAGGAACGGACCCTGAGGCGCAGCGGGACCAGTAAAGGGCAAGGTGAGGATTATGCGGTTCTTTGTTTGAACTCTTATATCAGTATTTTTAAATTCATGCATGGCATGTTGACCAATCGTTGATAAGTGCATTCTATTTGTTCATGATAGACAATAGAAGCCCTAAATAAACAAAATTCATGTTGACTCAAACTGTCTATTTTGACCAGTTGAGTATAATAAGTCTGACATAGAAATCCATTTGTTGATTGATTTCAAGCATCAGACTTATCAAAGAACTGGAATGGTTTCCATAAACTGACTTGATTGCACGATCTTCTTTTGTAATAGAAGAATCTGACATTATATTAAATCGGACCATTCTTATTCAGTCTGCATAGCATAATATGGATTTAAATTGTGTCACCTTCCAGAGCATGGTTTAGCCACCTGCCCGGCCAGGATTCTAGCGCTATTATTTCTTGAAATTCCCTATAAAATCTGTACCTAGGGTTGGACCTATGGTTGTGGGAAAAGTTCTTTCTGAATCTGACCTGCCGATAAGAACTTGAGTGTATACGATTATTATGAAATAATTATGCTTGATTTGTTTTTGTTGCATATTCATATTGCAGCATGCCGGTTATTGGACCGTTTCGTCTAGTGCCTACGGTACTGGAATCTCTGATAATTTAGAAATGAATTTCTAAATAAAATTGTTCTCCTATTAAGTTATATTTCGTAGGTATAAATTCCGTTACACGGTTCGTACTTAGATCCACGTACTGCAACTAAAACCCGCACTGAGATTGTATCTCACTCTGTGCTTTGTTTGTTGCATGTGTCCTCACGATTGGGGGTTCCAGGAGCGTCGAAATGGAATAAGGCGTAGTTCTATAGCAACCTTGGAATGTATTTATTTACAGTTTGCGGTTCGAATTCCCAGTCTAAATTGTGAAGCTGTTTTGTGCATCTGTTTGGATGAACTGCTAGAGTTTCTGGCTTATCTTTATTTCGAGATGCTTCCTGCGTCTCTGGCAGACGACGCTGAGGTCGAGGCCGAGCCAGATGCTGGCTCCAATGAAGACGAAGCGATTTGATCGTTAGCTTTCTTTTTATCAGAATTTTTAGTGGTGTAAGCTTTTTTAGTGGTGTAAGCTTTTGTCTGGTGTTGAGTTTATGGCAGGGGCGGAGCAAGGATTTCAACTTAGGGGGGGCGAAAATTTCGATTAGATAGACTAAAATTTGAAAGTTAAAAAATATAATAAATTGATAAAAAAATAATATTTCATCATTTTTATAGTAGTAAATTTTTTAAACATGAATTGTATCAAATACAATAAATAAATAATTTTTTCTTAAAAAATAATAAGGAAGGATTTTTCATATTTGAGTAATGTTATATTTTTTATTTTTCATCTTCTAAATTTGTTCTAAAGGAAAATTATAATTAAACTAGTTTGAACAAACAATAAACTTAACTAGATTGTATTTGAACTCTTTTATTAGGGGTGCAATATGTTATGTATTAATAAAGTTTAGCATATAATTGAAAAGCTCTTCATATAAAGTTAAAATCTTAGGGGGGGCAGGCCCCCCTTTGCTCCCCTACTGGCTCCGCCACTGGTTTATGTCGATTCTCCTTTGGATAGATGGTGTTGATGTCGAGAGTCTAGTTTTGGGTTGGTTGTTGCTGTGGAGTTGTTATGACGTGATAGTTCTTATGTTGTGGGTTATAGTACATGTACTTATGTATATATTGAGCTTGAGAGAACCAGTTCCTAGGATTAAAATAAATAAGCCGGGATTGATAAAAGAATGACTTGGTTTGGTTTGTTTCCTTTTTGAACAAGTTATGTATAATATATTATGCTTGAATAATGTGATATATCGGTTTGCTTATATGTGGTGTTGTGTGAATTCTGTACCGAAATCAAGCAAATGGAAGATGAAATGAAAAAAAATAAATTACTATGTCTGTCTGTTAGCCTTACGAGAATAGGCAACTGTTCTTGTGGCGGAGAAGACTTCACTCTTTTGTGATCGGGGTGTGACAATCATAATCGGAAATAAATGATTGTAAGATTCAATTGATACATTGATAACTAATTAAATCGGAAAGATATGATTTTAAGATTCAATTGATATACTAATTACAAATTAAATAGAAAAGATATTATTGTAGCATTTAATTGATACGTTAATAACTAATTAAATCGAAAAGATAGATATGATTGTAAGTCTTAATTGATGTGTTAATAACTAATTAAATCAAAAACATTTAATTGCAACATTCAATTGACACGTCAATAACTAAGGGCGTGTTTGGTTGGTTGCAGCATAAAGAATTTGGATAGGCCTCTATTCCATATTCCAATTCAGTCATTTTCTTGGAATTAGAATTAGGGCCGGAATAGTCCTATATTTCTTATTCTATATATGTTTGGATCACCATAGAATTGGCTAATTCTAGAATAAACCTTATTCGGGTCTTTACCAAACACACCCTAATTAGACAATTAAATTTCTAAAATTGACTAAAAAATTACTACATTAAAATATTATTTATTTATTTCTAATTTTCATTCACGCACTGCATTAAAAAAAAAAATCTAATTTTTTTTTAGAAGATCACTTCTGCTCCAACATTGTTTATTTATTATCCATACAATACATTTTTTTCTCATTGAATTATAAACATTAATTATTGTTCATTTTCTACCGTTACCCTACCCTTACCATTAATTTTTAACGGGTATGGGTAGGATATGGGTAAAGAAAATTTTAACAGATACGGATAATGAAAATGTCTATGGGTATATATATATGATAGCCTCTGCTAATGCTAATAGCCATCTTTGCAATTGTTTGTTATGGTATAAACACATCTAACATGTGAAAGATATTCGTCGAGACAAAAATTATTGGAAAGCTACATACGGTATAGTATAACTTAGGTCCTTAGCTTTATGTCCCACTAGATTTATTGGAAAATATTTGCCTGTATATCCGACAACGACAAGAAAAGGTGAGTGGGACTAGTTAGTCCGTGTTCACTAAACGTGCGCTTCATAGCATAAAGCCTCTGTGCCAAATTCATCCATTGATCAACCTGTTTGCATATACCACTACGAAAATAATAACAATATTTTATAGTATATATACAAAATTAGAAGCAATAAATGGATGAGGAGGGCTTATCAGAAGAGAATGAGAAAGCCGTGGTAGAGTAAGATCAGGAAGAGCTACAAAGGATGACGTATGGAGTTCCCCCATATTCACTTCAATCACCGATCGCTTGCCCCTTTTTACAAGGTTCAAGCATTATATTTTAGATTGTAAAATTTTTATTATATAGCCATGCTATGGAATAAAGCTTCTCTGGATCTTTAGTTATTTTATATGCTTGAATATGCATATATAATATATACTGAATGATATTTAGATTTGCCTAAATTTTGTGCTTCCACTCGTATATGTACATGTTTTAATTAGTAATCTCCCTCGGATCGAGCTAAAAACTCTGCGCTCTCTCTCTCTCTCTGAAAGAATCGCCGAAAAAGCGTATCTGATGAACTTTCAAGTAAAATCGTATTTTATGGTAGATGAATATTATTAATTTGTTGAATAGATCTTATGCCCATAAAATCATCCAAGAGAAACTTGATATGATTAGTATCAGAAGTTAACAAATAATTAACAAAGTTGACTTTTGGTCGATCAGTAGCCAGATCTACGTACTTCTTTTGGGAGAAATTAAAGAATCAAGGATATTGGGAATATTTTTATTTCAGCTTAACTTTTCTAATATTAATAGGAAAGCAAATAAGAAATATAGTTATTAATTCTAACAGAGAGGAAGGATCGTTTAATTACAAGAAAGCTCCACAATATTTAGGTAATTAATGTACACTAATTTCATTTCTGGTTTGACCTTTTGTACATTACATTATATAACATAAAGCATTACATAAGAGTATTTTGATTTCATGATATGGGTCTCAACGAGTTCTCATCTGTACGTTTTAGTTTTTTTTTATTATGTTTCTCTGTAACTGTAATCAATTGTTGTAGCTAACACATCAATATTATAAATAAATTTGTGTGGATGTCGAAATCTTTTAGTTCAATGTCATTCGACACTCTAAACATTGTGAAATAGTTGTGAGAGAGTATTTTTCTGATTTCTTTAATACGATAATATGTAACTTTTTGTGTGTCTGGTATTGTTTGCTTATAAAACTGACCCGGTTCACCCGCAGACAATAATTTAGCAACACATTATTTTTTTTTCTATTTTTTGTGACCCCTTCCTATTTTTATTTTCATCATATCTTCATCTCTCTTTTGTGTTGCTCTCCAACTTAATTTCTCTTCATCATCATTCTTAATTTTGGTTTACAAAATATAAATAAAATTCATTCAATTGAAAATAGAAAAAAACATCATATGTTTTACGATATATATTTTTATTTAAGTCATTTATAAACATATTGTGTTTCATGAATAATATCACCATAATATAAATCATATTATTTCAGATAACTATATAACTATATTTACACACATATAATTTTTTTTAAATTGATCAAACTCTTTAAATTTAATCAAATCAAAGTAAGTACAATAACTAAACTATATTTCTAAAGATAAATTATCTTCATAATATATCCAAAAATGAACATAATTAAACTATAGAAACATAACAAAAATATTCTTATTATGAATATCTATATCGAGCGAAGTTCTATATGCGTTTCTAGTATTAATTATCTAGTTACAGAAAAGAAAGTTGGCTTGATTAGTACATGTATTTTAGTGCATTTCAGCAATGTTTTTCTTTTTTTATTTTTTCTTGTGTTGCAGTCCAGCATCGCTTTCGAGATCTAAACAAAGGAAATAAAGAAAAATTTATTGGAAATATAAACACTACAATATTAATCTAATCATGCTACCAAAATTGATTTATTGCATATTAACAATGTATAATAAGTATAAGAGTGAGGATCAAATCTATACCTATATTATTAATTTAAAGTCCCGACATCTATTATCTTTTAATTAAAAGTAGTTCATTTTTTTAGTTAAGTAAATTAAAAATTATCGTACCAATCATTAAAGTTAAATATATTTGGAAATCTAAAGTATTTCATGCATAACTTATAGATAAAAAAATTATCCCCTTCAATTTCGTAGATTGATTGATTTAAGTTATGCCAGAAGTTCATTTTATCAAGTTCTTTTTTGGACAAAATATTTATACCAAGTTTATATGGCTAATGTTGTCCCTAATAAGGTAAGCGGCTTAACCGATTTCAATTTAGCGGAAGCGATTAGTTGGTATTGGACTAGTTTTTGGTATGAACTACCTATCACAAGTCAATAGGTACCCAAAACAATCAAGTACACACAAGCAATTCAAATATTCAAATAAATAAAGAGAGAAAGAGAGAGGGGATCGACCACAAGATGTGATTACGGAGTTTCGACCAGCTAGAGGAAAGCTAGCCTTAGTCGTAAGTCTCCAGGAGTTTAGCAACCACCAAACGAGTGCTCTCCGTTCAATTCCAATAAGAACGAGACTACAACTTCGAACCGAATTGCCTCTTCACAAGGACCTCGAGGTGGATCCGCCTAACTCGAATGGCACAACGGCCTACAATGATGGCACAGCTGCCTACACAAGGTGGTGGAACTACGTTCTAGCTCAAGCTGCTCAACGACCTCGCTATTCAAGGGAGATGAGAACTCAAGTGACTATAATATCTCTCAAAGTGAACTAGCTATGAAAAGCTCAAGTGGGAGAATATCTCTGTGCTTAAAGGCTCTATTTTAGTCTAATTTTGTAAGGCAAAGTACTCTAAAAAGAGAGAACAAGGGGTGAATATATATAGAGCTCGTCAAGAGTTGTTTACCAGTCTGAAATACTAGCGCGTTGTATGACACTATGGAGCGTTGTATTACACATCAATATATCCGTTGAATAAAAGAAAAAAAGGATAAAATAGCCGTTTGAATTGTAAGTGCGTTGTATAACGCAAGATAGCATTGTACAACGCTTGGGTGAGGAAACGGACAAACAGGTAAAGTAGTCGTTACATGTGTCAGAGCATTATACAACGAAAGGCCCGTTGTACAACGCAAGGGAGCAAAGTTCAAAGGGTAACTGACACATGTCAGAAGTACTACACAAAGCAGAAGACCATTACATAACGCATGATTTATTTTGCCATAAATCAAGAAGGTGCTCCAACGAGTCAGAGAGTTTACAAAGGTGCGTTGTACGATGCATGGAATTGCATTGTATGACGGCAAAGGCAAGGCTTCAAAAACGAATAGCTATGCCAGTCGTTGTACAACGTAATAGGAGCTATACAACGCTCTGGTCTTGCGTTACAGAAAGTTACGGAGCTTTATGTGACGCAAGAATGAGCTTTCAGAAAGTGCTGGAACTACACTTGCGTTGTGTGACGTTATATTGCGTTATATGACCCAAAGACCCTGAAAACTGGTTTTTGGTGGTGTTTTGAGTTTTTTTCTGCTATCTAGACCATTTCAAGGATAATTGAGGACTAAAGTATACCTTTTATCCTAGTCTAAGCTAGCCTACAAGCTCTCTAATTATTTGATCTTGATATTGCAATAATCTTTTATCCAAGTCTTCATAAATTGCATCTTCTTCCTATAAATTCCTATAGAGCTCAAAGAAAATTGTTAAATGTCAAATGATATTGTTTTGCAATCGACAAACCGAGAGTAGTTTAGTACAACAATGACTTTATATGGTAGAAATTAGTAATTTTAAACTTACAAATTTTTGTCTAAAAATGTTGGTTAGGGCTGTCAATGTGTAATGTACGATACAGTAGAAGGTATTTTTATGCCTGCACCCATTAAATTTTCTTTACCCGTATCTTACCCGTACTCGTTAAAAAATGGCTTTACCCGCACCTTACCCGTACCCATTAAGAATTAACGATAAAGGTAGGTTCACGGTATATAATGGATAATAATAATATTATTAATTTAACAAAAAATATATAATGTGACAAATAAATAATATCTAATAAATATATGAATAAAGTACAATATTTAGATAATACCTTAGGAACAAAAAAAATCATGAAATTTATTCGAATATGAATGGAATTCAAAAAATTATGTAACTAATTATAAATTATCATATAATAGAGTGCAAATAAATTTATTACCAACATAAATAAATTTGGATGAAGATCGAAACTAATAACATGATTATATATACAAATAAGTTTGTAAGATATTACCAGTTAGATAATGAGTATTGTACTTCCATTATTTTTATTATTTACAATTTCAATTGTTCCAAATTCGTCTTATCTCTAATTTAAAAAGAATAATATTAGTTTAGCATTTGCAAACAATTTCGATTTTGTGATGCAAAAATGACGATAACGTAAAATGAAAATAGATAATTTTCATAGCATAATATATTAATCGGCTTATTTTTCCAAACATTGAAGTTTGCACACATCCTCATATTTTTTTTCTTATATATGATATAAAGCGAAGTGCTTTACGCAACAGAATTTTTTCTAGAAGCAACATAGTTTTTTTTTTTTTAAATGACCAAATTGTTCTTCTTAAATTTAATTAGTAAATCGACTGATATTTCTATGGATAAACCTCGTATGTCATGTCCACCCCTTTCCACTGAATTTTGAATTTTTTTTTCACATATTTTTTAGGTATATACATGCATTTACCGTCTTTATCAAAATTGTAATACATGCTTTGAATATTGGTACTTTATTCAAACTTTTCTTTATTTATACCGTAAAATTGGTTTTGACTACAAATTGTGTTCAATTTCTTTTGAAAATAAAAAGAAGAAAGGAAAGATTTCCAAATAAATATATATATAAATATATAGAGAGAGAGTTTTGCTCTGGTGAGTTGCAATCCAGACTGTTGTATCTGCTTTAAGAATCGTGCAGATAGTGAGCACTGATGAACTTAAAATTTTTTCGTCTCGTCTGTATTTCTCTTTATTTTCGTCTCTTTCCTCTTAACTATCGACTCTCTCTCTCAACAGATTCTAAACAAAGTAGATATCTGAGCCTCCTCCTCAAACCAAACCCTAGAAAAAAAAAGCTCAGATCGGAGAGCATCTAGCGATAGGAGAGCACTACTTCAATTTTGTGACAGTGAAGATATTAATTTATGTACTAGGTTTTGAGTATGTACTATTTTTTGAGAGATACTGTTTATGTACTATGTTTTGAGAGATACAGACTCTTGTATTTATTTTTTGTTTTGTGAGATACTAGTTCATGTACCATGTTATTTTAATTATTGTTTATGTACCATGTTATTTCTGATGTACCATGGAGTTTAAGTTGCGTCTGTACTATGTTATTGCTTAATATCTATGTACCAATCAATTTCTTAATATCTATGTCTTTATTTGTGTTAGAAATGCAGGTGTTTATATCTTTGTACCATGGAGTTTACATCTATGTACCATGTTTGTTTGTGTTAGAAATGCAAGTTATGCATCACAAATACACTATAGTTGTTTTGCAAGGAAAATAGTGCACTATTTCGCACTTGTTCACTCACAAATAAAAGAAACTAGAATTTCATTAACAAGGTACCAACTGGTACATTTATCCATTCAATTTATATTTCATACAGCGTTTGTAACATGTTTGATGGAATAACCTTATTTGTAACATCTTTATGAAACCATCTAAGAACACATAAGCAGTAATTAAAAAAAATGCATTTCTGTATGAATATTAGCTTGATTTAATATATTGGTCATAAAATTGGCGCATGGCATATATGACAGTATGAGTTATATTTGTAACAATCCATCTCCTACCAAACTCCCACTAGTACCCATTCTCTACCGAACTATACCAACCAAATAGCACTGGCAATTAAACAAATTGGTACCATGTAATTAAACAAATTGGTATCATATACCATGCTTTAAACAAAAAGATCCAAAGTATTAAAAGTTACAGCACCATTAAAAGCTAACAAACACATCAATTAGAAGTTAACATTCTCTACATCAGTTACAACTATTAGATCTATTACCTAATCCATTAGAAGATAACATCCACTACAATCCATTCATGATTGGTACAAGTAGAAAACTAAAGCAACTAAAATAACTATTATAACAATGAGCCTTCTTTCCTTCAAAACCTGAGCCTTCTTCTCACGTTACAAATTATTAAAGCGACTAAGAAGACCATCAATTACTGTCTTTGCACGCTCTTTGGACAGATGGATCATACCAGAAAAAGAATCCACAACCCCTTGACATCTACAAGAATTAAGTCTTAAATCATTCAATTTGAAAAATTATTACATTATAATGCAAAAAAGTACCTCATAATTTTTGCATCCAAGAAACCTTTGGCCGGATTGGAAGTTGTCCATGTTGTTTTCAAAACAGCTAACTCATTACAATGACAATTTAAAAATCCAGTGCTCACATTTGAATCTTCCATGGGGATTAGTTCAATGAAACCTGGACAAATAGTGAAAGGAGTTATAAGACGACATCGTGCGGAGTGCAGAGGAGCGAGAGAGACGGAACAGGTCTGAGGAGGCGCTGATGCTCTCTGATCCGCTCTCGATTCTTTTTTCTAGGTTTTGAGGAGGAGACTCAAGCCTCAGATCTGTTTCGAGAGAGAGGGAGAGAGGAAAAGAGAAAGAGAAGGGAAAGGAGAAAAAAAGAGACGGAACGAAAAATTAAATTTGATCAGCACTCAGCGATTTGCACGATCTTAAAGCAAATTGAACAGTCCGGATTGCGACTTACCAGAGCCCCTGTGAGTCGCAACTCACCATCGCAAAACTCTATATATATATATGCAAGAAAAAAATAATATATAGATATTATAATTTGCTTTCTTCAATGATTATTGTACAAGCCAACAGAAAATTTTTCGTGCTTGATCATATGTGGTTTTCATTAAGAAAGATTTGATTTTCTTTTAGAGGAAACCTAGAGGAGAAGGAAAACACGGTAAAAAAAATAAATCTGAAAAATAATTCTTGATTGATGCTAAGGACAGATAAGATATTTACGGAAAAAAAATGTTGCTCCAAGAAAAATATTGGTTGTTCAAAGCAGTTCCCATGATACAAGAGCAAATGTGAATTTCTTTTGAAAATTTGCATACACATCCTTATCTAGATTTTTTTTTTCTTTTTACCGCCAATGATGTAACACTGGAAGTTTTGAAAACCAGTCTCATATTCATTTGAGCTTTGAAAACCAAAATGAAAAATAGATTACGTAATTTGTCCAACAAGTTAATTTTTAACGTGCACAATGTTTAAAATAGTATAATTAAAGAAAAAATTTGTATGCAGGAAACCGCGCTTAATTTGTCTAGAATATTATAAGTATGTGTTTTCCAAGTTATTCACCTTTTTTGTTTTTGTGGACATATATTTTATTCACTTGATAGACTTAATTTTATTTATTTATTTATTAATTTTTTTTTTTTTTTTTTTGGAGAAATGATTGACTTAGATTTGGTATTTGAACAATAAATATCTTCATATGAGTCACGACTCATGACAACTTGACAAGTACCACTTCAGCTAATAATACTGCTGCTGACCTGCTCTTGAGAAAGGATGGGGCATATGCACAAAGTTCAAGGCCCTCTTTAAATGATGGAAACTTTAAATAAGCTTTTTGGTAGAGAACTTATAGTAGCTAGGCTTTTCGGGCAGCACACATTAAAAAACCTATTTACATGTCCTGAAGTGTAGGTGATTTGGGTCACCCAGAGAATCGAATTAATTAATTTATCTCCAATATATGGTATTAATTTAGAAAATTATAATAAATTTAAAAATTAATTAAAACATTAGGATGCTGCTAGATGACACCAAGTTCCCCAGACACTGCACTGGAGCCTGGAGCCTGGAGCCATTTGAACCTGCATAGTTTAATTAAGAATTAAAAAAAAAATTACAATAGAAACTTACTCATCACCAGACACATCTGGCTCAGATGGATCAGATGGATCCAATAGAAACCATATTGTTGTTCCTCTTTGCCATAATCATGGGCTACTGCACTTGATATGATACTACACTTGAATTGTACCTAATTTAATTTCTTTTGCTAAAATAGAGGGGCAAAAAGTTCTTGCATGGGTTTTTGATCAGATGAAGTGTAGGAGGAGTTTGGCAAAGATGGTAATAGCCCATGAGTATCCCTTCAACTGTGTAAACCATTATTACTTGAGAGTGTTTCTAAGTGACTTGCAACCTTATTTCAAAATTCCATCAAGAAACACCTTTAGAGAAGTTTGCATTAAGTTTTTTCAAGAAGAACATGATAACATTTATCAACAATTGGGCCAACTTAACTGTAGTCTGTAGATTGAGTTTTACTAGTGATTTGTGGACTAACAAGAGTAAAGATAGAGGATTTATGACAACTACATGCCATTACATTGATGATAATTTGTATTTGAGAAAAAAGGATTATCACATGTGTCCCATTGCCAAACCCACATACTGGTAAACATATAGCTCAAGCATTTTATGATAAATTATTCTTGTGGAACATATATAAAAAGGCCTTCTGTCTTGTACTTGATAATACATCTTCCAATAACCTCTTCCACCAGAGATGTGGTTGCCACATCTTAAATTTGATGGTCCAAGATGGCCTTGCTGTTTTGAATGATGAGGTTAGAGACATACGTGAGACGATGAAGTACATTGGTCACTCGCAATCAAGGATGGAGAAATTCAAAGTGGCTTGCTCTTAGGTTTGGTTCACTTAGCTTGATATGATATTTGTAATATTTTATTAGCTTCATGGTAACATTATATTTTTGTTTTATTTTGTTTTGTTTTCAGGCCCAAGTTCCCTAAAAAAGCCAGCTTGGGATGTTCCTACAAAATGGCACTCTACTTATTTGATGTTGCAACTGGCCTTGGAGCTCAGGCCAGCCATCTGTAGGTATGGTACACTCAATAAGAGGTACAGCCAATGTCCAGTTGATTTTCAATGGGATGTAGTATATGGTTTGGTTGCTCATTTGAAGATTTTTTATAATGCCACATTGAAGTTGAGTGGCACCAAGTATCCTACATTAAACCTATTCTTGAGTGAGTTTTGTGAGGTTTATCTTAACATTAAAAATATGTCAAGTAATGAATACTCATTCATTGTGCACATGGGGGTTAGCATGCTTGCCAAGTTTGATAAGTATTGGACAATTGGAAATTCTTTGTTGGCAATAGCATGTGTGCTTGATCCTAGATGCAAGCTGCATGTAGTTGAGTACTACATGAAAAACTGAGCCCTGATAATTGTGATAGTTTTATTGACAACTTGAGACAGTGCATGAAAGAATTGTTAAAAGAGTATGTAGAAGCAAATGTAGATGACCCATATGAGAACCAAGCTAGCATGTCAAAGAGGTACTGGTGCATTATTTTAACCTGTTATTTTACATTGTGAGAACCAAGCTACTTGTTATTTTAACTTGGATCTTTTTTTAAACAGGCAAAAGACAAGTATTGGTGCATCTACTAGTACTAGTGATACAAAGGCTGGATTGAAAGATTACATGAAAGGAAAAAAAGGCTCTGAACCTCCAAGATCAGAACTAGATGACTATTTAAGTGATGTATTTGTTAATTTTTTAATTTTTTTTCTTCATTTTAATTAATTCTTTGTGTATTTTCAGAAAATAGGTGATGCAATTGATGAGACAAGTTTGGATGAGGAGTTTGACATTCTAGCTTGGTGGAGATTGAAGGTTACTAAGTACCCAGTACTGTCGCAAATAACTTGAGACATCTTGGTTATCCCAATATTAATTGTGGCTTCTGATTCTGCATTCAGTACTTAGCCCAGTTAGGAGCTCTCTCTCTGATGAGAGCATTGAAGCACTGCTTTGTGCTCAGGATTGGTTGCGGGCATCGATAAATGGTATGAAGCTCTTCCTTCACTTTGTCTTCTTTATTATTTATTTCCTTGTATCTTTATTAAAAAATAAGTTACATGTTTCATTGATTCTATATTGCACAGCTTGGTGAACATTGGTGAGCCTCTATGGACCATTGAGGAAGGGAATGGCATTGAGGAATGAGGCTATGTCAGTCAGCCAATTATTATTAGTTTAGTTATGATGATTTTGTTGCATTTAGTGCTTTAGTGATGCTGATGGTTGCTTTTGTGATGAATTGATGATGCTTTTGTTCTATTTGTAATTGTATGTGCTTCCTTAATACATAATTGAAACCTAGATTGCTAGTTCTACCGGCATATCTTTGGCTCCTCAGATCTCGAGCAGTGATCTTCAGTGATGATGCTTGTGTTTGTTGTTGTTTCGTTCAGTCAATTGGCTAAGATTGGTATATATATCTGAGAAGGGAGTTTGAGATCTAGGTTGAGTTTGATGAAATTCAGGGTTCAATTGTATATTTGGGTTAAGATATAGGCTTATATGTGTAATCTTGTCAACTTTGGATGTAATTCTGTCAACTTATATATGAAATTTGGGCATGATATTCATGTAATTGTGTCAAACTTTGATGTATCAAATTACTACATGATCATATGTTGTTAGGTTAGATTTTGATGTATGAAATTTGGGCATATTATTCATGCAAGTCAGTCAAATTTTGAATTTATGATTGTTGTTAGAAATATAATAAAGGACTAAATGTTAAATCGTTTAAGTCGTTTACTTAAATGAAATGATTAACATAATTGATTTTCCTGTCATTAATTAGATAAACAATTTGGTTAACGGAAAACAAATTTGTGCCACATGATTAAACGAAACGATAATGGTCAGGGGCAATTATGTGACCATTAGCCACGTTTGACAGGTCTAACTACAACCCGTGTAGTTTGGGCCCTACCGAAGTGCTTGAAGGGAACTCCAGGAGATGCCCAATTCATGAATGTATTTTCCGTTGAAGAACAATTGTTCTTAAAGCCTGTCAATATCGACATTTCATCTGTTGTTCCATTCCGTTCCATCCAAATGGAACGTTAAATGAAAGATAAATCAGTTTTGTTTCTTAAAATGGAATGGAAACAAAATTGAAATTTGTAAACGTTACTGAAACGAAATACGAATATTGGCTGAAATCAATGGAAAATGAAGGACGGAACGTTGAACGGAACAGAAAACTATTTTGTTTGACGAAACGGAATGGAAACGGAAGAGATTTTTGTCAATATCTTCATTACCCTATGTTTCGTTTTGAATATGTGACGAATAACTACCCTGGCATGAATGCCCATGTTAAAGTTTAAATGAACAAATCTGCTATATGTTGGTGACTTGGTGTCACTTGTAACAAATCTAGCTAGCTAGCATACAAATCTCGTTTAATTTTCGGCTGGTGGTGGCAAACAACATGTTCATTTTCTGACTAAATCAACCCACAAGTTTTGCAAATAGAGAAATAATATGTAATAATAAAATGAGGAAAAATTGTTGGTTGCTTGTTGTGTTGCCACCAAATGCTACAAATCTCTAACTTTCTAATGAATCTTGATTAAAGGCTGTGATTAATCCACTACTGCCTACTGGTACTAGGTAAATTTAAGTTGAGAACCAAACTTTTTCAACTCCCAAGTCCCTTAGTCTTTTTGGTGTCGTTTGGATGGGTTAGGAATAGCATAAATTTAGGGAAAAACACTATTTATAGGATTTGTGGGAAGAGACTATTCCGGGAATAAGAAATGTTGTTTGGATGGTGAGTTTAGGAATAGCGTTGGGAAGAGTGTAATTGAGATGAAAAGTAGTGAGAAAAGTATTATTAGGAAGAGTGTTATTGGAAATTGTGTTAGGAATGAAATTGTCAATTCCAAAAGTATTTGGATGAAAAATTTATGAATGAAATTGCCTATTCCGAGAATAGACCTATTCCCGGCCATCCCAAACGACACCTTTGTCATTTCCCATACAGCATACTTTGCCAAAGTAATAAATATCATGTAGTGTTTAATTCCTCTCCGTTTCGTCTGTGTCTGGTTTTAGGCATCATATTTTCTTTTAATATATTATGCAAGAGAATTTTTCATGAGAATTCTTTTTTTCAATAATGCAGGCGTTTACTTTGTTTATTTTGAGTTTTAATTGTTTTAAAGTTCAATTAAATACATCATAATACATCGCTAGATCTAGCGTGTAAACACATGTTTGTACCGTTCGATCGATTTAATTTATGGTTAAATATCAATCGCTAGACGAAACAACAATATGTTTTGGTTTTCCGTCTAATAAAGAAATATATTGAGCATCATATCTACCTGTATCGCTAGTAGATTGAGCAACGTGTCTTTATTGCATAACATTATTTTGTTTCTTTATTTGCCCACATATATGAGGGCAATTGGCGATCAATTTGCATATGAAATAAAATGAAGAAACAACAAGTCAACAACCTATCTATTTCTTATTCACCTTTGCACTTTCTAAGAGGAAGCAATACCAGGAACTAATTTCACTCGTCAATTATAAACAACTGAAGTCAATTTTTATTTTAAAAAATAAGGAAAAAAATCCCTAACCAACTTTAATAAATAAGTATAAATTTTGGTCACTTAAAAGAAAACAAAATTGAAACATCGTCATCAATTAGTAATACATACCACTTCGGAAAAATAATTTGAAAAACAGAGAATCAAAGAAAGTTTAATTTAGCGTCCACCAAATTTTTTTTCTAGTGTTGGTAAGGTGAAATAAACATATACGATAACTCAAAACTCAAGTTTCACATACTCTACGAGTGATATGGGCCTTTCATATTTCTGTTCCAACCATATCAATCCTTGGATTAGACCGGCTCCAGTTCATATTGGTCTTGGAATAGAAATAAACTTGTTAGACCGCAAAAACTTCCTCTTTTTCACTAGTCAGTGGAAGCAAACATTATAAAATCCAAAACTACTAATGAAATTTGATTTAGAGCATGGCGATAGAATTGAAGAGAGAAAAATGCTCGTTTTTTCTCTAGCGACAATGACGAAGATGAAGAAACCATATAATTTATTATTTTTATATTAATGAAAGAAGATGGAAGATAGAGTGGCTCTTGGGACTCGAAAAAGTTGCCACAACAACTTAATTTTGCCAGCTATTAGTGGATTAATCACATCCATTGATCAAAATTCATCCAAATTAGAAATTGGTGGCATTTGGTGGCAGCCAAATGTAGTGGCAGTGGAACCCACCTCTAATAAAATTTAGTTTGAAATTATAAAATCAGAAAACAAAAATAATAGGGAAGAAGAGAGATATAGGAGGACAAGGTGTTGGATTAAAAAAAGAACAAACAAGAAATTGATCTTCTAATATATTAATTTGGTAAAAGCAAAATTTCTCATTCATACATCCAATTACAACAACTCAATACTTAAAGAAATCGTAATTAGTGACTCTCTAAACAAACTTGGCCTTAATTATCCTGCCTAAAGTAACTGCTCATTATTGTCGCAATATCTACACAATAGCCCACTAACGACATAATGCTGATACAATTACTGACATGCTAATTACCACACTTCTAAACATAGTGTAAATTTTGGATCAACTTTCAACACTCCCCATTGATCCATTATTGACTACACCTAGTTTCTTCCTCATGCATGCTCTCGAATTTGCACAGTGATAATGTCTTGGTCAGTATATCTTCCTTTTGATTTTCTGAATTGATTAATCTTTGCACTTGGGGCAATGACGCAGCTAGTGAGGTAACATCGAAGCGCATCAATTGCTGGTTGAAAACTATTTCCAAATCCCCTCATTGGCCTCGGCTTACCCGAGCGCCTTTGAGAATTTCTGGATTTTTAGAATTGACAAACTTCATCTCAATAGTCTTCTCTGCAACTAAATCTCTGATAAAATGTAAGCTAATGTCGATGTGCTTTGACCTTCTATGGAACACAGGATCTTTGTCATTGAAATGGCTGATCATTGTCACAATAGATTGGTGCAGATTGCTACTGTGTTTGTCAAATGCATCTTCAAGAATTCGCCCAAGTCACATTGCTTGACAAGCAGCTGAGTAAATTGCAGTGTACTCAGCTTTTGAGGATAAAAGTGGCACTGCTCGCCTTAGCCACCATATTCTGAAAATTGGAGGTATCAAATTAAAGGTGAAGCAAACAGGAGTGTGATTTTTTTGTAATTTTTAGACAATTATTTCTCATAGTTTTTAAATTTTAAAACTCAAGAAATAGTTGAAAATATGTAAACAATAATCATATATTTTATTAATACAATGAGTTACAATCAAACATTACAAAACAATAGAACAAAAGTTAACACATTACATTCTTTAATAATATTCAACTTGAAAAGGACACATTCTATATTTTTCCTCAGTTCCAGTGTTTTACTTAACTTAAAAAAAAAAGAAACCACCGGTTAGAGGATCCATTGCTAAGGGGCAAATCTTTCTTCACGGCTTAACTAACCTAACTACCTCAGAGCAAAGTAAATAGGCTATAGGATTGTACAATGAAATCTTTTTTTTTTTTTTTTTGCTGGTGAATATTAATAGCCATTAAAATTGTGTGTGACTCTGTATTGCTAAATAATTGTGTCGTACACAACCTTTATGGTTATTAATTTCTCACCAACAAATATTTAATTTAATGGAGAGTGTGGGATTTGTGAGTGTATGTATGTTGTATGTACGTATGTATTTATGTATGTATGTGAGTGGGAGTATATTTGTGAATGATTGAGAGTATAACTGAGAGAGTGAGTGTGAGTAAGAGAAATTGGAGTGACTTGAGTCAGGGAGAATGGCAGCATGGCTGCTCCTTATATAGGCCTTAGGAACAACATTGGCATCGGCATTCGTAAGGTCCTCCTCGGTAACACCAACGCATTAAGGTTTTTGGCGCACCTAAATTACTACTATTGTTAATTTTTTTCCTTAATTATCATTAATCTTAAGTTCTTAACTTATTTTTAATAATTACTATTAAAAAAATTTCGAGAATAAGCACGTTTGTAGTAGTGCAAGCACCTACTCGATCACGTCACCCTGGATACTCGAACAATAGACCAAAACAACAGCACATTAGAATTTATGTCTCATAATTAACAATATTCGTTAATTTTGATTTCTTGATCGAGGATCAATACCAAAATTTATAAAAATTATATGAAAACCCATCGCTGCGTATATTATATAAGATTAACAATTTGATTCAAAATTTGGACTTTATATATAATATTATTGACCGAAATTTTTGAAAATGGAAAAAACTGCATCAGAAATTTTAAAAGGCGAAAAGAAACATTTTTTTTAAAAGGCGCATCGCATTGTGTCGTTTAAAAGGGCGCAATAGGAATGGAGAAAACGACAAAGTCAACGGCCTTATTGCGCCCTTTTGAACAGCGCAATAGGGGGAAAAGGACAAAAAATTTAAATTGCGCAGTGTTTTCCCAAGATTGAGAGACTTTATTTCTGTTTTCGGCAGAGGAGAGGGAGAAAGGAAAAAGAAAGGAAGAGAGAAAAGAAGAGAGGAATAAAACTAATATAATTTATTCTATTATATATTTTAATAAAAATAATATAATTTATTCTATTATATTATTGAATAAAACTAATATAATTTATTCTATTAAATTATTGAATAAAACTAATATAATTTATTCTATTATATTATTTAATAAAACTAATATAATTTATTCTATTATATTATTTAATAAAACTAATATAATTTATTCTAATATATTATTTACTAAAAGTAATATAATTTATTCTATTATATTATTTAATAAAACTAATATAATTTTTGTACGATTAAAGCGAGAAGAATATTTCACAATACGGGGGCATAAAAGAGAATTGCCCAATGACGTGCAAATCGAATTTCCCAATAACTTAATTATGTTTTATTATTATGGTTTAGTTAGTTTTCATTAATTTTAACAATTCAAATAAAAAACATAAAACCAAAAAACTAATAATAATACAACACAAATTATCATATATGTACATTGTCAAACTCAATGACTTAATAATTTTAAAAAATAACATTGTCAAATAACACAAATTAAAAAAATAACACAAATTAATAATATATATACATTGTCAAATTATCTCTTTTTTGTTTTTTTTCTTTTTTCTTTCTTTTTCTCCTTTTTTTCTCTCTTTCCTTCTCTCTCTTCTTTACTCTCTCTTCTCTACGGCGCAGAAAATTGAGAAAACACGGAAAAAAAGAATCCAACGCCTGGCGTGTGGCTAGTTTTGTGCTTTTCTCCCTATTGTTCCGTTCAAAATGGCGCAATAGGCCTTTGACTTTTGTCGTTTTCTCCATTCCTATTGCGCCCTTTTAAACGGCGCAATAGCGATGCGCCTTTAAAAAAAATGGTTCTTTTCGCCTTTTAAAAATTCGAATGTATTTTTTTCCGTTTTCAAAAATTTCGGTATTATTGAGATAGAGAAATTCCCTTTTACAGGCCCGTGGTCCATTGTCCATTTTTTTTTTTTACTGACGAATAATATGAAAAAAATATCTCAAACAGGAATATTGTTAATTATGACACATGGTCCCTTTTTATATCACAAAAGAAGGCCTGGTCCTTTTTTCCAGGCCCATGGTCCATTTTTCCTTTTTTTTGCTGCTAATGAATAATATGAAAGAATTTCTCAAAAGGGGCAGGGGCAGAAGTGCGTCTAGGTTCAATGTATCAATTTTGTTGACTTGTAATTATATCTCATCTTATTTTAGGTAATTACATATTTTTTTTTCTTCTTACGATATATCAGATAATATCAAATTATAATCTCCATGTCAACCAAAGTTGCGTTTGTAGTCTTTGGAGTTTGGACCACCACCAAGCAGAGAAAGAGAGAGAGAGAGAGATAAAGAATTAAAGAGGAGACAATAGTTGTATGTTCCCCAGAGTTCTCCCCAAATCACTTCAGCAAAAACAACTAGCGAGCGAAGGTTTTCGGTATAAAATTATAGATCGTTGTTTGTTTCTGGCTGAAGTGTTTGGGGGAACATCTGGTGGGACAATTAACACCAAATTTAGGTCTAAATAACTTCATTTTTATTTTATTTTTTAGTATGCCTCCAACAATTTAAGTTAATTAGGCAAATCAGAAGATGCCTATAACTATTCGAGTGGGTTTGAGTGATTCTTTTTCCCTCAGGTAATGTAATGTCCTAAACTCTTCTTTGAATTCAACTTTATGGCATTCCAAGAGAATTGATACATGAGAATCACATTTTTTTTTTTTGGCTTTCATGCTAAAATGAATAAGATATTCTTTCAAACTGTTTAGATTGCTTGAAAAAATTGATTGCTTTTTGTTAATTTGGCTTCTCTTATATTTTAACTAAAAAGGAAAAACAATATACCGAAGATCCTAAATTTTACTAAGAACTGTAACCGTTGTAATTTGTGAGTTGTTTTTTCTGTTCAATTTCTAGCTAAAAGTTTTAGTGTGAAGATGATGTCTGGTTGGAAACTTGGAATTGGGGTACTCCCTGAGTTCTGACATGAATTCTCAGTCTCCACAAGTCCACATTATCTCAACAGTTTGCTTCCATGCTATAAATTTTATGGAAAAAATGGATGCAAATTCCTAAATTCTTATAATTACATTCACAAACCTAACTTGACAATCAATAGCATAATTTTATGGAAATAATGCTGGTATTGTTTAGTTGACATATATCAGCCTAGGTCTTGTTTAGTTTAAACATCTTGCTTAGTTTAATTTATTTCACAGTTCACACAGTACTATGTCCATGAAATGTCTCAAATATCAAATAATTTATCCAATACCCTCATCATCATTCTAGTCATTGTCATAGTATATATAAAGGAAGAAGATAATCAAAAGTATGCAGTCCAACTTATTATTAATTAGTTTCTCAAAGAAGCAGGCTTCCTATCTTTTCAGTTATTTTTATATATTTTTTTGTTTTAAATCTTTACTTTATTAAAAGTTGCTTATGCCATGAAAATTTACCATGGCCAATTTTAAGGTAAGCTAATTTTTTTTACTTAGAATTTAAAACTTATTATATTTTCAAAGTTGTTTTGTTAAAGCTTAAAAATTAAATACAGAAGAAATTGTAAGTAACAATACCATGTACGGCTGCCAGAACACTTGATGTTCCTAGATAGCGCCAAGAGTTCCCCCAAACACTTCACTATAGCCATTGCAAATTATACTTTCAAGCTAGTGTGAAGTGCTTGTCGGGAACTCAAGGAGAAAGCTAGGTTTTGTTTTGTCTTCAAGTCTATCTGTTGACTGCTTTTCTCTGGACATTTATATAACTGGTCGTAAACACCTAGAGCTCCCCCAAACACATCACAATTAATTTCCCATGCATTGTGCAAATGTTGTGAAGTGCTTGAGGAGAATTCCAGGGGAGACCAAGCTTCTTCAATTCTATTATAAAATAAACATTAGATATATATAACTAAACGCTGGATAGATACCAACTAGAGTTCCCTCAAACACTTCAGTGGGGATTGACAAGGACAATTCAAAGTGATTTTGAATTTTCCCAATGAGATTTCTAAGAGAACTCCAGATAATAACCAGCTTTGATCTTTAGTCCTCTCTAATTTAGTAGCTAGCCAGGTGTTTATCTTGCCAAGAGACCAACTCTTATGCCTTGTATTTATAGCAAGAGATTTTACATATTATTCTTGGTCTTCACTCTTCAGATGGAAACATATGCTGCTTAAAGGCAAGTGGCGTTGCATCTAGCCATATTTCTAGACCACATTAGTTGGAAGGAGAGGAATCTAACTTAGAAAGAATTTTGTGAGATTTTCATCATGTACTACACGTCTTCATCAGAAGATTCCTTCTGCAGGTACTTTTCTTTTTTTCATAAGTATGATTTATGCAGTTAGTGCCAATTTCTATTAAGATAATTTAAAAAATGAATGATAATATTTTTGTAGCACCATTTAATTACCTTTTAGGCAGGATTAATTGGTTGCAAGTTTTAATTGATAATATAAACTGGATGAGTAGGACTTTTGATTAATAAGAGATAACTTTTAGTATGTATAATTGCCATGATCTTCGTCCAACAAGGGTAGATGCTTGGTTACATGAAAGATTAATTAAGCATATTCCGGGGATTTTTACCATGGTAGACATTTATGTAGATAAATTAAGGTTACAAAAGAAATGAAGCACTACTATTCTGGAGATAGACATGTTGAGTTCTTTCTTAAACTTTGGTAATTACACGAGAGATGCCATCCTTTGTCTAAGAAAACGAATTGTGTAAACAGATTTCTATTTCTCTCTTTATTACTTACTAACCAACAGTTTTTCAATACCCTTGTGTATTTAAGTCAAATTAGCCTAACCAGATCCATATTGCAGTTAGCTACTAATGCCATGTCGATTAATTTGTTTTATACTATCAGATTCTACTAATCTGCTATTGAAATCTCTGGCAAGTTACTAACTTTTTATAGTAGGATAATAGAATCCAATTGAAATTTAAAGTCCTAAAGGCTTAATTTTATGTGAAGATAAAAAAATAAAATAAAATAAAATAAAAAACTGTTGCTGTCATGTTTGGGGTTATTATTTATCAGTATGTTTTGTAATTTGTATGAACGTTGGAAAATTCCTCTTGCTTTCTAATTAGTAATTTCCAGTAATTTCTTCCCGTTTGAATAAGCCTTTTGGACTACCTTTTATTAGCAAACAGCAAATGTATGATTGATACTAACAGTCATCTCTTAGTAAATTATTTGATCAGTAAAAGTGAACTTAGATTTTAATATATATAATAACATACTAGTGGTAAAATTCTCCTCTCATATAAACATTGGTCATTTTATGTCAGACCTAGCTCATTAAATTTGATAGTCAATCCAGCAATTCTGGGAATTGGAAGTTGCTCAGAAAAGCCAAATAGGTTGAAAGCTAGCCAACATCTGCAACCACCTTTTCTGAGAAATAATGAACTTCTAACGAGTTTGTGATCTCATCATTACCTCAGGCTCAAATTAAAAATTTCTTATTATTTTACATAATCACCTCTTACTATTTTTAGGATTTTGTCATTTTTCATGTCAGGATATATAGTGCTTGAAGTTGAGATGAGGCATGCATGTTCCTGATTAGGCATAAGTTAGGTTTAGAGTCTATTAATTATAGAAGTTAGATGAGAATGCATTTTCTCTTATTTTTTTTACATGAAAAGGATTCTAATCTCATGCTTCCTATCAATCTTTTATTTATTCATTTTATTAATTTTCACTCATCTTGTATCCTTTGGCTGTTATTCCATCAGTTTATCTCCTTTTCTCTCTCCATGACCCTAACCTTCTAATTATAATGTATCTTATTGAAAGGAGTACTGAAATAAAGATTGCTAAGAGGGAAAAAATTTGAAAAATAAAACTGTTGTTTTGTCATTCCAGATCATTCGCCCTTGATTCTCCATAAAGAGTTGATGCCTCCTGACTCTGGAGAATAGCATTTGAACCGTCAGATTGTTTCATTTCACTAATAATTTTCTACAAAGTCATCAGCTTACTGAAATTAGGGTGTCTGATAGTCTTGATTTTGGTAACCTGAGTCTGGTACTCTGGTTCCTGAGGAGATATGAAGGCTGGAGATTCCTGGTACTAAATAGTAATTTAGTATTATTTCTTTAAAAGGGCATCCTAAGAACAATCAAATTCATATTGAATCACGAATCAGAGAACATGTTTTGCTATAGTTCTAGCAGTAATTTCAGATGAACCAAGCGTCACTTAAACCGAACTAGTTGGTAACATTTCTATAGTTTGTCGGGCCAATGTAATCCCAAACATGCAGAATACAATAAGCTGTCCAGAGTCAACTATTATTTTACTGCAACTGAGCAGCATTTTGGCAATTGCAGAAACTAAATGTTGACAAACTGACAACTACACTTGCTGAGATGTTTCACAAATTTAGCAAGCTCTAACTTTCAAATTCACAGGCCTATTTAAGTATATATAGATGTCACAGAAGTTGGATTGCTTCAAAATGTCGGCATGATTAAATTAAGAATAATAAATATTTTCATTTACTGGATGGTTATCTTTCATAACTGGCTGCTTAAGTAGATAAATGAGCTTTGAGAAGAATTTCCATAAAGAACATGGTCTGACATAAATTGGTACTTTTGACTACATTATATTAAGTTACCATATTCAAAATCAAAAGAAGATCACTTATTATTCTATAAGGTATAACCAGTTGAAATATAAATTATAATTTCTTTTCTTCCAAAAGAAAAGAAAAACAAAAACCCTAAATATGTTGTATGCCCGATTAAGTGAAATCAGGGGTTATATATTGAATACGGACTCAAATTAATTGCTATGCTGTCATGATTTGTTATTGATGACATGGGCATAAGATATAAGATGCATGGGTGCTCTTCTCTGGCCATGGTGATTTGGTATCAACAAATTAGCTGTATCTTTTTTGCATCTAAGTTCTGAAAAGTTTTTAATTACCTGATATATAGTGATGCAAGCCTATACAAGTTCAGTGTTTGCCTTGTTTAGTGCATGAAATTGAGTGGGTTGATTTTTACACCTAAATTTCTAAGGAAAGAAGCGGAAACCAGATTAGGGTTCCAACCTAAAATACTTGAGGTCTACAAATACATTTTAAGCAAAAGGCTTGTGTTGATTTTATTGAGGAGAATATGGAAAATATTTTTTTATTTTATTTGCCTTCTTGTCTTTTGACATCGACACATTTTAAGATCACTTCTTGTCTTTTGACTCTTATTGTAATGTACACTAGGTGCACAATATTAACTTACAAAAAACTATATATAAAGATAGAAAATATATTCTCTCTATTTTCCTAAATTATTCTAAGTTTTTCTTTTTTTTTTTTTTTTTTTTTTTTTTTTTTTGCAATTCTTATACTGTCAACATGTAGAGCATAAGGTTAATTTTGTCACAGTTTGTGTGAACGTTTTCAAGCATTGTAGAAAAGTTCATATGATGAATTTGTTGTTGGAATTTGTTAACTGGTACATATAATTAAGTACCAAATGTGTTTTCTCAATAAATAGAATATGTAGAGAAGAAGGTTAATTTTGTTTGATGCAAAGGGATATATTGTTAATGGAATTTTGGGTTACGTTATTATTCTTGTTAGAAAATATGAATGCGGAGTCTTCTTCCAAACAGATCGGTTGCTTGGCAATCCGATCATCTCATGTGAAATTCGACCGAACTGTTGAGATTCAACTGGACCGTTCAGATTAAGGATTCAATCTGACCATCTGGATTTACGGACCGATTGGCCGAAATTTCAATAACCAACAAATAATTCATATTGCTCTCTATATATATGCCCCTTTCTAGAAATTGACTTTTTTTTTTCTGAATATTATTTTTTTGAGTGCACCACCATGTAGAGAGAGAATTTACTCAGCTCCCAGCAATTTTATGTGATATTTCTTCTGTTTTATGTTAACATTTTGCTTGATTGTACGTGGTAATCGAAGTTTTTCATGGCATGACATTATTTACTAGGTAGATAGATGCATTGGTTAATATATGTAAATGTTAATTCTTTACTTTAATCAGTGGTATGTCTTTATTATCAGCTACTCATAGTCA
The DNA here is from genome assembly GCA_027725995.1 of Rhynchospora tenuis. Lineage (NCBI taxonomy): Eukaryota > Viridiplantae > Streptophyta > Magnoliopsida > Poales > Cyperaceae > Rhynchospora > Rhynchospora tenuis. The sequence goes on along the minus strand of CM050888.1, from coordinate 154,210,131 downwards.
CTATATACATCAAGCACCTCGACTTTGAAACTTGAAATATTATAATATAAGGTGGTTCCCAGACCTGGGAAGTGGGAAATTAATGAACTTGTGAATGGAGAGCTTCATGGAAGTATTATAAAATGAAAAGTTGAGTTAGAAGTATAATCATGTAGTGAGATTAATGATGATCAATGCATACTAGAAGTTAAACACGAGACTCCATTTTCTTGTGTGGTGTGCACTTGATGTAAAAAATGGCTAACTTTGATCGATGCTTTTATAGTCGTTCTTTTCTAATTTTTTACTATATAACTTAATGTAACGGACAGTATTGACTTATTTTAATTGATGCTTTTATTTTCTTTTATTTTAATATGTTGCGAGCAAGAGATTATTATGTAATTTGAATATGGTATGGACGACGTCGACCTTTTCATGGACGGAGCTGAGTGCATCAAATGGGTGCACTCTTTCCCTTTTATTTTCAATAGTTAATTTCGTATGTATTTTGTTGTTAAATTGATTATTTATTTATATTTTTCATGAAAATATGCATTTGAAACTCATCAAAACCTCATTTTAAAATTCATTTTCTATTATGTGATATTTATAATAGTTTTATTAGTTATAAATTTCATTATTTAATGTCTAATTATTTTTATATACGACTCTCCATTGAAAAATTTGCCAGCTCCCTCAAATTAGTCTTTTCCTTTGTACATTTCACTTTTGTTGGACGGTAGTGGATCTGGGTGCTTCATTTTGTATTTTCGTCTTAATTCGTCGGCATGATCATAGCTTGAGCTATGCACGCACCCTGTATGACGATAACAGTATTTCCTAACAAATCAATTTTGGTATGGACTATATTTGTTTTTTCGCATTGACAGGGTTGGGTCCTACGGCAAGCTGCCCTTGTCGGATGTGACAACTGATAATAATCGCGATGACTCTATCATGCACACTGTAATTTAGACATTCTAATTTTTTTTTTAAAACGAGACATCCTAAACGTAATTATTGATTTCTTTAATGAAATATTATTATTATTATTATTACTATTATATATATTTTTGGTAGTGGGAGGTTATGCTGAGATTAGATGTAATAAGATAGTACTTCTAGTTTATTTTAGAAAGGGGCAGGGAGGTTCTCGCTGCTTATTTTCCAAAAGTTTAATTATTAATTAATTATTTTGTTCATCTAATATATTTAAATCATTTTTTAAAAAAATTAAGAATTTTACTTGGATAAACACAATTTAATTTGAAGACCCTCGCAGTTTTATCGGGATTAATTTTTTAAATCCACGAGTACTAATTACAAAACTTAATTTGAAATGTTATTATTTAATAATGGTTGATTATGAATAGATTGTGATACTTGCAACACAAAAGAGAGAATTTAGTTTAAACATTATTACTATCCACCATTTCGTTTACCGGTACACAACAGCTTCAAATTAGAATTTAGCATCATCTTTCACGATTTCAAGTGCCGGTCCACTCATGAATGTGTCTCTCGATTACTCCAAGCAAAATCACCGGATAGTCTCCTCCCTTTCAAATCTAACTCTAGTCTCTATTCTATGGTAGTGCACATAAATAGTATATATAAAAAGTGATCTGAAATAGACAAGCGTCTGTCCAAATCCCAATCCAAGCAACCCCCGCCTCACTGTCCAGTATCAACAGTCCACTTGCCTAGGGCTAGCAAGCAGCTTGCTAAGAATGGCTCAATACATTTTTACCTACAATACCAATCGGGTAACAATTGTTTTTTTTTTTTTTTTGGTTAAAAAATAAAAGAAAGCATGGGCATTTGAAAAGTTCAACTTTCAAAAATGAGCAATTGAATATTGTAAAGAAAAAAATTATGTACCACGTGGCCTTGGTGCTGCGCGCGGGGCCCTGCTAATGCTAATCGCTGTCTTTGCCATTGTTTTTTTATGGTACAAAAACAATTAATTAGATACCTTCTTTAGAAATATAAAAAGTAAGAACACATGTAAAGATACTTGTTGAGACAAAGACAGCTCCATATAGTATATACTCTGAAAGCTACATATTGTATAGTACCTTAGCTTTATGTTCCACTAAACATATAGGAAAAATGTGTATATATATCCGTACAAAAGACAAAAAAAAAAGGTTAGTGTGACTACTCAGTCGGTCAGTCCAGGTTCACTGAACGTGTGCTTCACATCATAAATTAAGCGTCGTCTATATATGCCAAACCCATCCATTGCTCATCCATTTGCATATACCACTTCCAAAAAGAAAAATCACAATATTCTGTACCATATACAAATTTTGGAGGAAATGGATGAGGACTTATCAGAAGGGAATGAGAAAGTCTTGGTAGTGTAAAATCAAGGAAGAGCTTCAAAGAATAATATATGGAGTTCCCCCAGATTCACTTCAATGGTCAGTCGCTTGCCCCTTTTACAAGGTTCAAGCAGTATATTTTAGATTGTAAAATATTTATTATTTAGATTTAGAATAAACTTTCTTTAGATTTTTGGTTATTCTGTATGTTTGAATCATATCCTAGCTATAATATTTATTTTTGCCTAAAATTTGTCCTTCGCCTAATGCTTTCTGTAATCTCTCTTAATAAAAGTGTTACAAACTCTTCTAATATCTCTCTCTCTGTCTCTCTCACACACACACAGAGAGAAAATCGATGAAATTATAGTTTTATGGTACATCAATTACTGATTTCATGATCTTTTTTGTGCTCATGCTTGAAATCGTCCAAGAGAAATTTGGTAGGTTTCAGTTTGGATATGTCATTTATCGTTATTATAAGGATATCTTATAGTATCAGAAGTAAAGAAATAATTAATATGCTTGATTTTGGTCAATCAGTAGCAAGAACAGATATGTACATTTCTTTAAAGAGAATGATTGAGAATTTTTTTTATTGCTTCATCTTCCATCCTAATATTAATAGGAAAGTGCCACTGTGCCAGTAAGAAACATAATTGTTAATTCTAACTGAGAAAGGAACGTTTGTTTTGTTACAAGAAAGCTCCACAATATTAAGATAATTAATGTAGACTCATTCCGTTTTCTGGTTTGTCTTTTTTGTGTATTATATAAATATAAGGGAATATTACAGGAGAGAATTTTGGTTTCATGATATGAGTCTCTAACAGTCTGTATTTCTTAGTTTTTCTTATTTTCTCTTGATTCAATTGCTGTACCTGGCAATCAGTGATTTTAGGCCGGCCGTATGTGTCACAATCAGTGTTTTTTTTACTAGCCGTCACACATTCCTATAAATTTTCGGCAATGTTTTTAACTTTTTTACGTAGCATGCAGCAGTCCACTTATATATATAGCAACAGTTATGTTCGAGATCTAAAACACAGGAAAGAAGTGTTTTTTATTTTTTATTTTTTCTTTTTTTCTTTTTTTTTGCATTGAAATAAGTGGGCTGAGCCCACCACCTTCCATCGACTGAAAAGCAAAAGAATACAGCAATCAACAAAATTAAAGGCAAAAACACTGGTACCAGTACTATTGCCCCCATTATTATCTCCATATACCTAACCCTTTAATCCAAGAAAGTAGCTAATTATTACAATTATAGAGACTCAAAAGAAGTATTTTTTTTTTTTTGGAGAGATAAACACTAATCTAACTATGCTAACACAATTGATATATGGCATATTATTTAACAATATATGTAAGAATGAGGATGATAATTAATTCTTCACAAATGATTAAACAATTCTGGGAAGTTCAAAACACAACACATTAGATGGATTATAACGTGAACTGGGTGTTGGAAAAGTGTGAAGCCATTGTTGGAACGGACGGTTCCAATTAGGGAACGGACCGTTCTAATAGGTCGGTTAGTATAATTGGAAAGACGCGTTCCAATTACAGAACGGACCAAAATAGAACGACAGAACGGACCGTTCCAAGTATGGAACGGACCGCCTCAATTATGTCGGTTCATATTTCTGGAAAGTCTATTTTAGACGTTTCAGGTTGGTTGTATAAATACCCCTCTTCCAATCACGACGTAGTATGTCTGAAAATTGCCATTGTGTGTAATAACCACCAGAAAGAGAGAGAGAGTCGTGATTAAGAGGGAGGAGACCATCCTATTGCTTGGATCCAAGCAATAGGAATCACACGCACAAGTCGACCGGCTCTTGGAATCGTGAGAGGTGACGCCAAGCCCTAACTTGAGGTTGTGGTGTACCTGCAGCATAAGGAGGAAGACAAGGCGTGGGAGAAGGGTTGCAGCATCGCTTTCAAGAAGCATCTAGGCTAATTGATCTATTTCCGCTGCGGTATATCTAATTCCTTGTGATTTATGATTCGTAGGTTAGATGTGCATATAGTACCATGAAAACTAACATTGGTATCAGAGCCATAAGGTTCTTTTTTATTGTTTGGTACTGTTTAAACCCTAGAAACCATGAATTGTTGGTTATTTGTTCTTTGTCATGATATGTCGTGACTTGATTGCTCTTATAAAACCCTAATTTTGATATTAATGAGTTTTTGGCTTTAGATCTCTTTATTTTTTAATAGAGTTCGTAGCAAATACTTCAAAATATCAAAATATGTTAGAGCAATTAAACTGGTAAAAGAAAACTAATTTCTGAGGAATTCCAATTAAGGAAATGCCAGAATTAGGGTTTCAGCGGTTTTTTCGGACGGACCGTTCCAAAGGTGGAACGGACCGTTCTAAAAGGGCTGACAGAATTATGTAGGTTAGTTCTGTTTGGTATTGAGGCGGACCGTTCTACTTTGAGAACGAACCGTGCCATGCCATAAACTCTTAGCTAGAAATAGAACGGATTATTTCGAGCGAAAAATAGACCGTCTTAGTTTTAGGGCGGACCGTTCCACTTTTGGGGCGGACCGTTCTGAGTCGACTGATAGAACAATTTGTTTATTCTTAGGACTTGATCCCCATTTGCATGGCTTATCCCCTCATATAGATGCATAATTGCATAGAGAGTGATGGTAGATCTTAGGATCTCTCACTATTGATGACATGTTTTGAGTAATAACCCGGGGTTGATGACTCACATGTTTGTTAAAAGCACACAAAAGGTGACTTTGGACCTAAAAGAACGCTTGTTTCTTGTCCAATGTCTGAACCTCGCGCCAATCGAATCGATTGGAAGGTGTTGCTCTTAGTTTATGAGATTGGATTGGTGGCCCTGGTTGTCATCTCTCGGTTTTCATAGCTAGGTTGCATTATCTTTTGAATAGATTCAAGGGTTGAGTTGTGAGGTATAATAAATGTTATAACTTGGAGTTATATCATATGAATTGATGCTAACATGCATGCTTGTGCTTTGTCTCTTTTTTTGTAGAAAGATGTCGGCAAGTAAGATTGTCGCTGATCTCAATGCTGGAGAGAAATTGACGAGCGACAATTAATTACGATGTGTGGCATCGTAAGGCTCAATTTCTGCTTGAGACTCAGGACTTGATAGAGCCACTCACAAGAGAACTCACTGAAGCCGAAAGGGCCAATCCAAGGCGAATTCAAGCCATTGAGGATTTTAAAAAGAAAGATCGTGCCGCTCGTATAACGTTGCTGAGTAGCATGTCAAATGATCTTCTCCTCAGGTTTGAGAAGTACCGAACCACGAAAGAGTTGTGGGATGCGGTTAAACTCCAGTATGGTGGTGCTTCAACCACTAGGATCCGGCAACTCACACTTAAATTTGATGGCTATAAAAAGCGTCCCGAGCACTCAATGAGGGAGCATATCTTAGTCATGTCCAATATGATAAGTGAGTTGCAACAAGCGGGTCATGTCCTCTCGGATGAGCAGCAAGTGCAAGCTGTCATCCGCTCTCTACCTCGCTCATGGGAGCATATGAGAGTTAATCTAACCCACAATGACAACATACGCACTTTTGATGAAGTGACGTGTCATGTGGAGTTAGAAGAGGATCGCTTATCAGCTGAGAAAGCTGAAAAAGCGGCTGGAGAGGAGATGATTGCTGCCTCAAAGAATTCGCAAAGGAAACCGAAGCAAAATTCCGGTTCCAAGAAAATTGCGAAAGGCAAAGGCGAGGCCAATGCCAAAGTTGACAAGAAAAAGCACAACCAGAAGCGCGGTAAGGGAAAGGAGAAGTCCAAGGGGGCTTGCTTCAATTGTGATCAGGTGGGACACTTCGCTCGTGATTGCACGAAGCCGAAAAAGGTACCCTCTGACCCTTTTGAGGCGGATCGTTCTAAAGCAGAACGGACCGTCCCAACTCCCTCAGAGTCTGAGACGGACCGTTCTGATGCAGAACGGACCGCCCCAGATATAACTGCTTGTGATTCAGCTTTATATGTGTCTAGTTGTTTTATGCTAACTGATAACAATCCTGTTTGGACTGTTGATTCTGCAGCAACTGACCACATAGCTAGGGATCGAGCGGCATTTGTGGACTATCGTCGCATACCGGCAAGAAGCAAACACATATACATGGGAAATAATAGTAGTGTCCAAGTGCATGGCATAGGCACATGTGAGCTTATGTTTCGCAATGGTCATAAATTAATTCTCCATGATGTTTTGTATGCGCCTGATGTGAGGCGAAGTCTTGTATCTGTTTTAGTTCTTGTCAAAACTGGATTGAGTGTTGTATTTGTGAACAATTGTGTTGAATTGTATCAGAATTCTATCTTAATTGGTAATGGATTTCTTAGTGATAAATTCATGGTTTTAGACACAATTGATAGCTCTTCTTTCTCTTATGAAATTTCTTCTTCTAATGTTAATTCTAATGTGAATGATAACATGATGATATTGCATGCTAGACTTTGCCATGTTGGGCAAGAAAGGATGATTAGATTGGCTAAGGTTGGACTTTTGGGTCCCTTAACCAAGGTCTCCTTGCCCACGTGTGAGAGTTGTCTAGCGGGTAAAGCTACCCGAAAGCCTTTTGGTAAGGCTATTCATGCCACAACTGCTTTGCAACTGATTCACTCAGACATTTGTGGTCCTTTGAGTGTGAGGGATCGACATGGTGCCAATTATTTCATCACATTTATTGATGACTATACGAGATATGGTCATGTCTATTTGATCTCCCACAAGTCTGAGGCACTAGGTTGCCTCAAAAAGTACTTGGCGATGGTTGAGAATCAACAAAATAGACATGTAAAAGCTCCTAGGACAGATCGAGGTCGTGAATACCTCTCAGATCAATTCAAGAGCTTATGTGATGAAAAGAGAATCGCTCATCAATTGACAACTCCTACACGCCTCAGCAAAATGGTGTTGCTAAAAGACGAAATAGAACCTTGTTAAAAATGGTTAGATCAATGATGGCACAGGCAAGTCTACCAATTTCGTTTTGTGGAGATGCGCTATTAACAACCACATATGTTCTAAATCGAGTTCCCTCGAAATCCGTGGCAGCCACCCCTTGTGAATTATGGAATGGAAGAAAATCAGATTTGAGTAATCTCCATCCATGGGGTTGTTTGGCTTATGTCCATGATTCATCTCACAAACATGGGAAACTTGGCCCGAGAGGGAGAAAGTGTATCTTTATAAGATATTCTGACACTTCCAAGGGTTATGTGTTTGTTGGAGAGGATCTAAATGGAATAGTTACGGAAACTGAATCAAGAGATGCAACATTCCTTGAGAGTGATTTTCCAAAGAAAAATGAGGTTACACGAAACCAAGGGCTTTATGAGGAAATTCCTTTTACCAACAATGATAATGGTCAAGAGGTGGAGGAGAGAAGGGGGAATAAAAATCCTCCTCAACCTCCTGAGATCAGAACTTTGGCAGAAGAGGTAACTCAACGAAGCAATCTCGGGTGGAACGGTCCGTCCCATAACTTGGGCGGACCGTCCCAGGGCTGGGGCGATAGTCAGTTTGGACCATCCCATGGTCCGTCTGGGCCGTCTCATCGATGGAACTATCCGTCCCATGACTTGGGCGGACTGTCCCAACGATATCCGAGAGAAGACTCTCCTGATCTGAATGATGATCAGGAAGTTATGGAACCTCGTAGATCTGAACGTGAAAGAGTACCCCGCCGCAGATTTGAAATCGAAGGGGGGGAAATGTTCATGGCTACTTTGGATGGATTGGTTGTACCAAAAGAAGATGATAAGCCTAAACACAACAAGAAGGTTGTTAAGGCTATCGATCTGGATGAACCAAAGAATGTGCGAGAGGCATTTTCTAGTCCTAACTCTAAGGAATGGTTACTTGCAATGCAAGAGGAGATTGATTCCATTAAGAAGAATCAAGTTTGGGACTTAGTTGACTTGCCACAACATCGTAAGGTTGTTAGGAGCAAATGGGTTCTCAAAGTCAAGTGTAAAAGTGATGGGTCAATTGAGCGTTACAAAGCTCGCTTGGTTGCGAAAGGATTTACCCAAGTAGAGGGAGTGGATTATGAGAAAACCTTCTCACCTGTAGTTAGGTTTGCCTCTATTCGCTTGATCCTAGCAATTGTCGCTGCAATGGATCTAGAATTATATCAAATAGACGTGAAAACTGCATTTCTCAATGGAGAATTGCATGAGGAGATATATATGGTACAACTTGAAGGGTTTGTAGTTAAAGGAAATGAGCACAAGGTGTGCAAACTTCGTCGTTCCATATATGGTCTCAAACAAGCATCACGACAATGGAACCTTCGATTCCACCAAGCTGTCTTGTCAAATGGCTTTGAGGTGATGGAAAAGGATCATTGTGTGTATGTAAAGAGGTCCAATGATAGTTTCTTGATCATGACATTGTATGTTAATGACATATTGCTTGCGGGTAACAATAAGTCGCTGATTAGTTCAACGCAGGCTTTGTTGTCCTCTATGTTTGACATGAAAGATATGGGTGAAGCTAGCTATGTGCTAGGTGTCAAGATAATTCGAGATCGAACCAAGAGGTTTCTCAGTTTGTCTCAAGAGACCTATGTGAAAAAGGTTCTTGAACGATTTGACATGGAGTCATGTAAATCTGTTGACACTCCTATTGATAAAAACACAAGCTTGAGTAGTGACATGGGTCCTAAGACGGATGATGAGAGAAAGAAAATGGACAATGTGCAGTACTCTAGCGCAGTTGGAAGCTTGATGTATGCCATGATGTGTACAAGACCTGATATTTGTTATGCGGTGAGTCTTGTTAGCCGATTTCAATCCAATCCTGGATTTCCTCATTGGCAAGCAGTTAAGAGGATTTTGAGGTATCTCAAGGGCACATCTGATTATGTGCTATGTTACTAAGGCAGAGACCTGAAGCTAATCGGCTATTCGGATACCGATTGGGGTGGAGACTTGGATGAGCGTAAGTCTACTTCAGGTTTCATATTCATGCTTGGTAAAAGTGTTATCTCTTGGGCTAGTAAAAAGCAAACATGTGTTGCTTTATCAACCATGGAAGCTGAGTACATAGCATGTGCTTCAGCAACCCAAGAGGCAATATGGCTTAGGCGTTTCCTTAAAGAGCTAGGGGTAGTCAAGGTACCTAAAGAACCTGTGACTATTTATTGCGATAGCACGGCTGCTATAGCATTTTCAAAAGACCCCAAGTATCATGGAAAAGGCAAGCATATTGATATGAGATATCATTTTGTGAGAGACAGACAATCACACAACAAGATTGTGTTGAAGCACATATCCACTGAAGAGATGGTGGCAGACCCATTTACGAAAGCCATAGCAAGGATGCAGTTCCTCAAGATGGTCAGGATTATAGGTTTGAAGTCCGTAGGCAGGACTTTGGCTGAGAAATAGCTTCTCAAGTAGCTTTGGAATGGACCGTTTTAATTTTCCAGTCAGACCATCTGAGATCTGGAACGGACCGTTTGACTGTGTATTTCCAAATTATGTACGTATGTATTTTAACAATTATGTTTTATTAATATATTATTAAGACATGTTTATTCATTTGTGTTTGAATTGTTTATTGTTCAATTAAATGTTAGCATAAATGATAGTGTGAAATTGAACTTTAGATTGTCTCGCTCACACGAACAATCGCCTCTAATGCCTAGGGCATGTAAAGATGAGTCTGGATTGAGCTATGTGCGCTTAGTCAAGGACTAAGGAGCCACCTAGGGTGGTCGAAGCTCATTGTCGCTTCAGTCTAGGACTGAAATGAGGCATGTCTTCTTTTAGGCGATCCAATATGATTATACCCTAAATAATCATATAGTTCAATAAAGAGGTGAGAATCTCCTTAGAACTCAGGGAGTGTCTAAGTGGTAGAATTTTAGGATTAGTTGCAATAAGGAGTGGTCTATACCATAGACACTTGGTTTGCAAACTGAATCTAGACTCGTACGATGAAACTATGACACACGTCTGTTGAGCAGATAATTCATTGTAACATGTGCTCATACCACATGTGCTTGGCGATATTTGGAAGATGGGTTGAGTGGTCCCAGGACCAAGACCGGTTGACTCCCCATTGTGTGAGTTCCATAAATAACGTACCTTTTGACTTTTGACTATGTCATGAGGGATGAAGTCAGTGCTTGCTACTTTGGTGTGTACCCTATGGTGATGTATATTCCGCCTGTGGGGGCATTGCTGGGAAAGCAGCTAATTTTGTTCTGACTTTCATGGGATGAAAGAAAGATCAGATTCAATTTGCACAAACGAGAGATTTGTTAGTGTTCAGGATCCACCAAACTCGTCATATGGACTGAGATTGGGAACATATAGCAGACTAAGATTGAAAAGGAAAGGACATGTATCATTGAGCGGTCGATAATGTCTGATCTAGTGCAAATCTGAATGTATCTAAGGTACTAGTATACACATTTATCTAACTGTTTTTATAAAAGGGTAGATGATCTCTCGCTGGCTTTGAATTTATTCAAAGTGAGGCTTTTCAGCTCCCGCTTAACAGGTGTATGCGCTGGTCGCACGTTCCATTTGCCGTATGAGGTCTGATTCTGTGTTTGGTCACAATGTCTCCAAGAGGGAGATGTTGGAAAAGTATGAAGCCATTGTTGGAACGGACCGTTTTGATAGGTCGGTTAGTATAATTGGAAAGACGCGTTCCAATTACAGAACGGACCAAAATAGAACGACAGAACGGACCGTTCCAAGTATGGAACGGACCGCCTCAATTATGTCGGTTCATATTTCTGGAAAGTCTATTTTAGACGTTTCAGGTTGGCTGTATAAATACCCCTCTTCCAATCACGACCTAGTATGTCTGGAAATTGCCATTGTGTGTAATAACCACCAGAAAGAGAGAGAGAGTCGTGATTAAGAGGGAGGAGATCATCCTATTGCTTTGAGAGCAATAGGAATCACACGCACAAGTCGACCGGCTCTTGGAATTGTGAGAGGTGACGCCAAGCCCTAACTTGAGGTTGTAGTGTACCTGCAGCATACGGAGGAAGACAAGACGTGGGAGAAGGGTTGCAGCACCGCTTTCAAGAAGCATCTAGACTAATTGATCTATTTCCGCTGCGGTATATCTAATTTCTTGTGATTTATGATTCGTAGGTTAGATATGCATATAGTACCACGAAAACTAACACCGGAAAAAAAGAAGACAAAATTCCAGGTTGGAGCGGTCAGTTTTTGAAAAACGCTTAAAGCCTACAAATTCATGGCAGGTGTACTGCCTCAGGTGGAGAATACAAAAATTGCACTCAAAAGTATCGTACCTCCATTTTAGTTTTAAAAATTCAAATGATTCTTAAGAATTTTAACAATTTCAATTTTCCTCGTCAACTAACCTTTAAAAAATAAAAAATTAAAATAACTCTTTCAATTTGTGCCAAAACCCTGTTATCTATTATTAATTTAGCATAATTTGTAGGCAATATTGTTGATGTTGTGAAGCAAAATATGCTGATAACGTAAAATCAAATTATATAAATTTTCTGGGCATAATAAATATGCTTAATTATACAAACACTAAAGTTTGCGTGCATCCTCGTCTTTTTTTTTCTTGATAAATTGACCCCGTCTTTTTTTTTAAGATAAATTGGGAGTCAAGCCTGCCAACTTATTTTTAAATTAAATGTCTATGAAAGACCCTCTATCCGGATTTTGAACCTACAATCTTTGACTCAAAATCTAAGACTGGAAATTTTGAAAAGTGATATAATATTCGTTTAAGCTTTAAGAACCAAAATGAAAAATAGGATTACGTTATTTGTTCAATAAGCTTTGGACACGCATAATGTTTTAAACACTATTAAAGCATTAATAATATGTATGGAGCGGAGCGCTTAATGTGTCTCAATATATATATGTGCCTTTTTCCCATATATTTTAGGCCCTAATTAATTAATGTAAGGACGAGTCGGTCGCTCCGTCTACATCCAATTTATTGATCTCTTGATTGACTAATTAGGTGTTGAAAATTGACCAATAAATATCTTCATACGTGACAAGTAGTACCAGTGTATCACTTAAGCCATTACTGCTGTTGTGGAGAATGACGGGACATGCTTGAAAGCACAAGGCCCTTCCTCTTTGGATCATGAGAACTTTTTTAGGCTTTTGGGTAGCTAGAGCTTACTTAGTAGGCATTTCAGGTCGCACATCAAAATACCAATTTACATTTACTGAAGTGTATGGGGTCTATTATTGGCGTCACTGTTACCGAGAAATCAAATTAAATATCTCAAATAAGTACTGTACCAAGGAAAATTAAACAGCTTCAAGAAAACATAAGATTTTGCTAGATGACACCAAGAGTTCCCCCAAACACTTCACTGGAGTCTGGAGCCATTTGAACCAGCATAGATTAGACTACAGACTCTACCGAAGTGCTTGAAGAGAACCCTAGGAACCAACCAACTTCCCGGCTTCCATCTCTTAATACTTGTGCTCAGATATAGACCCACAAAAGCCCACATTTTTCTGAGAATAGTATGTCATATTGAGTGACCCGTAGAGTTCCCCCAAACACTTCACTACAGCCCATGTACTTTTTGTCTTAGTTTGGGCCCTACCGAAGTGCTTGAAGGGAACTCCAGGAGATGCCCAATTCATTAATGTGGTTTTTTTCCGTTGAAGAACAATTGTTTTCTTTGCTCGTCTTGTGCTTTCTTCTCTTTGTTTGTCACATATTCAAAATCAGACGTGCTGGCGATTTATATAAGGAGCTGGGTGTGGTTTTAATGCTCAGGTTCCGATAAGAGAAGAACTGCATGCACCTAGCCTGATTCTCCGTCAAAGTTCAGGATGGGGAATCAACGGTGGGCACACAAATTAATTAACTACTCACTAAATTTATTTTGGGTCCTACTTTTGCATTGATTCTGGGATCCTTTTGTTCTCGCTTTGTATAAATGTCATCCTCAGAAAGATGCTATTTGCTTTTCGAAACAAGTAAAAGGAAATCACACAAAGGACCAATAGGAAAATCTTGCAAGTTACGAAATCAACAAATATGTTACGTACATCTGGTCTTGGTCATATTATCTAATTAATTGTAACTTTCCTAGTGACATTTCGTATTCATCAAAGAAAATATATATGGTCCCGTAAACAAATTTGGAAAAGAATTCAAATTAAATGTGAGTTTTTTGGATTGACACGTCAGTAGTTGTAATCTGACAGTAGAGCGTACTTTTTCTATATATAAAAATAAAGAAAATAAAAAAAAAGAAAGAAAGAAAGAAGATCACCATGTTACGGAAGACAATTATTCTTTTGCCAATTGTTTTTTTCCAATGCTTTCAGAGGAGAGTGGGGTACTTATTAAACGCGAATAAATTCGGTAGACAAACTTATTATATCACCGACTCAATGTCTTCTGTCGTTCTAGCTGTTTTACTGTGACTTCTATCGTGTAAACATCCATGTATCTTTTGTTGCCTGAGTTTAACAAAAAAGCTTGTGGTTTGTGGTTTGTCCAATTGTCCGAGAACCAGAGAACCATTAGACTCTTAACTCAGTATGATATATTAGTTCGATTTAGAAATGTAATTAGCTTAATATGAGTCCGAATTCGAACTTATTGGTTGCCTTAATTACTTCAGTAGTTCAACTAAAAAATAGCTCAACTTATATAATAATAAGAGAAAGCTTTCAATCAAAGCGCTTTGACCGGAGTCTCCGTTAAACCCCGTCAGTTCTCAATTTTGAAAGTTTAAATGACCGATCCAAATCGCTCAATATGATCTCTATATTGAAATCTCCATACACACCAAATTTTACATTTTTTTGAAATTTTTAAGTATTTTTTTCGGATTTTAGAAAATCGTTAATCTAATTTGTTCTGAACCCTTAAAAAACTGCAGTATTTAAAAATCCGAAAAAAATACTTAAAAATTTCAAAAAAATGTAAAATTTGGTGTGTATGGAGATTTCAATATAGAGATCATATTGAGCGGTTTGGATTGGTCATTTAAACTTTCAAAATTGAGAACTGACGGGGTTTAACCGGGATTCCGGTCAAAGCGCTTGTATTGAATCCTTTCTCATAATAATAATATTATTTTATATCTAATTTGTGTTATTTATTTAATTTGATATAGTTTAAGGATCAATTTTAACTATGTCTCTAACAATTGTGCTCGGAAAGAGCTCCAGTTTAATTTGTGTTCGAATTAATTCAAGCTCGCTTCCAGGATATGAATTTCAAATCAATTTGATGTGGCTCAATTTAAATACAAATCAAAAGGCAAAAACAATTGTAAAAATAATCTCTAACTTTGATACCAAAAAGAAAAGATGCATGTGAAATTGATCAGTTTAGACCGATAAGTGTCATTAATACAATTGTAAAAATAATCTCTAAATTACTAGCAGATAGGCTACAACCGTATATGGTCGATTTGGTGAGTCCGTTACAGACGGCATTCACTAAAGGAAGATCTATCACAGAATCATTCATGGTCGCGCGTGAATTTGTTAACTACTATAGGAGGAGTAAGGTGCCAGCAATCCTTTACAAGGTGGACTTTTCCAAAGCTTTCGATTCTGTTTCTTGGAATTTCCTTACAAACCTTATGATTGAGAGAGGTTTCCCTCCATTATGGATAACTTGGATCCTAAACTTGCTTAAGTCCTCATCTTCGTCGTTGAAGATCAATGGGGTGCTATCTGAAAGTTTCATGCATACCAAGGGACTTAGACAAGGAGACCCTCTTTCTCCGATGCTTTTCATACTAGTGGCGGATGCTTTACAATCCTTCATGAATAATGCGAACACTCTACTAACTGGTCCAGTTATTTTGGCACCAAGAGCACTGCAATTTGCCGATGATACTGTCATTTTGATGGAAGCTCACCCAAGAAACCTTATGGTTGTGGCACAGGTGCTAAATAACTTTGCAGCTCTGACGGGGCTCCAAATAAATGATCAAAAATCGGCAATTGTACCAATTAACTTGAACCTGGAGGCTCAGACCATTACACAACGAATATTACGGTGTAATATACAACAGTTTCCGATCAAATACTTAGGATTACCCTTGTCAGTTAAAAGACCGAGGAAAATACATTTCCTTCCCCTAATTCATGCCATGCAAGATAGGCTACAAGGTTGGAAGGCGAAGTTTCTATCGCTTGCAGGGAGACTAGTCTTGGTTAAATCGGTCTTCTCTGCATTGCCGTTGTATTTTATGCAGGTCTTCAAATTACCTAAATGGCTTTATAAGAAAATGGACCAGATAAGGCGAAACTTTCTTTGGAAGGGTAAAGAATCTTGTCTCGGAGGACAGTGCTTGGTAAATTGGGAGAAATGTTGTTTGCCTAAAAGAAATGGCGGTTTGGGTATCTTACACTTACCAACGCAAAATGATGCTCTTCTTCTTAAATGGTTGTGGAAATTAAAATTGGAACCACAATCAGTTTGGACGGATAGTGTACTTAGACTTTATGGTACAACAAGTATAGTGGGACTGGTGGATTGTAATATGACTTCCTATGGCCTCAAGGACATCCTACAACTTCAGGAGTTCTTCAATTGCTCTATCTATCAAACCCAGGATATTATTACTTTACAATGGAGATGGACATCTGATGGTTTATTCACAACTAAAAGCGCTTATGAAAAGCTAAGAGACCCGGGAGTTAAATCTCTTTACCAAAAACGTCTTTGGAAAATCAAGGCGCCGCCCAAGGTCAAAATCTTTATATGGCTTATCCTTTTAAATAGGTTGCTCACGCAGGAAAACCTAGAGAAAAGGGGGTGGCCCACAATTCAAGGGTGTGTTCTCTGTAATGGCTCGGCTAGAGAATCGACTACACACCTTTTCCTCCACTGTTCTTTCTTGATCTCTGTTTGGCAAAGAGTAACGTCAGCTGCTCCTCCACCATTTTCAACGGATGATATCTCCCATTTCTGGCTACAACATCACAAAACAGACTCCTATTGGAATGATTCAACTTGGGCAGCTATGATGTGGAATATTTGGAAAGCGAGAAATAGTCGTATCTTTGAAGGAAAGAACCAGACAGTTGTTCAGGTTGCTAGGAGAATTGTTCAGGATGTAGCGCTATGGGAAATTTATGTATAACATTGTAGATTTGTTATAGGTCTCTTACTTTTCTTTCTCAACCTTGATGTAAATTATCAAACTTTTGTATTTTGATTTTGTTTTAATAAAATTTTCTGTAGGATTGTGGCAATCGCCACCCTACCCTCAAAAAAAAAAAAAAAAAAAAAAAAAAAAAACAAAAGGCAAAAACAACATGTTCAAACTAGATTAAATTGTCTCATCACATCACGTACATATTTGTACTGCACTACTTAATTATCTACTAATAAGCTATGTTAATCACTAATATTAGTAGTGTCCCATGTGGCATGTTACGTAGATCAAGTAAAAAAAATATTAAAATGACTTGGACGACAACCTGAGACTTCAAGACTTCAACTTTTAGCTTTGTGAGTTGTGACCACTCATGTGCGTTTCAAAGAAGATTCGTGGCATCCTAAACTCGTCTATGTTCAATGTATCTGCCCAAATAAAGTTCACGTTCATTGGCTATCAATCTCTTTAAAAGCAACTCCTGTTATCGAGATAATATCTAAACCCACTACAAATATCAGGCCTTAATTTGTTCCAATGAAGAGGTAGAAACATCTGTCCATGGCGTTAGAGAAGAAAAAGAGAGCGTAAAGTTTGTGAAGTAGGGATGATGTTTGGAGTTCCCCCCTTATATCTCTTCATTTAGTTATTTTAACCGAATTGGAGCTGGAGAAGATGTTCTAGCAAGCTTTTATTATTTTTCTTTTCTTTTTCCTTTTTTTTTTCCCTTTTTTCTTCTGTATTGATATAACTTAGCTTGGTTGTGTTATGTAATAATAAATATGTGGTGAAATAAAATTATTCTCTTGCATTTTTGTATCATTCAAATGTTGATTTGCAGCAACTTAATTTGCATATGCATTTCATGGATGCGTTGATTTGGATTGCTGCTCATTCACTAATCGCCTTTCCAAACATACATGCGTCACGCATGTTTAGCTTATATATAAGAGCTTGAAATATTTTTTTCCAACCAGAACTTTGAAAACTTCAACCCATTAACGCGCATGACCATTTTTAAAATTAGAGAGAAAATTCAATAAATTAATTACTTCGAACAAGATTTTTTTAATGAGCAGGAGCTACCTGAGGAATACTACATGAAAGCAATTATGAATTTGTTTTCTAAAGAAATTATGACATATACATTAGATGTGGCTGGGTATGTCGTCTTAAAAAAGGATAAAAAACTAATAGTTAATTGAGCTTCTCACATTTCTTTATTCCATGAGAAAACTGAGCCCCTCCCACTCAAGGTTGACTTCAATTATTAGTTTCTATCTCAGGTGAAATTTGGTTGTGAGTTGTGACCCAACTAGTAAAGTAATTGCTATGGCCTTATGGGTGATGAGTAAAAAATAAATCCCCTATTGTTTTAACTTAAAAATAATATTTTAATGATCTTTTGTTACAA
Source organism: Rhynchospora tenuis (assembly GCA_027725995.1). Lineage (NCBI taxonomy): Eukaryota > Viridiplantae > Streptophyta > Magnoliopsida > Poales > Cyperaceae > Rhynchospora > Rhynchospora tenuis. The sequence continues at coordinate 154,192,276 of CM050888.1, read as the reverse complement.
TCAGTTATAAGTCCCTTATTATATGGCCATATTCCCTTGTGTGGTAGATTACGTGCATGAGTCAGAGAAAACAAGGGTATCAAGCTAGTTTTATTATATGATATTTTCTTAATTTGCCTGTGTTTTATATAACCTCCAGTGCCTTTGAAATTGCGTTTGAACTTACTGATGCCAAACCAAAACAAACAAAAAAAAAAAAAAAAATGAGATTTCAATATTGGCAACTGGCATCAATTGTCACCGACCACGAAAGGTCGATTAATTCCAGGTGTTCTAGCGTTTCCCGTCCAGATTCATTGAACATACCTAAGTTGTAAGAAGCTGTTTCTACTACAAGCAATTACCATCCCTATGCTATGTAATCCTGGTTTCGTGTTGCCTAAGGGCGTGGATATTGAAAAAGTAAACTAAATTAAAATAAAATTCTGGTTTCCCGTTGCATTAAGCTTTAATGATTGCATGTACGGTCGATTAGACCATTAAAAATGGACCGTCTTCCTTGGAAAGAAAAGGCCCAAATTAATTGGAGCCTGCGTGTCCGTGCAGGTAGGGAGTATTGTTGGCATGGCAGGCCACATTTTCATGAGAGTATTTCTTTGATGATTAATCGGTAAGGCGGTAAGCAATGTAAACAATTCAGGAGTACTAATATTGCATTCAGTTTCCGATTCAGCTTCCAAAAAATGTCGCCAAATTCTCATTCTATCATCATTATTTATCTTTGTTTTACAACACGGTGATATATATTCAATTGTTTTGCAAATATACGTTAATTAATTTTCAAGAGTGGTGACGTAGCAAGTTTATTTATTTGGTGCAATTGAAATACGACCAAATTAGTTTAATTTTATTTTAACTTATTGCCTTTAGTTATGACGAATTTTAGTTTCTTTCCTGATCGTGTAGTTACACTGCGCTCCTGCTATAATGAGCATATCTACTGGTTATTGTATCGGCTAGACACGATTGATATATCTGATTACAAAAAAATTTCTTTTGAGGAACAAGATTAGAACCTGATTTACTCTTGAATCTTTTTACTACGTCAGTATTGTAGCAACTAACAAGCAACAAATAATCACTTTTCATGTATATATATATATATATATGTGTGTGACAAACTTTTTAGTCTTTAAAATATTAAGATTGCACCAAATTCATAATATTTAAAAAAAGAAAGTTGTGTTTCAACTTTTGAAAGAGACGTGATTGGTTTATTTACTACAAATTAGATCTTCATTAAATTTTCAGAAAATTACTAAGTTGATCATTACTAATCAAATTAATTAGGCCTTTTAAGGACGACTGTCTTAATGCTTTTAACAAAGTTAAATAATAAATTTAGATTTTTTTTTCAAGTTAAAGGATCAATGTAATAATCAAATTAAACTGGCTCAATTCTCCATTATATGAAAGTCTGCCCAACTTACAATTCATTGTCAAATTAAAATGCCTAGTCCAGTTGGAATGTTTGCACTCAACAGTAAGACCATACATATAAATATAATACAATTAATGGGTTTTTTTTTCTGATCTGAAAATATACGATAAAAGGATATATACCAATGAGTCATTAGTGAGAAGTGTGAAGCTAAAATGAATTCTAGGTGAGTTATTTCTTTGTGAACCAACAAAAGTCTACATATTTGTCGCGTGCTACCGAGAGTTCCCCCAAACGCTTCAGAAAAGCCAGCAGCAATAAGATAGGCCGGCCCTCCTGAAGCGCTTAAAGGGAACTCTAGGGAACAACCAACTTGCTCTCTCTTTATAGATTGTCTTATTTCTTTCAAGGTCGTGTTGATGACCAACAATCAAATACAAGACATACACTACTAGAATTTCGTTTTTTCGCGTCAGACCACCAACGTATTCGTGTCCCTCAAACAAGTAGGGTCGCCAAAAGAGAAAAATGGGCGAGAGGACTTTTAAAAGGCGTCGGTAGTCCGACACAGTTTAGTTGGGACGCAGAAGTATTCTTGATAGAGACGCTATCAATTTCTGTGCAGGAACGCACTCTAAAAGGCGTCGGTAGACCGACACATGTCAAGAGAGACGTAAATTATTAGGGTCACGAAATCATTTTTAGACAGAGATGCTAATTTTTTTTTATTACAGGCACGTAAGCTGAATCTAAAAGGCGCATATTATGCCCTTTTTTATTTACAAATAGGTCCTTTTGTTTCACAAAAAAAGTCCTCCACTCAACTTTTCTTCACAAATCAGCCCCTTTCGCAACCCAATGCCATACCAGATCGGTACCAGAGGAGAGGGCGGCGTATCAATGACTGGTACTAAGCCTCAAACCTCAAAATTAGGTCTCAAACAACATCTCCTTGTGCACAACCAGGTTCAACAACCCCAAAATCACTTAATTTTGTTTGAAAATTGTTCAACCGACCACATACCCTCACAACTCCATTTCTAAGCAATTCAGCACCTAAAATTCATTTGAAATCATTTAAATAATCTAAACAAGCACATTATCAGTCCCAAATATCCACACAGGAGCTAACAACCCGAAATTAAACTTAAACCCTAACTTTATCAATTTTATCATTTCAACTCAAGAATTTAAATTGCAACAGATTAGAAAAACGATACAATAGCATTTGATAAACCTTTCTTCATTCTCTGCTGTGTACCAATTTCACAACATATATAAATCCAATACCATTCATTCATTCACATCATATATAAACCCAATACCTAAATCCATTACAAAGTGTACCATGAATACTTTTATAGTAAACTGTTAGATCCATGAATCAAGTAAATATTTCAAAACAATACACATCATCAAGAGTAAGGAAACATAAATACTATAGACTACCAGCAAGGGGTCTCATACGAGTCATTAGCAATACAATAGCATTACACCCATTATAATACACAAAAGTGGGTTATAAGTAAATAAACATGGCAATGGTCAAACTTTCAAAACAAAAGCTCCAGGTGCTTGCATCAAATCCATCTCGTGAGTAAAATATGAACTGTCTCTTGTCCTTGCCATATTTGCAAGTTTGTGTGCAATCTCCAAATGTTCCCTCTTAGCATATCTCATATGTACCAAAAATTCTCTCATTTATGCCACAGCTATTGAAATCAACCACTATTTCTGAGTCTAAGTCACATGCACATGCCTTCTTCATCATCTGGTCTAACCTATAACTTGAAATTAATAAAATAGATTTAATGCAGTAAATCAAGAGCACGGAAGCACCCATCAATACACCCCCTCTTACCCACACCAAAAAAATATAGGACAATATCTCAAACAGTACCAATCAATTTTGAAAGAGGAGGCTGAATTAAACTAAAGAATGGCAAATATCATTTCAACAATTGGGATGTGTATGATAAATATTATTTAGCATATACAGAGCTAATTGGGACGTGTAGTTAAGCTCCTAGTCACAAACAAGAAATACACCTAAACCAACCTAAATGCTATTGCCTGGTTTGAGTTCTCATAGACCAGTCTCTGTCTAGTTTTGGTTGGATACCGACATTCTCCAAAAGTCCATATGAACAAGGGAATTATATATATATATATATTAGGAAGGAACTTTTTACCAGAATGAGTTTCTAGTGTACCGGCAGCCATCGTGCCATAGTTGCTTGTGCATCAGACACCTGATCCACCTAGTCATTCCACATTGGCAGTCTAATATATACTAATAGAGAAAAAAAGAAAAAGAAAATAATCTATACTTTTATTATATCATTTTCTTGTCAAGACTATAATTAATTGATTATTAAGTCAAATCATTCTAGTAACATCATAAAATTAAGACTATGATTAATGAAAATAATATATTTATAATACAATTTCAGTATAATAAAAAAACATCTCCTATAATTTAATATATCTTCTCACAGTCAACATTAATTTTGATGCAGCCATGCAAGCTCATCCAATAAGATAGCACATAACTCCTAATAAGAGAGCAAAAGAATATTTTGTTAGCTGCACTAGCACATAGGTATTTAGATAGTATTAATGAAATTTGAATGTAAAAACTCTAATATTATTGGGAAAAAAATACTGAGGTTCATTTCTGTTAAATATTTGCACTTTTCCCTCGTCTAACAAAAAATCATTAATCAATGATTAAACACTCGGTTGCATCTATAACAATTGAGTTAAAACAAGTCAGTACCCTATTATATAAGCACACGTTCATAAAAAACACAATATGAAGGGAAGTAACACGTCCAGTCATGTTGATACAAGCACAAATTGCAAAAGTGTTCTTCATGTCATTATATCGAAATGCTTTTACAACAGAATAATGTTTCAAATTAAAAAAAGAAAAAAAAATTTAAAGAAGAAACTAACCAGTGCTCAAGACAATTGCACTTTTTGGATCATGAGTAGAATGTGTTGAGCAACGCACATTTGTCAAGCTTGCCTGACAACATGAATGCAATTATTTAATATAATATCTTCAATTTAGTTACATAAATTACAGATTTATTGAATACCACTGACCTACTCATGGGTGCTTACTTGGTATCAGTTTTTGAAGTGGAAGACAACCCATAAAATTCTTTAGTGAATTGGCAATCCAATCTGAAAATTACACACTATTTCCAATCAACAAACAACAATTTCAACATAGTGAAAGCAAGCAAATCGACCAACAGGAGAACCAATCGAGTCCCATTACCGTCAGGAGAATAAATCGATCAAACCACCACCTCCAGTCCCATTACCGTCTTGGCGTTTGGAGCGCGTTTTTCGAGGTCGCACACACGAGCCAAGGGTTACCAATGGGAGAACCAATCGAGTAGCTAGATAGTCGTTTCTGATGTTAGGGCTGGCGTTGATGAGGTGGTGGTGAGGGTGGTGAAGAAGGGAGGCGAGTAGAGTTTATCTTGTGAAGGCGAGGAAAGTGGTTGGAAGGAGGAAGAGAATTGGGATGGAAAGGAAAAGAGAGAAGGGACAGAAAAAGGCGTGAGGCTGGAAGGGAGAATTAGATTTAGTGGAAATAGAAATAGAGTTTATCTTGTAAATAGATGTCCGGTCCAAAAAAAAAATTTCACAAACAATGGCGGCAAAACAAATTATTTTCACAAGTAGTGGCGCCAAGAAGAATCCGATAAAATATTTTCCCTCCTTTTTTATGACATGGATGATAGGAGAAAAATAAAAAAAATGAAAGGGCGCCAATATTTTCCCTCCTTTTTTATGGCATTAATTATTTTTTTTTATAAAATATTGTTTAAAGTTATAAGTTTTAACAATTTACTATATTTTTCCATTGAAAAGTTTTAAAAATATTTGTTAATGAACTTTCATTTAATTATTGATATTTTTTAAGATATTCAACTTTTAATACACCACTAATTAATTTAATTAAATTGTTCAAATAGTTTTCGTATGGTATAAAAATTTTTAATTTGATGAGTTTGTCTTTATAAACTTGTGACATCATATGTACATTATTGTTTTGTTAGGCCTATACTCGTTTAATTTGTCGATAGACAAGCACCAGTTATAGTGTTTACAATTTCAATTCAATTTTTATGAAACTAATTAATAGGATCATGTTGACTAAATGACGGATACAAACATATTTCAAGCAGCAGTTATAAAATAATATATATATATATATATATATAGTTACATATACATAAATGTATTAAAATTTTATATTTAATTAAGGTATAAAACATCTTCATGTCATGTGCGCCAGCAATTGAACTAAAAAAATTCATGGTATATATTTAATCAAGGTTTATCGGCATTTTCAAATGATATTAGCATTCCCTTGTCAAAAATACATACAATTCCAATGACTATGCTATTGCGACTTTGTGTTCTTCTTTGTTTTGGCAGGGCCTATGGCAAAAATACTTACAATTCCAATGTAAAAAATTTTAGTGATTTTTTTCGAAATTTATTAAAATTGAATGGTCCGAGCTAATTAGATTGAGGATTTTCTAAATTTTAAAATATACATAAAATTTGATTATTTTAAACATTGGCATATTCAAAATGACAAATTGGTTATATGAATTAGCCAATGACATATAACTCGGTCAAAGAAATTTGACCGATCGCTCTGTCAAATTCAATTAGATCTCAATTTTTTCAATCTTTATTAAAAAATATTATTGGAGAATTCAGAACTAATTAGATCTAGAAATTTCTACAATTTCTAGAAATTTTGTTCACATATAGTTCTATTTGTTTTTATTTTATAGTTGTATTCTAAGTTTCTAACCACAAACTGTGATCGTCAATTTGTTAATATTAAAGTTCTTATTTTATTGAGTTGATCAATATATGCAATAGCGACTCTGGTGTAGTAAAATTTTGAATTTTACAACTAACTTTTTTTCTCAGTGGCGCCAAAAAATTTGGCTTTCCCACAATTTTTCTGGTCCAAAAATTTTCCTCCTCTTTTTTATGATATGACGGTTGGAAAAAAATTGTGCGACAATTAATTTCTGGTCCAAATAGATTTGTACCCTAAGATGTATTTTCCAAATAGATTGATTTATTACCAAAATTTACCATCGAATTGAATCACTTCTATATATTTGAAAATTGCTCAGAATATGATATCTAAATTGACTAAACATTTGATCTTTTCAGATTAATTATTGAAGCACTCCATACAATTGAAGCATTCCAAATATTAATGTATCCCATGAATTCAAATATATTCAACATAATTTAATGATAAATTTGACAATACACTTTAATATATCTTGCACCAAAAAAATATCAATAAAGATACATTTGAAAATGTACTTTACTGTATCAAATATGATTGTAGAGTAAGAAATTTTATAATTTTTCTATATTTTGGATCAATTTTCGAATCAAGCATCATTTTATTTTCTTGGTGAATTTTCAGTAATAAAACGATCTTATGACATATTATGAGTAATGCTAGAATCAAATATATTGGACATCAAACACGATCCGAACGTCGACTATTAAAGTTTCAAATGGTCAACCCGAATCGCTCAATATGAATTTTATACTAAACTCTCCTTGAAAAATCAAGTTATATATTTTTCAGAATTTTTATCTATTTTTTCGAATTTTCAAAATGTATCACTTTGAGCGTTTCGAATCGTCGTTCTAACAACATGGACAATTACAAAAAAATTGATTATAAATAGATTATTAGATAATATGATTATTTATTCCAATTATTTATACCCTCTAGTGAAATGATTCCGACATTTCATTAAAATTAACATCAATAAAAACCCGATGCCTTCTATTAATTCATGTTGTTCTTGTGCTTGTATATCAACTAATGGTGTGCTTGTATATCAACTAAGGAATTTAATTGGTAAATTTTGGTTCAAAATTAACTTTTATTTGTTGTAAAAGAATAGTTTAAAATTTGTGTCATGTCGTGCCATGTCAACACGACCGTGTCGTTTCAGCAGTTTTTAATCCGTTTTTAATCAAAAATTTAAAAATGACTGCGCAGTTTCGGAATTTTTAATTCCGAAACTAATTCTGCTTAGTTTCGGAATCTGGAATTCCGATACTAGCTAGTTTCGGAATCTGAGATTCCGATACTAACAATCGGCCAATTTTAATCGGTAAATTTTGTTTTATTCAATTTTGTTGGCTTAGATCGGATTTTGAAAATCCGATCTTAGCCCATCAATTCATGCGCACACATTAATTTTTAATTTATCAATTTTTTTAAGCGGTTCAACAGAATTCGTGCATTTCTATCTTTTTCGTCCGTACCTCTATAGTGCCACCCAGTAATCAAACGAGAAATTGATATTTAAACCATTTTAGGCCTTGCAAATTGCTCGTAAGTAATTATGGCGCAGCTTTGATGGCATATCACTGACAACGATTTCCAAATTTTGTTACTTGTGGTTAATATGCTTTCATAAGAACACTTTTTTTTTTTTTACTTTTGATATTGAAAGTTCATATTTTGCAGAGAATAACAGTTAAAATAAATTTCTAAAGTAGGAACTATTGTGATTTTTTTTCCCGTTTTGAGTTTTGAGTGTTCTCACACAGTATCTATGATTCCAATTTTAAAACTTTCTATCACTAATCATAGCTTCGTAATAGCAAGATGCTGTTGGGTTTAATGCTTTGTAATATTTATGTTGTATGAAAAATCAAAATTTAATAAAAGTTATTACATGCATAAAAGTATTGAACATCAGTTAGCGTCAACAATCAAAATTCCATACAATATTTCTTAAACATCAAACCACTCAATTGTAATTATTCACTGTTTATAAAAAAAACTTATCATATAAAATTAGACTATAAATTAAACTATTCATCGAGTATGGATCTCATGCTATTCAACAAGAAAATTTATATCAAAGTATCAAACTAAGTGATAGTAATTGTTTACTTTTGTCTGTTCTGTCCTAGGAGATGATGACAAGTTGCAAAATTTACCTGCTACCAAGTAAAGCCCAATAAAGTAAGGCCTATATGTAGTTATAAATATTCAGAATAAGTGAATAACAATGCTGGTTTTACACGTTATTTTTAAATTCCGAAACTGCGCAGTCATTTTTAAATTTTCGATTAAAAACAGATTATTTTAAAATTTCTTAATTAATTAAAATTATTTATAATTTTTTCGGCCCATATAGTTCGTACACGTGTAAAAATCCAAGATGTAAGAGCAACCTGTTAATTGCATATGTTCCAAAATTGATCGTTTGTTTTTTAATAATTCCAAACCAACTTTCAATATACGCAAAAAATTCAACTATTTACATCAATTTGCTAATATATTACAATGTGGTAACTATTTGATAGCGGTACTTTTAAAAATTTATCGACGTTTAAAAAATATTTTTCAATTGAATTTTACTAGGAAGAAAACAATTTCGATCTTAATCTTCAATTTAAAAAAATGTATTTTATCATAATGGAAAAGGAGGATTTTAATTCTAAATTTAATAGAATATATATAAAAAGTAAATGATTCATAAGATTTAACCCTTATATAACTATTTTATCATTGTATTAATTTTATGAAAAAATATTTATACGAATATATTCTTGACACGTTTGCTCCATTTTCCTATGGCAATTTTTTTGTCTAAAAATTTCACCTCTCGTGCCAAAAATTTGGCTCGCATCTTCCCCCCAAAATTTGCATTAGAGATTTCCTCAATATTTTGTCTTTACCTCTTAAACTAAAAAAATTTCTGTACAAATTTCATTTATCCCGCCGCCTCCCAATATTAATTCTCTTAGCAAACCCTAACAGGATAGATCCATCCTTTTAGCAAAGTCTACCCATCGAATCAATCCCTCAGATCTTCTCAAACGCGGCGCATTCCTCGTACCAGAGGAATGGGGGAAGAACCAGCGCCTACTCGCTGATCTAGATCTAGTTCCGATCGACCGTGGTACCGGAGGAATGGTGGAAGAACCAGCGCCTACTGGAGTTTCGAGGTGAGTTCAATAGCTGATGTTGTTTTGTTTATTCTAATCATTGTTGTTTTCAATCTGATTGTTTTTAATTTGATGTGTTTTAGTTCGTCTTTTACTAGGATTTCAAGTCGTTTTGGGGTGATCGATTTGGTCAGAAGAAGGACACGAACAAAGAAAATTCGAACCATGTGTCCATGTGTCAGATCATAACGCTAGTGTGAACTAATGGAAGTGTCAAGAGGTCCTTAGACTTAGCAATTTATGAGCAATATGAGACTCAGGTTGATTTCTACTTTTTTTTTTCTTTTGTTTTCAGTTTGTTTTAATCCGCTAGCGATTCTATGATCAGAGCACTTCCTGTGCATTTTGTAGGTAATCAATTGTAAATGCTCTTGCTATATGGGTTTTACTATTGTTTTTGTCTCTTTTGGGCATTTTGGCATGCAAGCAATAAAGCATGGATCACACATTGCATGTGCTTGTTTATCAGATCTTTATGACACCGAACTATTGGAAATTCATCAATTATCAATGCTTGTTTATCAGATCTTTATGACACCGAACTATTGGAAATTCATCAATTTAGTAAATTGTGAAATTGTATTCTAATTCTAGGGAGTAAGATCAGAGGTTTGTCACACAGCTATCTCAAATGGGCCGGTTCAAGTAATGTAAGTCATCTCTGCAATAACTCAAGTAATTTATTTTATTTATTTTGTGCAATATGCAGGTCCCTTTAAAACAACATTTTGGATGTTGCTCTAATGTAATTTTTTTTTTCTGGGTGGATGAATTTGATAAGCCAAGTCTACTGTTAGTTATTATTTTTGTTGCATTAGAACTTTAGCTTGTTGGCTTTAACCACAGCCTTTATAATTAATTCTAAGTACATTTTTTTTTTCATAAACTATTGGTGTGATTGCTTGAAACTTATGTTTTATTTATTTATTTTTTTTGCTTCATTTCACGTAGTCAGAATTTTGTCATAAACTTTAGCTTGTGTCATTTTTTTCATAACTGTCTTTTTTTTTTTTGTTCTTTAGCCAGAAACCACCATTTCCTCCCTTTGAATCAGTCGAAATGCGTAACCTAGCTGAGGCGCTAAGCAGGTAATGCATATTTCAGGATTAGAACTATTAGTTTGCTAAATTAAGATAATATGGATTAAACTATTGAACTTAACTATAATATCTTTTCACAGAGATATAATTCGTGGAAGTCCAGATGTGAAATGGGAGAACATAAATGGACTAGAGAATGCAAAACGTCTCTTAAAGAAGCTGTTGTAGTGCTCATAAAAATATCCCAAGTAAGCTCGAACTTCTGTTTTTCATCGGTTATGCAGGTACTGTAACTAGTAAATGCTCTGTTGTCTCCCTAGCTTTTTTTCTCCTATTTTTAGACCATTAGTTAAGACTGAACAATATAGTTGCAGACTGCAGAGCAGAAATAGGCCATTGATGAGCAGGCTCACTTTTGTATTTTTGTATGCATATTTAGTGACACAAGCAGTTCTCTTAAGGGTCTATGAAATATGCAAAAAAAAAGGTACATGACTTTTGTTTGCTTCCAACATGTCATTTCAGTAATCAACTGGTCCCTAATTGTTGACAAACCCTAAATGAATGATGCAAAATCTGGAAAGTATATTACAATAAAATATAGGGTGAAATTTGATAAAGCCTTGTGTATGATTTATTGTTGCTCAATTTCAGATAGAATCTGCCAAGCTGACCTAAAATTTTTGGTATAGAGTAGGCTTTATTAGAGTGATAGCTAACTGGTTTTTATTTCAGCAACATAGAAGTTTTGGAATCCCCTGTTGACAACCACAATGCACAAGCGCCCACAAATGAAGAGTTCTTAGCATCGACAAGCCTTGCAAGTGGTATGAGAGAATTTATGACTTTAGTTAACAATGTTTCGCGTGAACAACCTCAGCACGATTATGTGGATGGTTATGAGGATTTATGCTAGAAAGACTATTGCAAATTAGGAGCCTGCTATGTTACTTGTGTTATTTAGTTTTGAATTCTGATTTTTATCAAAACATGTGCAAGTTTGATATTTCTAACTTCATGTATTTTGGATGATTATGTGCAATGCAATCTAAGAATTCAATTTGATTATGTGCAAGTGTGTGATATATATATTTTTTATTCAATGGGAATATATGTATGCTTGTGAATTGCAAATAGTTGTAATGATTTAAAATATATGAAGTTGTGGTACATAATTGATACCAGAAAGTGGTGGTACATAATTGGTACCATGAAGAATTGAATGGCTGCATAAATGAAATTGATGTAGGTATTAATATTTACGTCAGTATGATGTCATGGATTCAAATAAATAGCAACGCACATACAAGAATATACAGTGGGCCCTGCAAAATTCTGATAGTGGACCCGCTAAATTCTGACGATATATTATCAGGGTCAGTAATTAATAGTGTCACAATGTCGACTGTAATCGAATGTGGGCCCCGCTAAAATCTGACAACATATTATCTGCGTTCCTGAGGTAATGCGTCGGTATACCGACACAATAATCTCTAAATAGACAGCAAAATCATCCAATCAGATGAGAAGACATGCGTCGTTAATTGGACGCCGATTTAAGCAAAAATAAGGACGTACTTAATAATTCGCGTCCCAGCGACTCAGAAATTTATTATTCGCGGCTAGAGTATCAAGGTCCCTAAGCATGCGTCGTTAATGGGACGCGAACGGCTTATCGTGTCGGATTAGCGACGCCTATAAGCGTAGCAGATAACTATGATTCTAGTAGTGATATTTATAGGCTTCAGGCAGAAAAATAAGCACAGCAGATAAGTAAAACTGAACCTAGCCATGTTTCTAGCTTAGATTAGGGAGGAAGTAAATCAAAGACCGGCAGCTATAACATCGTCCTTTTCATCATCCAGAAGGTAACAACTGTACGATGTTTCAGCCTTTATGCATCTGTCAACCTCAAAGTGATGTGAGCTTACTTCAAATAGAAGATATATAATAACTAATTAGCACAATAATGCAGTTATCTTCACTAAAAATATGCATGTGATACTATCTAGTATCTATCGTTCAATTTGATAATATTATGCGAATTACATGTGCTGAAGAGCCATCTAATGTCTTTATCATATCAAAACTTTATTATATATATATCTTGCAAATCTGCTGGACAAACTTTTCATTGTTTGTTATTCAACACATGGCTCATTAATTAATTGACCCTTTGCTCGCATGCATATTCTCATAATGGTTATCTGTTCCATAGTTTTTCAAAATCAACATGCTTCATAAATAAAAAAATAAATAAAAAACTTAAATTAAAGTATATTCTTTCTCTAGTAGGCATCTTTTGTGTTCTAAGAGAAGCTAGGAAATTTGAGATGAGCGATGCACAAACGTTCTGGACCTCTGGTACTACAGCCACATGTAAAGGTTGATGTCCCTGGTGCTTTTTGCTCCCCACATGCATCCAAGTAAGAATTGAATTATGTCTAGGTTCAATGAATAACATTTGCAACAGGCCGTGGCTAGCTAGCCGGAAAAAATTCGGTTGGATGCCTATATATCTAGTGAAAATTGACCGGTCTAATTATAATCAAACTTCCAAGCAATCGGCCAATTACTAATTTGCAAACTGAATGTTTTATTATTAAAGTCAAAGCTTTTCTGATAGAAGTCATTGAAAAAAAAAAAGGAAAGCTAGTGAATGTATGCTTTAAACATGACTACCTGAGGATACATTCAATGGTTTAGTTTACAGTACTGCTCTATATCCTGGCACTAATTAGCAAGGAGAACATCGATCAATAAGCATCCGAGCGCTTCTATACTAATTAACTAAAACAGTTACTGAAGCCGATTAAAATTAAGCAAATACATTGTTTCTGATCTCAGACTTGAATCAAGAAAAATTTATCCATAAGCAATTAAGCATATAGCATTGCTAGTCCGCACATGGAATAAACTAACAAGGTCTATATATCTACAGAAGGTTGACTTCTTATCCAAGCCTCGTTAATAGAAATGGCCCAGTTTGTGATTCATTTTATGTGATTGACTCCGTGAGTCTGGGTGCTCACTTAGACCCATTTCTCTTAATCATCGTTTAAATACAATATACCTAAAAAAAGGCCCAACTCAAAAAAAAATAATAATAAAAGACAAATATTTTGTGGAGATTGGATTCAATCAAATTTATTAGATCGGACTCTTATTAAATTTCGTCATTCTTAATTTCGAAAATTCAAATGACCAATCCAACTATTTAATATAGTCTCCATATTGAATCTCCTTGCGGACGAAATTTTATATTCTTTTCAAAATCTTTAACAATTTATTATTATTTTTTAAATTGTTGTTTTTCAAGGGTCCAGAACTAATTAAATTAAATTGAGATTTTTCTAAAATACTAAAAAAATAGTATAAAAAAATAAAAAAATATATAAATTTTGGTCTGTAAAGAGATTTCAATATGAACATCACATTGAACAGTTTAGATCTATTATTTAGACTTTGAAAATTGAGATTGACGAAATTTAATTGGAAATCCGGTCAAATGAATTTGATTGAATCCATTCACATATTTTTGTGTTGGATGAAATAAATTTATCATTTAATATATTAACGCGCGCAATTAGATCCGGATCCGAAACAACTGTAACTCCACAGTTGTTCAGACAGTGTTTCAATCCTGGCTGTTCAATATCCATCTGTGTATCTTAGCCCTCCGATACAGCTCTTCTCCTCCGTTGGATATATTTGTTCTGGATAGTTCCAAACTGCTCACCGCTCTCTCTCCTCTCTCGCAAATGTCCTCTACGGACCGAGCAGATGCTCTCGCCATTTCCTTGCCCATGTGCTCCCGTATGGAGCCTATTCCATCATATGCTCTTCGTCTGTGCGCCGCTTGCTCTGTTCTCTTCTCAGTCCCACTTCGGTGTTTTCGCGCGGTGTATCGATTGTTTCCTTCTCTAATGTTGCGCACGCTTGTTTTTCTGAGCCGCTGCTTTGTTACCATCGCATCTCTTCTTCGGTTCCCATGGTCTTGGTGCTGCCGATCTCCCTCTCTACAGATTCATCGGTCTGATTGGTCATCGCTTTTTGAGGTTTTTATCTCCTTTCCTTTTATCATTCTCTTCAATCAGTCGAAATTGTTCCTTTCTCTTTCCTTCTCTTTTTTTACCTTTTCCCCTTTGTTGTATCTTTCAATTTAGCTTCGATTTTTTTTTTCTGATCAGTTTTTTTATTGTGGTTTACAGGATTATTCGAGGGAGCTGAGGGATTGTTGTGGTCCTCTTGCTACTGCTTCTCTACCACGGGAACATTTACGTATGCACTACGTAGCGTACGATTTTTGCCGCCTTTGTATTTGATTTCTTCTTTTTAATCTGATTTTTTCTGTGGTTTATTTCAGTGTTAGCTGAGGCGGTCCTAGAAGGCTATATTTGTGGGTAAAGTATGGATCTAAACACAGATCAACAGGTAGTTTACAGATTGATGGTCACAGTTTTTTTATTTTTAGATATGATTTTCAAAGCGATATTTTGTGGAAAAATGCCATTGAATGATTTTGTGTGGTTTCGAGTTCCAACTTTTTCTTCACTTAAAAAGGTCATTTTATACCAGACAACATTCATTTGATATCAAACACCAGATCATAAATAGTAAGAGGCTGAATGTATAGACGTGAGTGATTTTGTCACATCCTGAGCTTGATATGACAGTTTCCCGCCACGAAAGTACCGATTCTAGTACTCCCGTAAGGCTTAAGTCATAATCTAACCTATGAAATAAGTGTATTTTTTTTTTCTTTTGATAATATACTCGAATATTATCAACATGACGATGGTAAGACTTATAAAATGTAAATATAGGTAATATAAATCACGCCACACCAAAAGTAAAAATATATACATAATGTAGTATAAGTATATCACATCACCAGTATCAACAAAATGTGGCTAACTATCCAACACATCCTGAACATCTAGAACCTCAAACTAGAGTCTAAGTACAATACCAAGAACAGCCCATATCTACACTAAGACCATCCCAGTATAACACAAAAGCTGACTCTAGTCGATCAAACCAAACTACAAAACATAACTAACACTACTACTCCATGGCCACCTCCTCCTCCTCCTCTGGCTCTTGCTCGGAGTCAGAACTGATCATTAAAACAGGCGGCTCCTGAGGAGCAGGGGCCGGAAGAGGAACAGGAGCATGTACAGGAGCACTGTGCTCAAAATAGAAATAAACACTCGAAGAAGAAAAAGAAATAAGATGAGTAACATAAGTCTGGAAATGCGGGGCGAAAACCCGTTGATGGAAGTACGTTCCATCAAAAACAGCTATCAGTGGGCCCCTCACTGGCCTGTGCGTCCCCTGGAACCCCCAACCGCCGAGGAACATGCAATCAAAAATCAAGTGAGAAAGAATATTTCTCAGTGCGGGTTTTAGGTCCAGACGTGGATTTCTAGTCGAAATCTTTGTCTAGAATTAATACCCATAAATGAACAACATGAATATAAAATATAATAATAAATGAAATAAGATAAATTAAAGCGTAAATATCATGTGATGCAATCAATATATTTCCATCTGTATACCGCACAACGAAGAAAATATGGACCGATCAGAACCATCTGTACAATCATGCATGAAAACGAATCAGAAATAATCACAAATATCCCATATCAGATCATACCATGTCATACCATATCATACCATATCATTCCTTATCACATTAAATCATAATACACCCAAGTTTCCTAACCCAACCGGCTGGGCACGTGAGGAAACTTTTCCCTAACCCACTGGGCACGTGAGGGACGTATCCCTAACCCCGGGCACGTGAGGGAATTCCATATTCAAATAGCGCTACCGAACTGGCCGAAGCCGGTGGCCGACCGACTCCGGAGAGTGATTTGATTTTCATGTCCTTTTTCCTTATTCCATATCACTTGCATAATCTGGATACCTTTAGGCAAGACTAGGTTGAGCTAGACGGATTTAGCTCTTCCGTTAATATGACATTCAAACTTGCCTTTTATATTCCAAGTCAATGAATACGGAGATGGATACAACATGAGTTGTAATATCTGTTCCTATAATCTACTATGACAAATTCATAAATGCATAACAACGGGAATCAGCATGCTTATGCATCAATTTAAAATTTACCAACACATTTCTATAGAAATCCACGTATCCGCACCGGTTTTTAGGTCAGTCGCCTCCTCAGTCCAGTCCCCTGTAATTAATAAAAACCGTTATTAACTAATTAACGGTTATTACTTTAAAAAGATGGTCCGGCTTATGCTACCAGACTGACTGGAGTCTTTTATTTAAATCTTATAGTAATTGCTTGTGTTTTCAATAATTTAATTATTATTCATTATTATCTTAATTTATTTTATTTTATTTTATTTGAATTAATTCTATTTTATTTTAATTTATTTTTATTTATTTTTATTTTACTTTAATTAATTTATTTTCTTAATGATTTATTTTATTTACTTACTTCTTTATTTTTAAGTAAATATTTAATTAAATAGTTTTATATTTATAATATAAATCTTAGTAGTTTTCTTTATTATTAATTAATTATTAATAATTAATTTTATTTATGTTTATTTTAATTAATTTCTTTAATATATTCCTTATTATCAAATTATTTAGAAATTTAAATTATTAATGGAATATGTATAAATTCAAGATTACAAATCATAAAACCATTAATTATAATCTTATGGATTAGTGGATTTGATTAGTTTAATTATTGATTAACTATATTAACTAAATTCTTAAATTATAAAGATTTCTAATTAATTTCTGTACTGGGCCGACACATCAAAGCCCAGCCCAGTTTTTTTTTTTTTTTTTTTTTCTTTTCTTTTCTTCCTTAGGCCGAAGCCCAATCCAAGGCCCAGTCCGGAAATTTTTTTTTTTTTTCAGTCCTTTTATTTACGAATGAGTCCTTTTCGTTTCCAATTAAGTCCTTTTTATTTACAGTTAGGTCCTTTTTTATTTACAATTCAGTCCTTTTCTTTGCAAACAAGTCCTTTTTATTTATTTTTAGGTCCTTTTCTTTACGAATTGGTCCTTTTAATTAACTTTTTGGTCCTTTTTCTTCGCACTTCAGTCCTCGGCCCACTGTTTTTCTTGCAAATCAGTCCCTGGCACTGATTTCTCCTTGCCAGAACCGTACCAGTGGTACGTTTATCGTACCAGAGGCTGGTACAAGGCCCCCAACCTCTTCCCTCTGCGTTCTACAACCTCCTCTAACCACTGCCTAACCAGTTAACTCAAGTTTCATCGATTTAAATCAAAATTTTTCATGACAGCAACAACTAACCCTAGAAATTGCATTTTCTAATAACTGGATTCAATTCACCCTCCTTTAACACCTCGTTTTCACTCAAATTAACTCATCAAAAACTCAGATATTAACCTGGGATTAAATAACCCGAACTCAACTTAATCCAACTCTGGTTAATTAAGAAAATTACTAATTTAAACTCAAATCAATGGTTAAGGATAGTAGCTATACCTCGATTTCAATCTCTACTTACTGATCTCTCCTTCTTCTCGGTTTCAATCCCTCCCCTTTTCTTTCTCTCTTTGTTTTTTCTGTGTGGAACCCTTGTTCAACCCGGCCAACCCAGAAATTACCTCGAACCAGGTATTTATAGGTGAAAAGAAAGAGGAAAAAGGGATAAAAATCGACGGCCACGGTTAAAAATCAACATTTCCCATTTTTCTCAAACTTACCCGATTTCTCCATCGTAGCATCTCACGGCTACGATGGAAGCCGTCTTTTTCTCGATGGTGGCTCATTGTGATTGGTTGGCCACATTCGATCGGCTCCAAAATTGGTGCTAGGCGGTGCGTCGTCGAGAGAGAAATCGGAGAAAAATCCGACGGAGAGGAAAATAGCGAAGGGAAGAAGAAAGAAAGAGAGGATGCCGCCAGGTGTCTCCCGACTTTTGTTAAATTTACTTTCTGTGGATTTTCTGTGGCGAGACTGTGTAACCAAGTGTGTAGTGATTGAGTTTAAATTGATTTAAATTCTGAATTTCTTAAGATTTAATCAAATTAACAATAGATTTCATATTTAATCAAGCTTTGATTTTGCTAGAATATTTTGTACAATTTATAGATTCTGCACAAGGTCAAAAATTTCGAATTCAAGTCGATTTTCCTGTTACTTTTGAATTATTTAAATGTTATTTGTATTTTATAAATATGATAATCATTAAAATTTATACTTTTTTTCTTATCAATTAATTCTCCTATTATTTTTATTAAATGATTCTAGTTAGAGTAAATTAATTTGGCAATTCTACTATGTTACATTCCACCCCCCTTAAAAAGATCGTTCAGTCCCCTGAACGATGCTTTTCCGAACAGTTTTGGTTAGCGTTCACGCATGGTTTCTTCCAATTCCCAAGTAGCTTCCTTGGTGGAATATCCGCCCCATCGAACTAATACCAGATGAATAGTCTTGTTCCTTAATTGTTGTATTTTCCTATCTAATATCTGTATTGATTTTCCTTTAATTGATCCTGTAGATTGGTTTGAATAAATATAGAGGCTATCATTCCCATCATTGCCACCGTCATTTCAGATAGACCTTCAGTTTTCCAAATTTTGGGGGAGAACACATGTACTGTTTCTTGGGAAAGTCCTGCAAATAGTTTGAGTTGTCTCATTTCTTCCAGGAGTTTTGGTTCCTTAGTAAGAAAAGTAATTAATTTAACCTGACTTTTCCAACTAAGGACGTCTACAACAATGTTTGCCTTTCTCGTGTAATATTGAATATCCAGGTCATAATCCTTGATCAACTCTAATCATCTTCTTTGTCTCAAATTGAGTTCCTTTTGAGTAAATATGTATTTGAGACTTTAATGATCGGTGTATATCTTGCACTTAACTCTATAAAGATGGTGTCGCCAACTTTTAAGTGCAAGCACCACAACCGCCAGTTCCAAATCATGTGTCAGATAATTTTATTCATGAGACCTTAGTTGCCTTGATCCATAAGCGATTACATACTCATCCTGGGTTAATACACACCCTAATCCAAGTCGAGATGCATCGGTATATACGGTATATTCCTGTCCTGATACCGGCATAGCAAGAATAGGGTTGTAACTAATCGGTTCTTAAGTTCTTGAAAGCTTTTCTCTGGAGCTTTACCCTATTCATATTTCACATCTTTTTGTAGAAGTTTAGTGAGTGGTAGAGCTATTTTGGTAAAATCTAGTACAAATCTCCGATAATATCTGGCCAATCCTAGAAAACTTCGTACTTCAATGACCGTCTTTGGTGAACTCCACTCCACCATGGCTTTGAGTTTGTCAGTATCATCTACTATTCCTTTTCTCGATATAATATGACCCAGAAATGCCACTTGCTCAAGTCAGAATTCACATTTGGATAATTTTGCATATAGCTTGGGCTGGTGTAGTTGATCCAGTACCATTCTTAAATGTTCCTCGTGTTCCTTTATGGACTTAGAGTATATTAGTATATCATCGATAAAACCACCCTGCATGAATTCAACAAGCCATGAAAAACTCGATTCATTAAATCCATGAAGGCTGCTGGAGCATTGGTCAATCCAAAAGGCATCACCAAATATTCATAATGTCCATATCGGGTGTGAAAAGCGGTTTTCTCAATGTTACTTGGTCAAATCCTCCATTGGTAATATCATGTCCTCAAGTCTATCTTAAAATAGACTGAAGATCCTTGGAGTTGATCAAATAAGTCATCAATTCTGGGGAGTGGGTATCGATTTTTTTTTTTTTGATTGTAACCTTGTTTAGTTCTCGGTAGTCAATGCATAATCTCAAGGTTCCATCCTTCTTCCGCACGAATAGAACAGGAGCACCCCAAGGAGAAATACTTGGTCGAATGAATCCCTTTTCTAATAATTCTTCTAACTGCACTTTGAGTTTTTTTTTTTTTTTTTTTCAATTCTGCTGGAGCCATCCGATATGGGGTTTTGGAAGTAGGTGTGGTTCCCGGGATTAAGTTTATGGGAGATTCAATTTCTCGATCCGGTGGTAATCCGGAAGTTTCTTCTGGAAAAACATCGGAATATTCAGAAACAATTGGAATGGAAGGAAGGTTTATATTTGTGGAGTTTAGGTCTATCACCGTGACAAGATAAGCGACACTTCCAGCTTCCATCAAATGCTTGGTTTCAAGGGTAGAAATATAGGGTATTGGGTCATTAGGTTTCCGACATTTCAGAGTACTTAGGGTTTGGTTTGGAAGTTGGAATATAACTTTTCTTTTGGTTCAGTTGATTATGGCTGAATGTTGGGTTAGCCAATTAATTCGAAGAAACACATCATAACTTGCAATATCCATTACTAATAAATCAATCTTCAATTCGTGACCATCCACACGAACTTCACGGTTTCAGCAATGTATAGCTGTTCGAGTAGGTTGCACTAAGGGTGTCTGAACTTGTAAAATTCTTTCACTTGATTCAACTACCCCATTACACATCTCAGCAAATGATTTAGACACAACCGAATGGCTGCATCCTGTGTCTACTAATACATAAGCTGGATATTCAGAAACATGTAAAATACCTGTTAACAGATCCGTTGTGGTTGCATTGGGGTCTTCCATCCCTTCCTCAACAATTTCTTCCTCAATTGGCGCCTCTTCTGATGTTGGTTCATCCACAGCTTCCATGGCATGTACCATCGGTCCTCGTTGAGTTGAGCCTCCACGTGCCACACCATGACCACGTTGTGGTGTTCCTCTACCACGGCCCATATTAGCTCCGGAGGTAGTTCCCTTTTGTGGATAAGTAGATATGTATTTTGGGCAATCCCTAGCCCAATGATCAGTGTTGCCGCAAATAAAACAAGCACGATTAATGTGCCAGCATTGAGATTCTGGGTGTGGAAGTTGGCATCTTCTACACCAATTAGCACCCGTTGGTTGAGCTGCATTTGTTGGTTGAGTCGGCTTGACGGACTTAGGTACTTGCGGCATTGGAGTACCTCGCCCTGGCATTACCGTTCCTCTTCCACGCACATTCCGGCTTTGATTTATGCGAAGTTGAATCTTCCTCTTATGATATACATCCATTTGCTCTGCCGCGTCCATCAATTCTTGTAAACTCTGATTGGACTTATTATCCACCGTCATTGCAATATCTAGATCCAGCCCGTCTAGATATTGACGCCTTAGTCTATGAGCATTATCAACAATATCCAGTGCATATTGAGACAAGCTGAGAAACTGGTTGTTATACTCAGCCACCGTTCTTCCCATTTGTTTGAGTGTTACAAATTTTGTTCTCATGGCTTCCTTATGTACTTCTCCCATGAATCGTTGCTCGAACCTTTCCTCAAACCATGCCCAAGAAATTTGGGCAACATCTCCTTCATAACGTCTTTTAACTCCTTCCCACCAGAATCTAGCAGCATTCTCAAAATAATAGGTAACCAAAGAAACTTGTTGCTCCAACGGAGCTTGACATACCTCCAGTCGTGATTTCATAGCAGCCAACCATTCTTCAGCTGCCTTGAATCCACTTTCCCCGTCAAATTTCGGTGGTCCCAATCGAGCAAAAGCTTCAAATTTTCTGAATGCAGCATCTTCCCGATCCCGGGGACCCTGTTCAGCTCTGTCAGCTATCCTTCTTCCTCGCTCATACGCTTGTAACAGACGATTTACCTCTTGATCTTCCAACTCTACTCTTTCCGGCTCTTGAACTTGCCTTCTACCGCGTCTTCCACGTCTTCCACGAGCATTCTCCATTACTGTGTCTAACGATTAGTATTTACGTCCCTAGAACAACTATTAATAAATAAATAACTATTCTTCAAGCAAACAATAAATAAAATGCATGCATGCCTATCTTAATGCAGAAATTGAAATGTCGTCTTAGCCCGTCCTCTACCCAGACTGTCGCAGGACTGGTTAGGACTTAAACCAACCCCGCTCTGATACCACCACAAGAGACTGTCACATCCTGAGCTTGATATGACAGTTTCCCGCCACGAAAGTACCGATTCTAGTACTCCCGTAAGGCTTAAGTCATAATCTAACCTATGAAATAAGTGTATTTTTTTTTTCTTTTGATAATATACTCGAATATTATCAACATGACGATGGTAAGACTTATAAATGTAAATATAGGTAATATAAATCACGCCACACCAAAAGTAAAAATATATACATAATGTAGTATAAGTATATCACATCACCAGTATCAACAAAATGTGGCTAACTATCCAACACATCCTGAACATCTAGAACCTCAAACTAGAGTCTAAGTACAATACCAAGAACAGCCCATATCTACACTAAGACCATCCCAGTATAACACAAAAGCTGACTCTAGTCGATCAAACCAAACTACAAAACATAACTAACACTACTACTCCATGGCCACCTCCTCCTCCTCCTCTGGCTCTTGCTCGGAGTCAGAACTGATCATTAAAACAGGCGGCTCCTGAGGAGCAGGGGCCGGAAGAGGAACAGGAGCATGTACAGGAGCACTGTGCTCAAAATAGAAATAAACACTCGAAGAAGAAAAAGAAATAAGATGAGTAACATAAGTCTGGAAATGCGGGGCGAAAACCCGTTGATGGAAGTACGTTCCATCAAAAACAGCTATCAGTGGGCCCCTCACTGGCCTGTGCGTCCCCTGGAACCCCCAACCGCCGAGGAACATGCAATCAAAAATCAAGTGAGAAAGAATATTTCTCAGTGCGGGTTTTAGTTCCAGACGTGGATTTCTAGTCGAAATCTTTGTCTAGAATTAATACCCATAAATGAACAACATGAATATAAAATATAATAATAAATGAAATAAGATAAATTAAAGCGTAAATATCATGTGATGCAATCAATATATTTCCATCTGTATACCGCACAACGAAGAAAATATGGACCGATCAGAACCATCTGTACAATCATGCATGAAAACGAATCAGAAATAATCACAAATATCCCATATCAGATCATACCATGTCATACCATATCATACCATATCATTCCTTATCACATTAAATCATAATACACCCAAGTTTCCTAACCCAACCGGCTGGGCACGTGAGGAAACTTTTCCCTAACCCACTGGGCACGTGAGGGACGTATCCCTAACCCCGGGCACGTGAGGGAATTCCATATTCAAATAGCGCTACCGAACTGGCCGAAGCCGGTGGCCGACCGACTCCGGAGAGTGATTTGATTTTCATGTCCTTTTTCCTTATTCCATATCACTTGCATAATCTGGATACCTTTAGGCAAGACTAGGTTGAGCTAGACGGATTTAGCTCTTCCGTTAATATGACATTCAAACTTGCCTTTTATATTCCAAGTCAATGAATACGGAGATGGATACAACATGAGTTGTAATATCTGTTCCTATAATCTACTATGACAAATTCATAAATGCATAACAACGGGAATCAGCATGCTTATGCATCAATTTAAAATTTACCAACACATTTCTATAGAAATCCACGTATCCGCACCTGTTTTTAGGTCAGTCGCCTCCTCAGTCCAGTCCCCTGTAATTAATAAAAACCGTTATTAACTAATTAACGGTTATTACTTTAAAAAGATGGTCCGGCTTATGCTACCAGACTGACTGGAGTCTTTTATTTAAATCTTATAGTAATTGCTTGTGTTTTCAATAATTTAATTATTATTCATTATTATCTTAATTTATTTTATTTTATTTTATTTGAATTAATTCTATTTTATTTTAATTTATTTTTATTTATTTTTATTTTACTTTAATTAATTTATTTTCTTAATGATTTATTTTATTTACTTACTTCTTTATTTTTAAGTAAATATTTAATTAAATAGTTTTATATTTATAATATAAATCTTAGTAGTTTTCTTTATTATTAATTAATTATTAATAATTAATTTTATTTATGTTTATTTTAATTAATTTCTTTAATATATTCCTTATTATCAAATTATTTAGAAATTTAAATTATTAATGGAATATGTATAAATTCAAGATTACAAATCATAAAACCATTAATTATAATCTTATGGATTAGTGGATTTGATTAGTTTAATTATTGATTAACTATATTAACTAAATTCTTAAATTATAAAGATTTCTAATTAATTTCTGTACTGGGCCGACACATCAAAGCCCAGCCCAGTTTTTTTTTTTTTTTTTTTTCTTTTCTTTTCTTCCTTAGGCCGAAGCCCAATCCAAGGCCCAGTCCGGAAATTTTTTTTTTTTTTCAGTCCTTTTATTTACGAATGAGTCCTTTTCGTTTCCAATTAAGTCCTTTTTATTTACAGTTAGGTCCTTTTTTATTTACAATTCAGTCCTTTTCTTTGCAAACAAGTCCTTTTTATTTATTTTTAGGTCCTTTTCTTTACGAATTGGTCCTTTTAATTAACTTTTTGGTCCTTTTTCTTCGCACTTCAGTCCTCGGCCCACTGTTTTTCTTGCAAATCAGTCCCTGGCACTGATTTCCCCTTGCCAGAACCGTACCAGTGGTACGTTTATCGTACCAGAGGCTGGTACAAGGCCCCCAACCTCTTCCCTCTGCGTTCTACAACCTCCTCTAACCACTGCCTAACCAGTTAACTCAAGTTTCATCGATTTAAATCAAAATTTTTCATGACAGCAACAACTAACCCTAGAAATTGCATTTTCTAATAACTGGATTCAATTCACCCTCCTTTAACACCTCGTTTTCACTCAAATTAACTCATCAAAAACTCAGATATTAACCTGGGATTAAATAACCCGAACTCAACTTAATCCAACTCTGGTTAATTAAGAAAATTACTAATTTAAACTCAAATCAATGGTTAAGGATAGTAGCTATACCTCGATTTCAATCTCTACTTACTGATCTCTCCTTCTTCTCGGTTTCAATCCCTCCCCTTTTCTTTCTCTCTTTGTTTTTTCTGTGTGGAACCCTTGTTCAACCCGGCCAACCCAGAAATTACCTCGAACCAGGTATTTATAGGTGAAAAGAAAGAGGAAAAAGGGATAAAAATCGACGGCCACGGTTAAAAATCAACATTTCCCATTTTTCTCAAACTTACCCGATTTCTCCATCGTAGCATCTCACGGCTACGATGGAAGCCGTCTTTTTCTCGATGGTGGCTCATTGTGATTGGTTGGCCACATTCGATCGGC
This sequence comes from Rhynchospora tenuis, assembly GCA_027725995.1. Lineage (NCBI taxonomy): Eukaryota > Viridiplantae > Streptophyta > Magnoliopsida > Poales > Cyperaceae > Rhynchospora > Rhynchospora tenuis. The sequence continues at coordinate 154,166,691 of CM050888.1, read as the reverse complement.
TCCAAAATTGGTGCTAGGCGGTGCGTCGTCGAGAGAGAAATCGGAGAAAAATCCGACGGAGAGGAAAATAGCGAAGGGAAGAAGAAAGAAAGAGAGGATGCCGCCAGGTGTCTCCCGACTTTTGTTAAATTTACTTTCTGTGGATTTTCTGTGGCGAGACTGTGTAACCAAGTGTGTAGTGATTGAGTTTAAATTGATTTAAATTCTGAATTTCTTAAGATTTAATCAAATTAACAATAGATTTCATATTTAATCAAGCTTTGATTTTGCTAGAATATTTTGTACAATTTATAGATTCTGCACAAGGTCAAAAATTTCGAATTCAAGTCGATTTTCCTGTTACTTTTGAATTATTTAAATGTTATTTGTATTTTATAAATATGATAATCATTAAAATTTATACTTTTTTTCTTATCAATTAATTCTCCTATTATTTTTATTAAATGATTCTAGTTAGAGTAAATTAATTTGGCAATTCTACTATGTTACATTCCACCCCCCTTAAAAAGATCGTTCAGTCCCCTGAACGATGCTTTTCCGAACAGTTTTGGTTAGCGTTCACGCATGGTTTCTTCCAATTCCCAAGTAGCTTCCTTGGTGGAATATCTGCCCCATCGAACTAATACCAGATGAATAGTCTTGTTCCTTAATTGTTGTATTTTCCTATCTAATATCTGTATTGATTTTCCTTTAATTGATCCTGTAGATTGGTTTGAATAAATATAGAGGCTATCATTCCCATCATTGCCACCGTCATTTCAGATAGACCTTCAGTTTTCCAAATTTTGGGGGAGAACACATGTACTGTTTCTTGGGAAAGTCCTGCAAATAGTTTGAGTTGTCTCATTTCTTCCAGGAGTTTTGGTTCCTTAGTAAGAAAAGTAATTAATTTAACCTGACTTTTCCAACTAAGGACGTCTACAACAATGTTTGCCTTTCTCGTGTAATATTGAATATCCAGGTCATAATCCTTGATCAACTCTAATCATCTTCTTTGTCTCAAATTGAGTTCCTTTTGAGTAAATATGTATTTGAGACTTTAATGATCGGTGTATATCTTGCACTTAACTCTATAAAGATGGTGTCGCCAACTTTTAAGTGCAAGCACCACAACCGCCAGTTCCAAATCATGTGTCAGATAATTTTATTCATGAGACCTTAGTTGCCTTGATCCATAAGCGATTACATACTCATCCTGGGTTAATACACACCCTAATCCAAGTCGAGATGCATCGGTATATACGGTATATTCCTGTCCTGATACCGGCATAGCAAGAATAGGGTTGTAACTAATCGGTTCTTAAGTTCTTGAAAGCTTTTCTCTGGAGCTTTACCCTATTCATATTTCACATCTTTTTGTAGAAGTTTAGTGAGTGGTAGAGCTATTTTGGTAAAATCTAGTACAAATCTCCGATAATATCTGGCCAATCCTAGAAAACTTCGTACTTCAATGACCGTCTTTGGTGAACTCCACTCCACCATGGCTTTGAGTTTGTCAGTATCATCTACTATTCCTTTTCTCGATATAATATGACCCAGAAATGCCACTTGCTCAAGTCAGAATTCACATTTGGATAATTTTGCATATAGCTTGGGCTGGTGTAGTTGATCCAGTACCATTCTTAAATGTTCCTCGTGTTCCTTTATGGACTTAGAGTATATTAGTATATCATCGATAAAACCACCCTGCATGAATTCAACAAGCCATGAAAAACTCGATTCATTAAATCCATGAAGGCTGCTGGAGCATTGGTCAATCCAAAAGGCATCACCAAATATTCATAATGTCCATATCGGGTGTGAAAAGCGGTTTTCTCAATGTTACTTGGTCAAATCCTCCATTGGTAATATCATGTCCTCAAGTCTATCTTAAAATAGACTGAAGATCCTTGGAGTTGATCAAATAAGTCATCAATTCTGGGGAGTGGGTATCGGTTTTTTTTTTTTTTGATTGTAACCTTGTTTAGTTCTCGGTAGTCAATGCATAATCTCAAGGTTCCATCCTTCTTCCGCACGAATAGAACAGGAGCACCCCAAGGAGAAATACTTGGTCGAATGAATCCCTTTTCTAATAATTCTTCTAACTGCACTTTGAGTTTTTTTTTTTTTTTTTTTTTCAATTCTGCTGGAGCCATCCGATATGGGGTTTTGGAAGTAGGTGTGGTTCCCGGGGTTAAGTTTATGGGAGATTCAATTTCTCGATCCGGTGGTAATCCGGAAGTTTCTTCTGGAAAAACATCGGAATATTCAGAAACAATTGGAATGGAAGGAAGGTTTATATTTGTGGAGTTTAGGTCTATCACCGTGACAAGATAAGCGACACTTCCAGCTTCCATCAAATGCTTGGTTTCAAGGGTAGAAATATAGGGTATTGGGTCATTAGGTTTCCGACATTTCAGAGTACTTAGGGTTTGGTTTGGAAGTTGGAATATAACTTTTCTTTTGGTTCAGTTGATTATGGCTGAATGTTGGGTTAGCCAATCAATTCGAAGAAACACATCATAACTTGCAATATCCATTACTAATAAATCAATCTTCAATTCGTGACCATCCACACGAACTTCACGGTTTCAGCAATGTATAGCTGTTCGAGTAGGTTGCACTAAGGGTGTCTGAACTTGTAAAATTCTTTCACTTGATTCAACTACCCCATTACACATCTCAGCAAATGATTTAGACACAACCGAATGGCTGCATCCTGTGTCTACTAATACATAAGCTGGATATTCAGAAACATGTAAAATACCTGTTAACAGATCCGTTGTGGTTGCATTGGGGTCTTCCATCCCTTCCTCAACAATTTCTTCCTCAATTGGCGCCTCTTCTGATGTTGGTTCATCCACAGCTTCCATGGCATGTACCATCGGTCCTCGTTGAGTTGAGCCTCCACGTGCCACACCATGACCACGTTGTGGTGTTCCTCTACCACGGCCCATATTAGCTCCGGAGGTAGTTCCCTTTTGTGGATAAGTAGATATGTATTTTGGGCAATCCCTAGCCCAATGATCAGTGTTGCCGCAAATAAAACAAGCACGATTAATGTGCCAGCATTGAGATTCTGGGTGTGGAAGTTGGCATCTTCTACACCAATTAGCACCCGTTGGTTGAGCTGCATTTGTTGGTTGAGTCGGCTTGACGGACTTAGGTACTTGCGGCATTGGAGTACCTCGCCCTGGCATTACCGTTCCTCTTCCACGCACATTCCGGCTTTGATTTATGCGAAGTTGAATCTTCCTCTTATGATATACATCCATTTGCTCTGCCGCGTCCATCAATTCTTGTAAACTCTGATTGGACTTATTATCCACCGTCATTGCAATATCTAGATCCAGCCCGTCTAGATATTGACGCCTTAGTCTATGAGCATTATCAACAATATCCAGTGCATATTGAGACAAGCTGAGAAACTGGTTGTTATACTCAGCCACCGTTCTTCCCATTTGTTTGAGTGTTACAAATTTTGTTCTCATGGCTTCCTTATGTACTTCTCCCATGAATCGTTGCTCGAACCTTTCTTCAAACCATGCCCAAGAAATTTGGGCAACATCTCCTTCATAACGTCTTTTAACTCCTTCCCACCAGAATCTAGCAGCATTCTCAAAATAATAGGTAACCAAAGAAACTTGTTGCTCCAACGGAGCTTGACATACCTCCAGTCGTGATTTCATAGCAGCCAACCATTCTTCAGCTGCCTTGAATCCACTTTCCCCGTCAAATTTCGGTGGTCCCAATCGAGCAAAAGCTTCAAATTTTCTGAATGCAGCATCTTCCCGATCCCGGGGACCCTGTTCAGCTCTGTCAGCTATCCTTCTTCCTCGCTCATACGCTTGTAACAGACGATTTACCTCTTGATCTTCCAACTCTACTCTTTCCGGCTCTTGAACTTGCCTTCTACCGCGTCTTCCACGTCTTCCACGAGCGTTCTCCATTACTGTGTCTAACGATTAGTATTTACGTCCCTAGAACAACTATTAATAAATAAATAACTATTCTTCAAGCAAACAATAAATAAAATGCATGCATGCCTATCTTAATGCAGAAATTGAAATGTCGTCTTAGCCCGTCCTCTACCCAGACTGTCGCAGGACTGGTTAGGACTTAAACCAACCCCGCTCTGATACCACCACAAGAGACTGTCACATCCTGAGCTTGATATGACAGTTTCCCGCCACGAAAGTACCGATTCTAGTACTCCCGTAAGGCTTAAGTCATAATCTAACCTATGAAATAAGTGTATTTTTTTTTTCTTTTGATAATATACTCGAATATTATCAACATGACGATGGTAAGACTTATAAATGTAAATATAGGTAATATAAATCACGCCACACCAAAAGTAAAAATATATACATAATGTAGTATAAGTATATCACATCACCAGTATCAACAAAATGTGGCTAACTATCCAACACATCCTGAACATCTAGAACCTCAAACTAGAGTCTAAGTACAATACCAAGAACAGCCCATATCTACACTAAGACCATCCCAGTATAACACAAAAGCTGACTCTAGTCGATCAAACCAAACTACAAAACATAACTAACACTACTACTCCATGGCCACCTCCTCCTCCTCCTCTGGCTCTTGCTCGGAGTCAGAACTGATCATTAAAACAGGCGGCTCCTGAGGAGCAGGGGCCGGAAGAGGAACAGGAGCATGTACAGGAGCACTGTGCTCAAAATAGAAATAAACACTCGAAGAAGAAAAAGAAATAAGATGAGTAACATAAGTCTGGAAATGCGGGGCGAAAACCCGTTGATGGAAGTACGTTCCATCAAAAACAGCTATCAGTGGGCCCCTCACTGGCCTGTGCGTCCCCTGGAACCCCCAACCGCCGAGGAACATGCAATCAAAAATCAAGTGAGAAAGAATATTTCTCAGTGCGGGTTTTAGTTCCAGACGTGGATTTCTAGTCGAAATCTTTGTCTAGAATTAATACCCATAAATGAACAACATGAATATAAAATATAATAATAAATGAAATAAGATAAATTAAAGCGTAAATATCATGTGATGCAATCAATATATTTCCATCTGTATACCGCACAACGAAGAAAATATGGACCGATCAGAACCATCTGTACAATCATGCATGAAAACGAATCAGAAATAATCACAAATATCCCATATCAGATCATACCATGTCATACCATATCATACCATATCATTCCTTATCACATTAAATCATAATACACCCAAGTTTCCTAACCCAACCGGCTGGGCACGTGAGGAAACTTTTCCCTAACCCACTGGGCACGTGAGGGACGTATCCCTAACCCCGGGCACGTGAGGGAATTCCATATTCAAATAGCGCTACCGAACTGGCCGAAGCCGGTGGCCGACCGACTCCGGAGAGTGATTTGATTTTCATGTCCTTTTTCCTTATTCCATATCACTTGCATAATCTGGATACCTTTAGGCAAGACTAGGTTGAGCTAGACGGATTTAGCTCTTCCGTTAATATGACATTCAAACTTGCCTTTTATATTCCAAGTCAATGAATACGGAGATGGATACAACATGAGTTGTAATATCTGTTCCTATAATCTACTATGACAAATTCATAAATGCATAACAACGGGAATCAGCATGCTTATGCATCAATTTAAAATTTACCAACACATTTCTATAGAAATCCACGTATCCGCACCTGTTTTTAGGTCAGTCGCCTCCTCAGTCCAGTCCCCTGTAATTAATAAAAACCGTTATTAACTAATTAACGGTTATTACTTTAAAAAGATGGTCCGGCTTATGCTACCAGACTGACTGGAGTCTTTTATTTAAATCTTATAGTAATTGCTTGTGTTTTCAATAATTTAATTATTATTCATTATTATCTTAATTTATTTTATTTTATTTTATTTGAATTAATTCTATTTTATTTTAATTTATTTTTATTTATTTTTATTTTACTTTAATTAATTTATTTTCTTAATGATTTATTTTATTTACTTACTTCTTTATTTTTAAGTAAATATTTAATTAAATAGTTTTATATTTATAATATAAATCTTAGTAGTTTTCTTTATTATTAATTAATTATTAATAATTAATTTTATTTATGTTTATTTTAATTAATTTCTTTAATATATTCCTTATTATCAAATTATTTAGAAATTTAAATTATTAATGGAATATGTATAAATTCAAGATTACAAATCATAAAACCATTAATTATAATCTTATGGATTAGTGGATTTGATTAGTTTAATTATTGATTAACTATATTAACTAAATTCTTAAATTATAAAGATTTCTAATTAATTTCTGTACTGGGCCGACACATCAAAGCCCAGCCCAGTTTTTTTTTTTTTTTTTTCTTTTCTTTTCTTCCTTAGGCCGAAGCCCAATCCAAGGCCCAGTCCGGAAATTTTTTTTTTTTTCAGTCCTTTTATTTACGAATGAGTCCTTTTCGTTTCCAATTAAGTCCTTTTTATTTACAGTTAGGTCCTTTTTTATTTACAATTCAGTCCTTTTCTTTGCAAACAAGTCCTTTTTATTTATTTTTAGGTCCTTTTCTTTACGAATTGGTCCTTTTAATTAACTTTTTGGTCCTTTTTCTTCGCACTTCAGTCCTCGGCCCACTGTTTTTCTTGCAAATCAGTCCCTGGCACTGATTTCCCCTTGCCAGAACCGTACCAGTGGTACGTTTATCGTACCAGAGGCTGGTACAAGGCCCCCAACCTCTTCCCTCTGCGTTCTACAACCTCCTCTAACCACTGCCTAACCAGTTAACTCAAGTTTCATCGATTTAAATCAAAATTTTTCATGACAGCAACAACTAACCCTAGAAATTGCATTTTCTAATAACTGGATTCAATTCACCCTCCTTTAACACCTCGTTTTCACTCAAATTAACTCATCAAAAACTCAGATATTAACCTGGGATTAAATAACCCGAACTCAACTTAATCCAACTCTGGTTAATTAAGAAAATTACTAATTTAAACTCAAATCAATGGTTAAGGATAGTAGCTATACCTCGATTTCAATCTCTACTTACTGATCTCTCCTTCTTCTCGGTTTCAATCCCTCCCCTTTTCTTTCTCTCTTTGTTTTTTCTGTGTGGAACCCTTGTTCAACCCGGCCAACCCAGAAATTACCTCGAACCAGGTATTTATAGGTGAAAAGAAAGAGGAAAAAGGGATAAAAATCGACGGCCACGGTTAAAAATCAACATTTCCCATTTTTCTCAAACTTACCCGATTTCTCCATCGTAGCATCTCACGGCTACGATGGAAGCCGTCTTTTTCTCGATGGTGGCTCATTGTGATTGGTTGGCCACATTCGATCGGCTCCAAAATTGGTGCTAGGCGGTGCGTCGTCGAGAGAGAAATCGGAGAAAAATCCGACGGAGAGGAAAATAGCGAAGGGAAGAAGAAAGAAAGAGAGGATGCCGCCAGGTGTCTCCCGACTTTTGTTAAATTTACTTTCTGTGGATTTTCTGTGGCGAGACTGTGTAACCAAGTGTGTAGTGATTGAGTTTAAATTGATTTAAATTCTGAATTTCTTAAGATTTAATCAAATTAACAATAGATTTCATATTTAATCAAGCTTTGATTTTGCTAGAATATTTTGTACAATTTATAGATTCTGCACAAGGTCAAAAATTTCGAATTCAAGTCGATTTTCCTGTTACTTTTGAATTATTTAAATGTTATTTGTATTTTATAAATATGATAATCATTAAAATTTATACTTTTTTTCTTATCAATTAATTCTCCTATTATTTTTATTAAATGATTCTAGTTAGAGTAAATTAATTTGGCAATTCTACTATGTTACAGATTTAAGGAAATATTGGGGTCATAGAAGATTATTGTTAGCTTTCTCTGTTAAAAAATATTGCCCTCTAATTATATTTTTCCTTCCAAATTATTAAATATTCTAGGCTAATGATGCCAAAAACTAATTTTATTAAATATTCTCTGTTAAAACATCATTACTTTCCTATGCATACAACTAATTTTGTAAGATTACACTCGCAACAAAATGTATGATTTCCTTAGAACAATGGATCTGTTTTGCTTTTCAACTTAAATGTACCCCTAACATCATATCATTAGCCAACTAAAATCATATCACTTTCAAAAGTTTTGTTTTGCTTTTGGTGCAAATCTTAAAAAGAAAATAATCGAGACCCACTAAGTTTGAACCATAAGATCAAACTTCAATTAGTCATAGTTTTTTTTTCTTTTGTGCAGCTTGGTCTCAAAGTATGGTTCAAACTTCAATTAGTCATGGTTTTTTTTCTTTTGTGCAGCTTGGTCTCTCAATGTTTTTTTGTTTGTAACTTTTTTTTTAGCTAATTAATGGATTTTGACGTTGAATTGTTTTCGGTTTCAATGTACAAGCTAATACAGGTTCCTTGGAATCAATAAAAAGAACCAGCAATGCAAGCCTTTGAGAAGGTCACAAATTTTGAGCCTAAGTGATCATTGTCAAGGTACTTCATGAAATTTAAGGCAATTAAGTGCGTTGTTTTTGGGATCTGATTTTTGTTGTAACCTCAAATAAGGATACACTTACTTAAATGAACGATGCTATTGGTTTTCAGTATGAACATTCTTACTAAAAACCTGAAAATTAACTTATGTGTGTTGGTTTTAGTAAATGAGGTTTGCAGCAGATACGTAATTATCAATTTTCCTTTATACCAGTTTAATGCTCAGTAGCTCTGACCCAGTGCCTTTTTAGTAATCAATCAACCGGTGGTCGAGTTTGTTTGTTGTTTTCACCGTTTTTCCCCCTTATTTACATGTTTCTTTTTCTCTTTTCTGCTGCAGGCTGTTCGGCTTCCATCGTTGGTGTGTTTCCTCTTTGTTGCTTTCTGTCTCTGATCAGCTTGAGCATTTTGTTCGGGTTAGGTCCTAGCATCTTTGCTAATTAGCAATAAAGTTGGTGTGGGGAGGTGCTCTCAAAGAAAAAATAAATAAATAAGACATTAATCTAGCTGATCATGCTCCAAAGTATGCATTTTTCTTTTGCCATAAATCTCTAAAAAAAAATTGATGGATTCGTGTTCTTCAACATACATTGCATTTTGTTAGAGAATTAGCAAAAAAATATAATTTTTCCCTTCATAATTTTAATTTGTCAGGAAGATTGCATTTTGTTTTGCCTACAAATGTTAACAAAAGAAATGAGACGTTGATGTACCTGATTTTGGTGATGGACATTGCTATCTCAGTAATGACTCTTTTGTCCCTGTCTTTTTTGTCGTCAATGCGCTAATTATGTCCTCTATTTACTCCTTTCACTGTTTCTTTTTTTTTTTTTCTTTCACCTGCATGCTTTCACTTCATTTGATTGTTCCAGGTTCTTCAGGTTGCTTTTATGGTGCATTTGATCTTTATTGTCTTCCTTTCTGCTTAGCTCTTCGTTTCTATTTAAGCTTTTAGGTTCATCAGTTTGCTATTTCTGTGTAGCCAGTATTGGATTCAATTATCAGTTATTTCTTAACTTCCCATTTTTTTCTTAGGTTCATCATTCTTCATTGCCATTTCTTTTTCCTTAAATTCATCTTATTTGTGTTGTTCTTTCTTCTGATCAAATTATTTCGCTATCACTAAATTTGAACAAAAAAATAAAATGAAAATTAGGTCGCGCAACGCGCGACGGCACCACTAGTTATATGGACAAGATGCGGCACGTGTAACTGTAGATCACTGAAATTAATAGAGACGATATTAATCTCACTGCATAGCATGTCTCCTGGATGATTGACTGCCCGGATCTAACTTCTTCAATAGTTCAATATGGACCATGCACTCATCCATTATAGTGCCGGATTACACTTAAAATAAGCATCGATCGGCTTAATATAACTGAAAAAACTTTATATTTTAAAAAATAATACAGATCTATCCATACTTAACAGCACAAATACATAAGTTCTTTAACAAAATTTTAATATTAAGCCTAGGCATGGACCTTTCTCCGGCCCTACCCGTTTATCTTTAGTAGCACCAGCGATGGATATTGAGGTAGTAGACTAGTAGTAATGGTGGACAATGTCCCTCATTTTTTGAATAAAATTATTTTATACAGTATATTTTAAAATATTAAGTATGAAGTTTTTTTTAAAAAAAGACATATATATCTGAACTCCATAAAAATATCATTATTATTTTATTATTGACCCACATTAGCTACTAATTATACTTCGTTTGTAAATATCACATAATGATAATAAAATTATATTCTATGACCTCTACCGGAAACTTTTCTGGTTTCGCCGCTGACTAGCACATGCATGAAGCCGAGGATCCATGTTAAGATAGTTGTACTCTGTTTTTTTTTTTAAAAAAAAAAAAAAAAAAAAAACAATCGCAACTCTTCAGACAAAGTCGGCACAATGAACTCAAATGATGAATTTAATTACATCCTCTGCTATTTTTTATCATAAATTTATGAGTCTTTTTTTTTCAAAGGCCAATGACGACCAACAGCAGGGCTTCATTAAAATAAAAAATAAAAGCTACCATTTAGTGAGAAAATGTCCTATAAATTTGAGACTTGATTTTCCAGTGTAATGGATAGAAAATTTTTCTTTAGAGGGAGATGTGGGGCAATGTTGTTTCTTTTTTTTTTTTACTTTGTACAAGTAGGATTAGTGATGAAAACTGAAACATGTAGCATGAATTGTTTGTTACTAATCTCAAAAAAAGGCAGCAGGTGTCCATTTGTTTGTCTCATCTGTAGCCATTAATGCGTCAAGGTTCACTGTACCCATTTCGTTGACTTGAAATTAATTCTCATCTTTCTTCAGATAATATAACAAATTAGTATATCCATGTTATTATAGCTGACTTTCTCATTTCGATCGAGAGAGATAGGATAAAAATGTTTGGGGAAAACAATTGTGATTTGGAGAAGACGACAAAGAGTTGGATGTTCTCCAGAGTTCCCTCCAAATCACTTCAGCAAAAGCAAGCGAAGGATTGGATGCATCGATCGTAGCTTGTTTCTGGCTGAAGTGTTTGGGGGAACATCTGGTGAGATCCATCCAACATCCAAAATTTAGGTCTCAAAATTTCAATTGCTTCCTTTGTTCAAGTAAGAATTCATAGGAATTTAGCCTTGGCTCAGGTCGCTTGATTATGATTTAAGAAGGTACATTGGCTAGCCTCCAACAATTTGATTTTTTTTTTTTTTTTTATTAAATCGCCAACAATTTGAGTTGATTAGGCGAATCAGAAGATACCTAGATCTATTCCAGTTGGTATGAGTGGATTATTTCTCTCTCAGGTAATGTAAATTCTTCTTTGAATTTTACTTTTTTGACATCCCAAAAGAAAATGCTACGTATAAATTCAGCTTTTTTTCGAGGGTTTCATGATAAAATGAGTGTCATATTCTTTTGAGCTGCTTAATTAGATTGCTTCAAAAAGTAATCGTTGTGTGTTTAATTTGACTTCTTTTAATTAAAGAGGGATCACGGTATATACTCAGCTTGTAGTAAGAACCTTAGTGTTGTATGGTGGTTCTTCTGTTTGGTATAGTCTGTAGAAGTTTTGTATTGGAATTGGGGCATTACTGGCACTCTTGGTTATCTCTCCAGTCTCTCTCAAAAGGTCCCTTCTATACTAGTATTATTAATGTAAACTACATGCACAAACCTTAATCACAATAAGTAGCATGCACAGCGTACTAAATAATAAATCAGATACTGTTAAGTGATTTTTTAATGAGATCTCTCCTCCGAAATTAGCATTAGGTTAATCATCTGATAAATGTTAAATTTAATTTATTTCAAAATGCTATGTCGAATTTGTAACCTTAGAAGTCCAAGATCAAATAAGCAATTAATAACAAAGATTCTAAAATACAAAAGTTCAAGTTTCAGTGGCACCACAATACAATAAGTGAAGCGTGCTTCTTCTTCGTCACTATAATCTTAGGTTCATAATATGTATTAGTTTTGGTGGCACAATAAAATAAGTGAAGCATACTTATTCTTCGTCACCCAATATTTACCATAATCATTGGTCCGTATTTGTAAAAATTTATATAAACCAAGAAAATGGTCAAAAGTATGTACTAAGACTTATTCTTTAGCTCGAAAAGACATCTTTTCATATATATTTTTTGCTCAACACAATCAATTAGTATCCATTGGATAATTGTGGTAGCAGCCTAGCAGGGCACATGGAATTTCTTCATAAAAATTCAAATCTCCTTTGAACTCAACTCCTTCAACAATTTCAAAATTAGTGCTTGAAACAAGACTTGCTGCGCATAAGTTTTGAAAACATAGTTTTTAAATCGTAAAATGTATCGTGTATCGATGGATTTAGTATCGAACCGTGTATCGTGTATCGTAACGAATCGTCAAAGATACGCTAAACTATTCTTGAAATCAATTAGAATAATTAGTTAGAACATATATTGAAAGATTGTCATTAAAAGGAAGTTTTAGTAAAGCACAATATCATTATAATCATCCATCCATCTAGGCATCATTAGATGTAGTCTATGAGTATTGGTTATTACTATATAATCTGTCTAATTTTTTTAGTAACATCATCTGCATAAATTATAAAATTATATTTTAAAATTATTATCAATATTATATCATTTTTACTATATAAATATAAAAATTGTAGTCATTTTAATCATTATTATATTGTATTTGTATAATATTATATTATTATAATTTTCATATTCATTACTAATTATTATATTGTTTATAAAATATAATACTATATAATATATATATATATATATTATAATTATCATAAATTGAATAATCATTATAGTGTATTATATATATTATTATACTATTTAATTTATATAAATTATAAGTTGTATAATTATTAATTCATTATTAATTAATAATGTTTATTATGTAATATAAATATCTATAAGTTAATTGATATAATGATTATTTATTATCTTCAGCGTTTAAGGAAAAGACAAACAGAAGGGATAAAAGCATAAAGCCCACTTAAGCCCAATTTATATCCAATTAACATGGTCCCACCTGTCGGTATTTCCCCTTCCATTTCCCATTCGCTTTTTCATGTCTGGCGCACGATTAGTCGGCACGAACAAAGGAACAAAGGGGTGAACTGATATTTTATTAAAAAAAGTCGATCGCCGCTGTGTATCTCGCGTTTTGATTGGTCGATAGCGTATCGTACGTATCGGACGATTCGATACGATACGCGTATCGCTCTCCGTCGCGTACACGATTCCGGCGATACCAAAGGTCGGCGATACAGAGGCACAGTTCGTCTCGATTGGCCTTTGACTCGTACCGCTACGTACGATACGCTACGTGTATCGTACGATACTAAAATGTATGTTTGAAAATATATAGACACCAATTCTCAAACTCTAAATTAAAAGACTCAATTCTCAGAATTGTGTGAGAACCTGTCAATTGAACACTTTCTCTTCCTGCCTTGGCACATACAACCAATTTGATAAGCTGATCAGCCTTGCTCAATATCTGACTCAATCGTTCCTATGTAATTTTGTGTTTAAAACATTTTCCTTTAAAATATTTTTGAGTTTTATTTCTATGCATGCATATTGCTAAGAATATTTGCAACCCATTCTCCTTATATAGAGAATTTACATGAACCCACAATCAATTGCATGCATGTTTGTTTTTCTTTCTTTTTTTCCCTTGTCTTTATTAAAACTTGCTTGTTCTATGAAAAGTTTTAATTGAAAATTGTATATTTAACTATTACCATTTTGAACTTATGATATTTATAAAGTGTTTTGTTAAAAGTTAAATGCAGGTGGAGTTGTAACATACCAGGTACAGTTTCTGATGTAGTTGGTCTTCCTAGATATCACCAAGAGTTCCCCCAAACACTTCACTACAGCTCTTGCAAAGTGCTTTCAAGCTAGTGTGAAGTGCTTGTAGGGAACTCAAGGGGTTAACTAGGTTCATTTTGTCTACTAGTCTCTCTTTTCAGCCCTTGCAATTAATATTGCTAGATCAACACCAAAAGTTCCCCCAAACACTTCACAATTTCCTATGTTGTACATGTGTTAGGCCCTTTGTGAAGTGCTTGAGGAGAACTCCAGGGGAGGCCAAGCTTAGTTGCCTGATTTCGCAGATTGCAACAGTATGTTCAACTAAACAAATGAATATATGAATAATTACAGTTTCAATCCAACCATATCCTACCTAAATGCTGGGTCCCACCTAGAGTTCCCTCAAACACTTCAGTGGAGTTTGACTAGGACAATTCAAGCGATCTTGAATTTGCCCAGTGAAGTGTCTAAGAGAAGTCCAGATGATAACCAGCTTTGCTCTTTTATCTAACTCTATGCAGTCTAGTGTATGTTAGCTACTCATTTCTTTACCTTGCCTTGAAACCAGCTTCTATGATTCTATTTATAACAGACGTTGTACACATTACTACTCCTGGTCAATAGATGGAAGCATATGCTGCTTTCAAGCGAGTGGAGTTGCATCTAGCCGTGTTTCTAGACCACGTTAGATGGAAGGAGAGCAATCTAATTTAGGGAAAAAAAATTTTGAGAGATTTTCATGTTCTTTCTACTTGTCATCATTAGAAGATTCCTCTTGCTGGTACTTTTCTCTTTTCAGAAAAACAGATGATAGTTAGTGATAAACTCCAACAAAATAATTGAATGTGAATATTTTTTGCAGCGCCAAAATAATTTAAAAAATGATTGAGAATATTTTTGCAGCACTACTTAAAGCATCTGGGCATTGATTAAAAGCAAGTTTTTCATGATATCCTGGATGATAAGGCTATTGATAGATAAGTGACCACTTTTCGTGTGGTCGCCATGATTTTGGACTAGATACTTTGTGAGATTAAAAAAAAATTTTAAGCAGGTCTAGGTTCAATGAATTATAAGGCTATAATACTACAAGTTCATGAAGTGATATGCCCGCGATTCTTTTATCAGGACATATTACTAGTACAATCAACTGATAATTTATTAAGAATTGCTAGAAATTACTGTGAACATATTTATGTATTTATGCATGGAAGTTACTAAGTTATATAAGATAAGAAACAGTATTCTTGATGACGACTTGTTCTGTTTTTCTCAAATCCTGTGTGATTACATATAAGGATTTCATTCCAAATGTAAATATCGATTTTTTTTATCTTGGAGTACTATTGTTGGATTTGGATACGGAAGTTATTCACCTGTAAAGTTCAACCAAGCAGGGAACACTAGATCTCATGTTGCAGTTACGTACTGGTAACATCTAACATGACATGAATCACTTTCTTGATATTGGGGTCCGCGGAGAACCGAAGAGGGATGGTTATAATAAAGTTTTACTTTCATTTTGTCAGATTTCATAAATCCGTATTTGGTTCCATAGTTACTAATTATTTTATTTTTTTAATGAAAATATATATATTAGTTGAAATTTAAACTCTTAAAGGTCCCTCAAAAAAATTTAAACTCTTAAAGGTTCAGTGGTAACAGACTAGTGGTAATTTTTGTAAAGCGAACTTAAAGTTTAACAAATAGTAACAGACTAGTGGTAATAATTTTCTTCTCTCTTGTTATTTGGTCACTTTGAGTGAGAAAGCTCATTAAATTTGATAGCCAACGCCAAACCAGGAATTTTAGGAAGTGGAAGTTGGTTAACAAAAACATACAGCGTGGAAGATGGCTGATATCGACAACTATCCTTTCTGAGAATAATGAAGATAATAGGTTTTTCTGAGAGACGTAGAAATCAGGTAGAATTACTAATGGGTTTGAGATCACATCAATTCTTCATGTTCAAATTAAAAAAAAAAGAAAGTTGTTATTTTATGTGATTAGGCGTTATGTCTGGTTAATATACAAGTTTTTTGTCCTCTCTAACAGGACAGTATAGAAGTTGGGAAAAAATGAGGCATATATGATCCAGGGGACAGACAACTGTAGGTAGAGACTCATTAATTGAATTGGATTAGAATATAATTTCTGCATTTCTTACATGCAAATGATTCTAATATCATTTTTGCAATCAATTTTTTTATTTCCTTGGTTTTCATTCATAGTTTTTTTATGTTATTCAATCATTTCGTGATGTCTCTCTCTGTGTTTCCAAATTGATATTCCTTTCTCCTTATTGGTGTGCAAAACTAAAAGATCATTAAGTCAGGAGCCAGGTTTCTGAGGAGTTTTCAGATCCTACATATTATTTCTCTGAACCAACTGTTGGAAATATAAAGTTTAAGTTAGGTTCATTAAGAGATATGAATATGACGCTTATGTTTCTGTAATGGGCAGAATTTTATATGGATTAAAGAGGGATTATAAAAGGGAAAATGTAGGTTACTTTTGGTAATATATATAACCTATGGATTTAAAGCTCTTGAAGCCTAGTTTCTAACGGTGAAGATTTCAATTTTCAAGTCCAGTGGAGTTGTCTATAGAAGTTATTGCCGATATAGTGAATGGTGGTCAGAATTTGCATGTTGTGCTGCTTCTGTTTTCTAATAAATGTTGTAGAGTTCTCTTTATGATGTTTAGGCCATAAAAGGAGTTGTATTTTGTCATTTTGTAATTTGTAGTGATAACCTTAAGAGTTGAATATAAGACTTCATTTGTTCTCTTTATATCCACCAATTTTTTGTTAGCACGAACAAGAACCATTGTACATCACTTGGAATCAGACATGTTTTCCTATGTATTGTTCTAATGGTAATATCAGTTGAATAGAATGCAGTCTAAACAGAACTAGTAGGTAAGTTTTTTATATTTTTGCTGGGCCATTGTAGTCACAGACTTATTACTTGAATATTGTTAGCTGTTCATTATAAATTGGTCAATTTTTTTAGAAATTTAAGTTAAATTTTGATGTTTGTGTTTTTTCACCTCACCAGAAGATATGAATGCCTTAGTAAAAGTGTAAACTTTTTTGGCAGAACTAAAAGTTGATAGCCTGACATGATCACTTTCTGCGATGCTTCGTAAAATAAGCATTCCAACTCCCGAATTTGTATCCCTTGTAATCATGGATGCTACTGAAATTAGATTTGCTTGAATTTAAGAATAATGCATATAAATCTTCTCATTTAGTAGAAGGACATCACTTATTGCTGGCCTCTTAAGTGATCATTGAATGCTTTGAGAAGATAGCTGGTTTGCATTAGAATTTCCTTCAAGGAGGTGATCTGACACAAGTTGGTACGTTTTACTTTGTTATATATGTAGTTACGTATTCATGATATGGCCTCGGCTTTTCCAAAAATAGTTAAGAAACCAGTGCTGATAACTACAATTAAGTTACATACAATAACAAAGAATCCTCAGTTCATGCATGACAACATAGGAGACTGGTCAATTGAGTTTAGAAATCCCCTTTAGAATACATTAGATAACAACTTTGTTGTGCAGTTCTTGTATGGAACATTGGAACCCAATCAAGTATCCGTACTTAAAGAATTATTATTAGTATTTTTTAGTTAGGTATGTATAACTGGATTACTTCATTATTTGTTCATTAGACGGTAAGATAGCTTTGAAACTTCCTGGATTCAGTTAAACACTTAAATTTATATGGATCACTAACTAAACTCAATTTCTTCGACATACTAACTTTCAAATGCCTAGGAAAGATCTCTAGGAGTAATTAAACTAGTATTCTGAGCCCTGCAAAACTATTCTAAAAGATCTCAATGAACTCAATTATCATTTTTAGAAGTGTTTACAATTTTCAACTCAAAGAAAATGCTTTTGGAGAAGACTGATATTGAAGATTCACATCTCCCTTTAAAAATTATGTCGCATACTGACATAGTAATCAAAGAGGGGTAGCCATAGGAGTTGACTGGGTTTATCAGAGAATCAATCACATTAAGGAATTAACAGAAATTATGAATGGTAGCACCGTAGCAGACTGGTGGGGACAAGATGATGGATGGCGTTAGTATTGGTGAACCCTTCGCTAACAGATCGAAGAGACAGGGACATTAAAGAGTTAACAGAAGTTGCTGGGATTGAATGAAGATCGTCCGATGTTAGCTAATTGTCACCTTTCATTATATTTTGTCTCCTTTATATTGGACCTCAATTACAGTAATTTGGGGAAGCTTAGCTATCTATACATATCAAAGGTTTAAATAGCGGATAGCGGGTTCATAGCGGACAAGCTCAAGTCATAGCGGATAGCGGATTGCGGTAATTTAGCGGCCGCTATGGGGATATAGCGGGCATGTATAAATGTACTTGTTTATTATATCATATACATATTTTAATTAAAATTAAATATCATATCACAACATATTCATATTATAATAGTTAAATTTAATACTTACACTTTAAAATATATTATTTTAATAGACAAATCTCATTGCATTTAATATTGAGTCAAGTCAGTGCTAAAGCAAATATTCGTTATACTGATTCTATATTAGCAGGTAACAAATTGTGTCGCTATATTTCGTTAAAATATAACTATAATGCATATACATGTTGCTAATTTTCACTATTTTAGCAACCATAAGAAATAAAACACCAAAAATAGATACTTTTTTAAGTAATATTATGGTATACCAATGAACACCGCTATAGCGGCATTTTTAGTTTAGCACCATAGCGGTCTACTAGGTCGTACCGCTATAGCGGCGCTATTGCGGTTCATAGCGCCGCTATTTAAATCACTGATACATATTGTTAGAGAACATTGTAATGTGGCACGTTGAATGAAAATTATTGTTTTTTTTTTTTTGGATAAGCTAGATAGTGACTACCTAGAGGAATGAAAATTATTGTTCTCTTTTTAGTTATCTCTTTCCCTGTGTCCTTATATTTTCCATTTCTCTCCCAATTCTCATCTGATTTCTACTCAAATTCCACCAAATTGATACTGAAATCACAGCAAGACTGTGACAAATTTAAAAAAAAAAAACGGGGAGGGATCTAGACATGCTATTTCTTGGAATCATGCTCTCCACAGTTACACAATGATTCCGTCAAAAAATTCACTACTATTGCCAAATTTAAATGCACACAGAAGATAAATGGCTTGTAACTTGGTCAAGAGCTTATAGTACAACTAAAACCTTTTATCTTTACGATAACCTTATTAGTAACTCAAACTGGGTGGTTACAAAGCCACAATTAAAGCAGGATGCCTTGAGTCAAACCTTAACTCAAACTGAGTGGCTACAAGCTTACAACTAAAACCTTTTATCTTTACATGATAACTCTTATTAGATTGTCAATTAATTTTCTCCAGTGGATGTTTGTATACATAATACACCTGTTCAGGAATGGATAATTCAATAATGCATTAGAGATATTTTCAAAGGTAGAAAAACAATGAAATTAATACCTATTTGATTCAGTTTTTGGAACCACTGGTAATTTCCAAACCTTTCACTGAAATACTATTGGTCGTATATTTTAGATGGAGCATGGGAACTTAATTCAGAAGACTTATTTAATGCAAAATCACACCATATTCATGGAAAATTGATGCCATCCACATTAGCGCCTAACAGGTCACCATAGCTCATCATCACTTTTAGTAAATAACTTACTCTAGTTTCATCATTAGACGGCATTGCCTTTGGAATTGTGTTGATCAGTGCCGTCCAGTGTTCCCCCAAACACTTCACACTAGCTTACGCAAAGGTGCATTTCAAAAGCTAAGGTGAAGTGCTTGAAGGGAACTCCAGAGGACACCAAGCTAATCATTCCTTCCGATATAATTGCACCATGTATATATGTTGGGTGTAACCTAGCGTTCCCCCAAACACTTTGTTAGAAAAAGTGTGTGGAGTCATTCTGTGCGGACCGCTGGCTGGGCCAGCGGGTCGCTGAAAACTGAACGATCCAGTGGGTCGCTGGTTGGACCAGCGGGCCGCTGGATGTCGGGATCAAAACCGACTCTGTCTGTTCTGATCGACTCCTATATATACCCCTCTGTTATAACCGACCTCTCTGAGAGAAAACCTTTGTGTCTGAGACCAGAAACAGAGAGAGAGGTTCGTGTTGAGAGGGAGGAAGCCATCCGATTGCTTGGAGCAATCGGATCACACGCATGAGTCGAGATCGTCACTAGGAATCGTGAAAGGTGGCGCTAGGCCCAAACTTGAGGTCGTAGTGCATCAGCCGCATACGGAGAGAGACAAGGCATTGCAGAACCAAACTCCGAGAAGAGTCTAGGCGTTAGATCATCTTCCACTGCGGTATATCTAATCTTCTATGTTTATTTCATAGGATAGATATGCATATAGGTTTATACCTTACTTAAAACCTTC
The DNA here is from genome assembly GCA_027725995.1 of Rhynchospora tenuis. NCBI lineage: Eukaryota > Viridiplantae > Streptophyta > Magnoliopsida > Poales > Cyperaceae > Rhynchospora > Rhynchospora tenuis. Next base: position 154,146,469 of record CM050888.1, on the reverse strand, counting down.
ATTGGTATAAGAGCCATAAGGCTTCTTTTCGAAGTTTTGGATCTGTTTAAGCCTTAGGAACACCATGGTTGCGATAGATCTAAACTTGGTTGTTTTGGTTTTACTCAACAAAACCCTAGACTTGAATTCTACGTGTTTTAACGCTAGATCTCGGTAGGAGTTTGTAGTAATACACGGTAGAAAGTCTAACAAGGGTAGAGTAACCCTTCCGGTACAAGAAAACCCTCTGAAGCATCCCGGTTGCGGGTATACCAGAAGTAGGGTTTCAGCCCGTCAGTATCAGCGGGCCGCTGGCTGGGCTAGCGGACCGCTGAAAACTGCAGTGCTCACAGACAACATCAGGTTGTTTTGTATGGTTGTCAGATGATCGCTGGCTGGGCCTGGGGTCGTCTGAAGAGAAATTTGTGACCAGTCGAAAATCTGTCGTTTTCGGTGGGTAGCCGAAGTTGTCGGCGACCCGCTGTATTTTCGGCGGGCCGCTAAGTGGTTCGGCAGGCCGCCGGACTTGATACGGTCAGAGACAGTATTGCAACCAGAATGAGATCTGACCAACTTTTGACCTCCCTCATTGACCAACATGGTGTTTACAACTATCCTCAAGATTGTTATATGGTTTATACCTTCATTAGATGCATACTTGCATAGAGAGTGATGGTACGTATTTATACCTCTCACTACTGTTGGCATGTTTGAGTAATGGCCCGGGGTCATTGACTCGCATGGTTGGACAACATATAAAAGGTGACTTTGGACCTAAAAGAACCGAATTTCTTGTCCAATGTCTGGATCTTGCGCCAATCGAGTTGATTTGAGAGCGGTGCACTTAGTATATGAGACAGGATTGGTGGCCCTGGTTGTCATCTTTCGGTTATCGTTGCTCGGTTTTGTATCATTCCTTGGATTGATTCAAGGTTTGTGCGATGAGACTAATTGTGTAGTGCTAACTTATGTGCTTGTCTCTATATATGGCATTGGCTTACGGTCATCGCTGATTATGAAAAATATTGATGGATGTGTTTTGCTGGGCATTACAATCTCATTATCTTATCTGGATGGACTTGAGACCATCACATCTAATAAGAAATCGCAAAAGAACTTGTGAAAAGTGAGAAACATAATGATTTCGAGTAGTGGAGCGAGTCGCTTGGCTTGACAGCGGGCCGCTTGCGATCACTGACCCACAACAATTCCACTCGCATTTTGTTGCTGAGCAAAAGTTGTTGTTTCTTGTATTAAGTTACAACTTAAATTAATCTCTGATGATAGTATTTATAATTATTGACTATATAACTTGCAATGTCAATAAATTTTTGACAAGTACAAGAAGAGCCTTGAGGCTTCATCTTGACATAAGGTCAAATAAATTTTGAATTGCATAAAGAGAGTCATAGGTTGACATTTGAGCAATAAGTGTTAGAGTTAACTTGCTCGCTTTCTAATTAGTGAGAGCGTGTGCAAGTAAACTTCACTGTCTGATGATTGTTCGTTTCTTAACGAATGTTGCTCAAATTGTTCAAACTTGATGACATAGTCAAGTAATTGTATAAATACTAAGAGATTAATATTGTGAACTTAATATATAGGAAGATATGTTTCTAAAAGTACTAAGAAATATGAATTTACAAATTGCTTGTATGTTACTACCTTGATGTTGGTGAAGTAACATAGCATTTTGGCTGAAAAGTTCAGATATGGCTTGTTTTGTCATAATATGAAGTAAAGTGATCTATGTAGAGAATCAGTGCAATGGTGCAATCCAAGGGATTGGCACATGCAGATTTGTTGTTCCAAGAAGGGGCACAAATGATTGCTCAATGATACTTTAATATGCTTCAAACCTTAACAATAATTAGTACTTGTGATTATTTCTTTTGGTGTTGGATTTCAGAATTAAGCATGTCGATGGTAATGATATTAGTACCAAAACATTATGGTTTGTGGTTCTAAGTAAGTTTTCTTTCTATGCATTTTCTTTAAATGATACATAATCTCATGAGTAGTGATTATTTGGCATGCTTATCTATGATAGTTGTGGTTAAATGACTGTGATTGACTTTTAGGTCATAATCGCCAATCTATTCCAACTTGAGACATAGTTAGCAATGTGTGAGAACTTGAATGCTTGTGGATAAGCGATCAAGTTATGGAGATTTAATGTGGACACTGCACTTGAAGCTTTTGGTTCTTATCATATTTATGACTAGGTTCAATTCAGTCATAAAAATGTGAAATCTCTTAAAACGAGTCTTAGTCATTTGGACTTGTTGTACGAGTTTACGAGTTATGATGAGATTGAAATAGTTCGATGGTTCACTATTTCTCACATCACGCAACAAATTGTGTTGCATGATGATGATAAAGAGCCATTATGGATATGGTTTTTACAAAAGCTAAGTGTTAGCTGTTGTGTTCTGCAAACTGGTAATACGGTTTGCATCGATAAATGCACAACACTAAAAGAATTTTCAGTTGTGGAATTTCTGCTAGAGTGTTCAAGCGGGCCGCTGGCTGGGTCAGCAGGTCATTGGATTGCTAAGCGGGTCGCTGTCACTCAGTCTGAAGCAGACTGAAATCTCAAATTTCTTATGGTTTGAACTATCTGTTTCCGGAGATTCCTTGGAGGATTCTCATATAGCCATTGGTTCAGTTGCATGTTTGATTGCACCTTCTCATAAATTTCAAGGAAGTTTATTGGAGAAGAACCATAATTATGCCATATTATTAAATCACTTAATAAATTTCACGTGGAGTTGAGATTTATATACAACTTATAGTTTCTTATGCGAGCTACTTCAATTGTTATGAACTTGACTCGGATGCTGAGGAAAAGAGGGGGAAATGAAATAGGTTCTTCCTCAACATTCTCGCACAAGTTCAATGAAGATAAGCTTAGGAAAAGATACTATAGAGTTTAAATCTCATTTTGAGCAATTAAGACACAAATACCCTAATATTCGATTTTTTAAAATTGTGAGTTAGGAGGAGTGTATGCTCATAATTAGCAGTGTTGAAATAAAATTGATGTTGAGATCATTTTGACTTCCATTGCTAAAGGATTAATGCAAATATGAGATAGAGTAATTAAGAAAGATTAATGCATGACTTATTTGATTTGATGATAAATCAAATATGAGATATCAAGCATCTCTCTGTTGGATGTGTGGAACGGTCCGTTTGAGGTGCAAATGGTCCGTATGGCACTGTGTCGCAGCACAGAGACTCTGTTGAATAAGTGAAACAATCTAGTTCAGTTCTGAACAGTTTGTATGGCACTTAACAGAAGGAGAACTTCAAGAGCATAGGCTCCGATATAGTCCGTTTGAAGTGATACACCAGAATAGAGGGAGTCTTGTGTAAGGAAACTCTCTTGGAGATGAATTTGCCTTTACTGATCTCATTCTAAGCAATAGATATGCTTTTGTTGAAACAATTCTAAATGGATATATAACAGTTTTATACAAGGATCACTCCGCTGATTGAGCAGTGGCAAACTAAGAGCACAAGAGGTGCTGACTTAGTTGCTCTATGGCTGAGAGTGCACGCTTAGCCAATGAATTTATTAATTATTCTCATTTGTTTATTAACTTGGTTATTTCAGATAGGTTGTAATCTGGTCATTAAAATTAATTAAATATTATCTTATAATTGATTCTAGGAGTAGGCATCAGAAGTTGAGAATCCTAGCGGTTTAGGAGTTGGTTCTGACGATTGTTTCATCTTGTCAGGTGCAGATTCCAGGACTTATTTGTAATGTTGTTACCTATTTTATTGTGCATATTATTTTCATAAATTGTTATTGCATGGCATGTTGAATCGGACACCTTTTGGATAGTGATTAATATCCTTTTTAACTGTTAAAAATCTGCTTGATGTGATAAAATTTAGTGAGCATGGAATTGCATCATTAATATACATGGCATAGAATGTATAAATGCATGCGCATCTCATAATTGTTAATTTGATGTTAATGAGTAAAGACGGTGGATATTAAAGAGGTAAACCATTCAGTGGGAGTGGTAAATGTTCAGTGGAAGTGGATGATAACCGTTGTACCAAGCGTTTGGCTTGGGTGCTCTAGTACTAGCGTGCTCCCCAGAAGATATCCATTCGCGACGGGTAAGTGGGCTTCTTGGGATAGTGGATAAAGGTCAAACTAATGGGCTTGGTATAAGTGGGACGGTTTATCAAGTGGAAATAAAACTAATAATATCAAGTGGAAATGAAAGTACATTATCAAGTGGAAATGAAACTAATAATATTAATAGAGAATTTTAAAGTCATTTATTTGATATTGAACTATTAAAGATTGCCATAATTGTACTGCATTTAGTGATTTGCATAGCTGATGCACCCTTGCATTGTACATAATTATTAGATAGAGATATCTGATCATGTGTTTAGTATCTATTTAGTAAAGTTTTACAATTCTCCGGGCTGGAACTTGTTAGATAGTGCCTAATTTTTAATTTTAAACTAACATTTAGCTTAATTAACAATTAAACACAAGAGGAACTAATGCTAGAAGCATTCACACATCAAAACAATGAGAAACGTGTAGGAAGAAATATACCTCTCATGAAATCGCATTCATGAGGCTCAAATCCATGGCATGGGAGTCGATGGGGTGCATCTCCTACGCCTCTTCTTCTCCATGGATGGCGCTGGCCTCGAGTCCACCAAGAGGTTTAGTCACAAGCTTTGGAGTTGTGCTAGCAACTCAAAGCTCTAGTCTAATTACTTAGCTTTCTTCCTTTCTTCTACTAATTACCATTTAATTAAGTGGAGAAGATGGGAGCTCAACACATGAGCAAATGGAAGAGAGAGGAGGGAGGTGGCGGCTAGGAAGAGAGGAGAGAGAAGGCTAGGGGTTGAACCTCCAAGGGGGTCCTTATATGGAGCTCAATCTCTAGGGAGTACTTCCTCATATTTACAAGTATGCCATCAAGCCCTAGCCGCACCCTTTATGGGCTGTTAAGGGCCACCTCTCAATCTCTTTTGGGCCTTTAATTTCTGTAATTAAATCCCTTTTTCATTGCTCTTCAGTTGGACTATTCATTTGCTATGAAACGACAACCCAATTAATTAATATAACTATTTATATTAATATGTATTGATTCTAAAATAATTATTAATTCATTAATAACTATTTTTGGATTAGATAATGCATTAGTCTATTTCTATATGATCCCTTTGACTCAATTAATTATAACGGTTCATAACGGTATACGATTAATTAGTCAACTTATCATATTTCCGCAATACTCATTGTTGCGAATAAATAGATAATGCACTGTGTGACCAAAGCTCTATTTGTGTGACCCTTTGAGGATTTATATTATGTTGGCCATGGAAATAAATCGTTATTTATTTCCAATAATCATAAGTGGTATCTAGCAACACGTTATGACTCCCAATTCGTATAAATAATATACCGTTACAATATCTCAATCCTGCATAAGAAATAATAATATTTCCTTGTTTGATTCTTATGTCACATGATATCATTATATAATCCAAGATAGGAGTGTGTCATTCTTGTAGATTATATATTTCTTGATCTAGAGTTGATCGTCTAGTTTACATGCATACGATCCAACTCCATCAAGGGGCCCAAATAGATATCATCACTCACTAGGTATACTAATGAGGGACATACGGTTTTCTTGATGAACAACTTTTCCCCGCACAATTCAAGAGAGCATAAATAAAGTCCGTATAGCAGCCTTTATCAGGAATCAACGTTAGACGATATTTATAGAACCTATCCTCATATGGAGAAGTTGAATATCTCAAACTTAGAATCAAACTCATATGAAATAAACAATGACACATAACACAATCCATATGTTTATTTCATTGGGTCAAGTCCTGTACTATGTTCCAATAACATATACATATGCAATTAAGTTGGTAACTCATTACCTATGATTTGTAGAACTTAATCATCACTTAACTTGCATACTAATCATATCCGATAATTAATGTTCCTTGTTAATTATCAAGATTATGGACGATTTAGATTTATTATTGTCATTCTAATGAATGATCCACAGAGATCAACAATTCAGATCCTCAACCTGAATGATCTGTCAATAATAAACTGTCACACCACGGAAGCTAGGCATGACGTCAGCTTCGCCACAAGAGTAATTAATACTCTTGTAAGGCTAACAGACAGACAGTAAATTTTATTTTTTTCAAAATATATCTATTCCATTTTCTTGATTTCGGTACCAGCAGACACACAACACACAAAGTCTTATTTTATTTCAAGTACTCAGATTATCATACAATAATTTACAAGCCCGGCTTATTTCTCATCTCTAACCTTATGACTCGTCAGTTATTTTATTATACAAAAGATTGTTCTAACTGACGGTCCAAACCAACTTCCCTAACATCGGGCTTATTACACAATATTTTACAAATATTTACACAGAAAGGCTTACAAAAAAGAAAAACATAAAACCAACAAGCTCGCAAAACCAGGCAAACCAAACACTACCCCAAAACACGGAAACAAGCCATCCTACAGCTCGTCATATTTCCTCTTCCATGTTTTGTTGGGATGGATCCCACTTGGGTACCACACCGTCAGGCGGAGGACCATCACCAGGTAACTCAAAATAAACATAAGCAAAAATTTCCGACAAGTCATCGAAACTGAGCAAGAGAACGACATTACACTGTAAACCCGGCATGAACACTTCTAATCTCACAAACGAGCACTCTATGGTAGCAACAGCACGCGGCCTAGAAAGCTCTAGCGCGCCTGGAACCCCCGTCCCAATGAGGCACATGCAAAGCAAATACAAACGGAAATGAGAAATAATTCTCAGTGCGGGTTTTAGTTCCAGTACGCGGATCTCAATAAAATCCGTGCATGAGACTAAAATCCCTATCATAATAATAATATCATTCTCACAGAAATACAGATTTATACCGTTGGTATCAGTCGGAAGGGTCCTAAAACCGACATTCTACCATATGACATGCAACAACAGAAATGAAGTACAAATATAAGCATTTACCATACATATAAAACTTATACACTCAAGTTCTCAAGGCCCGACAGATACAGACAGAATTCTTCCCATAACCAAAGGTTAAACCATTTGGTACAGACTAGACAAAGGAAATAAAAATCCAGAGATAATAGCGCTAATAACCTGGCCGGGTCGGTGGCCAAACCGATAATCACCGGAGAGTGCAAGAGTTTTTAATTCATAATCATGCTTATCAGATTTTCAGAATTGGAAATGGTTCAATTTCAAGTCTCATTCTTCTATCACAAAATATAGTCAAGTGATAAGAAGTTTACGGAAACCATTCTAGTCATTTTCAACAGTCTGTCGTTTATTCAGTATCAAACGGATTTCAGATTCAGACTGTGCAATAATCATTTTCAAAACAGAGATATATTCAACATGCAATTGTTTAATTATTTTTGGGCTGCTATTTCTACATGAAAATAGAATGCAACGTCAAAGGTTGTTCAACATGCTATGCATGAATTTAAAAGTATTGAATTCCGAATTTTAATCAAGAAACCGCGTATCCGCACCTTCACAGTCTTCCTGTCCGTGCGAGTGGCTAGTTGTTCCTGTTCACAAGTAATAGATTAAGATCCGTTAATAATTATTTAACGGGTTTCTATGATCCGCTTGACAGAACCAAAGTCTAGTTAACTTAACCACACCTGATTGACGGTAACAGTTCCAAGTTCCTTAACAGAAGTTATCTTTATTAACTATTTTAATTATTTTATTTTGTTAATTTCCTAATATCGAAGTCAGAAATCATAAATCATAAATCAGAGTCGGATTTTCTTTTCAGAAATTTCAAAAATAGTAGAAATATCAGAAATAACAGAAATATTTATTAAATTCAGAAAAAAATATAAATCAGAAATTTATTTTATTATTTTACGGGATCAGAGTGTCTGAGTATTTGCCGCAGTATCTGTTGAGTTAAGTCAGACGTTTTCATCATATCCCTAAAATCCCTCATCCGAAAGTTAGACTAAATACATTGTTTCCAAGTCATTTAGTCTTAATTATTATCAAGCTCGACAGAAATTATTAGCCCACTTATAATTAAGTTTTAATTCGAAACTTAATTAAATCATAATACAAATCACATTTATTTGTACAGCCCATAATTACAAAAATAATCTCAGCCCATAGAATTTCCGAAAGCCCACTTCTCTCTCTTTTTTTTTTATTTTTCCTCAGCCAAGCCCACAAAAATTCAAGCCAAAGTCCAAATTCCAGCGACAGCCCACCAAGCTAACAGGTTAACCGTAACGGGTCCGCCAGAATCCAAATCCAACCCGATAAGCCATCGTTTTCTCACAAAAGCCCACAGAATTCTTTAAGGCCCTAAAAAATTCGCATAAGCCCACAAAAATTTATTAATACTCCATATGTCACAAATAAGCCCTCAGATCTTTATATTTATGCCCTCAGAACTTTGCAATCAAGTCCATAAAAATTCTAAAATAGCAATAATCATCCCAGAGCACATAACCCTTGTCAGAATATCAATTTCACCCACTGTTAGTGTACCAATAACTGGTACCAAGGCACAAATGCACTGATAAAAGTCTAGAATACATGATATGCACCTGTATGCACTGCTACAACTAGAATATGTGGGATTTACCCCTGATTATAAACTATATCCATGAAACTGCCTTAAAATACACTGTATCACAAAAGTATATGACATTCAACACATTATACCCTCAAATATGATTCAAATCAATCAAATATGAACCAGAATGTACATGTATATGCTCAGCTCAACAATTATTATGACTTATGCTGATATAACCCCAAAAACAACTAGTAGTTCCAGTTTTATTCATATATATTATACCTATCATGAAAACATGCACATATTGCTTCTTTGAAGGATGATACAACTCTTTCATGCACTATATGACCTGTATATACTTCATTACAATCAAGTACCCCACAGAAACTAAATTAGCATCCTACCAGAAACAATTAATACCCCACAGAAGAAGTTAGTGCATAACAACTTAATTAACACTAAATTAGCAGAACCAGAATGGACATTGTTCAAAAATCTCAAGCAACAGTTAGTAATCAACAGTTTATAACCTAACAGTAACCACAAATATCAAATTAAACCAAGAATCGATAGGAAGAGATATACATCTCTCTTGATCCTTCACAAAACGCCTCAGAAATTCAAGAACAACTAGAGCTAAGATCAAGGTGAGGCTAATTAAGAACAGTGCCAATTCCATGCACAGTTATTGTCAAGAAAACCCTAGCGATTAGAATGAATCAAATATCACAAATTGAATTCAACATCGTGAAATTGACAGTGTCAAGAACGAGATTACCTCTCCCGGCTCCAATCCCTTCCTCCCTTCTCCTTCGTCCCCAAAACTCAAACCCTAGAAATTGGGGCTTATAAAATACTTACCTCAGACTCGACAGAAGAAGGAAAGGAGAGACGAAACCGTGGAGAAGGTTGAGCCACGACATCACTCCACGAGTGATTCTCACAGATCCACACTGAGAGGAGGACAAACGAGCTTCCAGCTCGAAACGGAGGCGTGAAGACGCGTGAAGTGTAGCAGAGGTGTCACCTCTTCATAGGGCACCTCAGAGATAGCCGCCACCTCCATCGAATCCAAGAGCGACACAGAGAAATGAGCACACGCTCGAGTAAAGCTAGAGGAAAGAAAAGAAAGGCGGAGAGGAGAGACAAATCAGACGGAGGAGACGAGGCAGAAGGAGAAAACTCCTCGTCGAGGTGTTTTATCAGAAATTGGTGAAGATCTTTTGTGGCCAAAACTCTGTAACCATTGGTGTAACAATCCACTGACAGTCATTTTGTAAATTAGCTATTTTCCAAAGTAATTATTTAACTTAATTTCAGAAGTCAGAAAATTGTGGCAAATATACAGAAATACTCAGAAAAATATAACGTTTACTTTAATTATTTCGTAATCATATGATTAATTAACTAATACAGATAACTTAGAACTTTAATTACCGACTAATCAGACAGTATTGTTACATTCCACCCCCCTTAAAATAATCGTTCAGTCCCTTGAACGATACTTACCAAAAAAATTCTGGGTACTGTTTTCGGATTTTATCTTCTAATTCCCATGTAGCTTCTCTTGAAGAATGTCGACCCCACTGGACTAACACCAGGGGAATCGTCTTGGTTCTGAGTTGTTGAATCTTGCAATCTAGAATCCTCATTTTACTACAAGAATTTTGATTATTCCCGTGGATCGAAATTAAATTGCCGAGGACGTTTTAATTATCCACGTGAATAATACAGCAAATACGAGGCCAGCGATGCTTACTCGAAAAAAATAGTATATTTCCTCAAGAAAAAGTAAAAATCGGGAATAATTGTAATTTGTCACTAATGAGGAGATTTTTAACACGGAAAAGTTGTATGTTTTAAAAGTACTGAATTAAAGCCGTCAATATTTCGACGCGAAAATATGCTCAAAGTACATAACCGCCAAAACTCTCAAGATCATGTGACCTGCTTTTACAGTTATGTACCAATCATATAATATTAATCACAAAATGTACAATACTGGAATTATCAAACAATCAGAATAACAAAAAAAAAATAACATTATAGTTGCCAGAGTTTTTACGTTTCTTACTGATTGTACTCTGATGCAAAGATTACTTTCATTATGTTGTTTGGATAATGTTTATTGCAAGTAATTTGGCTAGATCATTTTTTGTGAAGCAAAATAATTATCCAGATTCAATTTTCCCGTCATTTTTGTTTACAAAGCACCAAAAATTACATTCCTAAATTTGGAAAAAGAAATTACCCTCTTTTCACCCTCTCCCATTTTTGGTTGAATAATCACCAAATTATTTTTTGTAAAAAAAAAATTATAGTGGCTACCAAAAAGAATCACCAATTATTTTGATAAGTACTTGTTGTAGTTGCCAAACACGAGCCTGATTTATACTCCTAATAATTTTGTTCTCGTGGAATTTAAAACTATATATTAATATATGTATTGTTTGTTTAGTCAACGAAATATCTATTATTTATTTCATTAGCCACACAAAAGATTGTATAGTTAGACTTTAGAAAATCATCTGAAATAATTTCTGCAAAGTAGAAATGCTCACCGCCATCACGCGAAGCGGTTATGATTACAATTGGCAGTTTTTTTGCTTTTTTCTGTGTGGGAGCTAATGTTACGTATTATTTTAGTGGCAACACCAGTAGCTACATATTATATAATGCGGAAAATCCTTAACATACCACTATCTGTCTTTTTCGACGTGGTTTTTGAGGTGCAAGATTTCAGTGCCGTTATTTTCACTATTATGTTGTCTTTCGTGCAAAATCAATGTAAGTATAGACTATAGAAGATACCTAATTTAATTAATGTCTAATGCATTAACGGATGGACACCACATTTCACAGAAAATCCTTGAAAGGGCACAGCCACGTTTTTGTGTTATACGTGGTATTCATGCGTAAAGAGGTGGTTTCTGTTCTTCAGCCGATGTTTTGCACCGCAAGCGTGGTGTCAATTTATTTTGTTATTAGAATATTTTTGATTGATTAATAGATTTAATCCAATTTCAACAAGATCCTAAAACATATAAATTGTATGCTAAAAAAATATAGTATTTAAAAAATAAATATATCTACATAAAAAAGTAAAAATATATGTAAATTTTATTTTTAACGAGATTTCAATATGGATGATGCATTAAGCAATTTTGGTCATTTGAATTTAAAAATCGATATCCTATCACTAAAGTATGAAAACTCAATGCTTTATAAGACTAGCCATTCATTATTATTTTCATTATAATCAATAATGCACAAATCAAGTGTTCAATCAGTTTATGCCATTGCAAATTCAAAATAGTTTGTCAACTACGATAAAATGTTATATTATTTTTATAAACTATAAAACTTGGATTGGATCACATAACAATTATTGTAGCTCGAAAAACTTTATTGTGTTATTGAATTATTGGTAAATTGAATATCTTTATTTGATAATTACATTTAATCGAATTTGATGAAATTATTTCGTTGATCGTATAATTTATATGCTTATATAAATGAATATAGTATTTGAAAAATAAATATAATAAAATTACCAAAAATAAAAAATATATAAATTGATTTCTAATAAGATTATGATACATAAAAAAAATAAAAATAATTCTAGAGTCAAACGAGATTCGAGGCTCGAGTGATAATAATTTAGCAGTTCAAACTAGTCGTTGTAGTCTTGAAAATTGACATTCGATTGCGTTTGACGAACTCACATGTCAAACATGTTTGCTCTAGTACGAATCACAATTCGGCTATTTGAAACTCAAAATCGAGATGCGATCACTAAAGCACAAAATATAAATTATTTAGTCCTTCTTTATAATTTCATTATTATCAATAATGTACAAGTTATGTGTTTAATAAGTTCTCAAGGCAATGAAAATTTAAATAATATATATTTTTTCAAACATGATAATAGCTTGTTTATTTTTTTAACTATAACACTTGCATCACAAAAGAATTATTCTAGCTTACGACACTTAATTTTGTTTATTAGATTAATGGTAAATTAAATATTTTATTTTATTAAGATAGTTAATCCAATTTTACAGCATTAGTTTCGCTAATTGTATAAATCATATGCTTGTAAATAAATGAAGTATTTGGAAATAAATATATGTTATAAATAATAGTAAAACTTATGCATATTGAACGATTCAGATCAGACATTTGAGATTTGAAAAGAAAAATTGGCTAGCTAAGAAAAACGATCCATTGTTTCGAAAGCACTATAGCCATGCTCAAAATATTATTTATTTTTAAATGAGGAAGGTTGGAATGCGACGATGATTAAGCTGCCAAAAATGAATAAATCCAATTAACGATGAATAATTAATTCTGATATGTTAATGTGTTCGATCTTTTGATTGAGTATTGAATAAACTATATTGTTATTAATTAAAAGCCATGACCACATTGGCTTTGATTAAAAATATTTTTTTTCTTTTTATGGTTAAGTAAATTAAAAATAGTCGTACCAATCATTAAAATTAAAATATTTTAAAATCTAAGATAGATATATTTGGAAATCTTAGTTCATGCCTAATTTATAGGGAAAAAAAAACAATTATCCCCTACTACGACATGCCTAATCTTAGTTGATTGAGACCTCAAATTTTCATTGATCGATCGATATGAATTTATACTAGAAGATATTTTTGGTAAGTTTTTTTTTTTTTTGGACAGAAAATATATGCCAAGTATATATGACGACTTTGTAGTGCACAAATTAGTAATTTTGTACTTACAAATTTTTCCTAGAACTTTTGGCAAGTTTGACGAAATAGATTGAATTATTCTCCAATCTAAAAAAACATAGTATAGTAAATCTGTGATTGTCATGTCTAGTAATCTATTAATAGCCATAAATTTTGATATATACATATCTTACTATTAGAAATATTTATATTTAAAAATATATCGGCTGAAGTGTAACGCATCAAACGATACGGTCCGTCCAATACATTCACTCTTAGATAACACTTATATAGGAAAAAAAAATTCGGCTCCCACGGCTCTTAAATAATACTATAGAGTAGTAAAAATAACTATATATGTTGTTATAATGCATTAACAATTTTATAGATTAGTAAAAATAACTATGTTGTCATAATGTATTAACAATTCTAAATGTACATATATAAAAAAAATTAATTGATATTATGTTAATTAATAAATGATGAAATGAAAAGTTTGATATATATTCAGATCAATGGAATATATAGCCTACGGGCTTTCAGTTGCAAAAAAAATTTCATGGCCAATTATTTGGAAATATATTTCGACAATAAAATTTAACTGAATTTATGATAATTTTACCATTCTATACTCAATTATCCATTATATACGTTCATTTCAAATATATAAAATGGCACATCCTGAAACAATGATATATACATGGATCGTCTCCAATAAAGTTGTATACAAACTATAAAGATCTACAAATTAGCCTTTGATATATGTAGTTTTTAATTGATGATGAAACCTAATTAGGAAATTTAATCTTATCCTCCCTCTTCTAGTCGTCTGATGTATCCAATCATGAACGGTTTCCTGATTTCCTCTCCTGTGATCCTTAATTTCATATTATTTCCCAGCAAATTATTTTCGCATCTCCAAATTATGTTCGCATCTCCCTCCAGAAATACCCTTCTTCCCAAATTGACGAGAGATCTAGCGAAACCCTCACCAACAATGAAAAATTAAAGAAATAAATTTTGCAAAGAGAACGGCGATTCGGCCAATGGCATGGCCCAGATCAAAATCCCAAGCAACGAAGAAGAAGGCGAGTCCGCCTCCACCGCTACTGAGACCGAGGTAGCGCTTCGTCATGAGGGGAAGAGAAGGCTTGGCCTGAGAACGAATTGGAGGAGTTGTGGAAAGCTCAGATGCCGTGACCGCTGAAATCAGAGGTTGACTCATTGAACTAACCTGTGCTTGTTTTCCTTTGTTTTTGACTTTTCTTCCATTTTCCTTTGACAACCGCTGTCAATCTGTTCTAAAAAAAAGACTCATTGAACTAATCGCATCAGGTGATTAGATTGAAATCCTTTTTATGATAGGTTTTAATCTGTTAAGGACATTGTAGTTCTCTAAGTTCATTATTTGATTGTTTATTGATGTCATTTATGCCTTAATCATTAATTAATTAGTGTTTTGTTTATTCTCTAGTTGTTTTATTTCACACATATTGTCAATTAACTCTGTTTATAGAAGCCATTAATCGAATTAGAATAATGTGAGTCCAAATTTAGAGCATAGTCAATTTCGATTTTTTCTAGGTACCGTTTACATCCTTGAGAGCATCTGGAACTTGACAGACATTTAAATCTTCTTTACATCATTTTAATGTTTGGTTCACATGAGATTTGAGAAAAATACAACCTTTGTTGTTCTTTCTGTATGGTGAACTTTGTAATTTCATAGATTCCTTAGTCAAATAAGACCAAGTTAAATTAACCTCCCAGTTCCAACAAAGTCTTTCATACAGAAGGATATCTAGTTTTTGCTTCATCAGAGGTTTGCACATATGAGACTGCTATGAGGGGCAATGGTATCTAAGTGTGCATATGGTAAATATGTAGTTGCAAGTTACTTTAGCCTATAGGGAGCTTGCATATGGTAAATACTACTATGAACTTATGATATGTAAGTTTGTTTGTTAAAATTGATTGATATAAAGCAATTTACATAATTTGCTTGCCTGTTTTTTATTTGATTAGTTTTCTTGCTTGGTGATTGCAGTGATTTGGCTTGCTCTACATGCACTTGGGCTTAAGATGTAATTGAATTAGCTCAGGAAGGTGACGCCATTAGTTAGTTTCTTTATCTTGTTATAATTCATATTTTTTTTTGGACTTAAGTTTATTTTTTTTCTTTTATTTATATGCCAACAAATGCCACTTCGCCAAGTCTTTATGAGAAATTTTTTATTGCAACCATATATGTCTGTAAGAGCAGACGTGTGTGTGTTCACTAAGCTTTCTTTGTATAACAAAGATAATAATCTAGCTTTATTATTACACACTTTGAAGTTGTAATAACGTTTTATTTTATGTAAGGATAATCGAGAAGAACTACATGTATAAATTTGTTTTGACAAATTTTTTGATGCAGTTGCAAAAGATTAGTCCAGTATTTGATTTAGATGTGCATGAGGTATACTGTACACAAGGAAAGGATAAATGGACACATCTACCCTTGCTCCTTTACTATTGAACATATCAAATGTAAGTATTGTTGCTTTTTTATGACCATCAGGAATTACTAAATTACTTTTGGTGAAGGGCAATTTTGTAAAACATCACAGTGAGAATTATAATAGTATAACTAGTTTTGTTAAATTGGAATTGGAATATTCTGATGTGGAACGTTGAAGTGAAATATGTTGTTTGTTTATATGTTTTTTTGCATGTCAGCTAACCAACCTTCCAACATCTCTGGATCGTACATTTTTTTAATTAATCAATTATTGTTGATTCTTTCCAATTGCCAATGGAAAAAAGAATTATGATTTATCTAGTTATGCATGTGTTATCTTTATTACAGTTTAGTTTCTCATCTTATACATAATATTTATTGATCTCATAAGTCATAACTATTAATACATCTACTTTGCATGGCAGGTGGTGGAAAATTTCATGGTCGAGCCTATTGATTGGGCAATGCTTTTGATCCAAGTTCCCTGCCAACCAGCAACATAAGAAAGCGTTCAAGAAAGTGTGCATGCAACAATACTAAAACTTAACTTGAGGCTACAGTGCAAGATATAAAGAGAGAATTATAGAGATTAGAATGTGAGTACAAATGAAATAGAAAGTGTGCATGCGACAATATATTAATGACCTAGATCCATCTAGCTCATGTAAAAACATATACACTCTGCTATCTGAAACCTCACCCCTCCTGTGCGCAAAAGTGCATGTGTGCCATTCTGTTTGTACCATTGTTATCATTTCCTTTTAATCATTACCAACTAAAAAGGGTATAAGGAAGCATGTCTAGACCTCACCAATTATCATAACCATTTTATTCGTTATATTCTTTATATATTATTTGTGAATATATTATTCATAATATTTTTTAAAAAAACTATAGGGGCTGCAGTTGGCGATGAGAGCAATGGAGGTGCACCTGGCAATACCGGTACATATGGCAATATTCAAAACGATGACTTCATCAACAACTTATATGATGGAGTTAGTTTCAGTACATATCTGAACACTGCAGATTTGGATTATACAAATTGACATATGTAACAGATGTAGATGATGTAGAATATCTTTTTAGTTTTTTTATGGGAATATAAAGGTATATTATTATTGGCAGATTTTATGCATGTCGTGTTTGTAATCTTAGTACTTTTGTGAAAATGTTGTGAATGTTTAACAATAGTTTCAATGATTCTCAATTGTTTCTTCTTTCATATTTATATCATTCGGCACTTTTATTATATTGGTATGGTAGAATCTCAGGGGCAATTCGGTAAATATATTAGGGCTGGAAATCAGAGATTTGGATGACACCAGTATTTATCCCGTCGATATATCGACGGGAAAGATAAAAGCTCTTATGCATTACAAACCAATAACGCTGATATATGTTGCTCGTAAATAAACTCATTAATTCCTCGGGGAAAAAAATCCGAGGAAGAGCAATCCAAAATGGCGGTAGATTTGTTCTTTTTCCCGTGGATAAATATTGCCATGGACATTTCGACGGGATAAACATCGTCTTAACTTGCCAGGGTGGCATTCGGACGCAATATCACCGAGGCTTCCTTCCCTCGCGAAAAATTGTGATTTAACCTCGCTAAACGTCTTTTACGAGGCTTCCTCGCGAATATAAACTATTCGCTAGGAGAGTAGTTACGAGGAAGCCATTCCCGTCGCTATATCCTCGTAAATGATCATTCCCGTCGATATTCGACGGCAAAGACCTCTACTTTCTTCCTCACCATTACAACAAATTCTTGTAGTGTTGGCTTTTCTTGATAAGTCAAATCGGGTTGCACAGATAAATCAGAAAAATCCAATCGATGAGTCGGATCTCGGAGATATTTTCGGAGTTGTGATACATGAAATACCGGATAAATATGAGATAATTCCACAGGTAATTCCAATTTATATGCTACTTTTCCAATTCTTTCTCCAACTATAAAAGGTCCAATATATCGAGGACTCAACTTTCCAGTAATTCCAAACCGTTTAACTCCTTTCATTGGTGAAACTTTTACCATCACCTGATCTCCCAAATTATATTCTACATTCCTTCTTTTAGAATCAGTATATTTCTTATAACGATCATGAGCCGCTTTTAGTCTTTTCAAAATTATTTGAGTCTTTTCGGTACATTCTGCTACCATTTGTGGTCATGTCGGATTTACTAATCCATACGGTTTCCACCATAAATGTGTTTTGCAATTTTCTCCGTACAAAGCTTCATAAGGAGGCATGCCTAAACTAGAATGATAACTATTGTTATAAGAAAATTCTGCCAAATGTACATACTGTATCCATGATCCTCCAAAACTCAAAATACAAGCACGAAGCATATCTTCCAATGTTTGATTAGTTCGCTCAGTTTGTCCATCTGTTTGAGGATGATGAGCAGAACTAAAAGTAACATAAGTTCCCATATTCTTCTGGAATTTAGTCCAAAACTTAGAAGTAAATTGGGTATCCCGGTCTGAAATTATCTCTCTTGGACATCCATGATGTTTGAAAACAGTTTTCATAAATAAATCGGCCAATTCCAGCCCACTGAAATCAGTTCTAACAGGAATAAATCGAGCAACTTTAGTGAACCTATCCACGATCACCCATATGGAATCATAGTTTTCCGGTGCTCGAGGTAATCCAGTTATAAAATCCATGGTTATTGACTCAAATTTATGAGTTGGTCTTTTTAATAATTGAACTAATCCAGCTGGTTTCTGTCTATCAGCTTTAACTTGTTGACAAATATGACATCAATGTACATACTCTGACACTTTCCGCTTCATTCAAGGCCACCAAAAATTCTTCGTAAGGTCTTGGTACATCTTAACTTCACCTGGATGATATGTATATCCTGAATTATGAGCTTCCATTAATGTTTTGTTCTTAAGTTCCGGATTCTTAGGAATGCATACCCGTCCTTTGAATCTCAAAAATCCAGTTTCATCAATCGAAAAGATAGAGTCAGGTATTGTTTTAGCATATTCTCTATATCGATCAAATTCTTTATCTTCTTCTTGAGCTTTACGTATGTCATCAGGTAAATTTGTATGAATTTCTATTGCATGCATCAGTCCAACATCTTCGGTTATGGTTTGATCTTCCATAACTAATCCTCCTATTTTATTTTCTAATGACATGGCTATCTCAGGTGTAAGGAATATTTCCAATTCCCATCTTCTCATTTCTTCTAATAATCTTGACTCTACGGTCATAATACTGGCTACATTTACTTCATTTTTCCGGCTTAATGCATCTGCTACCACATTTGTCTTTCCAGCATAGTATTGAATATCCAAATCATAATCTTTGATCAATTCTAACCACCTCCTTTGTCATAGATTTAATTCCTTTTGAGTGAAAATATATTTTAAATTCTTATGATCTGTGTAAATCTTGCATTTTACTCCATACAAATAATGTCTCCACAGTTTCAAAGAAAATACTACAGCTGCCAGCTCTAAGTCATGTGTAGGATAATTTTGCTCATCTGGTCGTAATTGTCGGGATCCATAAGCAATTACATGACCTTCTTGAGTTAAAACACATCCTAAACCCATTCGTGATGCGTCCGTATATACTTCATAATCTTTATTCATTACTGGCATCACTAATACTGGGGCGGATATTAATCTATCTTTTAATTCTTGAAAACTTTGCATCTGAGGTTGTTCCCAAACAAACTTGGTTTCCTTTTGTAACAGTTGAGTAAGGGGTTTAGCAATTCGGGCATAATTCGGCATAAATCGCCGATAATACCCTGTTAATCCCAGAAAACTTCTTACTTCGGTTACCGTTTTAGGGGGTATCCAATCTATCACTGCTTTAACTTTATCGGGATCAACTGTAAGACCAGCCTGAGATATAATGTGACCTAGAAAAGATATTTGCTTTAACCAAAAGTCACATTTTGACAATTTAGCATACAATTTATGCTCTCTCAACCGTTCCATTACTAATCTTAAATGCTTGGCATGCTCTTCAGGAGTTCTTGAGTATATTAAAATATCATCAATAAAGACTACCACACATACATCTAACAGATCCCTAAAAACTCGATTCATTAAATCCATGAAAGCTGCAGGTGCATTGGTTAATCCAAATGGCATAACTAAATATTCATAATGCCCATAACGACTTCTAAAAGCCGTCTTATCAATATCATTGGGTTTAATTCTCAACTGATGATAGCCCGTTCTCAATGTTGGAGTTATGTCCTAGAAGTCAATATTTAATGACTTATTTTCTTAGTTTATGTTAATGATGATATTTGATCATTTGTTCCTAGAGTTTATTATTGACAGATCATTCAGGTTGAGGATCTGAATTGTAGATCTCTGTGGATCATTCATTAGAATGACAATAATAAATCTAAATCGTCCATAATCTTGATAATTAACAAGGAACATTAATTATCATAAAAGATTAGTATGTAAGTTAAGTGATGATTAAGTTCTACAAATCATAGGTAAGGAGTTACCAACTTAATTGCATATGTGTATGTTATTGGAACATAGTACAGGACTTGACCCAATGAAATAAACATATGGATTGTGTTATGTGTCATTGTTTATTTCATATGTTGTTGATTCTAAGTTTGAGATGCTCAGCTTTTCCACATGAGGATAGGTTCAATAAATATCGTCTAACGTTGATTCCTGATAAAGGCTGCTATAAGGACTTTATTTATGTTCTCTTGAATTGTGCGGGGAAAAGTTGTTCATCAAGAAAACCGTATGTCCCTCATTAATATACTTAATGAGTGATGATATCTGTTTGGGCCCCTTGATGGAGTTTGGATTGTTTGGCCAACTTGTACAATCAACTCTAGATCAAGAAATGTATAATCTGCAAGAATGACACATTCCTATCTTGGATTATACAAGGATATCATGTGACATAAGAATCAGACAAAGAAATACTTTTATTTCTTATGCAGGATTGAGATATTGTAACGGTACACTATTTATACGAATTGGGAATCATAACGTGTTGCTAGATACCGCTTATGATTATTGGAATTAAATAAGCGATTTAATTCCATGACCAACATAGTATAAATCCTCAAAGGGTCGCACAAATAGAACCTGAACCACACGTGTATTATTTATTTGTATTGGAGAATACAAAACATGATGGGTTGATTAATTAATTATATACCGTTATGAACCGTTATAATTAATTATATCAAGGAGATCATGTTAGAATAAATTAATGCATAAACCAACCTATTGTTAATTATCATCAATTTGATAATTAATAGTCTCAACTACATTTAATATAATTGTTAGAATTATATTGAATATATAGGCTTTAAATAGCTAAGTCTGATTAAGCCCAATTAACAAATAATTAAAAGGCCCATTAGTTAATAGAATTAATGAGCTAATGAGAGATGAATTTGCCATTTGGTAAATTGGGCTAAAAGCCCATATAGGTGGCGCCTAGGGCATGGTGGCATGCTTGTAATTTGTTTGAAGTTTGGAAGAGGAATGAGAGCTCTATAAATAGACCCCAAGGGGTGGCCTCTCATCCAACTTTCTCTCTCCTTTCTTCCCTCTTCTCCTAGCCGCCACCTATCTCCTCCTTTGGAGATTTTCGAAATCTCCATTAGAGGAGCTCTCATCCTTTGTTTGTTAAGGCCCATGTGTTGGGATTAGCCACATAATTAAGGTGTTAATTGTGATTAAGTGTTGGTTGCTCTAAAAGCTTGCTAGCACAAGCTCTTGAGAGGTGGTGAAGCTTCTTGGTGGATTAGAGGAAGGAGAAGAAGGCGCGGAGTGCACCCCATCGATTCCCATGCCATGGATTCGAGCCTCATGAATGCGATTTCATGAGAGGTACAATTTCTCCTACCTTCTCTCTTGATTGGATGTGTGATTGCTTTAGCACTAGATCTATTGATTTGCTTGTTGTTAATGGTGATTAATTAGTTGTAATTAATCTAAAATTAAAATATAAGCATTTCCTAACAGTGGTATCAGAGCTATGGTCGTGCTTAAGGTTTTTCACACTTAATTAAGTGAGAATTCGTAATTAATTAAGTTAATTAGTGATGTGCATGCTTGCTGGCCCTGGAAAGGCTGTTTTCTGTCTTGTTTCTTGTTTTTCGTGGTGTAAAGCTCTCTGAAATTTTTTCCTTCTTATTGGAGGTTGTAGCCCTTTGAGTTGTGGTTGTTTTCCCACTGGAATCATTGAAATTAGATGTAAAATGAATTTTTAGTGATTTAAACGGTAACGGTGCGCAGATCTGTTATTCTGCTGCACAGTTCTGTTGTTGTGGTTGGTAACAAATAAGTTTGTATACAAAGTACCTGTAACTTTTAGATAGGATTGATCTAAACTTGATGCTCTTTCTGAATGTGTAAATTTTGTTGCATATTTCGGATTTTATGTGGGCGTTCAAGGATGAAAAGTGATGAAGTTGTCAGATCTGTTTTTTCAAACAAACTGATTTTTTTGAAAAACTGTACTTATTGAGAAACTTTTATGGAAAGGTGTTGAAATGGAAATGTTCTCCTTTAAGTCTGGAATCTGTGAAAATTAATTTCATAGATTTTCATTGAGATTTGATAACTCAACCGAGTGAAACCTTTTTGGTCGACGGTCTGTTCTAGAACAGGATACCTTGCTTAAATGCTTGTTATCTCGTTGATCTTGGATATAACTTGTGGATTTTCTTTTCATGGAATGATAGCCTATTGTATGTAGTATTTTTTCTATGTAAATTGTTTGCTGAAAAAATATCAAGGGGATGATCATACAGATCAAAAGATTGAGACCCATAACAGAATTTTCTCTAACGGTGCTTCGCGCACAATCTGAGGATTTGTCTTTTTTTGTTCTCCCTGATGGTAATTGATCTCTCCTTGAGATTTTTACAGGTAATCACAATCTTTGTAAGGAGTTCTCTGGATTTATTTCGGATTTTTTGGAGACCGAATTATTTTGAATTTTTTCGGGCCCCGAATTTCGTATTTTAATTAGTTAAAATAGTTTCTAATTAATCAATTTATTGAAATGTTAATTAGAAGACTCCTTAAATACCCTCCTTTCAGTTTTGATGGTTGGATTTAATTTAAAAGGGCTTAAACAATTAGTTGTTAAGGTTAAGCCTTCTTTGCATTCGAAAAACTTGAGCAACAAGTATGCACAAAGATTCTAATTAATGAAATTAATTAAGAACAAGTGAATCATGTATATTGTATATGTGCTAACTTTGTTTTGTAGGAGGATGTGGGTTTGATATGGCTCAAGATGTCAATGCCTTGTGTGTTGTAAAATGTTGTGAATGCATGTGATTGCTTGTAATGTGGCCTAAGGTGCCTTGATAATTAATAATTGATTAATTCTTGATGTAACTTGTGAGGCTTGCATGCCCCTAAGGCCTAGGCGGGTTTTAGAATTTTATCACATGTATTTATTTCCCTTAATTATTAGATAGGATCTTAGTAATTAGTGGGAGGGTTTGATTAGATTAGTTTCGTTACATGGAGATGCGACGGAGACTAATGCAAGCGGGAGCCATACAAACCCACGGCAATGTTTGAGATGCTTATTATTATGTGATTGTTTGTGAATGACTTGAATTGTCATAGGTAGGTATGGGTGTATGCTTAAATGACCACCAAACAAGAGTCACATAATTTTTTTGTCCCAAACTAAATTGATTAAGTCGACCGCCTTCCTTCTCTCTATCCCCTTCACGTCAATAGCCAATCATGGCGCGGTCCGCCATAGCGGACGTCATGGTTGTCAACCTTGATAGTCGGGGTACAAATGAAAAGATTTGTTAGGAGCAAATAGAGAGAGGTTGCTTATCGATGGACCCAACAAGTTTTCTTGGACATCGGGGCGAAGTTTGTAAATATACTTAGATATTCACAAACCAAGAGTCGTATGGTTGATATGATTGGTTGGAGAACCTACCTTGTCTAGTTAAGTAGGGTGTCGTGCCATAGCAGGCTCTACTTGATGAAAACGGGGATCTTGGAAAACCAACTACATTGGGACATTAAATAAATGTAGTGGGAGTTTTGTTTATCATTCCATAAACAAAACATTGCATAAACTAAATGACCTTAAATTGAAATTGTTATAGATATTAAATATGTTAATTTCGTTGCGATCAATCTTTGGAAAACGACAAGCTCGTTTCTAAGGTATTTACTTGGAGAAGAAATACCGATTCCTAAGACATGTTCTTGGAAATGAGAAACTTGAGCAAGTTTAATCCCAAAAACGTTCCTCAACTTCCCGAAAATAGCTTCGCAATGATTGATTAGTTTTGACGAAAATTATTCAATAAAGCGAATGCTTATATCCTTTTAGAAGTTCTAGACTTTTGAATTGGAGAATTCATAAGGACTAGACTAGACTTCTATACTCTCATCCACTTACTCAAGAAGACGTTCTTAGAGAAAGTAAAAGATAGACTCAATCATTAATGATCGAGTAATGGAATGTGAGTTAACCAAGAGACTCTTCTTATAAGAAGATAAATATTTCATTAGCTTGTGAACCGAAAGGTTTGAGTAGCTAATTGACAACTAGAGATATTAAGATCTCCAATATCAAGGATTGTTGATATTGTCATACAATCTCTTTCTATGGATAAAGGATATATTGTTCGCACACTTGTTAGTGCTTAAAATGATTGGTTAAGTATTAAAGGAATACTCTACCAATATATGAGTTGAGACTTCGAGACCCTCACTAGTGACCGTGTGTCACATGAGATGTTTCATTTGCCATTTATGGGAGGCATTTGAAAGGTTGTCCGAAGTACCATGATGTTCTAAACCTTAAGATATTTGTCGTTCAAATTATCTCACTATCTCTAATTCACACTAGTAATTAGGTGCTAGTTCATGTGCTCGCATTTAACGAAATGTGTAGGCAATGATGAATAAGAGAAAGTTCGAGATAAGTAAAGTAAACTCCGTTTTGGAAATGGCTTATACGTCTAAGCCGCTACCATTGAATACGTAGAGTTATCTTTACTAAATAAAGAGTTTGTTTAGGAATTTGAGGTTGTATACCTTATTCCAAACATCTCATAAAACCTTATCTCCATTTCATATTTGATGATGGATGATCATGTTTTGTAATAGAGAAATGTCGTTCTCTTATTGTTATGAATTTGTGTATAAGATTTCACGCATCTTGATTGAATTTGCTTGAAATAGATAAACAAATTTCGAATGACAAATATGTAAGACTTCACATAAAGTATTTGACTTTTATGTAAATTAGTCGCTTGGTCGAATATAAACAAGAATCGCATTATGAGAGTCTACGTAACGTGGAGCTCGTAAATCAATTTGATTGCAAATCAATTGAAATTCATGCGAATCGTGTTTGTTAAATGACAAAAGCGCCTTTGAACTACGAAGGTTTAAAGGACAAGTAACCTTATTAAGACTTATACATATTGATGTATATAGACCTACAGGTACTTGTGCAATTGAAAGGTTGTTGAAACTTTACCACTTGACCAACAATCATTGTAGATATTAACGTATCTATTTGATATGGTATAAGTATGAATCTTTTGACAAGATCAAAAGGATTTCAAGAGTAAAGTTGAAAAACTATTCAATAAAAGCAAAAGTCTTAAGATGGATCATGGTAAATAGTTAAGTCATATAGTTTGATATATTACCTAAAGAGTATGAAATACGTTTCACTACTCGCTCCATGAGGAACATTGAAAAATGTATCCAAGGATGAAGGTATCGAACATAGTTTGATATAGTTCGATCGGTAATAAATCAAATTGACTTGTTCGACTCATGTAAAGGGATTTGTGTTTGAGGACAATATTGTTTACACTGAATAAAAATTCCATCGAAGTCTATTGAGAAAGATATCTTACGAGATTCGATCTCTAGGTATATTGTATCTCAAGATTTGGTGTTGAGAAGCTTATTTCAAGGTTCGATTGATTGATAAGCTTGGACCCAAATAAGACGCTTAATATGATGTAGGATATCTTGAACTAACCGAAAGGTACTACTTCAACGAACATGATAAGAACAAAGTAGTTGTTGCTCATCATAACGTAATCTTGAAGAATGATATTCTCAAGAAGAAGTAGTGGGAGTAAAGTGAGCATTAAAGGAGTTTATGCGTCACTACAAGAAGTACATTTATAGGAAATTTGTCACTCCATACATGGTGCTTAGTGGGAGTTGAGCGGAACTTTATTCACAAGTAGTTGTGAAAGGAAGAAGTTTATAAACACGCTCACTTCTAAAGAGTGCTCAAACATCTCACGAATGGATGATGTTCGAGAAACTCATGCAATATATTAGGATCAAGAACTTACTCTACAAGATGTTGTAGAAGTAGTTTACTGACCTCAAGCACCAATCCTACAAAGATCAACGAGAGTGAATTGCCTAAACTGAAAGGTACATAGGCTTCACAACATCCTCGTACTTGAGATATGAGGATCCGTTGATAAATACAGAAGCGATGGAAAGACCCGATTCCACAAGTATGGATTTAATTTGTATGATCTTTAAGTGCAATCCATATATATAACAACAAGGTATAGACCTTGATTGATGTTCAAGAAGGAGCGATCCATCTAGAATATTTAGATCTTTAAAAGGAAAGATAGATATGGATAGCAAGTCGACTATGTACAAAGCACAATTTCATGATTGATGCTATGTGTAAGTCGATAACCAGTTGACCATGTACAAAGCACGGCTTCTCGCTTGTAGCTATGTATAAGTCAATAAAGATCATTCTAACAATAATTATATTTCGTATATATAGATATATGGAAAAATACATCAAAACCGCCTTCTTCGATTGAATGAAGGAAGTTGTTGTGTATTTGACACAAACCGAAGATTTTGTTGTATTGTTAGAAACGTATATATGCTTCAATGATCCATTAATGGATTGAAGCAAGTACTGTGGAAACTGGAATAAACATTTTGACAAGTAAGTCAAGGAGTTGAACTTCGTCAAAAGATCTTGTATAGACAAGATATTCAGTGGGAGCATTATTATGTTACATGTATTGTACAAGATACAAAACATTAATTGGGAATAAAATTAAAGAAAGGAATATTGTCAAGATCTCATTGGAGAATGTTTTCTCAATAGAGAACTTGGAAAAATCACCTAAATCCAATGAAACAAAATCTATGGAGATAGATTATGATGGATGTCAGGTTTGAGAAAATGTGCATATAATGACAAAGTGTTCTAGTAACACGAAAAGATAGACTCCTAGAAAGGATGTCTAACCACGTTGTATGGCATACACTTGAGTTCTAATCGGTGTGTTGCAACTCAATTCGAGAAGAGTGCACGATATATTTCGAGCATCCTTCTGTTACGAGTTTCATAACGGACGCCATACTTATGCACATGCCCCTATGTGTTGTACCCAAGGAGTATGACAAGCAGTTGTCAACTGGATACAAAGAAAAATACATTTGGACAATAATCAAGAATATCTTTGAGTATCTTATGAGAAAGAATGATATAATTTTCATCTGGTAAGATGAAAGAAAGCTCATATAAATTGTTATATTGATGCTAGTTTTCGAAAGATTGATATAAATACAATTGAGCTACATATTTTGTTTAAATGTGGTGTTGTAAATTTAGAAGGTGTTCTAAATGGGATATTACAACCGTTTTCGTCACCAAAACAAAATATATAGCAACTTGTAAAGCAATGAAAGAATGTAGTATGGATCGTGAAGTTCTCAGTCAAGCTAATATGGTTCTATGCATCTCGAACCATAGCTTAAACTTGAAGAACCCAATAATAAATTGGTTATCCAACTAAGATCTATGACGATGTCACTTGATCTCACATGATGATGATCAAGAACACATATATAGGAGTATATATGTATATAGGGTCAAACAAAATTGGATAGGTTCGCGGACACAGCGAACACTCTAACTTAACCTCTACCTTAAGCGGTATACGATATGCAGTTGTGCATCCATGCGTGATGGACGTATGAGTAACTTGCTTTAAGTGTATAATATCTTTTGAGGTTCGAGACATGTATATATATAGATATATGACATTGTTCTAAATTCTTCACTTGCTAGAAGTCACTATTGATTGACTCTAGGCCAAGTGGGAGATTGTTGGAGTTATGTCCTAGAAGTCAATATTTAATGACTTATTTTCTTAGTTTATGTTAATGATGATATTTGATCATTTGTTCCTAGAGTTTATTATTGACAGATCATTCAGGTTGAGGATCTGAATTGTAGATCTCTGTGGATCATTCATTAGAATGACAATAATAAATCTAAATCGTCCATAATCTTGATAATTAACAAGGAACATTAATTATCATAAAAGATTAGTATGTAAGTTAAGTGATGATTAAGTTCTACAAATCATAGGTAAGGAGTTACCAACTTAATTGCATATGTGTATGTTATTGGAACATAGTACAGGACTTGACCCAATGAAATAAACATATGGATTGTGTTATGTGTCATTGTTTATTTCATATGTTGTTGATTCTAAGTTTGAGATGCTCAGCTTTTCCACATGAGGATAGGTTCAATAAATATCGTCTAACGTTGATTCCTGATAAAGGCTGCTATAAGGACTTTATTTATGTTCTCTTGAATTGTGCGGGGAAAAGTTGTTCATCAAGAAAACCGTATGTCCCTCATTAATATACTTAATGAGTGATGATATCTGTTTGGGCCCCTTGATGGAGTTTGGATTGTTTGGCCAACTTGTACAATCAACTCTAGATCAAGAAATGTATAATCTGCAAGAATGACACATTCCTATCTTGGATTATACAAGGATATCATGTGACATAAGAATCAGACAAAGAAATACTTTTATTTCTTATGCAGGATTGAGATATTGTAACGGTACACTATTTATACGAATTGGGAATCATAACGTGTTGCTAGATACCGCTTATGATTATTGGAATTAAATAAGCGATTTAATTCCATGACCAACATAGTATAAATCCTCAAAGGGTCGCACAAATAGAACCTGAACCACACGTGTATTATTTATTTGTATTGGAGAATACAAAACATGATGGGTTGATTAATTAATTATATACCGTTATGAACCGTTATAATTAATTATATCAAGGAGATCATGTTAGAATAAATTAATGCATAAACCAACCTATTGTTAATTATCATCAATTTGATAATTAATAGTCTCAACTACATTTAATATAATTGTTAGAATTATATTGAATATATAGGCTTTAAATAGCTAAGTCTGATTAAGCCCAATTAACAAATAATTAAAAGGCCCATTAGTTAATAGAATTAATGAGCTAATGAGAGATGAATTTGCCATTTGGTAAATTGGGCTAAAAGCCCATATAGGTGGCGCCTAGGGCATGGTGGCATGCTTGTAATTTGTTTGAAGTTTGGAAGAGGAATGAGAGCTCTATAAATAGACCCCAAGGGGTGGCCTCTCATCCAACTTTCTCTCTCCTTTCTTCCCTCTTCTCCTAGCCGCCACCTATCTCCTCCTTTGGAGATTTTCGAAATCTCCATTAGAGGAGCTCTCATCCTTTGTTTGTTAAGGCCCATGTGTTGGGATTAGCCACATAATTAAGGTGTTAATTGTGATTAAGTGTTGGTTGCTCTAAAAGCTTGCTAGCACAAGCTCTTGAGAGGTGGTGAAGCTTCTTGGTGGATTAGAGGAAGGAGAAGAAGGCGCGGAGTGCACCCCATCGATTCCCATGCCATGGATTCGAGCCTCATGAATGCGATTTCATGAGAGGTACAATTTCTCCTACCTTCTCTCTTGATTGGATGTGTGATTGCTTTAGCACTAGATCTATTGATTTGCTTGTTGTTAATGGTGATTAATTAGTTGTAATTAATCTAAAATTAAAATATAAGCATTTCCTAACACTCAAATCTATCTTGGAGTAGAATGTTGATCCTTGTAATTGATAAAAAAGATCGTCTATTCTGGGTAAAGGATACTTATTCTTGATAGTAACCTTATTTAATTCCCGATAGTCTATACACAATCTTAAGGTTCCATCCTTCTTTCTTACAAACAGCACTGGCGCTCCCCACGGTGAAGTGCTGGGTCTTATAAATCATTTTTCTAATAATTCCTCTAGTTGAATTTTCAATTCTTTTAACTTTGCGGGTGCCATTCGATAAGGTGGTTTGGAAATAGGGAGTGTTCCAGGTTCCAAATCTATTGAAAATTCAATTTTCCGTTGAGGGGGTAATCCTTTTATTTCATCGGGAAAGACATCTGGATACTCAGATATCACCGGAATTTTGGATAATTCCACACTTAACATATCTAAATTATTTACAGACACTAGATAAGCTTTACATTCAGCTTCTACCAGATGCTTCCATTCCAATGCCAAAACATAAGGAATAGGATCTCCAGGGTTCTCGACATCTTAAAACACTAGTTTGATGGTTAGGTGCATCAACTCGAATTTCTCTTTTGGGACAGTTTATAGTTGCTCTATCTCGGGTCAACCAATCTATTCCTAATAAAATGTCATATGTAGTTATATCCATTACTATGAAATCAATATCAAAATCTCTATTGGAAATTCGGATTTTCCGATTCCGACAGTAGATCGCTGGTTGTGTTGCTTGCCCCAAAGGTGTTTGTACTTTTAAAAGTATCTGATCCTACTTCAGTATCCCAACTATTAGTTTTAACAAATGCACTAGAAATAACAGAATGACTACACCCAGTATCTACTAGTGCATAAGCAGGACAACCGGAAATAAGCAGCGTACCTGCTAACATATTAGTGGTTTCCATCTTGGGTTCCACCTCCATTGCTTCTTCAGTGTTGAGCTCGGCTCCTTGGGTTTCCTCATTCCTTGTTTCAATCGCATGCACTACCGGACCACTTCCAGGTCGACCTCCACTTGAGTTTCTACCACGACCACGTCCTCTTGCCGGAGATGGGGAACGTTGCCGTTGAGTAATACTGCTTCCTGGGTTATTACTTCCTTGCGAATTAGTTGGAGCAGGTTGAGGACAATCTCTAGCCCAATGATCCGGGCTACCACACTGTAATACCCAGTTTTGAGTTCTGTAGAGTTTTTAAGTTTAGCGTGTTGATTTTCTGTTGTTTCGAATTTTCGAATTTCTGATCAGATTCCGTGTGTTAGTAATTGTTGTTATTAGTATTTTAAATTAGTTTGAATATTATAATTAGTACTAAATATATTTTAGTAAAAGAGATTTTGAATCATAGTGCGATTTCGATTTGGTTTGGAGGCTCAAATCTGAATTTTTAGTGGTGTTTTGAATTTAGACAAAGCCTAGGGGCTGTTTTGAAAATTTCCAACACCTTTTCACCCACCACAGCCAACTTTTCTCTCTCTCTCTTCTCTCCCACGTACCCAAACCGAACCACTCTCTTCTCTCTTCTTTCTTGCACTCAAACCACCAAGAACCCATCAAACAAACTCAGAAAAATCCCCATAAATCCGACAAAAATCAGAATTGAGGAGAGAAGGCCGAGGAGAGCACGTGCAACCCATTTTCTTTCGGATTTGAGCAACTCTTGGGTGAGTTTTCTTGAAAACTTGTAGCATTTCGAGTTTAAACAAATTTCTGAAATTTTTGGAGCTTAGTTTGAGTCAAAACCTAAGTGTTTGGTTGGAGTTTAGTGCTTTGCAAAGTTATTTCGAAAATGGGTTTGATTTTCGTTGAATTTCTGTTTTCTTTGTAGTTTGAGTTGTTCTAAACTTTATCTTTGAATTTGTAGCTTGCAATCAGTTAGTATGAGTTAGTTTGAAGCTTAAAAGGGTCAGGTTTTGAGTGTTTTAGGTTTTCGAAATCGATTCCGTCAACTTCTGAGCTTTCTGCTGATTTTACTGGTATCAGCGTTGTATAACGCAAGGTGGCGTTATACAACGTTGCCACCAGCGTTTTCTCAGTCTTTTCTGCTGTTTTTACTGGTACCGCGTTGTATAACGCACTCAGCCGTTACATAACGCAATAAGTCTTTTTCCCTGACTTGAGCGCTGAAATCTTCATTCCAAAAATCAAAGACTTCACTCAACCGTTATACAACGTTCCTTTCCGTTGTGTAACGCTTCACCAGAACGTCGTGCAACGTGCTGTAACGTTGTACAACGTTCTGGCAAAGTTGTTGAGTCTTGACGCACTGTTGAAGTGCGTTGTACAACGTACTGTAGCGTTGTATATCAGAGTTGTAGCGTCGTACAACGTTGTCTTCCGTTGTGTGACGCTATAGTTCTGCAGATTTCAGGGAGTCTGGGAATTGTTCTGTAGCGTTGCATAACGCTATCCTGCGTTGTGTGACGTGTCTGGCAGTATTGCTGAATTTCTGAAGTTTTCTGGGAACGTCGTGTAACGCTCTGGAGCGTGGCACGACGCATCCTTGCGTTGGGTAACGCCTCATGGCGTTGTATAACGTTTCACCAGAACTTAGTCTGTTTTGAAGCTCTTGTTGCACTCTTTGCGTTTCCGACCGTTTTAAAGAGTTATTTGGAGTCTATTTTCAGTTGTTTATGCTTGTTTTACTTGTTTCTAGTGTACTTTGCTTAGAATAAGTGTTTTTGTGTAGATTTGGACGGAGACGTGTCGGGACTCGGGGAGACCGATACACGTGGTGACACTTAGGATTGCTTGCTTGATTGTCTGCTTTTATTCAGGTGCGGATGCACACAAATCCTGATGTATATCTGAGTTAGGAATTCAATTACATGCATTGCATCTTTGAATTGCTCAATATCTTGCATGCATAAATTGCACGAATTGTCATGTAGCTATAGTGATAGTATTACTATTATATGCATGATGAATGGTTACCATCTTGTGAATGATTACTCTGAATGAATATCTGTTGCACTCTGATTATCTGTTGAGAATCTGAAACTGAATTAGAGAGTGGTTGAGCTGTACCCCTTGGATTGTGAGATTCCAAGTAAAATAAAACTCAATATATCCTTCGGGATTGGTTTGTGGGTTCCGAAAAACCCAATAGGTTGCGTACCCTTGGATTGGGAGATCCAAGTAAAACTAAACTCCATATATCCTACGGGATTGGTTATTGGGTTCCGAAAAACCCAGCGGTCGCATACCATCGTTTGTGAGTAACGGAATAACTCTCAAAAACAACCATGATACTCTCGATCTGCTTATGAGTTCGAGGAACTCTTTATTTGATTTGACTTGATCTGTTAACCAAACTTGCATTAAATTATGGGCCAAATATACAAGTCGAGTGTTTGATCCGGCTTTGGTAATTTAATAATAGAATGAGAACTCGACTTTTGGATTGCATTCATATTTGTGTATAATGAAATGTGATTCTCTGAACTGTATATCTGATTTTTATATATGTTGTATTATTTTCCGTCTTGGCCGGTGATTAGTTCCTAAACATGTACCTCCGGGTTTGTGTGACTGGAACTAAATACCGCACTGAGATGATTATTTATAATTATCTCATTTTCCGCTTTTGTGGGTTCCAGGTTGTAGATCGAGCGGGGAGCTTTTGCAGAGTAAGCCTACACCTTGACTAGGAGCATGAAGTGTGGGATGTTTAGATGTCCTTTTTGTATAGTTAACTTGTACTTTTGTTGTTGTATAGCTAACCAAAGCTACGTGTACAAGTCTAACTTTTGAAACTTACCTCGTTTATTTTAATGAAATTTGTTTTACGATTTATGTTCAGCTTTTGTTTACATCTGAATTTGTGATGCTTCATGCTTTTGAGTAAAAGGTGTTCTGTCAGGTTAAGCCTTGCGGGTGCGTGAAGGTAAGCACGTAGTCGCGGCTGGGCCGTCGCATCCCTGTGTTGGTTACGGGGTGTGACACACACCGAAAACAGGATTGATTAATATACCGACACCGTGATTCAGGGTGCGGTAACTGACACCTCCGACACCAAACTCTTTCATAGGGTATACTAGTAGATTTGGTGACAGGAATCTTCTGTTCTTTTCCTCCAGAACTCCCTCCAGAATTATTCCCAGAATTTCCTCTTCCACGACCTCTATTCTGCTTACCCTTAATTTGAGCCTTCTTCAGCTTATATGTTTCTACTTGTTCAGCTGCATCCATCAGGGCTTGTATTCCCTGATTACTTGAGTTATCAACAACCAAAGCAATATCAGGATGTAACCCGTTCAAATATTGTCGACGATACCGAAAAGCATCATCACAAATTTCGGGTGCGTACTGCGACCACTTCAGGAAAAGACCATTATACTCGGCTACCGAACGTCCCATTTGACGGAGATTCATGAATTGGGCTCTCATTGCTTCCCGATGCATAGTACTCAAGAAACGATTTCCAAACTGTTCCTCAAACCAATCCCATGGTATTTGTGCAACATTTCCTTCGAAACGCCTTTTAGTACTTTTCCACCAAAATCGTGTAGTATTAACCAAATAATAAGTAGCCAACCCCACATGCTGATCTGGCGGGACATGACTTACTTCCAATCGTAACTTCATCGCAGCTATCCACTCTTCTGCCACTTGATAGCCACCTTCTCCAGAAAATTGTGGCGGTCTAAGTCAAGCAAACGAATCAAATCGTCGCCTAAACTCTTCTTCATCATTATTACGATGACCCCCACAAGCTATTCGTTTACCTCGTTCATAAGCACTCAATAACCAATTAACTTCCTCATCCCGAGGCTCCGTAACAATCGGACGCCTTCCAGAACTAGTTGCTCTTCGTTTAATTTTGACCTGTCAGAAGTACCTAGAATCAGATTCAGACTGACAGAATTTCTTTTGGAACCAGACTTTTTAACCGGATTCTACCCAGTTGCCAGACGGTTATTCAGTGAGTCGTTAAATCTTGCAAAAATTTTTGCTATGCTCTGATACCACCCAAAACCGACTGTCACACCCAGGAAGCTAGGCATGACGTCAGTTTCGCCACAAAAGTATTTAATACTCTTGTAAGGCTAATAGACAGACAGTAAAATTTTTTTTTTCAAAATATATCTATTCCATTTTCTTGATTTCGGTCCCAGCAGACACAACACACAAAGTCTTATTTTATTTCAACTACTCAGATTATCATACAATAATTTACAAGCCCAGCTTATTTCTTACCTCTAACCTTATGACTCGTCAGTTATTTTATTATACAAAAGATTGTTCTAACTGACGGTCCAAACCAACTTCCCTAACATCGGGCTTATTACACAATATTTTACAAATATTTACACAGAAAGGCTTACAGAAAAGAAAATCAACAAGCTCGCAAAACCAGGCAAACCAAACACTACCCCAAAACACGGAAACAAGCTATCCTACAGCTCGTCATATTTCCTCTTTCGTGTTTGGTTGGGATGGATCCCACTCGGGTACCACACCGTCAGGCGGAGGACCATCACCAGGTAACTCAAAATAAACATAAGCAAAAATTTCCGGCAAGTCATCGAAACTGAGAAAGAGAACGACATTACACTGTAAACCCGGCAGGAACACTTCTAATCTCACAAACGAGCACTCTATGGTAGCAACAGCACGCGGCCTAGAAAGTCTCTGGCGCGCCTGGAACCCCCGTCCCAATGAGGCACATGCAAAGCAAATACAAACGAAAATGAGAAATAATTCTCAGTGTGGGTTTTAGTTTCAGTACGCGGATCTTAATACATATTCGTGCATCAGACTAAAATCTCGATCATAATAATAATATCATTCTCACAGAAATACAGATTTATATTATTGGTATCAGTCGGAAGGGTCCTAAAACCGACATTCTGCCATATGACATGCAACAACAGAAATGAAGTACAAATATAAGCATTTACCATACAGATAAAACTTATACACTCAAGTTCTCAAGGCCTGACAGATACAGACAGAACTCTTCCCATAACCAAAGGTTAAACCATTTGGTACAGACCAGACAAAGGAAATAAAAATCCAGAGATAATAGCGCTAATAACCTGGCCGGGTCGGTGGCCAAACCGATAATCACCGGAGAGTGCAAGAGTTTTTAATTCATAATCATGCTTATCAGATTTTCAGAATTGGAAATGGTTCAATTTCAAGTCTGATTCTTCTATCACAAAATATAGTCAAGTGATAAGAAGTTTACGGAAACCATTCCAGTCATTTTCAACAGTCTGTCGTTTATTCAGTATCAAACAGATTTAAGATTCAAACTGTGCAATAATCATTTTAAAACGGAGATATATTCAACATGCAATTGTTTAATTATTTTTGGGCTGTTATTTCTACATGAAAATAGAATGCAACGTCAAAGGTTGTTCAACACGCTATGCATGAATTTAAAAGTACCGAATTCCAAATTTTAATCAAGAAACCGCGTATCGCACCTTCACACTCTTCCTGTGCGTGCGAGTGGCTAGTTGTTCATGTTCACAAGTAATAGATTAAGATCCGTTAATAATTAATAATTATTTAACGGGTTTCTATAATCCGCTTGACAGAACTAAAGTATGGTTGACTTAACCACACCTGATTGACGGTAACAGTGCCAAGTTCCTTAACAGAAGTTATCTTTATTAACTATTTTAATTATTTTATTTTGTTAATTTCCTAATATCGAAGTCACAAATCAGAGTCGGATTTTCTTTTCAAAAATTTCAGAAATAGCAGAAATATTTATTAAACTCAGAGAAAAATATAAATCAGAAATTTATTTTATTATTTTACGGGATCAGAGTGTCTGAGTATTTGCCACAGTATCTGTTCAGTTAAGTCAGACGTTTTCATCATATCCCTGAAATCCCGCATCCGAAAGTTAGACTAAGTACACTGTTTCCATGTCATTTAGTCTTAATTATTATCAAGCTCAACAGAAATTATGAGCCCACTTAATCGTTAATTAAGTCTTAATCCGGAACTTAATTAAATCATAATCCAAATCACATTTATTTGTACAGCCCATAATTACAAAAATAATCTCAGTCCATAGAATTTCCGAAAGCCCACTTCTCTCTTTTTTTTTCTTTTTCCTCAGCCAAGCCCACAAAAATTCCAGCCCAAGTCCAAATTCCAGCGACAGCCCACCAACCTAGCAGGTCGAGCTCAGTCGACCTGACCCAGTCGACTGAGTTGAACCGTAACGGGTCCGACAGAATCCAAATCCAACCCGATAAGCTATCGTTTTCTCACAAAAGCCCACAGAATTCTTTAAGGCCCTCAAAAATTCGCATAAGCCCACAGAAATTTATTAATACTCCATATGTCACAAATAAGCCCTCAGATCTTTATATTTATGCCCTTAGAACTTTACAATCAAGTCCATAAAAATTCTAAAATAGCAATAATCATCCCAGAGCACATAACCCTTGTCAGAATATCAATTTCACCCACTGTTAGTGTACCAGTAACTAGTACCAGGGCACAAATGCACTGATAAAAGTCTAGAATACATGATATGCACCTGTATGCACTGCTACAACTAGAATATGTGGGATTTACCCCTGATTATAAACTATATCCATGAAACTGCCTTAAAATACACTGTATCACCAAAGTATATGACATTCAAGCACATTATACCCTCAAGTATGATTCAAATCAATCAAATATGAACTAGAATGTACATGTATATGCTCAGCTCAACAATTATTATGACTTATGCTGATATAACCCCAAAAACAACTAGTAGTTTCAGTTTTATTCATATATATCAAACTTATCATGAAAACATGCACATATTGCTTCTCTGAAGGATGATGCAACTCTTTCAGGCGCTATATTACGTGTATATACTTCATTACAATCAAGTACTACCCCACAGAAACCAAATTAGCATCCTACCAGAAACAATTAACACCCCACAGAAGAAGTTAGTGCATAACAACTCAATTAACACTAAATTAGCAGAACCAGAATGGACCTTGTTCAAAAATCTAAAGCAACAGTTAGCAATCAACAGTTTATAACCTAACAGTAACCACAAATATCAAATTAAACCAAGAATCGATAGGAAGAGATATACCTCTCTCTTGATCTTTCACAAAACGCCTCAGAAATTTAAGAATAACTAGAGCTAAGATCAAGGTGAGGCTAATTAAGAACAGTGCCAATTCCATGCACAGTTATTGTCAAGAAAACCCTAGCGATTAGAATGAATCAAATATCACAAATTGAATTCAACATCGTGAAATTGACAGTGTCAAGAACGAGATTACCTCTCCCGGCTCCAATCCCTTCCTCCCTTCTCCTTCGTCCCCAAAACTCAAACCCTAGAAATTGGGGCTTATAAAATACTTACCTCAGACTCGACAGAAGAAGGAAAGGAGAGACGAAATCGTGGAGAAGGTTGAGCCACGACATCACTCCACGAGTGATTCTCACAGATCCACACAGAGAGGAGGACAAACGAGCTTCCAGCTCGAAACGGAGGCGTGAAGACGCGTGAAGTGTAGCAGAGGTGTCACCTCTTTACAGGGCACCTCAGAGATAGCCGCCACCTCCATTGAATCCCAGAGCGACACCGAGAAATGAGCACACACTCGAGTAAAGCCAGAGGAAAGAAAAGAAAGGCGGAGAGGAGAGACAAATCAGACGGAGGAGACGAGGCAGAAGGAGAAAACTCCTCGTCGAGGTGTTTTATCAGAAATTGGTCGAGATCTTTTGTGGCCGAAACTCTGTAACCATTGGTGTAACAATCCACTGACAGTCATTTTGTAAATTAGCTATTTTCCAAAGTAATTACTTAACTTAATTTCAAAAGTCAGAAAATTATGGCAAATATACAGAAATACTCAGAAAAAATATAACGTATATTCTCCTATCCTCATATCAAATATCTCGTCAACTTTTACTGTTACTTTAATTATTTCGTAATCATCTAATTAATTAACTAACACAGATAACTTGAAACTTTAATTACCGACTAATCAGACAGTATTGTTACATAAACTCTAGGAACAAATGATTAAATATCATCATTAACATAAACTAAGAAAATAAGTCATTAAATATTGACTTCTAGGACATAACTCCAACAGAACTGAATACTGCACTGAGAGAGTGTCCGATCTCTCACCCGTTTCCATTTTAATATGAGTTCCAGGTATTGAAGACGATGTGTTAGAGTTTTCGCAAGAAACGGAAGGAAAACAGATGGGTCAAATAAATGCCACTTATTGTATAGTTTTATTTTATTTAGATATTCTTGATACATTGAACTAGCATGGGAGTCTCGTATTCAACTCACCATGTTAGTCCTTGTCGTTTGTCAGACTCTTTTAGTATTGAATAAATACAGTTTTGTGGCAATTTATGTATAGATTATTGGTATGTATATGATGTATGTTTTGCCTTGCGTAGAAATACACGACAGGTTGTTGAGATGCACTCACGAGACATCTGAACTCGGGGTGTGACAACTTTAGTTAAATGTCACACCCTGTATCCGAAATACGAGGCTTGAGGTGAGACAACATCTTTCGCATCCATCCGACGGCCCGTCAACCTACGTCACAAGAAATAAAAGCAAACAGAGTCAGCTTCAAAGCCGAGTAATCGGTTATGTAACGACGCAGCTTCCCTATAACTAATTTATATAACCAAAAATCAACCGATCGGATTAATCCACACATCAATAACAAAACAAATTAAATATATTTTACAGAGATCAACGGGTCTAGGTTTTCTCACATCACTTTCTCATATCACTTTTCTACTAGCGCAAATCTCTCTCTAGGCAATTCCGCTTCACATTACATTCCACTTTTCCACTTCAATTCAAATCACATTAGAGACCCGTTGACTCGCAAAATACATCAGTCACAATTCTCAAATATCAATCCCAATTCAATCAAATAAATCAAACGATATTTAAATCAATCAATACGAAAATTAAATTATATAGAAGTCCGGTTACCTGACGAACAATTTAGATAAATGAAACGACCAACGATCGCTGCATAGTACTCAAATTCAGATTGGTCGATTGGACTTTTTAATTGGATATATAGTCTTTGAATGAGTGGATTTTATTCTCGGTTTGCATCATCGAATGAAACGAAATAAAAATAAGTATATCAATTAAAGGGAATGAGACCTTAATGAATAGACATGGATACAAAGGGTGTGGGGAAATGAATATAAGGAAGGAGATTAATTATCATGTTGACAAGGCAATAATTAAAGCTCCGTTATCGAGGATGGATGAAAGGTTTCATGAAAATTTCTTGAACCGTAAATTCTATGTCTAATGGAAAATATTTCAAAGGTGGTTAATTGGTAAGAGATTGAAACGGTGTAAACAGAGAAACATAAGGGATGCAACTGACGCTCAGAAAGAAAGGGTGTATATATTAGTGATCGGACTTGCAAACAAAATTACGGTTACTGAAATAGTAATTATAATTGAATAAAAAAAATCAGATGGGAAAGGATGTCTCGCTAGGGGCAAAAATAGGAAGCAAAAATATGAGTAGCGACAAAATAGGAAGCATATATGAGTTTTTATATGCAGAACGTGTGTGGCCTCCCAACACAAATAAAATCAAATATTTAAGAGATTTATAACAGAATTAGAAAGGGTACTTATTTCTAAAGCAAAATACAATTGATAAAAAAAAAATTTTATATACGCACAAAATAAGATATTGGATAATTGTAGTCAAATAGGAAGAAATGAATTTAATACATCGGTCAAAAGGA
Source organism: Rhynchospora tenuis (assembly GCA_027725995.1). Classification (NCBI taxonomy): domain Eukaryota; kingdom Viridiplantae; phylum Streptophyta; class Magnoliopsida; order Poales; family Cyperaceae; genus Rhynchospora; species Rhynchospora tenuis. Next base: position 154,106,008 of record CM050888.1, on the reverse strand, counting down.
GGTCAACAAGAATTGGAACAATTGAATAATATACAATTTATACAATTAAAATAAAAATAAAACAAAAGAATTATTTTGGTATAAAATTGTTTAGAAAATAGGTATATAAAAAAAATCAAGGGTGTTACATTTATACACACCGTTTTTTCTCTGTTATATCACCGATATAACACCGCATCGCTATATCAACTTTGTACCGTCATACCGCAAAAACCGCATTTTAAAACCTTAATAAGCATATAGGATTGCTAGTCCGCACATGGAATAAACTAACAAGGTCTATATATCTACAGAAGGCTGACTTCTTATCCAAGCCTCGTTAATAGAAATGGCCCAGTTTGTGATTCATTTTATGTGATTGACTCCGTGAGTTTGGGTGCACACTTAGACCCATTTCTCTTAATCATCGTTTAAATATAATATACCTAAAAAAAGGCCCAACTCAAAAAAAAATAATAATAAAAGACAAATATTTTGTGGAGATTGGATTCAATCAAATTTATTAGATCGGACTCTTATTAAATTTCGTCATATCTCAATTTCGAAAATTCAAATGAACAATCCAACTATTTAATATAGTCTCCATATTGAATCTCCTTGCTGACGAAATTTTATATTCTTTTCAAAATCTTTAATAATTTATTATTATTTTTTAAATTGTTGTTTTTCAAGGGTCCAGAACTAATTAAATTAAATTGAGATTTTTCTAAAATACTAAAAAAAATAGTATAAAAAATAAAAATATATATATAAATTTTGGTCTGTAAAGAGATTTCAATACATTGAACAGTTTAGATCTATTATTAATTTAGACTTTGAAAATTGAGATTGACGAAATTTAATTGGAAATCCGGTCAAATGAATTTGATTGAATCCATTCACATATTTTTGTGTTGGATGAAATAAATTATATGGACAAGATGCGGCACGTGTAACTGTAGATCACTGAAATTAATAGAGACGATATATATTAATCTCACTGCATACATAGCATGTCTCCTGGATGATTGACTGCCCGGATCTAACTTCTTTAATAGTTCAATATGGACCATGCACTCATCCATTATAGTGCCGGATTACACTTAAAATAAGCATCGATCGGCTTAATATAACTGAAAAAACTTTATTTTTAAAAAAATAATACAGATCTATCCATACTTAACAGCACAAATACATAAGTTCTTTAACAAATTTTAATATTAAGCCTAGGCATGGACCTTTCTCCGGCCCTACCCGTTTATCTTTAGTAGCACCAGCGATGGATATTGAGGTAGTAGACTAGTAGTAATGGTGGACAATGTCCCTCATTTTTTGAATAAAATTATTTTATACAGTATTTTTTAAAATATTAAGTATGAAGTTTTTTTTTAAAAAAGACATATATATCTGAACTCCATAAAAATATCATTATTATTTTATTATTGACCCACATTAGCTACTAATTATACTTTGTTTGTAAATATCACATAATGATAATAAAATTATATTCTATGACCTCTACCGGAAACTTTTCTGGTTTCGCCGCTGACTAGCACATGCATGAAGCCGATCGCAACTCTTCAGACAAAGTCGGCACAATGAACTCAAATGATGAATTTAATTACATCCTCTGCTATTTTTTATCATAAATTTATGAGTCTTTTTTTTTTCAAAGGCCAATGACGACCAACAGCAGGGCTTCATTAAAATAAAAAATAAAAGCTACCATTTAGTGAGAAAATGTCCTATAAATTTGAGACTTGTGTAATGGATAGAAAATTTTTCTTTAGAGGGAGATGTGGGGCAATGTTGTTTTCTTTTTTTTTTTTATTTTGTACATGTGGGATTAGTGATGAAAACTGAAACATGTAGCATGAATTGTTTGTTACTAATCTCAAAAAAAGGCAGCAGGTGTCCATTTGTTTGTCTCATCTGTAGCCATTAATGCGTCTAGGTTCACTGTACCCATTTCGTTGACTTGAAATTAATTCTCATCTTTCTTCAGATAATATAACAAATTAGTATATCCATGTTATTATAGCTGACTTTCTCATTTCGATCGAGAGAGATAGGATAAAAATGTTTGGGGAAAACAATTGTGATTTGGAGAAGACGACAAAGAGTTGGATGTTCTCCAGAGTTCCCTCCAAATCACTTCAGCAAAAGCAAGCGAAGGATTGGATGCATCGATCGTTGCTTGTTTCTGGCTGAAGTGTTTGGGGGAACATCTGGCGAGATCCATCCAACATCCAAAATTTAGGTCTCAAATTTTCAATTGCTTCCTTTGTTCAAGTAAGAATTCATAGGAATTTAGCCTTGGCTCAGGTCGCTTGATTATGATTTAAGAAGGTAGATTGGCTAGCCTCCAACAATTTGATTTTTTTTTTTTAATTAAATCGCCAACAATTTGAGTTGATTAGGCGAATCAGAAGATACCTAGATCTATTCCAGTTGGTATGAGTGGATTATTTCTCTCTCAGGTAATGTAAATTCTTCTTTGAATTTTACTTTTTTGACATCCCAAAAGAAAATGCTACTATAAATTCAGCTTTTTTTCGAGGGTTTCATGATAAAATGACTGTCATATTCTTTTGAGCTGCTTAATTAGATTGCTTCAAAAAGTAATCGTTGTGTGTTTAATTTGACTTCTTTTAATTAAAGAGGGATCACGGTATATACTCAGCTTATACTAAGAACCTTAGTGTTGTATGGTGGTTCTTCTGTTTGGTATAGTCTGTAGAAGTTTTGTATTGGAATTGGGGCATTACTGGCACTCTTGGTTATCTCTCCAATCTCTCTCAAAAGGTCCCTTCTATACTATTATTAATGTAAACTACATGCACAAACCTTAATCACAATAAGTAGCATGCACAGCGTACTAAATAATAAATCAGATACTGTTAAGTGATTTTATAATGAGATCTCTCCTCTGAAATTAGCATTAGGTTAATCATCTGATAAATGTTAAATTTAATTTATTTCAAAATGCTATGTCAAATTTGTAACCTTAGAAGTCCAAGATCAAGTAAGCAATTAATAACAAAGATTCTAAAAGTACAAAAGTTCAAGTTTCAGTGGCACCACAATACAATAAGTGAAGCGTGCTTCTTCTTCGTCACTCAAAATAGATATAATCTTAGGGTCATAATATGTATTAGTTTTGGTGGCACAATAAAATAAGTGAAGCATACTTCTTCTTCGTCACCCAATATTTATCATAATCATTGGTCCGTCTTTGTAAAAATTTATATAAACAAAGAAAATGGTCAAAAGTATGTACTAAGACTTATTCTTTAGCTCGAAAAGACATCTTTTCATATATATTTTTTGCTCAATACAATCAATTGTGGTAGCAGCCTAGCAGGGCATGGAATTTCTTCATAAAAATTCAAATCTCCTTTGAACTCAACTCCTTCAACAATTTCAAAGTTAGTGCTTGAAACAAGACTTGCTGCACATAAGTTTTGAAGATATATAGACACCAATTCTCAAACTCTAAATTAAAAGACTCAATTCTCAGAATTGTGTGAGAACCTGTCAATTGAACACTTTCTCTTCCTGCCTTGGCACATACAACCAATTTGATAAGCTGATCAGCCTTGCTCAATATCTGACTCAATCGTTCCTATGTAATTTTGTGTTTAAAACTGCTAGTCTATTATAAGAATAAAATATTTTTTTTCCCTTTAAAATATTTTTGAGTATTATTTCTATGCATGCATATTGCTAAGAATATTTGCAGCCCATTCTCCTTATATAGAGAATTTACATGAACCCACAATCAATTGCATGCATGTTTGTTTTTCTTTCTTTTTTTCCCTTGTCTTTATTAAAACTTGCTTGTGCTATGAAAAGTTTTAATTGAAAATTGTATATTTAACTATTAACATTTTGAACTTATGATATTTTTAAAGTGTTTTGTTAAAAGTTAAATGCAGGTGGAGTTATAACATACCAGGTACAGTTTCTGATGCAGTTGATGTTCCTAGATATCACCAAGAGTTCCCCCAAACACTTCACTGCAGCTCTTGCAAAGTGCTTTCAAGCTAGTGTGAAGTGCTTGTAGGGAACTCAAGGGGGTAAACTAGGTTCATTTTGTCTACTAGTCTCTCTTTTCAGCCCTTGCAATTAATATTGCTAGATCAACACCTAAAGTTCCCCCAAACACTTCACAATTCCCTATGTTGTACATGTGTTAGGCCCTTTGTGAAGTGCTTGAGGAGAACTCCAGGGGAGGCCAAGCTTAGTTGCCTGATTTCGCAGATTGCAACACTATGTTCAACTAAACAAATGAATATATGAATAATTACAGTTTCAATCCAACCATATCCTACCTAAATGCTGGGTCCCACCTAGAGTTCCCTCAAACACTTCAGTGGAGTTTGACTAGGACAATTCAAGCGATCTTGAATTTGCCCAGTGAAGTGTCTAAGAGAAGTCCAGATGATAACCAGCTTTGCTCTTTTATCTAACTCTATGCAATCTAGTGTATGTTAGCTACTCATTTCTTTACCTTGCCTAGAGATCAGCTTCTATGATTCTATTTATAACAGACATTGTACACATTACTACCCCTGGTCTATAGATGGAAGCATATGCTGCTTTCAAGCAAGTGGAGTTGCATCTAGCCGTGTTTCTAGACCATGTTAGATGGAAGGAGAGGAACCTAATTTAGGGAAAAAAAATTTGAGAGATTTTCATGTTCTTTCTACTTGTCATCATCAGAAGATTCCTCTTGCTGGTACTTTTCTCTTTTCAGAAAAACAGATGATAGTTAGTGATAAACTCCAACAAAATAATTGAATGAGAATATTTTTTGCAGCGCCAAAATAATTTAAAAAATTATTGAGAATATTTTTGCAGCACTACTTAAAGCATCTGGGCATTGATTAAAAGCAAGTTTTTCATGATATACTGGATGATAAGGCTATTGATAGATAAGTGACCACTTTTCGTGTGGTCGCCATGATCTTGGACTAGATACTTTGTGAGATTAAAAAAAAATTTAAGCAGGTCTAGGTTCAATGAATTATAAGGCTATAATACTACAAGTTCATGAAGTGATATGCCCGCGATTCTTTTATCAGGACATATTACTAGTACAATCAACTGATAATTTCTTAAGAATTGCTAGAAATTACTGTGAACATATTTATGTATTTATGCATGTAAGTTACTAAGTTATATAAGATAAGAAACAGTATTCTTGATGAGGACTTGTTCTGTTTTTCTCAAATCCTGTGTGATTATATATAAGGATTCCATTCCAAATGTAAATATAGATTTTTTTTATCTTGGAGTACTATTGTTGGATTTGGATACGGAAGTTATTCACCTGTAAAGTCCAACCAAGCAGGGAACACTAGATCTCATGTTGCAGTTCCGTACTGGTAACATCTAACATGACATGAATCACTTTTACTTTCATTTTGTCAGATTTCATAAATCCGTTTTTGGTTCCATAGTTACTAATTATTTTTTTTTTAATGAAAATATATATATTAGTTGAAATTTAAACTCTTAAAGGTCCCTCAAAAAAATTTAAACTCTTAAAGGTTCAGTGGTAACAGACTAGTGGTAATTTTTGTAAAGTGAACTTAAATTTTAACAAATAGTAACAGACTAGTGGTAATAATTTTCTTCTCTCTCGTTATTTGGTCACTTTGAGTGAAAAAGCTCATTAAATTTGATAGCCAAACGCCAAACCAGGAATTTTAGGAAGTGGAAGTTGGTTAACAAAAACATACAGTGCATGGAAGATGGCTGATATCAACAACCATCCTTTCTGAGAATAATGAAGATAATAGGTTTTTCTGAGAGACGTAGAATTACTAATGGGTTTGAGATCACATCAATTCTTCATGTTCAAATAAAAAAAAAAAAAGAAAGTTGTTATTTTATGTGAGCCTGTATGTCTGGTTAATATACAAGTTTTTTGTCCTCTCTAACAGGACAGTATAGAAGTTGGGAAAAAATGAGGCATATATGATCCAGGGGACAGACAACTGTAGGTAGAGACTCATTAATTGAATTGGATTAGAATGTAATTTCTGTATTTCTTACATGCAAATGATTCTAATATCATTTTTGCAATCTATTTTTTTATTTCCTTGGTTTTCATTCATAGTTTTTCTATGTTATTCAATCATTTCGTGATGTCTCTCTCTGTGTTTCCAAATTGTTATTCCTTTCTCCTTATTGGTGTGCAAAAATAAAAGATCATTAAGTCAGGAGCCAGGTTTCTGAGGAGTTTTCAGATCCTACATATTATTTCTCTGAACCAACTGTTGGAAATATAAAGTTTTAAGTTAGGTTCATTAAGAGATATGGATATGACGCTTATGTTTCTGTAATGGGCAGAATTTTATATGGATTAAAGAGGGATTATAAAAGGGAAAATTTAGGTTACTTTTGGTAATATATATAACCTATGGATTTAAAGCTCTTGAAGCCTAGTTTCTAACGGTGAAGATTTCAAGTCCAGTGGAGTTGTCTATAGAAGTTCTTGCCGATATAGTGAATGGTGGTCAGAATTTGCATGTTGTGCTGCTTCTGTTTTCTAATAAATGTTGTCGAGTTCTCTTTATGATGTTTAGGCCATAAAAGGAGTTGTATTTTGTCATTTTGTAATTTGTAGTGATAACCTTAAGAGTTGAATATAAGACTTCATTTGTTCTCTTTATATCCACCAATTTTTTGTTAGCACGAACAAGAACCATTGTACATCACTTGGAATCAGACATGTTTTCCTATGTATTGTTCTAATGGTAATATCAGTTGAATAGAATGCAGTCTAAACAGAACTAGTAGGTAAGCTTTTTATATTTTTGCTGGGCCATTGTAGTCACAGACTTATTACTTGAATATTGTTAGCTGTTCATTATAAATTGGTCAATTTTTTTAGAAATTTAAGTTAAATTTTGATGTTTGTGTTTTTTCACCTCACCAGAAGATATGAATGCCTTAGTAAAAGTGTAAACTTTTTTGGCAGAACTAAAAGTTGATAGCCTGACATGATCACTTTCTGCGATGCTTCGTAAAATAAGCATTCCAACTCCCCAATTTGTATCCCTTGTAATCATGGATGCTACTGAAATTAGATTTGCTTGAATTTAAGAACAATGCATATAAATCTTCTCATTTAGTAGAAGGACATCACTTATTGCTGGCCTCTTAAGTGATCATTGAATGCTTTGAGAAGATAGCTGGTTTGCATTAGAATTTCCTTCAAGGAGGTGATCTGACACAAGTTGGTACGTTTTACTTTGTTATATATGTAGTTACATTACATATTCATGAAATGACCTCGGCTTTTCCAAAAATGGTTAAGAAACCAGTGCTGATAACTACAATTAAGTTACATACAATAACAAAGAATCCTCAGTTCATGCATGACAACATAGGAGACTGGTCAATTGAGTTTAGAAATCCCCTTTAGAATATATTAGTTAACAACTTTGTTGTGCAGTTCTTGTATGGAACATTGGAACCCAATCAAGTATCAGTACTTAAAGAATTATTATTAGTATTTTTTAGTTAAGTATGTATAACAGGATTACTTCATTATTTGTTCATTAGAAGGTAAGATAGCTTTGAAACTTCCTGGACTCAGTTAAACACTTAAATTTATATGGAAATTATGGATCACTAACTAAACTCAATTTCTTCGACATACTAACTTTCAATGCCTAGGAAAGATCTATAGGAGTAATTAAACTAGTATTCTGAGCCCTGCAAAACTATTCTAAAAGATCTCAATCAACTCAATTATCATTTTTAGAAGTGTTTACAATTTTCCACTCAAAGAAAATGCTTTTGGAGAAGACTGATATTGAAGATTCACATCTCCCTTTAAAAATTATGTCACATACTGATATAGTAATTAAAGAGGGGTAGCCATAGAAGGAGTTGACTGGGTTTATCAGAGAATCAATCACATTAAGGAATTAACAGAAATTATGAATGGTAGCACCGTAGCAGACTGGTGGGGACAAGATGATGGATGGCGTTAGTATTGGTGAACCCTTCGCTAACAGATCGAAGAGACAGGGACATTAAAGAGTTAACAGAAGTTGCTGGGATTGAATGAAGATCGTCCGATGTTAGCTAATTGTCACCTTTGATTATATTTTATCTCCTTTATATTGGAGCTCAATTACAGTAATTTGGGGGAAGCTTAGCTATCGATACATATTGTTAGAGAACATTGTAATGTGGCACGTTGAATGAAAATTATTGTTTTTTTTTTTGGATAAGCTAGATAGTGACTACCTAGAGGAATGAAAATTATTGTTCTCTTTTTAATTATCTCTTTCCCTGTGTCCTTATGTTTTCCATTTCTCTCCCAATTTTCATCTTAATATCTACTCAAATTCCACCAAATTGATACTGAAATCACAGCAAGACTGTGACAAATTAAAAAGAAAAAAAAAATGGGGAGGGATCTAGACAAGCTATTTCTTGGAATCATGCTCTCCACAGTTACACAATGATTCCGTCAAAAAATTCACTACTATTGCCAAATTTAAATGCACACAGAAGATAAATGGCTTTTAACTTGGTCAAGAGCTTATAGTACAACTAAAACCTTTTATATATCTTTACGATAACCTTATTAGTAACTCAAACTGGGTTGTTACAAAGCCACAATTAAAGCAGGATGCCTTGAGTCAAACCTTAACTCAAACTGAGTGGTTACAAGTTTACAACTAAAACCTTTTATCTTTACCTGATAACTCTTATTAGATTGTCAATTAATTTTCTCCAGTGGATGTTTGTATACATAATACACCTGTTCAGGAATGGATAATTCAATAATGCACTAGAGATATTTTCAAAGGTAAAAAAACAATGAAATTAATTACCTATTTGATTCAGTTTTTGGAACCACTGGTAATTCCCAAACCTTTCACTGAAATACTATTGGTCGTATATTTTGGATGGAGCATGGTAACTTAATTCAGAAGACTTATTTAATGCAAAATCACACCATCTTCATGGAAAATTGATGCCATCCACATTAGCGCCTAACAGGTCACCTTAGCTCATCATCACTAATAACTTACTCTAGTTTCATCATTAGACGGCATTGCCTTTGGAATTGTGTTGATCAGTGCCATCCAGCGTTCCCCCAAACACTTCACACTAGCTTACGCAAAGGTGCATTTCAAAAGCTAAGGTGAAGTGCTTGAAGGGAACTCCAGAGGACACCAAGCTAATCATTCCTTCCGATATAATTGCACCATGTATATATGTTGGGTGTAACCTAGCGTTCCCCCAAACACTTCAGAACAGCCTACAATAAGTTTGGCTCTACTGAAGTGCTTGAAGGGAACTCCAGGCTACAATCAACTTCCCTCTCACGGTATCTTTCTATATAGTAATATTCCTGAAATGGAACACCAATTCATTGTTTCTTTCTCTCTCTATAGGAATGCGGGTTGCCATCAAGAGTTCCCCCAAACACTTCACTAGCAACCTATTGTGCAATGCAGTACGTGTATAGGTGATAGGTCAATGTGAAGTGCTTGAAGGGAACTCAAGAGAACAATCAACTCAATTATCATTTCCCCCTCACACTCACCCATAGACTACGTAAATATAGGATGCCACCAAGAGTTTCCCCAAACACTTCATATATGCAAGCCGTTACGAAGTGCTTGAGGAACTACATGGGACAACAAACTTCCTCGCTTGAGTTGTTTCGTTACCGCCTTATGGTGAAGAGAACTCTAATATGTGGCATTTATAGACCCAAGTATGATGGCAACTTTATTTTTTTCTCATGAAGAGAAGGACGCAGATGAATTGCACCTGACCATGTTTCTAGCCTAGATTAATTGAGGAATAGAATCACATTCTTGCAAACGCTTCTTTTCCTTACCTTGGTGAATCAAAAGTACAAGGTTCTTTATGTCCTTGTTCATGTCAACTTCATCGTTCAACAAAAAACCTAGTATTGGTACTAAGGCGCGTTTGGATTAACGTGTGTTCAATTTACAACCAGAGGGAATAATTTCCTAAATGCTTGTAAAATGAAATAAAAATAAATAAATAAATTGGTGTTCAAGGCTAAACATCAAAATATTATTTACTCTTCATAAGTTGCTCGTTTTATCAAATCCATATATAAGAAGGCAACGAATGCCGACTCTATGCTCAATATACATGGCAGGAAAAGCAGGAATCTCAAATGCTTCCTGGTGGGCCCTCAGAATTTCTCTCCAAGGAATTGAGAAAAGATCTGCACAATCACAGTTTGACGTAGTAATCACATAATGCATGATCCTGGAAACCCCCGTCCAGGTTCAATGAACACAGTTTTTGCTGCCGGCATAATCACTTTCGGATATTTTGTCATGTTGCTGATCGAGTAATAACAACAAACTATGTTCTCAGGAGTATTATGATGCTTCTCTCAGACAAAAAGAGGAAAGAAAAGATTAATGAGTGTGTTAATAGGCAGATTGCAGGAGAAAATCCAAAGGATGCTATGTTAGAACCTCTCAGTGGCTTGTACGAAATATATATCAAGCCACCTGCAATGTTATTTGGTAGCAAAAGAACCACGAACAAATAACAGAATCTGAACGAAACTAAGGGTCGCGTCATTTAATGCATGATCGGTGCAATAATGACCCATCCAAAGTAGGTACCACCAGAAGCTTACTACATGGTAATACAACAGGCAGGGACAACCAAACACAGTCAGAAAACACTTCATAACTAATGTTTTGGAAACACTCATCTGACATAATTAACCAAAAAAAAACCCTAGTAATTCAAAAAGTTTAGAGATCAGATGAGTGCGTGCACCCCAGCAAGACTGAAACCGCAGACCAGATCTATTTACAAATAGTTGACACCATATATCTAGAATAGAACAGAGAACCTACTAACAGACCTCGGTTTCGAACTTCAAACAAATCCCCATACTAAAGAGCTCCTGGTATAGTAACTTCGCTCCATACGGCACATTAGTCCTCACGATATTTTCAGATGACTTGCAAAATGCACAGTATGGGCCCGTCACCTTCTTCCCTCCACTTGAAGGCCTCATGATGACATTAGCAACTCTCTTGCACATCTGGCAAATGTGCATCTGGGAGAAGTCACTGAGCGTAAACAGCCTCTCATGGAGATTGGCAGCAGCACCATGGGCAAGGAGACAATCACGCTCCATCTCACCAAACTTGACACCACCAAAGCGCTTGCGGTCAGCCACAGGCTGACGTGTCAGGGGGTGAACAGGGCCAGTGTTGCGGAACTTCACCTTGTCCTCCGCCATGTGGATCAGCCGCTGATAGAATGTAGGTCCAATGAATATGAGAGACTGCACCATCTCCCCGGTGCGGCCATTAAGCACTCTCTCACTCCCCCATCTAGCAAATCCAGCTCTGAAATTTAAAACGAAAAAGGTACATCAAATTCATCAATAAATACAGCAAGTGATGATCGAACAGGTAGGTGTGTCCATTCTGGCTGTTAGGTAATATGAATATCAGTTCCAACACTGACCGATCATACCAAGTACGAATTCAGATATGGTACCAATAACACATAGATGTACAGATTCTGATAAATACAGTTATTAAAAAATAACTATGAAAATTCATAACTTGAGTAAAAAAGTGATCTGCATTACCAAATCATAACTAAAAGCACTCTCAATAATGGTAAAACTCACTTGTGTAGCTGTTCAGTTATGTCCTCAGCAGATGCAGTGCTGAATGGAGTAGCATATTGCATGTGACCGCCCAGTGCTATTCCCTTCCCCAGAGCAGCCTCCAGTAGCTGCCCTGGTGTCTGACGTGTTGGGAAGGCATGTGGGTTTATCACAATGTCTGGAACTATCCCTTGACGAGTGAAGGGAAAGTTCTCTTGAGACTCCAGAAAGCCGACCACACCCTTCTGACCATGCATGCTGGAAAACTTGTCTCCAAGGCATGGGGATCGAACCTGAAAAATAGAATTAGCAAGTGCATTCTTTTGTTAAGTTGCTCTTGATGAAGGATACTAATGAAGTTTTGGAAGGGAATGATAATAACAAGGACAAAAGAATAAAAACAACAAAGGCTCACAAATCTGTTTTAGAAAGCTCCTTTTAATTAAATTCTATAGATGCCAAAATAAGGGAAGCCCTAGTCATATTCTTGTAATGTTCAGTTTTGTGTTTACTGAGAGGGAGTTAATTTGTACTTTGAAAGAAATTACAGAGCCTTTTGCTTCTTGGAAATGAGGAACTTTTCACAAATATTTAAATATGCATTTCAATATGTCTCTATTAAAATTATAAAAATCTTTAAAATAAAATTTATCAATCATTAAAAGGTACCTGTCTAAGCGTGACAAATGCAAAGTTCTTGTCATCATCACTAGAAGACATCACTACCTTCTGAACCATACCTTTTTCAGTATGTCTCAGCTTGACACTAAAATCCTCCCCTGACTCGGAGACCTTTCCAATGACAATGTCACCGCTCTGGAGGCTGGCACCTACAAATGGCAAGCCATCATCATCAAGACTATCAACCCGACCTCTTTTGCTTTCTATTTTGCCAAAAATGACATTGTCCTTATTCTTGAGCCGTTTGCTCAATTCCTTGCCATCAATTTCAGATTTGTAAGTCCTATGGTGTTCGGTACGAAACATTCCTCTCTCAAGGGATGCCTTGTTCATTACTATGGAATCTTCTTGATTGTAGCCCTGGTGCACATTGACAGCTACAATTGCATTCTGCCCATTGAAAAACTCCGGGCGTATAAAATCATCCTTCCTGCCCATTGAGTACTCATGGCGACCAAGACAATCAGCAAGAAAGGTCTTAAAGAGGGGCCTCTGAGGGTAGTACATCTGGTGGGACAGTGTGTCAATCCGTATGTTAGGATTAGTAGTGGAGTACCCAATAGCCTGCTGAGAATGCTTCTCAGCCTGATATAGAACCCTCCTTGCGAAGTTGTGGTTTGCAAAAGGAATTAAACCGCAACTCAGGCCAAGTAAGAAGGACTGATCAAACTCAACATGTGAGTATTTGGGGACAGGTTTCCCTGCTTCTTTAGCAAACAGTTGTTTGATTTCCCATGCTGACTGGATGTCCTCCTCTTCTTCGACTCCAATCAATTCAATAATTCCTTGGTCCATGAGGGACTGGAATGAGAAACTGCCACCAGCTTTTGGTGCTTGAATTTTCTCTAGGTTCTCCACTATGAGAAGTGGACGGAGAATTCTACCCGAATCAGAGAAAATACGCACTTCTCTCTGGTGCCGATCTCTTTTTATTTCAACCTAATTAAGTAGAACACAATTAAAATTTTACAAAAAGGAAACCCAAAAAAAAAGGAACTTCCAATCATGGTATTTTGAACCATGCAGACTTGCAGAGGTACCTCCTTCAGAGCCAAATTGCAGGAGAATTTTACTAGTGCTATGTGCGTTCAGAGTACTAACTCATTGCTCCCTTACACATTTTAAGTACAAACAAACCAACTCCTTGTATAGCTACTGAAATGCACTTACAATCTCAAATCAACTACTTCATTTTAAGTATATTTACAATTTTACACTGTTTCATTAACATGGAGAAGAGATGTCAGATCCTCTAACAAAAACTAGCTCATTTCCAAACAAATTACCACTACCTGTAGTGACCTAACAGATGTATTCTTTTACCAAATCAAATGAACTAGATTACATTTTAACTAAAAAAAAAAAAATCCAAAGAAAACCATCTAGATCAAAAAAAAAAAAAAGTTATATAGATAACTGTTGCTAACCTGTGGATTGATAATTTTGGAACGGCGCAATGAACGAAAGTTTGAAACAAACTCATTCGCATCAGGGCAAATGCCCACCCAATCTCCATTTAAGAAGACTTTGTCGTTCGTATTAACATCAGTTAGAGAGACGGTATTCAACTTTACCATCCCAATAGACACCAAATGGTCCATTGGAGATGTTATTTTAGAGCTCACAATGGCCGTCACAGACAAATTCTTCACCAGGCCACAGTTTTCCCCATCTGGAGTGGAAAGGAAGCACAGTTTCCCCCAATAAGATGGATTTCTGCACATCAGCTTTCTTGAAATTAGTAATTATGATTATACATTATCAGAGTTCATAAAATACTTCATACATTATACAACTATCCTAATTTTAAAAAAGCTCCAGTACTTCCAGCACGATAGATAGCCAAAAAGGTACCACTTCCCCTTTTAAGATTATAACAGGTAGTGTTTTTGGGATTCTTGCCTCAAATGTATCTTGTTTTCCCATTTGCAGAAAAAGCAGGATTTTTTTTTTTTAGTTCTTACACACACTATGGTTGATTTCCATGTTTAGTAACGAGAAAAGTCCTTCCTGTTATTTAACAGAACTTCTATTTGTATACCCCCTGATGTCTACTAGAAACATGAGCAAAGAGACACTTCGAGCTTTGTGTGTGTGTGTTTGTGAGGAAAGAGGAAAAAGCAACATACGGGTATCTGGCATCTCCAGCCTTTCCAGCATAAGCAACCTGCTGGCGTGATTTCCTCAAGTCTGACATCATCTGCAATGGATTTGTTCTTCTCACATTGGCCACAATACCGGAACACCTCTCTGTCCTCTTGTAGGGATGACACCATGCACCAGTAGAAAAAGCACGATTGAGACCATTTGTCACAATCGAGGAGTCCCAGTAATGGTCTAAATCATCCAGTCGGAGTTCTCGGTCCCCACACAAGTCCCTCTGCATTGATTTTATCATGCGCTTCTCTGCATGCCATATGTGAGCACGTAGCTCCCTAGCTATCAGTTCCCCTGCACGGTCCAGCCTCTTGTTTCTGAAAACAGATGTTAGGAAAGATTATAAGCCTTATTGTATTGTTAGAGATAAAAAGTGCATAGTTAATTTGTCATCACGTGTGAAATGATTTGAATTTGGAATTTTGACTTAATCCCTTTCAAGATGCTGTTTTATGCTTCAAGATGCACTATCAAACTTTTTGGACATATTCAATTGTTGCCAGAAAACTTGAAATTAAGAAGCATAATTTCAATAAATAATATTGGATGCTTTCAGGCTTGTAAATGTGCTATCTTTTGAGGATCAGAAATATTGTCAATGATTAAAGATTTGACTGGATAGCCATACCTGAAATCATCTTTGTTGTCACACTTTCGCTTCCCTAAAAATCCAAGAAGCAAGCATTTGACCATGTAACCGAGGAAAAGTGCCTTATCTCGCATGCCCTCAATACCTTTGAAGAGATATTTATCAACATATTCATCAAATGGCTCGGTGGGAGGGAACTTCGAGCTCTTTACCAACTGGTCAACATATTCTCTGGCCTTCACAACATTTCTGAAATCCTCACACTGTTCACCAGCCTCCTTGATGGTTGCCAGTATGATGTTGACCAAGGAAGCATCTAAGTCCTCAATTCCTATCACAGTGAGCACCTCCTTGTCAGATGTCACACCAAGGGCAAAGAACAATATCCATATAGGAAATGTCGCATAAAGAAACGAGACAGTGATAAATCTGCCTCCATTGAATCCTTCTCCCTTCCCTGCCTCTGCGAGTTTGCAATAAACACGACTTCTCTTAAATTCTGTCACATACCCAACATTCCAGGATGGGGTGTTAGTGAGCCAGATTCGTGTCAGACAACGTTGCTCCTGTGCTATGAAGGTCTGCACAGAGCACAAAAGGTTAGATACAGAAAAATAGCAAAAGAATAATGCTAAATGAGCTGTTCTTTAACATAAATATCACTTAACATATTCAAGTGTTCAACTCATTTCCATTAAGTAACTCAGTCATTGCACATTTTAAGCTCCTCAGAAGGAAAAGGAAAGAAAGGATTCTTTTAGGAATTACATAGTGCACACCCTTAAAAACATGGGATGTTAAACAAGAGAGACACAGCCAGCGCAGACAGCCATTATATGGTACAAAGCAACTAAATGAAAGAAGAAATGAATCAATTGCTTCTTAATGTAATGAAATCAGACAAGTACCTTTTCCATTCCTTTAATGAGAAAGTAACCGCCTGAATCAAAAAGGCAATCCCCTTTGTCATGTGTGTTAAGCCAGCAAAGGACAGATCGGACCATGACAGGAATCCTACCTATCATGATCTCCTTAGTCTCCTCATCTATTATCTTTCTGCCCATGTAAGTCTCCTTCCCTGAAGATGAGGACCCAGTCTTTCCTTTGTCACTGCACCAGACCTTCCCTGAAGATGAGGAGGACCCAGTCTTTCCTTTGTCACCCCCCTCGTGTGAGACTTTCCCTGAAGATGAGGGCCCAGTCTTTCCTTTGTCACTGCCCTCATGCGTATATACCTACAAATGGAAAATCACTTGAATTCCTGTCTTTACTCTTTTACCTTTCGTACATTTTACCCAATGTAATGCTGTAGCAGTGAGTATTACACAACATTTGCAGCATTGGATGAATACAACCTGAACATATGGGGTTTTAATAAAGCAGCATTATTTAGGCTCATAATTTGAATACAGAATTCAATACCCATTACAGAGTCAAGATGTTACTCATACCATTTCTAAACACATGAAACAGATGCTTTAAATGGCCCCATGAAAATCCAGTCAAGCATTTTTAATCCTTATTCATTGTTCCTAAAACTCTCTACAGAGACTAAATCTAACCTCTTCTTTTAATATATATATACAAATTGACACCAAGGGTTTGGCCAACAAAATAAACGACTAAGTTGAGATATCAAACCAATAGTATGCTTACTTTAAATCAATTTAACACCACAAAAGATATCAAACCACAAGACAGTCTATCCAACCTTCAAACCAATGGTATGCTTACTTTAACCTGTTTTCGTTTCTACCAAAAGAAAAGCATGCTATTGAAGGAAAGAAAATAACAGTGTCGTCACCTAACTAGTGATATCTTTTTCAATCATCCTAATCCAAAGCAACATATAAAAATGAAAAATGTTTGATCTAAATTGCAAAAAGACAAAAACACAATTCTTTTAGTTCTCTTTGCTTCATACCTGAATCTTCATTTCAGCCATAAGCGGGGCAGAGTAGGTCATGTTTTGCAACCGCGCATGTCTCGGTGTCATCTTAACCATCTCAGGCACATCTCCCTTGGTGTTCCAAAATGTTGGCCTCTCTAGCTTGACCTTTCCAAATGAGATGGTCGCATGTTTCCATGCTGAGTCACCTTTCTTTGAGGGGTCATATCCTGGCTCAACGTTAAACTCGCCTAAGGAGTCAAACAACTCTTGGATACCATGCTCAACAAAGTCGTTGTAAGAGCTGATTTGATGGCTGATGAGACCATATTCTTCGAAAAAGGCTCGCGCCGCTTCCTTAGAAAATTTCTCGAGTTTTTCAATCTGGCTTTCAGGATCATGGTCAATGTCCATGTCTGTCGGCCCTTGAGAGGTCGAAGCAACATCAGCCATTTTCAGAATGGACCTTTAATCTGCATATACAGAAGAGAAATTATTCTCTAAATAATATCAGCTATTTGGGACTGGGTGTTGAATCAAACTATTTATTTTTTTTCTACTAAATTGGACTGAAATAGGACCCTAATCTATGTAATAGAGAAAACCCAATAAGAGATATTTCAGATTTGAGGAAAAATCTTACCAAATCGAACCTACCTAACCTTAATTTTTAGGTTCGATTTCAATTGGAAGCGGAAACAAGCAAACAGAAATTATAGAGAAAGGAAGTGTGTCCGAAACGTATACATTTCAGGTTTTTCTCAGATACTCAGACTCTATTCTTCTCCAACCTCTTAATTTTAAGAAAAGGTTTAACACAGTGAGAGCAACTCCAAAAAAAGAAACAATTTCAAGCACAAATTAAGTCACATTTCGAGCATACAGCGAAAATTTTTCCACTAAAAGAGTTCACTAGGGATTTTGAGCCGTACCTTCGACGAAATCTTTCAGAGAGGGTTGTTGAGCTGAGGGATTCTTCACACGAATGTTGCTTCTCGCGATCGTATCGCCTTATTTCTCCTTGGAGTTGGGAAAGAGAAAAGAGAGAGAGAGAGAGAGAGAGAGAGAGGAACTGGAGGACAAAGGGGTTATGAAAGGGTTTTAGTGCTTGCTTTTTTTTTTTAAGACAATTATTTTATTAATTTAAATAAGACAAGATTTTCGTGACCGTATAGGATCGTATTCTATGAGGATTATTTATTTATTATCCTGTAGGATGAAATAACAAATTCATATTATATATGGTAATTATTTATAATATTTATAATTAGTTAATTACGCAAAATTGATTCAATTAGACATTAAATGTAGTTTTATTTAATATAGTTCTAATAAATAATAAATATATACACTGTTTTAAATATATGTACGTAATATTATAATATCATAAAATTATATGTTTGCAGACATTACATAACGTACAAAATGCTGATCATTATTATGTATTTAATACTTTTCTACGAACAATATAGATTTCAAAGATTAAGAACAAGATATGGTTAAGCGTAATTTTCCATAATTATAGATAAAAAGTACCTTATTTTATTACCTAATTTATGCGTATCCGTTGATCTTTTCTCATAAACAGTGATGAAGGGCACATTTGGAACTTACTATTACTGACACATGACAGAGCCAGGAATCAGGTACGAAAGGACTGAGACAATACAACCAAAATTTTGCTGTCCAGTGCATTAATGCCCTCAATTAACTACAAATCATACAATGATCCTGGTCTCTAACTTTTTTGTCATGTGGCCGTATGGGTGCTGGATAACAAAAAAAATACAGTTCGTTTTACAAGAGTATAATCGTTACTATTTGGATTGTATTTTGTAAATATATCTATAATTTTTGTTAAATTTTACTAATCTGTACTTTCTCTGTTATAAATTTTAAAAATTAACAAATAGAAAAAACGTAGAACATAGAATTACTGTTTTTTAAATAAAGATAGGAACGTCTCCACTGTCAGTACAAACTAATTAATTATCAAGAACAAGTTTATTGTGCATCATGATGTATATGACCTTCCAGGAGCGAAAACAGGATTGACAGACGGGGGCAGTGAAAGTCTGAAATATTAAATTAACACTAAAGTTAACCTATATTTAAAATCTTTATACGGTCTAGAATGTGATTCAAAACTTACTTATTAAAAAATATTAAATTATACATAGAATTTACGCATATAATGTGCAAATAATACATCATTTGAGCATTTCAAGCAATTCTGCAATCATTCTAAGTCATGATCACAATAATTTATATCTAAGCTCTCTATATGGTATGAAATATGATTCGGATCTTACTTAATAAAAAATATTGCATTATACAAAGTAATTATGCATATAATGTGCAAATAATACATATTCTAAGTATCCTTTGAACATTTCAAGTGATTTTGCAACAATTCTAAATCATTTGATCACAATAATCTATATTCAAGCTCTATATACTGTCTAGAATATGTTTCAGATCTCACATATTTAATAAATATTGGATAATACATGGTAATTCACCTATAATTACCAAATAATGCATAATAAGAGTATCATTTGAGCATTTCAAGTGATTCTGCTTTTATTTAAAGTAATTTGATCATAATAATCTATATTTAAGCTCTTTATATTTAAGCTCTTTATATGTTCTAGAATATGATTCAGATCATACTTATTAAAAAAAACATATGATTATTGATAGCTATTATGCATATAATGTGCAAATAATGCAAATTCTAAGCATCATTTATGTATTTCAAGGATTACTCATTCATTCTAATTCATTTCATCACAATAATCTATATTTAAGCTCTCTATATAGTCTCGAATATAATTCAGATCTTATTTATTCAAAATGTTGCACTATACATTGAAAAAACGCATATAAATTACAAATAAAGCTTATTTTGTGTATCATTTGGAAATTTATAGCCATTCTGGATTCGTTTAAAGTAATTTGTTCATAATAATCTATCTTTAAACTCTTTACAAGGTCTAGCATATGATTCAGATATTACTTATTAAAAATATTGGATTATACATAATAATTACACATAATGTGCAGATAATGTATATTATGCGCATCATTTGAGTATTTCAAGGGATTCTACAGTCATTCTAAGTCAGTTGATCACAAGAATCTATATTTAAACTCTCTAAATGGTCTAGAATATGTTTCAGAACTTATATACAAAAAAAATTTGGATTATACATGGTAATTGCGCATATAAATAGCAAAAAAATTAATGAATAATCTGAGAATCATTAGAGCATTTCAAACGATTCTGCTTTTCGTTTACAGTAATTTGATCACAATAATCTCTATTTAAGCTCTTTTATACGATCCAGAATATGATTCAGATCTTACTTATTAGAAAATATCTGATTATAGTTAGCTATTACAAATATAATGTGCAAATATGCATATTCTGAGCATCATTTATGTATTTCAATTGATTCAGCATTCATTCTAAGTTATTTCATCACAATAATATATATTTAAGCTATTTCTATAGTCTAAAATAAAATTCAGATCTTATTTATTCAAAATGTTTAGAATATTTTTGTATTATACGGTCTAGAATGATTCAAAACTTAAAAATTATTGTATTATACATAGTAATTCCGCATATAATGTGCAAATTATATATATTTTCTGCATCATTTGAACATTTCAAGCGATTCTGCAATCAGTAATTTGATCAAAATAATCTATATTTACGCTCTCTATATGGTATGGAATATGATTCAGATATTACTTATTAAAAAAAATATTACATTATACAAAGTAATTAGGCATATAATATGCAAATAATGCATATTGTGCGCATCAATTGAGCAATTCAAGCGAATCTGCAACCATTCTAAGTCATTTGATTATAATAATCTATTTCTAGCTCTTTATACGGTCTATAATATGTTTCCAATCTTACATATTAAAAAAATATCGGATTATACATTGCAATTGCGTATATAATTAGCAAATAATGCACAGTCTGAGCATCATTTGAGCATTTTTAAACAATTATGCTTTCGTTTACAGTAATTGATTACAATAATCTATATTTAAGCTTTTTATACGGTCTAGAATATGATTCAGAACTTACTTATTAAAAAATATCTGATTATGGATAGCAATTACCAATATAATATGCAAATAATGAATATTTTGAGCATCACTTATGTATTCCTAGCGATTCAGCATTCAGTCTAAGTCATTTCATCACAATAATTTATATTTAATCTCTTTATATGGTCTAGAATATAATTGAGATTTTACTTATTCAAAATGTTCCATTATACATTGAAAAACACATATAAATTGTAAATAAAGCTTATTCTGTGTCTCATTTGGAAATTTCTAGCGATTCTGGATTCATTTAAGGTTAATTGATCATAATAATAATCTATATTTAAATTCTTTTATGGTCTAGAATATGATTCAGAACTTACTTATTAAAAAAATGGATTATACTTGGTAATTATGCATATAATATGCAAAATAATGCATATTTTGTGCATGATTTGAGCATTTCAAGCGATTCTGTAATTATTCTAAGTCATTTGAGCACAATATTCTATATTCAAGCACTCTATATGGTCTATACTATGTTTCAGATTTTACATATTATAAAATATTGGATTATACAGGGTAATTGCGCATATAATTAGCAAATAATGCACAATCAGAGCATCATTTGAGAATTTCAAGCGCATATATTTAAGCTCTCTACACGTTGTAGAATATGATTCAGATCATACTTAATTAAAAAAATATATATGATTATTGATAGCTATTATGCATATAATGTGCAAATAATGCATATTATGAGCATCATTTATGTATTTCAAGTGATTTTGCATTCATCCTAAGTCATTTCATCACAATAATCTATATTTAAGCTCTTTATATAGTCTAGAATATAATTCAGATCTTATTTATTCAAAATTATTCACTATACATTGAAAAAACGCATATAAATTGCCAATAATGCTTATTTTTGTGTATCGTTTGGGAATTTATAGCGATTCTGGATTTGTTTAGAGTAATTTGATCACAGTAATAATATTTAGACTCTTCATACGGTTTAGAGATTCAGAACTTACTTATTAAAAAAATATTGGATTATACATAGTAAATAAGCATATAATGTGCAAATAATGCACATTTTAAGCATTAATTGAACATTTCAAACAATTATGCTTTCATTCTAAGATATTTGATCATAATTATCTATAATTGAGCTTTCAGATCTTACTAATAAAAAAATATTGGATTATACATAGTAATTGTGCATATAATTTGCAAATAATACATATTCCGAGCATCATTTGAACATTTCAAACGATTCTGCATTCATTCTAAGTGATGAGATCACAATAATCTATATTTAAGCTCTCCATACGGTCTAGAATATATTTCAAATCATACTTATAAAAAATATTGAAGTATACATGGTCATTGCGCTTATAATTTGCAAATAATGCATATTCTAAGCATTATTTTAGCATTTTAAGTGATTCTGCTTTCGTTTGAAATAATTTAATCACTATAATCTATATTTAAGCTCTTTATACAGTCTAAAATATGATTCAGATCTTACTTATTAAAAAATATCTGATTATAGATAGCTATTGCGAATATAATGTGCAAATAAAACATATTCAGAGCATCATTTATGTGTTTTAAGCGATACTGCATTCACTCTAAGTAATTTCATCATTATAATCTATATTTAAGCTACTTATGTAGTCTAGAATATAATTCAGATCTTACTAATTAAAAATGTGACATTATACATTGAAAAAACACATCTAAATTGCAAAATAAAGCTTATTCTGTGTATCGTTTTGGAATTTAAAACAATTCTGGATTCTTTAATGTAATTTTATCACAATAATCTACATTTAAATTCTTTATACGGTCTAGAATATGATTCAGATATTTATACGCATATAATATGCAATTAATGCATATTCTGTACATTATTTCAGCATCTCAAACGATTCTGTCATCATTCTAAGTCATTTTATCATAATAATATATATTCAAGCTCTCTAAATGGTCTAATGGTCTAAAATATGTTTCAAATCTCACATATTAAAAAGTATTGGATTAAACAAGGTAATTGCTCATATAATTAGCAAATGATAAATAATCTATGCATCATTTAGGTATTTCAAACGATTCTGCAATTATTCTAAGTTATTTGATCGCAATAATCTATATTCAAACTCTCTCTACGGTCTAGACTTTGTTTCAGATGTTACATAACAAAAAATAATGGATAATACATTGTAGTTGTGCGTATAATTAGCAAATAATGCATAATCTGAGCATCATTTGATCATTTCAGACGATTATGCTTTCGTTTTAATGTAATTTGATCACAATAATCTAAATTGAAGCTCTTTCTACGGCCTAGAATATATTTCATATCTTATTTCATATCTGATTATAGATAGCTATTACGCATATAATATACAAATAATGCATATTCCGAGCATCATTTATGTATTCCAAACAGTTCTGCATTCATTCTAAGTCATTTCGTCATAATAATTAATCTATATTCAATCTCTCTAAATGGTCTAGAATATGTTTCAGATCTTACATATTAAAAAGTATTGGATTATACAAGGTAATTGCGCATGCAATTAGCAAATGATGCATAATCAGAGAATCATTTGAGCATTTCAAGTGATTCTGCTTTCGTTTAAATTTGATCACAATAATATATATTTAAGCTATTTATTCTGTTTATAATATGATTCAGATCTTACTTATACATTGTAATTACATATATAATGTGCAAATAATACACATTCTAGACATCATGGATGTATTTCAAGCGATTCTGCATTCATTCTAAATCATTTCATCATAATAATTTATATATAAGATCTTTATATAGTCTAGAATATTATCCAGGTCTTATTTATTAAAAATGTGGCATTATACATTGGAAAAACACATATAAATGGCAAATAAATCTTATTTTGTGTATCGTTTGGGAATTTATAGTGATTCTCGATTCGTTTAATGTTATTTAATCACATTAATCTACATTTAAATTTTTTATACAGTCTATAATATTATTGAGAACTTACTTATTAAAAAATATTGGATTATACATGGTAATTACACATATAATGTGCAAATAATACATATTTTGTGCATGATTCGATCATTTCAAGCGATTCTGCAATTATTATAAGTCATGTGATCAAAGTAATATATATTCAAGCTCTCTATACGGTCTAGCCTATGTTTCAGATCTTACATATTAAAAAATAATGGGTTATACATGGTAATTCTGCATATAATTTGCAAATAATGCACAATCTGAGCATCATTTTTGAATTTCAAGTGATTTTTCTTTCGTTTAAATAGTTTAATCACAATAATCTTTATTTAAGCCCTTTATACAGTCTAAAATATGATTCAGATCTTACTTATTAAAAATATATGATTATAGATAAGTATTATGCATAATTAGTGCAAATAATGAACATTTTAAGCATCATTTTATCTATTTCAGTCGATTTTCCATTTATTCTAAGTCATTTCATCGCAATAATCTAAATTTATGCTCTTTATATAGTCTAGAATATAATTCACATCTTACTCATTCAAAATGTTTCATTATACATTGAAAAAATGCATATAAATTGCAAACTAAAGCTTATTATGTGTATCGTTTGGGAATATATAACAATTATGGATTCGCTAAGTAATTTGATCACAATAATCTATATTCAAACTCTTTGTACAGACTACAATATGACTCATATATTAATTAGTAAAAGATATTGATTATACATAGTAATTACGCATATAATATGCAAAATAATGCATATTATGTGCATCATTTGAGCCTTTTAAGTAATTCTGCTATCATTCTAAGTCATTTGATCACACAAACTATATTCATTCCTTCTAAACGGTCTAGAATATGTTTTATATAATACTTACTAGAAAATATTGGATTATGCAAAGTAATTACGTATATTATGTGCAAATAATGCATATTTTGTGCACGATTTCAGCTTTTCATACGATTCTGCAATCATTTTAAGTCATTTGATCACAATAATCTGTATTCAAGCCCTCTATACAGTCTAGACTATGTTTTAGATAATACATATTTAAAAATTATGGATTATACATGGTAATTGAACATAAAATTAGCAAATAATGCATAATCTGAGCATAATTTGAGCATTTCAAGCGATTCTCCTTTTGTTTAAAGTAACTTAATAGCAATAATCTATTATAAGCTCTTTATACGATCTAGATCTTACTTATTAAAGGATATAGATAACTATTACGCACATAGTGTGCATATAATGCACATTCTAGGCATCATTTATGTATTTCAAGTGATTCTGTATTCATTCTAAGTCATTTCATCAAAATAATCCATATTTAAACTATTTAAAAATGATCCATATTTAAACTATATATATAGACCTTATAAAGAGTATAAATATAGATTATCATGATCAAATAACTTCAAAACGAATCCAGAATCGCTATAAATTCCCAAACATACACAAAATAAGCTTTATTTGCAATTTATATGTTTTTTTTCAATGTATAATGCCACATTTTTAATAAGTAAGATCTGAATTATATTCTAGACTATATAAAGAGCTTAAATATATATTATTGTGATGAAATGACTTAGACTGAATGCATAATCGCTTGAAATACATAAATGATACTCAAAATATGCATTATTTGCACATTATATGCGTAATAACTATCTATAATCAGATATTTTATATCAAGTAAGATCTCAATCATATTCTAGACTATATAAAAAACTTAAATATAAATTACTGTGATCAAATTACTTCAAACGAAAGCAGAATCGCCTGAAATGCTCAAATGATGCTCAGAATATGCATTATTTGCTAATTATATGCGCAATTAACATGTATAATCCAATATTTTTTAATATGTAAGAACTGAAACATATTCTAGACCGTACAAAGAACTGAAATACAGATTATTGATTCATTGTAATAAAATGACATAGAATGGTTGCAGAATCACTTAAGTGCTCAAATTATGTGCAGAATATATTGTTAGGCGTAATTACTTTCTATAATCCAATGTTTTTTTAATAAGAAATATCTGTATCATATTCTACACCATATAGACAGAATAAATATAGATTACTGTGCAGAATAATTGAAAAATATCTTGAAATGCTCAAATGATGCACTGAATATGTATTATTTGCTTATTATATGTGTAATTACATTGTATAAATTCCCAAATGATAAACAAAATAAGCTTTATTTGCAATTTATATGCCTTTTTTCAATGTATAAAACAACATTTTGAATAAATAAGATCTGAATTATATTATAGACTATATAAAGAGCGGAAATATAGAATATTGTGATGAAATTACTAAGAATAACTGCAGATTCAATTGAAATGCATAAATGATGCTCAGAATATGCATTATTTGCACATTATATGCGTAATAATTATCTATAATCAATTTTTTTTTATAAAGTAAGATCTGAACCATATTCTAGACCGTATGAAGAGCTTAAATATAGATTATTGTGATCAATATACTTCAAATGAATGCAGAATCTATTGAAATGCTCAAATGAAGCTAATATTATGCATTATTTGCAAATCATATGCGCAATTACCATGTATAATCCAATATTTTTTTAATATGAAGATCTGAAAAATATTTTACACCGTACAGAGAGCTTAAATTTAGATTGTTGTAATGGATAACATAAATTTAGCTTAAATTTGCATTATTTTCGTATTATAAGTGTAATTTTTATGTATAATCCAATAATTTTTAATAAGGAAGATTATCGTGATCCTAATGACTTAGAATGAATGCAGAATCATTTCAAATATTCAAATGTGCTCAAAATATGTATTATTTGCAAAATGTAAGCATAATTACTATGTATAATCTAATATTTTTTTTATTAGTAAGATCTAAAACATATTCTACACACGTATAGAGCGCTTAATTATAGATTATTGTGATCAAATGACTTAGAATAATTGCAGAATCGCTTGAAATGCTTAAATCATGCACAAAATATCCATTAATTGCACATTATATGCGCTAACCATATGTAATCAATTATTTATTAATAAGTAAGTTCTGAATCATATTTTAAACCATATAAAAGAGTTTAAATATAGATTATTGTGATCAAATAACTTTAGACGAATCCAGAATCACTATAAATTCCCAAACAGTACACAGAATAAAGCTTTATTTACAATATATATGGGTTTTTTCAATGCAACATTTCGAATAAGTAAGATTTGAATTATATTTTGGACTATATAAAGAGCTAAAATATAGATTATTGTGATGAAAGGACTTAGAATGAATGCAGAATCACTTCAAATGCATAAATGATGCTTAAAGTATGCATTATTTACATATTATATGCGTAATTACTTTGTATAGTCCAATGCTTTTTAATATGTAAAATCTAAATCATATTCAATATCGTATAAAGAGCATAAATATAGATTATTGTGATCAAATGACTTAGAATGATTGCCGAATTGCATGAAATGCTCAAATGGTGAAGATAATATGTATTATTTGCACATGATATGCGCAACTACTATGTATAATCCAATAGTTTTTAATAAGTAATTTCTGAATTATATTCTAGACCGTATAAAAAGTATAGATATTGATTATTGAGATCAAATTACTTTAAACAGATCCAGAATCGCTCTAAATTTCCAAACAATACACAGAATAATCTTTATTTGCAATTTATATGCATTTTTTCAATGTATAATGCAACATTTTGAATAACTAACATCTAAATTATATTCTAGATGATATAAAGATCTAAAATATTGATTATTGTGATGAAAGAACTTAGAATTCATGCAGAAATACATAAATAATGCTCAGAATATGCATTATTTACATATTATATGCGTACTTACTTTGTATAATCCAATGTTTTCTAATAAGAAAAATCTGACTACATATATTGTGCATCATTTGAGCATTTCAAGCTATTCTGTAAGTATTCTAAGTCATATAATCACAATAATCTTTATTCGAGCTCTCTATACTGTATAAAATATGATTCCGATCTTATTTATAAGAAAAAATATCTGATTATATTTATACATAGGAATACTCATATAATGTGCAAATATTGCATATTTTGTGCATCATTTGAGCATTTTAAGCTATTCTAAGTCATTTGATCATAATAATCTATATTCAAGCTCTCTATACAGTTTAGAATATGTTTCAAATCTTATATATTAAAAAAATAGATTATACGTGGTAATTGCGCATATAATTAGAAAATAATGCATAATCAGAGCATCATTTGAGCATTTCAAGCGATTCTGCTTTTAATTAAACTAATTTGATTACAATAATCTATATTTAAGCTCTTTATACAAACTAGAATATGATTCAGATCCTACTTATTAAAAAAAAATCTGATTATAGATAGCTATTACGTATATAATGTTCAAATAATGCAAATTGTGAGTATCATTTATGTATTTCAAGTGATTCTGCATTCAGTCTAAGTTATTTATTCACAATAATCTATATTTAAACTCTTTATATACTTTAGAATATAATTCAAATCTTATTTATTAAAAATGTAATATTATACATTGAAAAAATACACATAAATTGCAAATAAAGCTTATTGTATGTATCGTTTTGCAATTTATAGTGATTCTGGATTTTTTTAAAGTTATTTGATCGCAATAATTTATATTTAAACTCTTTATATGGTGTAGAATATGATTCAGATCTTCCTTATTAAAAAATATTGAATTATATATAGTAATTACGCATATAATGTACAAATAATGTATATTATCTGCAAGTTTGAGAGCATTTCAAGCAATTCTGCAATTATTCTAAGTCATTTGATCACAATAATCTATATTCAACCTCTCTATACGGTCTAGGCTATGTTTCAGATCTTACATATTAAAAAATATTGGATTATACATGGTAATTGCGCATATAATTAGCAAGTAATGCATATTTTGAGCATTTCAAGTGATTATGCATTCATTCTAAGTCATTTGATCACAATAATCTATAATTAATCCTCTACATATGGTTTAGAAAATGATTCAGATCTTATTTATTAAAAATATTAGATTATATATATTAAAAACGCATATAATGTGCAAACAATGCAAATTATTTGAACATTTTAAGGGATTCTGCATTCATTCTAAGCATTTCATCACAGTAATCTATAATTAAGCTCTCTATATTGTCTAGAATATGTTTCAAATCTTACTTCTAAATAATATTGGATTTTATACACAGTAATTATGATTATAATTTTTAAATAATGCATATTTTGAGCATCAATTGAGCATTTCAAGTAATTCAGTTTTTGTTTAAAGTAATTTTATCACAATAATTTATATTTAAGCTCTCTATATGGTCTAGAATATGATTCAAAACTTACTTACTAAAAAATATTGGATTATACATAGTAATTACGCATATAATGTGCAAACAATGTATATTATGTGCATCATTTGAGCATTTCAAGCGATTTTGCATTCATTATAAGTCATTTTATCACAATAATAAAAAAATATGCTTATTATACGGTCTAGAATATGATTCAGATCTTACTTATTTAAAAAAGATTTAGAATCCTTTTCTTTTAACGTCAGATTTTAAATTAGCCACAAACAGATTTGAAAGTTATTGAATTTCAAATTGATTGTAGTATTTACCAGTTTGTGATAATATATTTCCGTTGATCCTTTAGTTTAATTAATATTGTTGTCCTGTATCTTAATTTTAATAACCAAATTACATTATTGGCAACAACATTAAAGTATTTTATGATCTATTAAGTTTGCAACATAATTTAAATAAATTTATCTCATTAATTTCCTCTTCAAGGCCTATATGAAAAATGCCAATTCTGTCTTATAATTTTTGTTTTCTAAGCAATTGACATTACTAATTGCTTAGATCCCGCCTATATGAAAAATGCCAATTACAGCGTTAAAAAGGGCTAAAAAAAATCACGCAAATTATATTAAAATATTGATATTGATTGATATTGATGACTATATTGGAGATTAAGCTCATTATAACTCTTGAAGACCAAACCATTCTTAAAGACATCATCTTGAAGACTACAAAAATTATTATGCCCCTCAATCATCGTGTCACCTTGTTGACTTGAATCTGATGCAGCTTCTAACTCCGAGTCTGTACTTGAGTCTGAATCAGAGTCGAAGTCGGATAGTTCGGCTCGCACTACGTCATAATTGCAATTGATATGGAACAGTCATATCGTATTTCACCAAGTTGAAACTCATACTGATAATAATAGTGAACTGGAAATTTCATATAACAAACTATATAACTTCAGCATATGTGGGTCAATTGATATATATTAGGGAACTGGAAATTAATTTGTATTATAAATTTATAATCACTAGATATATGTGGGATCAAGCTATTCATTCGTTGTCAAGCATCGATTCCAAATTTCCAATACATATATATACTTGTTCTAGTCAATAAAGCAAAGTAAATTTTGGCTCTTTTAGCGGACAAAGTAGGTTGATTCTGGCATAGCCGAGGCATGTACTGATATATTATCAGAGTTTGTTGCTCCAAGTCCTGCAATTGCAGTTGCAGGATAGCAAAATTAGCTTGTACATATTCAGTGCATTAACATATAATGGTGCTGCTACTGTTTTACCATCCCTGTCCAAAAAAATTAGAAGACTCTAAAAGTTACAAGTTAGAGGAAGGTTTGTTTCTATGTTGCTAGTGAAGCAAGGTATTCCTCAAAAATGCAAGCATTTAGTATGAATGCTCATGGTCTAGTATTTGATCTAAGTCAAATCTCAGACCAAAACAAGCATAATACCAGAACTTGATTTACTCGGTAGCTCTCAAGACTCAGTTTAACGGCAAATTCATACGAATTACAAAAATACCCACAGTTAACCGATTTAGTAATGCAATATTGGGTTGTGAACCATGCTTGACATACCATTCCTCTGGAAATTTGTGGCATCAAATTGACTTTTGTCCATCTTTTAGTTTTGCATCTTAAGAAAGCATTGCAGAACTTCACATATTAGCTTCTTACTAGTGTAAAATAAAGGAACCTTGCACTGACCACAACTGCACAATCCCTAATTGATTAGTGCCAGACCAAAACTCATTCATGCAGATCATGGGTATGGTAAATAGGTATCCTGCTTATAACTCACAACTGTATCAAAATCAGAAAGGTACAGGCAAACACAAACAAAAACAAGAAAAACCAAACTCAGACCATTAACTTTTCACATACATCTACACTTTTCTGAAGCCATCAGAAACTTTATTGCAACAGAACATATAACAGCAAAGCCATTAGAGTGCAATTGAGGAAATCAATGCAGCTTAAATCCCAATTCCTCCCAGCACAACACTGTAGCAGCAACCATAAGCTGTTAAAGTCACATTTCAGATAAGCTTGACACAAATCAACAAAATATGACAATTTGAGAGACTCAAAGTTACTCAAATTGTGGCCATGATCTTCAATCGACAAAATTTCACTTCCTTCCCTTTCTAATCTCCGTTTCTCATTACTACATTAAGCAATGTCAGGAATCAGTAGCGAGGCTTCATGTGAGAATGAAAAAAGGTAAATTAGAGGGAGGGGGCTTTTGTGCACCTGTGACATATTGATACCAACCAAAGAATGCCATGGAATTACTATATGTGTTCTTCTTATGTTACATACTAAAATTTTGGGTTACACTGATGCTCCTATTACAATAAAAAAAAAAAATACAAAACTCAATAAATTATTAAATGAAGACAAAGATGAAATCACCTGTTAGGTCGTCTGAATTTCCATGAAGCTTTTATTCTTCATTTGCTTAATATCTGAAGTTTAGAACACATTACTGAGGTTCTGATCAATAAAGTAAAAATAAACAGAAAAAAAGTTGCTAAACTGCAACTTTGAATATTCAATTACATCATTATGCCTGCAAAGCACAGTTATTTTGATGCAATATCCAGCTAAAAGACCTAAATAAATCTTGAAAATAACAAATAATACAAAAGACACTTAATTCAGCTGTTAGACTGAATTTTGAACATATCAGAAAAATTTATAGCTGTAAAGCAATTAAAGCAGTTGCACTTGATCACCAAAAGAACCAAAAAAAAAAAAAAATATTGATGAGACAGGAATGACTCTAGGAGTAGGTTTTGAATTTCTTACAATGGCTAATGAAGAGGAAAAAAAATGAAAGAATCTGGCCCTGGCAATATTGGCACCTAAGCTCGATAGTGGTACCTCCTTGATGACCTCTGAAGCATTTCAACTTTCATTCAACAGCATGTGCAATAGAGAAAGGAGAGTGCCGTCTATGATGGTAGGACAAGGCAATACTATGTTTGAGACAGAAGTGAGCATCTATTTTTTTTTTAATTTTTAACTTTTATTTCAAAATTGAAGTACATGATCAAGATGTAGACTGGAGGTCACAATTGTTAGTAGCATCAATTTATGGAGAGGGGTGGGTTGGTGGGAGATGAGAGAGATTCAAACAACCACAGAAGATTCAGACAGGTTAAATATATTTGGTCAGCACTAATTTACATTCCATATTTTCTCCAGACAGAATGGGCAGATTTTCTTTACTCTTGTTAGGACTTAGGAGCAATCTTACAGTGTACAGAAGTTTGGTTACTGGTTTAATAAAACAAATGTACCAGTGAGTAAATAAAAGCTAGCCACTCATTTGTGCAAACCAAGTACTGAAACGAACACTTACTAGCTTAATATGGTTCGTTAATTTGAAAAGCTTTGAGCACATCTGCTCTAAAATAAAGCTCGACAAATGTTTACAAGGACACTGATGACAACAAAACAATTCATATATGCAAACTTAATAATGCATGTATTTACTGGTAAAAGTATTTTTCTTTTAAAATTTGTAATTACTGGTGGGAGTATTAGTTCAACTTAGGTATTCCTTTATGAGAAATTTATATACAGCTTTTATACTATGAAATTTTATGGTAGGCAGTATCAAGGATCCACAATACAGAGAAAGAAATCAAGTAACAGCATAATAGCACCGCAGAACAGAAGAATCATCTAGATGACTAAACTCTTTATTCACAAATTACAAAACCAAGTTTTGGCACCTTCAAGTTTCAATGACTACATAAGAAAAGAAGTAACATACAGCCATATTATACGAGTTCACTCGTCACAACATTTTGAGTTTCTTTTTTAAACATATAAAACCAACCTAAATGGCAAATCATACAATTCAATATAGATCTGCACCCAACACACAAAGAGGCAGTTCCATAAATTCCACAATAACCTCTTGCAACACACGCATGCCAACAACAAATTCAAGACAACCTATTAATGCCCTCACACATTCCCACCATCAACAGCATTCCTTAGGTTCCCTCCAAACAGAGACATGAGCCCACCACCATGCACCCTGCCTTCAGGCACCACAAATGCTGCACCCTCTCTGCCCCCAGGCCTTACTGACCCAGCCATAGAATTGCTAGAATAGGACTTCATAGAGAGTGGAACCAATACCTGCGGCGGTATGAGCAGCTGCTTCTTTCCAGTCGTGCCATCTGGAGACTCAACACAATCTGACAATGTGCTCATGCCAGAATATGAGTTTTCATTTTCCAAACTGTTACCCCCTCTTATCGAACTAGAAACAATCCCCCTGAACAGTCCAGGTGCGATCATGCTCTTGGCCTTACCAGCATTCTGCTCCATCTGGGCAGCCATAAGACTGCCATGGGCTGCACACAGGCCACTCTTTCCCCTAGCAAACTTCTCACACCCAGTGGACCAGGTGCATCTCTTGCCTCCACCGTGCGCTTTGCAGAAATCAGTGCTTCCCTGCGCACTCTTACCGCACCCTTCATGCTTACACCGCTTTCCACCGCCATGCCTTACACAGTAGTCTGTGCGGCCACGGGCACTCTTGCTACAACCATCAACTTTGCAACGTTTGCCCCCACCATGTGCCACACAAAAGTTTGTACCCCCATGTACACTCTTAGGGCAAACACCCCCACCTTCAAAAAGGCACCTCTTGCCGCCTCCATGGCCCTTGCACAAAGGAGTACTGCCTTCTGCACCCTTTGTACAGCCTTCAAAAATACACCGCTTGCCTCCACCGTGTGCCTTACAAAACATGGTGCTGCCTTGGGCTCCCTTGGCACAATCTGGGTATTGGCACCGGCGGCCACCGCCATGAGAGATGCACAGACCAGCCTGTCCCTCTGCACTCCTGGTGCAACCTTCAATCTTGCATCGTTTTCCACCACCATGCCTAATGCACAAACCAGATTTTCCTCTTGCGGCCTTGTTGCAGCCCTGATGGCCACATCGGCGGCCCCCGCCATGGGCAATGCAATATTCAGTTTTACCTTCTGCACTTTTGGTGCAGCCCAGCTCCTGGCAGCGGCGGCCCCCACCATGTGCTTTGCAATAGGCCGTTCGGCTCTCTGCTCCCTTGTTGCAGCCAGGCTTCTGGCAACGCTGGCCCCCACCATGAGCAATGCATAGACCAGACGCGCCCCTCGCACCCTTAGAACAACCCTTGAACCGGCATTTCTTAGGGTGACGGTGGTGGGTCCTGCTGTCTGTAGACACACTGGTGGTTGTAACAGTGGTACCAAAGACTATCTCAGAAGTTGTACCTAGTGAGCAGTCAGTTGTGGCAGAGGGCTCTGGGCTGAGTTGAAGATCTAGAAGATCCCGGGTCTCTTGTGGGACTCCACTAAAATTGGAACCTGAGGTTGTTGGTCTCGGGGCAAAGAGAAGAGAAGGCATGTATCCACCAGAATTTCTCTTGGCAGAGGTTGACCCCTCATCAACAATTGGGAAACGATGGGATTTTTCAGTGGGAGGGGAGGGCTGGTTTGTCTCTGCACTAGGCTTGGGAAGGCCAAGTTTCAGTATACCTGGGTCCACTGATGAGAAATGCTGACCAAATAGGACAGTTGAATCTCCAGTCTTGCTTGACGATGCTAAGTGATTATCAGAAGAATAGAGATTCGGTGTGGGCCCCAGACCAAGAACCAGACGGCAGCCATCATCCTGAGGAGGGGCATGATTACTGTTTTGTGCAAATGATGACCCGAGAAGCAATGCAGGCCCACCAAAGCTGTCGATGTTGCGGTGTGTAGAGGTGGGTCCCACTTGTCCATGAATTATAACATTAGCCATGTTGAGGTCCATTTGGGATATTTGGTGAAACAGGTACAGAGGGATAAAAGTAAAGTGATATCAGGAAGAAGTTGAGGTGGGGCACTGTGGGTCTAATTTTACATAAAAAAGAGGAAGTTTTCTATAAAGCTAATATAGGTAAAATGGAAGTACATATGGAAAATTAAACCCGAGCAACCACCACTAACAAAGCCTGATGTATCCGCCCTATCCATTGTTCTCACGTTTCCCGTGCCACGATTTGGAAGATTATATCACCTACACCTACTATGCCAGCATACTTAGAGGATGAGCATGAAAACCCTTCGCAATTAATCTGCAAGCAACAGGGATAAAAAATTTAGAAAGGATTACTAAAATAACTAAGTTGAAGAAGCTTAATTCAGGAGTTAAGTACAAATTGAAAAAGAAAAAGACCTGGTGAAATAAACTGCCATATGACAATAACACTTATATTATTCCCTTATCTAAATTATCATAAAATACCCTAAATATGATGGTATAATGTTAACATTGAATGATCATAGATCAAGACCAGGCCTGTAAACACAAGCAGTTCAAATTTAGACATGTCAGACAAAGAATCATCTTTGTTGCAGCCTGGTGGAGTTGTATTGAAGAGGAAAAAAGTTATCAGAAAATAAACTACAGAAAAAACAAAACTAGTTATTTATTGGGGACTTTATTAGTTTTACAATTAGGTCTACCTTAAGGGTTAGTATTCTGGTCGTGAGCCAGTACTAAGATGCAATGTCAACAGAATATTATTACCTAAATGTCCAGTACAACACAAAACTAGCAGTGCACTAGACCTAGAGAAACCAATGTTGTGCCAAAGCTGGAGCAAGTTGGTTCTACTACTATTTACCAGTTGAAAAGCTAAATAGACCAAGTAAATCCCGTGATCTTATAGTTACCCCTTAACCAGAACCATACAAATCATGATCATAACAGTAACAGCACATGTAGAGACTGTGTCGTAACAAGTTGTATCAAATATTTCCTTTAAATCGAAATCAGCATCTAATTTTCTTTCAATTACAGTAAGGATATGCACGTATGTAGATAGATCATAAATCAATTTCTATTGACTGACTAGGTGCAGAGCAAATACCCACTTAATATATGCTGTGTTCAATTTTGTGAACTTTCTCAGACACTGATATACTGTACCAGCATATGCAACAACAGAATTTTTTTGCCATAAGAAATATTATCAAGCTATTGGAAAAGACTAATGAGGAAAAAAAAAAACACAGATAGTAAATCCAACCAAGCAACACAGCATATAAATCTTTGCAAAATATTAAATACCGGTACAAAAGGGTCAAAATAAAATCTTTAATCATTATCATTACTTCAATAAATTCAGATTTGGTCATATACAGTTACTTTCTCCAATAGATCAATTAAATAGGAATAATCAGTAAACAGACAACAAGGTTTAATAATTAATATCATGATCTGCACCGGAATAATGTTAATTAGGTTAACAGACAAGAAGGTCAAATAATTTCAGATTCAGCTCACGGGTATCTGATCTTTATAAAATTCCATTTTAAAACGGGAATATAGGAAACTAGTTGTGATCTAGTTAAATTTTATTTGTATATAATAAAAGCAAATATAGAAAAAAAAATCATACTTATCAAACGAGATACCTAAATTACTTCAATTTGAATGTTTCATCAAAGTCATTTCACAAACCAGAGAAGAGCAACAAAACCTTGACCCAAATATAATCTCGAGCGTAGAAAAATGAACAGGTCCCAATATGAATATAGTAGTAGTCTACTACAAATCACACGAATAACTTCACTAAACCAAATCAATTAATTGATCATTGATCAATTTAAGCAAATTCCCTTATAACCCCCCTCAGAAAAATTGGGTCTGAACCGTTAAAAGATCTCAAACGAAAAAGGGGGAAAACCCAACAAGTGATAGTAAAACTTGAAAAAGCCAGATTCAAATAAAGAAATTCAGAAATTAAACAAAATCAGACAGAACGGAAATCTCATCATAAAAAGGAAACTCAAATCTGAGCTTAATACACCAGACCTCTAATAATCCTATCTCAAATACACCAACACCTCAGGTTCAGTAACTAATATAGAAATTAACAGAATCGACTACTGGTAAAATTCATAACAATAGAGATAAAATCTAGAAAGAATAGAATATATGACAAGTGTTTACCTCAATAGATAACCATGAATTATTGGTCGAAATCAAAAGAGCTCCTTCAAACAGGAAAATATCAACCGATGAGCCGCGTATAAACGAAGAAGAAACGGAGAAGAGAAGAGGAGAGGAGAAGAAAGGAAGATAGCTTTATTATTTGATGCAAAATGGAATTTTGGCTTCGCTTGGGACGAATTTGTTATATATATCTATTATTAATTTACATTTAGGGTTTGAAAAGAGTGGCCAAGTGGTGGACATATAATCTGCTGCTTACACCTGGAGTACAGTCCGTACAAAACTGATATCGAATGGTTGCGGCGCACAGAGAAATGTGCATGTTTTGTACGGAGGAAATACGGGTGTTGTTAAATGTGGTTGGGATGGAAATGGTAACGGACGTGGGGGGTTAAGCTGGGAAGACGGAGGCTTATGTGGCTCGGCGCAAGGGAATTGGGTCGACGCGGCGAGCCGAGGAGGTGGTGGAAACGTGGCGGTTGGATGGGTCCCGAGCCGGTCTGGTCGAACCGGAATGGTGGGGCCAATGGAAAGCGCGCGACGGTGAGAGGTTGTTTGGCGGGTAGTTCATTTCTAGTGGCCAATCCCAAACCCGGTTTACACTTGGAAGTCGGACTCGGAGTCGGGTCAGAACCGTGTGCACTGTGCGCCTTATCCAAGTTGGATTATTTTATTGTTATAATACTTATTTAGGAGTGCTGATGGTTTGATGATAATAATAATACAACATTCAACTTGAAAATTTAAATAATTATACTAGAAAATTTAGATAATTATACTTAGACATGGCGGTCGAAGTTTCGTTGCGCAAATATTTTTTAGATTGAAGAATAATCCAATTTGTTTCGTCAAATTTGTCAAAAATTCTGATGTAAAATATAAAAGATATGCCGTAAAAAATTTGCCAAATTTTATATATAAAAATTTTCAAGTTCAAAATTAATAATTTCTGCCATAGAAAGTCGCCATATAAACTTCACATAAATTTTTTGTCCAAAAAAAACTTGCCAAAAATAACTTCTAGCACAAATTCAGATTAATCGATCAACGAAAATTGGAGAGCTCGGATCACATGTCGCAGGAGGAGATAAATTTTTTTTTCTATAGATTAGGCATAAAGTATCTTAGATTTTCAAATATATTTAATTTTAATTATTGGTACGACTATTTTTACTTTATTTAACAAAAAACTATTTTTAATTAAAAGCCAATAGCAACCACGCCTTTTAATTAATAATAAAGATAGATATAGATTAGAGAAAGAATATAATATTATAAGTATAATTCTGAACAGGTTTTGATCATAATCGTTCTTTAAAAAAAAATTATCATAAATGTTGATCCGTTATAATCAAATCTAGACATCTAGTTCATAATTTGTGTCCGTGGTGTCCGTGAAAGAATTTCTCTAATATTAATATTATATATGGTATTGTCAAGTCCTTTTCAAAAATTAATTTTGAAATTTAAATGGTTGATTTGAACTACTTTAATTACTGTGCATAAAACACACAATATTCTGCGACATGGACATCGTTAACCACCGGTGAGGAATATTCTAAGATAAGGCACATAAA
Source organism: Rhynchospora tenuis (assembly GCA_027725995.1). Lineage (NCBI taxonomy): Eukaryota > Viridiplantae > Streptophyta > Magnoliopsida > Poales > Cyperaceae > Rhynchospora > Rhynchospora tenuis. The sequence goes on along the minus strand of CM050888.1, from coordinate 154,066,986 downwards.
ATCATAATATACATCATTAAATTGCTGTCGGCTAGACCAATTATAGAGCAAGTGACTGTACTGATTTACTGTATTTTAATTTCCTAAAATTATACCCATCATTGTATTTACCCTAAATAGCCGCAACAAAATATATATATAGTGACCAGACATATTACAAGGAAATGACAAAGTGAGTTTATCAATACTTTGTTCTTACTCCAAAGATGGTGACTTGTATCAAGCTGGACAACAAACCTGCCCCAATTTTTAAAATAATTAGAATCTGGTAATATATAACATTATAACATCATCACCTAGACACCTACCATTTGGAGCAAAAAGCCACTCCACTAATCATCCCAGCATAGATTCCCATTGCCAGGTGTTGGCAAAAGATTGGAAGTACTACTTTTTATTTGGGATGTGGTTTGGGTTTGGATTTTAATAAAATTGGATCCGTTATTCAACCATTTACCCGGTTGGAACTGGAGACCCGTTAATTCTGAAGCGTTTTTTAAGGGAATCTGTACTAAAGCTATGGCCAGGGTGAATCTATCTATGTAGCGTGTGTGATATTATTGAAATTATAAACTAGATGCAAGGTTGACGAACAGATTCTGATCAAGTAAACAATGAAACAGAGAGAGTGGAATCTGAAAAAGGAGAAAGTGCATCAAAACTATTATAGGATTGTTCTGAAAACATATTTAAAAATTAAAAGATAAGTCCTTAAAATAAGTTAAAGTTTGAAGCTACCTTCTACAAACTAAAAAATTAAAATTATTAAAAGGAAAAATTTTGACTTAATTTTTAAATTCGTCATCTGAACTAATTTAATTCTTTTAAATATAATTTATTGATAAAAGTAATTTCATTGTCATCAAAAAGTCTAAATATTACAAGTTAATCATTGAACCTTATTTGTCTTCCAGGATGGCCACCATGTGTAATGTGTAAGTGGGTCGCTGACAAAGTCATAGTATACTCAAAATGCAAATACATAAATTAGACAGTGCTGCCTAAGGGCATTTAAAAAAGCAAAATAATAAAGCCAATAATTAGAAAATAATTATATTACAAATAAATTTACTATTTTTAATAACAATTTAATAATTAAAAAAAGCTCGGACTATTTTTTTACTATGTTTCTGGAAAGTTCCTCTGTGAATCACCACACGGTTGCAATGAACTGTGTATGTTACAACAAATCTGAATCTTGTCCGTTTGCCAGAACCACCACTTTTGGAAGAAAGGGTCTGTGACGTGATCAGTGAAAGAGGCACAAATTAGATGGTGCATGATAGAAGACAAAAGGAATGGGGCCCTGTTTCTTGAAAGATGGGGTTCTTATTTCTATATTTGAAGTGGATGTTTTGGATGGAACAAAAGAAAAGATGAGGTGATACTTAATTTATAATATAATTATATGACCATCTACTCAGAATGGTCGGAGCCTATATGCTATCATTCTTCCTCGTCTTACACAAATAAAAGTATAGTACAAATAAAAGTATAGTACTAACTACTAAGGTTGTTGAAACAATCGTCTTTTATTTATTTATTTATTTTTTGTTTCGTTTTCTTTTCTCTTATTTTTATCTTTTTGGATATTAATTAATTTAAATTCTCCTAGTGGCTCAATAAATGTATAGTTCATTTATGTACCAACCACTTAATATGGCGATTTGGTTTCTTTTTTTCAATTATGTGTTTGATACAAATACGCCACATCAATATCTAGATCACTATTATCTTTGAAATTTCAATTAGTATTCTGAAGTCAATATGTCATATCATTTGTTATAATTTAGAATAAGTTAACCAAATTGTAGCCATATATTATACCATTTCTAGAATGACTATTTTGACAATCTGACTGCGCCGAAATACACATACATACCTTCATACCTTGAGAGCATATATGACTCGCAACAGTAACATGTTACATGGTGAATAACTGAGTACCAAACAAGATTACCATTTAAAATCAAATGGAAATAGCAAGCAAAGACTTTGCCTTCAGATCTAGACATCCAGACCTAGTGCCACCAATAATTGGGATTCAGATAATCTGTCACGAGGTACGCGGATCGGACGGTATGAGAAGCTTTGAGATTTGTACTAACTTTGCTAAGATTTGCAAAACGAAATCCTATAAATATCAACGGTCGCGGACCGTGCAGTGCACAATTTTGAGGATAAAGACCATCGATAATTAAGCTTCCGCAATAACTGTCACTTCCTTCATTGCTTCAGCTTCGCATTTTATCATGATTTATCTATCCAACTTTTTTTGTAAACATGGTTTGAGCTCGCTAAAATAATTTGTTGTCACCACCGTCAAATTTCAATAAATTAAGAAATTCTCATTTTTTATTTGTGAAATTTGAAAAATAACCTCGTGCAAAATGTTTCTGATTGTCTATATTATTATAATTATAGCTGCTGTCAAGGTCATCAGAAAAAACACATCATTATTATAGTCGCAATCCCTCAATTATCGATACTCAACGTGTTTTAGTTCATGATCAATGATGTAGTTAATTCCCAAAATATCGTATATGTGTTATTTTAATTCCATTTTGGTTTTACAAATTAAATAATTTTCATGTATAGTACTTTAAAACTTGTATGCAAATTTTAAAAATAAAATGCTTAATTGTTCAACGAAGATGCATAATAAAGTTTCAATATTGTACTCACAACTTGCCTCAAAAAATATTGTACTCACAATTAAATAAAAGACGTGTCACTTGGAATAATGATTATATTAAAAATTCAAAATGATAAAAAAAAAAACCACCACATGAACGAGCAAACAATAAAAATCAATTATTAATTACACTACTAGAAATCAACAACTGAATCTCCGTGTACTACAAGTATGAACCAAAAAAAAAAAAAACTGTTTGTGCAGTTACTACTTTGTAACTCATGATAACAAAAAATTTCAGACCTTTAACCCCCACATAATTAATATGGCTGAGAATATATCCTTCGTTTTCGATTTTCCACTTCTAAAAATTCAAAAATGCCACTCATTTCTCCTACCGCTCGTACAATCTGTCGTCAGCTTTTCCGGCTCCTTTCCACGTGGGGCCCACCTCTTTTGTTCCCAGAAACCAGCTGAAGCCATCGAGCTGCTTGGAGCCGAGCCGAGCCGTCTTAGATGACCACTAATGAGTGGTTAAAAGTAAACGGAAGAGATTTAACGGCGTCAAGTGGTCCCCCAAAGAGGTACACAGCTCCCGCACCCAGCGCGCAGCGTATAAGCGCATGGCACCCAATTCGGAGAGGGATTTGCTACGTGGCGCGCCGTGGTTCGATGCTTATCCAGCATCTCTTTGCGCTTCCCAAGGCTGCTTTTAGACTACATTTATTATTGGTCGCACCATAACCGGAGTTGGTAATTTTCAATATAACCCTGATTATTAGAAAAATAATGTAAAAGTCTGTCAAAATTAAAATCAGATTTGTTTTGTAGAATTACAGTACGTAGATTTTATGGAGATTGGTCATGAGTGTGACTGTGTGAGGTGGAAGTGTTTTTGGAATAAAGAACCGAATTAAAATATATAATTTCATATTAGATACTCTATCAAACTAGGTCAGCAGTTTAAACCTTGGCAATGTATACTTATTTTAGATTATTCAAATTTAATGAAGTAGATTTTAAATAGTTTCCTTCATTTAATTAATTTATCCAAAACGATAATGTTTTCAGTGTATATTTGCATGCTCAACTTAAGAACAAGTACATACAAAATTTAGGACGTAGGAATGACGACTCATGGAGGAGTCATACGAATATGAGGGATTTCTTACTATATTATTAAAATATATCAACAAAAGATTTTGTGAAAATATAAACCAAATTTAGTATTGAATACTTTACTTGGTCAATTGGTTGATGAGGAAAAACTCAAATGTTGGGTATTTAAATATTTCGTATGGTTCATATAATAAACAAATAATGTTGTTGGATATATTAAATAAATGTTCCAGAAAGTAGAGCATAGTACATGATTGTAGCAGTTACTAAATTTTATGACGCAAGTGTCTAGTCAGACTAAGAGACAAATTAGTATAAGAAAACTCATGGAAGATTCAACTTATTATTAAATGCAGCTACAAATTTTAAAAAAGTCGGCTGTAGCTTTACTCAACACGTCATCTATTTTTTCTTTTTGGATTTAAATCCCGGCATATGAGCACACAATTTAATAAATTTATAGTTACATATACCATAAAAATTTAGAAACGTTTCATTTTTAAGTTTTCAATACTGGACCCAATGTCCCCATCTTCCAAATAAAATTCGGAAATGACAAAAAATAAAATAATAAATAAAAAATTGGTGCGCCTCATGGGTTGCAAGTAATGGCGCAGCGAATAAATTCTAATTCGCTGCTTTGGCACCGGAGATAGGAGGATGTGAATTCAGATAGGATAGGCCAGAAAAGATACCTCTAATACTATGTATACATCCGTGTTTCCTTCAAAAAAACGCTTACTAGCTTCTGAACACACGAATATTTACAGAGGAAACGAATTAAAAGATCCAAAAAAAGAAGGTAAGTGGCGTTACGTCTCGCGACCGCATTTCCGCGTCGCTACACCCCACGAACGGGGCGCGAGAAAGGACAAAAGAAGGAGTGGAAAGTGTGGCCTTCGAGGTGGGTTGAAAGGTAAAAGAGGAGCGAAGAAAGTGACAAAGTGCCTCGCCTTCTCATTGGCGGCTTCGGACGCTCCAGCTCAGATTGGCATTATCTGATCTCCTCTGTACTTATCATGGTAGTAAAATATGTAGCGAGTGGTTATAGAACGAGGGTAATGTTTAAAGTCTTAACTTGCCATACAAGAGGCTGTTTGGTGTAACACTCGGAGGAATCTCGCTTGCGTACTGTAAACTGGCCGTTTCGTGTCCCCTCGTATTTAAGTTTTTGATCTTCTGTCACAGAGTCTGATAAAGTATCTCGTGTGGTTGATATTATTAGTGTCCACGCATCTCTGCTTAGTTCAATATTTTTGACAAATTGTAAGGAGATGCATTATCCAAGTGCAATTTGATCAATTTCGAGTTTTTAAAAATATTTTATAAATGGAAAAATAATTATATCTCAAAATATTGGCTTTTTTTTTCTTTTTTCTAAGGCGTGATATATTATCAAAATGTTAGGCAGATGATTAACATGTTTATATTCAATTATGCTAGGTTCTTTGTAAAGGACAATACATCGGATTAAATAAAATAAAGAAAGTTAAACCTCACATCAGTGTTGTAAAAAAAATAGTCTGAATTTGGTTAATGCTATCTGTAAGTAATTGACTAATCATTACGCGACTGATCAATTAAATATCTACGGAATATATTGACTTCTTACAATTGAATGTACGAATATTCATAGTAAATTCATTAATATGTTATTTATCTACTCGATAATAGAATATGTAATAATAAAATTTGACAATAAAAACTTAACAAAAAAGTTATGATACTAAGAATCGTATAGCTCGCGATTTAAAGTAAAATTATTTTATAACTATGCATATTTACAGCTAAATAACCAGTCTTGGCTTCCATTTGAGGTAGATAACCTATAATCGTTGTTTATGACTCCCACTGTATTTCTAAAATATAATATACAAATTATGTGGCCGATTGATCTATATTAAAAACATAAAAGTATCCTATCATGATGTAAATGACAGATGGACATCTGGATCTAATTAATCAGCCACGAAGAATTTATTTTATTTTATTTACAGATCCAAGTATATAGCTAGATAAAAGCGCTAAAGACACATCAAGTTTTTCCAGTAGCTTGCGGCCATAAAAACCATTAATATATATCTTATCTTTTATCAATGCTTCCTCCAGCCGATGTACATGAATGATTGTGACTATATACAGCTGTTATCAGATTTTCTAAAACTAATTATTATTTTTTTTTTATCAATACTTCCACTATTAGTGTGAAATGTAAAAGAGTTATGTAAGTGGAATTGAAAGACCTAGCTTTTGGTCCAGCCGAAAAGACAACACATTTTGAAACAATATCCAAATTAGCATTGAACAATGTTTAATATTTTTTTTTCCTCCAACTAAAAAGTATCCCTCAATCATCTATTTTCCTTTTTGACTATCAATTTCTTAGGCCATTATGTTGAATGTCAGAAGTTAATCGTATTAGAAATGAAGATGATTAGAAATTGATTATGGAGGATATAAAATATTGAAGAAATTGATAGTCAAAAAGGAAAATAATAGGTAGGAGATTATAGAGGAGATAAAATATTGAAGATGATTAGAAATGTAATTGAGAGAAGAGACTGTAGATAATAGGTAGGAGATGATTATTATTGTTTTTAGAGTTGGTCTATAAATAGAAATTCAATACAAATTATATTTTCCATTGTTCAAACTTTTTTGTTGGCAATTATGTAATTAAAAATAGACATATCGGAATCAAAGTTGCCACTTATTTTATACTACAACATTGCATCTTTCTAAGCAGGAGAGTAAAATTTCAGATTTTAGAGTTCCCACAAAATTACAGCCCGCTAACACATTTGCTATATGAAGACCTATTATTTGTTGGTATGACACAGCAAAAACAAGAGTGCAGATTCGTGAATATACCAAGGTCATTAATTGTTTCAGCAGATGGGGCATGTCATTTTGGATCCGTTCGTTTGGTCCAACAACGAAATATGGAACTTTTTTTAAGAGCAACCGTGGTTGCATTGTCAATTTGTCATCTGAAACCAAAAAGAAATAAAGTATAGAAAGTGTGGCACGCTCGTGGTGATTATTATTTATTTATTTCAATTATTAACAGGACAACTGACGTCCTTGTGAACAAAATTTCAATATCACACTCTGTTATTTTAAAACAAAAATTTTACAAATAATTGCCCGATTACAATAATAAGTTTGACGGAAAGCATAGGTAGAGCGCTAATTATGAATTGGTTTAAAAAATTAATTAGACCCAAATTTCATAAGGTCTAAGTTGCCGAACTTCAGGAAAGGTATTTGTCTTTTGTACCTCTAAACCAATCAAACGACTAAGAATATAAATATAACAGTTCAAGCGATCACATGCCACAAAATTAGTTCCTAATTGGACAAAAAAAGTTACTTATGTGAACCAAATTAACTAAAGTCACGATCAAAGCATAAGGTGAGAGAGGCAAATAAACAAAAGCGCGCGGTGGGGTTTCGTGTACCAAAAATATTAATAATTATTAAGACCTAATTAACACAAACATGAAAGAGAACAATAGTTATCCCTTTCGTCTGATTTGGCATGATTTGGAAATTAACTAAGCGCCTATTGGGCTACTATAATTCATTAAACGACGTCATCACAAATCGATCGTAAGAATATAATTTTAAAATTTCATTTTTATAATATAAGTTTGACATTGCTTCTCGGACTGTAACCTCACCAAGGGACTTTAAAACATGTCACAGTTTGGGGGGCAGGGAATTAAGTAAGGTTTGGATGGAAATTTATTAATTAGTTCAATGTGGTTTTGTCAGTTTTCCTATGGGCTTATTGAGGCATTACCGCATTATTAGGCAGTGGGATTAATAATGCTACAGCATTGATACCCATGTTGCACACAGGTTACCATTTCCTTGACAGAGGGCACGCTAAAGTGCTTTGTTGTTGTTGTTGGGTTTTTTTGTTTTTTTGTTTTTTTTGTTTTGTTTTTTTTTTTTTTTGTGACCTAAGACCTATATGATATAAAGTAATATTGTACTTTTTCAGAATGGATTATTAAATATAATTGATTCATTTAGTCGTATATCAAATATTTATTAAAGACCTTAACCATTATTAGCTTTATTATGACTTCAAATTCGTTTGTCTGCAATTTTGATTAGAAACTAAATTAGGCGTTAATGTGTTTTACAAAGGTTCTCTATATATCAAAAACTGATAGGAAACGAAAACATTTTTTTCAACCTTAATTTTTGAATGTTGCTACCTATTCTGCTTTAGATATCACTTTCGAATTTGATCTGAAGTGCATATATTACCGGATGTTTAGTTAAATATGTCCTTAATTTTAGCATGTCGCCAACAACTCAGCAGGGACCAAAAATTTGAGCAGTATGAAATAATTCACATTTTTTTTAAGAGAGGCGCACTACGTATGATAGCCTTAAACTTGGCATATCTTGTGTTCTTCCACTAATAAAGATCGGTCACGTGTCTACTTTACACGTGATTTACACTTATTACAACTGCAATTAACATTATTCGACACATTTTACACGTAATGCTCGTTCGGTGGAAAACAAGTCCAGAGAAATCCAAAAAAAAAGAAGAAGAAGAAGAAGAAATCATAACAATACAGTTCCATCCTATTATTTTAAAAAAAAGACTATTATATAAGTTTTATAGAGAAATATTTTTAATTAATAAAAATATTGTTTGAACGAAAGAACATTTTTTTCTAAAAGAAAACATTATATTCCCCACAATACATGGAATAATTACTAGAACAAACCACTCGCCAGGCCGAGTCAAAAGATTTTCTTTAATAACTCTGGACTGCAAATTTCTAAGTCAAAATCAGATGCATAAATGGAAAAATTATATATCTTGGTTTTCTCTTTTTCCTTTTTTTTAAAAATATTTTTTCCAAGTAGCTCTTTTCACTATTAAATTTCTTTTTGATACACGTCATAATAGCCAAGTTGTATTTTCCTACTTATAATTTTCACGCACAGTTTTAAAAAATAAGAGCAAGAGTCACACATTTGGCGCCATGGACAACAATACTTGTGATTGAAGTACTTGTTAAGTTTTAAAGTACAACAAAATTGCCTTAATCAAATATTGAATTAGTAAGGTACAGAGCACAGTACCAATAATTTAATGACAGGATAATAAATAATCTGTCATCCGTCAGGTATTATTAATGCTTCTTTTTAACTAATGGCGTTCCGCCGTTCCCTGTTTCCACGTCTGTGACCATAATTAGGTCAAACTAGTACTTGTTGTTAAGTGCTAAGCATTTCTGCACTAAATTAAATTGTATTTGTCAAGACTAAACTAAAACATCAAACAGGTAACGTTTAATGAGGATGGTTCTAGTGCTATACTTTTAGGGTGCCACAAAATACCACATTTTTTTATTTTTTATTTAAAATTTTAAAATTGAAGCGTCTGATCCGAACCATTAATTTAATAATAATTAAACTGAAACGGGTAATGTTTTTATAGTCTAGTAAAGTTTGCCTAGGCATTTCTAGTAATTTGACATGGCATGTTGCAAATAAATAGCATTCGATTTGATTTAGAATTTACATGAATTATTATAATTTAAATTTAAAAATAGTAATATCTGAAATAAAATTCTGACCCAACCTAGTTCATTTGGAATAATAAGACACCCAAGTTATATTATAATTTTTCTCACCTTAGAAATTTCTCTATGTTATTTTTCTTTTAATTTCTGTAGCTGAATTATCAGATCTATCTCAGTTGCAAAATTAGCTGAATGATGGTACATATAAGCCGATTGTAGATATTACTAGTTATGTGTCAAAGTTAATTGCATTCTACGTGATTATTTTCATTTTGGAAGCAAACCATAAAATCAGCTCAGGCTAAGGAGATAATTTTGCAAGGTGTAATGATTTTAAAACAAGTAACCGTTATGCTAAGGCAAAGGTAAAAATAATCAATAATCATATATGATATACGAAAGAAGAGTTTTGATGCGTGACGATTAATCAAGACAAACTAAGAGATCAATATTTTTTTCGCTCTTTTCTGATTCTTCACCAACAGGAGAGGAGAGTATCTAATTCCCACCAATCATATTAGATTCTCTTGCAACTTGACCATCTTTTTTTTTAATTAAAAATAAAAAAAACAATTAACGCATGGTTGTCATCATGTACTTCCTTTCAAAAATATATTTGGAAAATAAAACCAAGGTTCCAGGCGATTGGCTGAACATGCTTATGTGATCATTCGTCTCCAACTAAAACAAATAAAATATCAGATTCAAGGTCAACTTTCTGTTAACCTAAGCTTTATAGTTAAGACATTAATTTGATACTGTTTTTCGAGGAATCTTGAATCCATAGTGATTTTTGAAATAACGGGTGATCCATTTCACTGAGATGATGAAAGAACAAGAATGCTCATTTTGTAATTGAAAAGAAATGTTTCAAGAGTATTTTTGTTGCCATGGGGTCCAATTTGCTAGTTCGTTTTTATTTGCGAATTATGTCGTAGAAAACTTATGTGCATTATTTAAGAGATGATTTGTACCACAGGATTGCGTTGAGTGGGCTGAGATCTCAACCCACCAACCAGCAAAAGACAAGTGTTTTTGGGCTCATGTAAATGACCAAGGATTTGTAGGTTGAAGTATTCTTTATCTTCATTTTTTCTTTTTTTAAATTTCTTTTATTACTTCTTTTATCGTCTCATATAGTTGTTGGACCTAGGCTGTCCATACATAAGAAGTTACAGTTAATATTATTATAATTTACTTCTTACTTTAAAAGTCAAGTGTGTCATTTAATTAAACAAGCTATATCAGCAAAACTGCAAAACCATTCATATATAAAAAGGGGAAAAATGAAAGTACTTATATCTCTACATAGCATGTTTCTGCTGATTCTAAAATCTGGCAGATTTTGACACAAAGAACACAAAGGAAATTATCACAAATACTTAGTCATCTTGTATTACAACAGCTTCCTCTTCTACAATGCACCAACATCTATTACTGGACTTTTCACCGCAAGTCCCTGAGCAGCAACTCTGCAAGATAAAAAAAGAAATCAAAATGTACGTAAAACTTTAAACATTTATGGAAGCCCAGATGAGATCATAGACATGAATTTTGATCAGGCTTAGTACCAGTAAGTACTCTGTCTGTGATACTCTGTACAGCACACCATTTGCTTCAAATTCAAATTGTAATATTTACAATACGCTTTCAGCTCGTGTTGTATTTGGGTTGAGAAGGAATTTTACCAACAAACTGGATGCCAAACAGATGTACATAACTACATACAGATACAGATGGTGTTTGAACCATAACACTGGAATTAAGAAGTCATAATTGACCGAATGAATTTAGTAAAAAAAAAATTAAAATAAACACCATAAGGATAATGTTTAATGGTGCATACCTTAGAACAAGTACATACAGTTATAGTGAGCCATGTCCATCCATCTATTGAAAAATTTGACGACTCGTCAGATGCTTCATGTAGAAAATATAACAGTGGAGGCATCAACTGCAACTCAAATCTTTTAGCTGAGCCACAACTTTTGCATTCCCCTGGTTTTGGTACATTTGCTACAGGAAACAGAGGATTTCCACCATAGGAGTACCTAAAGCACTGTTCTGGATATGCATCTAATTGTTTCTTAAATTTCAAATAGGTTCTGTCAGCACCTAAAGCCTTGTCATACTCATAAACCTCTCCTTCCCAGCTTTCTCCTTCGCTTTCATTCCCACTACTCTTCTCAATTTCTTTCAACGAAATGGAAGAGCAACCATCAGAATTAGTTTTACCCATCCTTCCCTTTGAGGACTCCTTCTGCGAATATATATAAAAACATGGCAGCACTGCACAAAATGAATCACATCAGTCCGATCCTTAGTACCTTTTCCAATAAATTAACCCTATTTTTCTAAATATGTCTCTGCAGTTTTAAATTAACATTTTCAAAATTTGGTAATGGTAACAAGTAAAAACTAGACTCAACAAATACAGGTAACGCTACATTATACAAAATGCTAGGGAGATATAAGAACAAATAACAAGATGGTGTAACATGAAATGGAACAATAAAGAGAAAATTCAAGCAAATAACTAAAAGAGAGTGTATAACCTGGTGTGGTTGAATCATCTATCAGTTTCTTCACAACTGGGCCTTTGACAGTTTTGTTCGTGTGCTTAGTTCCATTTTGCTTTTTAGAATTAGAAGCCAAGGTGCTAACTTGTTCAAGTGCTTGAGCCAGCTCATCTAAATCAATATCACTGTCACTTTCTTCATCATCACAATCTTTAACAGAACTACTTTGTGATGTGAGTTTATCTTGAGCAACAGAAGTAGATTGTTCTTCTGGTTGCACTGCTTTAAATGGTTCATCTTTACTTTGGATATCCTGTTTGCACCTTTGAAGTCTAAGAACCCTCCAACTGGCAAAAAAATGTTAGATATCAATGAAGAGAGAAAGAAGAAATTTAATGTTTGGTCTGTTTGGTATCATATCCTTTGTGCCAAATTGGAATTTGGTACCAGTTGCTAAAGATATACAATTGAACCCTCCAACTGGTATCATGTTCTTTAAATTTAGAGGTGGTTATTACTAACATATACAATTTGGTACCAGTTGCTAAAGATCTTGTTAAAGTGCCACAAGATTGTATTGAGAAGGTTATACATGTATTGAAAACTTTGTACCATTTAGCACTGGATCTTCATTCTGGTCAATATAGCAAAATCATATAGGCAGGCCAACAAAATAAAAAAGTCAATTAATGAAGACCGATGAGTGTACCTTTGGGGTTTACTGCCACAATCCTTCTTCATGCAACCAAGTACATAAATAACCCGCTCATCTATGCTTCTTTCTGCTATGAATAGAGGTGCATAAATCTAACAAGGAAATGTTTACCAGATTAATAAACTAAGACCCAACAGCACAAAACAGTGAAACGAATTAGGCAAAACTAACATGCCTGTGCCACCAGACAGAACTTTTCACCACATAAGCCACACAGAAGAAGCTCCCCACTAACAGGTATATCCAAATCTGGCCAATCCTACAATCAAAAGAAACAACAGCCAACAAAAAGTTACAATTTTGAATAAAGAAGGCACAAGCTTTAACCAATACAATAGTAAGTTCAAAAGGAATCATTCTAGTTACTCACAGGTAACCCTCCAATTTTGCTGGTATAGTGATCAGCCTTTTCACGGTAGTCATGGGCCCACTGCCCAGGCATGCCTAGAGTCACTTCCCCCATCCTTGAGATGCAAAGATATACTGAAATCTGAAAGCAATAATTTAATGAATTACCCCACTAAAGAGCAGGACAGACGGAAGTAAAAGAAAATCTTGCTGATGCAGTTTGGCTGGGAAACATATTCTGAATTGGCAGTGTCAGTGGAAAATAGCACGCAATGGCAACTGGGAAAGGCACGAAGGGAAACAAAGAATGAGGAGAGAGCAGATAACTTAACCCAAACTTAAAACTCCACCGCGACGGAATAAAGAATGGCCCAGGCTTTGGCTAGACCCAAATTACCATGGTTCATTTTACATGAATCATATTTGAATTGACAATTTTTAGCAATTCAGGCCAGCTCAAACTGCAATGCAATTCTGAGTTGAAAAGGCAAGCTCCAATTCAATTCGTTTGGAATTTGAGCTGCCTAGATACAATTAAACAACAACCCAATATCGGATTCAACAACAGTTCCTTAAAGAAACATCTCAATACCATCAAATTCCAATAATGTAACAGGTTACATTATTTACCTAAACTCGTTTTTTCTACCGTTTTAATTTGACATACTTATTGCCTTCAGCCGTACTAGTTTGTAAACTCTTTCTCCAACATATAGTACAAAGGTTACGATATCAGGAATTACTAATGTTTAGTACACAAACTGAAGCCAGTCTGTGTCTCTAATTGCACAACACGTACCTGAAAGATATTTATTAAAGATAACGCTTCTAGTTCCGAACCATCAAAAGAAAAACTAAGAACAAGAGAAAGAGAGAGGAGAGAGAGAGAGTGATGACCTACGCTAGTCCTAGGGAGGCAGAGGCGAAGAAGAAGAAGAGTCGACTCAACTGAGAGCGGTGGAGAGATGATACGCGCCGGCGTTGCGTTTCTGATTTCTAATTGTTGATACGTAGGAAAAAGCACGAACGGTTCAGATTAGAGTGATATGGAAAATGGAATGGATTGGATTTCTTCTTCCAAGACGGGCCTAAATTAACAAAACGGGTATCGAAATTAGAAAGCCCAATTTGTATTAGTAGCCAGGAATCCCGGATAACTTGTATGGTCTGAGCTAGTCAAAGTTCTGATTTTACTGTTTCTTGAGTTCTCCAGCTTGACTGCTTGAGCTGGTATTTCGGCTTTTTGTGTGGGAAAAAATATATTATAAATTAAGATTTCACAACAGAGTTTTCGAAACAGTTCAAGGCCCGCAGCTTTACTTGCATAATCTGTGTATTAATATTGAGAATAGTATATGAACACTAATTAGCTATATTTATATCTTAATATGTAGCACTATAATGAAATAATATAATATTTACCAACATTTGGTTTATGTGATTTGTTAGGTTTAATTAATTTTGTATTTTCAAACCGCTGTGCTTCCAAACACAAACAAAATTGATGAACGACATTTCCTATCAAAACAAATGTAGTTGACTTAAAAACTAAATAACCGAGCCATTTTTATTTAATACTCCCAAGACACATCCAAACACCACTTGGATAATTCACAACAATAAAACAAAAGCATTACGACATATGCACTTGTAAATAAAACACAATGTACTACAATATTTATGTCGTGCTAGATGCCATAAATACGTAATTTATAAATTTATCTAAACGTCCGAATCAAATTAATTGATGGGTGGTTGAACAAGTCGGTGACGAGAATAATGGCACTGGGTTTTATTTGTTGTTTTGTGAGCCCAGTATAACTAAATTCCAAAATAATGAATTTATATATAAGATCGCGATACATGTGTTCGTGAACTTAAAACATCCCATCTTATCTCGTTTATTTTTTAATGTCGTTTTTTTTTAATATATAAAACTTTACATGATATAAGTTTTCCATACACATTGAAAAGGAGAATGCGAGAGTTTGGCAAACAGGATAAAAAATTATTTAAAAATAAGATAAGATACAATTAAAATAATAATGACATTTTTTTTAAGATTTAGTAAAAAAGTTGGAAACACATAGATTATAGTCGAAGCTTGACAAGTCTGTCAATATATAATACTTGAGTTATAATAACAATATGGACTGAACAATAAATAAAGGTCGTATTTCTTAATTAAGATACTAACGAAAAGAGGAACAGTGTGTTTGCTAAGTTCACAATAAATAACATTAGGCCTAAATAATTTCTCTTAGATTTCTAGAAGTGTTATAAATTCAATGGCTTACAATTGATAATTGAATAATCTATTTAAATTTATGGACCAATAAGCATATGTAGAGCTTGGAGATCGTTATCCTGAAAACAGAACTCGCAAAAGGATCCAAATGTGTTTGGATAGTAGAATATAGCTTGGAGATCCTTATCCTGAAAACAGATCTCGCAAAAGCATCGAAATGTGTTTGGATAGTAGAATATATCCGTGTTATGTCCCTTGTTTCTAAAAAAAAATATTGCTAATCTTATGGCTAAATGTTGAAACTTTTCAAGGAAAAATTTAGGTCTTATTTTCCATTTAAATCCTGAAAAGAAGAAAATGTATTTGGGCGAGCTGGATAAAAAACGACTTAACATAAAAAAAGTAAAATGAAGAAATAAAACAATGTTTACCTTTAAGATTTACAAACAATTAATATATTACTTTTCACTCCTTGAAATCATAATGTTATTTCTTAGTCCAAACCATCCAATGAAATTGAAATTGTATATTTCACACTATAATAAAAGAGAAATTGAAGTGCTTAAATTGATCACGAAATTGGACTCAAATTTGGAGTTATTCCAAATCAATTATGTCGAGTTCATTACTACTTCATGCACTGAACAAGTTTTTAGTATATCTAAATTTAAAAGGGACCTGGGTTGGCTTAAGTGCTTAACCCACCTCATTAGTTAAGTGCTCTCAAGTCTCAAAGCAAGGTATTGTTGTGCAACAAATTAAGTCATAACAACCGAGGTGTCAAAGGAATATTAAAATGTGCTGTAGTTTGGTTTAATTTGAGAAAAAAAATTACAATAATGACTTTTGATCGTCTTTTACGTATGTACCGTGGAAAACTCAATACGTCATACATGCATTCCTTTTGTTTGTCGGTGATTGGATTTAAACTTGTCATTTTCTTTCAAGTCAAGTTTTCTACCTGTCGGGTTTGGATTTATGGAATCAAATCTTGTCAAATTCAGAAACACCCCCTTAAAAAGGAAAAAATGATAGCTAATAAATCAATAAATCATGACATATGATTTAGAATAATAATAAAATGTATAACTTCTAGGTTGATCCATGTCCTCATCTGTTCAGTCTTTCTTAGTATATGATGGCTCTATATTTCTTAGATTGCATTTCTTTTTCTGATGTATTTTAATTTTAATTCTCTTTGTAACTTTAGCCACTGGCTAACTCTTTTATTTATTAATTAAAGATGGGCTAGACCCCTATTTTTATTTCAAAAAATAAAAAGGTTGATCCATGTCCAACGTGCAACGAGGCTGGTTGTTTCTTCATCCTACACCCAAGGCCTATCGGGTTGGATTCGGTGGGAAAATCCGGGACCCGTTACCATTCCGGGAAGGATCTGAGGCACATGGCTAGGAATGGGGTAAACCTATCCAATTTGTCTTGCTTCATTGCTTGGTATTGCCTAATGCAAACAAGGACTTTTATTTACAGAGATGTAATTTTAGAACGCAAAAGAAGGCTACAATTATTAGAGACAGCTTGAGCTTGATATCCCGACATGCAGGTTAGGAGATTCCTCCCCTCTTCCATAGAAACACCTTTTTTTTCTTCTTTACCTATAGCAAATCTGTTTTATTAAATAAATATCAAGTACAAACTTTTAATGCAAGAGTGATTTCTTAACAAATGGTATACTCATTTATTAATGAAATTTTTACTGTAAAATTTAATGCAAGAGTGATTTGCCAACCCAAATAGTGATTGCTTTTGTTGGTTGTTTAAAACAACTTTTTCCTTTTAGGCACAAACATCTTTTACGGGTCAGGAGAGAAATTTATTGTTGCTTGGGGGTAAAAAGAGGCAAGTAAATAGAGACAAAACAATAACACTTTTTAATGTTACCTTTCTGTGACGGGTCAATAAGTGCAGACATAGAGCCGCCACATGTACATACCTTAAAGCTATACTAGAAATCTAGCATTAACTATCCAAAGGCAAAACAAATGAGTTTTAAAAAAAAAAAAAAAAAAAAACCAGCAGCACTGCTGCAGCTATCTTTGCCCGAGTTGCTTCTTACCTCATATTGCACATACGACACTCTGGTTTTGATTATTGGTATATTGCACATACTCTTAACTCAACTAGTCAAAATATTTTACCGTGGACAGGTTTACTTCAATTTAATAAATTTTCCATTCTTACTTTAATGGAATAATAAGTCTTTTATTATTCATAAATTTATAGTTTATATAATGCAATACTTTGTTAGTCAATCTATATGTAATATTCGCAAATTAAATTGTGAAATATATATGGTGAAACTTATTTGTCAACTAAATGAATAATTATATATTTTTAGAAGAACAGAAATCATTTGACAATGACTTACTTTGACAATGTTAGCAATATTTAAAATAAAGTTTTACATTGAAAATTGATGTCATTGTAGGTATGATCACACATAATGCACATATCATATCTATACAATAATGCATATCGATGCAAAAATAATGGAATTTGATGTATGTTTCACCATTCATTAAGTGGCTTAAAATTTCAATAATCCAAAATAACAACCCTTAGTCCCTTAATGCATCATTAAAAATTATTTATTTATAATTTGATTGCTAGGTTATCTATAACCTTAATAATACATTTTATACTTATTTTTGTTTGTTAACTTTATTTCAACTAATCTAAAAAACTACACTCAGATTGTGAAGATAATCCTTTTCAAAGTGATCCCTTCCATTTTATATTTGTAAAATTTTTGTATATCAACTTAGTGTTTATTATTTGTCACCTTAAATCAACTGTATTCCAAACTTACTGTACAATTATATAGTATGGTAATAGATGCTAATATTACATTATAGTAAGTTAATATGTCAATTGTCAACCACAACATCACTAGCTTGTTCTCAAATTTTATTCCATCATCATGCCATCACCAGACAGGCACTTAGTACAATTAACTGCTAATAAATTAAACTATTGGATAACAAAATGTATTGTTCAAGCCAATAAGTTTAATCGTAAAGTTCAGATTCCTAATTGAACCGTGGCAAACAATTCTAATTAAAAAAAGACAAAAGCTTCTTCTTTTTGTTGTTTTCTTTGTGCATCTTCAACTACAAGAACTAATTAAATGCGTTTTTTTGTTCTTGTCTCGACCGTCCAAAGGGCAAATTAATATGCGCCTCATCAGTAGAACGAATAAAAATATTAATAATGTCCAGAAACTCAAGGAAAAATACAAAAACCTTTTATAGCAATTTGTACTTATCTTAGGTTGCAATTTAATAATTTGACATATGTGTACTATTTGGCTAAATTTGTATCTTTCTTAGTTATTTATTTAAACTTAGTGGACTATTTGCTTAAAATGTAAAATATACAAAATAAGGCATGTCTCTTCCTCAGTGGCAGTCAAGGAAAATAATAACTTTAGCAATTAATAACACAAGTTGATAATTATTAAAAAAAACATGTGTAATAAGAAGCCACTGAATTTCCTCGTGAGAATAAAATGACAAAAGAAATAATATTTTTTGGCGGGAAAATGTGTCAATTGGAACGTTAACCGCGCAAAAACGGTGATCCTGCAAATGGGGCCACCAAGCTATTCCAAAAAAAAAAAAAAAAAAAAAAATCTATAAAATTGGGTCCAGGCAATGGCTTGCTGGGTTGAGAGTTGAGACTTGGGCTAGGCCAACTCTCTTTGTTCTAGAAATACCAGGACCATGCTTTATGTTGCACCGAAAGAACATGTTACAGGGAGTTTGTGTGCACGGTCCATGGCTCATAGGAGTAACGGTGGAGGCAGCTGATTAGTACGAGAAATCACGGGTGAATTTCCCTATTTGCTTTTTATTTATTACTTTTGTTTCTTTGTGAATTTTGAGCTTTCAGAGGGGCCTGGATATAAGTGATGTACAGGGAAAGAAGCGTGCTCTTTGTAAGATGATCCTCATCCGAGAATCAGACACTTTCGGACCGATATGCGCAATGTACAATTTGTTTCTTTGTATTGCACAATGAAATAGAAACATGCAATTGTACATTTGTATTGGGTGGTTCGCCAACAGGAAAAAGAAAAGTGACATACAATTATAATGTGAAATAGAACAGTAGTGAAAGATTGTTAAATAAAAAATGAGGTGGCAGAGTGTTACTTTTTGAACATTTATTTTGGTTTTATAAAATATTGATGGCAATTAATTTGATGCGTTGTACTTGCTGATTTAATATATTTACAGTTGGTTACTGGGAACGCTAAACTATAAACATGGGGTGGCATAATATTATTCTTTTGATTTTTTCCTCTTGTTTCATAAAATGTTCATAGTAATTTCACGAGTCTTCCTTGACAGTCGCTGTCGAGATGTCTAAAATAAATTTCATGAGTCGTGCCAAACTAATTTTACATTCATTTTCATCATACTATTTAATACTGTACAGATGTAAAAGTTTTATTTTGGTTAGTAATTTAACTTTAAATTAGTAATTACTAATTAGTAAACATCATCGTCGTTTTCATTGCAACTTTGTTGTTATTCCTACCATTATATCCTTACTATTATATCTGAGATAAGCGCTTTTTTTTTTTTAAATAAATCTGAAAGGACAGTATAGTAGATATTAAACTTGTGGGTGGTATATATGACGCTCATTAACGGGGAAAAAGCAAAAAGTTATTATAATAGTATGCAATTGTATTTAATAACTTGAAATGCAGTCCCTCAGTTTTTCTTAACTCTTTTTCTTTTCTTTTATGCCTTAGTAAAATAGTAAAGTCAACCTAGTCGAAATTCCCATGCAAAAAAAACACAGGAACAAATATCCAATTTGGCACAATTTAGTGGATCCTTTTGAAAAATTGCCTTTGATGTCTCTAATTAGCAAAATTGTTACAAATATTTTACTCCGTATACGCCTTTTAGCATAAGACATGCATTGAAAAAGAAGCCTTAACATCCACAAAGCAAAAATGGGGAAAATAAAGAATGAGAAGATAATATTCTCCAAAGGCTTTTTCAGCCTCTTTTTTTCTGACATCACCCAATCCAATGCCTCTCCCAAAACCCAGTTGGATAAGCAAAAAAAGAAAGAACCAATACTTGTTTGCAATTCTCAGATATTCAATACTTCATCATTATTAATACTTATACAGTTATACAATTACTTTCCTATCTATTTTTCCCGAGTTATTTAATATTACACTTTTATATTTTTCTTTGTTTCCTTTCTCTCTAGTCTATACTCACCATATGTGCCTTCTTTTTTTCAAAGGAAAAGAATATAATATAACCTCACCAATTGCACCAAAATAAAGTTTTCAAATGTTGCTTTATTTCTATTATAAATATTTGACCCCTTCAATCTAAAACGAACAGGCTAGTTTACACCCCTCCTACTAAATCTGAATTATATATATTTTTTTTATAAGATATAGTGATATTAATCAGACACTCTAGTTTTAAATTAGGGGTTGTAATAGCATATCCGACTTTTATGACGATAAAATCGCTTGTAATTTACCCTTCACCACCTTATATAAGCAACTCCCAACCCATCATTCCAATTTATTAACACCATTTCAAGATATCATCATCATTATTGTAACCATTGTATGCATAAAACCTCATAATATACCAGCAACATCCCTTCATTCATTATTTAAATATCCAAAATTCCCTCACGGGTCTCTACAGCCAAATCCACCTCTGCTCTCTCCTCTCTGCGCATGTCCTTGTCACGGGTGTGCTGCCCACTGCTCACAACCCACACACACTATCACTCATTATAAACAGACTCCTTCTATCATCTTTTTCAATATATCACCAAAAACCCAAAATAATGGCATCAAAATGCCATTTTACCTTGCTCTGTTTCCTCTGTTTTTTCCTTGCCACCTCTGTCACAGCCCAGAACCCTACCTTTGCATGCGACACTAAATCAACACCTACCTTAGCGAGTTATGGGTTTTGTAACACTTCATTGAGCTATGCTGACAGAGCAGTGGATCTGGTAAAGAGGCTGACATTGCAAGAGAAAATTGGGTTTTTGGTGAACAAGGCCACAGCTGTGTCAAGGCTCGGGATACCGAGCTATGAGTGGTGGTCGGAGGCATTGCACGGTGTTTCATATGTCGGGCCCGGTACCCATTTTTCGTCTCTCGTGCCGGGAGCAACTAGCTTCCCAATGCCGATCCTCACGGCTGCTTCTTTCAATTTTTCACTGTTTGAAGCCATTGGGAGGGTGAGTCCTTTTTATCTATATATGTTTCTTTTAAGGTGGGTTTTTGCTTT
The DNA here is from genome assembly GCA_027725995.1 of Rhynchospora tenuis. Taxonomy (NCBI): domain Eukaryota; kingdom Viridiplantae; phylum Streptophyta; class Magnoliopsida; order Poales; family Cyperaceae; genus Rhynchospora; species Rhynchospora tenuis. The sequence continues at coordinate 154,045,533 of CM050888.1, read as the reverse complement.
CCTTTTTACCTGCATTGGCATTTTGTTGATTTTTGGTAGTTATTCTTTATATCAAATGAATTTTCCAATCTTCAAGTAAATGCTCTTGCAGTCATGCTTCATTGCTTCTATTGGTCTGTTTGTAACTTTCACTTTTTCTTTTCCGAAAACACAAATCTGATATTTAATAGTTACAGCTGAAGATTTCCTGTCTTCCTACTGTTGTAGTAATTATTCCTCCAATGCTAGGTGGAATTAAATACGTTTCTCTAGGAGAAAAGTTTGAAATTAATAACCAACCTCACTTCCTAAAGTCAAAATTATAGGACCCACACGCTACGAAACTGTTCTGACAATGTGGGTTCCAACTTCAGTTCAAGCAATGTAAATTTTTGTCAGCTACATTTATTACTTTATTTATTTTACTTCTTAGTTAATAGTTAATAAAAACACAGTGAACACGCAGAAAGGTTCTTTCTTCACCATGCATGTTAGTTATTCTTCTGTGCCTACGCTTGCCTCATTAATAAGACAACAGCATTCTCTAAAAGGATCATTTATTCAACTTGCCTACAATTGGTCGTCAATGATTCTATATGTACAATGCATAATAAATTTTAAAAAATATAACTAACGAGAATTTGTCATTTTGGAAAGAAGTTTCTGTAAACCCCACTATATATCTTTTGAGATTTTCTCTAAGCACAAAATTAGTACTCTCAGATTAAATTTATGTAAAACTTTTCTTAAAAAAGAATTCTGATTGGTGTACGACATGCAATTAGCCAATTACTTGTGTTGCGTGTCGCTATTGGTTACATAACCTAATATGGGAAGGTTATTAAAAGCTTATTTATGTACAAATTAATTAATTTCCCTATGTGCCCATTAGGAGGTGGGTTGTTTAGGCCTCTGCGTGTTATGGCTTTCAAAATTTTCCCAACTGGCTGGGCCAATATGGTTACCATTTCTGGACCCACATTGCAATCTGTTGAGATGTCATTGTCTTTTTGAGATTGATATCAGTGCAAGAAGATGGTCCCTCTGCTAACAGCCATCTGACAAGCTTTCTCATGCACCAAATATTAAATATATATATCCATATTATTTTTTCATCGGATAATTAGATAAAAGAGTTTACAAAATCTGGGCACCTTTTGTACTTCTTTTCATCTGGTTGGACCCCACTAAAATTGTACACTGAAAATTGAAAAACCAGTGAACTGGCAATTAGCTTTTTCTAAAATTAATTAAGGTCCAAGTTTTGTTTGATTTCAACATTAAGAAGAAAATGACCATATATAGAATTACATGACAATTAGTCAATTTTGGTAAAAGAATACTCAATCATAGACACTACACTGAACTGAACAGGTGGTTTCGACAGAGGCTCGTGCAATGTACAATGTCGGCCTGGCCGGACTGACATTCTGGAGCCCCAACATAAACATATTTCGGGACCCGCGGTGGGGAAGGGGGCAGGAGACACCCGGCGAGGACCCGCTTTTGGCTAGCAAGTACGCGACTGGGTACGTCAAGGGGTTGCAAGAGTGTGGCGACCCGAACAAACTCAAGGTGGCTGCTTGTTGCAAGCATTACACTGCCTATGATGTCGATAACTGGAAAGGAGTTCAGCGTTACACCTTCAATGCTATTGTAAGTTCTCTAAATTCCCCTTATCCTTTTTTTTCTACCTTGGAGATGTGTTCCCTTTTACTTCCTTTTTTGTTTAGTTTAAATGTTCAGTTGCCAATCTTTTAGCAAAGTTCCAGGTACAAATAAATAGGTAGGGTCCTTTCAATAGAGGTCGTGACATACAATGAGCTAGAAAATGTTACAGAGGATCCCGGTATGATGTTGTTGATGTTTAGCAAGTATATGGATTTTGTTTGATGTAACATGCAAACTGCTTAAGGTGAGTGGAATGTGACTCTCATTTTAAGTAGCACAAGAATTGATATTTTGTTTAATTTAAGTTAAATGGGCCCCTTTTCCTCAAGTAAAAAGGTAACTAGAACTGATTGTGAGAGTAGTGAACTGTCACAATTAATTGTCAAAATCATTCTGGTCATTAGTTAAGTATACGAAAAGTTAATTGCAGAATAATCTAAGCATTAAAGCGTTAAAGAATAGTGAGAGCTCTTTATTCTGTTACTTTAAACTAAGCTTCTTTCTTTTGTGGCCCAAAACTATAATAGCAAAAAGAGAAGTGTTATATTTTACTGTTCGTATCAGGCCACGACACTTCTCTTGGAACTTGATTCATTTACCAAAAATGTACAATTTCCTAGATTATACATTTGTTAAATAAAATTTTAACCAATTGGTATCTGATCCTTCCTTCTAAAACCGTTCTTAATTATGATTATCTCTCTACTCCACATGACCAAAGACAACAGAAGCATTCTTATGCGTCAGAAGAAAAATATTATAATGATATTATCTTGTTGGGTTCGACACCACCATAGCAAAATCCAAAACCACTCTAATATATGTAAACTAATCATCCTATTATAGAATCGTGCGTGTTGACGACATAATCACGTATACTAAATAAATCTCATCGTAATTCGTGTCACCAGCCGATTCCGATTCAATTTATTTTAAAGCAGATCCTGGCAAAAGCGTACCAGCTGATGATAATTAATATGCGATTCGTTGTCTCTAGATTACTAGATAATATTTATTTAGTGAACCCCATTCTGCAATCATCAATGTAAGCACCTCTAGAATACTCGAAGTTAAACTGATCAAATCCAGTGTGATGAAGTATCGAGTGTTTACTATAAATAAAAGTATACAATAAGCATTCTAGAGTAGAAGTACCAACATTTTTTTTTTGAAGAACAGAAGTACCAACTTAATACGGCACATGAGATGTTTCTTTATGAGATTTGATCTTAGATTTGACAGGTGCAAACCCTTTAGTTCACAATTTAGTGCAAGCAAAATCATTTATTGATGGAATTTATTTGTACATCGTGGTTGGGTGGGGACTATTGTAGGTGAGCCAGCAAGACCTTGACGACACATTCCAGCCTCCATTCAAGAGCTGTGTTATTGATGGCAATGTGGCTAGTGTCATGTGCTCTTACAACCAGGTCAATGGCAAACCAACATGTGCCGATAAGGACTTGCTCGCCGGTACTGTTAGAGGAGACTGGAAACTCAATGGGTATGTACACTGTATGAACGGTACCAATCAAATTTGGTAGTATTTAGATGCATTTTTGTTGATGCTCAAAGTGCAAGCTTATTGGGAAATTTGGCAAATGGCCAATCAAGTACGTATTGTACCTGTCATGTTGGATACCAGTTTGTACTGGTACCATGTCAGTTGGTATAAGTTGGTGGTCCAGTTGGTAGCAAATTTTTTCTTGTGGATTTTGCTTTGTTAGCTTTAGTGGAAAGACTTCGGTGCAATAATTCTCATAAAAACCAAACAGATGATTGTGCAGCTGTAAAGTGCAAACCTAACGACAAACATAATAATATCAGGCCTAAGTATGGTAGTGGGGTATGCTTTAGATTTCAATAGTATCAGGAAGTTATACGAGCAAAGACCCAAAAAGCATTTGAAAAGAGAACTCTTCAGAGGCATTTAATAATATACAGCACAATACTCTGTTGAACAAAGAGCTTATGAAGATTGATTTAGGGTTGAAAATCTATGAAATGAAATTATATCTCTGAGAAATGACCATTGGTCAAAATCAGTTGGACATATAAATCCCTAACACTTTATTTGTAATAATTTCAGCTACATTGTTTCGGATTGTGATTCAGTTGATGTGCTTTATAATAACCAACACTACACCAAAAACCCAGAAGATGCTGCTGCTATTACTATCAAGTCAGGTATTTTAAAATCATTTTGAAAGTGAAATGATTAATTTTTTTAACTTGAAATACGGAGAGTTTTATTAAATTGAAACATAATTTCCTGCACAAGTTCAATGAACTTGACAACATGTGCAACTCAGTTTCCAGTGGGGACTTGTGAGAAGTGACAGTGTGAATTCATGTAGCTGGCATCTGGACTTATTGGACTATGGTGTCTTACAAAGACCAACATTAACTTTATCTAGAAGAAGCATTGTTATACCAGATATGCATTAAAAAAAAAAAAAAAATTGATGGAGACTAAAAAGATTGGCACCAATAATTTCATATTTAACCATTTCACACCTAAGGACCGAACAAGTGTTTTTTAATCAATTTGCTGGACCAACGCCAATTAGTCAGTCAGGTTCCTCTGTTTTTGGTCTGAACTTGGTGCTTAAGCCTGAATTAAACAATGATTATCAAAAAAAAAAAACCAATTAAACAATCTCTAAATATCCAAAAATTCAACATAAGAATATTCATGAAAAAAATAAAAAATAATGTATCCAAAAGAAAAAAAAATAATAATCCAATCCAGAGGTACTCTAATATATTTTGAAAATTCAAATTTGACAGGCCTGGATCTAGACTGTGGGAATTTCTTGGGCCAGCACACCCTGGCAGCTGTGCAGGGAGGAAAATTAGCTGAATCCGATGTGGACAATGCCATAACCAACAACTTCATTGTGCAGATGCGGTTGGGTTTCTTTGACGGTGATCCAAGGAATCAACAGTATGGAGGCCTTGGGCCGAAGGATGTATGCTCAGCAGACAATCAGGAGTTGGCACGGGAGGCAGCCCGGCAAGGCATTGTACTTCTAAAAAATGATAACAACGTGCTACCTCTCTCCGCCAAGTCCCTCAAGTCAGTTGCTGTAATCGGACCTAATGCGAATGTTACACATACCATGATTGGCAACTATGAAGTTAAATTATATATTGTTATAAGAAATCACGCCCGTGGACCATGCTATTTTGAAAGTGAATTTTGAATTTAAAATATCAATTTGGAGACTTCCTCTGATGAAACTTGTTCTTTGAAACAAACTTCTGTAATTAAGATATTTAAGAAAAAGAATATCATGTTGTGTTTATTTATTGTTCTGTTTGTTTATCTGAATTTTTTTTTACAGGTACACCATGCAGCTACATAACACCTTTGCAAGGGATAACTTCCTATGTATCCACAGTCTACCAGGCCGGTTGCACTAACGTTGGATGCTCTGGAAACAGCCTTCAGCTGGACAGTGCAAAAACGGCAGCTTCACAGGCTGATGTAACAGTGCTTATTGTTGGAGCGGATCAATCTATAGAGAGGGAGAGTTTGGATAGGACCAGCCTCCTGCTTCCCGGTCAACAAACCACTTTGATTACAGAGGTGGCAAAAGTTTCGAAGGGACCGGTGATTCTTGTCATCATGTCTGGTGGTCCATTTGACATTTCGTTTGCTAAAACGAGCTCTCAGATCCCGGCTATAATGTGGATAGGTTATCCTGGTGAGAAAGGTGGTGGGGCCCTGGCTGATGTGCTTTTTGGTTACCACAATCCAAGTAAGGGCCATTTGTTTTTCTCTAATTACATTGCAGGTTGAGAAATTACATTGTAGGTTGCACCTCTTCAAGTCTGAATGCAAAATTTCAATTTTGAAAATTGTTTTCATTGCTTTGATTAACACAGGTGGGAGGCTACCAGTAACATGGTACCCCGAGTCATTTACCAGCGTACCCATGACTGACATGCGCATGCGGCCAGACTCATCCAATGGCTACCCAGGTCGAACTTACCGTTTCTACACCGGCACACCAATTTACTCATTTGGGGATGGCTTGAGCTACACAGACTACAAGCACCGTCTCATCCAAGCTCCAAAAACCATCTACATGCCTCTAGAAGAAGGCCATACATGCTACTCCGAGCGATGCAAGTCTGTTGATGCCTCAGGTAATCATTGCCAGAATGCAGCATTCCAAATCCAGCTGCGTGTACAGAACTCAGGTAAGATGTCGGGAGCACACACCGTGTTTCTCTTCACGACACCTCCTGCCGTGCACAATGCTCCCCAGAAACACTTGCTTGCCTATGAAAGGGTGTATTTAGGTCCTGGAGGTGTAGGGGATGTGACATTCAAGCTTGACGTGTGCAAGGATTTAAGTGTGGTGGATGAAACTGGAAACCGAAAGGTTGCGCTAGGTGCGCACACACTCCATGTTGGTACATTGAAGCATTCTTTAACATTAAGAGTGTAAATTCAATTTGAAGTTGATTTTCTGGTTACTTAGGAGAAAAATTTCTCCCTTTCATTGATTAAGGTCATTTAATAAGCTACTAAGGTAGCTTGCGCAGGTTGATTGTAACCATTTCAATTTCTCAAGTTGATTGTTCATCTTCTTGTTTTCATTGCTTCAACTGAGGGTTAACTGTATGCATCCGGAATTTGTCTTAATTGGAAAAGAGAAAAATGTATATCTCAGAGGCCCAACTATCTTCTTAGATGCGAGAAACGATTAATTATAAGCATATCAGGCTGCGCTGCACCCACCACGGAGCATTTCGTCGAACAGGTTTAGAGCCTTAGATTTTTAAGCGTATGGGCTTTGTTAACATGAGTACTGAGCTATGTGAGGGGTGCCGCTGTGGTGCCAACTCTGGGCTTGTTGCAGTTTGAATAATTCTCCAAAATCTTATCTGGGTTTCCACATAATAGGCCGATAACATTATACAAATGAACCGAAATAGGTAAGTAGGCGTCACTCCAAAAATTCTCAATTGAAGGCAACAAGACAACTTTTCTTTTTCCAGATACTTGATTTCGCTAGCTCACTTGTGTAGGGAAACCAACTTCATCTCAACCATTAAAACCTCTAATGGCATGCCACCTACTCACTCCAAATTCTCTTTGCTTTGATAGTGGGAGACTGGGACTAGCCCAACTCCCTGCTCTTTTTCTTAGTTGTATAGCACAGCTTATGCACCTTGACAAGTCACATAGAGTCATAGACTCGCAATAAGAAAAGGCATTAGGCCACCGCAGCTTCTCCAGATTACCGAAAAAATTATAACTAACTTTAATTAATTTAGAAATTATAAAATAATCCGTTTTTAATTAATTTTTTAAAAATGACTGCGCAGTTTCGGAATCTGAGATTCCGAAACTAGAATTAGGCTTATTATATATTGCGCGCGACCCTCTCCCTCTCTCCTGTCCCTTTCATTTGCTCTCGGAAGAGCGAATTCTCTCCGCGAGATCTGTAAGTTTTTTTTTTTAATTAATTAATTTATTTAATTTATTTAGTTATATTAGTTTAATAATAGAAAAAATAGGAAAATTATTCAAAAAATATGAAAAAAATTATAAAAAAATCAGATTAAATTCTATTATTTAAGATAAATATATTTTAGGAAATTTTTTTTTACATGTTGTAATAATAGAAAAATTATTAAAAAAATTAGGTTAATAATAGAAAAAATAGGAAAAATATTTAAAAAATATCCAAAAAAATTTAAAAATCAGATTAAATTTTATTCATTAGGAAAAAATATTTTAGCAAATTTTATATTTTTTACATCTTATAATAATTAAAAATTGTTTAAATAATTAGGTTAATAACAGAAAAAATAGGAAAAATATTCCAAAAATATTAAAAATATTAAAAAATCATATTAAATTATATTATTTGGTATGTAAATTAATAATATATTTTTTGATATTTGTACATATTATAATAACATAAAATTATTTTAAAAATTAGGAAAATCAATAGAAAAATTAGTAAAATTAATAGAAAAATTGGACAATTCTTATAGGTTGATATATTGTTTTGGTTTTCAATGTGCAGAAAATTTCAAACAAGATTCAAGATTCGAAGCCCGGTTGGGAGGAGCATCGGTTCATGCAGGTATATCACAAACTTAATCTAATATTATTGTGTTATTCTTCTTATGTTCTTCTTTTTCAAAATTATTTTTATAAAATTATTACTGCTATTATGTGTAACAGGGTGATTTCAGTTTGCATGATTTCGATTCATTTTTTGATGTTCCGCGCCCTAGCCAGCCGATCACTCAGAGCAGACGCTCTCATTCCCGACCATCTGTGCCTGAGACTGCTAAGCCTGAGATTGCTGAGCCTGAGACTGCTGAGCCACAGCCTCCACCTCCACCTCCACCTTATTCTCAGCCACACCCAGACTACCCCACCCAGCATACTCCTTATCCTCCGTACCAGACTCAGACGCAGTTTGGAGGGGGTCATATGCAGCAAAGTCAGTATGGAGGGGGTTATATGCAGCAGCCTCAGCAGAGTCAGTACCAGACTCAGGCTGATGCTTATTTCCAGACATACGGTATTTCCTTAGATGATGATCCGTTGTCGACTTTCTCTCAGTCGCAGCCTCAGTATCAGTCTCCATTTTCTAGATACAGTCCACAGTCTGGTCATCCTGGGGCATCATCTAGTAGACCTCCTCGATTTCCCACTCCAGTTCCCACTCCAGTTCCTGCGCCTCGTCCCACTCCAGGACTTGCTCGCGGCCGACAGCGCCGACAGCCACCAGGCGCATATATTGATTATTCCCCGGCAACGGGGAATTACCGTCGTGATGGACGGAATTAGGATTTTTGTATCTCGTTTTGTATGACATTGTTATGATATTTTCATCTCGTACTTGGTGTTTTTTTATATATCTCGTATTGTGATTTTTATATTTCATATTTTATATATCTCTTTAGTTTTATGCTTACAAAAAATTTTAAAAAAATAACCTCATGTAAAGATTAAACAACCAACTAAACCACACAAAATGTCAGCCATATTAAAATTAAACAAACAGTTAACAAAATACATATAAAGATCACATATGTTAACAAAATGCATAATTAAACAACACAATAGTTTGTCCACAAATAAAGAGAATGTAAGGCATTCAATCATCTTCAGGAGTGTTAACACTCGGTTCTTCTTTCGGAGTGTTAACACTCGGTTCTTCTTTCGGAGTGTTAACACTCGGTTCTTCTTTCGGACCGTCTTTCATCTTTTTGGCAGGAAGCTTGAAAAATGCCATGTAATCTCGTACATGCATTAGTTTTCTTGGTTTTTTTGTAATTACACCATCTTCATCGTCACTCAAAATTGAATTCAACTGCTCCTCGTTTTTTAGTGTTGGAGTATTGTCAACTTTTGCATCAACCTTCGCTTTTTCCTTCTCCATATCTCTCAAAGTTGAATTCAACTGCTCTTCTTGTAAGATATTTTCTGTACATTTTAAAAAAATAATATCAACCTAAATGAATTATCCAATTTTAGTATTAATTTTTCTAATTTTTAAAATATTTCTAAATTATTATAATCTGTCAAAACAATTTTACAATATTTTTTTTACATATTATTTATAATATCTTTTAACATTTTTCCAATATTTCTACAATATTTTTACAATATTTCTAAATTATATTATTATTACTAGCAAAAGGCCCACTCAACGTGTGGGCAATTTTTTTTTTTTTTTTGTGAAAACCACATTACAAGAATTTTTTTTTATTATTTTCAACTCTTATATCTAGAATTTTAGATTAATAAAGATTTACAACCACGGTGAGAGAAATTCAACATATGAGGTTCAACTTTTACAAAAAAAAGTTTATTCCTAGAATTCTTCAATAATAATATTACAATTTGATATGTGTTTTCTCTGACTTTACACATTTGAAGAAATAAAAAGGATATAATTCCTGTCTCATATGGTGCTTTAATTTGGACAGTCTTCAATTAACTTGCATATATAACCAGTAAAGGAAAATTTCGGTTGATTATAAAATAATTTTCACATCACAAATTGTTAAAGGAAATAAATTCAGAGCACCTCTTCAGGAATTTAAGAACTGAAAATGCAAAAAATAATTATCTCCCCAATGGTTTTGACATGAGAATACATTTTTTTTAACCAGCTGATCGGCAAACTTATTGCTATCACTGTAGCCTTCAACGATCTTAACCAAATCGAGAGCTCCCGTCAGAACAAAACATTATGCTTGACCCCTCACTTATAACACTCTTTCAATGCTTCATAGTCAAAACAAATTTCAGTGTTAGTGAATAGAGATGATAAAACACATGTTAACTCTCCACTGGTCCAAACTTGGTCCTGAGCTTTTTTCACTATACATTTATTAAAGATGATAACTTTGTGGAGTTCATATGTACCAAATAATCTAATAAATTGTTGTTCTCGCATTTAGGTTCATAGACAAGCAATTATTATTTCAGAAATTAGAGTAGTTATCTACGAAAATAAAAAAATTGATGACACAGGCTTCGCAATTTTGTTCTTTGCAGGGCCCAACACATGATTATTAGTTTATTACCGATAGTTTACAATACAACCCTTCATAACTATAAATTACCTGATTTTCTTCAAGACCCATACCAGTACAGTCACACAGCTTGCAAATTCAATTTGCGGAAAAAATTGTTAGTCTGTTACTAATACCGTTATTCGATAGGTTTTTGACAAAGAAAAATTGAAGCTAAACAGTTTTTTAAGGTTCTGAATTGAAAAAAAAGTGCTATTTTCGATATAAAAAAGATAAGGTGCAAAAGGATGAATATACACAATAGAAACTTAATTTGTTTACCTTATGGCAACTCTGACCATTTTTTGGATCACCAACCATTTGAACAATTGGTCACCCCAGCTCACCCTGTCTGCCGCTGCTCCTAAGTAGGACATTGATCAAGAATAAACCATTTACTGACAGAGATCAATGCCGAGAGCACTGCCACTGCCACTGCCTTCCTGCCATGAAACTCAAACTATTCATTTTTGGTGCTGAAAATGTTGCATTATATACACACAAAATGTCCATATTGCTTTTTAGATATTTCAAATTATATTTTCTATTTTATGTTCCACTGAATTGTATCATAAAAAAGGTTATAGTAGTAACCATGAATGATCACAAATATTTCAAATATGAAAGCTTAAAAGATGCAGTTATCTCTTCACCATCTGGCGAAGCAATCCTGTTCTTGCTGGTGGCGCTTCCTGTTTTTATTCAACTGTTTCTTCCCACATGTAATAAAGCTGTGACATGATATCATATGCTCCTTCAGACAATCCGCAATAGAGAAGTGTTTCATACAACCTTTTTCCATGCAAATAATCTCACAACAGTTCAGTTTCATAGCAACACAATTCACATCACATGATTACGTCCCAACGTCCTCACCATATATTTTTTAATTGCTCCAATATGTGCCTGAAATATAACCACCAAATATTTAGAAATTGTAATCTAAACAAGGAACACTACTTTTTAATGAAATCTGCTTCAACTATCATTTCTTTCTTTGTATTTTCAGAATAGGCAAAATAGAGCATAAATTTGCATCAATATTGTAAACCACAAAATCTCCCATACCAGCAAACATAGCAATAACAAAATCACACAGTTTTAGAACATCTTAGCCTCATTTACCAGCACAGATCATAAAAAATAAAATTCAAATCTTCTCTACATTAGTTATTGACCATATTTGTCTCAAACTTTTAGTTGTGAGAGTCGATCAATCTTATTCTGAGACATAAATTGGAATAATCATGGAACTTTAAATTTAATGATGCTAAATATAAAATGGTACCAGTATATTGTCAGGCTTTGATATTACAATGCAAGGCCCCGCAATTCCTCAAGTGCTTAAGAGCTATGAAGAACTGCTTAGCATAGGCCGACACCTCAGTTAGTTTATGGCCAATTTTGTGCAGCATTTGACTCACTTCCATCAAAAAGAATATATGTAGCATGAACTTCCACAAGACAACTTCAAAGCATAGATCATTTGTTTCAACACACCGCATTTACACAACAAAAAGAAAGAAAAACTATCAAGTCTGACCATAGTGAAACACAATTTTAGTCTTCTCCAGTGTACAAGGTATTGTTACCAGGTCATGTACACTATTAAAAATTTAAATGTAATCCTTACCACATTGATGTCAGGATTGCATGTCACAATCTGCTTCTCAGCTGACAAGAACTTGTTAGGTTTCAACTCCATATCACCTGAAACAATATAAAATAATCATTGGCAACAGAACCATTTATGTAATCATAGCAGCAGCCAGTCTAAACCAGAACAAATAGTTCGCATAAGCATTCTGTTGATTGTAATTCACAGTTATATTTTGTATTAATAGTAACACTTTAAAATTGATTCAATAGGAAGTGGTACAGTACATGCAAATAAAGCCATAGCACTGTCTTTCTAATTGCAACTGACCCCCCAAAAAAGTTATAGAGTGCTATTAGCAAATAACCCAAATTCCAGGTGCTTACTGCATAAATAACAATATTTTGGGTAATAATAATTAGAAAAATAACCCAACATCTAGAGAGAAAGCTAAATTTACCGGAAAAAGGATCTCTTCAGTGACTCGGCCGAGTCACCAGTGGCAGCATCATGTTTCATTGTCTCAGTATGCAAGTATTTTGCACAAAACCTAGCTAAAGTTTTGCCTATAAAATGGAATAAAATTCAGTTCAATTAATAATACTATATGATCTTCTGCATTCTATTGAGGTATCAGTAAAGGACCTTGGTTATAGTTGATAAGAAAAGCAAATTTTAAGGCACTTCATGTTGCATTTTACATTGCAAAAAGAATAAAATTAATGCATGAACACAAACCTCCGTGGCCATCAAATACACCAAAAAAGCATGTTCTGATGTCAAGATCCAACATAGCCGTGTGCTGAAGGCAACAAAGCAATTGTCAACAAGCATAAAAATCAGTATAGTCCTGCTATTTAAAACAAAGGCAAGGCTAATTGCTTTTGGTTTTGTTCAATTAAAATATGAGTAGCAGTTGAATCTATTTGGGCAACTAATTAAGTACACTTCCATTTTACTTTTTCTTCAACCTAAATATTAGTTAACCCAATTAACAATAATAGGACTTACTTCCTATTAAGAATATAGATGTCAAGGACAGTACTATAGGCATCCTTTGAGAAAACAAAGCCAGTAATGCATACATAGAATACATATATATCAGGTATTTCAGGGGTAAATCTGATTTTTTTTTAAGTTTTACTTAATGTCTTTGCATGTTATAAGTAATTTGATAAATTTATAGTTCAAAAAAAGTTCTGGTGCGGTATTTTTGAAGTACGAACAGTATTAGATGCCAGATCTCATTATGATGTCAGTTTGCACTGCCAATAGTTTAAGTGAAATTAAACTATAAGCAACATTAGGATTTGAAAATTACAATACTATTTTGAAAGAATTGCAAGAGAACTTCAAATTCATTTCTTGAATTGGGACCAGTTACCGATTTGCTTTGACAAAATTAGGAGTCATCGATCCTACAATACAAAATTGAGCGAGCAAAGTATTTGAAGTTTAGACAAAACTACATTAGTAAGCTTGTGTCCAAGCATTATAACTTTTCATTATTACTGGACAGGACCTAATTGGGACTTGAATAGGCTTGAGAAAGTTGGAAGAAGCAATTCATTTGCCATCCCAATCGCACCCCTTGTGCTTGCCTGGTGAGATGAAAATAGCCTCCCCTAATAAACAATAGAAACTTCTCAATGATATATCTAATTAAACAAAAATCGAAAGTTAATGAGAAAAAAATCTGAAAAGGAAAGGTTTACACTGATGGGAGGGAAAGCACCAGTACCTCATTCCCTTTTTCTTTTCCCTCACTTCTTACGTTTATAACCTTCTAGCGGCAAAAAAAAAAAATAAAGAAATAGAGATCAAACAAATCACCAAAAGAAGTAGCTTCGGAGAGGATAAACAAATTCTTTTCATTTAATTTCAAAGTAGGAAAGAGACGAAGCGGGGCGAAAACCCTTAGGATTTTTCAAATTTTGTCTGCCGCTGGCTGACGACAGAAAGGTGTGAGTCGAGGTTCGCTATCGCTAGATTGGATGAGAAGTAGCAAGGTTGCATAATCCACTACGCCAACAGTGTCGAGGGTGTGGAGATGGTCGGAGTCCGCAGCCATTCGTCTCAGCACTCGCTCTCTCTCGATAGTCGCTGCCACTCTCTCGTCTTTTAAATTCGAATTTCAAAATAAAAATTTGTAAAACTGGCATTGAAAGAAGAAAAGAAGGGGCGTTATGTAAAGACACGAAGGGACAGCGAAACAGTTCGAAATTTTCATATTCGAACGCAGCGTGAGTAGCAATGAGAGAATAGTTGGTTCCATCTGGCGCTAATATTTCCGCTCCAAACCAAGGGTCAACAGCCAATCTAACTCTTCATTTGAAGATATCTAGTACATAAATTATATTATCAACGGTCCAGATCACAAATTTGAGAGTTGGATACACTCTTGATTTGAAGGTTTACACCCTTGGATTGATGCATTTATAAGTAGTAATGATTATACATAACAAATAATAGAATTTTTTTCTAATTTTTCCAATATTTTTTCTATTTTTTCTAATATTGACCTAATTTATTATGCAATTTTCTATTATTATATCATGTAAAAAAATAAAAAATTATATTATTATTATACATAATATATAAAGGAATTTTTTCTGATTTTTTCAAAATTTTCCAATATTTTAACAATATTTTTTGTATTTTTTCTAATATTAACCTAATTTTTAATGCAATTTTCTATTATTATATCACATTAAAAATTCAAAAATTATATTATTATTATACATAACAAATAATAAAATTTTTTTCAGATTTTTTCAAAATTTTCTAATATTAACATATTTTATCTAAATAAAATAAATAATTAAATTAAAATATAAAACAAAATAAAAACTTACCTGATGCTATTCGGAGACGCGAGAGGCGAGAGAGGAGAGAAATGAAAGGGACGAGGGTTGGGGGTTATATATAACGGGCAAATAATTGATTAAATAGTGGTTAAATAGTGAAATAATTGATTAAATAGTTATTAAGAGCGGAAAACTAGCTAGTTTCGGAATTTGAGATTCCGAAACTAGCTCATTTCCCGCACAAATGTCGGCAGGTTTAGTTTCGGAATCTGAGATTCCGAAACTAAGCAGAATTAGTTTCGGAATCTCAGATTCCGAAACTACGCAGTCATTTTTAAAAAAATAATTAAAAACGGATTATTTTATAATTTCTAAATTAATTAAAGTTAGTTATAATTTTTTCGGTCCAGATTACTTCTTTGACATCTTGTAGTAATGTTAAAGTCGGCCTGTTGGGCTTAAACAGGATTGATCTGGATTCTGGAAAAAGAGGGCAAGGAATTGAAATTGATTTTGATCACCGCCATAGACTAATCGGGGGAATAATAAATATTTTCTGCTATTTCATGCAACATCAACATTGAAAATAATTGTATATATATGTAGATCTGGTCGAATTGTATTCGTCGTTCTTACCTTCTTTTATATAAAATTAGTACTCAAGTTGGTTTCAAAGTTTAATTAAAGCACAAATAATACGTACTCTTGAAATTTTAATTCTTTAGTTTGCAATCATGCTAGGATGGATTGATCGAATTGATCAGGTTAATTAAATTTCGTTTACTAATCTCTACTACTTACAAAAATATCCATTAAAAAGACGTAAACATGTCAGATAAAAAGTGTTAGCAACCTCTAACATCAAATATGGATCATTGATTTTGTTAATCCGATATGAATGGCTTAGATTTGAATATCAGATAAAAGGTTGACATTTTATATGAAAACTGTCTAGAAGCTGGGTGGAAATATCTCCTTAATATAATTTCTTTTTTTCGGCCGATCTCAATTAATGCAAAAAATACAAAAAAGACAAAATCAAATAATATAAATAAGGAGACAATCTATTTTGGAAATTTAGATGGTTTGTAAAATCTTTTCATTATATATATTGATTTTACATTATATGTATTAAAAAATATTGTCCTAAATTCGATTCTGATAATTTTTTTAATTTGTTAAAATTCTAAACTAAATTTTGTCCACATACTTAGGTGGATGAATTTGCTAGTATCTTTAAAAGAAGTACTAACGATACTTTATCTACTCATTATTTTTTTCCAACTTTCCCATAAAAAATTCTCTAACATCCGGCATGAGTGAAGACTGTCAAATCATAACTCAATTGTTGTTAACAGTCCATGTTCATTATTTTGTATTTTATTTTTTTCCCTCGCTATCATGCATTATTTTTCCACCTTTATCTAAGGAAGGAATTACTAGAACCGTCAACATTACACTAGAAGATATTTTCATACTCACACCCATTAAAATTTTCTTTATTCATATCCTATTCGTACCCATTAAAAATTGACTTTACCCGTATCTTATTCGTATCCGTTAAGAATTAACAGTAAGGGTAGACATAATGGGTGATAATAATATTATCAATTTAATAAAAAAAATAACGTAATAAATAAACATATGGGTAAAGTTCAACATTTAGATAATACTTTAGAAATAACAAAAATTATGAAATTTATTCTCATATCAATTGAATTTTTAAATCTATATAAATAATTATAAATTATAATATAATAGAGTGCAAATTAATTTTTCATCAACATAGATAGATTTAGTGAAGATCAAAACTAATAACATATCTTAAATATACTAATAACATGATTATATATATATTGTAAAATTTTATCTGTTAGATAATTAATGGGTATAAAATAATCCTTATCCGTACATGTACTTGTACTCGATAAGTTAACAATTTTTTACCCGTATTCATATTCATTAGTATAATAAAAATAAAATCTTACTTATATCCGTCTTATCGAATAAGATATTAGTTGAATAAACAGGGAAACAAATTTCATTTACGGTCCTGCGAAATTATCTTCAGCACGTGATGCTCAGTTTTTTTTTTTTTTTTTTTTTGTGAAAGTTTAAAATGCCCTAGGAGTGACGTCACGTGATGTTCCCACATAAATGATTTCAGCTTCTCTGGTCTAGTTCACCGTGGAAGTCTAAGTGGATATTTCATGGATTTCTCTGATTCTCTCCAATTTTAATATACTCGAGAATCTAATCTACCTATGCCTTATTAGGGACTTTGTTTTTTTTAATTAAAATTGAAGAAGTTTAGGAATACTTACTTAATTGAAATTGACAACAAATAGTATTTTAAGTTTACCATGCATGCCTCTAAACTTAATATCGTATGCATCCGTCTTTCTAACAGATTTACTATTTACTAGTATAAGATGCCCTCATATGTGGACAAATAAAGAAACAAAATAATGTTAGACAATAAAAATATGTTACTTAATTTACCAGCAATACAAATAGATGTGTTATTCAATTTGTTTCTATATTAGATGGAAAATTAAATAATAGTGTTGTTTCATCTCGCGATTGATATCTAACCACAGATCAAATCGATCCAACGGAAAAAACACTTGTTTACTTTTTAGATCTAGCGTGTAACACATATACAGTCCGTACATTTATAAGTAGCAGAGATAGAGATAGAGATATAGAAAATGTGGGCATGACCCGATATATTAATTCGGATTAGCTGAATATTTAAATGTGTTTCGTACATTTTTTTTTGTTTTGTTTTTTTTTTTTTTTTTGAAGAAAGTGTATCGTACAAAGTATTTATTTTGAGAATTTAAGTTCATCAGATTAGACAGTAAAATAACATTTCATTTGTTCAAAATCGTAAAATTATATTTAATTTTTTTTTTTTTTTTCTGAATTGGAATAGACAAGTATATGCATTGATACAATAGACAAATTGCGCACCGGCATAAATATAGGTAGAAGTATATCTGCACAATATATATAGATAACTGTGAAAATTTCATAGATGTGTTTAGGAGGTGATTTCGTGGTAGCTTTTATCATCATACGTCATTATTATTATTTTGGGTCTAGCTTACGAAACTGTAAGCTTGCCTGACAATTGAGATTTAAAAAATAAGTTTAAAAGTAAGAGAAGGTTGACCGGCAACATCGAGTTAATTTAAAATAAGGATCATTTGCATTTATTAAATGCACGGGTCCTTTATATATAGTTCAATTGACGTAGTATGCATCTGTTGATCTCTATCTCAAACCAACACTCCCGTGGGTAAGAGAAACTTCTGCAAAGGTATTATAGACGTAGTGAAGACTTATTGGTCAATTGACGTACGTAGTGAAGACTTATGGTCCTTAATATAGTTCAATTGACGTATAATGAAGACTTATGGTCACTGGAAAGGTATTATCGTCTCCTTTTATTGTTTTCTTTTTTTTTTTCTATAAATTGTTTTATGTGTTAATTTTCCTAACCTCCACATTTTGTGTATCCAAAATCAGATGGTGGAGGTTGACATGAGCATGCACACTGCCAAGAGTGACCACCTTGTGATAGACATCGAGAGGAGATTAACTGAATTCCGGGAGAACATTAATGCCGATCCTCCGCAGTACTCCATTTATCGTATCCCTTCAAACATTCGCAAGAACAATGAGTACTACTACGAGCCAAGAATGGTGTCGATTGGTCCTTATCATCGAAACAAGGAACACCTTCGTGCCATGGAAGAGCACAAGTGGCGCTATCTCCACAAACTTTGGAACCAAAAAGATGGTATATTGCGCGATTTTATTGGAGAGATCAGAAATGCAGAGGCTGATATCCGTGCCTGCTACTGTGAAAGTGTGGGCCTTGAAGAAGGGGACCAGTTTGTTGAGATGATGCTTCTTGACAGTTGCTTCATCATCAAACTATTTTTCAACTGGCTTTACAACGAGCCAGATGCTGCATGTGGTGCAGGATGGGCTTTGCCACTCCTCATGAGCGACCTTCTCATGCTTGAGAATCAGATTCCTTTCTTTGTGCTAACAAAAATGTACAACATTTACACCTTCGGCCGTGTTGATCCTCCAAGTGATGCTCATGAGGATAACCGGCCTTCATTCCTTACACTCGCTGCCGATATTCTGCACGAAACATGCAAAATAAATGCAGAAGGGGCAAAAGTTCCGGAAGATGGTGTCACAATCAAGCACCTGCTTCATCTCTTTTATCTTCTGTTTGTACCTACACCAGAATATGCACTGACACCAAGACAAACTAATGTGAAAATAAAAGACAAAGAATCTCGTACCAACTGTTTTCAACTGTTGCAGAAGCACAATCGTAGAGAATTTCCTGGATCAAGTAAACATAGTGAAAAGACTGAAAGCCCGAAAGTGATCAAGAGTGCGATTGAGCTCAAGGAATATGGTGTAGTATTGAAGAAGAAGGAGAAGTTCGCAAGCTTCCTTGACATTTCCTTTGAACGCGACATTCTGGAGGTGCCTCGCATAACAATTGAGGGGTGTAGCCGGTCTAGGTTGCTCAATCTGATAGCATTTGAACAATGCAGCGGTGGTGCAGATTTCAACCCGATAAAGAAACCTCTATCCAGCTATGCCGCATTCATGGCTTGCCTCATGAACATCTCACCAGATGTTATTGTGTTAGAGAAGGCTGGGATACTTGAGAACAATCTGGCAAACAGCGAGGAAGGTGCCAAGTTCTTCCATCAGGTTAGAGAGTGTGCTCACACCGATTTCGATAACCATTACTTGAAGCAGGTTTTTGTTGAAGTGGTTGAATATTGCGAAGCCTTCTGGCCAAAGCATAGGGCTAAGTTACGCCATGACTATTTTAGTAGCCCATGGACCATTTCCTCTTTTATGGTTGCCATGCTTCTTATGATCTTGGCCATCTTCCGCACAATCGGTTTCATACTCACCACTTTTTTAAAGAAATATTAACTCTTGCTTCAAAAGTCATCTTAATTTTACAGTTTTCTTATTTTGAATAAATAATAATATTTGCAGAACCTTAGTTGTTGATGAAATGTTAATTTGATCAGGTGATCTTTTCGATTTGTTTTCTGAAATAAGTTTGTCTTCAATTATTGAAGCTGCATTGTGTGCTATTTGAGCAACGTTCCTAATTAATTAATTGATACTTGTATATGATTTTCTGAAAATAATTATAATATTGTAGCCAGCAGTACAGCTTATGTTAAGCATAAGAAGTTTCTTACAATTCTCAGTCAGTATTAATATGTAGTACCTGAAGAAAACTTCCTCAACACTGTTCCCAACGACCAGAACTTTCGAAGGTAATGCACAAAAAGTTGACCCAACAATGAATAACTTGATGCTGTATAATCAACTGAAAATAACACATATCTGAATGCTGGGGTTGATTCTTTGTTTTGACCCATGGTCGATACTATTTTTGTGAAGCTCGTTTAATCACGAAAAGCCAATTTATTACCTACTATTTTTGTGATTCTATAAGTTCAACATGATCGGTATCAGTTGCTAGAAATATTTTACCTTCTTTTCCGTTAAAATTTGTGGATTAGGGATGTTACTAAATTAGGGTGCGTTTGGATCCTATATGAGATTTATGGTAGGATTAATTATTTAGGATTAAAATTTTTAAGTTTTAATTGTTAAGAATAAGCTTATTCTCAGAATAAAACTTCTTGTTTGGATGGTGAAAGGAAAAATAATGAGCTCTGGACCAAATGAGCTATTTTTCTTCCTTCCAAATTATTAATCTCACTTTTTATTCCAACATTTTATTAGATTAGTTAATCTGACTTTGATTTGGAGTAAATTCTTAATCCTAAGCTGTTTGGATTGGCTATTAATCCAGAATAGCTATTTAGTCCATGTCTTATTCCCATCTATCCAAACGCACCCTTAAAAGTTAAACTTACCTCGTGCATGCCAAACGCGCCCTTAATTAGATATGAGAAACGATTACTTGTGTTTATTTGGCAACGAAGAACATCATTATTAACAACTGTGAGCATATCAGGTTGGCACCCACAAGGCCACAATACAACATTTCGTCGAACAGGTTCAGGGCCTTAGTTATTTTAGTCGTATGGGCTGTATTAACAGATCGAACTACCAAGTTATGCGAAGAATGTGGCTGGCACAAACTCTGGGCTTGTTGTAGACTTGTAGTTTGAATGGTTCCTAAAAATTATCCGAAAAAATTATAACTAACCTTAATTAATTAAGAAATTTTAAAATAATTCAGTTTTAATAAAAAATTTAAAAATGACCGTGCAGATTCCGATACTAATTCTGCTTAATATCAGAATCTGAAATTCCGATACAAGCTAGATTCCGATACTAACTATAAGCTATAAATGACAATTATCTAATGGTATTTTGAGCGATGGTTTTTTTATGTCTGTTAAGCGGTGGTTTTTGTCTCTCTTTGACCCAAGTAAGAGGCATTCACTTCCGTATCTACAAATTAAAGGTGCATCTTGATACTGGAAAATCAAATCGCTCCTGGGTCCAAACTGACAACATCGGTGATTGTGTTTTGTTTATACGTGAAACATCTGGCGTTTCAATAAAAGCAAGTCAATTTCATGGATCCGTACGTAATTGTATTTACTTCAGAAGTGTAAGAAATGGTCATTCTATTATGTGTAGATACAGCATCGAGGATGGTGGAATAGAAGAGATTCCTTGCATATTCAAAAACTGGCATTTGTTTGTGCCTAATCTTTATTATCTCAAGAGCTGAAGTTCATGATCAGTTGAACTTTCAGTACCTTCTTAGTTTAGCTTTATTCAATGAAATTAGTTCCAGTACTATTTCCTACATGTAATAAGTTTTATATCAAATTAATGAGTTGGAATTGGCATAGCAGTACTCAGCAAGTAATTCGTTCATACTTTTATTCTTACGATTTTTCAAAACTATACAATTACTTTCTTTTCTTAAACTTTATTTTTTATGTCAAATCAACAAAAATGTCTTCCATCAGAAATACAGCAGTTAATCAGCCTGGTACGTGGCTAGCATATTCAGACACAAGTATGCCCATAAATAGAAAACATTAAAAAGTGGACCATCTTGTTAGAAAGTGTCATAAATTCATTTATTCTACCATTAGAACAAAGAAACACACAATCAAGCAAAGGACCTAGTGCAAAACACCGAATCGGCACCAAATAACAAGAGAGAAAGAGGAGGATGTAATACCTCTCACAAATCGTTCTTGTGAGGTTGTCCAAGGCGTGGGAATCGATGGGGTGCACTCCGCGCCTTCTTCTCCTTCCTCTAATCCACCAAGAAGCTTCACCACTTCTCAAAAGCTTGTGCTTGCAAGCTTTTAGAGCAACCAACACTTAATCACAATTAACACCTTAATTATGTGGCTAATCCCAACACATGGGTCCTAACAAACAATGGATGAGAGCACCTCTAATGGAGATTTCGAAAATCTCCAAGGAGGAGGAAGATGGCGGCTAGGAGAAGAGGGAAAAGATGAGAGAGAAAGTTGGATGAGAGGCTACCCCTTGGGGTCTATTTATAGAGCTCTCATTTTTCTTCCAAACTTCTAACAAATTACAAGCATGCCATCAAACCCTAGGCGCCACCTATAGGGGCTTTTAGCCCAATTTACCAAATGGCAAATTCATCTCTCATTAGCTCATTAATTCTATTAACTAATTGGCCTTTTAATTATTTGTTAATTGGGCTTAATTAGACTTAGCAATTTAAAGCCTATATATTCAATATAATTCTAACAATTATATTAAATATAGTTGAGACTATTTAATTATCAAATTGATGATAATTAACAATAGGTTGGTTTATGTATTAATTTATTCTAACATGATCTTCTTGATATAATTAATTATAGCGGTTCATAACAGTATATAATTAATTAATCAACCCATCATGTTTTGTATTCTCCAATACAAATAAATAATACACGTGTGGTTCAGGTTCTATTTGTGTGACCTTTTGAGGATTTATGCTACGTTGGCCATGGAGAATAAATCGTTATTTATTTCCATTAATCATAAGCGGTATCTAGCAACACGTTATGATTCCCAATTCGCATAAATAGTGTACAGCTACAATATCTCAATCCTGCATAAGAAATAAAAGTATTTCCTTGTTTGATTCTTATGTCACATGATATCCTTGTATAATCCAAGATAGGAATGTGTCACTCTTGCAGATTATACATTTCTTGATATAGAGATAATTGTACAAGTTGCTAGCAAACAATCCATCTCCATCAAGGGGCCCAAACAGATATCATCGCTCACTAGGTAAACTAATGAGGGACATACGATTTTCTTGATGAACAACTTTTCCCCGCACAATTCAAGAGAACATAAATAAAGTCCGTATAGCAGCCTTTATCAGGAATCAGCGTTAGACGATATTTATAGAACCTATCCTCATGTGGAAAAGCTGAGCATCTCAAACTTAGAATCAACAACATATGAAATAAACAATGACACATAACACAATCCATATGTTTATTTCATTTGGGTCAAGTCCTGTACTATGTTCCACAACATATACATATGCAATTAAGTTGGTAACTCCTTACCTATGATTTGTAGAACTTAATCATCGCTTTACTTGCATACTAATCTTATTTGATAATTAATGCTCCTTGTTAATTATCAAGATTATGGACATCTTTAGATTTATTATTGTCATTTATGAACAAATGAATTATAGAGATCTACAATTCAGATCCTCAACCTAAATGATCTATCAATAAATAAATCAAGGAACAAATGATAAAATATCATCAATAACATAAACCATAGAAGTAGCCATAATGATTGGCTTCTAGGACATAACTCCAACAATCTCCCACTTGGCCTAGAGTCAATCAACAATGACTTCTAGCAAGTGCATAGTACTCAATGTAATATCCAAAATATACATGTCTCATACTAAAGCCTCAAAGTAAAAGATACAACTCAAAGCCACTCAGGCATACGCCTAATCCCCATGGATGCAACATGCAACTCATGTGCGGCTCGAGACAAAGGCTTTGTCAGAGGATCCGCTGTGTTCGCGGCACCGTCCACCTTCTTGACCTTGATCCACCCGTTATTCACAAACTGACGGATAAGATGGAATCGTCGTAGAATGTGCTTGGTCTTTTGGTGAGACCTAGGCTCTTTGGATTGAGCTATGGCTCCCGTGTTGTCGCAGTAGAGATCCACTGGACTTGAGATGCTTGGAACCACCTCTAGCTCGGTCAAGAACTCCTTGATCCAAACGCCTTCTTTCGCTGCTTCACCAGCCGCTAAGTATTCCGCTTCGGTGACGGAATCGGCCGTAGTTTCTTGCTTGGAACTTTTCCAACTTACGAAACCACCATTGAGCAGGAATACATAGCCGGACTGTGACTTAGCATCATCTCGATCGGTTTGAAAACTAGCATCGGTGTAACCACTTACAACGAGCTCTTGGTCTCCACCGTACACGAGGATACTATCTTGTGTTCTCTTCAAATACTTGAGGATATTCTTGACTGCAGTCCAGTGTGGCATACCAGGGTTAGCTTGGTATCGACTAGTCACACTAATCGGATGTGCCACATCGGGGCGAGTGCATAGCATGGCATACATGATTGATCCGACCACAGATGGATATTGAAACTTGTTCATGAATTTCCTATCTGCATCTTTCGTCGGACATTGAGTTTTGCTCAAGAATATGCCATGTGACATAGGCAAGTAACCCTTCTTGGAACTAGCCATTTTGTGTTTTTCCAACACCTTGCCAATATATGCATCTTGGCTCAAGCCTAACAACCTCCTAGATCTATCTCTATAGATTTTGATTCCTAGGATGTAGGCGGCTTCGCCCAAGTCTTTCATTGAGAACACTTTCTTCAATGAATCTTTGACATCATTCAATTCGGGAATATCATTCCCGATCAAGAGTATATCATCAACATATAGAACAAGAAATACGACCACGCTCCCACTAATCCTTTTGTAAACACAAGGTTCCTTTTCGCTTTGAATGAAGTTCAACTTCTTGACCTCTTCATCAAAGCGCTTGTTCCAACTCCTTGATGCTTGCTTCAATCCATAAATGGACCTTTGAAGCTTGCATACCTTGTTAGCATTCTTAGGATCCACAAAACACTCGGGTTGTGTCATGTACACATCCTCTTCTAAATTTCCATTTAGGAAGGCGGTTTTGACATCCATTTGCCATATCTCATAGTCATAAAATGCGGCAATTGCTAACAAGATCCGAATTGACTTGAACATGACGACGGGCGAGAAGGTTTCTTCATAGTCAATACCATGAATTTGCTTGTAACCTTTCGCAACAAGTCGTGCCTTATAAATAGTCAAGTTGCCATCCATGTCGACCTTTCTTTTAAAGATCCACTTGTTCTCAACGGGTTTTACTCCGTTGGGAAGGTCAACCAAGGTCCAAACCTTGTTGTCATACATGGATTGCATTTCGGATTCCATGGCTTTGAGCCATTCCTTGGAGTCGGATTTCTTCATCATGTCATTAATGGTCAAAGGTTCGTCATTCGCAATGACGAGGACATCGTGCAAACCCAAGTACCTTTCGGGTGGACGACTTTCCCTTGTTGACCTTCGTAGAATGGGTGCTTGAGGTTCTTGAGGTTCTTGAACTTGTTCCACAACGGTTTGTGGAGTTGGTTCTTGATCCTCAAAACTTTGAGTTTCTTGAACATAATCGACTCGCGATATGTTCGAGTCCTCATTTGAGGGAGCATTCTCTTGAACCTCTTCCACAACGACTTGTAGAACGGGTTCGGCTACAACCTCATTTGGAACCTCATTGGGAATAACTACATTACCTACTTGAGACATGTCTTGTGGTGGTTCTTGAATTTCTTCAATAACCACATTACTCCCACTACTTCTTCTTGCGAGAAATTCCTTCTCCAAGAACTCGGCATGACGAGCAACAACTATCTTGTTCTCGATACGGTTGTAGAAGTAGTATCCCTTTGTTTCCTTAGGGTATCCTACGAAATGACACTTGTCCGATTTGGGTCCAAGCTTATCGCTCACTAGCTTTTTCACATAAGCTTCACAACCCCAAATCTTGAGAAACATCATGTTTGGTTTCTTACCAAACCAAATCTCATAAGGTGTCTTCTCAACGGACTTAGACGGAACACGGTTTAGTGTAAAAGCTGCGGTCTCTAATGCATAACCCCAAAACGATTTAGGCAAATCGGTTTGGCTCATCATCGATCGAACCATGTCTAGCAAAGTTCGATTCCTCCTTTCGGATACACCATTCCATTGTAGTGTTCCCGGCGGAGTGAGTTGTGGAACTATTCCACACTCCTTTAGATAATCACCAAACTCATGACTCAAGTACTCTCCTCCACGATCGGAACGTAAAACTTTGATCTTTCGATCAAGTTGGTTTTCAACTTCATTCTTGAACTCTTTGAACTTGTCAAAGGATTCGGACTTGTGCCGCATCAAGTAGATATACCCGTATCTACTATGATCATCGGTGAAAGTGATGAAGTATGAGTAACCACCACGTGCACAAATGCTCATAGGTCCACATACATCGGTATGTACAAGGTCCAATAAGCCATTTGCCCTTGTCCCTTTATTGGGAAAAGGCGCTTTGGTCATCTTTCCCATCAAACAAGACTCGCATTTGTCAATTGGCTCGAAAGCAAATTGATCCAAGAGACCAACGGTTTGTAATCTCTTGATGCGCTTCTCATTGATGTGACCTAAGCGGCAATGCCACATCAAAGTTGCATTCTCTTGAGAAATCTTACGTTTCCTATTGTCATTCTCAACACTCAAAACAAGTTCATTACTATCAAGCATATAAAGACCATTCGATAAATGCGCAACACAATAACGAACTTCATCACGAAACAAAGTCAAACACTTGTTCTTTATTACAACATCAAAACCATCCAAGTCTAAACATGAGATAGAGATAATGTTTCGAGTGATACATGGAACTACATAAACATTCTTGAGTTCCAACACAAAACCATAAGGCAAAGATAATTCCACGTTCCCAATGGCCATAGCGGATATGCACGTGCCGTTACCGACGCGGAGTTGAACTTCGCCTCTCTCGAGCCGCCTCCTACTCTTTAGTGCCTGCACATTTCGACAAATGTGAGCACATGAACCAGTATCAAATATCCAGTCATTGCTTGAGGTAGCGAGAAGGGTTTCAATGACAAATATACCTGAAGTAGAAGGACAGACGGTTCCAGCCTTCTTATCAGCAAGGTACTTGGGGCAGTTCCTCTTCCAATGGCCCTTGTCACTACAATAGTAGCACACGGTATCGGAAGTGGCCGGGTTCTTCTTCTTCCTTGAACCCACGGGAGCTCCCTTGGACGAGCCTTGGGGCGTCACCGGGCCTTTGCCTCTCTTGTTTCTTCGGGTTTTCTTCTTGATCTTCCTTCCCTTGTCATTCACAGCAAGAACATCCTTAGACCCTTTCTCTTTCTTGAGACTCTCCTCAGTTTCCATGAGCATGTTTTGGAGATCCTCCAAACTTTTCTCCATGCCATTCATGCGGTAGTTCACAATGAACCCCGAGTAACTTTGAGGAAGAGAGTTGAGAATAAAGTCTTGGACAGCCTCCGGTGGGAAGGGCGTGTCAAGGCTTTCAAGCTGCCGAAACAACCCCGCCATCCTCATGACTAGGGCTGTTCACGAGCCGAGCTACGAGCGAGTTAGCCCTATCTCGAACTCGTCTCGTCAGCTTACCGAGCCGAGCTGACTCGTCTCGCCATGAGGTCACGAGTTGCTTCTCTTAGTTTGATCTCATCTCGTCTCGTTGCCAGCCGTCCCGAGCTAGCTCGTGAACAGAGGCAAGGATGGGGAAGAAGAGGAGAAGACCATGGAGAGCTTTGTCATAGATTGCTTAGAGGCAGAGGTGGAGCAGATGAAAGGCGTCGCAGGTAGGACTGGGAAGAAAAAGTTTGAAACGGGAGAGTTAGATCTGAAGAGACGAAATTTTGGGTGTGTGCACAGGGTCCCACTAATAAAGAAGTAAAAATAATATTGCTCAAGGGGTCTCAACCTATTCGTCACTTCCACACAAGCTCCCAAGTGTTTTTTTTTTTAATTATATCCAACTTTTCCATCTGAAGCATAAATTTCTCGGTATTGGCTCCGTATTGTCTACTAGAAATATTATACGAGCTGTTACGAGCGAGCTAGGTAATGTTCGAACTCGTCAGTTTTAACTCGCGAGCTGTGTAGCTCGTCTTGTTAACGGCTCGAGCTGTTAACGAACGAGCTATTATCGAGATTTTATCGAGTCGAACACGAGTGAGTTACGAGTTACGAGCTTTTTTTGCACCCCTACTCATGACGTGTGGACCAACTTCATGACCCTCCGCCAAACGAGTGTTGGCGACGGCCTTGATGAGTTTGCCTCTTTCGGTGCGAGCTTTGGTCTTAAATGTCCTTGAGAGACGAGAGATGATTTCAAACACTCCAAGACCACTATCAATGTACTCCTTTTGGAGCTCATTGTCCATGACTGCAACAATCAAGACCGACATCTCTATGTCGTCACCGTGATGCTTTTCATAGTTATCATGGTCCTCTTTAGGAGCCTTCTCTTCAGGAAGAGGAGGCAAGAGAGTGGTTAAGAGATACTCATTCTTTTCAAACCTAAGGGCAAGCCTAAGGTTGCGGTGCCAATCCAAAAAATTGGTACCATTGAAGGCAAGCTTCTCTTTTTCAAGAAGAGAACGTAGCATAAAAGACGGGGAAGACATCTACAACAATATCAAAATTTAAGGTCATTTAGTTTATGCTTTTTGTTTTAACTTCCATAAAGTAAAACTTCCACTACATTAAATTAATGTCCCTAAATGTAATGGATTTCCAAGTCCCCTACTTTCGTTGAAATGATGATGGCGTCGGCACAACATCAAGCCAACTAATATAGGGTAGGTTCTCTTTAACCGATCATACAACTTTATGATCCTTGGTTCGCATCGCGAACTTCGTCCCAATGTCCAATCTGATTAGGATCCATTGAAAAGTAACTTCTCTCTATTTACTCCTTGCAAATCCGATTTACACCCCGACTACAATGATGGAGTACGATGTCCGCGTCGGCGGAATGCATCAATAAACAATCAATTGTCTTGAAGGGGATAGAGAGAAGGAGGATGAATTAACTTAATCGAAAATGAGACAAAACAATTTATGTGACTCTTGTTTGGTGGTCGTGTAAGCATACACCCATACCTACCTATGACAATTCAAGGTATTCTCAAACAATCACATAATCAAACACATCTCAAACATTGTCGTGGGTTTGTATGGCTCCCGCTTGCATTAATCTTCATCGCATCTCCATGTAACGAGACTAATCTAATCAAGCCCTCCCACTAATTACTAAGATCCTATCTAATAATTAAGGGAAATAAATATATGTGATAAAATTTCTAAAAACCCGCCTAGGCCTTAGGGGCATGCAAGCCTCACAAGTTACATCAAAATTAACCAATTAATTATCAAGGCACCTTAGGCCACTTTACAAGCAATCACATGCATTCACAACATTTTACAACACACAAGGCATTGACATCTTGAGCCATATCAAACCCACATCCTCCTACAAAACAAAGTTAGCACATATACAATATACATGATTCACTTGCTCTTAATTAATTTCATTAATTAGAATCTTTGTGCATACTTGTTGCTCAAGTTTTTCGAATGCAAAGAAAGGCTTAACCTTAACAACTAATTGTTTAAGCCCTTTTAAATTAAATTCAACCATCAAAACAGAAAGGAGGGTATTTAAGGAGTCTTCTAATTAACCTTTCATCAAATTGATTAATTAGAAATTATTTTAACTAATTAAAATACGAAATTCGGGGCCCGAAAAAATTCAAAATAATTCGGTCTCCAAAAAATCCGAAATAAATCCAGAGAACTCCTTACAAAGATTGTGATTACCTGTAAAAATCTCAAGGAGAGATCAATTACCATCAGGGAGAACCAAAAAAGACAAATCCTCAGATTGTGCGCGAAGCACCGTTAGAGAAAATTCTGTTATGGGTCTCAACCTTTTGATCTGTATGATCATCCCCTTGATATTTTTCCAGCAAACAATTTATATAGAAAAATACTACATACAATAGGCTATCATTCCATGAAAAGAAAATCCATAAGTTATATTCAAGATCAACGAGATAACAAGCATTTAAGCAAGGTATCCTGTTCTGGAACAGACCGTCGACCAAAAATGTTTCACTCGGTTGAGGTATCAAATCTCAATGAAAATCTATGAAATTAATTTTCACAGATTCCATACTTAAAGGAGAACATTTCCATTTCAACACTTTTCCATAAAAGTTTCTCAATAAGTACAGTTTTTCAAAACAATCGGTTTGTTTGAAAAAACAGATCTGACAACTTCATCACTTTTCATCCTTGAACGCCCACATAATATCCGAAATATGCAACAAAATTTACATATCCAGAAATAGCATCAAGTTTAGATTAATCATATCTAAAAGATATAGGTACTTTGTATACAAACTTATTTCTTACCATCCACAACAACAGAACTGTACAGCAGAATAACAGATCTGCGCACCGTTACCGTTTAAATCACTAAAAATTCATTTTACATCTAATTTCAATGATTCCAGTGGGAAAACAACCACAACTCAAAGAGCTACAATCTCCAATAAGAAGGAAAAAATTTCAGAGAGCTTTACACCACGAAAAATAAGCAACAAGACAGAAAATAGCCTTTCCAGGGCCAGCAAGCATGCACATCACTAATTAACTTAATTAATTACGAATTCTCACTTAATTAGGTGCCAAAACAGTAAGCACAACCTGGCTCTGATACCACTGTTAGAAAGTGTCATAAATTCATTTATTCTACCATTAGAACAAAGAAACACACAATCAAGCAAAGGACCTAGTGCAAAACACCGAATCGGCACCAAATAACAAGAGAGAAAGAGGAGGATGTAATATCTCTCACAAATCGTTCTTGTGAGGTTGTCCAAGGCGTGGGAATCAATGGGGTGCACTCCGCGCCTTCTTCTCCTTCCTCTAATCCACCAAGAAGCTTCACCACTTCTCAAAAGCTTGTGCTAGCAAGCTTTTAGAGCAACCAACACTTAATCACAATTAACACCTTAATTATGTGGCTAATCCCAACACATGGGTCCTAACAAACAATGGATGAGAGCACCTCTAATGGAGATTTCGAAAATCTCCAAGGAGGAGGAAGGTGGCGGCTAGGAGAAGAGGGAAGAGAGGAGAGAGAAAGTTGGATGAGAGGCTACCCCTTGGGGTCTATTTATAGAGCTCTCATTTCTCTTCCAAACTTCTAACAAATTACAAGCATGCCATCAAACCCTAGGCGCCACCTATATGGGCTTTTAGCCCAATTTACCAAATGGCAAATTCATCTCTCATTAGCTCATTAATTCTATTAACTAATGGGCCTTTTAATTATTTGTTAATTGGGCTTAATTAGACTTAGCAATTTAAAGCCTATATATTCAATATAATTCTAACAATTATATTAAATATAGTTGAGACTATTTAATTATCAAATTGATGATAATTAACAATAGGTTGGTTTATGCATTAATTTATTCTAACATGATCTTCTTGATATAATTAATTATAGCGGTTCATAACAGTATATAATTAATTAATCAACCCATCATGTTTTGTATTCTCCAATACAAATAAATAATACACGTGTGGTTCAGGTTCTATTTGTGTGACCTTTTGAGGATTTATGCTACGTTGGCCATGGAGAATAAATCGTTATTTATTTCCATTAATCATAAGCGGTATCTAGCAACACGTTATGATTCCCAATTCGCATAAATAGTGTACAGCTACAATATCTCAATCCTGCATAAGAAATAAAAGTATTTCCTTATTTGATTCTTATGTCACATGATATCCTTGTATAATCCAAGATAGGAATGTGTCACTCTTGCAGATTATACATTTCTTGATATAGAGATGATTGTACAAGTTGCTAGCAAACAATCCATCTCCATCAAGGGGCCCAAACAGATATCATCGCTCACTAGGTAAACTAATGAGGGACATACGATTTTCTTGATGAACAACTTTTCCCCGCACAATTCAAGAGAACATAAATAAAGTCCGTATAGCAGCCTTTATCAGGAATCAGCGTTAGACGATATTTATAGAACCTATCCTCATGTGGAAAAGCTGAGCATCTCAAACTTAGAATCAACAACATATGAAATAAACAATGACACATAACACAATCCATATGTTTATTTCATTTGGGTCAAGTCCTGTACTATGTTCCACAACATATACATATGCAATTAAGTTGGTAACTCCTTACCTATGATTTGTAGAACTTAATCATCGCTTTACTTGCATACTAATCTTATTTGATAATTAATGCTCCTTGTTAATTATCAAGATTATGGACATCTTTAGATTTATTATTGTCATTTATGAACAAATGAATTATAGAGATCTACAATTCAGATCCTCAACCTAAATGATCTATCAATAAATAAATCAAGGAACAAATGATAAAATATCATCAATAACATAAACCATAGAAGTAGCCATAATGATTGGCTTCTAGGACATAACTCCAACACATCTGTTATAATCTGCTTCATGTATACAGGCAATTCACCGAGCCAGAAATTATCACAGTTAATTAGTACACAATTCAAAATGAGACATAAATTATATTTATTCTAAAATATAAACATTTTTTTTACCACTATACAATTGTTACAATTAGTTTTATGCCATTAATTCTAAAAAAAATTGTAGGTTTCAATAATTTCACTGTTGTTTTATTTTTTTTTTGACCAAAAAAAAATAAGGCAGTTTAGTTTTGGTATGATAAAGTTATGTCCACTTCACCACTTGTTTCTACATGTAACTTGTTAATATCAAATTAATGAATTGGAAGAAAAATCAAGTTCGTTCATATTTTTAAATAATATTCTTACGCTTTGTCAAAGATATACAATTCTGTTCTCTCTTTCTTTAAACATTTTATTTTTATTTCAAATTAACAAAACCTGTCTTTCATCATAAGGACATTAGCTACTTAGCCTAGTAGCTGCTAGAAAGTCTATTCAGAATCAAGTAGGCTGAAAATATAAACATAAAAAGAGTAGCCTATAAATATGTTGCCTGCAGGCTGCAAGTATACAATTACAGCGGAAAAACTGGGATCTCATTCAAGGCTGGTCAATTTCACGGAATGGTAAGTAATTGCATCTACATCAAAAAGCTTCCAGGCTTCCAGCAATCGGTGGTTCCATTATATTTAGATACACCATTGAAGATGGTTGAATAGAAAAGATACCTTGCCCTTTCAATGATTGGCATGTTTGTGCCTACTTTGCAATATCTGAATACCTAAGTTGAGAATAGTTTATACTTTTTGTTCTCCAACAAAATCTCTAGTTGGTCATTTAATTTTGGCTCCTAGTACGTCTTACTATTCTTCAATTTTATATTATTCTTCACTTAGGATTCTGTAGCTGCGTACCGCTTAATGGGCTGGGCTATATTATTTTTCTAAAACAATATTAACCGGTTCTAGTTGGACATACTCGCAAAATTATTCGATTGAGTTTAGTCTAGTTGGATAATTCGAACTCATAGATCCATTCATTACTTACCTTCTTGCTGAGTAGTCCAGTGCAAAGATAAGGGCTTGACCCCTTTTTTTTCTGGGTCAAAGAGAGACAAAAACCACCGCTTAACAAACATAAAAAAACCATCGCTCAAAATACTATTAAATAATTGTCATTTATAGCTTATAGTTAGTATCGGAATCTGAGATTCCGATACTAGCTAGTATCAGAATCTGGGATTCCGATACTAAGCAGAATTAGTATCGGCACGGTCATTTTTAAATTTTTTATTAAAACTAGATTATTCTAAAATTTTTTAATTAATTAAGGTTAGTTATAATTTTTTCGGAAAATTATCTGGGTCACTACTTGCCATAATCATTGAATCACCTCCATCAAAATTTCGTTTCCACATAATAGGCCGAGAACATTATATAAAATGAATCGACGAAATTGTGTAGAAAACCACATTTTTCCTGTTCCATGTACGATTCTCTAACTTGTGTAAGGAAAGTGAAAATCAACTTTATGTCAACCATTCAAGCCTCTAATGCTATGTTGCACTGGTTCGAGTTCAAGTACCGTACCCGGTACGGTACGAGTACGGCGATACGAAAATTTTAAAAAATCTCCGATACGGGTACGTCTATGTATATATATATATATATATATATATATATATATATATATATATTTTTTTTTTTTAAATATTGATAAGAATTGTATGGTTTATCAATTATATATCTATATTATAAGCAAAAAACATGTAAAATATTTTGATAGTCCATGATGATAAGGATTGCACTAATTATGTAAAATATTCTATATTATTTATTCATATAATTGTGCATAATTATTATAATACATACTATATTATTTATAAACCCTATACATAAATAATAAAGTTCTATAAATGTTGCGACTTTATTTTTTTTAAAGAAACATTAATGCGTAATATTAAAAAAAATGTATATTAATCTGATTAAAACTATATGTCTAAAGGTAGAAAACGGAATTAGCAAAAGACAAACAAAAAAGAATAAAACTGACCAAGGCCCACCTGAGCCCATTTCTCTTCTTAGTGACATGGCCCCAGTCGTCAGATTTATCTTTCTCGTTCCCGTTCCTTTTAGATCCCGAATGAAAAGAGGAGAACAATAGTTTAATCAGAAATCAAATACGAGGAAGTAGCCATTTTGGTGCTCCATGCGCACACGCGAGGTCAAACGTACCCAAGGACGTACCAAAACGTACCAAAGACCGTACCGGATTGGTCAAACTGATTAAAATATTCGGTACGCCACGTGGCGTACCCGGTTCGTACCGGTGCCGTGCCGAAGGCGTACCTGTACCCGGTTCGTACCCGGTACCGGTACTCCTGCATATATGGAGTACCGGAGTAACATAGCTCTAATGGCATGCTTACCAACTCACTGAAAATTCTCTTTGCCTTGACGGCTTTAAGAACTTTGTTGTTGGAGATAGTGGAAGTAACCTATACCTCCGCGCTCCTTTATTTTTCCTTTAGGTGGTGTTTGGTAAAGGAAGAACTTAAGAGGGAGAACTTATGACAAGTTATGTCATATTTAGGAGGAAGAACTTATTTGTGTTTGGTTATGCATATTGAGGAATAAGAAAAGAAACAAAAAATTATTTAAAGCTAAAATGTGAAAAGACAATAATAGCCTTCTCCTTATGACAAATAATTGGGTTGAATGATTTATGGTTGTAGAGCCAATTAACAATTAATTAGTATCATACTATAAGCATCAGAACTAGTAATATCCAAAGTATATGACAAAGCATAAAATATAATATCCTAATCCAACAAATAACGCTCTAATATGACAAAGCACTCAAATCGTTCAAATCAAACAAGCTTAGTACAACATTATATTGTAATAATGTAAAAACATATTATATTTATTTTAATTACCTTGAACACATAATTTCTACGTAATACCACAAAGCATTTTTGTCATTTTTAAAATAATCTTTCAGAAGTGCAACTCAGGTTCAAGTAAGTGTGATAATGTAAAAACATATTGTATTTATTTTAATTACCTTGAACACATAAGTGTGCAATAAAAAAAAAAGAGGCATTGATAGCTTGGATAGTAATAACAATACGCACTAAAAAGAAGAGCAGCTATACTAGGGGTAGTAATGAGAACAGTTGGAAAGAAAAATATTTTTTAATTACTATTCCTCATGTGGGTCCCGTAGCCAAATTTTATTCCACCCATTTTGGTGTCATAGGTTAAAGAAGTTTCTTTTTGTTTAAACTACATAACTTATTTCTTGTTTGGTAGGAAATATGAGGAATAACTTCTTATTCCACACTAAAGAAGCTTAAAGAAGCTAACCAAACATGCCCTTAGTGGTATAGCTCAGCGTATGCACCTTGACAAGTCACATAGACTCGCAATCCCGAAAAATTATAACTAACTTTAATTAATTTAGAAATTATAAAATAATCCGTTTTTAATTAATTTTTTAAAAATGACTGTGCATTTTCGGAATCTGAGATTCCGAAACTAATTCTGCTTAGTTTCGGAATCTCAGATTCTGAAACTAGCTAGTTTCAGAATCTGAGATTCCGAAACTAGAATTAGGCTTATTATATATGGCGCTGGACCCTCTCCCTCTCTCCTGTCCCTTTCATTTGCCCTCGGAAGAGCGAATTCCTCTCCGCGAGATCTGAGGTAAGTTTTTTTTATTTTTTTAATTAATTAATTAATTTAATTTATTTAGTTATATTAGTTTAATAATAGAAAAAATAGGAAAATTATTCAAAAAATATAAAAAAATATAAAAAATCAGATTAAATTCTATTATTTAGGATAAATATATTTTAGCAAAAATTTTTTTTTTTACATGTTGTAATAATACAAAAATTATTAAAAAAATTAGGTTAATAATAGAAAAAATAGGAAAAATATTTAAAAAATATCCAAAAAAATTTAAAAATCAGATTAAATTCTATTCATTAGGAAAAAAATATTTTAGCAAGTTTTATATTTTTTACATCTTATAATAATAAAAAATTGTTTAAATAATTAGATTAATAACATAAAAAATAGGAAAAATATTCCAAAAATATAAAAAAATATTAAAAAATCATATTAAATTATATTATTTGTTATGTAAATTAATAATATATATTTTGATATTTGTACATATTATAATAACATAAAATTATTTTAAAAATTAGGAAAATTAATAGAAAAATTAGTAAAATTAATAGAAAAATTGGACAATTCTTATAGGTTGATATATTGTTTTGGTTTTTAATGTGCAGAAAATTTCAAACAAGATTCAAGATTCGAATTTCCTATTTCAGCAGCAGTTGTCGATCGAGGTGAGTATTTTTTATTCATTAATTTATTTATTTTGCATAGTTAATGTATGTAATTTAGAATAGTTTATTGCTTGGTATGATATGATATGATAGTTTTTTATTTTGAATATTGAATATGATTGTCGATTGTGATATGATATGATATGATATGATATGATTGCTTGGTTTGAAATGGGTTTATTTAGGGGAGATTTGGGTAAAGAAATTTTCAGAACCCTCCCGGTACAGGGGAGATGCTGTCGAAATTTTGTTAGATTTCTGAAATTGAATTTTTTTTTATTAAGTGAAAATGCCCCCGAGAAGAAGAACGTCT
The DNA here is from genome assembly GCA_027725995.1 of Rhynchospora tenuis. Taxonomy (NCBI): domain Eukaryota; kingdom Viridiplantae; phylum Streptophyta; class Magnoliopsida; order Poales; family Cyperaceae; genus Rhynchospora; species Rhynchospora tenuis. The sequence continues at coordinate 154,008,572 of CM050888.1, read as the reverse complement.
CCAGCTTCACAGAGATCTACGAGGCTACGGACCGATCCTCAAGCTTCTACTTCAGCCGTTCCTGAGGCTACAGACGTCGTTTCCTCTGGTGTTGCTGATGCCGGCGCTTCTACCTCAGCCGGCGCTTCTACCTCAGCGGGCCCTTCTTCTTCCCCTCCTCCTCCTCCTCCTCCTCCTCCTGGTGCTGATCGTCCGTTGCATTTGCAACAAGACCAGCTTCGTGGCCTTGATGTATGTTATTTTGTTTTTTTTCATTACTATTTGAAAATCAACTTCAAATCAATAGAACGTAAGAAAATTATAAAACTTATTGTGTACTTTATAATAAACTTAATGTTTTGTTCTGACAATAAAGTCGAAATGCAGGAAAAAATATTGCGTTAAATTTACGAAGCTGCGAAAGATTTGGAAGGATGTTGTCCTCGACGATGATGATCAGATTGATAGATACACACGGGCATTCGTGCTAGAGCTTATTGGTTGCACGTTATTTCCGGATGCCACGGGGGACTCTGTTCCGGCTTTTTATCTCGATCTTTTGCGGGTTCGTAGATTTTTATAAAATCTTTATGAGTTCTGTTAATTATTATAATATGTACATTTGTTTTGCCACAATTGACTGCCTGACATAAATGAAATTTGTAAAGTTGAATTCAATATTAACATATCTCTCAAAGTTGAATTCAACTGCTCTTCTTGTAAGATATTTTCTGTACATTTTAAAAAAATAATATCAACCTAAACGAATTATCCAATTTTAGTATTATTTTTTCCAATTTTTAAAATATTTCTAAATTATTATAATCTGTCAAAACAATTTAACAATATTTTTTTTACATATTATTTATAATATCTTTTAACATTTTTCCAATATTTCTACAATATTTTTACAATATTTCTAAATTATATTATTATTATTATTATACATAACAAATAGAATTTTTTCTAATTTTTCCAATATTTTTTCTATTTTTTCTAATATTGACCTAATTTATTATGCAATTTTCTATTATTATATCATTTAAAAAAATAAAAAATTATATTATTATTATACATAATATATAAAGGAATTTTTTCTGATTTTTTCAAAATTTTCCAATATTTTAACAATATTTTGTGTATTTTTTCTAATATTAACCTAATTTTTAATGCAATTTTCTATTGTTATATCACGTTAAAAATTCAAAAATTATATTATTCTTATACATAACAAATAATAAAATTTTTTTCAGATTTTTTCAAAATTTTCAAATATTTTCTCTATTTTTTTCTAATATTAACATATTTTATCTAAATAAAATAAATAATTAAATTAAAATATAAAACAAAATAAAAACTTACCTGATGCTCTTCGGAGACGCGAGAGGTGAGAGAGGAGAGAAATGAAAGGGACGAGGGGTGGGGGTTATATATAACGGGCAAATAATTGTTGGAACACTGTTCAAACAGTAAAATAATTGATGGAACACTGTTCAAACAGTAAAATAATTGATTGAACACTGTTTAAATAGTCGAATATTAATTTCGTAATATTTGGAAAATTTTTCGTCAAGTATAGTAATTTTTTTAATTTTTACGTGATATATATTTTGATATTAATAAAGTAATATATAATTTATTAAGTATTATAAAATAATAAAAAAATAATAAAAGGTTAATAAATAGCGGAAAAATCGCCCAATGCTAGTTTCGGAATCTCAGATTCCGAAACTAGGTAAAAGTTGAATAAAATAATAATTAAAGTTTGATGGATGTCGGAACAATGGCCCAGCTAGTTTCGGAATCTGAGTTTCCGAAACTAATTCTGCTTAGTTTCGGAATCTCAGATTCCGAAACTGTGCAGTCATTTTTAAAAAATTAATTAAAAATAGATTATTTTATAATTTCTAAATTAATTAAAGTTAGTTATAATTTTTTCGGCTCGCAATCAAGGAAAAGGCATTAGGCCACGGGCTACCACAGCTTCTCCAGATTATTCTTGGACTTCTTCTAGTAACATCAGAGTCGGCCTGTTGGGCTTCGTCACCCAAGTACGGCCCAAGAATTGTGATTGATTTCTTATCAGACTACTTGATTCGCTCAAGATTTCCACCGAAAGTTGGCACAATGTCGGGTCTACACGTTAACATGCAACAAAATAAGTGATGGAATCTTGGAAAACAGTGTGTCTACTTGCAACAATAACTATACATTTTGAGGTCGCAGTGTAACCTCTCCCCGAAGCGCGTGTTACGCTAATGGAGTCTTATTTTCCTAACCATAAATTTGAAAACCTATTTTAGATTAGCGAGACCAAAAATTAAGAAAGATATATAAATTAGTTTTCCGATTAATTAGTTTTGGACGGTCAATTAATCGATTTGGAAGACGATTAATTGTTTTTAGGACTGATTAATCATTTAAGGCTGTAAATTTTCCACTAAATTGATTATAGGTGACATATTGACCACCACCATGGACAAATTGATCGAGTAATCAATCTTTGCGGCTATTTCATACAACACTGAAATTAATAATAATAAAACATATGTGGATCAGGTTGAATTTAATTTACTCGTCTTTCTTATCTTTTCTTTTTATAAAATTGTTATTATTAATATTAATATTCAAGTTGGTTTTTAAAGTTTAATTAAAGCATAATCATACGTACTCTTGAAATTTAAATTCTTTATTTTCAATCATGCTACGATGGATTGATCGAATTGAGCAAGTTAATTAAATTACATTTATAAATATCTTTTAAAAAAGTACCAATGATACTTTGTTTACTCAGTTTGTTTCCAACTTACCATTAAAAAATTCACTAATATCTGGCATGAGTGAAGACTGTCAAATCACAACTCAATTATTGTTACACAGTCCAGGTTCCTTATTCTGTTTTTTACCTTTTCCCCTCGCTATCATGCATTATTTTTCACCTTTACCTGGGGAAGGAATTACCTTTGAGCACGCGATGGTTCGCCACATTTGCTCCGTCAGCAGCGTGGTAGCTGAACTGTCGGGAGAAAAATACTATGGGCTTTTATCCGGTTTCGGATGCTCTGTGGCTTCATTTATGCTTGTAAACCTGTAGTTGTCTTCAAACTGTCAAACACCAACTATACTAGACTAATTTATAGTTTGAAAGGGATTTGAAGTTGATTGCTTAGTAGGTTTCTATATTACTAGCAAAATACCTCCAATATGTAGACAAATAAAGAAATAAAATATTTGCATTATTTTGTGTTATATAAAATAGTACATATGTTAGACAATAAAAATAAGTGGTTCAATCTAGCAATGATACATGCGGATATATTTTGCTTAGCGATCCGAAGTTAAAAACTTTTTCTCTTTTTAGATGGAAATTCAAAATATATTACCTCTTCATTCGCCGATTGGTATCAAACCGTAAATCAAACCGATCAAACGGCTCAAAAAGATGTATACATACTAGATCTAGAGGTTTCACACTCTCGAATCCGTACTTTTTATGAGTAGTGATTAGATGACATGTCAATAAATTAACCAAACATAATTACGTGCAATACATTTGAAATGTAAGAAAAACATTTTTCCTAATTACAATATATATAGAAGATTCGATAACTATATAAGATAAATTAATCTTACTAATCAATATTGTTGCAAAATGGAAGGGAAAATATTTCAACTTTTTTTGTGTGTAGTGTTGGAGAGTACTTATTTTCTTCACATGTGATTTGATAAAAGAAAAAAAAATCATGTTATTATACAAGAAATACATGCATTTGAAATAGAAACAGAAGAACCAAATAATATGTACAAGATACAAAGTAGTCACAGATATTGTGGACTTCTATAAATATATCAGAATCCAGAAATAAATACCGCATTAGAGGCTTAGAGTACACTATTATGTTAAGAAATTTGTTTGCATCTCTACATGCGTTGTGAGACGTATTTGATATATATGGAAATGATTCAAATCATGATAAAATTTATTAGCACTTTTTTTTCTCAGCTCAGTGCGTCTCCAATTTTTTAAAGTTGAGGCGTTATATATTAAACCTCAAAGTACATGATCTTAGATAAGATTTTCATTAATATTCTCTTCATGCATATGAAAATAGAGTCAATTTTTATAATTTTTTCTGTTCGCATCAGGAGATATGTATATATGTCTATTGACATTCATTTTTCTTAATTAGTTTTTAACAAAAGGTGTAAAATGGAATTACTTTTTTAACACATTCATTAATTTTTCTGCAAACGGTTCTGTACGCATCATTAAAAGGAAGATGGCAGGAGTATATATAAGTTTTTTTTTTTTTATGAAACTTAAAAGAATATATAACGATTAACGAATGCATAAATACGCTATCTACATTTGATCATGAGCCGCTTAAAATGAGGCCATGTGTTAGTCCATTATCCGGGCATATATATAAATTGCATCGTGTAAATTTCCATACCATTAATTAATTAAGAAGGGAATTTGATCAGTGTGAAAGAGAGATAATCAGCGCGAAGCCATAGAAGATCATATAGAAGACATATTGGGAAACTTATCCGAAGTTTCAAATTGCATATATTCTTTCTTTTACATATAAAAATGTGGGCATTGACCCAATATATTAATGCTGATTAGCTGAATACTTAAATATGAATAGTACAAGTATTATTATTTTTTTTAAAAGAAAGTGTATCGCACAGGTATTTATTTTGAGAGTTTAGGAATGAGTTCATCAGACTAATTAAGACAGTTGTGAAAATAACTTTTCATTGATTTGTTCAAATTAAATCGTATGACTATATATATTTAAAATTTTTTCTGAATTGGAATAGACAAGTGTGCATTGATACAATACACAAATTGTTTAGTGACAAAAATATAGGTAGAAGTATATCTGCACAATAAATATAATTGTGAAACTTTCATAGATGTGTTTATAGGAGGTGAATTCGTGGTAGTGTTTATCATATCCTCCTATTTTATTTTGGGGTCTAGCTTAAAAAAATTATAAGATTGAATTGAGATTTTAAAATAAGTTTAAATGTAAGAGATGGTAGAAAGGCAACATCCGACTTAATTTAAAACAAGAATCATTATTTGTATTAATTAATTGCACAGGTCCTTATATAGTTTAATGGACGTAGTATATATGCATGTATCTGTTAGTCTCTGTCTCAAGCCAAACACTCAGCTTGTAGAGACGAGAAACTCCAGCTGCTTTACTGAGAGTACTTATGGTTACTGCAAAGGTATTATCTTCTCCTATCTTTTGTTCCATAAATTGTTGCATGTATTACCTTTTCTTACGTACATATATATTTGTGTATGCAAAATCAGATGGCAGAGGTTGAAATGAGCATGCACACTGCCAACAGTGACCAACTTGTGATCGACATTGAGAGAAGATTAACGGAACAGGAGAACAGTTATGTCGGATATCCGCAGTACTCCATTTATCGTATCCCTTCGCACATCCGCAAGAACAATGAGTACTACTACGAGCCAAGAATGGTGTCAATTGGTCCTTATCATCGAAACAAGGAACACCTTCGTGCCATGGAAGAGCACAAGTTACGTTATCTCGGTAAACTTCGCAACCAAAAAGATCGCATATTACACAACTTAATAAAAGAGATCAGAGATGCAGAGGCTGATATCCGTGCCTGCTACTGTGAAAGTGTGAGCCTTGAAGAAGGGGACCAATTCATTGAAATGATGCTTCTTGACAGCTGCTTTGTCATCAAACTATTTTTCAACGAGCCGGATGCAGCATGTGATGCAGGATGGGCTTTGCCGCTCATCATCAGCGACCTTCTCATGCTTGAGAACCAAATTCCTTTCTTTGTACTAACTAAAATATACAACATTTACACCTTTGGCTGTGTTGATCCTCCAAGCGATGGTCATGATAATAACCGGCCTTCATTCCTTACACTAGCAACAAATATTCTACATGAGACATGCAAAACAAATGTTGAAAGGGCAAAAGTTCCGGAAGCTGGTGTCATGATCAAGCACCTGCTTCATCTATTTTATCTTCTCTTTGTACCTGCACCAGAATATGCACTGACACCAAGACAAATTAATGTGAAAATAAAAGGCAAGAAATCTCGTACTAACTGTCTTCCACTGTTGCAGAAGCCCAATCTTAGAGAATTTCCTGGATCAAGTAAATTCAGTGAAAAGAATGAAAGCCCAAGAGTGATCAAGAGTGCGATTGAACTCAAGGAGTATGGTGTAATATTGAAGAAGAAGGAGAATTTTGCGAGCTTCCTCGACATTTCCTTTGAAGGCGGCATTCTGGAGGTGCCTCGCATAACAATTGAGGGGTGTAGCCGGTCCAGATTGCTCAATCTGATAGCATTTGAACAATGCAGCGGTGGTGCAGATGTTGACCCGATAAAGAAACCTCTATCCAGCTATGCGGTATTCATGGCTTGCCTTATGAACATGTCACAAGATGTTATTGTGTTAGAGAAGGCCGGGATACTCGATAACAATCTGGCAAACAGCGAGGAAGGTGCCAAGTTCTTCCACCAGGTTAGAGAGTGCGCGCACATCGATTTCGATAACCATTACTTGAAGCAGGTTTTTGTTGAAGTGATTGATTATTGCGAAGCGTTCTGGCCGAAGCATAGGGCTAAGTTACGCCATGACTATTTTAGTAGTCCATGGACCATTGTCTCTTTAATGGTTGCCATGCTTGTTTTGATCATGGCCATCTTCCACACAATCGGTTTCATACTCAGCACTTACTTTAAGGAACATTAATGCTTGCTTTTCAGAACTTTACTTATTGATGAAATGTTTGATCAGGTCTTTTCGATTTTTTTCTGAAGTAAGTTTTTCATTTATTGAAGCTGCATTGTTTGCTATTTGAGCAGTATTGTTCCTAATTAATTGATAGTTGTATATACTTTTCTGAAAAAAAAAAATATTATCGTAGCCAGCAGACCAGCTTAATCAATTAAGCATAGGAAGTTTCTTACAATTCTTTTCGTCAGTATTAATTTGTGGTACCTGAAGAAAACTTCCTTAACACTGTTCCTGTAACAAAATACGCTCAAAATACTACTATTTCGGACCGAAATTATACTGGAAGAAATTATAAACTCACAAAGACACAGAATTTAAACGAGGTTCAGCACCAACTACGTCCTCCACACACACCCACACAATTTTTTATTTCTCTCAATAATTTGTTACAAGGAGGGAGATGGGTTTTAATAGGAAAATTACATGGGATACAATAGGCAACTAGCCAAAACAGCAATAATCCTAAGAGATATCACGTATCTCATTACTAGGAAACAATATCTTCGCCCACAAGGAGAGAATCACCAAACTTGGCCTCCAAACCTTTCCATAACAGCAATGTCGGTTCTGATTTCGGTTCGAAACCATACCATTTCGCACCGAAATGATATGGTAAATTGTTTATTTCAACAGTTCCGACTACCAGAACTTTCGAAGGTAATGCACAATGTTGACCCAACAATGAATAACTTGATGTTATATATATATATATATATATATATATATATATATATATATATATATAAAATTCAACTTAAAATAACCCACATCTGAAAGCTGGTGTTGATTCTTTGTTTTAACCCATCACCCATGGTCGATACTATTTTGTGAAGCTCGTTTAACCAATTAATTACCTACATATATAGCAAAGGTGAAACTGTCAATAATTCTATAAGTTCAACAGGATCGGTATGAGTTGCTAGAAATATTTTACCTTCTTTTTCCGTTAATTTTGTTGGATTCTTTCATGGTTTGGTAAACATTATTATTGTAATCCTTTTTACTAGCATTAATGGGTACATTACATATAATGGTGCATAATGGATATTAGGTATATTAGGCCCTGATCACAATGATTTTTACTCGGGATTTCATTTCATTTGAATTGATTTCGTAAGATTTCATAGGATTTCGTTAGACCTAATTACATAGGAATCCCAACCAAATGACACCAAATCCGCTCATTGTGATCAAGAATTTTCTAATGAAATGAAATGAATTGAAATCCTACATTAAAAAAAAAAGAGATTGTGATCAGGGCCTTAGTCTTATATATTTTGGAAAATACACTAATAAAGTGCATAATTCATATAGAAAAAGTCATCAATTTTTTAATCATTTAAAAATGTATCAATTAGTAGTTAATTAAACAATAATATATAAAAATATGACATAAATTAAAGTACATGAGGAAGTGATCATTTGGTGCGTACAACTTAGCTAGTGTTATAAAATAACACAATAATTCCTCTTTTGAAGTTAAGAACCAGCTCTTAGTCTAGTGACAAAGAGCAATGCACCCTGAATGAAAGGTCGCAGGTTCGAAACCCGGCTGGGGGGTCTTTCATAGACATTTAATAATTTAAAAATAAGTTGGGAGGCTTGACCCTCAATTTATCTTAAAAAAAAAAAAAAATTTCCTCTTTTGAAGTTTTATTTTAAGAATTATAACTGAAGTGTCGAATTCTAACTATTGGTCTTGTTATTATTCATGGAGGCTGCATAAAAGGTAAAGTTTTATAATTTTGGAATTTTTTATTGCAGACTAGTCAGTAGTCCAACAATAAATAAGGTAACATTGATATGTCATAATAAGTAGAATCATTCATTTAAGGTCACTTGATCTTATTTGTAGATGATCTTAAAAAATATAAAAATTTATATCGGCTCAGTCTCTCGATCGTGAGACCAAAGTTATTATTTTGGAGTTGGCATTTAAAGTTTAAATTTTGAAATATAAATTAAAAATATTTTAAACGATTTGGTAGCAACAAAAGTTTTTTTTTTTTTACCATTGATAATCTCATTACTACACGAACAATATTGTACGACTTAAATAAATTACAAAAATTATTTATCATTTTTTATGAATGCGTATGATAGTTAATATATGCAACTTTGCTTAAATAAGCTAAATAATTTATTTTATATTCTATTTAATAATAAGCTAATAAAAGCAGTCTTACTTTTTTTTTATCTGGGTTAATAAATGAATAAAAGGATTCTACCGACAGCTCTAGTATCCGTCTTATCAAGATTCCATTGATGAATTTTGAAGCCATGTGATTGACATAATGACATGAACATGTAAACGTCAAAGTTTGGTTTTTCTTTTCATGCATTTATTTTAATTGTAGTGGCTAAGTTTGGATTGCACGTTTTTTATTTCTTAGCTTGAGTTGGATATTCCTTCTTGTCTTGTAATTCAATAGCCACATTTTCTCCATATAAATCTCATGATGAGGCATTTTTTTGTCAGCGTGAAATTCCATAAATATTGATTCGTGCTATTTCATGCATATCGAATTGTATCTCGTGTAAATAGCTAGACTATAACTAAATGAACTTTAATAGAGTGAAATTAATACTGCATAAATCCTACAATTTGAAATGAAATCCTATGGTTTGAAAATATATCCATGCATGCTGTGATTTCCGTGCGAATCTGCATGGCCAAGTTACATTAATTCTTGGTTGTATATTTCACTTTGCAACATGACTAAACTCGCATTTTTGGAGAAAAATGTACTAACAACTAAAATTTTCAGCAGTTAATCCAGTTTAATTTAAATTTAAAATACCTAGGACCGAGATTGATTCCATATAATCCAGATAAATGTAATAACAAATAGCTAGACTATAAGTAAGCGCTGATGTATGCATGTGAGCACGTTGTACAAGGGAAAAAACACACTTTCAGGTAAAATTACTACTTTTTACCATACTATAAATAGTAATACTGTTAGAAAGACGGATGCATATATTAAGTAATTAAGAGGCATGGTCAACTTAAAATATTATTTGTTGTCAATTTCGATTAATTAAGTATTCCTAAACTTCTTCAATTTTAGAATTTTAATTAAAAAAACAAAGTCCCTAATAAGGGATAGGCAGAATAGATTCTCAAGTATATTAAAATTGGAGAGAATCAGAAAAGAACCATGAAATATCCACTTAAAGACTTCCACGGTGGACTAGACCAGAGAAGATAAGACCAACTGAAATCATTTCTGTGGGAACCTCAAGTGACGTCACTCTTACATCACTCGGGAGTCCAAGCTCTCTCCTCGGACAAACTACCTTGCACTCGGTCTTTCAAATATGATAAAATAATATCCCCGTATCAACCCTCGGTTCACGTACACCATGTCCACATAAAATATTACCCTACCAAACTCATTTCCTTTCCCTCTCTCCTACGTGTCAACACGTCTGATGGTTAGTTGGCGCAGCGGTGAGAACTTTACACGAGCCACCAACCACAATTTGTCCAAAAGATCCCTCGCTTCGTCACACTTCTACGGATAAACCTCGTCGACACCACCAACGACTCCGTACCAACCAAGGGGCATTTTCGTCATTTCCTCTCCTTTCCATTTTAATTTAACAAACGCAACAACTCGAACGCGTTCTTCTCTGATCTCTCTCAAATAAATACAATTTCATTTTCGCCTCCTCCGCCTCTCTCTTCTCCGGCCGCCGTGTCGCGCCGTGTCGCGCCGCGTGCTATCGTGCGCCTCGTGCGCGCGTTTGATTTACGAACCTGGATCCGAATCAATGAAGTGTTAATTAATTTGTACAAATATTAGTATATTTTTCTTCTTTTTTTTATTTTTTTTTCACGTCCTTGAAATAAGTTGAAGGATGGAGGCGAGTGTGAGTTTTAGCCTCAAATCTAGTTATTTGACTAGAAAAGATAGTAACTTTGGGAGAAAATATACTGGAATTGTAAGAGCTTCGAGTGTGCAATTGGGATTTGAAAGAGGTCAGACTGTGAATTTGATCGATTTGACGAGAAATAGGGTTTCGATCAAGTCGAGAAATCCGCCATTGAAGATTTCGTGCTGTCATAAGCAATCAGCAGGTACCGTTTTTATTTTCTGAAGTTGTATTTTCTGATAATTAGTTTTTCTGTTGGTGTAATTGGTCTTGTTTTTGCTATTGCGAGATGATTTCGAAATTGTTGATTGAATTTTTTAGTTTAGGAATTTAAGTTGGGTTAATTTTGCAGATAGGAAGTTGTATGGATGATTTAATGCTGAAATAGTAGAATGTATACTGTAATTTGGCCAAATTTTCAAGGTTTGGGAAAACAAAAAAGGATAACTTGTTAGAAAACATATGTTTACCAAATGCTGGATAGCTCCATAATTCCCAGGGTTATATAGGAGCTAAAACACTGCTGGTGTTGACTACACAACTTATTGTTGAGTTACCAAAACAAATTTTCGGAAGGGATGTTATGTGTTGAATTTATTTTTCTCAGAAAACAGCAAATAATTATAGAAGTAAAAAGGTAATAATTCCTTTCTATATCAAGTTGTTCTGGAGCTTGATCTTGAATTTTGAAGGTCTTGCTAAGGAGTTTCTTAATTGAGGTGTTCTTGTTAGACAAAATTGCATGTGTTCTGATGGATTTGTGTCAGAAAACTGAAAATTGATGGCTTTATGCTTATTTGGGTGGGAAAAAATTCATACAATTTATTGCCTGTGATATATTTGTATATTTTATTTTACTGTATTATAATTAATTTGACACAGGTACTGAGATTCATAACTCTTTTGATGATGCCCTCATATTAAAGGTGAGAGGCAATTACCTCTAAATTTCCTTTTGGAATTATATTACTGTACCTTGGTATGTGGATGTGACTAGTGATATCTTATTTCTTCCAGACTAGCGATGCATACTTGCTTGTATAGCTAAGGTTTAATTTGGTCACAGCAAAGATTGAGAACAAAACAGTAAAGTTAACCAAATTGCACAAATTTAGGGTTGATCCCTGGCTTTGGTCAAATACCTAAAATCATTCTGGAACATTAGGACCAAGTTGTTACTGCAAATGTTGATCCTTGCAGTTGCTAGCTTGGAAAAGCCAGTCACATGGCAGCTCTTTTTTTTTCTAAATAAATTTCATCTGGAATGGTACATCCTAATTACTTTTTGTTGAATTACAGAGGAAAGCTCAAGAAGTTCTCCCTTACTTAAATGAACGATGCATTTATTTAGTCGGTTAGTGTTTATCTCACCCTTCCATATCATTGTTGGTATGCGTATTTACCAGTACGTTAATTTCATGTGCTTGTTTGAATAGGAATGATGGGATCTGGGAAGACAACTGTTGGCAAGATACTGTCAGAAGTGTTGGGTTATTCTTTCTTTGACAGGTTTGTTCTCTTCCTTTTGGAAGAAGAAGGTACTGAAAACTATTAAATGATGATAATAATATTTTCTTGAGATTATGCAGGTTAGTAATTTCCTTTGCTTTGTCTTTGTTTACTCTTTCAGCGATAAATTGGTTGAACAAGCCGTGGGAATACCGTCAGTAGCTCAGATTTTTAAAGAACATAGTGAAGCTTTCTTCAGAGATAATGAGGTAGTGACAAGTAACGACAAAAGTTTTTGTTTTGATTTCAAGCTATTGGAAGCTTTAGTTCTGTGTTCTTGTGACCTATTCAATATTTTATTAACCCTTTTTCCATGCTTTTCATTTTTCATGTGTTATTTTCTGAAGAGTGAGGTGTTAAAAGACCTGTCAACAATGCGCCGGCTTGTTGTGGCCACTGGTGGTGGTGCTGTCATACGACCTGTTAACTGGTAAAGGAATCTATTTCTTCTTTATTTTATTTCCTCGTGAGGCTAGTGATGTAGAGTTATATTATAATGTCATGCAATAATTGCTCATGAAACCAAACAACTTCTTGCAAATTAAGTTGAAAAGGTTGATGAGCATAACTGGTGTTGAAGACAACACGGTAATATTATACATTGTATCAGGAAGTACATGAAGCATGGTATAAGTGTATGGCTTGATGTTCCTTTAGATGCCCTTGCTCGTCGTATCGCTGCTGTTGGAACAGCATCTCGCCCTCTTCTTGATAAAGAATCTGGTGATCCTTACACAAAGGTAGCTTTTATGCATAGAGATTTTTTTTTTTATTTATTTTTTAATTTATTATAGAGAAGGAATGAAAAGAAGCCTGTTTTATATTGAGACGCACCTACTGGACAGTCTTCGCATTTTTTTTAATCCCTTATACCTACTGGAAAAAAAATTGAAGAATAGAACACTCTATTCTGTTAGCTCTGTGATGATAGTACAAATAATAAACATAATTGGTTTTTTTTTTTCCCTCTGATTAATATTTCCCTATGAATTCATTGTTTCCTATTGTTACTCTAAAACAATAACTTCTTTGTTGCTAATAACATAAGGTATAAAATTTAATATAAACATAAATTTTATGCATTAGAAGGCACACAATTCATGGAATAAACTTAAAATGAATTTTCTAAGATAGGATATCCTGTTACGTATCCTTTGGAAAATTTAATTCATTGTGCTTTCTGCAAATAAGGGTACATAGTAGGCTTATTGGTAATGCTTTTCTTTTATTATTATACGATTAGAACTTTAACACTTTATACAACAAATAAATGCTACATTAGTATTTCACCTGCATTTCTGTTGTCATTTAAATACTCCAACTTCCACCACTTATTTAATAAGGACCAGGTTCGTCTGATTTGACAATTTGCTCTGATGCAGGCTTTTGCAAAGTTGACGGCACTCTTTGAACAGAGGTCAGATGCTTATCCAAACGCTGATGTCAGAGTTTGCCTTGAAGGTATGTTATATGCCATACTTAGTTACATTGATACTTCATACCATAATGCATCATGCTTATTTCTGGACAGCTTAAAACTTACAGTACTATGTTTCACTATCATCATTGAGATCTTAATATTAGTTGTCATATGTGACCAGGGTGCTATACCAGTGAGAACTGGCAGAAAGTCTTTGTCAATTTCTAAAAGCCTGACTGGGATTGGGGAGTTTTCCAGGGATTTAGATTTGATTACCAATGGGTAAAAGTCAGCAATACATGGTCCAAATTATACATCTCTAATATTACATTTTTTTTTTATTAATGCAGATATGGCATCAAAGCAGGGTTTGAGTGATGTTTCAGCCCTAACACCATCTGCCATCGCCATCGAGGTAAAGAAGAATCTATAATTCTGATGGATTAATCACTTTCTCCTCTATATTCCTCTTGACGTTTATGTCTATACTTTTCAGGCACTATTAAAGATTGAGATCTTTCTTGCTGAAAAGGTTGCTGTCCGAAACAGTTAACCATAACTTCAGGTTTGGAAGTTAGGTATCACACTGGTTGTACCATGCATGTACTGTTATTGTTGTACAAGTCATCTTTTACCGATATTTGTTTGTTTATAAACAAAGGTTCGTGTTGAGTGGAAAATAGTTTGTAAAATGAAATAAGAACTTAGATGTGGGGAGTTAACAGTAATCGTTACGAGTGCGTGAGGATTTGTTATGGGGTATGCTATCATGCAAGGATCTGAATAAAATTGTGTTTTGTCATTTTTTTTTTTTTTTTCTAGTTTTTAGGAATGACGATATGATTGTACATGACCCCTGAAATATTGTCCCACCTGTAGGCAATTATTAGGAAGAATGCTGGGCAAGAAATGAGATGAAAATAAAATTACTCGAGCAAACTGTACATTGTCAGGGAGACTTGAAAATATTATTAAATAATAAATACTATCGTAGATAGCTAAAAGGTTGGAGGTTAATTTAAAAATGTTGATAATTGTTGAGAATAATATATGAATGTTTTATGTACTTCATGTATAACATTGATATATATAAAATGATGATAACATTTGATTTAAGTTTTACCTTTTTCAAAGTGACTTGAAAATTTATAACGGTTGATATCTACTACATCAAACTTGATATACATCAATACGTCTATAATATTTTCTATTTTATTTGGGAATTATTTTCGGGATTATCAAATTGATTAATGGGAGTGGATCTCGATCAAACTTGAAACTCACTAGGAATGCAATATTAACTTGCACAAACATTACGACTGATGCAAATTTAAGGTCAGTTTTAGTTGTACATATGATTAACGGTTCCAAATCATCCTATATATTTTAAAATTTTCTTAAATTGACAAAACGAACACCCGACGTGATATAAGCCGTCCTGGCCCTGGGCCTTCATTATTAGTAGAAAAAATATATGAACTTGGACCCAATCAGCAAATAATGAATATCGCCTATGTTCCTGCATCCAATGGATAGCTTCGGAGAGCATAAAAGAGTAGAAATTATGTGAAATAATCAATTTCACTAGCTTGGGATACTTTCTAAAAGATTTACCATAGGGGACGCGTGCTTACGCGTATACAAAGAAGTGCAGGAATTGATGGGCACTTATATATTGTAATAAGACTGATTGATAATGAAAATTGTTGAATGAATGATCAAAAAAAGTTTCTTGAGAAGTAGAAGAACTAATTGAAAAGTCTCCGGATTGTTCTTGCTACAGCTCGAGATAAAAGCCTGCTGGCCAAATCTACTGGTAGTTGAAGCAATTGCTGTTGCGATTCTGATGGTAACTGCAAATGAAAAAAAGTAAGAAGTAATCAAAGTCATAATTATATCATCTGTGGAGTCATAAAAGAAGTTTAACAATGGAAGAGAATATGCAATATGTTATGAGTTGATGGCTTATATCTCATTAAAACTTGTTGACTAAGCTTAACCTGATTCCCACATTTGTTTTCAATTTCTCTTACCTCAGGAATAACAGAAATAACAGGCAACAGATCTGGTGCAGATGACACCTCATTTAACACAAGAGAAACCTCCTCGACACTGTTAATTTTATTCTCTTCGGAGTAGTCAACTCTTTGTTGCTGAAAATGAGAAGCCAAAATATAATCAGAAACTAGCTTAAATAGTAAAAAGAGTTCATATGCTATCCCATTGACTGTCCTCCCCGCGAAACATGAAATCAATATGGTTTTAATAAAAATTCAAGAAGGCTCAAAATTTCATACTGGAACTTCACTCCCAGGCTTCTGAAGTGTTGATAATATCACGAGAAGACGACGCAATGTTCGCAAGTTTGTTATATCCTCTTTCCCCAGTGTTGTGGATGATGATGTATAAGGTATAAACAATGGCAATCTCGATGTAGTTGTCAATGTAACCGATTCAAAGGTGGCCACACTAAGAGCATCTATTCCCTACATGATAAATGAGTCTTAATAACCAAGGATTAAATTTAGGTTTTAGCTACTTCATCTGAACACAAGGAGCTTTCCCACTGTCCAGTATTTAAAGTATAAACTTTATAGTTAAAAAAATAAAGGTAAATCATGATAAGAAATTGTACAGCTCTTGGAAATGAAAACTACTAGTAAAGGAATAGGTGATACCTTGGCAATCTCTTGTAGAAGTATTTCCCTCACAAAAGCACCCTGTAAAACTCATCAACATAAGTTTCTGCACTAATGAAATTTGAATGCCTCATACTTTTCTCCATTGACGTTTCAAGAAAAGCAAAAGATTTCGAATTAGATTTAAAAGTACCTTCTCTGTCAGTGTGAAAGACAGGACTTGCTTAATCGCTTTTGTCCTGCTATCATCACTCTCTACTGCTTGGTTCCTATCTAATGTATCCTCTGTTCTTGCTCTAAGGGACTGAAATATTTGCAAAGATCATCAAACCATGTCTACCAAGGATACAGACCACTATGTCCACTAGTAGCAGACATCACAAGGTATTGCTTAAGCTTCATCCTGCCTAAAGTTCCTAATAAACACTAAATATGCAAAATTTTGGATGTCTCCAATATAATATTAAACTGACTTGTACAGTTATACCAGTGTTATTGTGTTTCAGGCATAAAGATCCCACATCAATCTTTACGGGAATACTATATAATTGTAGTTGCAATACAATTTGAATTAGAATTGCGTGTATCTAATAAGAGCGATGGTAAAAAGATAACCTCGGTCAATAAGGATTCTAGACGATCAATCTGAAACATGCCATCCTAAAAGACAATACAAAATTTGTCAGTTTTAAGAGCTTTATCTGTTTCTAATGTGTTGCCCTTTTGAAATTACAATCGCATACCTTGTATAGGAGAGTTTGCAGTGTAGATCTAAGTTTTGGTGAGCTATCCGTGAGAACTTTCCTTGCAATCCATGGGTACGAGCTGCTCAAAACCTTGTAATTTGGATCGAAACCGATTGCAATTCCCTCTAAAACAGCTAGACTACAAATATATACATCTTCAAATCAAAGCACTTAATTCAAAGTAAAATTATATATCCAGAATCTTTGTTATAGCAGTCAATTTATTTACCTTCGGATGACGAGGGAGAAGTATGAAGGTATTCGAAACTTAAATTTGTACCTATTTCAGTGTTTTGGGGGAGGGGGGGAGGAGGTTGTTAGAAAGAAATATAAGTATAAACAATTAAGTTATTAAGATTTATAAGAACCATTTATACATTGTGACTCCCAGATTTCCAGATAGATCTCCAAAGCTTATGCTGCGAACACCTTTATTAACAGCATTCTGAAATACCCCTGAAGCAAAATTTTAAAAAAAAATAAACAATGTAATTCCAGCTATTCTATTTCATTAAAAAACATAGCCTGCATTTAGAGGAAAACCTGTTAATGCCTTGGTCACTTCGTCCTTTTGTGCAGTTGGAGGAAGAAGCCTAGAAAGCAAGTTTTAATGTGAGTATATAGTTTATATCAATGATTTTCACAGAAAAGAGAAAAAAAAAATCATCAACAATTAATGCATTTCCCGAATCTCATACGCACCAACATATCGGCTCACCTATAAGCAAATAAAAAATGCTAATAGCAGGAAAATTCTGCTAATTGCAATAATATATACACATAGTACTTATGGCATTAAAAACTACGACAGAACATGTCATCCAGCATGTGAAAAACCTGGAGTTTATCGTTTCATGTGATGAATCAAAAGATGCAGTTCAATTTTGAAAAATATTTACGGCTTTTATTTTAGCATGCAGATGAAGGAAACAGTGATGTGCATGTTAGATGGGAAATGTGTAGAACAAATTATAAGGGATATGGATTCAATTAAACCAATGCAACTCTAAAGGAAATTTCGTCCCAATTATACTGTAGAACTTAGTTCAGTATCAACTTCGATACCATAAAATATTTGTGAGAATTGTTTCAATGAAACAGGCGGGCAATCCCCACTATCAACAAAAAAAGGAACTTTTGTTCTTTTTATTGATTATTGTGCTTTAACAGTTGGCTTGTTTTATAACAAACCAAAAACAAAAAGAAAATTGCATGCCAGTCGCAAGTATCATAAATTTTGGGTGGTGTTGGCAGGGGGAAAAAAGATGAAATCCTAGGTTCAATTTAGTAAGATTAAGTTACACCTTAATACCAAAAAAAAAAAAGAAATGTTTCAAAATTTTCTTACCCAAGAGTAACAAAGTCCTTTGCCAAACCATCAAAATCACGATTTACAAGATGGAGACAAGCTTCGATGAAACCGTCCCTGAGCTCTTGTTTAAATTCACCCATCATTCCAAAATCTAGCATAACAAGAATATACATTACATAGAAGCATTAAAAAAGAATAGATCTCAGCTACAGCATTCTAATTGAAAGGCATTTAGTACCCAAATAAGCAAGCTTCCCATCAGACGATACCAGGAGATTTCCTGGATGTGGGTCCGCATGATAAAACCCATAGTCCAGAAGTTGAGAAAGGGAGCAATAAACCCCAACCTAGAGAAAATTTGAGAAAATGAATGTAAAAAAAAAATTACAAGAACAACTAAATACTGCATTATGACAAAATGATAAACACAACAGTTTTTCACAAGCAGATGAGACAAATGAACACAGTGCTTTGAACGGTTTGTTGAATCAATAGAAAGGAAGAATTCAAACCTCAACCAAATAAAGGTCTTTGACTTCAGATAATCTCCGTCCCTGCAGGGATTAAGTACAACTAAAATTAAATTTCCTACAAGAAGATCATGTGCTTCTTCTAAAACCTCAACATAAAATTTTGATTTATATAATTGCAAAACAAGCTCAGATATTTTTTTAAAAAGCTAAATAGTATCACAATTCCAGAGGGTACTTTTGGAATTAAAAGATCCCATTAAGCACCACAATACATTCCAAAGCCCAAAAGTATCACAACCTCTTACCTTGTGGATGCGGGAAACTGAATTTTATCAAGATAAGGAGGGTGAAAAATTACATTCATTTTTG
This sequence comes from Rhynchospora tenuis, assembly GCA_027725995.1. Taxonomy (NCBI): domain Eukaryota; kingdom Viridiplantae; phylum Streptophyta; class Magnoliopsida; order Poales; family Cyperaceae; genus Rhynchospora; species Rhynchospora tenuis. The sequence goes on along the minus strand of CM050888.1, from coordinate 153,989,435 downwards.
GAAAGTGAGTTGTGTTGCAAAGAAAAGGAAAATGATTCAAAAGGTTCACCAACCTCCACCCATTCCATAATTAAAACACGACGGCTCGTTAAATCGATATACATCTCAGGCACAAGTACATCTTTTAGCCCTCCATATAACTCTCTATAATATACAGTTAATAAAGAAAATCAGCAATGTGTATTTTACAGAATGAAGATTACGATAGTATTCCAACTTTGTCCTAAATACTTATCGCAGTGGTTCACACCAAAAGGTTTGCTGATCAATGTGAAACTAGTTCTTGTGCAAATCTTTGGTTTTTCCTTTTTTATTTCATGATTTTTTAACGAATACGGGGAGTCTTAAAGGAAAAACAATCAAATTCAAAACTTTGCCTTATGTCCAGAAAAATGTGCTAAACTGATTTTCTACAATCAGACTGGCAATGTTCTTATATTAAAAAGTTGACCATTGAAACAGTCAATAACTATTTAGTATTATTAAGCTGAATTGGTTGAGAACTAAAAGATATACTAACTTCAATAAACTAGAGAGATATTAGTTATTACTTGAACTTCTTTCCATTCCTAGCTTCTGCTCTATAATCCATCTCCTGCATTAAATGTGATTACCTGTATTCAATGTGAAGATCAAAGAATATACCATTGAATTTTTTTTCAACCAAATTTCTCAATCCAAAACTACATTTGGAAAATATGAGATCTATTTTCACTAAGGGAAAGAAGAACCAAGCATATATTAAAATGCTTAATCAAGTGACAGAATAGTTCTACATAATTATGTCCCAATCTAGAACCAAAATAGCAATAAACATCTGATCACACATACACAGCATAGATATAATGAAATAATACTAAGAGAATTGTGTACAAATTCTCTGCATTCAACTAATTCCATAATTGTTACAGAAACACTACTCCATTCTGGTGGAATTTTAAGAACACTAACTTGCTATATTTCTAACTTCATGATAACAGATTTAAACTTAATAAAGGCTAACCCAGTTATTAATTATAAGAGGTCAATTGCATTTATCCAAAACAATGAGAGGAAAGGGACGATATCATGAAAGCAACTAATTGGTGCATTGTATATTATGGTGAAATAGAGGAAAAGAGTAAAAATGGAAAGAGAAAAATGCAGTAGGAATTTCACCTTCCTTAATTTTGAAGGTCCTTTTGCAATTTGTAAAAAAAAAAAAATTGCTGCAACTTATGAGGACCACAGAGGATTCTATACAACTTCTTACAAGAAAACAAATTATAGTAAAGTTGCTGACTAGCAGTATCCAGCAGCTAACAAACATACCCAAAAAACACACAGGTTTTTGAAAGGAATGAAAGAATGGGAGAGAGCAATACCCGGAAAAGGCTAGATGCCCATTCATCAAGTACAGCCTGAAAATAGGATCATCAACAAGTCAAATTATATAACCTCATTACATAGGAAATAATTGATTAATTGCATCAGTCTCAATATCAGAATATCAGATACTTTACGTACCATTCAGTACCAGTATACATACATAATCACATAACCCAACCAGAATTATATCTAACAGGATTGACTCCATCCCAGAATCCTTTTTCTTTACTTTGAGAAAGGATGTCTAAGGCTTGCACAATGGAATAAGAAACTGAATGAACAGCTGATGCTAAAAATTAAAGAAAAGAAAAATGGACTAAGTACCTGAAGGTCTGTATTTAGCTGGCCAACTCTCCTTGCTACCCCTGCAAGATACCTTAAGATATAGATATCTAATGAAATTGCTGCTTGAACCCCAGGCCTTTGCACTTTCACCGCTACTACCTTCCCATTGGTGCGCAATTTGGCCTGGTATACCTGGAAATTAATAAAATGATGTACATGATTAATATATATCAGTGCTGATCAGTAATGCAGGTGGCAAAATGTCGCCAGTGGACAGTGATGTCTTCTTAGTATCACATTATGAAAGCACTATAATTTAAGTTTCCTAAACAATAAATGATAAAAATGTTATTAACCTGACCAAGTGATGCAGCGGCAATTGGTTCTGGTGTTATCTCAGAGAAAAGCATATCTACTGGCATACCAAGCTCCTTTTCTATTATCCTAAAAGCCTCCTCAGTGGAAAATGGTGCAATGCGGTCTTGCAATAACGAAAGCTCCTCAAGATATGCAGGTGGAATCACATCCTAGAAATTGCAAGATCATCCCATAGTTCTCAATTAAATTGTAGATGAGAATGAGGTAGCATTCTAATGTATAGTGGCATAAGAACGATATTGACTTACAGGCCGTGATGATACAGCTTGAGCAATCTTCACAAATGCCTGAAAGCTCAGTAGCAAAGTCAAGAACATTCCATAAATAAAGGAAATTCAACAACTTATCCTTTCAATATAATATCTAAGACTATAAATCATTAAAGTGTTTCAAGAATGATTGATACAACTATGAAACAGTAAGAACTGGTGCCATATTTAACCAGTTCAACAAAAAGCTGGGCAGGTACTGATATTTCTAGTTGATCACTCTAGTTCAATTATTTCCTAAGTATTGGGACCCATTGACAATGAATTAATCTGATTCTCTTGACACCATCTCCCAAACACGATAAAAGCATTTAAAAAACAGAAAAAAAAAGTTTGTAGACATGTTGTAAGCATTATACAGTACTCATATATATCAAATTTCCTGCAATTTGAGTATTTTTTGATATTTCATCCAAGGCAGTAAAATATAGAACTTGACAGCTTTCAATTGGTTTGACGAACTGTAAAACTTGCATCCAATTTCATCATCTTTTGTGATATATATACACAGAGTACAAATCATATTCCAAATGTTGGAATTAAAGTTTTAAAGTTATTCCACAAGACTGTCAAGTGAATCACTGAATCCTTTGGGAATGGATCCCAACCTGGGTCTGATATATAAAGTAACATTTATAGAAGCAATCCACTTACCGGACCAAGCTCCAGGAGTATCATCCTAAGTTCAGCTGCTCTAGTCTGCAATTAAAAATTCAAAACACTCTTCACTCATCAAATCTCACACAAATTCAAATCAATCTTTAACCAATTTAATTACGCAAATTGCTAGAACATACTTTAAACATCTCATCCGAGCGTTCATAGACGCTATCAAGGTATCTCTGAGCAAACCACCTCCCAAATGTAGCACTAATCTGAGTAAACCGCCGCAGAACCAAGAGAGGCTTCCGGCGATATATTCTGGCAATCGCCGGCACGTCATACTCAGTCAGAAACTCGGCTTCCGACGAAGCGCCGTTCCGAAAGAGGTAACCCGAGTACTTTGTGAAAGTATCGTCATTACCCGATCCGACATTGATTGATGCACAAGGAGGTCTAGTACACCGCCTCCGCCGCTGGATTTGCTGAGACGGAAGATAGGAAGGAGATGTGAGCTTGGTAATGGCGGGAATTGGCAACAAGAGAAGCATTTGTAAAAGGCAGAGAGAGATGAAGTTGCAATGGAGAGGAGAAGATGAATGCTTTCTTCTTCCTTTTTCGTGGAGAGTAAAAGTGTAAAACTGGAATCTTCAAATTTTCCTGGGGTTTATTGTGAGGAAGACGATGCCACGTGTCAAATGGGGATTGTTTCAGCTCAGTGGCGCGAATATTTTCGCGTGATCTTGAAATTGTGGATTGAATTGGAAGGGAAATGGGAAGAGTCGACGACTAAAATGTAAAAAAACAAAATACAGTAACGTGCCAGAATATCTGTCTAGATAAAACTTTTTCGGGAGAAAAGAAAAGGTAATAGTTTAGTGGGCCGAATTGGATACTAATGGGCTAGGCCCATAAATAAATGAAACATTTGTGGCGCCAGGAAGGCGTTATCTGTTCGTCTTCTTCCAACGGTGGGGAAGCAGCGCCAAGAAAAATGGCGGGTCTTGTCACCATAGTCCGACCCACAACAACGGATTTTGTATCTCCGCTTATCGGATTCCGAATTCGGAGCTCCGATTTTGGAAGGAAGTGGCGGATTGGAGCTTCTTCGGCAGCTCCTGGGATTGATCTCAAACCGTTAGAAGCTGCCATTGAGAAGGTTGATTCTCACTTCCCAATCTCTACACTTTCACTTTGACAATAGATTCAGATTATGTAATGGAAACCCAGTATATATGTGCGTCTGCACCAATTTATATATGCTATATATATTAAACAACAATTTTGATTGATTATGTAGTTATGTGTAGTTCATTGTGGTTAAGTTAGGCTCTTTTACCATAGTTATATTCATGCAATTATATTTAAAGTTCAACTTAACTAAGTTTACTTATTTAGTGCATAACTGCATATAAGTAGCTTAAATTGGATATATCACTTGAAAAGACAGAAATGATAAAAAAAAAAAAAAAAAAACTAAAGCGGGTCACTCCCAACTATGCACATATCAAACTGTTGATGCACATACTGTTTCACCGGAATTGCTGCAATAACAAAAACAATAAACACCGACCAATTTTGCTTAGCTGAAATTAGGTATAGGCTGCATCTTTTAATTTTTCTAATTTATAACTATTGTTTTATATTAATTTGATAATTTGGTAAAACAGAAAGATGGTGAAGCAGTAAAGGAAACACTTGATCAGCTGAGAGAGCTTGGCTGGGCGAAAAAATGGAGTTCCCAACCATATGTCTCACGTCGTATGGTCAGTTCAACACTTGAGAGAAATATTGGGCAAGTGTTGCTCAAGCAAAAATAGAAAACATCCATACTGATTATGATTCTTTGTATGAATATCAAATGTGTATGTTTCTGTTTTACTAGCTCATAATTTATGGTGCCTCAGCATATGATTCTTGAGAAAGTTGAATTGCTTGTTTATGTACAGACTTCTTTGCGGGAGCTTACGACTCTTGGGATAAAGAATGCTGAGAACCTTGCTATTCCTAGTGTCAGAAATGATGTAATTTTCTGTTCATTACTTTGTACAACAATTGCGAAACCGCTTCTTATATAATGACCCAAAAAAGGAATGTCGAGTTGATATGTGGTTTTTGGTTATGCAGGCAGCATTTTTATCTACTGTAGTAGGAACAACAGGAGCTCTTGCAGTTCTTGCCGGCAAACTTCCTGGGGTATTCTATATGCAACTTTATGTCTCTTGTAAATACAGATTGTTTAAAGATATTTAAATACATTTGCTGATAATGACTTAATTCTCCATTTTTAATAAGTACAGGACTGGGGCTTCTTTGTACCATATATTATAGGAAGCATTCCTTTAATAGTATTGGCCATCGGCAGTGTTTCACCAGGGTACTCTTATAATATCTCAACATCTCCAAGTTTAAATAGTTTCCAAAGCTGTTTCCATTTTCAAATTAATATATAAGTGCATTGGCACACTTTATATTGCAGGCTACTACAGGCTGCAATTGGAGCATTTTCTTCATTTTTCCCTGATTATCAGGAGAGAATTGCTAGGCATGAAGCAGCTCACTTCTTAGGTAATTTCCAGATTACACTAAAAAAATCTCTATTTTCCATGAATATTGTGGATAATTATAAAAAAACTTAATAACTTCTATTAAAAATCAGTTGCATATTTGACTGGCCTACCAATCTTGGGATACTCTTTGGATCTCGGAAAGGAGCATGTCAATTTAATAGACGAGGGGCTACAGAAAGTTATTTACAGTGGACAGCTAGACAGTAAGGAACTAGACAGGTATCTCTGCAGCTATTTTTATGTCTTTTACTATAACAGTGCAGCAATACTGGTACAGTAACACTAACCAGTATTACACAGAAATTATGTAGTACTTGGACCACTTGTGTAAAATTCTGAGTTAAATTATCAGGTTGGCTGTTGTGTCAATGGCTGGTCTAGCTGCTGAAGGTCTAAAATATGATAAGGTAGTGGGGCAATCAGCTGACCTTTTCACTCTTCAGGTACTTTTTAAGAGATTGATTTTCTTCTCTGCTTTTTTATTTATTCGGATAAATCTTATACATTTATTGTTTCATGTCAATTTAGAGGTTGATAAACAGAAGCAAGCCACCATTAAGCAAAGATCAGCAGCAAAACCTTACTCGATGGGCGGTGGGTAGTTATTTTTTTGCTAAATTATTTAGTAACATGTGTTTTCCTTTTATTCAAGGATAGTTAATTTCAATTTTTGAATTGCAGGTTTTATTGGCTGCATCACTGATTAAAACCAACAGAGGGGCACATGAGGCTCTCCTATCAGCGATGTCTAATAAGGCAACAGTGTTGGAGTGCATTCAAGCAATAGAGACAGCTGCTTAATAAAGATGAACTATTTCTCTTTCAATGAAAACGATAGGTTATTCCTTTGTTATGTTCAACCTTGGAAGTAATTGGATGTCATTATAGAAGAGAGGAAGTCACTTAATCGAGAGAGATGCAGCATTATCATCCTTGCAGCTAAATCACTGTCATTCAATTTACTAATTGTTTTGGTCTCTAAGTATGTATTTAATGAATGTACTGCGAACAGAGAAAGGAAATTCCATACCCAATTCGAGAAATAAGAACATATTATTTTGAGCAATAGTACTACATGCTGAACTTTCAAAAAAATAATGGTCACTCTATTGTCACTAACTTTGTTCATCCTACCTTTAATGTACTAGGCATTTTAAGTATGCGGAAACAGGAGAGTTTATTTTTCTCAGGAGAATAAATCTGAGATTCATAATTTATACAGAACAATAGTTACTGCCAATTTCTGATACAATATTAATTTCACCTTTCAACGGTTCTTACAAATGCCAGAACGCTTTCTGACACTATATTTTGAAGGGGTTTTACTCCCAAACTCTACTTATACTAACTACATATAGCTACGTATAATTCCGCTTTATCAATCTATCTACTTCTATAATATCTATATACATAAACTAGTTATGCACCCCCCCCCCCCCCCCAATTCGCACTCAAAACAAATCCCTATTCGTCAGACCAATCATTTAGCTCGGTTTCGTAAAACAGAGCTTCCACAAGGTTATCAATCAGAGAATCTACAAATGCGTTGCAGCTCAAGGTGAAAATTTGGCCGATCCTACTTCGCGCACTGGTAAACCATGCAAATGTTGCGGCAGATGCAACAACAGCCAGGCATACTCCTAATGCTTCTTCCAATTGCTGCATATCAAGTTTCTTAAACAACGAATCACCGGTCACTAGCTCGCTTGACACTGTAGCTGCAAATACTATCTGCATAAAAAAAAATAGTGAACTATTAAACAAGAACTCATTTCAAGTATGGTCAACGAGTTCAAATCTGTCTCCTTATTTGTGATGGCTGCAAAAGATGAGTCATGATCTGAACTTTCCAATTTATCAAATATGTCAGATAATTTTATAGAGCTTTTTTTTCCTTTATTTATTTATTTTTTTTTTTTGTAGTCAGAATCAGATCCAGTGCCCTAGTTGTCAAACTGTGGCAGCTGATATGAACTCATGATCGACATAGTGAACCAATTAACTTACCATGGCAAGGCGACCGATGATGGTCTCGGAGTCGTGGCTCTTCTTAGAGCTCTCTATGTAATCTGCGAGGGAGGCGAAGAATTGAGAAGTACTATCAGATTGCCTTGGCAATTTAACAATTGCGTCTCTAGTCTCGGGGCCATACGATCTGAGTGTGCAGAGTCTGGGTTGAAGCATGATCTTCGTTTCGGCCTCTGTTGTCGGATTCGTCGATCTTGGTCTTGGTATTTGCACATCCCGCCTCACACCGGAGGCCGATTTCTGTGGTGATAATTCACAAACGATGGTCCGGGAAGCGGCCGTGGTGGAGGCCATAGTAAGATCTGGAATGAAGAAGAACAGAGAAATGGATGAAGGACAGTTAAAGCGAGATTGATTTTTGGAATATTCATGTGCAACCTTTTTAGAGAAGTAACTTGTGAAAGCAAGGAAAGCATGGCCGTGGGGCCGTTTGGTATGTGGTTATTTGCGGTAATTCAATTAAATTTGGAGATTCTGGCGGCTTCCCAATGCTTGTTTTGGGTAGCTTTGAGTGGACCACGTGTACTGTTCATTTCATGAGTTCAGTTGTGGAGTGCTTTTAATCTTTTATTGAAACGAAAACATTAAAAATGCCAGAAAAGGCATGTTTCATTCAGATTAAAAAGATACAATATCATTTGACAATTATATATATATATATTCTTGCATTGGAATGCATAAGAAATTGTTACCAACTTATAAATATGTTTCAAGTTGCGAAATTATATAATTTTTATCATATATAAATTAAATAATTTCTAACTTTTAATTTGACGAAGAAGAGAATTCTTATTAAAGGTAAAAATTTCTTTCTCAACCGGAAATAACTCTCTTAATTTTCAAGAATCAAACAATAGAGTAAATATTTTAAAACTTTTTCTTACCATTATATTATTTGTAAGTTCATTTTTTTTCTTCTAACAAAAAAATTAAAACTTTATTAATCAAAGAGAACAACATGGATTAAGGAAAATAAGAAGTTTCATGTGGTGTTGATGTATAGTAAATTAATAATAAGAAGAAGAAGAAATTAGCTGTGTGAACTTTTAGAGAAATGTGCCAATTGCAAATTTTGCAATAAAAAAAATGAAATAAGAAAATGGAGATAAGAGTTGCCATTACATTAATTCGTTGAAATAAAATACAATCTAACTCATTTTTTGATACTTCATCAACTGTTTGACAATAGTAATTAAATTGAAAAAGAAAAATACAAATTTTGAACATATTTAACTGTCAACTAGTGCATTGCAAGTCAAATTGACTATAATCCGCAAGTTCAAAATCCCACCACTAACATATTTTGATGTACATTTAAAATTGAGAAACTTGATCACATTTTTTTTATTAGAAAAATGCGCTACCCTCAGATGCTAAAGCCATCGGTCTAATACTCAAATCTAACCATTAAATGACATACTACGTCTAGTTGTGAAAAGTATGGCTGCTAAATGGAAACCCCAAGCGGTGATGGGATCCGGATTCTTTCTATTGTCGCACTCGAGGTTACCCAGGAACCCACGTCACAGTTGCTCCTAAGTAAGTCGTAAACGCCGTCTGAGCGCAACGTGGCACTCTATACTTTCGCTCCTGTTGCTTTCACCGTTCTTTAAGTGATCAAAGATCTAACGGCTTCAAATTAATCAGAGTTCCACGTGGTAAATGCCCCACTCCCTGTGCGTCATAAGGTAAGAAAATGCACTGCGCGGAAACTTCCATGCCTCTGGTTGAATCTACGTGGGATTAGTTGGACCTGATCCATTTTTCCTGGGTCATGCTGCCTTTGGGTTGAATATACTTTGCGCATGAACCAGTTAAAATTTTAAGGCCTTAAGAGTTTGGGGTTGCTTCCTTTTTTTAAGGCTTTGGTTGGATTGCTCCTTAAAAGCACACATTGAGAGCCTTAACTTTTGTGTATCCTTTGTTCGTGGGTAAAATTTTTTTCGTTGTAATTTAGGGACTAAATATATTTTGTTAGTTTTCAGTTCTAATCTCACAAGTGTATTCCTCTGTTCTATTTTTTTTTTTTTTTTGTGAAAAAATTGGTATGGTCATCGATTATTTCGTACAAAATGAGAACCCAAAAATATAATAGGATGAAGTAAATATGTACAAGGCGATATAATTTTTTAGCTACTTTGATTTAAAAACATGTCTTTATAATTTTTTTCCCAACAAATATGTAGTAAAAGTAAGTATATTTTATATATTTCGTGATTAAAGGTGATAACTGCCTCCACGCACAAATGTCCTTCAGCATCAGTGTTTTATAAAATGAAAAAAAAAAAAAGTAATGATAGTGGCATCCACATAAAAGTAAATTCCACCCAAGATAAATATAGTAAGAACCCCAACGAGAAACAAAATATAAAAATAAAACCACATAAATTTTTTCCCCAAAAAAAAAAGAAACAAGTTTAGACAACATTCCTGAATTATATATTACAAAACCAGTATAAAACTTGGATATAATAGTTTAGAACTCTTTAGTACATTTGACATTTATACGAACACAAATACGTACGCTAAGTACAGACACACACACATACAAATACACTATGGAAGCATAATGATCTTTATTTAAAATGAGAAATCTAAGGTGCTAGACTATCACTGCTAACAGAGCAACTAAAAAGAAACTCACGCTGTCACGCAAAACAAGTGAAAAACTGGCTTACAAACAGGAAATAGAACATATATGATACATGACGAAAGACATAGTGATGTACAGTCCAGAAAATCATCCGCATCATGTTAATTGGAGAATTTCATATCAATTGTGCTGGTAACCTGGAGGTGGATCAGGGTTAGAATGAGTTGGACCCGCCGATCTTGATGATACAGTAATTTCTCTAACCTGATTAATTTAAAAGAATGGTAGAATATTAGTTTTGCTGGTTTAATTTATAGTACCCAGGACCAACAAATAATTCAAAGAAAGCAATTCTATATGAAGTACCTGAACAGTAGTCACTTTTGTTTCGTTTATCTCTTCCAGACCTATAACAAGCCAAAATTCGGCTGCTGTCAAGTTTTTCGAAAAAATAAAGCCAAAATTTGGAAATAAAGTACTTTGAATTAAATGGTTTCCTTTGCTCAATTGATTGTTAGGTAGGTATGATCTTTGAGCCAGACGGCTCTTCATTTTACACTTAAAAAAAAAAAAAAAAAAAAAAAGTCAACTAAGAACTGAAGGATAGGTTGATTTAGTTCTAACAATACCTTCTTTTTGTGAGTTTTCGCCATCGGGTGAACCTTTTGCAAGAGCAAACAGGCCGTAGAGTCTTTCTTTCAGTTTCACAACTAGCTGTTCCATCCAGCTGCTAATGGATACTGATTTGTTGAAATTTGATGATCATATGATTTCACTCAGTCTAGTCTAGCAAAATATAAATAGACATAACAAAAGAAGCTTTTTGAATTTAAAATAGAGGTCATGGACCACCTACACCTAATTGCAGGATACAGTAATCTAAGCTGGCCTATGGAGGATAACCTTTTTTCAAATTGCCTCCAATTGTAATAGTTTTTTGTAATTTAACCTAGTACAACAGGTATTGTCTGTTGCAAATGAGCAAATTATAAGACGAATTCATGGCACTCCATAATGCCAACTTGGTAAAATCTAAGCACACTTATGTCCAATTATACATTCTTGGATTTAAACACTGATGCAACTTCTCTTTATTTATTTATTACTTCTTTTTTGCAAGCATATCTCTCTTTGCTTACTGTTCTGTAACTTCTGTTTCATTGCTGGCCCTGTAAGACAAAACAAAATTTTCTTATACTGTCATACAAACTGTTATATATAAAAGTTGAAATCTTTTTTTTTTGTTGATTAAAATTCCAATTGTAAATATCTTTTATGGTCTGATCAATTCATTGGTTGATCAGCTGTTAATAACAGTTCCAGAGGTTCATCTGTTCATGGTGTATGCTATGATCTCACTGTATTCACTGATTATATATTTTTTTTTAAATAATTGAATAATTAGCGATTGTCACCATCACAATTAATGATTCTCGACCTAATTTATTGATACTACTAGCTATAAACCAACTACAATTATTTGGTAAAATACGCTGTATGGCCATTTTATTATTTTAGTTAACTTTCGTTAACCCACTTATATGCACCTGTCTTATTCAGAGTCACATTCTCATACGCAAATATCACCTTTTCAGGATCCAAATGTTGAACCTCTAAAATAAACTGTGTAAAATTTTTGCTTCCCAAATTATATTGTGTTAATTTTTTTTGTAAGTTGATCAACTGATGCTTGTTTGGCTTGCATAATTTTTTCAATGAAAAATTGAGCTAATTTTTACTTTTTTCATTTTTACCATTTTAAAACTTTTTATTTCATTTTTACATAATTTTTTTTTTGTAACATCACTTTGAACTGCTTGGATCATTGATTTGTTCTTTTTTTTTGTGTGTGTGATCTTTAAACTGGTAGGAAGTATAAATTGCTTCACAAGTCGCTTGAGTACACCTAGATAATTCCAAAACCAGAGAAAAGTATACTGCACAGCACAGTAAATCCATAGTGGAGGTTTTGGATCAGAGATCCAGAATATATTCAAAATTCAAACCAGAGAAACAAATCACTAATTTCATTATATTAAGTATACAACAAGCAGAGAAAAAACTACAACGAAGTAAGAACTGCAATAAATGTACGCACAATTACAGCAACAGATTAATTGAAGACCCGGATCAATTCAAATAAAAGAAAAAAACTAGAAGTGCCATAGAGGAAATTGCTGAAATCAACAGTATAGAAGCACCATGACTCATACAAGCTCAGCTCAAATTCCAATACTAGTAACAAATCCCACTACAAATCTCAGGTACAGCAGAAAAAGAAAACTAAATGAGAAGCAAACAGACCAGCCATTCACAATAACATCAACACACGGACTTTGAAATGCATGTGAAAGCGGCTGCCTAGTTGTGCTGAGGTCCAGGAGGTCCTTTGTCTCTGGAAGTCACCGGGCCGCGTTTGGATTCCATATATGTAATTTCTCTAGTCTGATAATTTCATCCAGATCGATCAGCATTCATCTGAGTAACAAGAAAAACAATCTAAATTTAAGAGAGGAAATATCATATACCTGAGCCACCGCACCAGTACTCGATGCATTTGTTTCTCCAGTACCTGCAATTTCCAGATTAACTAACAAAATTAATTTAGAAATTAGACACACCCCACGCTTAAATTTCACAAATGATGTGCTTTGTTATCATTGGACTCGTCTATTTGAATAAATTTGAAGAGAGCCTTATATATATTTAAGAATATTCCATACAGATCAAAGTATATGAAGATCTGATTTACATAGGTCATGTCTTTTAATTAATCCATTTGAATTGAATACTTCATTGCAAATACCTTCGCATGCCAAAACAGAACTAAGAATTTTAATCTTAACCTTATATGTACCTTCTTTCTTGGAGTCATCACTAGTTTTATCTTTACCAAGTCCAGACGGGCCCTTGGGCTGTTGAACTTGTTTCTCCATGGAGCTGTCAATGGAAATTGCTGCGAAGATATGATTGATCGTCTCTCGCATTACCCTAGTTATAAAATCTAATCATGATCATAACTTTTCATTTTAATATGGTGTGTTTGGTCCACTCTGCACATGAGTGCAGGATGAGTAGGTACATGAAAGCTCATATTTCAGTTTATCTAAAGACGACATGTGATTCACTTGATGATGTGTTCTCTCTTTGTTTCTGATTTATTTTTATAAATGTGGTACGATACTTGAATTATCTAATGATATTTATCAATTTCTCAATGTAATTCAGAACGCAGCATTTTGAAAAAAAAAAAAAATAGATGTGTTGTTGAATATATATTACAGAAGCCAGTATTGAATTGTTCAAACTTTCAAATAATTAATAATAAAAAAAAAAGAGAACCAGCTCTTTGTACAACATGTGAGTGATGTAGGTGTTCTTGAATTATTGAGCTATAAGTTAAATCTGATAAATTAGCTTCTGACGATAATCAAAATCGCCAAATCATACCAAGTCCTTTTGATCTTTTTTTTTTCAAAATCTATAGAAATAAAATTAAGACTTGCACTCATGAAGTGATTCGCTTGTTATTGTGTCTGTAGAAATACGTTTATAGAAACGTAGTTGACCAGCTAAAAAGTAAGCTTATTAGTGGAGCATGAATTTTCTTTAAGATAGTTGCCCGAATATGTATATGATATGAAATTTCTACAGGAACGTCCTAACGTGGACTTCGAAGTAAGTGATTAGTGGAGTGAGATCTTTTTCTTTTCTTTTCGTTTCTTTTTTTTGCAAATTAGAATTATTTCGCTAATTTAAATAGATGACTAAAAAAACTCTTGTTAAAGATCAAATTAAATATTAAATTATGTTAATTATGTACTTATTGTTGTGCATATAATTAATGAATTAATAAGACAATAAATTTAATGTGCTTTTGAATCATGTATTCTAAATGCTTAGCATCAAATTTCATTTGAAACCCAATTGCTACATGCTGCTTACAATTTGTTTGAAGAACTATTTGCAATTATTTTTGGATCACATCACATGTCAGACAAACTATTTACGATAATTTTATATACTGTTTATTTCAAAATTATCAATAAGAATATATTATCAATATACATAACTCCTAAGTTTTCTTAACTCTCTTTCTAATGAATTAAATGCCTTCATATAATTTAGTTTTTGGCTGTTGAAAAGAAATTCTTGGGGTCCGCTCCAGAAGGGAGTACTCGGAGCAAAGGGAAGGGAGAGAGAGCGTGATTACCTTGCTCCAGAGAGAGAGAATCGACGGAAACGAAGAGTACTAGAGAGACAGAAAGAGGGAGAGATCGGCTACTCTCCGATTTGGGGTGTACCGAGTCCCTTTACTCCTCTCCCGAATCCCTTCGTCTGGAGCGGACTCTTATGATGAAAATCCCAAGGGTTATTAATTAATATAAGGGAAAACATATATAGTTTTGTTATTACTAGGTTGACTGGAGAAGTTATCTTAGTTCAATTAAACTTATTTAAGTAAATACTAACTAAAATACATAGTTTTATACACCAACTGAATATGATCAATGTTAATGATCATTAAACAATTGCTTACATTACAATAGCAAGGCATCTTATAGGTATTTGACAAAATTCAAATTTAAACAATACTGTGCCAGAATTGCTTATGAGTCTTTGGTCTTTACACATCTATATGCATGACAAATTTGGAAAATGCAAACAAGAAATATATATTCATCGCTAAAAATTATCTTTTGTAAAAATACAAAAGAAAAGACAGAAATTTCTGAAGAAAAGATTGTTAGAGATTAGCCATATTTTCAAATCTGTCCTAATAAAAGCATCTACCATCAACATCCAACCAACATTTCCTGAATTATCGTTCCTTCTTCCATTGTTCAACCATGTATCTAAGAGCTAACAACAAAAATCTTTCTTCAGAAAAGTATCTAGTTATCTGAACAATTTAATGCAATTAAAACTGCGACAGAAATCGCAGTTCAAATTCTGACAAAGAAGATGGTGAGCTCAGGACCATTCTGCCCATCAGGACTAACCATGTATAGAGTCTCCGAGTCTCGAGACCCCACGACATGCTCAAAACATGATCTGACATATGCCAGCTCACCTTCTTTTCCCTCGGTTCCGGACCGACCTGGAAGCACACCAACACCCATTGACATCGGACACAATGTCTCCATTACTGACAGGTCCTGGTCATTTGCTTCCCTCCTAACCCCATAACCGCACTTTTTCCCATTACAATACATGGTCCATAAAGGCTCATCTAATAATCTAAGTTGATCTTTGCTTTTCTGGTCAGGTTGTTTCTCACACTCGAGCGCGATTCGCACCATTCCAGACCCTATTTCACGGAGGAGTGTTTGTGTTTGCATGGCCAGCTCAATCACTAGAGTGGGGAGGCAACGTGAGTTCTGTTGTAAAGAAAATGACACACGGCCTCTGCGGTTGCCGAAGAGGGTTCCAGTGACACGAACAGCAGATGACGATGATGATGCGTGGCTCTGAGCTTGAAAATCACTGGACACAATGTGAGCATTTGAAATCATCTTGCATGGACCAGGGACACGATTACATCTCGGGGTGAAAACAGGAAATGTGCGGCAGAGAGACCGTAATAAACGAATGCCCCGGCTGGGACGGTGAGGTTTCCGACGACGCTCTGGCTCAACAAGGGATAGTGACGGCAATGGTGCTGTCGGAAGCATTGGTTTCTGCACTTGCTCTTCAGATTTCTTTATGACAGTTTTGTGACTCGGCCAACCCATTGGAGCAACTTCTGTGTTATGTTTTGTTCGTGCTGTATTAACGTTATTTTGTGGTTTGAGTTTGGAGAAAGGGAAAGGATAGATTGGATTGCCCATTTTATGAAGGAACAAGAGGCTTCATGTGGGAGGCTTTGAGCCCCTTCTTCCTCCTTTTTATTATTCTTTTATATTTTCCTCCCTCAAGCAGTTTTAGTATGAGAGATTACGTCAATTTAATGTTGTTTTCTCTGTTTGGATGGTTGGTTTATTGCCTGGCGCAACAAGAGGTCAACATACGAGCGTTGGTTCCGCGCCGATAGCAAATAATTTATATTAAGATAACTTTGAATGTGATTCTAGGATGTCCAGCTGTTTGCTATTTTCAGGTGATAAGGTCATGAACGGTCATAGTTGTTTTACTGAAATTTTGTGAATGCTCTCAATAAAATGTGTATGTACCTAGCAAGACTATTGCTTATATTAGTTAGTCTATTTGATTTGACTGAAGCAATCAGTGTAATCGTCTCTTTATCTTGTTCTAGATACAGTACTTAATTAGTTATGTTCATATACTTGTCGATATAACAAATTTGTGAGTAGTTAAATGACTTCTTATCTTTTATTAAAAAAAAAAAACGAGTACTATCAAATTTATCTTCTTTTATAATTTTAGGCTGATTGTTTCCACGAATGTCATTTATTTTTTATGTGGCTAACACAATATAAGCCTAAAATAGAACTTAATCCACGCAGATCAGTAAATTGCACAGAGATTATAACCAACACTAATCTATCTATTATTTTTCTCAATAGGATGGATTCTTGACCTCAACTTCAATCCGCCAAAATACATTTACCTTTATTATCCCTGGAAGGAACAACTTAATTAATGAAGAAGCACAAGAAAAATCCAAAAGGAGGATCCACAGATCAAACATCAAGCAGAAAATTCTTAAAGCTTTCCCAAACAATATTTGCTAGCAATTGTAACCTTATCCATGTGGCAGAGGGAGAGATTTCTTCTTATGAGATCAACTAATTGATAGGATCAACTCGACGCAATATAAATTT
The DNA here is from genome assembly GCA_027725995.1 of Rhynchospora tenuis. Lineage (NCBI taxonomy): Eukaryota > Viridiplantae > Streptophyta > Magnoliopsida > Poales > Cyperaceae > Rhynchospora > Rhynchospora tenuis. The sequence continues at coordinate 153,972,559 of CM050888.1, read as the reverse complement.
TAAGAAAATTAACAAAATTTGTAAATCTATAATTCCCTTTTGACTCCATTATTTCCCCCCATTTTGGCACACTGACTGTAGGTACAATAGCAGCTAGCCCTCATTGGCCAACAAGCAATGTGTAGAATTATTTGAACTTTTATTATTAATTAATGTATATTTACTTTTTAACCATGTATAAGTAAAATAGACGGGAAATTAAGATCTCATTCCCAACTTGAACTGGCTAAATTATGATCTGGCAATGTGGCATCTGACCTGACCCATTAAGCGACCCAACAGTCCAACCATATTTGGACTCGATTCTTTTAGATGGGTCAAGATTGAACTTGACTTAGGCTCTGTCCAAATCATCACTATACTCGGCCCATAACAATTGGGCCGTTGTTGTATTTATAAGATGGTTAGATGGATAACTTTTTCTTGGATAAACTTATCTAGAATTTAATATGAATAGTTAGTTTCGAACTCTCAACTCTTCATATAATTAATTTAAGAAAGAAAAAAAAAATGATCGACGGTGAGGATTTACGGTACACAAGCGAATTCTCTCTACATCCCCTAAAAGGAGTGGGCTGACTGCTTTCGGCAAAGGAAATTATAAATAATAATTGATGTATTGTAAAATTAACGAAAAGCAATATAATTCGGTCGTGTCAAACCTCCAAAAGAATTAATTAAACATATAAAGCTAATCAGAGGAAATTTTTTAATGGAAAATTGGTTTGGAGTTCAAAAACCTGGGTTTTCTCTAGATCTGATCAGAGACCTAAAGTAGGTTCTGGACCTTGTGCCACCTAACAAGTGTGCCTACCATTCTAACCCAGGAAGTGAAAAATTACCTAGTCAGCTTGACTGACCTGGGTTAATTTGCCACTGATTACTTATTAACCAGGGAAGAAGCACATGTGAAACTTAGACTTTGACAATGCTTTACCTTGCTCATGTCATTTAACTATATAACACCAAAACTCCTATATTATATAACTTGAATGATAACGATTGTTGATGCTATGATTGTAACTGTAATCTCAGAAAATTTTGACTATTTCAATTTCTTTGAGTAGTTGACTGGTAAGTTATGTGTATTATATGTAGTTCCATGGTCAAAATCAACTTGAACATTCAGTGACCATTCAATTCAATGCGTATCTTTCTTTGTTCACTTTTATATATTTTCTATTCTTTGAAACTCAGCTTTAAATATATTTAATTTAAATAGCAGTAGGTGCCTACGCAGGGATGCTTTTTAATTTGTAGTCCTTTGTCTCTACTTCCCATCAGTTATGCCATTAAGAGCTGTTAGGGAACTCCAACTAGTCCATTTGAAACTTTTTTTATAACAAACAGTTAGAGATGAATGATAAAATTATCGCTTATAATAGTAACTATTATGTACATGAAAATATAATTAGTAGCAAAAGATGTATAATAGATATAATTAGATGAACAAAAGTATACAAAAATAAATTAAACAAAGTAGCTTGTTAAACAATTTCATTCTGATTATAACTTATCAAAAAATATACATATATATGAATATTATATAATTCAATTGACTGAAAGATTTTTTTTTTTTAATAATACATGTTTAAGAGCATCCTACACTTCTACAAGATGATTTTTTCTATACCATAAGAACTTTTAACAATTTCGAATTCCTACATAATTACTTTCATATTATTTACATCGTTGTGATTACAATTGTAGGACCCACAAATAAATATGGCCAAGAGAGCAATTATTGCAATTGCCGAAACGTAGAAACAATTAGCAATTGTAAAGTAATTATAAGTGATGATGTGATTATTTTAACAAAATGGCTAAATTAGCAAAACTTTTCATCTTTATAGTTAGAATTTTAGTTGCTATATCAGTACTTGGATGAAGATGCTCTTAGACTAATAGTATGTTTGGCCTTCATTTTTTAGAGCAAAACTAAAGTTTTGTTTGGATCGATTCTTTCCTTTTAGCTTAAATAGTTTTATGTTTGCTTCACGATAAAGAGAGGAGGGAAGAGAACCAGCTCTTAGTTTAGTGACAAAGAGCAATGCATCTTAAATGAAAGATCGCAGGTTCGAAATCCGACTGAGGTTCTTTAATAGACTTTTAATTTAAAAATAAGTTGGGAGACTTTATCCCAATTTATCTTAAAAAGATGGAGGGAATGAGATTGGAGGTGAAATTTAGATATTTTTGTATTTGGATGGAAGGAAATAGAGAAGAGGATTTTTTTTTTTTCCCAAGGAGAAATGTTTCTTCCAGAAAGAATTTTTTTTATGTGCAAATTTTTTCTCCACCAAATCGACGAAGAATGAAGGCGAAGGAAAATTAGAAATATGAAGCTAACCAAAAAGAAAATTTACTTTTCTTTATAAAATTATTTTACTTTCCATCATATTTCTTCCCTTCTCTCTTCATATTATTTTTCTTTTCTTCTCACTCTATACCACCGAACCAAACCTATTGTAAGACACTAATTCTCCAATTCAGTAATTTCGAGGAAGGGGGAAAAAGCACGATGCTTATTTATTCATAATAATTAGTATTGTCCGATGAAGTTCAGGAAAAAATTATATGAGATTTCAATTAGCTTTACAAATAATTCCTAAATTATTGATATTTAAGTGGTATTCTTTAAATTCTTTGCTTAAATTATCTTTCGATTTTTTCCCTTAAACTTCAATTGAGATTTCAAATGACTCAAATATTATACATGAGATTACATCATCCTCATATAAAAAACTAAAAGTCGTCTATGTGCTGTAATGGGAACGAAAGAAAGTCTAACACCTGGAGCGCGGTATCAAATTGATTTGTACTTCAGGATAAACTCGGGCATTTATCCAATTTAAACCATCGCCTGCAGTCAGCAGAACAAACATTTATCCCCTTCAGCAGCTCAGCTGCACAGTAGTTTATTACCATGAGCAATACATACCGTCGGATTTTCAGAGCTCTTTTATTTTGTGATGATCTCAACGAACAGGAATAATCAAATATTGTTATACGGCAGTGAGGATTGTATAGGAACAGGACGTAAATCGTAATACCAATGAGTAGTTGGAAACCGTGGAATCTCTGTCAGGTGTCTTTAATTTACAACAATAGTTACAGTGACGGTTATGCCCCTCTGCTCTGTAAAGAATAAGATCTAGAAGACCAAATTGTTTTGGTGGAAGAAAAAAATGTGAGGTGGGTTTTTTCTTTTTTATTTTGAATAATTGAAGTTTGGTATTTTATAGTTATGGAAACAAGTTATCAAATGTAAGCACTTGTAATTGTGATTGGAATATTAATTGTTTCTGATGACTCTTGTAAAGGCTTGACCGACCTGCACATGGATGAAAGACTCAGTATTTACATGTATTCATATTTTTATGTATCTTTATACGTCCGGTATATATATTTTTTTTAATTTTAATAATAAAAATATACTTTCTTTGTCCGGTATATTTCCTTTCCAAAAGAGTCATACTAAAAAATGAAATTCAAATAATGAAATATAATCGAAATTTTTCTTCTTTACATCCGTCTACACTCTACAATAATGTTGCAATATTTACATAATGTTACGTATTACCTTTTAGTATAGGCTTTAGTTCATATTTAAATGTCGTTAACTCAAATTTGAAATGTCATAATTTGCAAGCACAAGGAAGGACTATATATAAAAAGATTTTATTTTGTTATTTAAATTAATTTTTTTTTTTTATTAAGAATTGCAATTCATGTCGTGCACATTTGAAAAAATTTTCAAAAAGAAGCATAAGGTTAATACGTATGAATCAACATACATTAGATATATATAAATTAAGAAGTAAACTTTTCGCATACACAGAAAGCTTCAAGACCTTATACATGAAAGTTTAGAACGAAATTAACTTCTTACTATATTTTTAATTTTAACTTCGATTTAAGCAAGTCCGAGTTGATATTTTTCAAAAATCTGCTCAAATTCTAATTGTTGAATATTGATCTTGATTAAAATGAACTAAATAGAGTCTTAATTGAAAGTAATAAATCTCACTTAATTGAAGTGTTTGAATTTGTGTTGATCTTAACTATTTGTGCATGCACTTGATTGCTTTATTTGAATTAGTTTGTGTGCAATTTGTGGACTTAGTTGTAAACTAATTTGAATTATCCAAAGAAACTTAAGTGAAATATAAATTTCTGGACCTATTTCTTTGTTGGACCGAGATATTAAAAGGCAGCACGTGGCAAACAAGAAAAAAAAGGCTATCCTCAAAATAAAAAATATTTTTTTTTTAGTTGCCGTTGAGCTTTAGGACCAATTTTTAACAAAAATTCAGTTCTAAAAACATTTTAAGACCGATTTTTTGTTAAAAATCTGTCCTAAATATAGGAGAAATAATTAAAAAAAGCAGCCCATCTTTAGGACCGGTTTCTAACAAAAAACCGATCTTTAAGATATTATTTTTTAGACTGGTTTCCTAAAGATTGGCTACTTTTTAGATTCAGATTCTAGCTGATTTTTAGCACCGCATTTTTAACACTGATTTTTTTTATATATTTTTAATACCACCTTTCATTAAACACCCCTTGACAACCGATTTTAAAGATAGATATTCAACAGGTGCTAAAAAAGAAAAATGGCATAGTGAATACAACATACTACATCTTGTTTAATATTTAATAGCTAATTGGAGTTTTTGGGAAATTTTTTGCACATTTTAATTTAGATTCTGAACCTTCATATGCTTACAAAATTTGCCGAAATTTGATAAAATAAATTAAAGAAAGATAATAAAAGAAAATAGCGAAATATAAAAATATAAAATGGAATCGAACCGCATCGATTGATGCGGCTAGATCGCACCACACCCTCAATGCGATCGCACCACGTTGTCCATGCAGTCAGATATTGGTTTATATTTTTTTTTTATTGTTCTTGTGTGCATATTAGTGTAATCTATGTATTTTGTATGTTTTTCTATACTAGGTAGGTTAATTATTCAAGAAAAGTGTAGTTCGCTTTTTGTATGTATACCGGCCTTTAATTTATTCCTATTTTGAATGAATAAAACCGGTTGCTCGTAGATTTATAAACTCTCTTTTCTTTCTAGCTTTAATTCTGTTAAATAATTTAATACAACCATTAAAAATGGAATCAGATAATATCCCTCTTAGAAGTAGTGATTTGTGGCACTACATGATCTGCTGGAAACATATGGCGACCTCCGATAATGTGAACACTTGAGTTTGATTAGGTCCAAATTTTATTGCAAGGACAACGAATACAAATGCAATACGATACAACATGCCGCACCGATACACCTATATACTACGTATTATTTAATTTAATTGTTAATTGCTCAACGAACGTCGTGCTTTCTTTTTTATGCAAGTCAAATAACCTTAATTACGGTATCATTGACAAATTCACAATATAGGGACCCCATTATAATTTAATTATAATATAATAAGCATATGAACACATATGCCATTTACGATGACTTATAAGGAAATACTGAAGTCAACAAATTTGCGTTGAACTAAGGAATAAGGATGAATCTCTGACCAAGAGCAGAGAGTGAACAGCTGAAAGGACAAAGTGGTAATTTCATCTTCCAGTCTCTGACCAAGAGCAATAAATAAGCGGTCACGGCCAGCTGCTACACTAGAGCAGCAGAGCACCGCCTTCAAATAGGAAAAGAGTTGGTAGTGACACATTAAATATAGAAATAGAGACTGTAACAGGAGTGATCTAGCTAGGAGGAGATCTCTTCTCCGATTCCTAATGGCGCTAGTTTTGAAGAAAGCTGGTTCTCTTCTCACTAAAGTGTATCTAAGAGACACTGCTAATTTCTCGTCCCGGCGTGTCTTCACCAGAGGTCTTCTCGTCTATAGTAAAGCTCAAGTTGAAAGAAAGGGCAATGATGCACGAGTAATCTCTCTGTCTCTCTCTCTCTCTCTCTCTCTCTCAATATTTCTGTAGAAAAAAAAATACATGCCGTTGCGCTTTTGAAGTATATATGTTATAGTCTTAAAAGATGAATTTATTTATTTTTTTAAAATATGTGTGCTAGACTGGTGTATTTTAAAAAAGTTTGGCTAATTAAATAATATATTTTATGTTTTTAACACAAAAAAAATATTGGTTCTCACTACTAAGAAATTTTTTTTATTTTATGAATTTTCAAATGTTTAGAGATGTCCTTAATCTGAAAAATAGAAGTTAATTTGGCAATCGGCCATGAAGAAGAACTCATGACGAAACAAGAAAACCATATATATTGGGTTCTTTAAGCCTGCCCAAATATGGTATATCTTAGTTAAATTTTGATCGCATGGATGGCCTAAAGGCAAAGTGAAGCTTAAATTGGTTCATGTGGTGTCAAGATGACTAAACTAAAAGTATTCCCAAAGTTGAACCGGCACAAATTTTAGGACAGTTGACACCGGCCGGTACAATGATAGGCTGAAGCCTGTATATACACATACAATAAAAAAAGTTTAATTTGTTTCATCTGGATTTTCTGATTGATTTTTTAACAAATTTGGTCTCACATGCAGGAAGGGAAGAACGTCAATTCTCAGGACAAGAATGAAAAGAAAACTAAGGTAAGACTACTGAATAGCTCGGGTTGCAATCTCTCTCTAACGGTAATTTATAATATGCTTGGTCATGATAACCAATTTTCGACCTTCCTCTTATATTTATTTCGTTCTTATAATATTGATAATTAGATTATTAATCTGATTATCTCCTATTGTAGGAAGAAGCTTTCTCAGCGAGTATGGTGGTGCGCGTACGTCGAAGCCCCACACCACCGGATCCAAGTGACGGAGGTGGTGGTAAGATGCACTGAGGCAAATTTCTGCACATCTTCGAATCAAGTCTCTTTGGTCAAGTTAGACTAATATATAATGCATTTGTCCCTTCAGTAAGTGTTGGTGCTTCGTGTATATGTTGTATCCAGTACTTGTAGGTTTTTCCTCTGACTTATCCATTTTCTAATATGTTCCCCCGTTTCGGCACAACATCCAAGCTTGTGTAGTGCCTTAATATAGTTTGTTATGTGAAAGTTTAAGCGAAAATCTAATGTAACTAAAACATTATATACGTAGTCTTATGTTGTTGTGTAGAAATACACGCTTTTTATGAGTTTTTCTTGTTTCGTGATTTTTTTTTTTTTCATGGCCGATTGGCACATTATGTGCTAAACTAGTTGAGGACAATTGCATGTAATCGTAATTATTCTCATCATGCATGGATGGGTTTAATTAATTAGGAGGTTTTTTTAGGTGGCTTACCAAAAGGAAAAGATGGAAATAAAACAAATTACGTTAGTAGTTACTGGTTCTGATCAGATGACCTTCCAATCTCATATCATGGTAGCCACTGTCACGATCATGATAGGACATAGAAGTGATAGCTGATCAGAGCCTAATACGACCCTGTACTTGTATGCTCTGCATGCTTTTAAGGAAAATGAATTAATCAATTTAGTCCTTTTTGTTCTATTTTTGTGGTCACTTTGTTTGTGGGCCTTATATTTTTTTTCCTGCCAGATATACCAGCTGTGTTTTGTCATGAAGTTGCTGTTGTAATATGCCCTTCTGTTTTTGTTGATAAAGTTCCATAACGACCGGTGCTTTCTGCAGGGGTCTATATATAGTTGTGTACACTCTGCACATGATCAATGAATGGTCAAGACTCAAGAGAGTAAATACTATTAGCTAATTAATCTAAATGTAAAAACATAGCATTTTTTTATTGTTAAATGCTATTTTAAATACTTTGAGATACTTTGTATTTTAGATGCTTTACTGAAAGCATGTTGGTCAGTTAATATCCAGTGATATCTCCATCAATTTAACATTGCTAACCGGCCCCTTTGTTTCTGAAATTCACTTCCGAGTTATTTTGGTGGAAAAAAAACACAGAGAGACTGTAAGAGAACAAAAATATGGTTGGTAATATGGCAGGAGTTCATAAAGAAAAAAAAAAAGAAAAGATATTACAAATACAAGACATGGCATGTAATTTAGGGGCCTCCTGCCAGGCTAGGAGCCTAGGACTATTTGTGCGTTAGTGCATTACAAAATATTTTCGAGACGTCTCTAGGAATCAAATTTAAATAGGTCATCCCTCGGCCCAGAAAGCCTAGGTCAGCCAACCCAGCCAATCAGATGGCCTTATTGGGCTTTTTATTAGTCGTATATTAACTAAGAATCAGTTAATTGAGATATATTGCCGATAATTAATAGCAGATGCCAACTTTAGTTGGTGCATCATTTCTTTCATATAAAAAGGAAGGAAAGCATGGCAGTTTACAGTTATCGATCGGAGGAGGGAGGCGGCATGAAATTGGATGAGTGTTCTGTCATATAAATCCTAGAAAGAAAAATTAATAGAAGACAAACCAGAACAAACACTTCCGTTTCTACTTTGAACATGCCCGAGTACTGATAACTAAAACAAACTTTTCAGAAGATTGGCAAGCATTTCACCTTACATTCTCTATTTTGCTATTTCACAATACATTTTGCTATATCATGTGAGACTTACTCCAAAAATGTTCTGGCTGATCTTGTTAGTAAAGATCAGAAGATGATGACGGGGTTGTAGACTGGTAACGGAAGCTTTGCAAGATAGCAGCTATTGTCATCGAATCATCATCCTCACTGCAACTCGTCTCTAACAAGAAATCATCATTCTCTAGTGGCACCGGTGAAGGTGGGGGAGGAGGAGGTGGAGTAGTCGGCATTGGCAATGTTGGAGGTGGTGCTAAATGCGGGTAATAAAAATTTGTTCGAGCCCTTGCTGCTCCACTAATGGCTATAGCAGATAGATCATAAGCTAATGCCGCCTCTTCTGCCGTGTCAAAGGTGCCTAACCAATGCCTTTCTTTTGTATAAGGGTTTCTTATTTCGGCTGCATATCGTCCCCAAGGCCGGCGTCGAACACCGAGGTACTCACTTGATGCACGGGAACGACGTCTCCTGTTGTTGTGGAAGATGACTTGAGGATTATCTGTCATTTTCTTATATGATTAAGGATAATTATTAATGTTATGATGAGGCTTGGGATTAGAGATTGTAACTTCTTGAGGTGTATATATAGGAGGAAGATTAAAGAGGCTTTAATTTGTGTTTGGAGTTATAGAGTATGAAAACACATAAAATATGATATATTTTTAGCTGGCGCACGTAGCATGTTATTATTAGATAATAATGCATCAAGTGCATCAGAAGTGTTAGTTAATTTATTGCTTGATGTGGTGAGAAGTGTCACTATCCTAAATTACTTTTCGGGATTAAATTAAACCCATCTTCTTAACGTAGTTGCATGAAGAGATAATTCCTTTTTTATTTTACTCAAATTGATGAGAGGCAACTGTATTTGATCTCGCGGCTCCTTACTTTGCAGCGAAGAATGCTGCCTTCCGAGATTCAATTGGTTATCATTATCATCAGAGGAATGTCTAACAACTAACAAGCATAGCAAATTATTTTGTTTTTTTTTAAAAAAAGGCGAGTAATGAGTGTAGTGCGGACTTTAATTTTGTATCACATGACCTATCATGTCATAGGGCTTGTTTGGATGGTGTGGGAATAGTGGGAATAGTGTGCAAAAGTGGGAAGAGTAGGAAGAGTGGGAAGAGTGCTATTCCTAGGTCGTTTGGATGGTGAGTTTAGAAATAGCGTTGGGAAGTGTGAAAAAGTAGAGAGAAAAGTGTTGTTGGGAAGAGTGTTATTGGGAAGAGTGGGAAGAGTGGGAAGAGTGACTATTCCCACTATTCTCCTATTCCCGGAAGCATCCAAACGAGCCCATAGTGTTTTTTTTTTTTTTTTAATCCATAGAACTGTTGGATCGACTTAAAAAATTTTGATAAATTAAAATAATTTATAAATTATTAAGTTTACTTGCTAACATCCAAACTTCATCCGACCCAAATGGACCCAAATTAAATTCTGCATTTTTTTCATGAAACACAATTGGCCACACATGCAAGCGCTACAGAGAGCAAGAAATGGTGGGAAACTACTAGGAGAGCTTTACATGGCTCATGTTTTTTTGCACATGAACAGTGTGAGTGGGCAGGTGAGCTTAGCCCACAATGAGAATTAAACAAATGTTATGTTGTAATTTGTTTCTCTAATGGCTGCTTAGGGGGACCTCAATTTCCTTGTTTTCCTCGACAGGATAGGCCAAGGGACCCATCACCTGCGCGCAATTCCCAGCTTGCATTGGTACTTGTCACACAACATACAACTTCAGAAAACACATGTATTTTTTTTGTTCAGAGTTGGTTTCTTCAGAAAATTTGTCACACAACATCTCCAAAAGAAACCTATTTCTTATATAGGACCCTCTTTTTTTTTAAAAAAAAAAATAGGGAATATGCTGTTTTCAACACATTAATCGGTTTATAGCCATGATGCCAAATTACCCTTCTATGATTTTCAGATTATCTCCGTCCATTTAATTTATTTTTAAGTACAATTATAATTTAGCAATTCCAATTACCAATTCAATTGCTACATTTTATAATTCTCAATTTAACAAGATTGCTTCATATTCCTATAATAAAAAATTCCAATTGCCACAGAGTTTGAAAATAGATTTATAAGAGGGATGATGGTGCTCTAAAAGTAAAAATAAAAAGTATATGATGGAATTAATACTCCGCCCACGCACGCATTTATCTTACTCATAGAATTGTAAACTGAAATGAACATGAAGTTAATTGAAAAAAAATATATATAAGAATATGAATGGAAATTCACCTAGGCCCACCTAAGAAGGAAAAAAATGCCATCATCTTTTTATTTTAGACAAACTTGACAATCGTAGTCATGTTAGATGCAAATAAAAATCGAAAATAGCAAAAACAAGAGAATATATAACCGCTAATCATCCAGGCAAAAGGAATTCGCCATCATCTTTTGTACAACATAATTTTCTAAAGACTCAATGCCACCGAACATTAGAAGCTGTTCTCAGTAATCCCTCAATGTCCGGCAAAGCAATGAATTGTTATCACTAGCTTCACACCTCATCTATGCTATTACAACTAGTAATGATATATAGCACTATACGCACATTTGCTAGGATAATTTCAGCATGGAATTTTAATAGGATCGATCTATCATCTACCTTTTTTTTTCTCTTTTAAATGTGCACATTTCATCGTGATAATACAAAGGAATGGAAAACCCAATTTCTTGGTGGAAACCTTTTATTTGTATGTTATCGAACTTATATATTGAGAGCTGTGAACTTTGTAAAAGGCTATTTTCATTTGTGTGCTTCAGATCTTCATTGGCTATATGCCTATATGTCCATTTTATAAAACGCTATTTTCAACAATTATTATTTGTAATTAAAAAATGAACCGATAGAAACCCAAAGAACGGGGTCATGAGGTTGCAACTTTAGAAACTTATGGCATCTTTCTAGGAGTGGGGGACACCTAAAATTATTCTCATGAAAAAAGTTCATTGGTGAAGTAATGTACTTGCAAAACATCCTTTTGTTTTTAATTCACAGCTCCAGCCAATATTTAAAAAAAAAAAAAAAAAAACCATCCATCTTTTATATGAAATGCTTGACAATTTTTTTTTGCATTCCAAATGTGTTGGCATTTTGGGGATCCAACAACATTGTCAAGTACGGACCGGACAATATTCAAATAATTCGACGATAAAAACATAAATTAGTAAGATGAGGTGAAAATTTTGCTTGTTCGATTTCAAGAAAGTGCATATATTTTTGTGCATACATGTTACCGGAATGCATTTGTAGTACAAAATTTAGATCACATTATTGCATTTGAACTTGTTATCTCTATTAATGTCTTTTTTGATAGCTCTAATGTAGAAGATAAAAAATATGCAATCCGTTTTCATCTCTAAATCCAGTCTTTTATTTCCTAAATTTACTCCTCCTGTCGCCCATTAGGCCCAGCCCTGGTTTTGGGCTCGGAACTGGGCTGGACGTGCTTGCGAAAAATTAAATTAAATTATTAAAATAAAAGAAAACAGAGAGCAGCTTGACTCTCGATCTCTCATCACACGCACAGCTTAAATTAATTCATGATAATTGTTACATCTCGGTATACTTCTATCGTAGCGATTTGCAATCCATCGGGGTAGGTGACGTGGTCGTGTGGTTGTATGTGGAACAGAATCGTAGTCGTAGTAGATGAATGATCGCATGCTTATTCTCTGCGGTGCACGAGCTCCTTAGTGCACATAAGGTGTTCGATGAAATGCCTAACTAATTACTAAGTTATTTACGTGGATACACTAATATCTTCTGAAAAGTTACATAAAAAACCAATTGGACAGACACAGTGGTGAAATAGCACCCACAAGCAGTAAATTCAACTTACAAATTTTGTTCCTCTGGTGCAGGTCCATCGAGGGACCATATTTTGAGGCCGGTTTCTTCTGCTCAAGTCACGCCAGCAGATCATATCAACTTGGCAAAGTCAAGGTTGAACTTACTTTGCACCACATTTATCCCCTGTCAATGAACTCTAGCATTGCATGTTCTTGATCATTTTCGGGTGACACCTTCTGTCAATCTGTCATGAGCATCAGTTGAGGTGAGGTACTTTATATTGAACATGTATGTGCCTCAATTCAAGTATTATAATACCTTATTCATTTTAACCTGAACCAACAATATGTGTAAAGTCCGGAACCTGCAATATGGGTTCGCAGCAGATCTCCACATGACTATCTGGTCTAAGTTGGGATTAATTAAGATTTGTGACGATTTGTACTAAATAGGAATATAATACTTGTTAGTTGCCACAATTTAGAAGTTGGACGATTTAATTCCAAAGAAGGATTCAAAACCTCATTAGACGTTTCATATTTGTACACTCTTGCACAATCTTATGTTATAATGTACAGATAAAGCAATCTGAGTTCTAAGGTTTTGGCATGTTTTCACCACTTTTGGTATTAAGATTTATCATCTGCGCTATAGGACCATATCTGCAGAAAAGTAAGTGAAAGTGAAAGTGTGAAACAATATAATTCGTCCTGAACTTTTAGTCGGGCCTATTATCGAGCACCTTGTGTGCACAATATATAATACGCAGTGATGTCAATATATAAATAAAACATCCCAAACTATTTTATTCATTAATATTAATAATAAGTTATGTTATTATTTTTAAAGTAGATGGATTGTTATCCCTACCTCTATTTGCAGAGAAGGGACATCTCCATCAACAGTTAAAATGGAGGATTTACGATTTACTGTGCTGCTTGCACCAAGATCAACTTTTTGGGCCTTCAAAGCATTAAGAGAAAGGGTACCATGACCCTTCAGTAGGCAAGTATTAAAAATAATCCATTCATTCATATAAAAATAGAGTATACACCAAAACATGACATTTTAGACACTTTTCAGTTTTTCCCTTTTTTTTTTCCCTCCAAAAGCACGTTAATTTCCAATGAGCTACTGTAAAAAACATAGTTTCTGTGCTCAATTACGCCATATTAGTCAGTTTTGGTATAAATTAGCTGACCTCAAGAAGAGGTGAAAATAATGCAGAAAAGTGGTTATTTAAATCATGCCAGGTAAATTCCCTATTATTAATATATGGTACTTTTGAGTTTTTGTTTTGTCTAGTACTTTGCTGTGACCATCAATCATCACACATCTTGCTTTGACTTGAGCACTTTATTCTTCCATTAATTTTAGTGCTCTCCTTTTATTATTATAATTTTTCTGAGGTCTATATTTTTCTTCTTTCTTCAATATATTATAGTGGTTGTTCCAAGGATATAGGTTGGAACCATTGGTATAAACTCATATGCATTGGCTAGGCAAGTACGTTATTGAGACACTTACCTTTAACTAAGCTTAACTTGCAAATGATTTTGCACCTTAGTTGGGAGGAAAAAATATTGCTAGTACTGGTTAAACTGGTTTTTCTGTTGTTCCTTGTTCATTTTCTTTTGCTTTTCCCCCATATTGAGGCAATCTTTAGCTTCATTTTTTAACCCTCCACTTATATGCATTTCATAAAATATCAGACAAAAGAAGAAAACCTTTTTCTTCAATTAAAAGGGCAAAGTGTCGCTGTTAACTTTTTAAATTGTTCCTTAGCTTGTTGACGGGTTTTAAAAATTTCTTTCAATTCTATGACGAAAGAGTGGTTTTTATTATAAAATTATAGCATGAGCATTAACTTTGCATCTGCACCATGAAAATATAGTATATTTACCTAAGTCTGGTTCTCTTATTTATAAAGGGATGCATATCCTTGCCAATTTATCCTTTTTCACTACCGGTGGAGGCCTAAATAGGAAACTTTTGACCATGTAATCTGATGAATTACAAACCATTAGAAAGTTTTCGCTTTTGAAAGAACAGAATCTTCATTTAAAATATATGATTGGCCACGAGTCATAATCGATTGACCATCTTAACAGATTGATGTTATAATTTTTTTGCAGAAAGTGCAAATTATGATATTTTAACAACAACGTGAAACTCTTTTGCCTCTGGAAAAATAGTTCTTTATTATATAACCCAATATCGACCTGAGTTGTGCAGAAAGGGAACACTTGTGTGTTCCTCAGGGGTGGCTGGTAGGTACCGATTAGGTTGCAAATTAGACTTGATTAAAGTCGTGCTGGTACAATGCACTATTGTTCTTCTGCATCATTTCGAGGGGGGTAGTAGGTGTGGGTTAGCAGGGGCGAAGCTAGGAATTCATACGAGGTGGGTCCACAAAATTTTTTTTTGCTCAAAATATATATACGACATAATGTATAATATAATAATGTGTAATATAGATAGAGTATAACAACAATTTTCAAATAAAAAATTCTAAAATAATATAACATAAAAAATTTATGAAAAATTATATATATCTAAAATAACGACACAATAATAAAAAAAATACCAGTATCCAAAATAATAATTCAAGACAATAAAAAATATAATGATTTCCTACGAATTTTTATTTTCTGACAATTTTGCATAATAAATTCATACAAGCATATCCTATTATATTATAAGTTTTATCTTAATTAGTTTCATTGCGGGGAAGAGAGGAGGCTATTCATATAGAACTAATATGTCCTATACAATTTTTCACGAGTTGTTATGTGATTCAAAACAAACACAATATGTTCACCTGGGTCCTTCAAATTGTTGAGATGGGTCCCTACTTTATTGTGCATTTTTTTATTTATAAAATTATTGTTATTTTATGTAAAAAAAATTTTTGAGGTGGGTCCATGGACCCACCAAACTATACGTGGCTTCGCCACTGTGGGTTAGGTTACAGACTGGGTTCATACAAGTCTGGTAAGGTTACTGATTTGATACTGGTATATTGGAGCATAAACTTTGTTAAGGGTTCATTTTATTTTCTTTTTACTGTTCGTACCAGGGTAGATGCTGGTATTGATTTTGTGTTATTTTAAACTTTTTTTTATTGATGAAAATTTGCCAGTATTTTGCTGGCCCTCAAAAAAAATATATAAGCAGTGTATATGCACAAGCCAGCAAAAGCAAATTACACTCTAGCAACTTTTGCATACTCGTGTGTTAGGCAACACAATATTGTAAAATTATTTACTCATGTGCAAACTAAGTGTTAAATATGTACCAATTGATTATCGGTAAAATTTTTTAAAGACTAGCATTTACATTTGTCTAAAGGGAGGGTTTTATGGCTATATTAGGAGTCACTATTCCTCTGGAGTTACAAACAAAGGAATTATGCAAAGCAATTTCCATTTTTTTTTTCTTTTTTAAAAATAAAATAATAAGAAAGAGTTGTAGTCTAAT
Organism: Rhynchospora tenuis; assembly: GCA_027725995.1. Lineage (NCBI taxonomy): Eukaryota > Viridiplantae > Streptophyta > Magnoliopsida > Poales > Cyperaceae > Rhynchospora > Rhynchospora tenuis. Next base: position 153,956,760 of record CM050888.1, on the reverse strand, counting down.
AGGGTCTCCCCCACCTTTTTCTGCTTTAAAGTATTCAATATCTTACTGTTGCAAATTCCAAAAAGACTTACTACTTGTGCATTATATATCTGAAACATTTTATTCTTTGGAATAGTTTTAAGAGCTCTGGTACAATAAGAGCCGCAGTACTTGCACGGTATACTGCAGTTTGCGAGAATAAAGACTGCTGCATTTTTGTTATGCCTTGTTTTGGATTAAAACCTTTGTTTGTTCTATTGGACCCATTCATTCTTCATGGTGAAGTTTTCCTGGTTCGAGAATTTGTTGCCATTTCACACTTGCAATAAATTCATTAGCCAGAGCTACTAGTAGGTAGAAATATATTCACTGAATGCTGCATTATTATAGATACAAATATGTTTTACTGATGGCAAAAAGAATTGTTGCAAAAAGCTGCTAACAATTCCCAGAGAATACATGATAAAGCTGGTTGAAAATTACTTGCAATGCCTGCACTGAAGCAAAAATAAATGACATGCATTGATTCGTAATAACTCGAGATATCAATCCTCCCATAAACATAAGGGAAAACACAATTATTACCATTGTTCCCTTGCCATGTCAAAGTCTACAACCCTACCACCAGATCCCTCTCCAAGGCTTTTAGGACCAACAGCTGATGTGGGCCCGGCAGCGTAAAACCCAAATATTTGCATATCAAGGCTGACGCCATCCTCTCCTGAGTTTGCTGACTGCAAGATATCAGCTCCTCCTACCTCACCTATCTTGTCAGAGTTACCACCTGGGGCTGCTGATACGGCGGCCTTCTCACCCTCCAACTCTCGATACCGAGCCAAGTATGACTTGAGTGGAATCACATAGCTCTCAAAACCGAGTGTGGTCATGGCCCACAGGAGATCATCTCCATTTATGGTCTTTTGCTTCTCCCGCTGACACTTGTCAGAGGCCTCACCAGTCACAAAGCTGATGAACTCTGAGACACATTCCTGCACTTTTTACTTGTTAATCATAATCAAACTTTTTCACATGTGCTGCAGTACGTAACATAGATTAAAGTGTCCAATTAATGAAAAGAAACATAAAACCTGTACTGTCTCTTTTGCCTCCTTAGATATTTTTGCATTTGCAGGGAGGGACCGCTTCATGATACGGCTCACATTGGCAATTGGCAGGAAGCGGTCCTGCTCCTTTTGTGGGGACTGAGAGCCGGCGCATGCAGCAGCAGCTGATCCCGATTCTGTGTCTGAAGGAGGAGTGCTATTGGGACTGGTATTGTGATGGTGAATGTTGTTTCTCCTATTCTTCATAGTGTTCAATTATAATGATCAAGGAATGTTAGTAGCTGGGAGTAGCTGGCTCTGAGACTGGTGTAATTTTTGAATGGGGAGAAGTGTTACAAACTTTATAAGGTGCAAGTGGCGGGGCAAGGTGGGGAGGGATGCAGATGCCAAGTAAAGGAAGTTCTGTTGATATTTTTAACTTTTGAGGTTCTGTTGTCTTTGCATCTTGCAACAGTGATGTAGCTCACCATCTTTAAGTATGGGTGCATGCCTAGTAGCCTAACGATGTAAATGTTGGCTTAATTTAGGATGAAACCAAAACTTTAGAAAATTTATATTCCCTGATAATTAGCATAACTATGAGATATCAAAACTGTCTTGTTTTGAGATATAGACAGTAGTCTTCCAATCAGATTTTGAACCTACAATTCTAACCAAAGTGCAGTGTCTTAGTTACTAATTATAAGTCTTGTTTTCAAGCTAGCGAGTAAATCTTGTTTGATAGATATCTTGTGAATTTAGCAATTTCAAATAAGCATCCAAGAAGGTTTCAGATGCTAGTTTTGCTCTTATTTATTTTCTTTACCATTGCTCCCAAGTGCCTGTATCGCCAAAAGAGAATGCTGCTTATATGCATCATTCTTTCCATCACATATTACAATAATAGAAGAATAAGGACAAAACAGTGAAAAGTCAGATAAAATGGCATGAAATTGTGCAACGACACCACCAGTACTCTTTTAAGCTCTACTGAGAAATTTACCCGTCTGTGATATCATTTTGTCATTTATCCTCAGTCATGCTGATAACAAGTCAAGGGTGTATATTAAAATATAAATGAAATAGAAGCAGTAAAAGCAATTACCTTATAAAGAAAAGAGATGGCATAAATGACAAAGAAAGCCACCCCAGTAGTAAAGCCAAGCAAGATGCTGTCCTAGGACCAAGCTGAAGTGACACCTGACATGCCTCATATCAAGGAATTATGCTTTGGCACTGTTGCGTGTGTTAATATAAAAGTGGCAGATCAAGAATCAAGATATCGTCTCTGAAGTACTAGCTGTTTTATGCTAAAGTTTCAAAAGCTTCTATGTAGTTTTGAACTTTCCAGTTTGTGTCATTTTTTTCTTCAAAGAATAACAAAGAAAAGAGAAAAAAAGAAGAAAAAAAAAATTGTATGGATTGGGTTCTATCCATTACCTTTATTTTCTGTTTCAAAAATGGATGAGATTCTTTCTAAATGGTTAATGCGGAGCAACTACATAATGGTACTATCTTTCAATATAGAAGTTGGTTAATCCATGAAAGCAATGATTAAGAGTACGACTGGTAGTGCAAATCCACACTTTGACTAGAAAATAATTGTCAGAAGAATATTGATAGATTTAGGAAAGATGGAAAAGAATACGAAAAATTGGAAGTTCGAGGAATCATCCAACCAATTTACTCTAGAACAAAGAATGTGATACAGAGTATTTGAACAAGCATAAGTAGTTTCCATTTCCCAAATTTGTAATCATGACAATTTTCTTATCTATTGTCTCACAAGTGTAACAACGAATGGGTAAGCGATCGAGCTGCACAGAGTTGAGCTATTATGGTTCCAGTTTGATTTCATTATAAATCTCCGGTTTGGATTGAAATCAAGCTTTTAAATTTCACCGAAATAACACCGTTATGACCGAAATAACAGATTTTTTGAGCAAAACGCATCAACGTTACAACAACCAAGCACGAAATAACAATTGCGTTATATTTCCGAAATATCGGCGATATAACTTAAAATTGTTGCATTTAGCGGTGTAAAAAAGGACAAGTCATGTAACTTACAAAAAAAAACTTTTTGCTGCATACAAATCCATACAAAAACTCTAATTCGTTTAGTTTTTAATACTTTGATTTTGTCTATTTTGCCTTTTGACTTGTTATTTTTTTATATTTTAAATTTTCAATTAACTTATAAGATAGATTAGTTGTATAATTGTCTTTTTATACACACCGTTTTTTCTCCGTTATATCACCGATATAACACCGAATTGTTAAATCAACTATGTACTGTCATACCGCAAAAACCGCATTTTAAAACCTTGATTGAAATTGATCTAACTAATTTGGTTAATTCGAGTTCAAATTTAAGTTCAAACTTTTGTATGAGCTAAATCATTAGAACTCTTATAATGATTAAAAGTGAAAAAATAAATGTTCTTTATTTACAAAATTATTTTATATTTAATTATATTTTTTTTCAAAAATCATCTAAAATTATATTTTAAATTAAATAACATAATTATATATTAAGTTATTTCGAGTCGGACTCAAACGCCTCAATCAAAATAACTTTATGCTTAAGCATGAACTCGATCTAGCCAAACAGTCTTATTCGTGCGGGTATAACGTGAAACGATTTTAATCTCAAATTAGCCACGAGCTACATTTTTTTTCCCTAGCCGTAGCAACTAACTAGACTTTTTAAACAAGTTTAAAAAGCAAATCGCAGTTCTCACGTGAAAATATCTCACTTTTATTGGAAAAATATTGATTTTGGCTACGTCTAAAATATGAGAGACGTCCTTTCATTATGGTTTCATTAAATGCTGCACCGCGGAGTTATAGAGGCATATTTTTTTAAAAAAAAAAATGCAAATTTCAGCAACAACGCTTTAGTTAGATACTAAGAAGTTATACAAAATGTGCACAACAACACATGAATGAGATCCCCTGCAGCCCTGCTAGTCTGCTACAATTTTGTCGAAAAACTCATGCAAGAAATTTACCCAAAAAAACCACAAAATGTATGTGTATTTTTTTGGGCTCATCCTCTTAGTACTGCTATTCCTAATTCAAGCCCAATTTACGAACTACTAGTGATTAGTACAAAAGCCCAAAACCCCGGTTGTTAGATAATTCCACCGAATATTAGTCTGGAGTCTGGAATTGTACCATGTACCATGCTGGAGCAGCCAAGTACATTCTAATTTGATTAATGGGAATCTTATTTGAATAGCTGGCTACTATTTAGTACAGTGTGGAAACCAATACATTAGAGATATTGTCTGGCTAATTATTTTTTAATCATATTAGGTTCGCCTGATCCATTACGGAAGGAAATTGCGCTTCTTTCCAGGTGCAACTTCAGATTTCTTGTAGCAATAATTTAATAATAATTATGTGGAGAATTGATGTGTATGTTTTTCCATCTTTTATTTTTCACTTCTAAAAAGAATTCTGAATTGATTATATATGGTTGAGAATATTTCTCTGCTTCAAAATAAAACCAATTACTTTTTGTTGACTCCTTGTATTCTTGGAGGCATATTTTGTTTTACTATGTAGTATATTCATTTTTTGTACCGTATTATTTTAGATGTGAGGTACTTTTCTTCCAATCAGAATATCTTGTTGGATTTGGATATTTTTCTGATGGTGGTCCTTGTCCAAACTTTTGCGCGGTCAGATCTATCCGCGTTTATTTTTAAAATTTCGTTTTTCAACGAGTCCTATACTCCTATAGATAGAGAACACACTATAAAAAAAATTCTCGTAGAAGATTCGAACTCGGACTTTTCATTGGGTCAAATTTTGGACCTTCAACAATCAACGCTGACAATAAACAATTTTTTAAAATCAGTGTGATTTGATATTTCTAGTTCACCTTTGAGCGCTAATACGACTAATTAACTATGCTTCGGTCTTCTCTACTTGTATTATCCTATGGTATTAGGGTTACTTTGATCACTTTTTTTTTTTCCTTTTTGTCTTTTCAGTTTGTTTCATACTTAAGTATGATAAATTATACGAAATATGCCATAATTTAATGAATCGTCTAACTAAATTAAGACAGTTTTAACTTTTAAGTTAGATTTTAATTTTCTTAATAAAATTCAATAGTGTTCTTTGACAAATCAGACATCAAGTGCACAATAACAATAGTTTTCTCACAGCGTAAAAATATAGTAAAAGGGAACACAATAATATATAATTTCTTTCTAATAATTTCGAACATGTTAATTAATTATATAATTTAAATTGATTCCAATTACAAAATTCAAAATTTTAAAACGAATTAAAAAATATTTACCTTTTTTTTTTTTTACTTGACGAAGTACTATTACAATGCAAATTTAAATTATAAAAGTCTTCGCTTTTGGAAATTCTGCCCCCCAAACATTTAAATGTCCTTATTACCATTTATCACTAATGACAAATATATAATATAAATCTTCGATTCTACAATTTTGAAGGATTTTTTTTTTTTTATGGTGGAACGATCGATAATCACTAGAATTAGTCAAGGGATTGCTAGCACTGATTTATTTGCTTTCAGTGAGGGACTGAGGGGGTTAAAATTTTAGCTGATAATATGGACTCAGTATGATTACCGAAAAAAATGGAGCTTACCACCCAACCCAAATTAATATTTTTTTTTTCTCATTTGATTGTAAAGTGGGATAAGAACACAGAAAAATATTGAAAAATATAAGCAATATAGGAGAGTGGTATCTTTAACAGAAAAAATTTAAGTTGTGATGATTTGAACTGTCCCATTATAATCACGAACAAATTATTGGAGCAAGTAGCTTAAAATTTTGTGACGAACGATCTGAATTCTGACTAATAGCTGGATAAATTTAGAAGATATATGAGTACTCTATTGCTTCAATTTAAAGGATAAAGTGTTTTGATACTATTTTAACTAATATATTTAATTTAAAATTATAAACTTAAAAATACAAAAAAATATTTTTTCTGTATATAAAATTGCGGTAAATTTCAACACATTTATTAGATAAAACATATATTACATGCGTTTGTCAGATAATACGTGCATACATGAAGTTTAAGTTTTAAATTCTTATATCTTTATTTTTATTTATAATATTTGTCGTCAATATTGTCCAGTCATGACGATATCAATAGACTAAATACTAAAAAAAGAAAAAAATATATATAGTAAGCTAGTTAATTTGAATAACAGAATTGATGTGACTGAAAAATAGTTCAGGTGTCGGACGCATCATAAAGGATACAGGTCACACAGCCTCACTGAGTCACTGGTCAGATCTAGTATATATCCCAAAATTTTCAGCTAAGCAGCTATTAGCAGTTTTATCAAGACTTTTAGTAACCCTTCACTAATTAAATATGGCATATTCTAACTAGAGAAATGCTAAATATGCTAATTGCTCCTCACAAATGACAATATTTTATATATATATATATATATATATATATATATATATATATATCAATTAGAAAAACAAGTATCCCAAGCTTGTTAATGTTGCTCATCGCCTAAATTAAATAAGTTCCTCAAAAGAGTGTGTACTATATGTCTGTCAAAACTGGAAAGAGTTTCCCTGATAAAAATTAAATCCATTAATTCCTTTTGTTTAGCCAAAAGCATGAAACAATAAATATGCTAATTGCTCCTCACAAATGACAATAATTTATATTTTTCCAATTAGAAAACACAAGTATCCCAAGCTTGCTATTGTTGCTCATAGCTTAAATTAATAAAATCCTCAAAAGAGAGTGCACTATGTGTCTGTCAAAACTGGAAAGAATTTCCTGATAGAAATTAAATCCATTAATTCCTTTTGTTTAGCCAAAAGCATGCAACCCTACCTTAAATGCGCTTCTGATAAACAACCACGTTCCTTTTCACTGTAATAGCATCTTAATTAAAGTACGCCTGACCGCAATTAATTAAAGAGCCCCCATTTGCCTTTCACCTAATCCTGATTAATCATCCCAGCACCGTGACCTGACCTCTTTAAAGTTAAACAACTCAAAAATGATTGGCGGGGCCTTCGCTTTCAACGGCCCTGATTAATTCCACGTTAGGTAGACCATCGGCTCATGTTGCATCTCGGACGTCTATTTTGATAAATTAATGATGCACGAGCGCAGAGAGAACGCCTTTCCTTTCCTCTCTTTTGACTGAATCTGACGTGGCACACTCGGGGGACAGACGACTTTGACCGTACTACCTTAGTGTCCCCCGTTTCCGTTTCTGTCCCTCGTGTCCCCGTTTTCTCTGATTCGATGTGACGTTCTACTTTGTAGACTTTCGTATGTCTATCGTGAAGAATGCTTGATATAATTTGGGGATTATTGACGTGGTGTAACAGTTTGTAATTCAAGTAAAATATAGATGTAATTTGAAAATAGTTTTTATTTTTTAATGTAAGTATTATATTGATATATAAATAGAAGTGAACAAAATAGTGCATAAATATTCTTAATATAATACAAGTATAAAAAGTTGTCACTTCAATGTCATATTTGAACCCCCAACATTTTTTTTATTCTAATGGACTCCGTAAGAGTTCCAAAACAAAAAAAAAAATCAATTATATTAATAACTACTTTCGAAATAAAATAATAATTATTACATTTTCGTCACATCTAACATGGCGTCTACTAATTAATTTCTATTTTTTTTTCCAATGTCATATAGGGCTATCAATACATCATTCAAGTTGTGGTATTAATTTAAAAAAATTTTACATTAAATAACAATAGGCAATTATGATCCTACTATCCTAGTTCATATATTATTCTTAACAGCTTGGTCATGCATGTAGGGGCAGGGGCGGATCCAGAAAATTTTTTTAGCCTAGGCACAATTATAATATAACAAAATTTTTAAAAAATTTAAAAATAAAGTAAGTAATAATTTAAACAAAAAATGTCATTCTAAACGTATATAATTAGAATATTACAAAATACCTTATCTTTTTCATAAACTTAATCACTTTTTCATGATTTTTACTTCTCTATCAATCATCAAAAAACACAACACAGAGGCACAAACACACAATCCATAGAACAACCCAGGCACTATTCTTTTTTTAGCCCAGGCACCTGATAAAAGTATATATATTAGATCTTTAAATTTTAATTTTTTACCCTGGGCACATGCCATGGTATCCAACACATTGGATCCGCCACTGTGTAGGGGTCCGGGGGAAGTAGAAGAGAGGGAGAAAATAATTATAGCCTAGGTTTTTGGCCAAAATAATATTTTCTTGACCTTGAGATAATCAATTGTATCAATGAAAAAACTATAGCTCAAGAATACATGCTATGTGAAAGAGAAATATGGTTATATCACATTTTATACATAAAATTTCATATAATTTTCAAATAATTTCCAAACTAACATATGAATGCTCTGTTAAGAACCTAACTTATTTTTAAATTTTCTGCGAATTTTCACAGATATCGTCTATAATAACATGAATATAATGCTGTCAAGCATACAATAACAGAAGGTCCCAATTAGGGCTGGGTAACGTGGATAACGGAAGCGGAATGGGCCGTTCCGTTTTCCGTTCCGTTTCAGTAAACGGTATGACCGAAATGATTCGTATTCGTTCCGTTTCAACGAAATTCCGCGGAACGGCTATATTTACACTGTATTTCACACAAATGAATCACGAAATCCATTCCGTTTACCGTTCCGTTTGCGAAACGGAATGAAATTTCATTCCATAATATGTTCCGTATGGACGGAACGGAACGGTTTCGCGTATAAACGGTATACCGCGCCCACCCCTAGTCCCAATACAGGTTCAAGTACTAGTGTACTGCATACCACATACAGTCATACAAAATAGACAGCACCAAAAGTTCTTCATCACGGGCAACGCCGCAACGGGCAGGCGCGTGACGGGCAGGACGGGCAGCAGCAGCACTCTGCACGCGAAAGGCCAAAACCCTCAGTTATGAGCTCTGACCAACAAAGCCAGCCAACAAAATAAAAAAATAAAATAAAATAAAAAAGCTAGCTGGCGAATTTCCCATTTCCCTCAAAGGCTCAAAGAAAGAAGGAGATAAGGCGAAAAGAAAAACAAAAAAAAATTTACATTCTTATCAGTTGAAAAAAGTAAAAGCCCAGAGAAAGAGCGAAAGAGAGAAAGAGAGATAGAGGAAAGGAGATAAAAAAAGAAAGCCATAAAGGCTGGTCGAATCTGGTCTGGATCGCTTTCGAATCGTCGATCCCTTTCTTTCGATCGATCGTGGAGTTTGTGTGGATCGGATCGGATAGGCGTCTCTCTCACTTCAAATGGTGCTGGATTCGACCTTCTTCTGAGCTGGGATTTAGGGTTTGTTATTAAAGTTGGAGCAATGGAGGTGGATCTAGTGCATTAGTGGAGTGTCGTTTGATTTGGGTACAAATGGCGGCGCGGGGTGAGCTGCGTTCATGGTTTCTGTGGTTGGTTCTGTTGCTTCACCCTTTCGCTAGAGTTTTTGCTAATATGGAAGGTGAGTGAGTAGTGCGAAAAGTTGCTTCTTTTGATGTGTTTCTATTTTAATTGATCTGTTTGTGTGTGTGGATTTTTGACGTGCTATTTAGCTTTTGGCGTTCTATGGAATTGTAGGAGAATTTTTGACTTGTACAATATAACAGTCTCTTTTCACCTTGTATGGAAATTGGATGAATTGGTCTATTGACTTGGCAATTAGCAGTTTTATATTATGTTTCAAATAAAAATTAGCAGATTTTGTGTGGATTTACAGATGTATAATTTTTTTTTCATTATGTTACTGTTATATAGGTGCTTTACTGTATTGAGGTTTGCATGCCTCTTGGTTGGATTTAAGTTGAGATTCTGAGTGTTAAATTTACTGGGTTTCTGGACTTATATAAATATCTAAAATATCTCTGTCAATAATAACTAACTACTTAAGTGACATTTATAGTGTGATTTTGCATACTGGTAGTTAATTGCTTGATGGAACAGGAAGTCTGGAATACACTAAAATTGACTACTCTAAATTGGGCTAATCTCTTAGAATTTTCCTTTTTAGCCCACCTTTGTATCAAACTTGGACCTAGTTTGAGTTGGATAATATTAGTTTAGTTAATTTTTAATTCAAAGTATATTTCATGGTTAAATCAATTAACAACCTGTTGATCCTCCCATCTGTTCTCTTCCCATATTCTAAACCTGTCAGCTTTTTTCATTTACTTCCCATTGATCAGATTAACTGATCCAGTTGACACTTTGTTGTATTTCATGGTCTTTCCCATGTGAGGATTGTAATTAGTTTACTTGAATTATTGTTCTATGACATGATTTTGTATTTTGTACTAGGTCAGTTTCCATATTGATTCTAGAAAATAACAAGTTTTCGTTATTTCTGCAGGTGACGCTCTTCACAGTTTACGGACGAATTTAAATGATCCTAACAATGTTCTTCAGAGTTGGGATCCCACACTGGTTAATCCATGCACATGGTTCCATGTCACATGTAACAATGATAATAGTGTCATTAGAGTGTAAGTGATTTCCCTAGTGTATTTAACAACTTATAACTAAGATGCTCCATGTAGCTAAGGTGGATGTATGACTTTATTATTTTTCTTTTCTTTTTAAAATTTCTTCAGAGATCTTGGGAATGCAGCACTTTCTGGCACCCTTGTCCCACAATTGGGGCAGCTTAAAAATCTGCAATACTTGTAAGTTCTTACCCCATCATGATTTCATATTCAATTGAAATTCTTTTCCAATATTGGAGTAATGTAGTTTTTATTTGAGCACTTGATTGATTTGTGGGACTAGTAGCATCTTACTTTGGCTTGTTTCTTTGTTTGTATTATTGCAATTTGTTCTTCGTCCTTTTTTTTTTTATTTTGGTTATTTTCTTGTGCTGTCTATACCATCTACCTAACTTGCAAATTTACTGGATATTTTCTTAGATATAAATTTACTGGATCTAAATAAGTTGCTATATCTATAAGTTGCACATTTTATCCATAGAATAATTTTGTTTTGTTACACGCAAAAGAAATGCTTATTTGTATGATGTCATGTGACAGGGAGCTATATAGCAACAACATAAGTGGCATAATACCGAGCGAATTGGGGAACTTAACTAACTTGGTGAGCTTGGATCTATATCTGAACAACTTTACTGGACAAATTCCTGATTCACTTGGAAACTTATCCAAGTTAAGATTTCTGTAAGTTTATATTTTTTTTTTATGATTTTCCTTCAATGCTACAAAATTATTCTCGAAGTTTTTTCATGTTCTTGTAAAAGCAGGAGGTTTTTTGGTGCACATTGGTAGAATATAAACCTCACCATCATGAGGTATTATAATGTGCTGCTAACCATGAGCCTTCATATATGCCAAATGTGTGTTCCAACAAGGAAAGTTCTAAATTGCAGGCGGTTTATGGAACTTAGTAGACCCTGTACTGTCATATGAAATTATGAATAAGCTATATGCTTACCTTTACTTTTTGGTTTGTCATTTGGTGAATAACGGTTATTCCTCAGTTATTCTATTTTTTCTAACATTAGTGAGGCCTAGGCTGCTCTTGGGAGTTTTCTATTTACTTTTTGCCAACTCAAATTAAGTAAAATCTTGAAACTATAATATTGCTTTGAAAAATCCTGCAGTCGACTTAACAACAACAGTCTCTCTGGTACAATTCCAAAATCTTTAACCAGCATCACTGCACTCCAAGTTCTGTAAGTTATTTTTATCATTTATATTTTAATTATTTTCCCTTCTCCCTATATATTTTATTATTTTTAGAGCTGTTAACTCATAATTCTACATATTTCAAACAGGGATCTCTCAAATAATAATTTATCTGGTGAAGTTCCCTCAACTGGTTCCTTTTCGCTCTTCACCCCCATCAGGTAACTCCAATAATGTTGGTGTTCTTTCTATCACTTCTCTAATTGGTTCCAATATTATATAACTCAGTTTTACTAAATTCAACTTGCAGTTTTGCAAATAATCCTCTATTATGTGGTCCTGGCACCACTAAACCCTGCCCTGGTGCCCCACCATTTTCTCCCCCTCCTCCATATAACCCTCCCACACCAGTGCAATCTCAAGGTATCTAATTTCTATATGATATCAATTTAAAGAAACTTTTTTCTTTTTGGAACTCTCTTGGATGTCTAATTTCATTTTCAAACAGGAAATAGTGCCTCAAGCACTGGAGCAATTGCTGGTGGGGTTGCTGCTGGTGCTGCCTTGCTATTTGCTGTACCTGCCATTGCTTTTGCATGGTGGCGCCGCAGAAAACCACAGGAGCACTTCTTCGATGTACCTGGTATGTATTGTATAAGCAAACTTTCAGACAGGAAGTGGCCATTGGTAAGAATTGTCAACCAGTGTATTTACAACCCTGTATCCATTTCCTGAACCAGCTGAGGAGGATCCGGAGGTTCATCTCGGCCAGCTCAAGAGATTCTCACTTAGAGAGTTGCAAGTTGCCACTGATGGATTCAGCAACAAAAACATACTTGGAAGAGGTGGCTTCGGTAAAGTCTACAAAGGACGGCTTGCAGATGGTTCATTGGTGGCAGTCAAGAGGTTGAAGGAGGAGAGAACACCTGGTGGAGAGCTCCAGTTCCAGACAGAGGTTGAAATGATTAGTATGGCAGTGCACAGGAATTTATTACGGCTCCGTGGTTTCTGCATGACCCCGACAGAGAGGTTGCTTGTATATCCCTATATGGCCAATGGGAGTGTTGCTTCCCGTTTACGAGGTAGATTTTTATTACCTTTCTTTTATGTTGATTTTGTTTTTGTGGTAATTTCGACCTGAATATATATCACGGTTGCACATGCTGGAATGTTTTAATTTCCCCATTTAAAGGAACTGTCGTTAAGAGTTTAATAATATATCAATAAACTATAAGAAATTGAATGGAAGCAGAAACCACAATCAGTGTTTAATAGCTCCATTTTCTAAATAAGTTATTTATTGGGTTAAATCCACTGTACAAATATATAGAAGAAACAATTATGAAAGCTGGCATTAATTGATCGACTCTTTCTGGTTATGCATGATGTCTGATCTAATTTCAAGTGGTCACAGATGTAGGTTATTTATTACATCAGTATTCAATTATTAGGTTTTTAATAAAGAACAAAATAGAGGTTGTCTCTAGTGCTGGTCCCTTTTTACCAAATGGACCTCTAATAATAGCCTCTATATTATTTTGCTAGAGCGCCCACCGTCTGAACCACCACTTGATTGGCAAACACGGAGACGGATAGCACTGGGATCTGCAAGAGGCCTCTCTTATCTACATGACCACTGCGACCCAAAGATTATCCATCGTGATGTCAAGGCCGCAAACATTCTTCTTGATGAGGATTTCGAGGCAGTTGTGGGGGATTTTGGTCTGGCCAAGCTTATGGATTACAAGGATACTCATGTCACGACAGCTGTGCGTGGTACCATAGGTCACATTGCTCCTGAGTATCTCTCAACTGGAAAGTCTTCTGAGAAGACAGATGTGTTTGGATATGGGATTATGCTTTTGGAACTTATTACTGGACAAAGGGCATTCGATCTTGCTCGTCTGGCCAATGATGATGATGTCATGCTGCTTGATTGGGTAATTTGTGTCTTCATTTTCCTATGCATGCAAGAACTTAAAATTTTGATCAATCTGTTTATTTGGAGTTTGAACAATCAGCAACAATTGTCCTGCAAAATATGGTCAATTTGGAAACCACTTTTGTGTTATTGAAACATATTGAGACATTACATTCTTGACAACAAGTAACAAGATAGAATTTTTTAAAAATCTAATCTCAAAGTCAGTACAAGCTACAGGTTACTTTTAGGAGTTGAGAAATCAGGAAACTTTGGTAATTGGTATTCAGTAACATGTTCTTTGATAAATATTACACACCTGACTATACTCTTATCCTTTTTCTCGACTGATCTCTACTGGCAGGTGAAAGGGTTACTGAAGGAGAAAAGACTGGAAATGCTAGTTGATCCTGACCTACAAAACAACTACATAGAACCTGAGGTTGAGTCGCTGATTCAGGTAGCCCTGTTATGTACACAAGGCTCACCAATGGACCGGCCCAAGATGTCAGAGGTTGTGAGAATGCTTGAAGGAGATGGCCTTGCTGAAAGATGGGAGGAATGGCAAAAGGTTGAGGTGGTAAGGCAAGAGGTTGAGTTGGGTCCACATCGACCCTCCGAGTGGATTGTTGATTCTACTGATAATCTTCATGCAGTTGAATTATCTGGCCCAAGGTGATAAATCATTGTTTGATCACCGCATACTGTTTAGTGCTTCTGATGATTTGTAAGACCTTTAGTGTATGGTAATATAAAGTTCTTATTTGTTTATATCGAGTTAGAAGGGGGGCTTAAGTGGAGAATCTCTTTCAAAAATTTGTTCAGCATGTATAATGGTTTTTCTTGGTGGTTTGATTTTGGTGGTGAAAGTAAATGACAGTACCGGGGAAGATTTGAAGTGTTGTATTTTTACATGAATCTGTAGTTCTTGGTTATTTACATGATATTAACAGCTAACTGGCATTTTTTCCCCTGTTAGTGACCGAGTTGTACTGTAATCGGACCTCCAAAAGGTGATTTGATCATGTTTTAATTCTGCATAATAAACATAATTTAATCTTGTTAAGAGAACTTGACCCACTGGCAGGTTCCTAAAGCTATGTTGTGTTCCCATTACTATTTTTCTCTCTTAAGCATTCTAAATCTTTATTTGTTCCACTGGTGGTTGCACTTTGTCACAACAGGCCATTGCCTTGTAAACTACACCCCTTGATGGACGAGAATTTTGCTGTTTACCACCTGCGTCAGAAATATTGCCGGTGCATCAAAGAGGATTTAATAACGTCGATATAATGTCTTAAAAGTATGTTCAAGTCTGAGTTTAAGTAAACTGACTATTTGTTTCTAACTTGATTTGACTACTTGAATAAAGTTGATAATTAATTGAACTGAGAAGCTTAGCCTTAAAGCACAAAATGTCATAGTTCTAACAATTTGAAAACGCATTGCTAAAATTGTCAAACTAAACACGTCGTATAGATTATACATAATATACTTGCCGGATAAAATATATAATTAAAAACCATAAAGTTGGAACTTGTAAATTTAAAACACTTTAATGAACGAAAAAAATTTCATCAAACTTTCATCATCTTTCATATATCATATACATCATATTTCAAAAGTTTCATTTTAAACTTTGAAATCTTAAATTTTTTTACAACGGTCAAAATTAACTAATTATCAAGTAATATTCGTCCAAATTAAGAGGGCAGCGGAGTTTTAAATCGTCTCCACTCATAAAATAAAAGGTCTTTTGTTGAACTCCGCTCAAATCTTTTCCATCAGTCGAACACCTTGTGTGCAACCACCTTTAGCATCACCAATCCCTCCAGTCGATGCGTTTTCTCCGATTCTCCCGCCAAAAACAAGCCTTCTCTTTCCCCATCCACCTTTTCTCGGCGCCTTCCCTTCGCCTCCTCTCCAGTCTCCGAGAAAAGTACGGTTTCATCCCTCCTCCCTTTCTCTCTTCCCAAAACCCCACCACCAATCCCACCAAAAAACCAGCCAAGAAGAAGCGAACAAACAATCCGCCGTTCCACCATCCATCTTCCCAGGACCTGGTTCACCGTGAACCGGTGAGCTCTAACCTGCCATTTGACTTCCGGTACAGCTACACTGAAAGCAACCCTGATGTCAGACCCATCGGTCTCCGAGGGCCCAAGTACTCGCCTTTCGGGCCGGGACGGGTTGATCGGGTGTGGACCGGGCTCTGTGCCCCTGCTGTGGAACCCACATTGAAGTCGGTGGATGGAGATGAATTGGAGGGGATGGAGAATTTAGAGGAGAAGAGGAAAGAGATGAGAGAAAAGGTGCTTGGTGAACCTCTCAGCCCGGCTGAAAAAGAGTATTTGGTACGACAATGTCAGAAGAGTAAAACTAAACGCCAGATCAATTTAGGTAAGATTGTTTATTTTTTGCTTAGGTACAATTTAATTGTTGGCATTATTTGTTCACTTCCAAGTAAAATTGTGTGATACTGGTACTGGTGCAATTCTAGAATTACCATAGCATGTTATGCTAGATGGTCCATAAGATTTAGTTTTGGTTCAATTGTGTATGCTTTGCTTGGTTTATTACTTATTGGTCCTCTTTGATTGTCTTGTCTGTTAAGGGAGAGACGGGCTTACACACAACATGTTGAATGATATACACAATAACTGGAAGACTTGTGAGGCTGTAAGGATTAAATGCCTTGGTGTGCCAACTGTTGACATGGATAATGTGTGCACACAGCTGGAGGTACTGTCCTTTCTATATGCATAAGTCGCATGTTTATTTTGTTACGTGGAATTTACTGATGATGTTATATTGATCAACTCATTGCTCGGATCATGGACTAGAACGGATGGCAGATGGGACATCTTACACTGTTCCCAGCTTAATACAGAGGAAATTAAGATACTATAGTCTGCTATTTGTGTTTGCCTAAGCTTGTTCAGTTTTATCTGAAATATGTTAAAATAAAATTCCCTGCGGTAGTGAACTTGCATGCCATTCTAGTTTTTGTTCTGTTGAAAAACCTGGTAGGAGATGGCAGTGATAATAGGGATAATGCTTTGGTTTTCAGTTAGAAGTATAGGTACTGAGAAATGAGTTACATACTGTAATCTGTTTCATTTTCAATGAATTGTGCCACAAGGGCTACTTTTTTTTGACCAAAAAAAACAAAAAAGAAATTGATCAACTCATTGCAAAGTATGTAACATGTTCTTTCAGGATAAAAGTGGGGGGTGTATAATGAGTTACATAATGTAATCTGTTTTATTTTCAATGAAACTGTGGCACAAGGGCTACTTTTTTTTCTTGCCAAAAAAAAAAAAAAGAAATTGATCAACTCATTGCAAAGTATGTAACATGTTCTTTCAGGATAAAAGTGGGGGTGTAATTATACACCGGTGTGGTGGCCAGATTATACTTTACAGAGGTAGGCATTATAACCCCAAGAAAAGACCCGAAATACCATTAATGTTATGGAAACCTCACGAACCTGTTTACCCAAGGTTAATTAAGACTACTATAGAAGGTCTGACAGTTGAGGAGACCAAGGAGATGAGAAAGAGGGGCCTTACTGTTCCTGCCTTAACAAAGCTGGGTAATTTGCCTATTACATTTTGCTTTAAATTCGTTCAAGCTGATTAATATATTTGGGTTAATCAGTACTGGGTTTATCATTTTTCAGCCAAAAATGGATATTATGCTAGTCTGGTTACCATGGTACGGGATGCATTCTCAGCTGATGACATGGTGCGAATAGACTGCAAAGGGTTGCCGAAAAGTGATTATAAAAAAATTGGAGTCAAGCTTAGGGTATTTATTTATTTATTTATTATTATTATTATTATTTTGGAGGTATGGCTCTATTCATGACATAGGGTTAAGAAAACTGAAAATAAAACTTCATTGATTTACTCTTTGTTTTAGTAGTGATACTATGATAGGCATAATGAAGACAAAATGCCTAAAATGGCAAAATGTGTGTGTATATATATTCCCATTTCTTGTTGTGTCGATATTTGCAATTAGCCACACAGAAAATCTTGAAATTAGAAATTATACATACTTTGTTGACATTCAATAGAAAAAACTGGAATCAACATCGGAGGGTTGATTAGTACACTGCATTACAAATAAATAAAATTGTTTAAAGTAACTTTTTAATGTACTTTGGTAAATCAAGGAAGGTTGATGTTGTCCGACCTTTCATCTACATGTGCCAAAACAGGTTTGGGTTATGTTACATCATTAGTATTTACCTTTTCTCTGTTGGATTTTCTCAGGACCTGGTTCCTTGCATCCTTGTAAGTTTCGAGAGAGAGCAGATTGTTGTTTGGAGAGGTAAAAATTATAACTGCAGCATTAAAGATGGCAGAGAACAGAGCTAGCTCCTTGCTTCTAGGCTTTCAGTCTAGTGGGAAGGATGAAAAGATCATACTGTTTATACAAACCAAAGCTAAGGGGCTGCCTTCAGATTAAGGATTTGGAATTTATCCAACAGATGATAACTCGAAGAGGATTCAATTATTTTGTAACATGTTCTTCGAGTGAAGAACCAATATGTTTCTTTTCTTTTCATTGTATCAAACATTGTTTGTTGCACTCCACTTTCTAAATCTGTTTTTTTTTAGGTAAAAGATTATTACTTCTGCTGGTTGATAATCTGAATGTATATATGTGTAATCATTATTTTTCAATGCTATCTGCGATGATATCAGTTAATATAAGGTTCTTCTAAAAACAGACTCGCACCTATCAAAGAAGTTTATCATTCTGTATATATGCAAAATAAAGATTTGTTGATGATTAATTCGGATCTTTTTTTTTTTTGGTTGGATCTGTGCTGGCATGCTTTCATTTTGGATCGTCCAAGAATGATATTCAGATGCTGAGGGTCTGAGACCCTTAGGTTTAGTTTAGGCTAGTTGGTTTACTTATCACTGAAGTAGACGTGTTCTTTTTGCTTTCGTTTCTTAAACCTTGTTTATATAATGAATTTGTTAGCCGGTAAGACTATCTGTTCGTTATTTCAAATAAAAGAGAGAAAAAAAAATACAAAAGGGGAATTCGTCTGAAAATTAGTGCAAAGAAGTTCTCGTTATTGCCATATTGGAAGCACACTATGTGGCAAAGTAATAAGAATACTAAAAACATAAAGCTTTAATGGCTATCTATTACAAAAGTTGCAGCTGAATAATGAAAGCTTTTGTGAAGAGGCACTACCAGTTCCAAAAAATTAACTACCAGTACCAAATCCCCCTTTTAAAACCTAGAAAATGATGTGATAATAGCATCTATTCTTTCACTAATTTCATCATACACCGGGCAATAAAAGCGAGATGCCTCATCCTCGACTTGCATCCTGTCTGCCCCATACAGGTCTGATGCGTATGCGCTCACAGCAAGGAGACCGGTCGTATCATCAGGTATGTCTATCAAGCCAGGCTGTCTAATATCTGGGACAGCAGATGGAAAGGGTGCCTGTTCAGAGGGAATAGCATTAATCGAATCTCCACCCATAACATCCTCCATGGTCCAACCCTCGATAGGCAGCCCATCACCAATGCACATCGAGACGGTGCCCCGCACATCTCCTGAGTATGCGGTCTCAGCAGGGAGATCAGTACTGACAAACTCTCTTGTATCAGTCGGTTGGTCTGACAAGCCCGACTGCCCAACCTCTGGGGTAGCAGATGTAACGGGCCCCTGTGCGGGGAGATTTGCATTATTATTCTCAGCACCGACATCAACCTCTGCTGGCCAGTACTCGAGAGGTGGCCCACCATTAATTTGCATCAATTCACGCAACGCTGATGTATTCCTCATATCATCAGTGAGATAGTTGAATAACCATGGGGTCTCCTCTGGTATGTCTGACAGGACCGGGACCGGCATATGTGGGGCAGCAGACTGGAACGGCACCGGCAGGGAGAGAAGGCTGTTTATTCTGTGGTGCACCGCCATCCTCTTACTTTCAATCATAGCCCTAAGCCTCATAGCAAGTTCTGGAGTAGCCACATCAGCAACTTGAGACCTTCCAGAAAGTGCATCTTCCAAAAATAGCTTCGCCTCCATTTCTTGATTTTCCGTTTCCAACTTCTTCAACTCAACTTGTAAGTCGGTAACTTGACGTGCAACCTTCGTAGTTTGGTTCCCCTTTTTTTCGGTACAGTAACCATCAGCATAAGAAGCCATGTTGGCTGCCACCTCCCGTGATGGCCAAAACTCAGGTGTCGGGTCGTCAGCTTCGGCAGCAACTACTAGGGAGACCTCCACACCGCATAACGTGGCCAATTCGTGCGCTTTCTTCAACAGGGACGATTTTCTCTTTCGAAACGTAGAAGCGCGGACGGAAGGTTTTGTTATAATTTCCATTGTCGCCTTCTTTCTTCCCATTTTTGAGAAGTTAAGTCGGCAACCTCTATCTCTCGTCGCTTGTTAATTACCGTTGCTTAACTTTAGGAATAAGGTTTGTGTAATTGTGTCGGGATCGAACGTCGGGTTTGTTCGTAGATATTTATAAGCCCATTGGTCTAACTAGGGACGTGCTTTTCACACGGCTTCAAGCAATACACGGCAAATTTCTTTTATTTGACCAAAAATACCCTCACCAACTGGGAATACAATCTCCGACTCTATACGAGTATATGTACAACGAGGCCTTTACTAAATAATAATAATAATAAATAAATACATATGATATCGCATCCCATCCACTCCATATTTACTTCCGTATATGTTTCTTCTTATGATAGCAGACTCATCGAAAATTATATATCCTATTTCTAGACATCATATACCTTTCGTATTTGTATTTATTCATGATTTGTAAATGAAAAATTCTTTTTGTAGATTTATTTTTAAAAATTTTTGAACCCATTTTCAAAATGGAATTGATCATTTGATTAAATCATATAAATAGAAATTAAGTACCCATATCCTTTTTGCTCCATCATATATACTAGTTGGGTAATCGCGGCTTCGCCGCGCCTTTGCAGCTTTTTAATATTTCAATTTTAAGAAGGACGTGATATAATAATACCAAGAATATTTATTAGCCCTAAACAACACTATAAATCTCCATCAAAGTACAAAACCATCATGATTATTGAAATGTAGTCTTGTACTTTTTTTTTCATTGGGATTTCATTTTGTTGGTGGACTTTTAAATTTCACTATTTATTTCCAATTCAACATTGCCGATCAGTATTTATGATGGACCAGGTCGAGGATATTACTGAAATATTAATAAGAATATCATTATTGGTAAAGACATTTTTCCCTTTCTGGAAAAATGCTAAAGACGTAGGGGCCCAATTTAAATAAACATTAAAATAGCCAAATGATAAATTTATGATGTGCTATATTATCGATAGAAATAAGAATTATAGTTGGGTACTAATACACTCGAAGTATTGGCGGTATTA
Source organism: Rhynchospora tenuis (assembly GCA_027725995.1). Taxonomy (NCBI): domain Eukaryota; kingdom Viridiplantae; phylum Streptophyta; class Magnoliopsida; order Poales; family Cyperaceae; genus Rhynchospora; species Rhynchospora tenuis. Next base: position 153,935,712 of record CM050888.1, on the reverse strand, counting down.
TTCACATAACCTTTTGAGATTGCTCGAGTATATATTGCTGAAACAGATAAGATATAATTAGCATGATAGCATCAGCGACAGTTAATTAGCATCATAATTGAGATCATTTTCTCTAACACAAAAGAATCATATTGACAAACAAAAATAACGATGCACAAATTTTCAAATCTTCCCCGGTACTGTCATTTACTTTCACCACCAAAATCAAACCACCAAGAAAAACCATTATACATGCTGAACAAAGTTTTGAAAGAGATTCTGCACTTAAGCCCCCCTTCTAATTGAAAATTTGTACATATAGTCGGAGATTGTATTCCCAGTTGGTGAGGGTATTTTGGTCAAATAAAAGAAATTACCATGTATTGCTATTTGAAGCCGTGTAAAAAGCAATTCCCAGTAGCCAACTTGTCAAATGTCAGTCTACACTCTCCACGCGAACTCACCTTAATGGAATAAAAGCGAACACCTTGTGGGCATGACAAATAATCAACCCCGGTCGATGCTTTTAAGCTTTTTGACCGTTTGTCCCGCCAAAACAGAACCTCCTCTCTCTCTCTCTCTCTCAAAAACCACCCAAGAAGAAGCGAAACACGCCACCGTACCATCCTCCTTCTTCCCTCGACCTGGTTCACTGTGAACAGGTGTACCGTGCGGCTGCAAGAGCTCAAGTTCTCGGCTTTTGGGTTGGGACCGGGCTCTGTTCCTCTACTGTGGAACCCACATTGAAGTCGACGAATGGAGATGAGTTGGAGAACTTGGAGGAGGTAGAGGAAAGAGATGAGAGAAACTGTGCTTGGTGAACCTCTCTGCCCAACTATAAAAAAGAGAACATTTGGTACAGAAGAGTAGAACAAAATATCTGAACTCACAATATCCCATCTTGGTGAAGTTGTTTATTTATGCTCAGGTTCAGTAATATTTAATTTTGTTTTCCTTCCAATTAAGGCCGAATGATAATTCATGATGCACTTCTAGAATTAGTAAAGCATGCTTTTGCTTGGTTTATTTCTTATTTGTCCTCATTGATTGTCTGTTCAGGGAGACATGGGCTTGCACACAACATGTTGAATGACATACACAATAACTGGAAAACAACGAACAAGGTTTTGTATACAAATTTAGTCTTAAAGTCAGTACAAGTTACGACTTACCTTCGAGAAGTTTAGAAATTTAGGAAACTTTGCTAATCGGGATTCAGTAACATTTTCATTATTAAATTTCACACCTGACTTGTACTCTAATCCTGATGCTCGACTAATCTTCACTGGCGGGTAAAAAGGTTACTGATGGAGAAAAGACTGGAAATGCTAGTTGAGTCGCTGATCTAGGTTGCCTTGTTATGTACACAAGGCTCACCAATGGACCGGCCCAAGATGTCAGAGGTGGTGAGAATGCTCAAAGGAGATGGCCTTGCTGAAAGATGGGAGGAATGGCAAAAGGCTGAGGTGGTACGGCAAGAGGTTGAGATGGGTCCACATCGACCATCCGAGTGGATTGTTGATTCTACTGATAATCTTCATGCAGTTTAATTATCTGGCTCACAGTGATAAATCATTGTTTGATCACCGCATACTGTATAGTGCTTCTGATGATTTGTAAGACCTTTAGTGTATGGTAATATGAAGTTCTTATTTGTTTATATCGAGTTAGAAGGGGGGCTTAAGTGGAGAATCTCTTTCAAAAATTTGTTCAGCATGTATAATGGTTTTTCTTGGTGGTTTGATTTCATAGTGGTGAAAGTAAATGACAGTACTGGGGAAAATTTGAAGTGTTGTATTTTTACATGAATCTGTAGTTCTTGGTTATTTACATGATATTAACAGCTAACTGGCATTTTTCCCCCTCTTAGTGACTCAGTTGTACTGTAATCAGACCTGCAAAAGGTGATTTGGTCATGTTTTTAATTATGCCTAATAAACATAATTTAATCTTGTTAACAGAACTTGGTGCCCACTGGCAGGTTACTAAAGCTTTTATGTTCTTAATTGTCATTATTTTCCCTTGAGCATTTTAGATTCCTTTTTTGATTTATAACTGGTGCTTGCACTCGTCACACGGCCATTGCCCATTATACATATATAAATTTGTTGTGTCATGCATTGCACGTGAGGAGCCCCCTTTCACTGTAGTAAGAACAGTGATTTTGATTTTCTGTGACGCGTGATCTTTTGTGGCAGAATAGTATTTAGGATTTTATGTGACAGTTTTCATATAATATTTGAATAGTATTTCCAATTTTTTTTTATATAACGTCAGATAAATTGCGCAATACGCGAGATTAACGGTAGTTTATATAAAATGAAAAATATCAGATGCTCTTGGGGTGTGCCTTGTAAACGAATCCCTTGATTAGACGAGAAGTTTGCTATTACAGTGAAATTTTAGTTTTATTACCTGCGTCAGAAATATTGCCGGCGCATCAAACAGAAATGTCGGGTTTAATAATCTTGATAATGTTTTCAAAATAGGTGGAAGTCTATGCTTTAGCAAACTGACATTTTTTTTTCTAACTTGATTTGACTACTTGAATAAAGTTGATAATTAATTGAACTGTGGAGCATAAAGCACTCTCTTAGTTCTAACAATTTGAAAACGCATTGCTGAATTTGTCAAGCTAAACACGTCGTATAGATTATACATAATATACTTGCAGGATATATAAAATATATAATTAAAAACCACAAAGTTTGAACTTGTAAATTTAAAACACTTTAATGAAAGATAAAAATTGCATCAATTTTTCATCATTTTATATTTTATATATCAGTCTCATCATCTTGTACACAAGTATTGCCACTTGACCCATCTTCGCCTGACATCTGTATATAATACCGATAAAAATTACTACAAATGATGGCGACAAAAATGCTAGTTATTTAAAGTTTAACAAAAATCTGAAAATTCTATCAGTGATACAGTTCAAATGTTTAATAACTTATTTCCGATTGACAATATATTACTGAACTAACTAATTCTTCAATATTACTCTTCTTTTGGATTGATTTGCTTTAACTCTTTAAGTTTTACTAAACGTTCCAGACCACAAGTAACTTGTGACATACCAAGTTCACTACCACAATGATACTACAAGTCTAGTATTCTAGGAGACAATTGTTAATCAGGGGAACTAATCAGAACATACAAAGACTGACTAACAGTCCTAATCTAGTTGGTCATCAAAAATTGTTAATTTTGTTAAGAAGTCTATTTAGGTGCTTAATTTTAACTTTTAACTACTAATTAGTCACAAAACAATCAAGCACCAAGGATCTTTGCTCAAAAACCAATCAACACATCCAATCAAGAGAGAAGGTAGGAGAAATTGTACCTCTCATGAAATCGCATTCATGAGGCTCGAATCCATAGCATGGGAGTCGATGAGGTGCTCTCCAACTTCGTCTCCCCTCCAATGGCGGCGCCGGCCTCGAGTCCACCAAGAGAACTAGTCACTAAGTCTAATTATTGTGCTAGCAACAAAGACTAGTGTCTAATCCCTTTAGTTTCCTCCTTGCACTAATCCTATTAGATGTATTTGGTGGAGGAAATGAAGCTCAACACATGAGCAAGGAGCTGAAATTTTCAGCTATGGAGGCGCAAGAGAGAGAAGGGAGGAAGAAATGGGTGGAGGCTAGGGTTTGCTCCCAAGGGAACCCCTTTATATAGCCAACAACTCCCATCCTCTCTTTGACTTATTTACAAGTTTGCCATCCATACCCTAGCTGAAATTTACATGGGCTTTTGGGCCTTTTTCTCCATTTGATTTGGGTCCTTAATTCATTTAATTAAAACCCATTTTCAATGCTCTTTAATTGGACTATTCATTTGCTATGAAATGTTGGCCCAATTAATTAATATAACTATTTATATCAATATGTGTTGACTCTAAGATAATTATTAAATCATTAATAACTATTTTGGAATTAGATAATGTACTAATCTATTTCTATATGATCCTTTTGACTCAAATAATTATAACGGTTCATAACGGTATATAATTAATTAGTCAAACTATCATATTTTCTCAATACCCATTATTGTGAATAAATAGATAATACACTGTGTGACTAAAACTCTATTTGTGTGACACTTTGAGGATTTATACTATGTTGGCCATGGAAATAAATCGATATTTATTTCCAATAATCATAAGCGGTATCTAGCAACACGTTATGACTCCCAATTCGTATAAATAATGTACCGTTACAATATCTCAATCCTGCATAAGAAATATTAGTATTTCTTTGTCTGATTCTTATGTCACATGATATCATTGTATAATCTAAGATAGGAATGTGTCATTCTTGCAGATTATATATTTCTTGATCTAGAGTTGATTGTCTAGTTTGCATGCATACGATCCAACTCCATCAAGGGGCCCAAACAGATATCATCACTCACTAGGTATAATAATGAGGGACATACGATTTTCTTGATGAACAAGTTTTCCCCGCACAATTCAAGAGAACATAAATAAAGTCCTTATAGCAGCCTTTATCAGGAATCAACGTTAGACGATATTTATTGAACCTATCCTCATGTGGAAAAGGTGAACATCTCAAACTTAGAATCAAACTCATATGAAATAAACAATGACACATAACACAATCCATATGTTTATTTCATTGGGTCAAGTCCTGTACTATGTTCCAATAACATACACATATGCAATTAAGTTGGTAACTCCTTACCTATGATTTGTAGAACTTAATCATCACTTAACTTGCATACTAATCTTTTATGATAATTAATGTTCCTTGTTAATTATCAAGATTATGGACGATTTAGATTTATTATTGTCATTCTAATGAATGATCCACAGAGATCTACAATTCAGATCCTCAACCTGAATGATCTGTCAATAATAAACTCTAGGAACAAATGATCAAATATCATCATTAACATAAACTAAGAAAATAAGTCATTAAATATTGACTTCTAGGACATAACTCCAACAATCTCCCACTTGGCCTAGAGTCAATCAATAGTGACTTCTAGACAGTGAAGAATTTATAACAATGTCATATATCTATATATATACATGTCTCGAACCTCAACAGATATAATACACTTAAAGCAAGTTACTCATACGTCCATCACGCATGGATGCATAACTGCATCTCGTATACCGCTTAAGGTAGAGGTTAAGTTAGAGTGTTCGCTGTGTCCGCGAACCTATCCAATTTTGTTCGACCCTATATACATATATACTCCTATATATGTGTTCTTGATTATCATCATGTGAGATCAAGTGACATCGTCATAGATCTTAGTTGGATCACCAATTTAATATTGGGTTCTTCAAGTTTAAGCTATGGTTCGAGATGCATAGAACTATATTAGCTTGACTTAGAACTTCTCGATCCATACTACATTCTTTCATTGCTTCACAAGTTGCTATATATATTTTGTTTTTGGTGACGGAAACGGTTATAATATCTCATTTAGAACACCTTCTAAATTTACAACACCACATTTAAACAAAATATGTAGCTCAATTGTATTTATATCAATCTTTCGAAAACTAGCATCAATATAACAATTTATATGAACTTTCTTTCATCTTATCAGATGGAAAAACATATCATTCTTTCTCATAAGATACTCGAAGATATTCTCGATTATTGTCCAAACGTGTTTTTCTTTATATCCAGTTGACAACTGCTTGTCATACTCCTTGGTTACAACACATAGGGGCATGTGCATAAGTATGGCATCCGTTATGAAACTCATAACAGAAGGATGCTCGAAATATATCGTGCACTCTTTTCGAATTGAGTTGCAACACACCGAGTAGAACTCAAGTGTATGCCATACAACTTGGTTAGACATCCTTTCTAGGAGTCTATCTTTTCGTGTTACTAGAACACTTGGTCATTATATGCACATTTTCTCAAACCAGACATCCATCATAATCTATCTCCATAGATTTTGTTTCCTTGGATTTAGGTGATTTTTCAAAGTTCTCAATTGAGAAAACATTCTCCAGTGAGATCTTGACAATATTCATTTTCTTAATGTTATTCCCAATTAATGTCTTGTATCTTGTACAATACATGTAACATAATAATGCTCCCACTGAATATCTTGTCTATACAAGATACTTTTGACGAAGTTCAACTCCTTGACTTACTTGTCAAAATATTTATTCCAGTTTCCACAATACTTGCTTCAATCCATTAATGGATTATTGAAGCATATATACGTTTCTAACAATACAACAAAATCTTCGGTTTGTGTCAAATACACAACAACTTCCTTCATTCAATCGAAGAAGGCGGTTTTGATGTATTTTTCCATATATCTATATATACGAAATATAATTATTGTTAGAATGATCTTTATTGACTTATACACAGCTACAAGCGAGAAGCCGTGCTTTGTACATGGTCAACTGGTTATCGATTTAGACATAGCATCAATCATGAAATTGTGCTTTGTACATAGTCGACTTGCTATCCATATCTATCTTTCCTTTTAAAGATCTAAATGTTCTAGATGGATCGCTCCTTCTTGAACATCAATCAAGGTCTATACCTTGTTGTTATATATGTGGATTGCACTTAAAGATCATATAGATTCAAACCATACTTGTGGAATCGGGTCTTTCCATCGCTTCTTTATTTATCAACGGATCCTCATATGTCAAGTACGAGGATGTTGTGAAGCCTATGCACTTTTCAGTTTAGGCAATTCACTCTCGTCGATCTTAATAGGATTGGTGCTTGAGGTCAATAAACTACTTCTACAACATCTTGTAGAGTAAGTTCTTGATCATAATATATTGCATGAGTTTCTCGAACATCATCCATTCGTGAGATGTTTGAGCACTCTTTAGAAGCGAGCGTGTTTATAAACTTCTTCCTTTCACAACTACTTTTGAATAAAGTTCCGCTCAACTCCCACTAAGCACCATGTATGGAGTGACAAGTTTCCTATAAATGTACTTCTTGTAGTGATGCATAAACTCCTTTAATGCTCACTTTACTACCACTACTTCTTCTTGAGAATATCATTCTTCAAGATTACGTTATGATGAGCAACAACTACTTTGTTCTTATCATGTTCGTTGAAGTAGTACCTTTCGGTTAGTTCAAGATATCCTACATCATATTAAGCGTCTTATTTGGGTCCAAGCTTATCAATCAATCGAACTTTGAAATAAGCTTCTCAATACCAAATCTTGAGAAACAATATACCTAGAGATCGAATCTCGTAAGATATCTTTCTCAATAGACTTCGATGGAATTTTTATTCAGTGTAAACAATATTGTCCTCAAACATAAATCTCTTATATGAGTCGAACAAGTCAATTTGATTTATTACCGATCGAACTATATCAAACAATGTTCGATACATTCATCCTTGGATACATTTTTCAATGTTCCTCATGGAGCGAGTAGTGAAACGTATTTCATACTCTTTAGATAATATATCAAACTATATGACTTAACTATTTACCATGATCCATCTTAAGACTTTTGCTTTTATTGAATAGTTTTTCAACTTTACTCTTGGAATCCTTTTGATCTTGTCAAAAGATTCATACTTATACCATATCAAATAGATACGTTAATATCTACAATGATCGTTGGTCAAGTGGTAAAGTTTCAACAACCTTTCAATTGCACAAGTACCTATAGGTCTATATACATCAATATGTATAAGTCTTAATAAGGTTACTTGTCCTTTAAACCTTCGTAGTTCAAAGGCGCTTTTGTCATTTAACAAACACGATTCGCATGAGTTTCAATTGATTTGCAATCAAATTGATTTACGAGCTCCACGTTACGTAGACTCTCATAATGCGATTCTTGTTTATATTCGCCTAAGCGACTATTTTACATAAAAGTCAAATACTTTATGTGAAGTCTTACATATTTGTCATTCGAAATTTGTTTATCTATTTCAAGCAAATTCAATCAAGATGCGTGAAATCTTATACACAAATTCATAACAATAAGAGAACAACATTTCTCTATTACAAAACATGATCGTCCATCATCAAATATAAAACGGAGATAAGGTTTTACGAGATGTTTGGAATAAGGTATACATGTTGGAGTTATGTCCTAGAAGTCAATATTTAATGACTTATTTTCTTAGTTTATGTTAATGATGATATTTGATCATTTGTTCCTAGAGTTTATTATTGACAGATCATTCAGGTTGAGGATCTGAATTGTAGATCTCTGTGGATCATTCATTAGAATGACAATAATAAATCTAAATCGTCCATAATCTTGTTAATTAACAAGGAACATTAATTATCATAAAAGATTAGTATGTAAGTTAAGTGATGATTAAGTTCTACAAATCATAGGTAAGGAGTTACCAACTTAATTGCATATGTGTATGTTATTGGAACATAGTACAGGACTTGACCCAATGAAATAAACATATGGATTGTGTTATGTGTCATTGTTTATTTCATATGTTGTTGATTCTAAGTTTGAGATGCTCAGCTTTTCCACATGAGGATAGGTTCAATAAATATCGTCTAACGTTGATTCCTGATAAAGGCTGCTATAAGGACTTTATTTATGTTCTCTTGAATTGTGCGGGGAAAAGTTGTTTATCAAGAAAACCGTATGTCCCTCATTAATATACTTAATGAGTGATGATATCTGTTTGGGCCCCTTGATGGAGTTTGGATTGTTTGGCCAACTTGTACAATCAACTCTAGATCAAGAAATGTATAATCTGCAAGAATGACACATTCCTATCTTGGATTATACAAAGATATCATGTGACATAAGAATCAGACAAAGAAATACTTTTATTTCTTATGCAGGATTGAGATATTGTAACGGTACACTATTTATACGAATTGGGAATCATAACGTGTTGCTAGATACCGCTTATGATTATTGGAATAAAATAAGCGATTTAATTCCATGGCCAACATAGTATAAATCCTCAAAGGGTCGCACAAATAGAACCCGAACCACACGTGTATTATTTATTTGTATTGGAGAATACAAAACATGATGGGTTGATTAATTAATTATATACCGTTATGAACCGTTATAATTAATTATATCAAGGAGATCATGTTAGAATAAATTAATGCATAAACCAACCTATTGTTAATTATCATCAATTTGATAATTAAATAGTCTCAACTACATTTAATATAATTGTTAGAATTATATTAAATATATAGGCTTTAAATTGCTAAGTCTAATTAAGCCCAATTAACAAATAATTAAAAGGCCCATTAGTTAATAGAATTAATGAGCTAATGAGAGATGAATTTGCCATTTGGTAAATTGGGCTAAAAGCCCATATAGGTGGCGCCTAGGGCATGGTGGCATGCTTGTAATTTGGTTGAAGTTTGGAAGAGGAATGAGAGCTCTATAAATAGACCCCAAGGGGTGGCCTCTCATCCAACTTTCTCTCTCCTCTCTTCCCTCTTCTCCTAGCCGCCACCTATCTCCTCCTTTGGAGATTTTCGAAATCTCCATTAGAGGAGCTCTCATCCTTTGTTTGTTAGGGCCCATGTGTTGGGATTAGCCACATAATTAAGGTGTTAATTGTGATTAAGTGTTGGTTGCTCTAAAAGCTTGCTAGCACAAGCTCTTGAGAGGTGGTGAAGCTTCTTGGTGGATTAGAGGAAGGAGAAGAAGGCGCGGAGTGCACCCCATCGATTCCCATGCCATGGATTCGAGCCTCATGAATGCGATTTCATGAGAGGTACAATTTCTCCTACCTTCTCTCTTGATTGGATGTGTGATTGCTTTAGCACTAGATCTATTGATTTGCTTGTTGTTAATGGTGATTAATTAGTTGTAATTAATCTAAAATTAAAAATATGAGCATTTCCTAACAATATAACCTCAAATTTCTAAACAAACTCTTTATTTAGTAAAGATAACTCTACGTATTCAATGGTAGCGGCTTAGACGTATAAGTCATTTCCAAAACGGAGTTTACTTTACTTGTCTCGAACTTTCTCTTATTCATCATTGCCTACACATTTCGTTAAATGCGAGCACATGAACTAGCACCTAATTACTAGTGTGAATTAGAGATAGTGAGATAATTTGAACGACAAATATCTTAAGGTTTAGAACATCATGGTATTTCGGACAACCTTTCAAATGCCTCCCATAAATGGCAAATGAAACATCTCATGTGACGCACGGTCACTAGTGAGGGTCTTAAAGTTTCTACTCATATCTTGATGAAGTATTCCTTTAATACTTAACCAATTACTTTTAGCACTAACAAGTGCGCGAACAAAATATCCTTTATCCATAGAAAGAGATTTTATTACAATATCAACAATCCTTGATATTGGAGATCTTAATATCTCTAGTTGTCAATTAGCTACTCAAACCTTTCGGTTCGCAAGCTAATGAACTATTTATCTTCTTATAAGAAGAGTCTTTTGGTTAATTCACACTCAATTACTCGATCATAAATGATTGAGTCTATCTTTACTTTCTCTAAGAACGTCTTCTTGAGTAAGTGGATGAGAGTGTAGAAGTCTAGTCTAGTCCTTATGAATTCTCCAATTCAAAGATCTAGAACTTCTAAAAGGATATAATGTCACACCCCGTATCTGAAATACGAGGCGTGAGGTGAGACAGTATCTTTCGCATCCATCCGACGGCCCGACAACCTACGTCACAAGAAAAAAAAAGCAAATGGAGTCAGCTACAAAGCCGAGTAACCGGTTATTTAACGACGCAGCTTCTCTATAACCAATTTATATAACCAAAAATCAATCGATCGGATTAATCCACACATCAATAACAAACAAATTTAATATATTTTACAGAGATCAACGGGTCTAGGTTTTCTCAAATCCACTTTTCCACTATCACTTTTCCACTAGCGCGAATCCCTCTTTAGGCGATTCCGCTTCACATTCCATTTCACTATTCCATTTCCACTTTTCCACTTCAATTCAAATCACATTAGAGACCCGTTGACTCGCAAAATATATCAATCACAAATCTCATATATCAATTCAATTCAATCAATAAGCCAAATGATATTTAAATCAATCAATACGAAAATTAAATTATAGAGAAGTCCGGTTACCTGACGATTGATAAAACGACAACTATCGTGACGCAGAACTTGAATTCCAATCGGATGGTGGAACAAATTTTCAATTGGATGACTAACTAAATTGAAATCGGCACTTCAATAAAAATTCTCCATTTTTTTATTTTATTTGGATTAAGGAAGAACCATATGTGTTCTTTTCATTTCTCGGATGAGGCAAAGGATTTAAGAAATTATTATAGGAAGGGGTACAAGGGCTACAAGACAAATAATTAAAAAGATTCTTTATCAAATAGGCAATAAGAAATCAATTAGGATTTGAGAACAAATGGTTTAATCGGCGCATACAGAAGGGCTAACAAATGATAAAGGATGGCTAACTAAAGAAAATAAATCGGTCGGTTTCAGATACAATATTTAGGCAGAATGGATCGTGGGTTGTAAGCAAAATTTAAAAGCTTCCTTTAATAATCAAATATACAACGAAGCATGTACTGGGGCTAAGAAATAATCGGACATGAAAATAATGAAGTCTCATTTGAAAAAGATTAATACAGTTATAAAAATACGGTTATCAAAATAGTTATTTTGTATGCAGAGAATGTGTGGCTCCAAGTCCAATTAATCGTGTAATTAAATATAACCGCAACAATTACGGTTATATAAAGGAACGGTTATATCTTAAACAAGGAACAAAAGGAAATGAAAGGAATTTATGCAGCAAACTATACGTGAACTCCATGCCAAATTAAATCAGTTATAAAAAGAATTATCAAATAAGAAAAGATCTTTTCATATAAGACAAAATAAAATAATTATGCAAGTTTACCAACCAGAAATTTCATTCGGCAAGGAAAAGAATAATTAATGGAGATGCAAAAAGGAATGTTTGGTGGGTGATAAAATTTGGCACGAACAATAATATATCATTAATTGGTGTTACCAATTCGGTCAATGAGTGGTCAACACAAGTAAAATTTGGTACATCAAATATATTTGAAATAAAAGAATACGTTTAAAAAAAAATTGCAACATATATAGTGCGGATAAAAAATTAATATAAAAATCGGATATTAATGGTTGAAATAATTATCAAATACATATAAAAATTCAGGGGTGTTACATTCTTCCCCTCTTCAAAAGAATTTTGTCCTCAAAATTCGAACAGTCGTAATTCAAATGGAACAAACAAAGATTTAATTAGATGATAACTAGTCAATAGAGAAAATCGAATTCAAGTCGGATTATTTCAAATAAATTAAAACTCAATTGGCACACTAAAAGATTTCAAACGAAAGGACAACGGACCCAAACACAGTCCGAGGAACGAATGCTCTGATACCAAAAAAATCTACTTTAATATAATGATGACAATCTTTAATAAATCAATGTAATAACCTGTATATTTATATGATATTCAAATTATTTCTATCCTAGGACTATTTATTTTTATCAAAATTTAGAATTTCGAGATTTGTTTTGTATCTTGAATTCAATACCTTCTTTTGTTATATTTGACTTAATTATGATATTTAAGAAAATCCAAATTTGTGTTGTTCCCTTGATGACCGTTTGAATTTCCAAATGAAACCACAATAATTTCTTAGATGGCCACGCAAATAAAGGCATTTGCCTTTACAAAAGTTTATTATTTTCTTTGATCAGTGATTTACACTTTTTTTCCTACTCTTTAATTCGATTAGACAGATTAAAATGCATGAGCTGGAGCTTCTGTATTTCTCTACCTATTTATTTTGTCTTGATTACTAGTTTCATTTGTTACCTTAATTCCATAGAGTTCTTAATTAATATTGTTTAGCCCAATTCTTTATGGAGCCTAATTTCCGATGTTTAATTTTGCCAAGTATTGCTCAATTACATTAAATTTCAATTGGCCCAGTAAATTGCGTGACCCAGAGGCAAATCATCTTTTTGCATATATCCCGGCCCTATGATTGGTAAATTTGAAACTTAATGACCTGCAAAATAATTATCATTTATTTCATCCGTGATTTTTTTTTCTCTTTATTTTGTACTCTTTAATGTAGTCGGTTATTAAGTTGGTTATTATCCAATAGGTGCCAGTCGGTTATTTCCCATATTTTATTCCTGTTTTAAACCCGTATCACTTTCTTCTCTTCCGAAATATTTGATATCGTTTGAAGTTTTGCGAAGTCGTGCAGTCTAGAAGAGAAGGTTTATGAAGTCCTTTATCCTTCCAAATCAATTGGTAACTTAATCTTTCATGTCTTATTAAGGTTCAACCTAAATATTGTCCAAGCAACTTTAACCGTTGTCTCTGACATCTCTTATTCATGTAGTTCATGCCTATTCCATTTTAGTTATGTTGTTCTTTATTGGATCCTTTATTTATTAAATGTTTATAACAAATTATATTCGCTACCTGTACTGTTGGATATACAAATGATTTTGGTTGTTGTTTAGTATAATAATACTTATTTTGTTAGGTCTTAAACTATGATAAAAACTAAAGGATTTGAATTAGAAATTAAGTGTTGTGGTATAAGTTGGAATTTGTAAATGATTTCTTTCAAAGTTACCTTTACATATTTTAGAAGATAACACCGAACTTATTTTATGGAGTTGAAAAGAATTTCCCTTATTTTATTGTTTTACAAGTGGAACTAAGTTTTATCATGCGTATAATTTAGTATTTATCTTTCAGTGTTGATTAATTCGACCTGTTAGAGAGTCACCAAGCTGGTTATATTTTGTTAATGTTATACGAGTATGTCAACCTCCTTACACCAGTGCCCTCTGTTAATCTTGGGCCTTTTGCGATTGATTTAAGTAGTTATTTTTTTTTGGATCTTTATAACTAGGAATGCCCTTAACTTTATTTATATACGAAGTCAAGAAGGACTGAAGACTGGAAGGACGTGCCGCATTAGTTGACAGGAGTAAAGGATCGGGTGTTTGAAAATCGTAGCGGCTCGGGAGTTTGGTTCTGACGATTCGTCAGTAAGTTCGTCTTGTTGTCAGGTGCGGATCCTGGTTTGATGTGAAATTATTTTTCTATATATATTATATAGTTATATTAAGGATTATATGTTTTTATTTCCCTTTATATTTTAATCGTTATTATTGTCGCATAGTGCATGTTTACATTTATATTAAGAATGGTTACACAGTTTGCTTTATGAAAAAAAAAGGATAAGTATACAATAAGGTCATGTAGTTAGTACACATGGTTGGGTTATATAAATGCATTTGCATATTGGTTATGGTTAGTATCGATTAGAAAAGATCATAGAGTTTATTTTAAATAGAGTATATTGTTAGCATTAATGAGTAAAGACAGTGGATATTAAAGTGGTAAATGTTAAGTGGAAGTGACAAATGTTAAGTGGAAGTGGATGATAACCGTTGTACCAGGCGTTTGGCTTGGGTGCTCTAGTGCTAGCGCGCTCCCCAGAAGATATCCGTTCGCGACGGATAAGTGGGCTTCCTGGGATAGTGGATAAAGGTCAAACTAGTGGGCTTGGTAAGTGGGGCGTGTTACTAGTGGAATTAAAAGTATTAATTTGAGTAAAGAATTGTGAAGTCATTTAAATTTATTTTTAAACTATTAAAGATTGCCATCATAATAGTAAAGTAGTTATGTTAGGATTCATGTTGCATCTAGTTATTGTCGTTTTTATTGTCATATTATTGAGATATTAAATTTCACAAATCTCCGGGCTGGAACTGAATACCGCACTGGGAGATTATTTCAGTCTCTCATCCGTTTTCCATTTTACATGGGTTCCAGGTATTGAAGACGATGTGTTAGAGCTTTTGTAGAAAAGAGGAAAACAAACGGGTCAAATAAATGCCACTAATTGTACTGTTTGTTTTTATGTAGTTACTTTTGATACATTGAACTAGCATTGGAGTCTCGTTTTCAACTCGTCATGTTAGTCTTTGTCGTTCGTCAGATTCTTTTATTATTGAATAAATACAATTTTGTGGCAATTTATGTGTAGATTATTGGTATGTATGTGATGTATGTTTCGCCTTGCGTAGAAATACGCGGCGAGTTGTCGAGATGCACTCGCGAGTTGTCTAAAATTGACTCGGGGTGTGACAACTTTAGTTGGTATCAGAGAACAGGCACATACAATACCAATAATTGACCCGTTATTTGAGAGCGTACTAAGGTCTCATCTTTAGAATTGATGATTCCTAAAGAAATTTTTTTAGAAGATAAGTACAACTAATTAAGTTAGAATTATATTATAAGAATATCAGATTTGCGCAGCGGAAGCATAATAGTTGGTATATAGTTAAAAGTTGACTTAGGTTTTTGAGGGTTGGTTCAAAACTTTAGTCTAACGATATTTGTTCAGAGGACTAAACAAAGTTTTTAAGTGGGGAGGGTATATATACATGGTGTTTGCTCTGTATATATAATTAGTTTATAGTTATTATAAAAGTATTTATTTGTATTTTACCTGTATTTTACCGTATAGTTTTTTTTATTTCATTTCCATTTTAAGGAATATTTGGCATAATTTTTTTTTGGTACTAATGCTTTATGATATGGTCCACCCGAAGGGTGGGAACTTTTGTGATCAATCCATGGATATTTTTCTTATATAAAACTTTTTGGTTTCGTTTGGATTACCATTTGTTAAAATTTTGAGGACAAATTTTTTTTTTTAAAAAAAAAGGAAAGAATGTAAAATTTCAAAATCTTCTAACTTTTTATTTTAAATTAATTATTAACCTAGAATTATTTTATTTATTTTTATTTTCGAAAATTATATTTGGGACTGAAGTTTATATTTTTAGGATGATATCGGTGTGCAATGCATGTACATTCTTCTTTTCATTTTGAGTTACCGTTTAATTGAATTTTGAGGACAAAATTCTTTCAAGGGGGAGAGAATGTAATAACCTGTATATTTATATGATATTCAAATTATTTCTATCCTAGGACTATTTATTTTTATCAAAATTTAGAATTTCGAGATTTGTTTTGTATCTTGAATTCAATACCTTCTTTTGTTATATTTGACTTAATTATGATATTTAAGAAAATCCAAATTTGTGTTGTTCCCTTGATGACCGTTTGAATTTCCAAATGAAACCACAATAATTTCTTAGATGGCCACGCAAATAAAGGCATTTGCCTTTACAAAAGTTTATTATTTTCTTTGATCAGTGATTTACACTTTTTTTCCTACTCTTTAATTCGATTAGACAGATTAAAATGCATGAGCTGGAGCTTCTGTATTTCTCTACCTATTTATTTTGTCTTGATTACTAGTTTCATTTGTTACCTTAATTCCATAGAGTTCTTAATTAATATTGTTTAGCCCAATTCTTTATGGAGCCTAATTTCCGATGTTTAATTTTGCCAAGTATTGCTCAATTACATTAAATTTCAATTGGCCCAGTAAATTGCGTGACCCAGAGGCAAATCATCTTTTTGCATATATCCCGGCCCTATGATTGGTAAATTTGAAACTTAATGACCTGCAAAATAATTATCATTTATTTCATCCGTGATTTTTTTTTCTCTTTATTTTGTACTCTTTAATGTAGTCGGTTATTAAGTTGGTTATTATCCAATAGGTGCCAGTCGGTTATTTCCCATATTTTATTCCTGTTTTAAACCCGTATCACTTTCTTCTCTTCCGAAATATTTGATATCGTTTGAAGTTTTGCGAAGTCGTGCAGTCTAGAAGAGAAGGTTTATGAAGTCCTTTATCCTTCCAAATCAATTGGTAACTTAATCTTTCATGTCTTATTAAGGTTCAACCTAAATATTGTCCAAGCAACTTTAACCGTTGTCTCTGACATCTCTTATTCATGTAGTTCATGCCTATTCCATTTTAGTTATGTTGTTCTTTATTGGATCCTTTATTTATTAAATGTTTATAACAAATTATATTCGCTACCTGTACTGTTGGATATACAAATGATTTTGGTTGTTGTTTAGTATAATAATACTTATTTTGTTAGGTCTTAAACTATGATAAAAACTAAAGGATTTGAATTAGAAATTAAGTGTTGTGGTATAAGTTGGAATTTGTAAATGATTTCTTTCAAAGTTACCTTTACATATTTTAGAAGATAACACCGAACTTATTTTATGGAGTTGAAAAGAATTTCCCTTATTTTATTGTTTTACAAGTGGAACTAAGTTTTATCATGCGTATAATTTAGTATTTATCTTTCAGTGTTGATTAATTCGACCTGTTAGAGAGTCACCAAGCTGGTTATATTTTGTTAATGTTATACGAGTATGTCAACCTCCTTACACCAGTGCCCTCTGTTAATCTTGGGCCTTTTGCGATTGATTTAAGTAGTTATTTTTTTTTGGATCTTTATAACTAGGAATGCCCTTAACTTTATTTATATACGAAGTCAAGAAGGACTGAAGACTGGAAGGACGTGCCGCATTAGTTGACAGGAGTAAAGGATCGGGTGTTTGAAAATCGTAGCGGCTCGGGAGTTTGGTTCTGACGATTCGTCAGTAAGTTCGTCTTGTTGTCAGGTGCGGATCCTGGTTTGATGTGAAATTATTTTTCTATATATATTATATAGTTATATTAAGGATTATATGTTTTTATTTCCCTTTATATTTTAATCGTTATTATTGTCGCATAGTGCATGTTTACATTTATATTAAGAATGGTTACACAGTTTGCTTTATGAAAAAAAAAGGATAAGTATACAATAAGGTCATGTAGTTAGTACACATGGTTGGGTTATATAAATGCATTTGCATATTGGTTATGGTTAGTATCGATTAGAAAAGATCATAGAGTTTATTTTAAATAGAGTATATTGTTAGCATTAATGAGTAAAGACAGTGGATATTAAAGTGGTAAATGTTAAGTGGAAGTGACAAATGTTAAGTGGAAGTGGATGATAACCGTTGTACCAGGCGTTTGGCTTGGGTGCTCTAGTGCTAGCGCGCTCCCCAGAAGATATCCGTTCGCGACGGATAAGTGGGCTTCCTGGGATAGTGGATAAAGGTCAAACTAGTGGGCTTGGTAAGTGGGGCGTGTTACTAGTGGAATTAAAAGTATTAATTTGAGTAAAGAATTGTGAAGTCATTTAAATTTATTTTTAAACTATTAAAGATTGCCATCATAATAGTAAAGTAGTTATGTTAGGATTCATGTTGCATCTAGTTATTGTCGTTTTTATTGTCATATTATTGAGATATTAAATTTCACAAATCTCCGGGCTGGAACTGAATACCGCACTGGGAGATTATTTCAGTCTCTCATCCGTTTTCCATTTTACATGGGTTCCAGGTATTGAAGACGATGTGTTAGAGCTTTTGTAGAAAAGAGGAAAACAAACGGGTCAAATAAATGCCACTAATTGTACTGTTTGTTTTTATGTAGTTACTTTTGATACATTGAACTAGCATTGGAGTCTCGTTTTCAACTCGTCATGTTAGTCTTTGTCGTTCGTCAGATTCTTTTATTATTGAATAAATACAATTTTGTGGCAATTTATGTGTAGATTATTGGTATGTATGTGATGTATGTTTCGCCTTGCGTAGAAATACGCGGCGAGTTGTCGAGATGCACTCGCGAGTTGTCTAAAATTGACTCGGGGTGTGACATATAAGCATTCGCTTTATTGAATAATTTTCGTCGAAACTAATCAATCATTGCGAAGCTATGTTCGGGAAGTCGAAAAATATTTTTGGGATTAAACTTGCTCAAGTTTCTCATTTCCAAGAACATGTCTTAGGAATCGGTATTTCTTCTCCAAGTAAATACCTTAGAAACGAGCTTGTTGTTTTCAAAGATTGATCGCAACGAAATTAACATATTTAATATCTATAAAAATTTCAATTTAAGGTCATTTAGTTTATGCAATGTTTTGTTTATGGAATGATAAACAAAACTCCTACTACATTTATTTAAAGTCCCTAATGTAGTCGGTTTCCAAGATTCTCATTTTCATTGAAATAGGGGACAGCGTCGGCATGACACCTAAAACAACTAGATAAGGTAGGTTCTCCAACCAATCATATCTTGTCCATATGATTCTTGGTTTGTGAGATATCATAAGTATATCCACAAACTTCGTCCCAACGTCCAATCCGAGTGGGTCCGTTGTAAAGCAACCGCTCTCTATTTGCTCCTAGTAAATCCGATTTACACCCCGACTACAATGATGGACTACGATGTCCGCGTCGGCAGGAATGCATCAATAGACAATCAATTGTATTGAAGGGGATAGAGAGAAGGAGGACGATTTGGCTAAATCAAGTTAATTTGGGACAAAACAATTACGTGACTTTGTTTGGTGGTCGTGTAAGCATACACCCATACCTACCTATGACAATTCAAGGCATTCACAAACAATCACATAACATAAACATCTCAAATATTGTCGTGGGTTTGTATGGCTCCCGCTTGCATTAGTCTCCGTCGCATCTCCATGTAACGAAACTAATCTAATCAAACCCTCCCATTAATTACTAAGATCCTATCTAATAATTAAGAGAAATAAATACATGTGATAAAATCCTAAAACCCGCCTAGGCCTTAGGGGCATGCAAGCCTCACAAGTTACATCAAGAATTAATCAATTATTAATTATCAAGGCACCTTACGCCACATTACAAGCAATCACATGCATTCACAACATTTTACAACACACAAGGCATTGACATCTTGAGCCATATCAAACCCACATCCTCCTACAAAACAAAGTTAGCACATATACAATATACATGATTCACTTGTTCTTAATTAATTTCATTAATTAGAATCTTTGTGCATACTTGTTGCTCAAGTTTTTCGAATGCAAAGAAGGCTTAACCTTAACAACTAATTGTTTAAGCCCTTCTAAATTAAATCCAACCATCAAAATAGAAAGGAGGGTATTTAAGGAGTCTTCTAATTAACCTTTCATCAAATTGATTAATTAGAAATTATTTTAACTAATTAAAATACGAAATTCGGGGCCCGAAAAAATTCAAAATAATTCGGTCTCCAAAAAATCCGAAATAAATCCAGAGAACTCCTTACAAAGATTGTGATTACCTGTAAAAATCTCAAGGAGAGATCAATTACCATCAGGGAGAACCAAAAAAGACAAATCCTCAGATTGTGCGCGAAGCACCGTTAGAGAAAATTCTATTATTGGTCTCAACCTTTTGATCTGTATGATCATCCCCTTGATATTTTTCCAGCAAACAATTTACATAGAAAAATACCACATACAATAGGCTATCATTCCATGAAAAGAAAAACAACAAGTTATATTCAAGATCAACGAGATAACAAGCATTTAAGCAAGGTATCCTGTTCTGGAACAGACCGTCGACCAAAAAGGTTTCACTCGGTTGAGGTATCAAATCTCAATGAAAATCTATGAAATTAATTTTCACAGATTCCAGACTTAAAGGAGAACATTTTCATTTCAACACTTTTCCATAAAAGTTTCTCAATAAGTACAGTTTTTCAAAATAATCGGTTTGTTTGAAAAAACAGATCTGACAACTTCATCACTTTTCATCCTTGAACGCCCACATAAGATCCGAAATACGCAACAAAATTTACATATCCAGAAAGAGCATCAAGTTTAGAGTAATCCTATCTAAAAGTTACAGGTACTTTGTATACAAACTTATTTGTTACCAACCACAACAACAGAACTGTGCAGCAGAATAACAGATCTGCGCACCGTTACCGTTTAAATCACTAAAAATTCATTTTACATCGAATTTCAATGATTCCAGTGGGAAAACAACCACAACTCAAAGGGCTACAACCTCCAATAAGAAGGAAAAAATTTCAGAGAGCTTTACACCACGAAAAACAAGCAACAAGACAGAAAAACAGCTTTTCAGAACCAGCAAGCATGCACATCACTAATTAACTCAATTAATTACGAATTTCTCACTTAAATAAGTGTTAAAAAGGCTCAAGAACGACCTATAGCTCTGATACCACTATTAAGAAGTCTATTTAGGTGCTCAATTTTAACTTTTAACTACTAATTAGTCACAAAACAATCAAGCACCAAGGATCTTTGCTCAAAAACCAATCAACACATCCAATCAAGAGAGAAGGTAGGAGAAATTGTACCTCTCATGAAATCGCATTCATGAGGCTCGAATCCATGGCATGGGAGTCGATGAGGTGCTCTCCAACTTCGTCTCCCCTCCAATGGCGGCGCCGGCCTCGAGTCCACCAAGAGAACTAGTCACTAAGTCTAATTATTGTGCTAGCAACAAAGACTAGTGTCTAATCCCTTTAGTTTCCTCCTTGCACTAATCCTATTAGATGTATTTGGTGGAGGAAATGAAGCTCAACACATGAGCAAGGAGCTGAAATTTTCAGCTATGGAGGCGCAAGAGAGAGAAGGGAGGAAGAAATGGGTGGAGGCTAGGGTTTGCTCCCAAGGGAACCCCTTTATATAGCCAATAACTCCCATCCTCTCTTTGACTTATTTACAAGTTTGCCATCCATACCCTAGCTGAAATTTACATGGGCTTTTGGGTCTTTTTCTCCATTTGATTTGGGTCTTTAATTCATTTAATTAAAACCCATTTTCAATGCTCTTTAATTGGACTATTCATTTGCTATGAAATGTTGGCCCAATTAATTAATATAACTATTTATATCAATATGTGTTGACTCTAAAATAATTATTAAATCATTAATAACTATTTTGGGATTAGATAATGTACTAATCTATTTCTATATGATCCTTTTGACTCAAATAATTATCAATGGTTCATAACGGTATATAATTAATTAGTCAAACTATCATATTTTCTCAATACCCATTATTGTGAATAAATAGATAATACACTGTGTGACTAAAACTCTATTTGTGTGACCCTTTGAGGATTTATACTATGTTGGCCATGGAAATAAATCGTTATTTATTTCCAATAATCATAAGCGGTATCTAGCAACACGTTATGACTCCCAATTCGTATAAATAATGTACCATTACAATATCTCAATCCTGCATAAGAAATATTAGTATTTTTTTGTCTGATTCTTATATCACATGATATCATTGTATAATCTAAGATAGGAATGTGTCATTCTTGCAGATTATACATTTCTTGATCTAGAGTTGATCGTCTAGTTTGCATGCATACGATCCAACTCCATCAAGGGGCCCAAACAGATATCATCACTCACTAGGTATACTAATGAGGGACATACGGTTTTCTTGATGAACAACTTTTTCCTGCACAATTCAAGAGAACATAAATAAAGTCCTTATAGCAGCCTTTATCAGGAATCAACGTTAGACGATATTTATTGAACCTATCCTCATGTGGAAAAGGTGAACATCTCAAACTTAGAATCAAACTCATATGAAATAAACAATGACACATAACACAATCCATATGTTTATTTCATTGGGTCAAGTCCTGTACTATGTTCCAATAACATACACATATGCAATTAAGTTGGTAACTCCTTACCTATGATTTGTAGAACTTAATCATCACTTAACTTGCATACTAATCTTTTATGATAATTAATGTTCCTTGTTAATTATCAAGATTATGGACGATTTAGATTTATTATTGTCATTCTAATGAATGATCCACAGAGATCTACAATTCAGATCCTCAACCTGAATGATTTGTCAATAATAAACTCTAGGAACAAATGATCAAATATCATCATTAACATAAACTAAGAAAATAAGTCATTAAATATTGACTTCTAGGACATAACTCCAACAATCTCCCACTTGGCCTAGAGTCAATCAATAGTGACTTCTAGCCAGTGAAGAATTTATAACAATGTCATATATCTATATATATACATGTCTCGAACCTCAACAGATATAATGCACTTAAAGCAAGTTACTCATACGTCCATCACGCATGGATGCATAACTGCATCTCGTATACCGCTTAAGGTAGAGGTTAAGTTAGAGTGTTCGCTGTGTCCGCGAACCTATCCAATTTTGTTCGACCCTATATACATATATACTCCTATATATGTGTTCTTGATTATCATCATGTGAGATCAAGTGACATCGTCATAGATCTTAGTTGGATCACCAATTTAATATTGGGTTCTTCAAGTTTAAGCTATGGTTCGAGATGCATAGAACTATATTAGCTTGACTGAGAACTTCTCGATCCATACTACATTCTTTCATTGCTTCACAAGTTGCTATATATATTTTATTTTTGGTGACGGAAACGGTTGTAATATCTCATTTAGAACACCTTCTAAATTTACAACACCACATTTAAACAAAATATGTAGCTCAATTGTATTTATATCAATCTTTCGAAAACTAGCATCAATATAACAATTTATATGAACTTTCTTTCATCTTATCAGATGGAAAAACATATCATTCTTTCTCATAAGATACTCGAAGATATTCTCGATTATTGTCCAAACGTGTTTTTCTTTGTATCCAGTTGACAACTGCTTGTCATACTCCTTGGTTACAACACATAGGGGCATGTGCATAAGTATGGCATCCGTTATGAAACTCATAACAGAAGGATGCTCGAAATATATCGTGCACTCTTTTCCTTGTTAATTATCAAGATTATGGACGATTTAGATTTATTATTGTCATTCTAATGAATGATCCACAGAGATCTACAATTCAGATCCTCAACCTGAATGATCTGTCAATAATAAACTCTAGGAACAAATGATCAAATATCATCATTAACATAAACTAAGAAAATAAGTCATTAAATATTGACTTCTAGGACATAACTCCAACAAATTTGTGTTATACCTCTTTAATATTTCAGAAATTACGGCATTATATTTAAATTAAAACATCACTTTCTTGTATGCCCCCTTGCAATGACCAAAGAACAAAAGTTCAGGAACTGGGCAGAGCCTATGTTCATTTAAACTAGTTCTAATCTCGCGCGTTGCGCGATCCATTCTTATCCAAATATGTTATTAAATGGTTTTTTAATAACAGATACGTTATGGAACTCTTTGCAAACAAACATACAATATT
The DNA here is from genome assembly GCA_027725995.1 of Rhynchospora tenuis. Taxonomy (NCBI): domain Eukaryota; kingdom Viridiplantae; phylum Streptophyta; class Magnoliopsida; order Poales; family Cyperaceae; genus Rhynchospora; species Rhynchospora tenuis. Next base: position 153,911,733 of record CM050888.1, on the reverse strand, counting down.
AAAAATCATTATTACCATAAAATGAAATGGACAACGTTGTGGTCAAAATTGATAACCAATTAACCATAGAGTGAATCTCGCGCGTTGCGAGACGTATTCATATAATATTTTTACAGTATTCATAACGTCATATAAAAAATGTCATAAAATTGATAATACTATTCAAATATTATATGAAAGTTGCTACAAAAAATCTTAAATATTGTTTTTGCCACAAAGGATCATATACCATAAAAAATCCAGAGCACTATGCTAACCACAGTGCCCCACGTGAGTTGCACGACTCCGGAGATTTATATATGTATAATGTATAATTATCTAGTGACAGCCCATGGTCATTTTGACTTTTAATAAACTCCTTGGTGGTATAACCTCTACAAGAAAAAAGCAACAATATATATGAGTGGTTGCTCTTACAAAACTATCAATGTCAGCCAAGAGAGACAAACAAAAAGTGAGGGAGAGAGATATAAAGACTTAGACGAATGCAAATCGGAGCAAAATAGTGAGGCAAAGGCAGGAGTAGATCGAAAGCGACGGTGGCTGAGACGAGCGGGGACAGGTGTGCGCCTCCGCCTAGGGTTGCGTCGAGAGAAAAGAACTTGTCTCAGCCTAAATGTGCCTCGAGAGGGGGAGGGGAGAGCTTGTCTCAGCCTAGGAGGCTTAGACAATACGACAGAGGAAGAGATAAATTAGTGCGTACATGTTCCCTTCTTCTCTGATGGAACGAACGGAGAGACATAAATTAACGGAAAAATTAAAATCTGAACTCATCTGCGTTCTCATCGTGCACGAATTTTGAAGCAAGATGTGTGGTCTAGATTCATATTGGACAGGATGCTGTGTCCCATATATCATATATGATATCCGCATCCTCTGGTCGGCAGAAAAGTGTCAACGACCTAGTCGGCATTTGATCCGAGCCGTCCGATTTAATCTGAACGGTTGATTTTTTTCGGGTCAATCAATCTGGTATAATTCACGGGGCATCCCTTATCCGTCGAGATTAAATCAGTATTGAACCGACCAGATGATGTGCTGACGAGAGGATCTCGTTTCATCATATATGGGATGCTAGTATTTCTCATATCATTTACATCATATTTCAAAAGTTTCATTTTAAACTTTCAAATCTTAAATCTTTTTACGATGGTAAAAATTAACTAATTATCAAGTAATTTTTCGTCCAAATTAAAAGGACAGCAGAGTTTCAAATAGTCTCCACTTCATGCATCAAGGAATAAAAGGTCTTTGTTGAACTCCGCTCACTCCGTTCCATCAGTCGAACACCTTGTGTCCAACTACCTTTAGCATCACCAATCCTCCCAGTCGATGCTTTTTCACCGATTCTCCCGCCAAAAACAAACCTTCTCTCTCCCCATCCACCTCCTCTCGGCGCCATCTCTTCGCCTTCTCTCCAGTCTCCGAGAAAAGTACGGTTTCATCCCTCCTCCCTCTCTCTCTTCCCAAAACCCCACAACAAAAACCATCCAAGAAGAAGCGAACCAACAATCCACCGTACCGTCATCCATCTTCCCAGGACCTGCTTCACCGTGAACCGGTGCGCTCTAACCTGCCATTTGACTTCCGGTACAGCTACACTGAAAGCAACCCTGATGTCAGACCCATCGGTCTCCGAGGGCCCAAGTACTCGCCTTTCGGGCCGGGACGGGTTGATCGGGTGTGGACCGGGCTCTGTGCCCCTGCTGTGGAACCCACATTGAAGTTGGTGGATGGAGATGAATTGGAGGGGATGGAGAATTTAGAGGAGAAGAGGAAAGAGATGAGAGAAAGGGTGCTTGGTGAACCTCTCAGCCCGGCTGAGAAAGAGTATTTGGTACGACATTGTCAGAAGAGTAGAACTAAACGCCAGATCAATTTAGGTAAGATTGTTTATTTTTTGCTTAGGTCCATTAAGTAATAGCATGGTACAATTTAATTGTTGGCATTATTTGTTCACTTCCAAGTAAAATTGTGTGATAGTGGTACAATTCTATAATTAGCAAAGCATGTTATGCTAGATGGTTCACTTGTGTCTGCTTTCCATGGTTTATTACTTATTGGTCATCTTTAATTGTCTTGTCTGTTAAGGGAGAGACGGGCTTACACACAACATGTTGAATGACATACACAATAACTGGAAGACTTGTGAGGCTGTAAGGATTAAATGCCTTGGTGTGCCAACTATTGACATGGATAATGTGTGCACTCAGCTGGAGGTACTGTCCTTTCTATATGCATAAGTCGAGTGTTTATTTTGTTACGTGGAATTTACTGATGATGTTATATTGATCAACTCATTGGTCGGATCATGGACTAGAACGGATGGCAGATGAGACATCTTAGTATCTTACACTGTTCCCAGCTTAATACAGAGGAAATTAAGATACTATAGTCTGCTATTTGTGTTTGCCTAAGCTTGTTCAGTTTTATCTGAAATATGTTAAAATAAAATTCCCTGCTGTAGTGAACTTGCATGCCATTCTAGTTTTTGTTCCGTTGAAAAACCTGGTAGGAGATAGCAGTGATAATAGGGATAATGCTTTGGTTTTCAGTTAGGAGTATAGGTACTGAGAAATGAGTTACATACTGTAATCTGTTTCATTTTCAATGAATTGTGGCACAAGGGCTACGTTTTTTTGACCAAAAAAAAAGAAAAAGAAATTGATCAACTCATTGCAAAGTATGTAACATGTTCTTTCAGGATAAAAGTGGGGGTGTATAATGAGTTACATAATGTAATCTGTTTTATTTTCAATGAAACTGTGGCACAAGGGCTACCTTTTTTTCTTGCCAAAAAAAAAAAAGAAATTGATCAACTCATTGCAAAGTATGTAACATGTTCTTTCAGGATAAAAGTGGGGGTGTAATTATACACCGGTGTGGTGGCCAGATTATACTTTACAGAGGTAGGCATTATAACCCCAAGAAAAGACCCGAAATACCATTAATGTTATGGAAACCTCACGAACCTGTTTACCCAAGGTTAATTAAGACTACTATAGAAGGTCTGACAGTTGAGGAAACCAAGGAGATGAGAAAGAGGGGCCTTACTGTTCCTGCCTTAACAAAGCTGGGTAATTTGCCTATTACATTTTGCTTTAAATTCGTTCAAGCTGATTAATATATTTGGGTTAATCAGTACTGGGTTTATCATTTTTCAGCCAAAAATGGATATTATGCTAGTCTGGTTACCATGGTACGGGATGCATTCTCAGCTGATGACATGGTGCGAATAGACTGCAAAGGGTTGCCGAAAAGTGATTATAAAAAAATTGGCGTCAAGCTTAGGGTATTTATTTATTTATTTATTTATTTATTATTATTTTGGAGGTATGGCTCTATTAATGACATAGGGTTAAGAAAACTGAAAATAAAACTTCATTGATTTACTCTTTGTTTTAGTAGTGATACTATGATAGGCATAATGAAGACAAAATGCCTAAAACGGCAAAATGTGTGTGTATATATATTCCCATTTCTTGTTGTGTCGATATTTGCAATTAGCCACACAGAAAATCTTGAAATTAGAAATTATACATTATACATACTTTGTTGACATTCAATAGAAAAAACTGGAATCAACATCGGAGGGTTGATTAGTACACTGCATCACAAATAAATAAAATTGTTTAAAGTAACTTTTTAATGTACTTTGGTAAATCAAGGAAGGTTGATGTTATCCGACCTTTCATCTACATGTGCCAAAACAGGTTTGGGTTATGTTGCATCGTTAGTATTTACCTTTTCTCTTTTGGATTTTCTCAGGACCTGGTTCCTTGCATCCTTGTAAGTTTCGAGAGAGAGCAGATTGTTGTTTGGAGAGGTAAGAATTATAACTGCAGCATTAAAGATGGCAGAGAACAGAGCTAGCTCCTTGCTTCTAGGCTTTCAGTCTAGTGGGAAGGATGAAAAGATCATACTGTTTATACAAAAAAACCAAAGCTAAGGGGCTGCCTTCAGATTAAGGATTTGGAATTTTTCCAACAGATGATAACTCGAAGAGGATTCAATTATTTAGTAACATGTTCTTCGAGTGAAGAACCAATATGTTTCTCTTCTTTTCATTGTATCAAACATTGTTTGTAGCACTCCACTTCCTAAATCTGTTATTTTTTTTTTTAGGTAAAAGATTATTACTTCTGCTGGTTGATAATCTGAATGTATATATGTGTAATCATCTTATTTTTCAATGCTATCTGCGATGATATCAGTTAATATAAGGTTCTTCTAAAAACAGACTCGCACCTATCAAAGAAGTTTATCATTCTGTATATATGCAAAATAAAGATTTGTTGATGATTAATTCGGATCTTTTTTTTTTTGGTTGGATCTGTGCTGGCATGCTTTCATTTTGGATCGTCCAAGAATGATATTCAGATGCTGAGGGTCTGAGACCCTTAGGTTTAGTTTAGGCTAGTTGGTTTACTTATCACTGAAGTAGACGTGTTCTTTTTGCTTTCGTTTCTTAAACCTTGTTTATATAATGAATTTGTTAGCCGGTAAGACTATCTGTTCGTTATTTCAAATAAAAGAGAGAAATAAAAAATACAAAAGGGGAATTCGTCTGAAAATTAATGCAAAGAAGTTCTCGTTATTGCCATATTGGAAGCACACTATGTGGCAAAGTAATAAGAATACTAAAAACATAAAGCTTTAATGGCTATCTATTACAAAAGTTGCAGCTAAATAATGAAAGCTTTTGTGAAGAGGCACTACCAGTTCCAAAAAATTAACTACCAGTACCAAATCCCCCTTTTAAAACCTAGAAAATGATGAGATAATAGCATCTATTCTTTCACTAATTTCATCATACACCGGGCAATAAAAGCGAGATGCCTCATCCTCGACTTGCATCCTGTCTGCCCCATACAGGTCTGATGCGTATGCGCTCACAGCAAGGAGACCGGTCGTATCATCAGGTATGTCTATCAAGCCAGGCTGTCTAATATCTGGGACAGAAGATGGAAAGGGTGCCTGTTCAGAGGGAATAGCATTAATCGAATCTCCACCAATAACATCCTCCATGGTCCAACCCTCGATAGGCAGCCCATCACCAATGCACATCGAGACGGTGCCCCGCACATCTCCTGAGTATGCGGTCTCAGCAGGGAGATCAGTACTGACAAACTCTCTTGTATCAGTCGGTTGGTCTGACAAGCCCGACTGCCCAACCTCTGGGGTAGCAGATGTAACGGGCCCCTGTGCGGGGAGATTTGCATTATTATTCTCAGCACCGACATCAACCTCTGTTGGCCAGTACTCGAGAGGTGGCCCACCATTAATTTGCATCAATGCACGCCACTCTGATATATTCCTCATATCATCGGTGAGATAGTTGGATAACCATGGGGTCTCCTCTGGTATGTCTGACAGGACCGGCATATGTGGGGCAGCAGAATGGAACGGCACCGGCAGGGAGAGAAGGGTGTTTATTCTGTAGTGCACCGCCATCCTCTTACTTTCAATCATAGCCCTAAGCCTCATAGCAAGTTCTGGAGTTGCCACATCAGCAACTTGAGACCTTCCAGAAAGTGCATCTTCCAAAAATAGCTTCGCCTCCATTTCTTGATTTTCCGTTTCCAACTTCTTCAACTCAACTTGTAAGTCGGTAACTTGACGTGCAACCTTCGTAGTTTGGTTCCCCTTTTTTTCGGTCCAGTAACCATCAGCATAAGAAGCCATGTTGGCTGCCACCTCCCGTGATGGCCAAAACTCAGGTGTCGGGTCGTCAGGTTCGGCAGCAACTACTAGGGAGACCTCCACACCGCATAACGTGGCTAATTCGTGTGCTTTCTTCAACAGGGAAGATTTTCTCTTTCGAAATGTAGAAGCGCGGGCGGAAGTTTTTTTAATCAACTCCATTGTTATCTTTTTCCTTCCCATATTAAATGTGAAACGATCTCTAGGTTTTTGTTTGTTTAAGACTGTTTGTGCGGCACATTCATATATATATACTGATCCTAATCAGTGATCGGACGAAATTAGGAAGACAAAAAATAAAAAAAAAACATTTTAAGGAGGGACTAAAATTTAAAGGCGGTATGTTCCTATATATGACCAATATTGTGGCGACAAGTGGGCTTGTGGCCTGTGTGTGGAACGATCCGCACCAAAACCTTTTAAATCAACGTGGATGGGTCCCGCGGCTTAAACTTTCGACTCGGCTAGAATAAAAAATTCCTCCTAAAATATATATAAAATAAAAAAGCAACCGTTTCAATGGAATTGGTCTACAAAATTAATTTGAGAAACGGTGATAAATAACATTTTGTGGAACCCAGAGACAAGACTTTGTAATACGGTGCACATGATATTATGGTGGTCAGAATGCAGCCACTTACGAAAACTTAAGTGCACGTTATCATCCGCTTAATTTTAATTTCTCCTCATTGCATAATTGGGAGAAGACTAAAAATGGAGTGAGAACCTAAGCTGACCTTCTCTTTTTTCCAGCTACCTCCTCTTCAGTCCCCGGAAAGAGTAATCCGCTGCATGTACACAATTATTTATTTGCTTGGATAAATTGGATCAAGTCTTTCGACTCTTTTTTTTTTTTAAATAAATGTCTATGAATGAACTCTAGCCGGATTTCGAACCTAGGATTTTTCACTCAAGGTGGATTGTTTTTTACCACTAGACCAAGAGCTAATTCTTTGTACATAATTATATTATTTTTCAATATTATTTGTACTGTTAATGGCAGTTGATTGAAGGTTCTTTTTTCAATAAGGGTGTATTTGGTTGTATAAGAATTGAAAAAAAAAAAATTATACGTCGTACATAATCTTATTCTTTAGTTTGCACCCATTCGGTTGTGCTTATGACAATTTTGCTAATTCTTATTATTTTATTCTAGTGCAAGGACCGGTTGAAAATAAATTAAGGGGTTGGAATTGTCAATTTGTATTAGAAAATTTTTAATTTAGATGATAAGACGATGTTCAAGTCTCCCAACATATTTCAAATTGAAATGTTCTAATATGATTCTATTTGTCAACATAGGTTTTAAAACAGTACGTAACATGTAAAAGAAAATTTATTTGCTTGGATTGTATCCCAATTAATATGTAAATTCATTCAATTTGAAATTGATTAAAAAAAATCTCTTTGTTTAACTTCTCTATTTTTAAGACAAAAAGTGTATATCTTTCATTTATAAACTACCAGAATAATAATAAAAAAAATTATTTCATATTTCCTATTGCCTAAATGATCCAATAAACATGGAACAAATAAGCACGTAAATTATCTTACAAGATAGTATTCATCCCACTATTTATGAAAGGGAGTTAATTATATATATTTTTTTTTAATGTCTGAACACATTAATTTTATCTCTTTATTTGTAAAAAAAAAAAGCAGCCTTTATAGCGATTGAGTAAATTAAAATGTATTGTAATTTGTGCTATATTTGATGTAAAAAATTTTCTCTCTTCTTTAATGAAGCACTTGACAGTGGGATATGATTTAGAAGTTATCATAAAAAAATTATACATATATTTGAAGAGTAATGTAGAGTAGGGGAGCACCTCGGTGTCTTAATTTCTTTTTATTTCAAAGTACTTCGATGAACTTGCATCCAATTTTATCATTTTTGATATACCAAATAATATTTCGGATAATGGGATCTAACAATTTTTATATTCTTATACGACAGTCAAAATTTACAAATTATAAGGGAATTTTAAATGACAGCCAAGCCAACTTGTCAAATCCCTGTCTCCACTCCACACGGATCAGTATATATCCTCTGCCGGGCACTCTGTCCATCTCATCACGATCGTTCGACCTAATTTCGACGGTTAATTTTTTCGGGACTATGAATCTGGTATTAATCAAGAGAAACCCATAATTGATCGGACGGTTGTGATGAGATAGACAGATTGCCCAGCTGGGCGAGGATGCCATTCCCTCTAACAGCTTGTGTGCCTGACAAATAATCAACCCCGATCGATGCTTTTTCACCGATTGTCCCGCCAAAAGCGAAGCTCCTCTCTCTCTCAAAAACCACCCAAGAAGAAGTGAAACACGCCACCGTACCGTTCTCCTCCATTTCTCGACCTGGTTCCCTGTGAACTGGTTCACTCTGATTCGCCATTTAGCTTCCAGTACAGCTACGCCGAGAGCAATCCTGATGTCAAACTCATTGGCCTGCGGCTGCAAGAGCTCAAGTTCTCAGCTTTCAGGTTGGGACGGGTTGATCGGGTGTGGACTGAGCTCTGTGCCTCTGCTGTGGAACCCACATTGAAGTCGGCGGATGGAGATGAGTTGGAGATAGAGGAAAGAAGAGGGGGAAAAGTACTTGGTGAACCTCTCAGCGCTCGGCTGAAAGAGAACATTTGCTACAGAAGAGTAGAACAAAAAGCCAGATCAATTTAGCTAGGTAAAGTTGTTTAATTACTTTTGCTTAGGTACAGTAAGTTATATATAGCATGGTACAATTTCACATTCTGCATTATCTGAACTAATATTATCCAATTTTGGTAAAGTTGTTTATTTATGCTCAGGTTCATGTAAACTCATAATATCCAATTTTGTTTTCCTTCCGATTAAGGCTGTATGATAATTAATGATACACTTCTAGAATTAGTAAAGCATGCTTCTGCGTGGTTTGTTACTTATTGGTCCTCATTGATTGTCTGTTAAGTGAGACATGGGCTTGCAGCCTTGCACACAACATGTTGAATGACATCAATATTATAAATAAAGATGTGTGGGTGTCGGAATCATTTAGTTAAATATCATCCGACACTCCAAGCATTGTGAAATAGTTGTGCAATAGCATTTTTTCTGATTTCTGTAATGTTATACTTTGTAACTAATTGTGTGTCGGGTGTTATTGCTCATAAAACTGACTCGAATCAACATCAGATAATAATTTCGAGACACTTTGTTTTGTTTCTGATTTTTGTGACCCCTTCCTATTTTCATTTTCACCATGTCTCTACCTCTTTTGTGTTGCTTAGAATCCCTCTCCACCTTAATTTCTCTTCATCACCATTCTTAATTTCGGTTTACAAAATATAAATTAAATTCATTCAATTGAAAATAGAAAAAAACATCAGATCTTTTACGATATATTTTTTTTATTTAAGTCATTTGTAAACATATTATATTTTATGAATGATATCAACATAATATAAATCATATTATTTCAAATAATTATAACTATATTTACACACATATAATTTTTTCTTTAAATTGATCAAACTCTTTAACTTTAATCAAATCGAATTATCTATAATAACTAAACTATATTTCTAAAGATAAATATATCTTAACCATATATCCAAAAATGAACATAATTAAACTATAGAAACATAATAAAAATATCTTATTATAGATATCTACATCGAGCAAAGCTCGATATTCCCTCTAATGCACGATAACTGGAAGAATTGCGAGGCCCTTAGCGTGCCAACAGTTGACATTGAAAATGTGTGCACACAGCTCCAGGTACTGTCCTTTCTATTTGTGGTGACCGTGTGTTAATTTGATTATATTATGATGAATTTACTAACGTTGTTATATTGATGGGGCAACTTACAATGGTGCCAGCTTAAGCATAATGCCAGAGGAAAATAAATTAAATTACTATTGTCTGCTATGCGTGTTTGCCTAAGCTTGTTCCGTTATATCCTTAAAATGAAATTCTCCTGCTTTGGAGAACTAGCATACTTTACTAATTTTTGTTCTGTTGAATAACTAACCAGCATATTTGAGTTTGGGGTTGTAGTCTGTTTCATTTCATTAGGTGTAGTGCTTTAATATAGAATTATAGATACTGAGACATGAGTTAAGATTGTAATCTGTTTCATACTTTCATTACAATGATAATGGCCGCCAGCAGCTACTCTTCTTTTTTTTTTAAAAAAAAAAAATGATCCACTCATTGTAAATTTTGAAACATGTTCTTTCAGGGTAAAAGTATGTTGTGTGTGTGTGTCCAGATTATAACCGCAAGAGAAAAGACCTGAAGTACCATTGATGTTGTGGAAACCTCACGAGCATACTTACCCAAGGTTCTTACCCAAAGTTAATTAAGAGTTTAAGACTACTATAGAAGGTCTGACAGCTGAGGATACCAAGGAGATGAGAAACAGTCAAAGAGGGGCCTTACTCACAAAGCTAGGTGATTTAGCCGATTACTATTTTCGTTATATTTGTTCAACATGTTTAATATATCTGGGATTAATTGTCACTGGATTTATCTTTTTTCAGCCCAGAATAGATGTTATGCTAGTCAGGTTACCATTGTACGGGATGCACTCTTAGCCGTTGACATGGTGCGCCCTAGACATGGATTTCAAGCTTAGGGTTCTTTTTTTTTCTCTTCCTTTTTGAGATACTACTGTATTCCTAATAATTTAGGGTTAAGCAAATTGAAAACGAAACTTGATAGATTTACTTGTCTTAGACTCTTAGTAGTGATTGGCATAATGAAGACAAAAAGCCTAAAAAGGCAAGAGGTCTGTAATTTATTCAACACTTGCAAAGTTGCAATTAACTGAATCAACATCTTAACTCTTAAGCTGTGGGTTGACTAGTACACTGCATCAAAATAATTGTTTTTTGAATAATGTTTAATGTACATTTGGTAGATCAAGAAGGGTTGTGGTAATCTTATCTTTTACCCACACGTGCCAATGCAGGTTTTGGATATGTTACATCATTAGTATTTACCTTTTTCACTAATTGTCCCGCCAAAAACCTTCTCTCCCCCCAGCCACCTCCTCCCTCTCTGAAAAACCAGCCAAGAAGAAGCTAAACAAGCTAAATCCAAGTAATTACATAAGAGTTTCCAAATAAAAAAATAAATTAAAAACTAAACACCAACGGAATCAGGATGTAGGACTTTCCATTCAAAGATAGCCTGATAAGCTATATCAGTTGGGTTATTGCGAATTCCTTTGAATATTCGTGAGCACCTCTCTCTCCAAATGAAAAAAATCAAAATAGCCAAGTGTTCCCTCTGTTTCTTGCTTTTGTTGGGACCAATGAGGAAGTTAACACTGTTAGAGAGTGGTAGCACTGTATTAAGAACCGAACTTGCCTCCATCATGGTGTTAATATAGAATTGGCATTCATTGAACAAGTGACAAGCAATTTCCTCTTGAGTGATACAAAGAACACATCTATTCGGGATATGCCATCCTCTCTTTTTTAGATTATCAATCGTTGCTAACCTGTTGATAGCCAACTGCCAAACAAAGACTTTCATTCTTTGTGGAATGTGCAAAGACCAGATATAAATCAATTGAGAGTCTATTTTTGGGAACCTTGTTTGTAATCTGTACATTGAGGCAACTGAAAAAAGCTTGTTCAGGTTTATCTGAGATTTGTTAAATGAAATTTCCTTGCTGTGGAGAACTATCAAACTTTATTTTGTTCTGTTGAAAAACCTTGTAGGACATACAAGTGATAATAGGACAGTAATTTGTTTTTCTCTTAAAAGCATAGATACTGAAAAATGAGTTCGAGATGATAATCTGTTTCATTTTCAATAAAGCTGGTGGCCCGAGGGCTAGCTTTTTCTGGAACAAAAAATAAAATTGATCAACTCATTGCAAAGTATGTAATATGTTCTTTCGGGATAAATTAAAGTGGGGTAGTAATTATATGCCGGTGTGGTGGACAGATTATACTTTACAGAGGAATGCATTATAACATAAGAAAAGACCCGAGATACCATTTATGTCGTGGAAACCTCACGAATCTGTTTACCCAAGGGCCAAGGTTAACTAAGACTAGTTTAAAAGGTCTGACAGTCGAGGAGACCAAGGAGATGAGAAACAGGGGCCTTACTGTTCCTGCATTTAACAAAGCTGGGTAGCTTGCCTATTTAACAAAGATGAGAAACAGGGGCCTTACTGTTCCTTGACAGGAATATCTTGGTTAATACAAATTTTCAAGTGAATTTCTTTTTAGAAGTAGTACTTCTTAATTCAGGAGAAATGCAATCAACCTAGTAGCTATTAAAGACATTTATTTTACTATATGAAAAATACACGGGATTGTGTCAACGATTATTTCCAATGATTTTAAATTCCTACCGGCATCCTTACCGGCTAGATGGCCGAAATCCGAAATTTCCTGGTATTTTCCGAAAATTTCCGGTATTTTGTCTCACAATATCGGAAACCGCTGTTTAGGTCACTGTTCCGGTACCCGATATTACCGGAATTTTCCGGTAAGCGGTAGGAATTTGAAAACACTGATTATTTCTTTTAGAAACTGGGATCCACCGTGGTTGAAAGTGACATTTTTACTTCTTCGTAGTTTAATGTGTTCTTGGAATTCAATAGTGAGAGATAATTATTCATGAAAAAGTAATATCAAGAGAAATTTTGCATGTGCACCTAGGGACAGAGAGCTGAGTATTGCATGATATATCATGCCCATTTTGTTTTATTCTTATTTTGAGTAAATTATATAAATGATATAGACTATAATAAACTTTTAAAAAAATAAAAGATATCGACTATATTATGTTGTATATAAAACATAGTAAATAATAGTTGGTAAAAAAATCAATCTCGTCTTTCTAATAAATAATTTTAATAAATAAAATATATATAATTAATTAATCTCAAAATAAGATACTAGAGAAAATCATCACATGAGAACATGCATGTTTATTAAAGATCAAAAGTCTGAGTGTTAAGTTATAAGATGGCCAGCTCTTTTGTTTTCTTCAACAGTGGCGATCTTCTCTCTCGAAAGATAGAAGCACATACTGAATTTTTGGTTATAAGTTTCATTGTCACTTTCTTCCTTTCCATTTTTGAGTTGTACGTAGATTTGAAAAGTCAGGAAAACCTCTATCTCTTGCTCGCTCGTTACTGTTGTTTACAGAATTAGGATTTGTTCGCATGGAATGCTTTCGATAGATATTTATTGTCAATTGGTGTCGCATGACCATTGAACAATTATAAATAACAATGAAACTTATAGCCAAAAATGAAAAAAATGAATTATTTCATCGCTCTGTTATGGGTAGGCGGTGTAATGTCGGATTATAAGTAACATCTTGGTGTGGCCTAATTTGTGATGATCCATTTTTATATGTGTAGAATGACTAATATACACTTTTTGTAAAAAAATATTTACGGGATCAACCACAACAAGACATGTGATGGGCCCTCTGCAGAATCCTTCCAATTATTTCCTCTATGCTTGGATTATCTGTGAAATATTTCTATGGCTAAATTTTCGGGACCCGTTCCATGTGTGTAGAACGATGAATATGCACATTTTATACCAAATCCTGACGGGATCAACCAAAAGACATAAAATCCACGTGGGTCCAAATCCGTGAAAAATTGAGAATGCAAAGTTATCGTTAGAATAAAATTAGTAAATTTAACTTGAAAAACAGTGTTTAATATAATGTGGCTACTCTTTTTTTATTTTCTTGAACAGTGACGATTTCGTTTCCAAGATAAAGTACAAGAATTCTCTATTAATAAGTTGTTTCTTACCATTTCTTCGTTTCTATAATCATACTTCAAATTTTTTTAAATGTGTGTGTGTGTATATATATATATGGTCTCTCGTATCCTCTGCTTTTTATCTTTGGCCCGCAGTTAATCGGCAAGTGAAAATAATATCCTAAATTAAGAGAGCCTAGTTTGTTGTTTTTCTAAATTAGACATAAAAATTTTATTAATAATCTAATTTTCGGATAAGAAAGTTTGAAAAAATTTAAACACAGGGGAGGCATCACTAACTATTAGAAAATGATTTCTCTCAATCAGAAAATGTTGTACAATGCCATATATATAGGCAGTAGAGTTACAGCGGAAACAAATTAAAACAAACTTCTCACAATTTACAGTATTGCCACTAACAAACTTAACAGACTATACTAATTCTTCTGCTGTTGTCTGCGTACTGGACCTCTCCATTTCTTGATTCTGTTATGTTTCTACAGCCCCCCTCAAGTTGCAGGGACCCTCAGAGACCGTCAGCTTGTCAGATAATAACTTGAAGCGAGGGGAAGGCAGTGGCTTAGTGAGAACATCTGCAATTTGATCAGCTGAGCACAAGAATTGAATATTCAACCGTTTGGTTGCCACTTGCTCTCTGATGAAGTGAAAATCCAACTCAATGTGCTTTGTTCTGGCATGAAACACAGGGTTGGCAGCCAGAAATGTTGCTCCTAAATTGTCACACCACAGTACAGGGGCTGTATTCAATCTGACACCTAATTCACCCAGCAGTGACTGTATCCATAGTAGCTCAGCTGTTGCCATGGCCATACTTTTGTATTCTGCCTCTGTAGAAGACCTGGCAACAGTGTGTTGCTTCTTTGATGACCAGGAAATTAAATTGCACCCTAAATAAACTGCATATCCAGTTGTGGATTTCCTTTCATCAGGGCAGCCTGCCCAGTCTGCATCTGTGTATGCATTTATGCATAAATTTGGTGAAGCTTGCAGATGAAGGCCATGATGAATGGTGCCTTTGAGATATCTCAGCACTCTTTTCACAGCTTGCCAGTGTAAGTCAGTTGGTGCTGACATAAATTGAGACACTTTGTTAACAGCAAAGGTGATGTCAGGCCTTGTAAAGGTTGCATATTGAAGAGCCCCAACTGTCATTCTGTACATATGAGGGTCTGACAGTGTAACACCTGAGTATTTGGACAACTGCAAACCAGCTTCCATTGGTGATTTGCAAGGTTTTGCACCTGCCATGTTTGTCTTTTCCAGAATAGAGTGAATGTATTGAGTTTGATTCAGGTGCATAGACTGAGGGGAGTGTATCACCTGAATACCTAAGAAATAGTTCAACTGTCCCAAATCTTTGATAGAGAAGGCTGATTGTAGAGTGGACATCAATCCTGTGATGGCAGCCATGTTATTACCAGTGATGATGATGTCATCTACATACACCAGTATGTACAACACAGTCCCTTTTTCTTGAAACACAAACACAGAGTTGCCTGATTGACTGCATTGAAATTTCTGAGACTGAAGAAAATCCCTGAGTTTATGAAACCAGGCCCTTGGTGCTTGTTTGAGGCCATAGAGTGCCTTCTTTAGCAAGCACACCTTGTCAGGATTTAAAGAATCAACAAAGCCTGAGGGCTGCTGCATGTAGATTGTCTCCTCCAAGTCCCCATGCAAAAATGCATTATTGACATCCAATTGATGAACATGCCAGTTGTTTGCCAGTGCAATTGTCAGTACAGTCCTTATTGTAGTTGGTTTAACTACTGGACTGAAGGTTTCAAAATAGTCTAGGCCCTCTTCTTGTGTATACCCCTTTGCCACCAATCTGGCCTTGTATCTTTCAACTGTCCCATCAGCTTTTCTTTTCAGTTTGTACAGCCATTTACATCCTATGATATTGGCTTGAAGAGGAGGATCAACTAGAACCCAGGTGTTATTTTTAGCAAGGGCATCTAGTTCAGAGGCCATAGCTTGCCTCCATTCAGGGTATTTAACAGCCTGAGTATAACAAGTGGGCTCAGTGTGCTGCTGAGAAATATCAACTGGATATTTGGTGATGCTGTATAGCTGGTGTCCTGGAAATTTCTTTGGTTTTGTTTTATTAGCTTTGGATCTGGTAGTCATGTGATGAGAAATAGGAGGAGGTGGTGTATGATGAATTGGGGTTACATTGGGTTCAGTTTGAGTTGGTACTAACTCAGGTGGTACTGACTCAGGTGAAGAAGAACCAATGACTGGAGAATAATGATGAGTCTCAGTTGTAGTTACTGATGGAAAAGTACTATGAGGTATGACAGTTAAAGTAGCTGGTACTACTGGGGAACTGTCAGGGGTAGTGAGAGAAGCAAGATTGGCAAAGGGAAATTTGTTTTCAATGAATTTGACATGTCTGGATATATAGAGTCTCTGTGTGGGGATATGCAGGCACTTGTAACCTTTGTGCAAAGCAGAATAACCCATAAACACACACACTTCAGATCTGGGTTGAAGTTTGTGTTGGTTATAAGGCCTGAGAAGAGGATAGCACTCACAACCCAAAGTGTGCAAGAACTGATAGTCTGGTACTTGTTTAAACAATTTCTCAAAGGGAGATTGCATATCATTAGGTGTGGCTGGAAGTCTGTTGATGACAAACAATGTGCTTTCAAAGATTGTATCCCAATATTCTAAGGGAATAGATGCTGCATTCATGGAAGCCAGACCAAGTTCAACTATGTGTCTGTGCTTTCTTTCAGCAATCCCATTTTGGGGTGTAAGGGCAGGAAATATGAAAAGTGATTTCTGGGAAATGAGTTTGTACAGGTTTATACTCAGTTCCTCCATCACATTGCACTATTTTGATTTTGTGACAAGTCAGCAGTTCAACCTTTGCTTTGAATTTGATAAATAATTGCAACACATCTGATTTGGATGCACAAAAATAGATCCAACTAAATCTGAAAAACTGATCAGTAAACACCACATAGTATCTATGTCCAAATTGAGAAATTACTGGCGCTGGGCCCTATACATCAGTATGTATTACATGTAATGGATGCTGAGCATCAAAAACAGAAGGAGAAAACGGCAGTTTATGGGCCTTAGCTTTATTACAACTTCCACAATCAGAAAAATCTAATCTGGATACATGAATTTTGTGATGCTTTTGCAAAGCTTTTATTACTGGTAAAGAACAATGTGCTAGTCTTGAGTGCCACATATCAGCTGAGGAGAGAACAGTGTGATGAATTTGGTGTTGAAAGGTGAAGGGATTGATATCCAAGGCATACAAGCCATTACATAGAGAACCACGCAGAATAACCTTCTGAGTTGCTTGATCCTTCACAAAACAGCAATTGGGTGTAAATTCAACAGTAATATTGTTGTCTTTGAGTAATTGAGATATGCTCAACAGATTTTTGGTCAGTTGTGGAACACATAGCACATTGTTTAGAACCAATTGAGTGTCAGAAGTTGTAATATAAGCTACACCACTATGAGAAATAGTCAAACCTTTGCCATTGCCCATATGAACTTGATCTGTACCAGTATACACTTGACTTGAAGAGAGATTATTCAGGTCTGGTGTCACATGGGTTGTTGCACCTGAGTCCATGAACCAGGCTGCAGTTGGTGAGGTCATGGATGGTTCAGCCACCAGTGCCTGATGTGGTTGAGTGGTTTGCTGTGGTTGCTGAGACTGAGAAGAGGAAGAAGAATTTGGTAAAGGAGTGGGCCCATTGAAGGCAAGATCAAACCTGTGGTGGCATTTGTAGGCAGGGTGACCCCACTTGGTACATATCTGACAGTACACATCCTCCTTAGGTGTTGTAGATTGTCTGCCTCTGCCGCGCCCACGATAACTCCCTCTTCTATTTGAATTTGAACCACGACCTTGATTGTTTGTGACATTGTGCTGAATAGGATAGTGTGTGGCAAGTGCTTGATGAGAGACCAGAGAATCAGATCCATTGGGCTTAGTATCGGAGTACTGAATTGGGCCAGAAGCACGGCCCATATTGTTGCTTCCTTGCTGATTAGCAAGCTGAACACTATGCGCCATGGCTGAAGCTTGAAAATTAGCTCGTTGGCGTGATTCTTGAGCCAAAAGATGGCTATGAAGCTCCTCCATAGACATCTGATCTTGTCGCATAGATGCTGCAGTAACAAAACTCTCAAATTCTGTGCCAAGGCCTTGTAAGGTGTGCAAGATCAGATCTTGATCTGACACTGCTGCTCCAATACTTCTTAGCCTATCAGCAATGTTCTGAATCTTCTGAAGATATTGTGCACACGTGTCAGCACCTTTGCGAATCGTCTGAAGTTGCAGTTTATATTCAAGAACCTTGGCAAGAGATTGCGAATTGTAGAGTTGCTGTAGATATTGCCAGAGTTGAGCAGTGGTATTGCAATTAACCACTTGAGCCAAGATCTGAGGCGATAAAGAGTTGAGAATCCATGCAAGAATCAATTGATCTTGTCTCAGCCACTTGTCATAATCAGGATTGACAGATCTAACCCCATCAGCATTCACCTGATATTCTTGCGGAGGTAGCCTCGATGCATCAAGAAACACCATTAATCCATGACCTCTGAGCACAGGTAAAACTTGAAATTGCCAGAGAAGATAGTTGTCGGAGGTCAAACTGGTAGAGATCTGATGCGTGAATTGCACAGAATGATCGGAATTGTTTGAAGAAGATGAATTGAGAGTGGAGGAATTTTCTGACATTTTTGTCGAATTTTTGATTGATTTTTGAGATTTGAAAGAGATAAGAATTGAGCGTTTGCTCTTTTAGTGGCTCATTATACCATATTAGAAAATGATTTCTCTCAATCAGAAAATGTTGTACAATGCCATATATATAGGCAGTAGAGTTACAGTGGAAACAAATTAAAACAAACTTCTCACAATTTACAGTATTGCCACTAACAAACTTAACAGACTATACTAATTCTTCTGCTGTTGTCTGCGTACTGGACCTCTCCATTTCTTGATTCTGTTATGTTTCTACACTAACTCACCAAACACTTGTTGCATATTTGTTGCATAAGATGAATAATAAAAACGCAAAGGAAATGATAGTAGTATTTTACTAATACTTGTCAAATAATTCAATTCATTCTATTTTATTTTTTTATCATAATATTTAATTTTGTTTGGTTTACTGAATTAAAAGTATATGCAAAGGAACAATATACAAACTACTCAATAGATATGTCACGTCATATGAAATACGGTATGTCTAGCAAAGCAGTGTTTTAAATCCTCATTTGTATGTTCCGAGCATTTAAAGAAATTTTAATTGCACATTAAGTTTTATCGATTTCGACGAGTGCGTGCTATCTAATATTGAGTGGAATCGAAAAAAATAAATAAATAAACTATCGTTACATACTTTCTCCGTAAATAACTTTATTATATTGAATATAAAGAATCTAGTAGAGTTTAAATAACTAAGAAATTGAATTTTCCTAAAAAAAAAAAAAAACTAAGAAGATGAACTTTCCCTGAACATGTTAGAAGTAAGAAGTGTGTCACATGCATGCATGCTTATGTGAACCATAAAATAAAATAAAAAAATCTAAAAATCTAAGATTTTAAAAGTTAAACGAGTTATCTTGACAATTTTGAAATGCATTTTTTTTTTTAATTGAGTTGACGGTTTCAAGATTAATGTAAAATTGTAAATAAAGACTGACGAATATGTTATAGGCATTTTATGAATTAATTGAGTATGAGAATTCCTACAATTTGTGCCATTTGTTATTTAAGAAAAGAAAGTTAAATTTGAATTGTACAAATTTTAAATATGTTGAATAATAGTAAAAAAATATATATCAATTTGTAAATATGCATGCGTAATGGGTCATATATATTCAAAATGTCGCAATCTAAAATTGAAAGTTGTATGTAATTAATGCCACTTGTTAGATAATTAAATTATCAAAAAGGTTAATATTCAATAGTTGTTATTGGATCTTTGAATGTTGGATACTTTTTTTGAAACAAAATCAATTCGGATGCAATAAAAGGACTCAAGCCTTGTTTGCATGAAACAAAAGTATATTCATCCTAAATTGGATTATATCCAACTGTGCAGCTAAATTTATAGCGGCTGTCACCACTCACCAATCAAGCTTGTGGTCCAACATCAGCAGCCATCTGATCTGCATTAGACATTTTTATTTTACAGAGTTGATCGAGCGTACCTAACTAGTCAAGCTCGGTCGGCTCGACTTGACTCTGACTTGATAGTCGATGGAACAATTCCTTGGCTGGCTCAATCATTTTATTTCATTGCCATGGTGGAATTAACACAACAGAGCTAGCCCACAACAAACCCTGGCAGCTGCCAACGATTGGACATGCACTATGGAGAAAGCTGGTTTGTGTGCTCTCAGAGCTGCTAATCAGATGGGCCACTTAGAACTGCAAGCAGAAGAACAGGTACATTCTGAATTTACTTTCTGGATTGATGCTTCCGGGGCTTATTCTGGTACTGGGGGATGCGTATTGCTTATATCCTGTTCAACAAAGAGGGGCTTTTGGTACAATACCAGCTGAATCTCAGAGAGTCAAACTCACCATTCCATGCAGAATTGATTTCTTTGAGGGAGGCAGTAAGAGATCAGAGATGTAGTGGGAATGGAAATCTTACAACGTGTTTTTTACACTGACTGCCTAGTACTTCAAAACAGCATCTCAGGTACCTGTTCAGCGGATTCAGCAGATAAAATGGCTTTTAATGACACCCTGGATTGCGTTATAGAGTAGGTCAAGCCACCACAGTTTTACTGCGCGTACATGTTGGCAGGGACAAAAATCAACTAGCGGACAGTCTTTCTAAATTTGCTAGGATGACGGAAATTGGTTACAGGGGGTTTACTTTTCCTACATTTTATATCCCGATGTAATTTGTAATGACTTTAATTTATGTTTAATGAAATGATAGCCTTCGTACTGGCATCTTCTCAAAAAAAAAAGAAAAAAAAAAGAACACCTTTTTTTAGGGGCAACCAGCACACTGACCGCTGGCCTATCCCGATATATATGTAGTTTATTTACTTCATTTGTAATGGAATATCTACTTAGCTACATAATGATTGAATATTTTATTGTACTAAAATTTCTTGGAGTATTTGATTTACAAGTTATCTTACAAAAAAGAAGATTTGAACTTAGTAACTTAAATAAAAAGAAGGATATCACAAATTGACTAAATAAAGGAGCCGAAGCGACACAAGGTTCCAGACAAATGTATAGATGCATATATATATTAGAAAAATGTTATAGATGTCGTTACGTTAATAAATCGAGTATTAGAAAAAAAAATAAATAGATGAAACTTTTAGAATCGTGTAGATTCTACAATAAGGTGTGATTGTGAATTCATTCATTTTTCGAATAGAAAAAATGTTTTCCTCCCGTACTTTATGTTTTGACACTTAAAGCATGTTAACAAACGTTTATTTCTTTCGATCATATGCTGTAGACAGTACGTAGGAGAAATAAAAAACTTATTGTCGAAGGTTCTGGTTTTGCCGCAACCGATCCCAAAAGAAATTAGAACTTATATATAAATTATCTTAACCATATGTAATAATTCCACGATCCCACAAATGAAGTAAATATAATTTTTTTAGTATTCCAACACAGTTTTATCCCTTCGCTTGTATAAATGTAGTTGGAGAATCATTGAGAAATTTATGTTGCGACAGTTATTGCTTGATATTTTTTTTTATATTTACCAGAAATTAAAATACGTACCAGATTATATACAGTACTAAATCCGTACTGATTTAGAATTATCGAATAAAACTTGTAATATATAATTTTGATATTCTTATTTTCATGCTTTTCCTCCTGCAGTTCCTCTATTTCACCTTGGATCAATAAAGAGTTGTTGTAGTGCTGGGTTCGGCTCAGCGGGCATGACAGGTGCACTGGGAAAAGAGGGAGGAGCCATAAATGGTATGTACTGTTTTGGTTCATTTGGGGGCAACGTCTCCAGCAGCAGTCAGTATATCTGGAAAAAGAGGCATATTGACGGGTTCGGTTGGCTGCGTACCCTCCTGAACTGTTTTGGTTCTTAGTTTCTTACCCATCCACACAACAGTCTGCTCACTCTGTCTCTCTCTCTCTCAACTTACAAGGATGCAAGGAACCAGTCCTGAGGAAATCCAAAAGAGAAAAGGTAAATATTAATGATGTAACATATCGGAAACCTGATTTGACACATGCGGATGAAAGACTGGATAAGCACAACCTTTTTGATCTACCAAAAGTTCATTAAAAAGCTATTTTGTACAATTTTATTTATGTGTACTAGTCAACCCTCAAACTTAGATGATGTTGATCCGAAATTTTTCTATCAAATGTCAACAAAATATGTACAATTTCTTTTCAAGTACTTCTGCATGGCTAATTGCAAATACAGACTCAACAAGAAATGGGAATATATATATACCTCTTGCCATTTTAGGATTTTGTCTTCATTATGCATATCATTACTGAGACAGAGAGGAAAATAACACCGTGAGATTTATTTTTTATTGAGTCACTTTTCAGCAACCCTTTGCAGTCTACACTCTACACACTGTCATTGGTTACGAATGCATCCCATACCGGTAACCAAACTATCATAATATCCATTTTTGGCTATAAAATAATGAAACCAGTAATGATTAACCCAACTATAAACAAGTTGAACGAATATAAGGCAAAATGTAATAGGCAAATTACCCAGATTTGTTAAGGCAGGAACAGTAAACTGGGTAAACTGGTTTGTGATGTTTCCACAACATCAATGGTATTTTGGGTCTTTTCTTGTAGTTATAATGCCTTCCTCAGTAAAGTATAATCTGGCCACTGCAATGGTTTATAATTGCACCCCCCAATTTCAACCTGAAAGAATATGTTACCTATTTTGCAATCAGTTGATCAGTTTCCTTTTTATCCCAAAAATAAGCTCTTGTGCCACCAGTTTCATTGAAATGAAACAGATTACAATCTCTGATTCATTTCTCAGTATCTATACTTTTAACAGAAAATGGAAGCACAATGCCAGTTATGATTGGTATCTCCTACCAGGTTTAATTTTCAACAAAACAAAAACTAGAATAGCATGCAAGTTCTCCACATCTGGGCAATTTTATTTTAACAAATCTCAGATAAAATTGAACAAGCTTAGGCAAACACACATAGCAGACTATAGAATCTTTATTTTCCTCTGTATTAAGATGGCGCCAGTATTAGTTGTCCCATCTGCTATCCAGTCCAGCTTGTATCAGAGCAATGAGTTGATCAATACAACAACATTTGTAAATCCCTCATAACAAATTTAACACACGAATATCACATATAGAAACTAGAAAGAACAGTACCTCAAGCTGTGCACACATTTCTGATGTCAACAGTTGGCACACCAAAGCATTAATCCTTATGGTCTCACAATTTTTGCAGTTATTGTGTATGTCATTCAACATGTTATGTCTAAGCCCATCCCTCCCTTAATAGACAGTCAAAGAGGCGCAATGAATTGTAAAGAAACTAAGAAAGCAAAGCAGACACAATTTAACTAAAACTACTCATATAGCCTAACAGCTTTTTACTAATTCTAGAATTGCAGCATAGAGCCTTACTTGGAAGGGAAGGAACAGAATTGGATATTGTGAGTTTAGTAGATAATGCAAACTATAAAAATGTACCATTCACCGTGGGTTTCACAGCATGGGCACAGAGCTAGGTCCACAAACGATCAAGCCATTACGGCCCAAAAAGGTCAGTACTTGGGCCCTCTAAGAGACTAAGACCGATGGGCCTGACGTCAGGGTTGCTCTCGGTGTAGCTGTATTGGAATTCAGGGCTGATATACACCATCCCTTGATTTCCCATCCATACCATCCAACAGGCCAGAAATGGGTTTCATCATTTTTTCGCGTGCTGACGTCAGCAAGACGCGCGCTGACGTCAGCAAAAATTTTTAAAAAAAAAAATCGAAATTTTTTTTCGGAAATTTCTGGATGCTGACGTCATCAAATGTACTGGTTTATTTGTTCAGTTAGATGCCATAAAGGTTGAATTAAAAGTCGTAAGTGTTCAGTTAGTTGCATCTGAAAATGGAATTTTCGTATTTTTGTGTTCAGTTTAATACCGCAAAGGTTGAACTAAAAATTTTATTTGTTCAGTTAATTGCATCTGAAAATGGAATTTTCGTATTTTTGTGTTCAGTTTAATACGGTAAAGGTTGAACTAAAAGCGTTTATTTGTTCAGTTCGTTGCATCTGAAAATAGAATTTTCGTACTTTTGTGTTCAATTAAATACTTTAAAGGTTGAACTAAAAGTGTTTATGTGTTCAGTTAGTTGCAATAGAAATTTGATTTCGTAGTTAACATTTTACAATATACAAAGTGAACACATATAACAATATAGTTAACATTTACAATAAACAAAGTGAACACATATAACAATATAAATAACATTTACAATAAACAAAGTGAACAATTTATATATGTTCATACCACAACTTCATAATTCATAAGTTTTAACAACCACAAACAAGCACAGAAACAAACTGAACACATATAATCACTAACTACTTCATTACAAAAACAAACAGAACACATATGAATACTAACTATTTCTTAGATCCGAGCCTATATTTGTAATAACAATAACTTGGCTTTTCTTTTTAAAAATTCAGCTCTTCAATGGACAAACCTAAATCTGCACAAAAAAATTGTAAAAAGAAAGTATTACTATCAATACATTTCTATAATCAATCACATAATTCAAAACTATTAGCATTCTACATATAAAGACCGGTAGCATTCAAAACTGGTATAGCAGGTACACTAAATACAACAAAACAATTTAAGCTTATTCGAGGACATCTTTAACACATATAAGTATGCTCATTTATGCTTAATTATCAAATATTAAATTTGGTTCAGTTACGATGTAGTTGGATGGTTCAACCTCATACACATACAAGTATGCTAATTACGCCTATTCAAGTATGATCATGAGAATACAACACTAAAACCAGATCTGAGAAAGTTTAAGGGTTAAATACAACAAAACAATTTAAGCTTATAGAAACATAAGAAATGAACATGCTCAGACCAAATTTATCCAATTAAGCCTATTAAATTAAATTTCAGCCCAATAAACAGATCTAGGATAAAAAAAAGGTCGTAATTGACCACGAAGCACTAATCAATACGATACAAAATCGTGATCAGAACAATAACAAAATCGATCGAAACATAATTGCAATTCAGAAGAACCAGAACAAGCTGATTATTAAAATATCGAATGGAGATTAAGAGAAGAGAGCTTATCAAAGAAACCAAAGAGGAGATTTGAGTTGGTGAGAAGGAATTGCGGCTGGTCCCTTGAGGTTGAGAATTCATTTTTCAGAAGGTGACGGTAGAGACAAAAGGAACAAGCCAACCCACCACGCAGCGCTGACGGAAGAGACAGAAGGTGGAGTCCATTTTTTATCTCGCCTCTCTCCTGCGGCTAGGTTTGGAGAGAGAGAGGGATTTGGAGAGAGCATCGGATCTGGTCTGAGAGGAGAGGAGAGGAGAGGAGAGGAGGCGCGGCTAGGGTTCGGTTTTGTTTAGAGTGAGAGATGAAGTTTAAATAGAATGGGCCAGTCTTTGGATCCATAAAAGCCTGCTTGGAGTCCTGTGGATGGGATGGATGGGAAAATGAGGGATGATAGGTACCAATTCTCATTGGAATTTGGAAGTCAATGGCAGGTTACACCGCACAACTTCACGGTGAACCAAGGTTTCGCTTCTTCTTGGTTGGGTTTTCAAAGAGAGAGAGAAGGAGGTGACTGGGCGAAGAGAAAGTTCCGTTTGAGGGAGAATTGGTGAACGAGCATCGACTGCGGTTAGCGATTTGTCATGCCCTCAAGGTGTTCGACCGAAGAAATAATTAACCGAGTTCAACCAAACAAATTTTATATTTTTATTTCATCAAATGGAGACTGGAGAGTTTGACCTGTCGGCCAATCCTTTTCAATCTAAAACTTGGCTTTTCTTTTATTATTTCTTTCTGACGAAACTCCCTTATAAATCCAAATCTCCGAAATATAGGTTTGATATATGAAAAATGATAAAATTTGATGCAAGTTCATTGAAGTACTCTGAAATAAAATGGAAAGATACCGGAGTGCTTGTCTACTCTACGTTGCTTTCAAATATAGTTTTTTTTTTAATTATTTATCTATCATAACTTCTAAATCATATGCCACTGTCAAGTGCTTCAATAAAAATGAAAGAAACTTTTTCAAAATCAAATACAGCACAATAGATCCGCTATAAAGCTATACTTTTTGTAAATGAAGGAAAATATATATGTGTCGGAATATTAACGAAAATATTTAATTTACTCCCTTTCTTAAACAGTGAGATGAATACTATCGTGTATAATAATTCACGTGCTTATATATTTTCCATCTTTATTGGATTGTTTTACGCAAAACAAAACATGAGACAACAACTTTTTGTTATTATTTCTATAGCTTACAAATGAAAGATATATACTTTTTGTTATGTTTTAAAAATAATTAAAGAAATATAAACAAAGAGAAAATATTTTTTCCCTATTTCAAATTGAATGAACTTACATATTTGTTGATTATAGAATCCAAGCAATTTAAAAGTTCTTATATTGGATAACGAACTAGATCCGACGACAAAAGATAATATCATGGTTTCGAAACTTGTTTGGACGGGTAGGAATGGACCATTTAATTTTGAAATAAGTTGGGAAATTTTACGTCTTGATCTAATAACTCATGGGAGTTTACAGCTTTTAATTTAGGTCCCATTTCTACTCAATTTCGGTATACAAGTGTACAACCTACATCAAGTATAGGCGAGTGTCGAATTCAGAGAATAATATTTAGATTATTGATCTTTTGTTTATTCAATTGACTAGACAAACCAAGTTGAGTTGCTTTGGGATTTTTAAGTTTGCTATTTCTATGGTATTCAAGTGTTAAGATAAAACAATAATGAAAATGAGAGAAAATCAACAGAGTTACTGGATTCTAGAATTTTGGTGAAACTGTCTATTTCTCAACTAGTTTTAAGACCCTTCAAGTTCTCACTGTGATCCGCAAGAGTTCATGTTAAACTTATATTTACTTGTCTTGTCTTGTTTTATAGTTAATTGTGATGATTTTTCTTTACCTCTATAGTTACTTCTTGGGAACTTTGATTTTCTTTACCTCTCGGTTCAGGTTAAATCTCACCTTACAGATTATGCATGTGACCTGCGTGGAAATTCCTACCGCATCTTATCAAAATTTCAGTCAGAACTTTCTTCATCTTGAGTTTGTTTGATGTGATTCAAAATCGTTAGAAAACTTGCAAAGAGCAGTATACTGCAGCTTTATGGATTATTCTCCTAAATCATATTCTTATCTTTATCCATAGATAATTTGACCATACGGCAGTAACTCGTCCTTTGTCACAAACTAAACATGAACGATACAAATTAACTTTAACTTTGAGACACATTGGTTTGGTTTTTGAAATAGAAATCCCTATTTATACCAATTCCTCTCTAAATTGTACAAGTAAATTGTAGCGATTTTGGGCGGCGTGGGAAGCTTGTCGAGGCACAAACGATCTCCAATCTAGGGTTCGTCAAAGGTGAGAAACAGAGAAGCGCGATCAAGCTGTCGAAGGTCAGCGATCTAGGGTTTTTCGAGAAACTAATGGAGCTTCGAAGGAGAGAGCACGGATCTATATATGTAGATGGAGAAGAGAGGTGGACAGATGAGGTAGAGAAGAGAGGCGAGAATGGGTTTTCTCTTTGATTTTTCTCTTCCATTTTCTTTCCAAGAGGTGTGACGTCCAGAGGAGGATCTGTTCGATTTTCTCTTTCTCGGGTATAAGTTAAGAGAGGTGAAGCAGAGCGAAGGAACAACATACCATTTCGATCTAGCGACACAGATCCGCACGTATCGTGATGCACATCCGACGGATAGGATTCCAGTGCATAAAACTAGATATGCACTGCAGTGCATATTAGTTATTCTATATATATATGTATATATTAATTCATGTGAAATCCTATTGTTCTCGTAATTTATGTGAAATCCTGCCCGTAAAATCTAAAACAAATTTTTATTTCAAAAATAATAATTAATTTTTTAAAAATGAAAATTTAGTAGTGTAAAATAATCGACAATATAATTCTAATAGACAGAGTCTCAGCAATTCTCATCCACGATAAGAATCTTATCGCAGAATTTTAAAATAAAATAATTTGTAAAAATTTACCGTATTTTCATAGTCTCTATTGCGCAATTAATTTCATGACTCACCTAAATATGTTTCTGAAGTATATAACCATTCAAATTTCATAAGATTATAAAAAATAATTGTATAGATATGGACGTACGTGGAGTCTTTTATGTACAACATTTCAAACTTCATGCATGCATTTCCGTGTAGCCCAAGAAATTCTTGATTATAATCACAATATATATATACATAGTGAATGGATAAAATACACTGATGTGTACGGAGACGATCCGTACACATGAGTTGTTTTTCGAGATGCAAAATTCAAATGGTCAATCCGAACCGTTCAAGTTGTTCTTCATATTGAAAAACCCTCGGAGACCAAATTTTACATTTTTTCAAATTTTTTTACTATATATTATGATATTTTCAAATTGGAGGGCCTGAAATACTCCAATTGTAGTGTTTTTTGAAAATATCATAATATATAGTAAAAAAATTCGAAAAAATATAAAATTTGGTCTCCGAGGGTTTTTCAATATGGAGAACAAATTGAACGGTTTGGATCGGCCGTTTGAATTTTGGATCTCGAAAAACGACTCATGTGTACGGAGACGATCCGTACATATCAGTGTTCTATATCCATCCTCTATATATATATATTGTGAGTTGCAACTTCCAGAGTCTTCCGTGAGTTGCGATCAACACATCAGTGTTCTATATCCATCCTCTATATATATATATTGTGAGTTGCAACTTCCAGAGCCTTCCGTGAGTTGCGATCAAAACAGTTAGATCTGATTCGAAATAACCGATCCAAACCGATCCAAACCGTCCAATATGATCTCTATATTGAAATCTCTTTGCAAATCAAATTTTATATTTTTAAGTATTTTTTTAGAATTTTAGGAAATCGTTAATCTAATTAATTATGTACCGTTCAAAAATAGCAGTTTTTAAAAAATCCGAAAAAAATATTTAAAAATTTCGAAAAATATAAAATTTTGTCTGCAAGGAGATTTCAATATGGAGATCATATTGAACGGTTTAGATCGGTCATTTTGAATCAGATATAACCGTTTTGATCGTAACTTGCGGAAGGATCTGTGAGTTACAACTCACCATAGCAAAACTCTATATATATATTCTAGATCCATATCGATCTGTTGTCAGTTTCGCATTTTAATTAGATATATCATGCATGCTTCTTGTGCATTTTAATTGCCTGAATTATATTAACAAATTCAAATCTCTAGATGGGATCTGCTATTGACTTTAATGGTAAATTAAGAGCTCGCGAGTTCCCCGTGCATTTAAAATATTCTGAATTGGTTAATCAATCTTGATTTTGTAGCTATTGTAGATATGGATCTGCGTTTTAATATAGTTTTTACATAAATTTAAATAGTTGCAGCTGTAGCATTTGGAAAACAGAGAAGTTGACTATAGCTAAGCTAGTTAGGCAGCTAGCTGGCGTCTTGTGCGTGATCTACGCTTCACATGAATTAAAGATAAAATAAATAAATTTCCAATAATAATGGAAAACAATACTAAAATATAATTCAAGATGACGCGTGATCCATGCTTCATTGAAACTAAGCGTTCAGCAAGCCATGTCACCTCGTCAGTCGTCCCATGCATGCATGTTATCCTGCTAATAATGAATTACTTCATGACCTAGCTACTTCAAATCGATCGATTATATAACTAGCTATATATAGTTATATACAGGAACTCTAAACGAAGACAGCACAAACACAGATAGAAAAATCAGCATCCTAATCCAAAGTTTCCAAACTAAGCTAGGTATATATTTTGTTATAATTAACTGCAGTATCCACACGCTTCAATTTAGATATATATAATTTTGTTATAATTAACATGCAGCAATTTAGATATATATAATATAATATTTCTTGTGTATATGACCTTTATTACTATATCACACAAAATTATCAGTTGTAATCGACAATTATCACGGACCGTAATACAAACAAGGATAATAATATATATAATTAAACCGCAAAACAAAAAAAAAACTCATTATTACCTATCACCAAAAGCTAAATAGACAGCCACGCGATAATTAAGATTGTTCTGAATTTTGGAAAAAATAAATATTAAATTTTACCGCATTTTCACACTTTATTACTACATTGCCAGATAAATTAATTTCATGATTCACCAAAAAATTTTCTAAAGCATATATAAATTAATTGTGTAGATATGGACGTGGAGGGGAGGCTTTTATTTACCACATGATAGACTTCATGAATAATTTCCGTGTAATTCAAAAAAAATTCTGAATTATAACAACATATATATATATTCAGGATCCAGATCTGTTGTCAGTTATTGCATTTTATATATCACGCATGGTTCCCGTGAATTTAAATTACCTGAATTATATAACCAAATTCAAATCTCTAGATGGGATTTGCTGTAGTCTTTAGCGGTAAATTAATAGCTCGAGTTCCCCGTGCATTTAAAAATATTCTGAATTTGATTTTGTAGCTACTGTACGATCTACGTTTATATACATAGCTTTTACATAAATTTGAAGAGTTGTGTAGCAGCGTAGCTGTAACATTGGAAACCAGAGAAGTTGACTAACAACTAACTAGCTAGCAAACTGGCGACTGGTGCGGATTTACGATGGCGCTTCACATGGACTAAAGATATGTTCTAATGTACGCATTTATATATAAATGCCCAATGTCTAATTATTATGGGAAACAATATGTTAATATATAACTTATTATATAGTTCAAGATAAGGCTTTACGGTGGCGCTTCACATGGACTAAAGATATGTTCTAATGTACGCATTTATATATAAATGTCCAATGTCCAATTATTATGGGAAACAATATGTTAATATATAACTTATTATATAGTCCAAGATAAGGCGCGATCCATGCTTCACTAAAATTAAGTGTTCAGCTAGTAATGTCGCCTGGTGCCCTCGTCAGTCGTCACATGCATGCGTGCATGGCCAATTATTATTATTTAATTAATTCACATACTTGGCCCCATATCGATCCCTAATGTGTGTATATATAGGGATCGTGACTCTTAAACAAGCACAGCACAACAGAGATAGGAAAACCAACATCCTAATCCAACTTAAACTAGATATATATTTATTTTTCTCCCGCAACTAGCTAGAAGATGGAGCCAGGCGTATTCAACATCACTCCCACTAAAAACGAAATCAAAATCCGCGGTTATTTGGATTGGACATGGGCTCCTAAAGACAAAGAAACCCAAGCAGGCTTGCTAGCACCTGTACGTGGTAATAGATTTGGTGAGGTCATTGCTAATTGCTGGCCCTTGTACGACAGCGATGGCCCCAACAAGAAGGTCCTTGCATTTGTGCGGGGCAAGCATGTACAGGCTTCTTATAGAGATGAGTTGGGCTGGTTCTTTACTGTGAATCTCGTCTTCAAGGACGCCAGCGGGTATGTAAATATTATACGTACATAATTAAGTCTGATCGAGACACTCGATCAAGTTATTAAATGGCTAGCTAATTAATCAACTATTTAATTAAGACTTATCAGAATGCATTTCCATTGTTCTGCTTCTGTTTCAATTTCGACCTTCATGCATGTTTTAAACAGGTTTAAGGGTTCCACACTTCAAGTGATGGGGAATGACGAAAGAGACAGTGAGTGGGCTATCGTTGGCGGGACAGGCCAGTTTGCCAATGCACAGGGCATCCTACAAAAGAAAATTCTCAATGAAACAAACAGCATGAGGTTTTTTGAGGTTAATATCCGCGCCACCTACACTCCACCCAAAAAGGCGACTTGAATCGACAGTTGATACCTACCAATCGGTGTGATCGATCTCCCAGTGTGTTGTGTGCTTGCTTTCGTTCTCTTTATTTCCTTTCAATTGTGGTGTGTGTGTTATCTCTAGTTCTGTGGTTTGGTGAATGCTTTGCTTAAATTATTGAGTAATGTACTCATGTTGCTTGCTTTCTGATGAATAAATCATTAATAAGAAGTTAAGAACTTTTGTTGCTTTTCTAGTTAATTATAATCGTGCTTACTTTTTTTTAAAAAATTATATTAATTTGTCTTGTCTTGTATGCTCATGTTATGCATGCTATAGCTATGTTATTGGTCATACGGTTGCATTTCTGATCGTGACGCATTTACATATATTAGGAGCTAAGCAATTTAGCTTCGCTCGAAATTTGACATATATATTAATATAAATTTAAAATATTATTATTTAATAATTGTTGATTATGAATAGGTAATGCTTGCAATACAAAAGAGAGACAAAGGCACGATGAAAATGAAAATAAAAAGGGGTCACAAAATGAGAAACAAAACAATGCGTTGTCAAATTATTGTATGCCGGTAAATCGGGTCAGTTTTATGAGCAATAATACTCGACACACAAATAATTATAAAATATCACGTTAAGAAATTAATTAGAAAAACTGTAAATTCACAATGCTTGAAGTGTCGAACTACATTTAACTAAATGATTCCGACACCCACACATCTATATTTATATTTTTTATTTGATTTTTGATATATGCATAACATTGCAAATTTTCATGGACAAGCCAGTTTCTTTCTTCTAAATTAGCACTGCTTCTTTTCTCGCTTTTGTTGGTAGCGCTTATAGTGATTTCTTAATTTAAGTTTCTCAAATCACGTCAATCAATTCAAGGGGCAGATTTGATTAGTACTGCCTTTTGATTGCTTCACCTCCCCTGATTAAAAAAAAAAGACCAAAATAAAGAGAAAGAAATTCAAGGAGCGGACTTGATTTCGCAACAGTGGCGGAGCTAGAAAATTTTGAAATGGGGTTCACCAAAATAATTTAAGACTAAAT
The DNA here is from genome assembly GCA_027725995.1 of Rhynchospora tenuis. Taxonomy (NCBI): domain Eukaryota; kingdom Viridiplantae; phylum Streptophyta; class Magnoliopsida; order Poales; family Cyperaceae; genus Rhynchospora; species Rhynchospora tenuis. The sequence goes on along the minus strand of CM050888.1, from coordinate 153,879,163 downwards.
AATTAATTTATTTATCTATATCAATAGAATTATCATATTAAAATTAATAATTTTTAACTATGGGTTCAATAATACAATTATATGGATATTTTTATGGGGGTCAAATAGCGTTTTTTTAACAAAATTATCAATAAAACCATAGATATTATGTATAAAAATGCTAAAGTAGAAAAAAAATTATGGGGTACATTGCACCCATTGGTTCCATCTAACTCTGCCACTGTTTCGCAATAGCGATGCGTCTTTTAAAAAAAATAGGTGTATTTCTCTTTTTAAAAATCTTGATGAATTTTTTCCCATTTTCAAAAATTTCGGCAATTTTTAAGTTGGAAAAACTAACTGTTCTGAACCTTAAATCAATTTGCTGGAGTTATCACACTTTCTAGAAATCTAAATTTATCTTAAAAAAAAAATGTATGACATAAATGATTAGTTCGAGGAGATCCACGCACATGGAGTCTCTTCAATATTACAACGTAACAATTAATTGTTGGAAATTTAAGCAAGCTTACGTTGTCTCTAGGAAGGGCCGCAAGCCCGCAAATTCGATATTGATATCAATAATTTTCATTCTGTACTACATTTATGCAATATCTGTTTGGTCTCATATACAGATACACTTCTCACTGCCTTTGCTAGATTTTATCCAAGATTTGAGCGAGTTCTGGTTATCTCTCAGGTATCTTGGCATAAATTCATGGGATATTATTTGGGTAGCTACTAACTGAAATTTATGGAAGGCTCGCAACAAACGTATCTTCTCGAATTTGGACACCCCAACGGATTTTCTGCTAAAGGACATCTATTCTTGTGTCGACTCTTGGAAGAAGCATGCTTAGTAGTTTTTTCTTTTTTCTTGTATAGTTAGGTTTTAGTTTTTTCCTTTTCTTCTTTTTATTTTCTTTGTATACATCTTTGTAAATAATTTTATTTTTAATAAAATTGTCAGTGTAGTCTTTGCTACCTGACCTTCAAACAAAAAAAATTTTAATTCTGTAATTTTAGCTACATTGCCCTTCAAAAAGATCAAGGAGAATAAATGAAACTCAGCAACACGAGGTCCTGCCGGCATAGAAAGAGACTTATAAACCCAATACATGACTGTCGACATGTAATTGCCATAGAATGTTTCAAAAGCAAGAGTAACTTTCCATAAGGCATGCATCACTGCATCAGACTCTTTACAATTATGTTGAGATATCCTCAGTGCAGGAATAAAGCAGCCATCAAAATTCTGAAAATAAGTTGACCCATTGACAAAGGCTGCAAGTCTACAACTCCACTGTCTCCACACAAGGAGAACAAAACAAAATAATAATAGTCACCACCAAGTCACCAACTAACTTCCACTATCGTCAAAGCAACAGCAGCACAGGGATTCTGAGATGCTAGTGAGTACAACTTTAACAATTAAGAACAGTGTTACAGTGCAATCTCTGCTCTGTTGTATTGCCTTTTTTGTTCACTAATTTAAAATTGATATTTTGACACTGAGAAATGAGAAAAAACCCAATTTGAATTGTAATTAACAAATATATTGCTCCAGAAAATACTGTTCCACCCAAAAATAAGCTTTCTATCAATCATATTTGTTAGTTATACATGTTTCCTTGGCCTCTAGATCCCGAAAACTATAAGGGAACATGAGAAAAAGCTACACGCCCCTAAACGTAGCACAATAAAAAGATAAAAAATAAAAAACTAACAAAAATAGTAGTTCGTAACAGTACAGAGGGGCAATACTAAGTCATGTGTGATCAGCTTGAGATTCTGAGGTTTTAACTAGAGTGCCTTTGCTTTCTCAAGAAGCAATCTTTGCTGTACCCACTTTGTCTGCACAGGCCACAATGAAGGGACCTTTTCAGCTTTGCAGGAGCACTAGGACTCCAAATATGCTTGCTTCCTCCTCCAATGTTTTATTCTCCAAAGTCGGGTGAGCAAGTACTTGCATAGTCGCGCCACACCTGTGGAATGTCAGGACAATGGAATTGTGGGGCCCATGTTGCCAAGTTCTGATAAGTTTTGTAAGCTTCACCTACCAAGTAATCAGCATTCAAGGAGCAAAATGCAGAAACAGTGAGCAAGTGGGAACAGGTGATGCCAGTGACCTGGCTTTTCTGACAGCTGCAGCTCCTTTGATCATGCCCGAGTCTGACGGTGTGCTGGACCTTGGATCTTGTCTCAACCTCAAACTCATCCTATAAGATGCCTTGAAATTGGAGGCTTATAACTTTGTGCTGGTTCATCTTGGCTCTTCTCGCTTCCAGCATGGCCATTACTTTTTCGACCATAACTAACTCTCTACTTTAATTTTGCTAGCAGCTACTCTTTTTCTGGCAAAATTTTCAGCTGACTTGGCAAACGGCAGCTCTAAAGGAGCAGCGATGGGTAACTTTCGAATTTCATGAAATAAGTTGAATACACACTTGTTTCCGTTTGATGTCCTAATCCCATACCGGTAGCTGCCATCCTCACACAGCAACCATAAATAATATCCCTCTCCTCGTCAAGTCATATACCTACCTTGTAAAACTAATTGTATGCCTCAGAATTATTTTCCAGAATTTTGCTACAAACCCAGTCGAAAATTTGCTTGGCTGGTTTTGCCTCGAAATCCACTTGACTAATTGACCAGGTAATATTTCTTGAAAGAAGAACGAATGTACTCACAAAGATAGCAGGAGCAATGCCGATAGAAGGCCTGCCCTGTACCAATGTAGCAGATACTGTCCGGCTGATCTCAAGATGGAGTCCTACCAACCTGAAATAACACAGTGGGTTCTGTGGAATCATCATATCCAGCAGCAATCAGCGCATGAACCAACTCCATGATTCATCATATTTGTCCTTTATTACGGAAAAGGCTAAAGGATATAGCTGTTCTTCTGCATCATAAACAACAGCAATGAGCATCCTGCTGCCAAATCTACCACACAGCATTTGCTGTCAACACTGATCAATGGCCAGAACGAATGTCCAAGTCACACCTCTGAAAAGCCTCACATTTTGATCAGCTGTGGAATCTAACCACCAGTCCTCTTTAGTTCCTGGATTCGCAACCATAATAGCATTGAGATAACGGGCCAACTTCGAATGTTTCTTTCCACTCCCCAAACAAGTTAGCAATAGGACCAGCTTCGCATGTGTCTTTCCACTCCCCAAACAAGTGAGCTATTGCTTACTCCTCTGCTTGCTGAGCCTTTGAGTAAGATGGTTTCAACTAGTGCACCACGTGCACAGGCTTTTAGATTTCCTTTCAGGAGGTGCCACAGTTCTTTCTAATCAGGTCTAGTGCAATTGGGTTATGATCTCAGATGAGATGTTTCTATAGTTCTTCGTGTCTCCTTTGTTGAACCACGCATCCATACCTCTAATCGTCACTGTCATACAACTAGTACTTTCTGTTGGTTGAGCACACTTCCCATGTTTCTGATCTTTCGGCCTTAAAATACAACCTCCACCCAAACTTAGGTCATATGCATTTTGCTTCAAATCTACTAGTGTTGCTTAAGCCTGTCATTATTTCCCTATTTTGTTTAATATGATAATCAAAGACCGCCCATTTCAGATCATCATTTCTGTCAAACAATCTACCCGCATACAGAGCTGATTTTTCATGCGGTTCAAAATCAATGAATTCCTGATTTGTCAGCTCCTGGGATTCTTCCTCTTCTCTCTTCTCTCCTGGAAGTTGCTCTTCCAGATTCTCTTCCCCCCAAACCCAACATGAGTTAAATGCTCAGGTGTTGTTTCTCCTTTGGATCCTTGTGTGTGCAACCTGAGTTCAGAATCACTTGACAAATAACTTGACGATGCTCCATCCAGTGCCACCTGACCTGAAAGCATCCTTTCACCAGGATGTGCCACATGCTGTTCTCCATCCAGTGCCCCAGCATTCCACCGAGCATTCACAATTATGTTATTTTTTACCCTGATATAATCCCGGTTAGTTTGAATATTCCTTTCCAGCTCATTAAAGGTGATGTCGTCTTTGGCAGGGTAGGAAACCAATGCTGGCTTGTTGTAGGTTGCACCAATTGCTCCATTTTCAACAGAACCCCAGAGTTTATATTGATTGCGAACATTTTTGTGATGTCGCCTACGAGTACTGAAAGATACAGATTAGTAAAAGAAGCATGAATTGTCATAAGATGTTTTTGGTGGGTCATATTAGAAGGGGGGAAAAGAACTATTGTTCTCACAATTCAGACTTTAAATGGATAAGTAATTACTGTGTAACAATAATTACGGATCAGTTGCGTTCCATGTTGAATCTAATGCTAATAATCAGATATCACTAAAAAATACTGCGAAATTCAACAATTTGGTACTAAATGGAAGAAAACTATAGACAACACTTGTAATCCGATTTGTTATAGAAGTACAGATAGATTGTGTCCTCGATTCGGCGTTTGTGCCTGGACTGAACATAAGTACATAACAAACCTATTTAGCTTGCAGTGAATACACAAAAAAGCACAGCAGTCAGCAGCTGCTGCTTCTTGCGGATAGAAGAGAGGGAAAACGGCTTCTAATTTTACCATTTTTCAGCCTAATAAAAGGAGGGCAAGCGAAACAAAGAGGGGCGAAAAGTTGAGGATTTGTACCGAATTTTTTAATAAGAAAAATAAAATGCTCTGAAATTTTAAATGAAACACTGTTTTTATTTTTTTATTTTTTTTAAAATAGAGCACCAAAATAGCGGTAATCTGAATGGCGCTATTCAAATGGGCCTATAGCTGCATTCAAATGGGCCTATAACAAAACTTATAACATTTATTTGAACTTTCTGACTACAAGATTACTAAATAAGTAAATAAACATGCCGGACCATTGTTCGAATTCGGACGTATATTCCCTAATCTATTTATATAAAGTGTGGAGTCAAGAGTTATCGACTCTCCATCTCTTTTCCTCTTGAATTTAAGTAACAAGAATGAGATAATGAAAACGCCGGTATAAACGACCAGAGCTCAAACAAAATCACCTGCTTTTCTTTCTCCAATTCTGAGATGTTGGCTAAAAATAATTATAGCTTTGCAGAAGTAAAACCTTCTTAAATAAGTCTAGCAAAGCAGCTAACAAAAACTTAATTTTGGGTGCTCACAGTGTTGATGCAGGAATTACATTTGCAAATCAAAGCACCACAATGTTCCTTCCAGTGGTTACATAGCATTCTCACTTTCTAGGGAATGTAAAGAACAACAGTAAAAACCATCTAAGAGATGATTTTCAGTAATTAATGCATAACCGCAAGAAAATTTACAATTCTGCAAATTGTCACTCCAAATGATTCCATATACTCATGAAGAGGACCATTACACTTACAAGAAACAAACAGAAAACACATCCCATAACACATCAAATCTCTCTGTCTCTGTCTCTCTCTCTCCCTCACTCTCTCTCTCTCTCTCTCTCTCTCTCTCTCTCTAAGTTCTGTTGGAGCTGAAATGGCCTGAGCCAGAATTTGAGCCACCAGAAGAAAACAAGTTGGGATAGGAGTAATATGGGTCATCCTCCAATGAAGAGAGGCGCTGAGGCACATGCATTTCTTTAGTAAAAGGCGACTCAGTATCAACTGAAGGCACCTCTTTAAAGAACGAGTTCGAATTTGAATCGTGCCAGTCAAATACTGGAGACGGGTTTGAATTTGAATCTTGCCTGTCAAATACTGGCGTCCTCTGGGGTACACTCTCCTGAGAACTGGAGGGGATCTCAGTGTTATTCCTTGACACAAAATCATTAATTTTGAGTTGTGCAAGGTCTGCAGCAGCACGTGCGTCTGTGGCAGCCCGTTCGGCAGTTTCAGCTGCTTTCTGTGCGTCTGCTAATATTTGTTGCAAATCTATATTGGTGGACCCAGTTCCGATTTTGGCAGTAGATGTGTTAACAGTCTGAGGAGAGGTTCTCATTTCATGCTTTTGCTCCTGTCGTTCCTCTATTTCACCTTGTATTGAAGAGAATTGTTGTAGTACTGGGTTCAGCTCAGCTGGCTTGACAGGTGCACTGGGAAAAGTGGGAGGAGCCATAAATGGTATGAACTGTTTTGGTTCATTTGGTGACAACGGAGCCTCCAGCGGAGGCCTATCTGGAAAAGGAATAGGCATATTGCTGGGCTCAGTTGGCTGCACACCCTCCTGGTAGGTTCTTGGGTTGTCTGGTTGGTGGGGTGGTGGGGCCCGTGAACTTGGGCCTGTTTCTCTAACTGAAGGAATTGTAGAAGTCGGTTGAACTGAAACTTTTGGTACTTCAGGCAGATCTAAATCATCAAGTTCAGCATCTGACTCTGACTTTTCATCGTCGGATGGTTCCACAGTATTTGATGCCGATTGTTCTTGCGGTATCACCTTTGGAAGGACCAAATTGTTACCTCCATTGTAATTGGGGCCATTCTGGTAAACAAATTACTATAAATGATCAGATCAATTATGCATCAACATAATTAAAGTTACCTAATGTACTCAAACAAAGATCTGTAACTCTGGTTACCAAACTCAACAGTGTACTAAGTAAGTAAGCCAAAGGTCTGCAAACTGCAACCTTGATTAGACTGAAACAGTGACCTTTTCTTTTGCCAATTTCAAATCTGATATTTTGCATTTGACAAATTCCTTGAAATCCTAGAAGCAGCAAGGTGCATAACATATTATACACAAGAAAGAACCAACACTGTGCAATAATGCGACTTACCAATAAATCTTCATGAGATTTGGAGAATTCTGTCTCAGTGGCACTTGGATCCCAATCTAAACCATGTTCTTCGGCTATCTCCTTCAAAAGCTTGAGCTTTGTTTCTGGAGAGGGTGCTCGAATTGACAAGAGCTCAATTACCTGAACTTACATAAAACCAGTCATGCAAAGTATAATATCAGCGACAGAATAATATAGGAAATCAAAAAAGAAAAGATTTCTTATTTTTCTTGCAAATGCTTCCTACTATACAAGTGTTTGCAATTAAAACCCTGAATTTCAAATATGTGAAATTAGCATCCTGGCAAGAGATGAAGCTGGGAATTAATGTTAGGGGAGGAGGGTGGTGCAGATGTCACAATAAATACGATAAATTATGAAAACAAATCCACATTCACATTATTACTAATGAATACTTAATTTATACATTATTAGAAGTCTTGAATTTGATAGAGGGGACCGTGTACTTCTACCCCCTTTTCTTTTGTCCCGTTCACCACTGATCTAGCAATTTTGGTTATTCTAGATAACAGCATCCAGAAGAACGATAGTTTAATAAGTAGCATGATAATAGTAACCACATTATTGTCCTCTCTACTCAATCATACCTTTTGATATTACTTTTTGTGGACATGAGGCTCATTAATGTAAATTACTAGACAATATTTTAGTTTGCCAAGGACCTAAAAAAGCCACCAGAAGCAGAAACCAAATTTTTAATATATATGGAATATAGTTAACCATTGCCATAGTCCTGTCAGGTGCATATATCACTGAGTGCTAGGATGTATTACAAATACTTAGCATCCTTTGATGAAAACACAAAGAAAATTTGTATAATAACCTGACGGTTTACTCCACAATCAGGCAAGAGCTCAGCAGCAGCGCCAACAAACTCCTTGCCATATTTCCCTGCAAATAGCATCTGGACTTGCATCAGCTCCGGCAAGTCGGCACATCTTGGAGCAGCAAAGCAAATAGTCGATATTGCTTCTTTAAGGTCAAGAGGGCACTCCCTGTAATACAACAAATTGAATTTCTTAAGCTTTACTGATGCAACAACTAACTAACAGATAACAGGCTAATTTGGTACTTTATGAAGGAAAAATTGTCACATATAATTCGCCTGTGAAACAATTGGTAAACATAGAAGAGAAAAGTCGGCACTGAAACTTACTTTTGCGTTTCGATTATAGGAAGCCGAACAGTGATGAGCTCACAGAACAATTCAAGGATCTCTTGAGCAGCCATCATGTTCTCCTCTCTAATTATATGTTCCACCTAAAGTCAAATTACAAACTAATCAATACAGTTTCAAATCTCTTCGGCAAACACTCTCTTAAGAAATCAATTAAAGGATTCAGAACAATTTTTACCCGAATCCGAGCTGTGGCTTCCTGCCCATTCTCCAAAAGTTTGGCTATGTCTTTGCGCATCTGTTTCAGCTGAATTTCTCTTCTATTTCGCAACAATTTAATTCTTGGAATTGTCAACTTTAGCAGGGTTTTGCTGAAGCAAAACAAAATTACCCAAAAAATCAGTCAAATTAAACCATCGGAGACATAACCCAAGATCTCGATTCGTCAAAACCATCGAGAAATCGGTGTATTAGAAGAGGTCAAATTGTTAAATTTCCAGAAAATAGAACCCAAAAAAAGGTAGGAAATTTACCATTTGGCGCCTTTGAAACCACCAGCGCCTTTGCTGAAGAAGGAATCAAGCATCGACATGGCGACTCGTTCGATCTAGTCTCGAACAATGAACTCGGAAAGTACGAATAGATGTCTTCTGTCTTTGTCGAACCGTTGAGGAATTCTAGTTCTCAGTGCGTAAATAAATAAATAAATAGGTTTTGATTTAATGGGGAAGAGAATAAATAGAGAGAGAGAGATGAGAAATAATAGCACAAGGATGAAGAAATTTGATGATCTCCTTCGCCGTGTTACTTACACCTGCTACACTAACAACGAAGATAAAGTATTCTGTACTCCGTTTCTTTTAAAAACTGGAGCATCCAGTTCTGACTGTATTATCCGGTCTGACAACTTTTTTTGTTAATAATAAATTGATTTTGCTTGTCAGAAAAAAAAAATTCACATAAACCTCCTTTTATGCAAACTGCATGCTTTTAATTATTTTTATATCAAATATAAATTATGAAAAAAAAAGTTATGGCTAAATAATGTCACCTGTTGTTAAAGGCGAACTGATTGTTAACGAGCCATATATTTGTGAAGAGTGAGACATATATATTGTTAGAGATTAATACTGAAAAGAGTTAAATGACAACATGCTAATAGCGTATAGCCAGCGAGAAGTTTATGAAACAAATCATTTAGATGATTGATAATAAACCTTTATTTTATAAATAGTCTAAGCCAATAAACTCATCTATTTTAATAATACATCAAAGTAATTTATTTTAAACTTATCTATTATCTAAAATAGCTACATTTAAAGGCTGGATTTGTTTTTTTTTTTCTTTTTCACTTCTAAACTAGATAGTGCCACAAAATGATGCAATATGCTCTATTACTCACATAAGTTTTCTGGCAACAAAAACAAATTACAAAATAAGATCATCTAGTATTACATTTAAAATGATAATTGCAAAAGAATCATAAATGTGAAAAATATAGAATTATATTATAAGCTTATGCATCTGAACAGAGCATTTGTTAAACTATTTTTTATTTTTGTTACGTCCAGAAATACTCTTAATTTACAAAATATAGCTAACATCTATTGTTAAAGATAAAAGTAGGAATGCAAGAAAATTCTTTTCATGCAGAACTAGTACAAGTTATATTCTGGTGGAGATATCTAGAAATACAAATACTTTTCGAATTGGAAAATGAAATACTTTCTAAAGGACTCCGGTTAAAAATACAATTAAAAATATTTATTTAATCATCAGTTAAAATAAATTGCATCGTAAGTTTGTGGACCTAATTGTATGTAAAATTAAAAATATTTCTTTAATTTATAGCACAAAACTATAGATAAGTTCATGGACCTAATTGTATATAAATAAAAAATATTTATCCGGTCCGATCTTAAATTGTACGCCTGTAGTACCTCTCCGTTGATTTATAAACTTCAGATGATTCTATATTAAAATGATGCAATTCAAAGGACAAACTTAATGCCGACAAGAGATCAGGCAGTATAGTCCTACATGGCGTGGATAGAGTCGTTGGATCGTGACGCAATGACATTTGAACGACAGATATGAGTACTAGTGATGACTTAACTGCGTTAGATTGTGATTCGGTGGATATCAATGTGGGCCCCAAAGATAAGAGGGTTTTATTGTAAATTTATATCTTGTTTCCTTCGCCTCAAAGAAAAATCCTTAGTAGGAAACAGGTAACTACATGTACGAGATGTTTCTATCACTAGTTCCGTCTCACATGAAAGAACAATTATTTGTATGCTCCCTATATAATTAATGAAGCCGTACGTAATTAGAGTGCTATATATAGAACAAGCACATTGTGACAGGGATTTAGGTGAAGAAAATGGAAATGTGGATGTTCACAACTAAAACATTTTTTAAGTTATGGTGGTAACAGTTTTATACTAGTCAATTTTGCCTTTGGCTAAAAAGTACAATACCTGTTCTGCATTTTTATCCAGAAATATAAATTCTCTAATAGTTTAAAGTTAATAATTTATTTTTATACTTTTATTAATTTGTCTTTTAACATCACAAAATATTATACATATTCACTTGATCTGAACATGTTAAAATACAATAGAAATTATAATCATAATGAACAATAATAACTTTGTCATGTGATGACAACTGAACCGAATATAAAAGTGTATTTCAAATCTGAAAACTAACAATTTAACAAACAAATATCTTCATTTTTTTTATTATACAAAACGGTTTCTTTTTTTTTCAACAATAACAACAGGTATACAGAACAATTACTTCGTTGCAGTTGAAATTGGAAACTAATTAAGCTTTTAGCAACAAAATAGTTTCAGTCAGTCCTGATCCTGACCCTGTTATAACCATTTTTTGTTTTACCTTCCTGAAGTTAAAATCCAAACAGAGACAATTAGAGTATCAAAATCGAGCCTGGTTCCAGACTCCAACTGATGACAAAAGTATAACACCCCAAATTTTCCCAAATGTTTTGGAGGAAACCCACAATCAAAATTCTTAGTCATAGCCTTCCTACATGTAGTTCTAAACTATATTAAGGTCAACCCCATAAACAACAAGAAAGCACAAAAACATAACTAAAAGACAGACAATCTCTTCTTCACTTGAACCAGCATAGCTCATTCTTCCTTCACTAATATCGGGTTTGTGCTACTTCCAGAAGATGTCACAGTGTTTTGGATGGATGTGTGCAAGATGACCATCTTCATCCCCTCCAACTCCCTCTTGTGCATTTCATCAAAGTACCCAAGCCTACTGCGCAGTATCTCCTCAAGGCTCTGTGCATTCCTACGATACTCATTCAGAGTAGAGCCCACAAACTTCTAATCTCATTCTGATCCATTGCGATATCATTTCTCTCTCTCTCATAGCGCTCCAGATCAGAATTAAGCTGGTTGAGTTTTGTCACCAGCTTGCCAAGTTCACATTCAAGGTGTTTCTTCTGCTCAAGGGTCATCTCAAGGTCCCGCTTTAGCAACGAAAGCCTAGTATCAGCCCTGGGCCCTGCTTTGGCCAGGAATTTTACTTTTTCCTCAATTTTAGTCATTTCAGCTTCTAAGCGCTCTTTCATGAATTTGATTTGAGATTCCATGTCGTTGCTAAGCTGTTCTTTGCATCTCTGATGTTCATTGCTGAACAAGTACCGCACCAGTTGTGTGTACTGAGAGACCTTCTCCACGAATCTGACCACGCTTTCATCATGGGAAAAGTCGTAGTTTCCAGTGATGATTTTTGTGTCTATTATTTTGTCAACATCATCTGCAAGATCATTCGATGGGGCTCGGGAAAACATTTTCTTAATCACCTTCAGAGCAGTTTCAAAGTGGCTCCACTTAAACTCAGCCTCCGGTTCCACAAACCTTGTATCATCATTTGCGATCTGAATGCCCTCTTCTTCAGAATTCTCTCCTTTGTCAGGTTCTGAGACAGGGAGGAAGTTCTCGAGCTGTGAACTGAGATTCGATATCATTGTTCGGAGCTCGTGATAGATTGAAGCTGCAAGTGAAATGGAATTGCCAGATGATGTGTAAGAAAATTATGCAAGAATGTCATGCCTTAAGTGTGCCACTACAAAACGGAGGTTGACTCTGCCTGAAAAATCAACACATGTGAAGGGCTAATTGACTATTTCAAGCGTAACAAGTACTATTTGGGCAAATTGGAAGACTTTAGAATGGGTATATAATATCTTACTGAATTGGTACTAGCTATGAAATGCATTTCTTAAATTTGTTCTGTACCTCACATAACCGCCTTTCAGACATTTTCATGTACAGAAAAGTTAATAAATTCATGATGAATATGCACATGGATGCTTTCAAATATAAATATATTCTACTAATTCATGCAACATGTATATGACAAATTTAAAATTGGAAGGGGGGGAAAAAGAGAGAAAAGACGTGTGTGATACCTCTGTGCTCAGGTGACAGCAAGGCATCTATTTCTTCAGCCAGTACAAGCTGTTCACCTGAACCAGCCTCCTTCATGCCACCACTTTCTAGGTTCTTGTCCTCTTTGTTAAAAGAAAATAAATGAACAAGCTTACTATTGCAATAAGTAAAACATGGTCTTTGTTGGAACTTATGATTCTGCAACTAAAACCATGTAGAGGTTGAGCTATATTTTATTGACAACACGATTCTTCACATCTAATCAATACCTGTTGAAATTGCAGATCTTTCTTGAACAACAGGTATGGTCCTATTGGATTGTGTTGCATTGATTGACTCAAAACACTCTTTATTTATCTCAACTGCAAAGGATACAGACACAAATCTGACATCAACTCAATGCAGAAAATATAAATTAAATAAATGAACAAATAAGATTTGATATTTGATATAACATGAAAGCCATATTAAGAATAACTGCTTTTGACTAAAACAGCGGTTGAGTTTGGTAATCATCATGCAATCACTACTTTTGGCGCTACTAAGTACTAACCAATAGGGACCATAAAAGAATGCTCCACTGTACCAGTGTTAACAACACTGCCCAGTGCCAATACAATCAGCCAAGATGGCGGCTATCTCTGGCTACTTCCAACAAAAATAGAACTTGCCATCTAGTAAAGAACGTTTGCTAGTTACCATAAAAAATGTTTTGGGCTTCCTTTTGTAAAAGAAGACAACAACTCATCTGCATTTGCAAAATCATCACAGATATTTTGGTATTTGGAAAAGGAATATGTGTATAAATGTAAAAATATAAGCTAAGAATTATTCTCTGTACTTTAAAGGTCTTTTTGTTTCTGATTAATCTACCCTTATAAACTTTTACAAAAGTTACTTTATTTGCAATCACAATCAACAGACTAGAAGGGAGAAAACTTTGAAATTTTATTTATCCACATGCAATTTCAATCAAGAAAAAAAAAACTTATTCCATAATTTGCACAAATCCTTTAAGATTTCTACAAAAATCAAAATTGTGGCATTTTCCAGATAAATGTAACATTAGTAAGGTGTACTTCTGCGAAAAAAAATCAAATTTAAACTCAGCTTTGCCTGTTGACTAGAAAATACACACAAAAATATGAAAACAGAAGAAAGGAAGACTAATGAATCACTCCTTTCCCCTTAACAAAAAGAGAACAGAACCACCATCTTTCCATTTGTCTAAGGTTTATCAATGCAAGGATAGATTACATATCAGTCACATATGATTAATCTAACCAAACAAATTTATCAAGTAATAAGGGCTTTCATGCAAAAGTAAATAATAAAAAGGTTACGATAAAAGACTCAAATAGCACACAAAGAACTAACAGTTCCGCATGACTTGGCAGCGTTGTTCTTCAGTGTTTACGACCACTGCTTTCTTTACATGTAATTCATTGAAAGCTTCATTAACATCCCAACTGTGCTTCTTTAGTGCATCCCGGTACACTTTAATGTCCTTCTTCTTCAAATGCTGTTTGGATTTTAAAAATGTGTAGGTAGGATTTAGTTATGGAGTACAGATATCAAAAGTAAGGAAAAAAAGTTTTAAATCAGCTTTCGAGAGGCTAATATCTTTCTGCAACCATTCAGCTCTAAAAGGTTTTCTAGAAAGCCCTACAATTAGGTGATTTTGAGGAGCTTGAAAACATTCAAAACTTTTTACTTAATTGAATGGATTATTGAGCTTTTCTAGCTCCACTTGTTGTGAAGAATTAAAGGAAAATTGTATAATTGAGCAATGCTTAAAAGATTTGAGATGTTACAGGCCCAAGCTTATGTCGTTTCTTCAATGGCATTGCTTTCCTTATCTTCTTGATTTCAGTGGTGCTGGTATACTACAAATTTCTGAAAATTAAATAGAGTAACAATTAGAACCTGCATAAAAACAAAATTCCCAAAATGTTTCCCTTTCCTCCTACTATACCAGCCCAGATTTCACCCTTTTATTGTTCTTAACTTCTTATTCTTTTGCTACTTTGATTTTTCTTTTTCATAGTAAATTGACCCAGTTTTAGAGTTTTAACCTCAAATTTCTTATAACAAAATTGGAAAGTGAGGTTATGAGCTCAAAAAAGTAGAACGAAAAAGAAAAAAGAGGAAAAAAAGGTATAAGAAATAAACATTGTTTTCAGGTTTATTTCGACTGAACCAGCGCAAAATCTGAAAAGAAATGCATTATCACGACTCCTAAATCTTAAACGCACGAAAGGTTTTCTCTAATCCATCTCCATCTCAAAGAACCAACAATAATAAAAGAAATAAACCATGAAAAATGAGAGAATTTCTGAGTTCTGAGCTCCGAAGAAAGAAAAGACAAAAGAGAGAAATGCTTTTTTGTGTTCTTTGTTTTAGTACACTGGCTACACTGCACAGAGAGAAAAGGAAGAGAAATAGCCGTTTGCTTTACCATTATACGGGACGAGGTCGACGATGGTGCCACGTCGGCGTGAGGAGCAATCGACGGTCGAGATGCAGCGACCCATGTTGAGAAACGTTGCACCGTAGCAGTAGTTGCATAACTTGCATTACCGTTTCGGCATTTCTTCTCTTCAGCGACTTTCGCTCTTGTCTGTTCGTATAAGGAAACGGATTCGGACTTTTTTTGAAGAGTCGACACGAGACGGATTCGGGTACCAAAATTAATGAACACCTTTAAATCACAAAAATATCTTTGTTAATTGAATATAAAAACAATTAATTTGCCTTGATGGGAAATAATTAAAGAGTATTTTGGATATTTTGAGAGGTGTTTTTTTTAGGGTTCAAAATGCCCAAATCAACTCTTGTACGGACATGAAAGGGGATCTCTGCGGGTCGGGTTTGGTGAGATAACATACGGTTGTAGAACCAATCCAACTTTCTCAGTGACACGTATACTTTATCTTTATGTCGCTATCCATGTAGAATTCAGATCTGTTGTCGCGCGACACAGTGTGTAGCGTGAGCTGTGGGCCGACGTCTGATATGAATCTGATGGATATGGGAGCCCGTGAATAATGTTGGAAATATATTGGAAAACTCAAAATATCTATTATTTCATATGCTCTTAATTCTGAATATCGTGAGTATAAACATTTGATATCTTATTCGATTGGAGTTTTATTTTATGATACAAATTATTTCTTGTTTGTAACCGTTATTCCTTGAATGAAATAATAAAATTTGACAGCCCAATTGAATTCCTTTTTATCGTTGTCACTAAGCTATCATGTCTCATGAAATGAATGTCTTTAAATTCATTTTACCGTTTGATCAATTAATATGCCGATAAATTATGAGGTGTCATGTCTCATGAAATGAATGTCTTTAAATTCATTTTACCATTTGATCAATTAATATGCCGATAAATTATGAGGCCAATCAAATCTGGAATTTATTTTATTTTACCGTTTGATCAATTAATATGCCGATAAATTATGAGGCCAATCAAATCTGGAATTTATTTTGGCCAATTACCGTTGCTATATTTGTTCTATATATACCCATCTATTAGGTGATGAAAAAAAAAAATTCGGAAAGAGAAATATTCAATTTGACCAAAGAGTAGTTGAGATAGAAAAACAATAAACTTGATCAAATCTCTATTCTCCATTTTATATCCCTTATAATAATTTCCAAATTGATTTGAATTGAATATTATTCCGTTTGATTTCTGCTAGATATTTTTGGAGGCTTTCATAAGTCACCTTCATGGTCGTGCTAAAAGGTGACAACTCCGTCTTATCTTGGTTGCGGTTCCTGTCGCACGTTGAGACGGAATACGCTTAAGGACAGCGCCTAGCGCGATTCGGGTAATTTTGTTCCTTTTGTTCCTTTTATTCGTTTCCATATTATCCGATTATCCATTTTATTTGAAATTGCACCAACAAATAATACCAGATTGATAGGTCCGAAAAAAATAAACCGCCCGAACAAAATCGAACAGCTCGTGAGGTGCGCTCCACACGTGCCGCGCGACACAGGATCAGGGTCCTATCCACGTATACATTGTGCTCTGAGCCTCTGAGGTGTGTTTTTTGATCATTATTTGTACCTGTCAAATGTCAATGCCAGCTCTAATAATTGATACTAATTATTGTGTTCATGTTCATGGTTAATCATAGTGCACTGTGCACTTGAAAAGACAGGATTTTGACCTGCATTGATCCCCTTCCGTACATGTTTCGATCTCACAAAATCATGGACAAGTAGACAGAAAGATATAGCTTACGGGCATGCTATTAAAAAAAAAACAATAAAGAAATATTGATATAATAACGTAAATTTCTATAATAAAATGGATGAAGATATATACGTACAAAAGTTAACGTGTGATTGTTCTTTCAGTAATGAAAGAGTTGGGATTTGGTCATAATTACTTAGTTATTTTCAGAAATAAAATACAAATGTATTATTGTATTTCATTTGAGACTTATTGAGCTCGCTCTTTGGGACCCGGATCCTGTGTCGCGCGGCACATGTGTAGCGCGGCACACGAGCCGTTCGATTTTGATCGGACGGTTCATTTTTTTCAGGCCTATTGGATTCACGGGGCTTCCATAACCATTAGATTCAGATCGGACGGCCCACAGAGGTGCGCTACACACGTGCCGCGCGACATATGATCTCAATTCCGCTCGTTGAAGACAACACTTGACCGCATTAGAGGCCCAATTATCGTCTCGCCTGAAAGCCCAATATAAAAAATTAAGTGCCACTTGTTACTTATCTGAATATTAATTTTTATTAATAAGTTATTATTTGGAAGTTTATATTAATGAATTATAATACGTATAATTAAGACCCATTTTGTTTTTTTAATAACTTTTTTCCTTTGAAAATATTTTGGATAACGCTTCGTTAGTTTATATTTTGATAGGTTACGCACGCCACTACTTACGCTAGCTGACTTCAAGATCAACTGTTATGACATGAATTATAGGACATAAACTATTGTATGTATTTATAAAGAGTCGACAAAAATTCCATTCACAAAGCCCACAACATTGAATTGCATCATGATGAATTTGGGTTTTATTCAACAGAAACCGCAAAGAAAAAAAAAAAATCTTAAAATAAAAATACCCACGTCAGTGCGAGGAGGAATCCGACGGTCCAGATGCAGCAACGCATCTTGCGAGGCAGCAGTAGTACCATAACCATTTCAGCGACTCTCGCCCTGTGTCTTCAATTAAGGAAACTGATTTGGACTTTCAACGCGTCGAGAAAATACAAGAGAGATGAGAGGAAATCTCTACGGGTCGGGTTTGGTAAACAAAATAAAGGACACTTGAGATGGTAGAAGAACCAATCCAACTTCCTTATCAGCACAGATCCTTTGTGCCCTTATCCATATATATAATTGTATTGCTGAGCCTCTGATATTTTCTTTTTTATTTCCTTACTATTTGTCTTTATTCATTTGGAAATATTATGATAAATTCCAATGAAATATTCAGCCTTTCGTTTTAAGTTTCATGCTATTGCTAAACAACATGCCATTTGGCAATATTAGAGAACCATAAGTAATATGCATGTTTTATTCTCTAGTTTGTTTTATTTCGTTTTTTGTTATTTTTTTTTATTTTTCTTCGAAATATCTTTTGATAACCTTTGAAGCACTTATACTTTGAATAATATATTAATATTGTTGATTCATTGCGCTAGCTGATATTCAAATAGAAAGGGACAACTATTACATGATAAGATCAATTATTATAAATTATAAAAATATCTACTCTGTATTAATATACAGAGGCAACTAAAATTGTACCTATCCAGGCCACAACAGAATTGTATCAAGTTCATTTTATTAGAAGAGACTCCTATAGAGGTCAACGGTCCAGTTTACTACTTAATTGGTACGAATGGGAGAATACCTCATAAGAATTGCAATTTTAATTGTAAATTAAAAGTCATACACGAGCAAGGCACAGTAGCATCACTTAAAAGCATCAAAGATTCACTCCTTAGATCCTAAACTACCAATCCTAAGCCTCAATCCAACCCAAATGTTTTGGAGGAAACCTACAAACAAATCTGTAGCCAGTCTTAGTACATGCAGAACTAAGGTCAACCCCATTGTAAAAAGGACCAAAAAACACAAAAAAAAAAAAAAAAAAAATCAAAAAACACAAAAGTTAGATCAGTTTTTCTTCACTTGAACCGGCATAGCTCATTCATCCTTCACCATAATTGGGTTAATTTTACTTCCAGAAGATGACACAGGGTTCTGAATAGATGTGCACAAAACGACCATCTTCAGCATCTCCTACTCCCTCTTGTTCCTTTCCTCCTTTTGCACCAGAATTCTATCCAAGTTTCTTAGCCTGCAGCGCTGATTCTCCTCAATTCTCTCTGCATGCCTACGATACTCACCCAGATAGCTGCGCACAAACTGCTTGAGCTCATTCTGATGTGTCACCATGTTATTTTTCTCACTCTGATAACGCTCAAGATCAGAATTGAGCTGGTTATGTTTTTTAACAAGACTGGCAAGTTCACATTCGAGGCGTTTCTTCTGCTCGATTGTCTTCTCAAGGTCTTGCTTTATCAACAACAGCTTAGTATCAATTGTGGAACCTGCTTTATCCAGAAAGTTTATTTTTTGTTCAATTTTATCTGATTCAGTTTCAAAGATATTTTTCATAGATTCAACTTCAGATTCTATCTCCTTTTGTAGCTGTTCTTTGCATGTCTGATGGTCATTGCAGAACAAGTCCCGCACAAGTTGTGTGTACTGCAAGACCTTCTCCTTAAATCTGTCCACACTTTCATCCTGAGAGAAGTCGTAGCTTCCTTTGACGATTTTTGTGTCAACTATATAGTCAACATCATCTGCAAGCTGAATAGATGGGGCTCGGCTAAACATGTCCTGAATCACTTTTAGAGCAGTTTCGAAGTGGCTCCACTTAAACTTAGCCTCAGGCCCCATTAACCTTGTATCACCAGTTGTGATCTGAATGCCCTTTACTCGGGAATGCTCTACTCTGTCTGGTTCCAAGGCAGGCAGGAAACTTGCGAGCTGGGAGCTGAGATTTGATATCATTGTTTGGAGCTCATGAGAGACTAAATCTGCAATCGCAATCAAATTGCCAGATAACACGTTAGAAAATTATGCAAGAATTTCACCAGGTTTTAAGTGTACCACTACAGATAGGACGTTTAATCTGTATGAAAAGGCGGTTCATCTGAAGCGTTGATTGACTACTTCAAGCTTAACAAGTTCAATTTGGGCCAATTGGAAGACTTTAAAAATAACTATATGATATCTCACATAGAACTAGCTATTATGTGCGTTTCATAAATCTGTTCTGAACCTCACATAACTGCATTTCGGACATTTTCACATACAAAATAGTAACCATATATTTGGTTTTTGGAAAAAGAAAAGAAAACAACAACTAATCTTCATTTGCAGAAGCATCCAAGAAATTTAGTATTTGAAGAAGGAACCTATTTAAGCTAAGGATTATCCTCTTTTTCATTCCTATTTTTTGACAAATTCACCCTTGTAACTTTCACAAAAAGTTACTTTATTTGCTACCATTCAACAAACTAGAAAGGGAGAAACTTTGAATTAGAGTTGTGACCGATATTTAGTTATCGTGGTATTGTCTGATAATTATAACACTAATAAGGGGTACTTTTGTGTAAAAAATCAAATTGAAATTCAGATTTGCCTGGTAATTAGAAAATACACAGAAAAATAAGAAAGCAGAATAAAGAAAGACTCATGAAGCACTCCTCACCCTTAACAAAAATCAATATAAAAAAGAGAACAGAACCACCAACACAATCAACAGATATATAAATGTATTCCACACCACCACTCTTAACCGTTTTTTGGACATTTTCACTTACAAAATAGTTAACAGATCCATGATGAGGTTGCATTTGGATCCTTCCAAATACAAATATACTCCACAAGCACAACATGTATATGATGTCATTAATCACTGGAAGGGAAAAGATGAATAAATAGAAAACTGTGTGCGATACCACTATGTTCAGGTGACAGCAAGGCATCTATTTCTTCAGCCAGTACATGCTGCTGTTCACAAGAACCAGCCTCCTCCATGCTGCTAATTTGAAGGTTCTCATCCTCATTTCCCCCTTCAATTTATATATTAAAACAATAAACAAAAAACTTATGATTGCAGTCATTAAAACATGGTCCTTGGAAGAACTTTTGACATAGTCTGCAGCTCAAATCCATATAGAGGTTGAACAATATTTTATTGACAACATGATTCTTCATATCTTATCTATACCTCTTGAAATAGTAGAGCTTGCTTGAACAATAGGTAGAGTCATATTTGATTGTGCTGCATTGATTGGCTCAAAACATTCTTTAATTATCTCAACTGCAAAGGAGAGACATAAATCTAACATCAGCTCAATGCAGGAAATATAAATGTAATAAATAAATAATATTGTATATTTGATATATCATGGAAGCCATATTAATAATAACTGCTTTTGATTAAAAAACAGAGGTTGAATTTGGTAAACATATCATGCAATCACTACTTTGGTGCTACTAAGCAAAAGGAATGAAAAAGAATGCTCCACAGCAATCCCAGTACCAGTATTAACAGCACTGCCCAGTGCCAATACCACTAGCCAAGGCCATGGCTATCTCTTAGTCTCTGTACTTTAAAGGTCTTTTCGTTTTTTTTTTTTTTTTTTTTTGACAAATTGACCCTTATAACTTTTACCAAAGTTACTTTATTTTCTATCACGTTCAACAAACTTGAAATTAAAAGGGAGAAAACTTTGAACTAGAGTATGATTGATAATCTCATTACTATTTATACACATGAAATTTCAATCAAGACAAAAACTTTTTTCGTACTTTGCACAAATCCACATACCTTACCTAAATGGTCTTTTTGTAAAGAAAATAGTGCAGATTTCTACAAAGACTGGAAATTGTGTTACTTTCTGATAATTATAAAACTAGTAAAGGGCACTTTTGCTAGAAAATCAAATTGAACTCAAATTTTTCCTGAAAATATACACAAAAAAAAAAAAACAGAAGAAAGAGAGACTAATGAAACACCCCTCCGCCTTTAAGAAAAAGCAAACTAAAAATAGAACAGAACCACCAACATTCCATAAGTCTAAGGTTTATGAAATGCAAGGATAAATATTAGATATAACAGATCAATCTAACCAAACAAATTTTTAAGTAGCACACAAAGACACAAATAGTATATAATAAGAAGGTTATGGTAAAAGAATCAAATAGTACACAAAGAACTAACAGTTCCTGATGACTTGCCAGCCCTGTTCAATATTTTTTACTTCGACTTCTCTCTTAAGAAATAGTTCATTGAACGCCTCATTAACAGTCCAACTGTGTTTCTCTAGTGCATCCCTGTAGACTTTAATGTCCTTCTGCTTCAAATGCTGTTAGGATTTTGAAAATGTGTGAGCAAGATAGAGTTATGGATCACAGATATCAAGAGTAAAGAAAAATATTTCATAATCAGGCTTCAAAAGGCTGAGATATTTCTCCAAACTACTCAGCTACATGATTTTCTAGAAAGGCATATGTTTCTTAAGGAGATTTGTATACAAGACTCTATTCTTAATTGAATGGAATACTTGGAACTTTTCCAGCTCCACTTTGTTGCAAAGAAAGAAGAAAAAATTTTATTTGACCAATGCCCAAAAGATTAGAGATTTTACAGGTTTAAGCTTCTGCTGTTTCTTCAT
The DNA here is from genome assembly GCA_027725995.1 of Rhynchospora tenuis. Taxonomy (NCBI): domain Eukaryota; kingdom Viridiplantae; phylum Streptophyta; class Magnoliopsida; order Poales; family Cyperaceae; genus Rhynchospora; species Rhynchospora tenuis. The sequence goes on along the minus strand of CM050888.1, from coordinate 153,857,149 downwards.
TGCTTTCCTTCTGTTGTTGATTTTGTGGTGCTGGTATACTACGAACTCTGAAAATTAAACAGAATAGCAATTAGAACTTGCACTAAAAACAATATCCTAAATTTTCCCTTTCCTCATACAATATTAGTCTGGATTTCACCTTTATTGATTTTCTTCCTTTGCCACTTTGATATTTGTTTTCTTTTTACATGGTAAACTGACCCAGTTGTAGAGTTTTTTTACATCAAATTTCTTAATAAAATTGGAAAGTGGGGGTATGAGTTCAAAAAAGTAAAAGGAAAAGGAAAAAGGAGAAAAAAAAGGTATGAGAAATAGACATGATTATCAGGTTTATTCCCACTGAACTAGAGCAAAATCTGAAAAAAGAAAAAAATGCATTATCCCGACTCCTAATTCTCAAACGCATAAAAGATTTCCTCTAATCCATCTCCATCCCAAAAACTAACAAGAATAAAAGAAAGAAAACCATGAAAAATGAGAGAATTTCTGAGTTCTGACCTCCAGAGAAAGAAAAGACAAATGAGAGAAATGCTTTTTTGTTTTCTTTGTTTTGGTACACTGGCTACACTGCAGAGAAAGAGAAGGGAGAGAAATAGCCGTTTGCTTTACCATTATACGGGACGAGGTCGATGATGGTGCCACGTCGGTGTGAAGAGAAATTCGACGGTCCAGATGCAGGGCAGCAAGGCATCTTGAGAGTGAGAGGCAGCAGCAGTAGCATTACTATTTTCGGCATTTCTTCTCTTCACTTCTTCAATGACTCTCGCTCTCTCTTCATATAAGGAAAGCGGATTCGGGTACCAAAATTAAGGGAACACCTTAAAATCACCAAAATATCTTTGTTAATTTAATATAAAACACAATTAATTTGCCTTCATGCGGAATAATTAAAGAGTATTCAGATATTTTGAGACGTGTTACATCATTTTGAAGATGCCCAAATCAACTCTTGTACGGACATGAGATGGGATCTCTGCGGGTCGGGTTTGGTGAGATAAGATACGGTTGTAGAACCAATCCAACATTCTCAGCTGCGCAGATTTTTTATGGCCTATCCATGTTTAACATTGTGCTCTGACCCTCTGAGAAGTGTTTTTTAATTATTTGTCCCTGTCAAAGTGTCAATGTCAGCTCTGATCGTTGTGTTCATGTTTCATGATTAATCATATTCCACTTGAAAAGACAGTACATAACCTGCATTGCTCCTTCCATATATGTTATGATCTCATAAAATCACGTATAAGTAGACAGAAAGAGATAGCTTACGGGCTTGGTATTAAATATATATATATATATTGATACAATCAACAATCAGAATATTGTTGACCAGTTTCTTACCGTAGATTTCTATAATAAAATGGAAGATGAAGATTTATACATACAAAAGTTAATTTGTGATTGTTTTTTCAGTAATGAAAGAGTTGAGATTTAGTCATATCTATTTTGAAAAATAAAATACAAGTATAATTGCATTTCATTTGAACTTATTGGGCTCGCTCGTTGATGACGGCACTTGGACCTCATTAGAGGCCCAATTATCGTCTCGCCTAAAACTCAAATAAATAAAATTAGGTGTCACTTGTTACTTATCTGAATATTAATTATTAATTAATAAGTTTATTATTAGGAAGTTTGTATTAATAATTATAATACGTATAATTAAGACCCATTTTGTATAACGTTAGTTTATATTTTGATAGGTTACGCACTAATTACGCTAGCTGACTTCAAGATCAACTGTTATCACTTATGAATTAATTATACGACATCAACTTATTTTATGTATTATAAAGAGTCGGCAAAAATTTCATCCACAAAGCGCACAACATTGAATTGCAACATGATGAATTTGGGTTTTATTCAACAAAAAACCGCAAAGAAAAAAGAACTTAAAAAAATACCCACACTGTAATGCAAGTTACACGGAACGATAGCAAATAGACGTGGTCAACTCAGCTGATAAGCAATGAATTCGGAATAAAAATAATACAACACAAAAAAATATAGCATTAGACTCTCTGAGCAACTAAACATTTATCGTGAAATTAGTCAATTATGTTGTTTTCTAGTTTTTAGTACATGGAATTACTGTCAACTCTGTTTACATATCAAGTTGTTGCATTTTTAAGTTGAAGAAGAAAGAAACTTCATGTTTGTACCTCCCAATTTGGAGGTGACAAAATCTTAGCAACCCTCACCTCCCTTAACACTCTGATAATTGTAGTGCATAGCCTTAGGATTGCAATTTAAAATTTAGGAAAAAGCGATACAAAAAGCAAGCACAGTACCATCACTTATTTTGACAAAATGAATAAGATCAACCCTAGTTAAAATTCAGTTGGAGACGATTAGAGTACCATATATAATCGAGCCTGATTCCAGACTCCCAACTGGTGACAAAATATATTACCCTAAACAACCAAATGTTTTGGAGGAAACCTACAACCCAAATTGTTAGCCGCAGTCATACTACATATGCTAAGGTCAACCACATAAACATGTGCAAGAGAAAAAACCAAAAAGATAGCTAAAACATAGATCATTCCTTCTTCACTTGAACTGGCATGACTTGTTCTTCCTTCACCAGTATTGGGTTCATTTTACTTCCAGAAGATGTAGAATTTTGGATGGATGTGCGCAACACGACCATCTTCAGCTTCTCTAACTCCCTCTTGTACATTTCATCCAAGTTCCCAAGCCTAGCGCGCAGTATCTCCTCAACTATCTGCCCATTCCTGCGATGCTCATCCAGAGTACAGTGCACGAACTGCTCAATCTCATTCTGTTCTGTCGCCATGTTGTTTTTCTCTCTCTCATAGAGCTCGATATCAGAACTCAGCCTGTTGAGTTTTGTCACCAGATTAGCAAGTTCATATTCGAGGTGTTTCTTCTGCTCAACGGTCTTCTCAAGGTCTTGTTTTAGCAACAAGAGCCTAGTATCAGCCCTGGAACCTGCTTTAGCAAGATATTTTATTTTTTCCTCAATTTTAGTCATTTCAGCTTGTGAGAGATTTTTCATGAGTTTGATTTGAGATTCTATCTCCTTGCTTAGCTGCTCTTTGTGCATCTGGTGTTCTTTGCTGAACAAGTCCCGCATCAATCGTGTATACTGCAAGACCTTCTCCACGAATTTGACCACACTTTCATCATGCTTGAAGTCATAGCTGCCATTGATGATTTTTGTCTCTACTAATTTGTCAACAGCATCTGCAAACTCAATAGATGGCGCTTGGCAACACATTTCCTGAATCACCTTCAGAGCAGTGTCGAAGTGGCTCCACTTGAACTTAGCCTCAGGCCCCATTGACTTTGTATCATCATTTGTGATCCGAATGCCCTTTACTGGGGAATTCTCTCCTCCGTCAGGTTCTGAGGCCGGAAGGAAGGACTTGAGATGGGAACCAAGATTCGATATCATTGTTTGGAGCTCGTGCCAGACTGAAGCTGTAATTGCAATGGGAATAGGCAGATGATGTGTTAGAAATTATGCAAGAATGTGACCACATACTTAAGTGTATAAACTATAAAAAGAGGTTAACTCTGCCTGAGAATTCAGTACATGTGAAGAGCTGATGGACTAATTTTGGTTGCACCAAAATATGGAGGAAGAGCAAAGAGGAAGAGGGACTATGTCACACCCAAACATGAGATAAAATAAACCTTCTTCTCCCTTCTCTATTCACTCTTCCATCTTCCTCATTCTTGGGCAACTAATTGGAAGACTTTAGAATGGGTATATGATGTCTTACTAAACAAGTACCAGCTACGATATGAATTTCTTCAGGCTTAACTATGATCTGTACCACCTTGGCAATCACTGTCAGTTTGTCTAAAAAAACTTTGATATGTACCTCACATGGACACATTTCAGACGTTTTAAGTACAAAATAGTTAAGTAAGTTAACAAATCCATGATGCCTGCATTGGATAATATAATTATATTCCACAAGCGCATTTTTTAGCATGTATCTCTGGCATCATTAATCATTGGAAGGGAAAAGATGAATAAACAAAAAAGACGTGTGTGATACCTCTATGTTCAGGTGACAGCAAGGCATCTATTTCTTCAGCCAGTACAAGCTGTTCACTAGAACCAGCCTCCATGCCACCGCTTTGAATGATCTCATCCTCTTTTGCCCCTTCAATTTATATATTTCAAATAAATGAACAAGCTTAAAATTGCAGTAATTAAAACATGGTCCTTGTTGGAACTCACAATTCTGCAACTAAATCCACTTAGAGATTGAAGGATATATTATTGACAACATGATTCTTCATATCTACTCTGTACCTGTTGAAATAGTAGAGCTTGCTTGCACAACAGCTAGAGTCATATTGGATTGTCTTGCATGGATTGGCTTAAAACACTCTTTAATTATCTCCACTGCAAAGGATAGAGACATAAATCTAACATCAGCTCAATACAGAAAATATAAATCAAATAAATAATTATAGTTGATATTGGTACTAAACATGGAAGCTATATTAATAATAAAATCTTTTGATCAATACAGGGTGGAGTTTGGTAAACACATCATGCAGTCAGCACTTTTGGATTTACTAACCAATAGGGAACAAAAAAAGAATGTTCCACAGCAGTTCCTGTTACCAGTATGAACAACATAACCCAGGCCAATACCATCAGCCAACATGGTGACTATCTGTTTGTTGATTCCAAAGAAAATGGAACTTGCCATCTTCTAAAGAATATTTGCTAGGTACCATCAACAATGCCTTGGACTTATTTTTGTAAAAAATAAAACAACAATCAGTCTGCATTTGCAAAAGCATCCATGATATTTGGTATTTGGAAAAGGAACCTGTTTATAATGGAAAGGAATTTTCCTCTAAACTTTGTCTTTTATTTTACTTTCTTTGACAAAATTACTCTGAAAATTTTTCGAACAACTTTATTTGCTATCACATTCAACAAACTAAGAATTGGAGAAAATTTGATCTAGAATGTGATAGATATTCTCATAATTATTAATCCACATGCAATTTCCATCAAGGCATCAACACAATAAACTGATTTGGTACTTAATGAAAATCCTTATACCTTACATAAAAGCCTTCTGTTAATAAAAAAACAAATAATGTATATTTGTACAAATACCAAACATCATTGTATTTGTTAATAAAAATAGAACTAATGTATATCTGTACAAATACCAAAAGTCATTGTATTTTCTATAAACATAATACTAAAAAGGGGGGCTTTTGTGAAAAAAAACTCAAATTGGAACTCACCTTCAACTGGTAACTAGAAAATACACCCAAAAATAAGAAAACAGAAGAAATAAGCAATACCGAAGCCCCCCCCCCCCCCCCCCCCCCCCCCCAAAACACACCACCCACCCAACAAAAGTCTTAATAAAACGGAATAAAACCACCAACAATCTGTAAGTCCATTAACTTTTTCCAAATGCGAGGATCGACTATATATTAGACATAATAAATGATCAATATAATCAACATTCTTATTAGTAGTAAAAGCTTAAATAAAAAAAAAAAGATTCAAATAGCATGCAAAGAACTAACAATTCTTCAGGATTTGGCAGAGGTAGTCTCTATTCTTCACAATCACGACTCTCTCTACACATAATTTGGTGAATGCTTCATTAACATCCCAATTGTGTTTCTCTAATGCATCTCGGTACACTCTAATTTCATTCTCCTGCAAAGTCTGTTAGGATTTTAAAAAAATGTTAGCAGGATAGAGTTACAGATTACAGATATCAAGGTTAAGGAAAAATATTTTAAAATCACCTCAGATATTTCTCCTACTATTTAGCTATAAGGTTTTTCTAGAAAGGCCTATATACATAAGGTGATTTTGAGGATATTATGTACAAATTCAATACCTTTTTTTTTTTTCTTGATTGAATAGAATACTTGGAAGTTGGAACCTTTTCAGTTCCACTTGTTGCAAAGAAAAAGAAAAAGTAATATTTTACAAATACCAGAAAGATTGGAGATGTTACCGGTCGAAGCTCCTGTCGTTTCATTGCTTTCCTTCTCTTCTGGTTTCCCCAGTACATACTATAAACTCTGAAATCAAACAATCTAGGAATTAGAACTTGCATAAAAACAAAATTCCCAGAAGATCTCCCTTTCCTCCAACTATGTCAGCTTGGATTTCACCTACATTGTTTTTCTTCCTTTGCTACTTGTGATTTTTTGTTTCCCTTAGTAAATTGACCCTGTTTAGAGCTATTGAACACCAATTTACTTGAAAAAATAGGAGAGTGAGGGTTTTGAGTTCAGAAAAAAGCAGAAAGAAAAATTTTAAAAAAAAAGTATAAGAAAATACTTGGTTTCTAAATATATTTCGACTTAATGACCACAAAATCAGAAAAGAAATGTATTATCGCCTGTCGTAATTGTTAAACGCATAAAAGATCTTCAGAGAAATGAGTGAATTCCTACCTTCAGAGAGAGGAGAAAAGAGAGATGCTTTTTGGTTTTCTTTCTGTTGGTATACTGCACAGAGAAAAAGAGAGGAGAGAAATAAAGAGTAGCCGTTTGCTTTCTGCAGAGTATTAGAGTGTGGCAGTGAGCGAGTAAGACGTGAAAAGGTCGACGATGGTGCCACGTCGGTGTAAGTAAGGAGGAAATCAACGGTCGAGATGCTCATGCAGCAACGCATTTTGAGAGTTAAAGAGGTAGCAGTAGTAGGCTAGTAGCATATCACCATTTCGGCATTTCTTCTCTTCAGCGACTCTTGTGCTGCTCTGCCAAATAAGGAAACTGATCTGCACTTCATAGAGTCTGAGTCGAGACAAAAGATATGAAATGGGATCTCTGCGGGTCGGGTTTGGTAAGAAAGGAAAGTCACTAGCGGTTGTAGAACCGATCCAACTTCCTTATCAGTACAGATTCTTTGTGACGCTACCTATGTGTATAGTATACAACAGTGATCTGAGCCTCTGAAGCGTTTTTTTTCCCCTTATTAGTTTTTAGTTGGCCTTAGTCAATCGGTACTATTTTGATAAATTATATAGTTTACAACAGTGATCTGAGCCTCTGAAGTTTTTTTTTTTTTTTTTTTTTTTTTTTGGTTATTAGTGACCTTAGCCAATGAAAGATTCTGTATTTTTGTGTAATTTCATAGCTAATCATCATACACCTGGAACTGGAAGGAACAGATATTAGTTATACGGAAGTATGACAAATAGACGAGGTCAACATAGTTGATAAGTAATTAATTCGGAATAAAAACTAATCTAATACAGATAATAGCATCAGACTCTAAAACTAAACTTTTATCATGATTCGTGAAAGTATGGCTACCAATATTTTTTTTCTAGTTATTAGTACTTGGAATTACCCTGTTTACATATCAAGTTGTTGCATTTTTAAGTTAAAGAAGAAAGGAATTTCATTGTTTATGATCTTAATGAAATAGTTAATTAAATATAGGTAGTTGTTGCCTTAAAAGAAAATTTATAAATTAGTTGTCTCTGAAACCCCATCAAAAAATTAAGTAACAACATAAAAAGCCCACAAAACATCTCATATCTGGTACTCATTAAGGTGAAACAAAAGCTACCCTATTAAACGCAGTTGCAAAGCACCAAAGCTTCAATTCCTAATTAGATTCTAAACTACCAATCTTAAGAGTGAAAGTATACACTGAGAGGAGACCTACAACCCAACTATCCGTAGCCTGCCTCAGAACACTACTAAGGTCTAAGGTCAACCCCATAACACAATGACAAAATTACATAAAAAGAATAGATCATTCCTTCACATGAACCGGCATGGCTCATTCTTCCTTCACCAATACCGGGTTCATTCTACTTCCAGAAGATGCCACAGGGTTTTCGACGGACGTCCTCAAGACGACCATCTTCAGCCTCTCCAACTCGTCCCAGTACCTTTCCTCTTTTTGCACCAGAACCCTATCCAAGTTCCTGAGCCTTTTATGCAGCATCTCCTCGATTCTCTGTGCAATCTTGCAATACTCATCCATAGTACCGTGAACAAATTGCTTGAGCTTATTCTGATGTGTCACCATGTTGCTTTTCTCTCTCTGATAGCACTCAAGATCAGACTTGAGCTGGTTAAGTTTGGTCACCTGATTGGCAAGCTCACATTCAAGACGTTTCTTCTTTTTGGTCGCCTTCTCAAGTTCTCGCTTTAGCAAGGAAAGGCTAGTATCAGCCCTTGTATCTTCTTTGGTCAGGAATTTTACTCTCTCCTCAATTTTAGTCATTTCAGCTTCTAAGAGCTTTTTCAAAGATTCAATTTCAAATTCTATCTCATTCCTTAGCTGTTCTTTGTGCGTCTGAATGTCCTTGCTGAACAATTCCCGCACCAGTCGTGTGTAATGCAAAACCTTCTCCACGAATCTTACCACACTTTCATCTTGCGAGAAGTCATAGCTGCCATTGACAATTTTTGTTTCAACTATGTAGTCAACATCATCTGCAAGCTCAATAGATGGGGCTCTGCAAAACATTTCCTGAATCACCTTCAGAGCAGTGTCAAAGTGGCTCCACTTGAACTTAGCCTCGGGCCCCACTAACCTCATATCCTCATTTGCAATCTGAATGCCCTTTACTCGGGAACTCTCCTCTCTCTCAGGTTCTGCGGCAGGGAGGAAGCTTTCGAGCTGGGAACCGAGATCACATATCATTATTTGAAGCTCTTGACAGACTGAAGCTGCAATTGCAACCAAATTATCCACGACATATTAGAAATTAAGTTCTGCAAGCATGGCACCACTTGCGTATGTGTACCATTATGAAAAGGAGGGTTAACTTTTGCCTTAAAAAAATCGGTACACGTGAAGGGCTAATTAACTAATTATAGCTTAAAAAAGTTCAACTGAAGCCAATTGGAAGACTTCAAAATGTGCATATGATATTTCTTACTGATCTGGTACCAGCTAGGACATGCATTTCTTAAATTTGTTTTAAAACTCAAATAACCGCGTTTTGGAAATTTTACATACAACTAGTTAAAAGATCCATGATGAGCCTGCAATTGGATGCTTTGGATACATATATGTTCCACAAGCATAAAAAAACGTCTGACATCAATCATGGCTGGAAGGGACAAAAATGGGCAAATCAGCTACATACCCTGAAAACTCTAACTGGGAATTTACCCTGAAATCTGAATTCTTTAAAATTGGGTATTTACCCCTTCAATATGCATATTTACCCTTCTTAATAGTTAAAATGATTTTTAATATAATAAAAATAAATTTTAAAACAATCTGGCCAACCCCAATACCAGCAACAATAGCATTTTTTTTATATATTTGATCAAGTAACAATATATCAGTTAAGTTTATCTGTAAGAAATAAAACCAAACTTGGAATCGACCAATCTTCTTTATCTTTAAACTGATTTTTCAAATCACAAAAATTAATTTTAAAAGAGGGACCAAAATACCCTATATCAGCAACAATAGCATACTTTTTATATTTGATCAATTAATAACTTCAAATTCACCAATCTTGTTTCAAATCAGAAAGTCATATTTCAAAACACCATTTCAGGCTTTTGGCATAAGCAGATATCTAACAAACTTGATGTTCTAGAGAAAGAAACACGAGTAGTATTGTCTATTTATTAACTTTCCAATTAGAGAAGATTAGAGAGGTATGTAGCTGATTTTGCTAAAAAATTATAAACAGAAAAGATGATGTGTGTGATACCTCTATCTTCGGGTGAAAGCACCGCATCTATTTCTTTAACCAGTGCACGCTGTTCACCAGAACCAGCCTCCTCGATGCCACCAGTTTGAAGGTTCTCATCCTTTTTCCCCTCTGCAACTCATACATTAAAACAAAAAAAACAAAACAAACTTACTACTGCAGTAATTAAAACATGGGCATTGTTGAAACTTAAGATTAAGCTATCCAATCAAAGTCTGAATGATTTTTGTTAACAAAATGAAGCTTCATATCTAATGTATACCTGTTGAATTAGTAGAGCTTGCTTGACCAACAGCTGGACTAATGTTGGATTGTCTTGGATCAAAACACTGTTTAATTAACTCAACTGCAAAAATATAGAAACAAGAACAGTATGAACCACTCATTGCTAATTCCATCAGCCAAGATTGTGGCTATATCTTTGCTAATTCCAAAGACAAGAACATGGACTTATCATTTCCTTGCAAAAGTTTGCTGAGTACCATCAACAAATACTTGAAATTAATTTTGTGTAAGAAAACAAAAACTAATTTGCATTTGGAAAAGCATGCGAGATATTTGTTATTTCGAAGACAAACCTATTTATAAATGGAAAGGAATAAGCTAAGGATTATCCTCTGTACTTTAAAGTTTTTTTTTTTTTTTTTTTTGCTTCTTTTCATCGTGTGACTTTCAGACAAGCACTATTTGCTATAGCATTCAACATACTAGGGAAAACTTTGAATGAGACTGTGATAGATACTCCCAGTATTATTTATCCACATGCAAGTTCCATCAGATTAACATGACTCTTTTGGTTAAAAGAGACACGAGAAATTACACACAAAATAAATAAGAAAACAAAAGGAAGGAAGAATAACAAAGCACCCTTTCCCCCTAATGAAAAACAAAATCAACAGAACAGAACTACCACACATTGCATGAGGCCTTAGTTTTATGAAATGCAAGGATAGAGTGAAATGACCAATCTAAACAAACATGTTTTCTCGTAATAATAACTTTAATACAAGTACATAATAAGAAGGTATAATAAAAGACTCAAATAGGACGCAACAAACTAACTGTTTTTCAGGATTTGGCAGCGGTAGTCTTGATTTTTTAAATTGACCGCTCTCTGTACAAATAATTCGGGGAATGCTTCATTAAAGCCCCAACTGTGTTTCTGTGGTGCATTTTGGTTGACAGCAACATCTTTCTGCAGTAAATCCTGTTAGGATGTTAAACATGTGTGAGCAATAGAGTAATGGATTACAGATATCTAGGATAAGGAAAAATAATTCAAAATCAGTTTTCAAAAGGTTGAGACCGTCTCCAATCACTCAGCTATAAGGTTTCTAGAAATGCCTATGGTTTCTTAAAGCTGTGGTCCACTATACCTTTTAACAAGGGAGGAAGGGGACGAAACGAAAGGGAGGGGAAGGGAAGTGAAGCAGGAAGGGGATAAACTTCACCTACCCTTCTCTCCTCTACCTTCCAATATAACCTAGTAAAGCACAGCCTAATAAGGTGCTGTTTGTGGATCTTCTTGTGTAACATAAAAAAAATTTCTTAATTGAATGAAATACTTGGAGCCTTTCCCAGATTAATTGTTGCAAAAGAAAAATATATATATATATATATATATATATATATATATATATAGGCAAAAATATATATTTGACAACTGTAAAAAAAATGAGATGCTACAGGTGGTACAAGCTGCCGTGGTTTTATTCCCCTCCCTCGTTTTATTCGCTTCCTTGGTTCCGTTGTTTCTTCTTGATAGTGTGGTACTTTTCTACCACAAATTCTGAAAATTAAGCAAACTAAAATTATAACTTGAACAAAACCAAATTACCTACAATTACAAAGGAAACCCTACTATTTCAGTCTATATTTCACCTTTAAAGTTTTTCTTTCTTTGCTACTTTGATTCTTTTCTCTTTATTGATAAATCCGACCCAGATTAGAATTTTTTACCTCAATTTTTTTTTTTTACTAATATTGAAATATGAGTTGAAAAGAAGTAGAGCGAAAAAGAAAAGGCATACTTGATAGGCATCTTTGGACCGAATGAGCCGAAATCTGGAAAGAAATTTGCTCTTGCCCCTCTTGATGATCGAACCCATAAAAGGTTGATCCATTTCCGGGAATTGCTTCCTACACTCCAAAAAATTGGAGATGCAATCCTCTTGGACAAAAATACCCTTCTCACTCTTTCAATTTACATCTTTCAATTCATCCTAGTTGGAAATAAATTGGAAATATGAAGGACATTTTTGTCCAAGAGGAGTGCATCTCCAATTTTTAGGAGTGCAGAAAGCAATTCCCTCCATTTCCGTCCGAAAAAGTAACAATTTAGGGATAGAAACGACGACACAGAAAATTTTCTTCCTTTTGAGCTTTTTTTATTCTATTTATTTTTATTTTTTACTCTGGTACACTAACCTAAGGCAGCGAGAGGACATTCCTTAATAAATAAAATAATAATAATTTTAACTTAAAAGACACTTAAATTTCAAATATATCATTTTGAAATAGTTGTTTCGAAATATACAAGATCATATAATTATACAAATTAATTTAATTATATACATGATAAAAATCATCAGTCATCATATTCTGTTTTTACTTTTTAACAAGCTACTGCGCCAATCACCTTTCATTTACATTTTTCCATCCGAATACGCCCTCCACCTCACATCCGGCAACGCAGCGATTTTGTCACACCGGTCGGATGATGGGTGCCGTGCATAATACCATATCGATAGGTCCGAAAAAATTTAACTATTTCGCTCCGAAAAAATCGCTGCTAGCAGCGCGCCGCCGAGGATTTTGATCCCCAGACGATGTCCTCTCTGAATTATTGCAAAAGAGCAGTTTTGCATCACAACCGATCAATAATTAATATCAAATTTGTACAGCCGTAAATCTTAACCATAGAAATTAAATCGGATAGTCGTGATGAATCATTCCAATGAAGGATTCTGTTTTTTTTCTTTTTGTGTAATTTCGTTGCTAATCATCATGCACCTGGAAGGAACGGATAAGAGAATTATATATGCATTCTATAGCTTTCTATTTTTCGTTGAGAATCTTTTGGATAATCTTTGGTGCAATTATACTTTGATTCATATATTTTTGATCGATTACGTAGCTGACCTTCAAATTGAAAAAAAATTCAACCATTAGATAAACAAGATTAATTATAAATTATAAAATAACATAAGCCTAGTGGTTTCGCTCTACTAAGCTAAGTGGTCCTTGATTTGATTCACGGAGAGAGTATTTATTTTTTAATTTCTTATAATAAAATCGTTAGTTTCAAACCAACCTTAAAAAAAATAACAAATATTTATCTATTAAAGTCAACAAATTGCACCCCACGAGGTTACAACATTGAATTGCATCATTTTCGTTAAACCAGAGTAAATTTTAGCTATTTATTCAACAAAAATCGCCAAAGAAAAAAAGGAGTACAAAATATCCAGATTTGAATTTTAGCAAATACACGAGGTCACTACTCAGCTGATGAGCAACTAAAATTTTATCGTGAAACGGTGAAAGTGGCAGTTCAGAATTTTAGTTTCCGCATGAAGTTATGGATGTTTGTTCCTCCTATCATTTTTCCCCTAGTTATTAGTTTGGAATTACTGTCAAGTGTCAACTCTGTTTACATATCAAGGTTAATGCATTCTCAAGTCAAAAGAAAGAAACTACATTGTCTATAAAATTATGAAGTTTATGAAGTTAAGAGAATAGTTGATTGAAAACGCATCAAAAATTAAGTAGCAAGTAGCAACAGAAATGCCCACAAAATACCTGGTGCTTTTAGGATTGCAATTTTTATTGTAAATTAAAAGCTATACACGAGCAAGGCAAAGAACCATCACTTGAAAGCACCATATTAAAGATTCACTTCCTACTTAGATCTTAATTCCAAAACTACCAATCCTAAGAGTCAACCCAACCCAAATGTTTTGGAGAAAACCTACAACCCAAATATCTTAGCGATTCTTAGTGCAAATAAACACAAAATATATAAGCGAAAGATAAATCATTCCTTCACTTAAACTGGCATGGCTCATTCTTCCTCCACCAGTATTGGGTTCATTTTACTTCCAGACGAAGAAACAGGATTTTGGAAGGATGTCTGCAAAACAATCATCTTCAGCATCTCTAACTCCCTCTTGTGCCTTTCCTCATCTTGCACCATAAATTTATCCAAGTTTCCAAGCCTGTTATACAGAATCTCCTCGATTCTATGAGCATTCCAGCGATACTCATCCAGAGTACAGCGCACAAACTGCTCGATCTCATTCTGATTTATTGTCATGTCTTTTCTCTCTCTCTCATAGTGCTCGATATCAGAATTAAGCTGATTGAGTCTTGCCACCAGATTGGCAAGTTGAAATTCAAGGTGCTTTTTCTGCTCAGTCGTCTTCTCAAGGTCCCGCTTTAACAACGAGAGCCTAGTATCAGCCTTGGAACCTTCTTTAGCCAGACATTTTAGTTTTTCATCAATTTTAGTCAATTCAGCTTCTAAGATCTTTTTCAAAGATCCAATTTCACATTCTATCTCGTTCCTTAGTCGTTCTTTGTGCGTCTGAGGGTCTTTGCGGAACAAGTCACGCACCAGTCGTGTGTAATCCAAGACCTTCTCCACAAATCTGACAACGCTTTCATTATGAGAGTAGTCGTATGTGCCATAGACAATTTTTGTGTCTATAATATAGTCTAGATCATCTGCTAGCTCAATAGATGGGGCTCGGCAAAACATTTCATGGATCACATTGAGAGCAGTTTCAAAGTGGTTCCACTTAAACTTAGCCTCAGGCCCCAATAACCTTGTATCATCATTTGCGATCTGAATGCCCTTTGCATGATAATTCTCCCCTCTGTCAGGTTCTGAGGCAGGGAGGAAGCTCTGAAGCTTGGATCCAAGATTCGATATCATTGTTCGTAGCTCGTGATATACTGAAGCTGCAATTGCAATGGAATTTGCCAGATGACTTGTTAGGAAATTATGCTAATGTCACCACACACTTAAAGAGTACCAGTACAAAAATGAAGCTTCTACACGAAAATTCGATACATGAGAAGGGCTGATTGACAACTTCAAGCCTTACAATTTCTATACCTCACATAACTGCATTTCCATGTTTCATGTACAAAATAGTTTACAGATCCATGATGAGCTTGCATTTGGATGCTTTTGAAAACATATGTATATGTGTTTCACAATTATGTAACATGTGTTTGGCGGAAAGGAAAATATGAATAAAGAGAGAACATGTGCCTGATACCTATATCTTCAGATGATGGCACCGGTTCTATTTCTTCAGCCAGTACATGCTGTACACCAGACCTGACCTCCTCCATGCCACCACCTTGAAGGTTCTCACCCTCTTTTTCCCCTTCAATATATATATAAAAGGAAAAAACAAACAAACTTGCTATTAAAGTAATTAAAACATGATACTTGATGGAACTTATGATTCTGACACTAAATCATGACGTCAAACGATATTTTATATACAGCGTGATGCTTCACATCTTATGTGTACCTGTTGAAATAGTAGAGCTTGCTTGACCAACAAGTGGAGTTGGATTGAATTGTATTGGCTGAAAAACCTCTTTAATTAGCTCGACTGCAAAGGATGAGACATAAATTCTAACATCAACTCAATGCGAAAAATATAACTCAAATATATAAACAAAAATTTGATATTCAGTATACAATAATAATTTCTTTTGATTACGTCAGAGGTGAGTATGGTAAATACATCATGCAGATAGTACTTTTGGTACTATTAACCAATAAGGAACAAAGAATTGAATAATGCCCTACATCAGTCCCAGGACCCAGTAAAATTAGCCAAGATGGTAATCTCAATGCTAATTCCGAAGGACATGTTTGACAGGTGCCATCAACAATGTCTTGGACTTCCCTTTGTAAAATAAGACAACAACTAATCTTCTTTTGCAAAAGAATTAAAGATATTTGGGTGTATGGAAAAAGAAACCTATCTATAAAATTAGAAAGAATAAGGAAAGGTTTATCCTCTGTACTTTAAAGATCTTCTAATTTCTTTCATCAACGAATTTACCATTATAACTCTGACACAAGTTACTTTATTTGCTATCACATACAAGAAAATAGAAATAGGGAAAACTCTGCACTACAGTGTGATAGACATTCTCTTTTTTATTCTTAACTAAACATGTGCAATCCAGCACAACCTATATGGCACTTCCCACAAATCCTTGGTATACCTAAAAAGGCTTTCTGTAAGAATAAATTAAATCATGTAGATTTCTGCAAATACCAAAATAACATATTATTTTCTGATATAATATTAGTCAAGACCTTCAATATAAAAGTAAATAATAGAAAAGATAATAATAAAACGACTCAAATAGCATGCAAAGAACTAACTGTTCTTCAGGATTTGGCAGTGGTAGTCTTTATTAATTAAATTCACCAGGCCCATTACTGATAATTCGGTGAATGCTTCATTAACATTCCAACCGTGTTTCTGTAGTGCTTTCTGGTACACCCTAACATCTATCTCCCGCAAATCCTGTTAGAATTTTAAAAAAGTGTGAGCAAGGCAGAGCTATGGATTACAGATATCAAGGATAAGAAAAAACATTTCAAAATCAGAGTACAAGATGGTGAGATCCTTGTCCGATCACTCGGCTATATATAAGGATTTCTAGATAGGACGATGTTTCTTAAGGTGATGGTTTCTGGATCTTGCGTAAACATGCAAAAGTTCTTAAATCTCAAGTGAATGTAATACTTGAGCTTTTCATGCTCCAATTTCTGAAACAAGAAGATTGTATTTGACTAATGCCAGAAAGCTTTGAGATGGTACAGGTCCAAGCAGCTGTTGTCTTGTTCGCTTCTGTCGTCTTGTTCGTCTCCGTGGTTCCACTGCTTCCATCTCTTCTCAAAATACTTTTCTACTACAAACTCTGAAAAATTAAACAAACTAGCAATTAGAATTTGCATAAAACCAAATTCCCTAGAAAGCAAAATCCCACTACGTCACCTTTTTGTTTTTCTAAAAAGGAAACCCTATATTTCACATTTATATGTGTGTTTGGTTGCACAAGGAAAAGAAAAGAGAAGGTAGGGAAGAAAGAAGCCATCACCAAACAAAATTAAAACAGAGAAGAAGGCTTATTTTCTCTTCCCATAAAGAGATGGTAGAGAAAATAAAAAACTTTTATCTCCTTTTTCTCTTTCTTCCCTCTCCTTGGACAACCAAATACAAAAACCTTTTATTTTTCTTGTAAATTTGATTAAATTTAGTGTTTGGTTTGCAAAGGAAGAGAGAAGGAAAACAAAAAGAGAAAAGTCTCTTATTCTCTCTACCACCTCTTCATGGAAGAGGAAATAAGCCTTCTTTTCCGTTTTATTTATTTATTTATTTGGTGATAGCTCTTTCCTCTTCCCTCTCTCCTCTTCTCTCATTTTTGTGCAACCAAAAACACAAATTAACCCAATTTAGAGTTATTTCCACAAATTTCTTTAATAATATTAAAAAATGAGGGTATGAGCTAAAAAATAAGTAGAAGAAGAAAGAGACATACTTGTGATCTCACTTATTAAAAAAAAAAAAAAAAAAAAAAACCTGGAAAATGTATATTTTGACTGAAGAATGCAAAATCTGAAAAGAAATGTATTTTGCCCCCTCCTAATTCTCAAACCCACGAAAGGGTTTCTCTAATATACCTTTATCCCAAAAATAACAATTATAGGAGTCAACAATCATGAAAAATGAGAAATTTTCTGACCTTGGGCACCGTACCTCCTTCTGGAACAAGCCTCATAGACTGTTTGTACTTTGTAAGAGAGAAATGTACTTTCTTTTTTGTTTTTTGTTTTTTTCATTTTGGTCCAGAGAGAGCGACAGAGTGTGGCAGTGCCAAACTGCCAGTGAGCAGGCGTCGCGTGACGAGTTTGATGATGGTGCCACGTCAGTTCAAGGAGAAATCCGACGGTCAAGATGCGCGTTTCGCGAGAGAGAACGCTGAAGCAGTAACATTTGCATTTATTCTCCGGCTCTTGCGCCTTTTCAGTTTCTTTCTTCGACAAGGAAACGAATTTGGGCTTCCAAAGAGTCGGACTCGAGTATCAAGACCAGACAAGCGATCTCTGTGGATCCGGCTTGGTGAGAAAGGATACATGCGGATTCATCACAGATTCTTTATGGCGGAATCTATGTCCACAATTGTAGCTATTAGCCTTTGAAGCGCTTTTGTTTTTCGTTATTTGGTACTAGTCCTTTTCTTTTCATTTCCTTTCACAGAATTGTAAAATGTATTTATTCTCTAGTGTTGTATCTTGTTCTCTTCTAATTTTCCTTGGAAAGCTTTGGTATAACCTTTGTACCTTTGTAGCACTTATGTTTTGATTAATATATTGTTGATTTGCTATGCTAACAGACCATCAAATTAAAAAAGCATCAACTATTAAATAGCAAGATATCCATTTATGCGTCAACAAAAATTCAATTAAAATGGTGTAAAGTATATATATACCATGTACTACATTCAGGTAAAGCATAAACGAACTATTTTTTTTTGTTCTTTTATGAGGGTCTTACATTTTTTTTTTAGGGTCAACGAACTAATTTTTTGAACTATGCAGTCTAAAAAGCAGATCATGATACGATATTTGCATTAACAGAATATAAAAATATAATGACTATCTTTCACGCTTATATATGTGGGTAATATTTTATTGACAGCCACCTTTTATGTCTATTTGTGATATTTGAATTTCAAATGTGACTAGAAACACATAAAATGTTTAAAGAATAAAATAGTTACTTCAATTATCAAGTTAGATGTATATAAAATCCGAAAAGAATATCAAGTAGCAAAAAAAATGCCAACAATTACCAGGTACTTTTACGGATTGCAATTTTAATTGTAGAACAAAATATACATATTAAGTCAGTAACATGATCAAAATATTTTTTTTTCCTTTAACACGGGATTTTATTTCATTAGAAACTTTTTTTTATTAAAATTAAAAAAAATTGGTGTCATTTGGTAGAGATTTTTTTTTTATTGAATCCAATGAAATCCTAAGAAACCAATTCAAATGAAATGAAATCCCGCATTTTAAAAAAAAAACACACACACACATTTTGATCAAATCCTCTGGAGAGGTCCAGAGTGTACATCTGATCCCAACCGTCCAGTCATTAATGGATGTTCTGTGATTAATACCAGGTTGATAGACCCGAAAAAAATTAACCGTCGAAATTAGATCGGACGGCTCTTGGTCCATAGTAGCCTTGCTTCCTACTCGGATCCTAAACTACCAATCTAGCTCTCGAGAGGATACTGGTCCATAGTAGCCTTGCTTCCACTCGGATCCTAAACTACCAATCCTAAATTGCCGAGTCTGCCGATCCAACTTCCTCATCATTACAGATTATATGTGGCGCTATCCTTAACTACCGATCCAGCTTTGGTCTGTACTTAAGTTACGAATTTCATAACTAATCATCATGCACTTGGAAAGACGGATATTAGAAAATTATAATATGCATATTTCATTCTCTAGTTGTCTATTTTGCTTTTCTTTTCAAAATCTTTTGGATTACCTTCGTAGCATTTATATACTTTGACTCAAAACGCTAACTGACCTTCGATTAAAAAGCTTGGACTAGTAAATGAGAAGATCAATTGTCATGAATTATAAGATATCTCCAATGTATACATAAAGAGTTTAACTAAAATTGCACCCACGGCACTTAAATTATATCATGTTCGTTATACCAGAAGAGTCTTTGAATAGGGAGGGCTCAAGGGTCCAATATACCAGGTAGAAATCGGTCATAGTCGCGGATTTTGATTATTTATACACAAAGAAAAGTACAAAATAATCTTCCAGTTTATAGTATTTTCTAAAGAACGGGTAATAGCATGAGATTCTCTAAAAGCAACTAAAATTTATTTTCGAAATGAAGTTCCGACTGTGTTGCTAGTTATATTTTTTTCCTAATTATAGTACTTTGAATTATTGTCAACTCTGTTTACGAGTTTTTTTAATATCCAATAAAAAGAGATAATGTACCGAAAAATCTCGAAAAAAACCTGATTTCGGCCACTAACTCGTAGAGTGCCGGTAGGATATTAGAAACACTGCTATTTACATATCCAATTGTTATGAAGTTTATGAAACAGTTACTTCAATTATAAGTCAATTGTCTATGAAAGCCCATAAAAATTTTAGTAGCAACAGAAAATGCAAAAGAGATGGTACTTTTATAAATTATTGGACAAAAGCTATACACGAGCAAGGCACAGTAGCATCACTTTAAATTAAAGCACCAAAGATTCACTTCCTACTTAATTAGAATCAACCCAACCCAAATTTTTTGGAGGAAACCTACAACCCAAATATCTTGGCCAGTCTTAGTACATGCACAACTCAATTACACAAAGGACCAAAAAACACAAAAACATAGCCGAAAGATAGATCATTCCTCTGCTTGAACCGGCATTGCTCATTCTTCCTTCATCAGATTTGGGTTCATGTTATTTCCAGAAGATGACAAAGGGTTTTGAATGGACGTGTGCAAGATGACCATCTTCAGCATCTCCAACTCCCTATTGTGCCTTTCCTCATCTTGCACCAGAAATCTGTCCAAGTTCCTGAGCCTTTTGAGAAGAATCTCCTCGATTTTATGTGCATTCCTGTGATATTCATCCAGAGTACAGCGCACGAACTGCTCGATCTCATTCTGATCCCTTGCCATGTCATTTTTCTCTCTCTCAACCAGCTCAGAATCAGAATTAAGCTGTTTGAGTTTTGCCACCAGATTGGAAAGTTCAAATTCGAGGTGTTTCTTCTGCTCGGTTACCTTCTCAATGGCCCGCTTTAGCAATGAGAGCCTATTATCAGCACTGGAACCTGCTTTAGCCAGAAATTTTACTTTTTCCTCAATTTTAGCCATTTCAGCTTCTAAGAGCTTTTTCAAAGATACAATTTCGAAATTTATCTTGTTCCTTAGCTGTTCTTTGTGCATCTGAAGGTTCTTGCTGAACAAGTCCCGCACCAGTCGCGTGTAATGCAAAACTTCCTCCACAAATATGACCACGCTTTCATCATGCGAGTAGTCATATGTGCCGCTGACAATTTTTGTTTCTACTATATAATCAACATCATTTGCTAGCTCAATTGATGGGGCTTGGCAAACCATTTCCTGAATCACCTTTAGGGCAGTTTCAAAGTGGCTCCACTTAAACTTGGCCTCGGGCCCCACTAATTTTGTATTATCATATGCAATCTGAATGCCCTTTACACAGGCATTCTCTGCTCTGTTAGGTTCCAAGGAAGGGAGGAAGCTCTTTAGCTGGGAACCGAGATTCGATATCATTGTCCGGAGCTCGTGATAGACTAAAGCTGCAATTGAAATAAAATTGTCAAAACATTCTTGTACCACTACATAAAAAACATTAACTCTGGCCAAAAAGTAGGGACATGTCAAGGGCTGATTGACAACTTCAAGATCAAGAAGTTCTATACACATAACCACATGCGGATGTTCTCACTTACAAACTATTAACAGATCTATAATATATGATTGATTATACCTCTATCTTCAGTTGACAGTACTGCAACTATTTCTTCAGCCGGTACATGCCGTTCACCAGAACCGACCTCCTCCATGCCACCACTTTGAATGTTCTCATCCTCTTTTCCCCCTTCAATTTATAGATTAAATTAAAAAACAAACAAACTACACAGTAATCAAAACATGGTCCTTTTTGGAACTTGCTAATTCTGCCACTAAATTCATGTAGAGTTTGCACGATATTTTATTAACAACAACATGTTTTGTATCTAATGTATACCTTTTGAAATTATAGAGCTTGCTTGACCGAAAGCTGGAGTCATATTGAATTGTCTTGGCTCAAAAGCCACTTTAATCGACTCAACTGTGAAGGATAGAGATATAAATTCTAACATCAACTCAATGTACAAAATATAAATCAAACAAATAAATAATGTCTGATATTCAGTATCACTTTGAGGCCATATTAATGATTAAGTCAAGGTTGAGTTTTGCAAATATATCATGCAGTCGCTACTTGTAGTGCTACTAACCAATAGGAAACAAAGAATTGGAAAATGCTTAGCACCAATCCCAGTACTAGTATGACTACCCAGTGCCCATAACATTAGCCAAGATGGTGATTATCTCCTTGATAATTCCAAACCCCATAAAACTTCCCATCTTGTAGGGAACGTTTGACAGATACCATCAACAACCTCTTGGACTTCTTTTTGTAAACAAAAAACAACAACTAATCTGCTTTTGCAAAAGCATCCAAGATATTTGGTGTACGGAAAAGGAACCTATCTATAAATAATCTGCTTTTGCAAAAGCATCCAAGATATTTGGTATATTGAAAATGAACCTATCCATAAGTCAAAAGCTATAAGGAAAGGTTTCTCCTCTGTTTAAAGGTCTTTCAGTTTCTTTTCATCGACGAATTTACCCTTATAACTCTTACACAAGTTACTTGATTTGCTGTTGCATTCAACAAACTAGAAAGAGGGAAAACTTTGAACTAGAGTGCGATAGACATTCTCTTTTATATTCTCAATTATCCACGTGCAATTTTCATCAAGACAGCACAATCTATATGATACTTCACACAAATCTTTGGTATGCCTAAAACTAAAAATCTCTTTGTAAGAATAAAATAATCATGTAGATTTCTGCAAATGCCAAGAAACATGTTATTTTCTGATATAATATTAGTCAGGGGCACTTTTATGAAACAGCTTAAATCGGGACTCAACTTTACTGGTAAGTGGTAACTACGACATACACACCAAATAGAGAAAACAGAAAAAAAGAAAAAAGAAAAAAGAATAACAAAGCACCCCTCCCGTTAAAAAAACCAAAAAACATAAAAAATAATAATAATAATAATAATAACATAAAAGACCACCAACATTCCACGCGTCTAAGCTTTATAAAAGGAAAAGATAGGTTGTATATAAGACACAAATGATCACTCCAATCAGAATTGTTTTTTTTTCCCCTAGTACTAAGAGCTTTAATACAAAAGAAAATAATAGAAAGATCATAATAAAATGACTCATATAGCACACAAAGAACTAACTGTTCTTCAGGATTTGGTAGTGGTAGTCTTTATTAATTAAATTCACCAATCCCATTGCTGATAATTCAGTGAATGCTCCATTAACATCCCAACTGTGTTTCTGTAGTGCATTCTGGTACACCATAACATCTTTCTCCCACAAATCCTGTTAGAATTTTTAAAAATGTGTGAGCAGCGCATTATGGATTACAGATATCAAGAATTAAGGAAATTCCTATAAGATTTTGTGATGTTTATTAATGTGATGTTTGTGGATTTTGTGTAACATGCAAAACTTCTCAAATGAATGAAATACTTGAGCTTTTCCTGCTCCACCCTCTGAAACAAGAAAAATAAAATTATATTTGACTAATCCCAGACAGTTTTGAGATGATACAGGTCCAAGTAGCGGTCGTCTTGTTTGCTTACATGGTTCCATTGCTTCCATATCTTCTTGATTTTGAAGTACATTTCTACTGTAAACTCTGAAAATTAAACAAACGAGCCATTACAATTTGCATAAAACCAAATTCCCTATAAAGGAAATCCCACTACTTCACTTTTTATTTTTCTAAAAAGGAAACCCTATATTTCACCTTTTGCCTTTCTTCCTTTGCAACTTTTTTTATTCTTTTTTTAACGGTACAAATTGACCAAGTTTATGACTATTTGTCCTCAAATTTCTTTAATAATATTGGAAAATGAGGGCATGAGTTCAAAAAAATAAAGAAGAAAAAGACATACTTAGTGATCCTATCTTGCTAATAATAATAAAAAAAAAAGATAATTGGAAATTATATATATTCTGATCGCAGAGTGCAAATTCTGAAAGAAAAAAAAAATGTATATATTCTTGCCCCCTTAATTCTCGAACTCACGAAAGTGTTCCTCTAGTACACCTCCATTCCAAAAGTAACAACAAAAAGAGACATAAAGCATGATAGGAGATATTTGCTGACCTTCACCACGGTATCTCCTTGTGGAACAATCCTCAGGGAAAGTTTGTATTTTGTATTTTGTAAGAAAGAAATGTACTTTCTTTTTTGTTTGTTTTTTTTTTTTTTTTTTGGTCCACTGCACTAGAGCGCGACAGAGTGAGGCGTGACGAGCTTGATGATGGTGCCACGCAGGTGCAAGGAGAAATCCGACGGTTAAGATGCGTGTCGCGATAGGTAGCAGACAAGACTATTATTTGCATTTATTCACTTTAGCGGCTCTTGTGCCTTTTCAGTTTTTTCTTCGACAAGGAAACGGATTTGAACTTCCAAAGAGTCGGACTCGAGAATCGAGACACGACAGGAGATCTCTGTGGATCCGGTTTGGTGAGAAGTGACAAGTGAGAACGGAGACTTGTGCAATTTATGTTCACAATTTGTAGCTATTAGCCTCTATAAAGCGCTTTTGTTTTTCGTTATTAGGTACTTGTCCTTCATTTCATTTCATTTCTCTAGTGTTGTATCTTGTTCTCTTCTTATTTTCTTTGGAAAACTTCGTATAATCGTATAACTTTTGTAGCAGTTTTATTGTGATTAATGTATTGTTGATTTGTTGTGCACTTGTGCTAGCAGACCATCAAATAAAAAAATTTCAACTATTACATAACAAGATCAAATTGTTATACAAATAAAAATATATGCATTTATGTGTCAATAAAAATTCAATTAATATTGTGTAAATTATATGCCATGTAATAAATTCAGGTAAAGCATAAACGAACGAAATTTTTTAAGTATCTAGTAGAGAAAACAGATCATGATACGATAATGGTTGCACTAACAGAAAATAAAAATATATATAACACCTAATACGCCTATAGTTGGATGAAATTCTATTGTCAGAAGGCGAACGAAGCATGTACAAAGGATTAACATCTCCAAACTAAACCAAAAAAAAAAAAAAAAAAGATATGACTACAAATTATCAAACAAATTTACCACATTACTAACAGGAAGATATGTTTGAACAACACAACATTAAATTCAATTACACCAGAACAAACTCCTAAAGAGTCAAAGGTCCAATTTACAGCTTGCTACGTAAGAATCAAACACAGTTTTGGATTTGACTATTTTTTTCGAAGGCAAGATTTGGACTATTTACGCAAAAGAAGCAGAAAAAAAAATATAATATACCCAAAATTTCATATTAATTTCTAATGGATAATAGCATGAGACTATAAAGGCAAATAAAATTTTATATATAGTGAAAGTAGTCAGTTTTGTCCAGAATTTTTCCAATTGAATTTCTGGCTGTTTAATTTTCTTACCTAAGTGTTAACTCATTAATTGGCTGGTATTGTATTCTTGTATTAAACTCGTGCTTTTTAATTCAGTGGCCTAATGGGAGTTCATCCAATAAAATTTAATAATAAGGAAACGGATTTGGACTTCAACGAGAGACATGCGAACTGAGAAGGGAGTTCTGCGGGTCGGATTTGCTGAGAATGGAGACGGTGCGGTCGTAGAACCGATCCAACTTCCTTACCATCACAGATTTTTTTGTGGCGCTATCACCGTATGCAGTTGTGCACTGAGCAAGGCGTTTTTTCCCTTTATTATTGTCCTTATTCATTTGGAAATATTCGTGATTAAAACAATAGCGGTCGTCGTGTTTAAGTTCCATACACATGGAACTATAATATGAATCTTTTATCCTCTAGAGATTTTTAACTTGCTTCTTAATAAAATAATGTCTTCGAAAATCATTAATTATTTTTTTAGCATTTATACTTTGATTTTAAAATGGTACACCTTCAATAAAAAAAGTTAATTATTAAATAACATAAAAGATCAATTGTTGTGAATTATAAGATATAAAGTACATGTATTCATAAAGAGTCAACTAAAATTGCGCCCACAACACTGAAATCTATCATGTTCGTTACACCAGAAGAGCCTTTTACAGAAGGTCAATGGTCCAAATTACCAGGAAAGAAGTCAGTCAAAGTCGCGGATTCTGGTAATTTTTATGCAAAAGAAACAGGAAAAGAATATACAAAATGCCCACACTATGAAGCATAATGCAAATAATACGCAAATGTAGCAAGTAGACGAGTTCGGAATAAAAAAAAAAAAACTAATACAGTTTATATTATTATCCTTTAAATAACGGATGAAAGCAACTACAACTTTATCGTAAAAGGGGTCAATTATGTTCAGAAATTTAATTTCCAAATGAAGTTCTGGCTGTTTGTTCCTCCTAGTCTCCTACCATTATTTTTTTCCAATTATTAACCCTTGGAATTATTATTGACTCTGTGTTACATATCAAGATGCATTTTAAAGTTAAAAAGAAGAAATGTCATTGTTTTTGGAGTAAATGAAATAATTATTTTGATTCTGAGTTAGTTTTTATGAAATCCCATAAGAAAAATTAAAGTAGCAAACGGAAAATTCCCACAATGTATAACTGCTACTTTGAATCGAAATTTTAATTTTATGACAAAATCTATACACGAACAAGCACAGTACCATCACTTAAAAGCACCAAAGATTCACATTCATTCACTTCCTACGTAGATCCTAAACTACCAATCATAATAGTCAATCCAACCCACATGTTCTGGAAGAAACCTACAAGCTATCTGTAGCCAGTCTTTAGTATATGCAACACTATAGGTCAACCCCCTTTACACAAGGACAAAAAAAGCATAAAAAGATATAGTTAAAAGATAGATCATTTCTTCTCCACTTGAATCAGCATGTCTCATTCTTCCTTGACTAGTACCGGGTTCATTCTACTTCTAGAAGATGTCACGGGGTTTTGGATGGATGTGCGCAACACGACCATCTTCAGCATTTCCATCTCCCTCCTGTGCTTTTCCTCATCTTGCACCAAAACTCTATCCAAGTTCCCGAGCCTTTCGCGCATAATCTCCTCAATTCTATGTGCATTCCTTCGATACTCATCCAGAGTAGAGCGCACGAACTGCTCGATCTCATTCTGATCTGTTGCCATGTCATTTTTCTCTCTCTCATGGTGCTCGAGATCAGAATTAAGCTGGTTGAGTTTCACCACAAGATTGGCAAGTTCAAATTCGAGGTGTTTCTTCTGCTCGGTTGTCTTCTCAAGGTCCCACTTTAGCAATGAGACCTTAGTATAAGCCCTGGAACCTGCTTTAGCCAGAAATTTTACTTTTTCCTCAATTTTAGTAATTTCATCTTCTAAGAAATTTTTCAAAGACTCGATTTCAAACTCTATCTCATTCCTCAGCTGTTCTTTGTGTGTCTGAAGGTCCTTGCTGAACAAATCCCGCACCAGTCGTGTGTAATGCAGGACCTTCTCCACGAATCTGACCACACTTTCATCATGCGAGTAATCATATGTGCCACAGACAATTTTTGTGTTCACTATATTGTCCAGATCATCTGCCAACTCAATAGATGGGGCTCGGCAAAACATTTCATGAATCACATTCAGAGCAGTTTCGAAGTGGCTCCACTTAAATTTATCCTCAGACCCCGCTAACCTTGTATCATCATTTGCGATCTGAACGCCCTTTGCTCGAGAATTCTCTCCTCTGTCCATTTCTGAGGCAGGGAGGAAGCTCTTGAGCTTGGAACCGAGATTCAAAATCATTGTTTGTAGCTCTTGATAGACTGAAGCTGCAATTGCCAGATGACTTGTTAGAAAGTTATGCAAATGCCACCACGTCCTTAAGAGTATCACTACAAATGGGAGTTTATCTCGCTACATGTGAAGGGCTGAATGGGTGATTGACAAATTCAAGTTTAACAAGTTCTGTACCTCACATAACTGCATTTCTGATGTTTTCATGTACACATTAGTTAACAGATCCATGATGAGCCTGCATTTGGATGCTTTGGAAATTGGAATATAAATATGTTCCACAATCATGCAACATGTCTGACATCATTTATGGTTGGAAGGGAAAATATGGATGAAGAGAAAAGATGTGTATGATACCTCTATCTTCAAATGACAGCACTTCATCTATTTCTTCAGCCAGTACATGCTGTTCCCCAGAACTGATCTCCTCCATGCCACCACCTTTAAGGTTCTCATTCTCTTTCCTCCCTTCATTTTATATATTAAAAAAACAAAACTTACTAATACAGTGATTAAACAAAGTCCTTGTTGGAACTTACTGATTCAGCAACTAGATCCATCTAGAGGCCGAACAAAAATTTATTGACAACAAGATACTTCATATCTAATGTATACCCGTTGAAATAGTATAGCTTGCTTGACAGATAGCTGGAGTCGTATTTAATTTTCTTGGCTCAAAAACCTCTTTAATTGACTCAACTGCAAAAATAGAGAAACATTCTAACAACAACTCATTGAGGAAAATATAAATCAAACAAAGAAAATAATATTTGATATTCAAGAGGCCGTAACGATAATAATTGCTTTTGAGTTTTGATTAAATCAGAGGTTGAGTTTGGTAATACATTATGCAGTCACTACTTTTAGTGCTACTAACCAATAGGAATAGAAAATTGAACACTCCCGGTACCAGCATGACTACCCAGTGGCCATACCATTTAGCCAAGTTCTTGGCTATCTGACAGGTAAGTAACAACAAGTAATGTCGTGGATTTATCTTTGTAAAAGCAATCAAGATATCGGTATATGAAAATGGAACCTATTTTATTAGTAGGTATAATGAAAGGTTTGTCCTTTGTACTTTAAAGGTCCTTTTGTTTCTTTAAATTGATGAATATACCTTTATAAAGTCAACACAAATACTTTATTTTCAATCACATTTAACAAACTAGAAAAAGAGAACTTCGCTAGAGTGTGATAGACATTCTCTTTTTTATTTACACACATGCAATTTCCATCAAGACAACAGAACCTATATGGTACTTCGCACAAATCCTTATACCTTACCTAACAAGTTTTTTGGTAAAAATAAAATTATCATGTAGATTTCTGCAAATAAAAGAAAAAAAATGGTATTTTCTGATAAATATAATATTAGTCAGGGGCACTTTTGTGAAAACAGCTCAATTTGGGACTCAGCTTTACTGGTAACTAGGAAATACACACAAAACTAAGAAGAAAGAATAACAAAGCACACCTCTCCCTTTAACAAATAAGCAAA
Organism: Rhynchospora tenuis; assembly: GCA_027725995.1. Taxonomy (NCBI): domain Eukaryota; kingdom Viridiplantae; phylum Streptophyta; class Magnoliopsida; order Poales; family Cyperaceae; genus Rhynchospora; species Rhynchospora tenuis. Next base: position 153,828,283 of record CM050888.1, on the reverse strand, counting down.
ATACAAACAGAACAGACTACCAACATTCCATGAGTCTAAGCTTTACAAAATGCAAGGATAGGTTGTATATTAGACACAAATCACCAATCTAACAAAACTTTTATTCTAGTACTAAAAGCATTAATATAGAGGTAAATAATAGAGAGGCCATAATAGAAGATTCAAATAGCGCACAAAGAACTAACTGTTCTTCAGGATCTGGCATTGGTAGTCTTTATTGATTAAATTCACCAATTCCGTCACTAATAATTCAGTGAATGCTCCATTAACATCCCAATTGTGTTTCTGCAGTGCATTCTGGTACACCCTAACATCTATCTCCTGCAAATCCTGTTAGAAATTTAAAAATGTGTGAGCGGGACAGTGTTATGGAAAACAAATATCAAGAATAAGAAAAATTATTTTAAAATTAGTTTTCGAAAGGCCGAGATCTTTCTCGATCACTCAGCTATATATAAGGTTTTCCAGAAAGTCCTATGTTCTTAATCTGATGGTTTGCGGATCCTGTGCTAACATGAAAACAAAGCTTCTCAAGTAAATGGAACACTTCGAGCTTTTCAAAGAAAAATTAATATATTACTAATGCCAACAAGATTTGAGATACTACAGGTGCAAGCAGCAGTGATTTAATTCGCCTCCGGCGTTTCATTTGCTTCAGTGGTTTCACCATGGCTACCTCCTCTTCCTGATTTTGTGGTACTTTCCTACTAATCATCCTGAAAATTAAACAAACTATCAATTAAAACTTGCATAAAACCAAACTGCCCACATATAGAGGGAATTTGGATATGGGTATTCAATAAATTTCAGATTAACAACCTTCCTAGATCTTTGAACAATTTCTTTCAGATTGCTAATGAAGTGCATGATAGCTATTTAACAGTTTTCAGATTGATAGCGCAGCAGTCTTCTGGACGTGTTGGTTATAACACAATGAGGTATGCTTCAAAGGGGCCAGCCAGGCCTCGATCTATTAGAACATATGCTAAGAAAATCAAGTCTTTGTTGATTAGTGGTCAGGACTCTGGCCACAGAAGAACAAGGACCAGGTGTGCGAGATGGTGGATACTGAAGTCCTGCCAATGCGCAGTTTGAAGAAGTCTTTGTTGATGTAGTGATCTGATTCTATTCTTCTTTTATAGTGGGTACTGTTGTGGTCTTGTGGACTTGTTCTGTAATTCAAATTTTTTATATTGTGTGGTTGTAATAAACATGTGGGTTTTAGCGTATAGATAGCAAAGAAGGCATCAGCACAAAGAGATGAACAATACTGGTGCTGTTAAATGGGAATAAAAATTTAGGGGTTTACAGGGTATTGTTCAAAAATTTAGGATTTTTGAACAGAAACATTTCATTATTGCTGATTTCTTAATACATGAGCTCCTCTACTAAGTTCCAAAAAAATAATAATAATAATAATAAATAAATAAATAAAACCGAACTGCCTAGAAAGGAAATCGGTTACTCTTTTGTTTTGCTAGAAAGGAAATCATGCAGTTAACATTTATTCTTTTTCTTCCTTTGCTACTTCGGTTCCTTTTTGTTAACGGTAAATTGACCCAGTTTGGAGTTTTTTTTACCTCGAATTTCTTTAATAATATTGGAAAATATGGTTATGAATTAAAAAAAAAAAAAATTAAACAGAAAAGGAGATACTTGTGATCCTGACCCGTTCAGAAAAAAAATACTGGTAATTAGATATATTTCGATTCAAATGTCCACAATCTGAGAAAATAAAATATATAAATATTCTTGGCCCTTCTAATTCTCGAACTCATGAAGAGACAATAAGAAGATACATAAACTACGAGAAAAAGAGAAATTTTCTGACCTTCAGCATGGTATCTCCTAGTGGAACAAGCCTCAGGCTCAGGGACTGTTTGTAAGAGAGAAATGTACTTATTTTTCCTTTTTTGTCTTTTTCATTTTGATCCACTGGCCACTGCACAGAGAGAACGACAGTGATTGACAGTGAACGAGCGGCGCGTGACAAGCTCAATGATGATGCCACGTAAGTGCCAGGAGAAATTCGACGGTCAGGATGCACCTCTGAAGAGGGAACAGTAACATAAACAATTAAACATTAATTACCTCGCGCGTTTTTTAATTTAAGAAGGAAACGGATGTAGACTTTCCAAAGAGAAAACTCAAGACTCGACAATCGAGACCTGACAGGAGATCTCTGTGGATCCGGTTTAGTCAGAATGGACTCCATTCTCAATGGAGACTTGTGGGTTCAGCAGATTCTTTATGGCGCAATCCATGTCCACGATTATAGCTCTGAGCCTCTGAAGCGCTTTTGTTTTTCTTTATGTATCTTTTGTTATCTAGTGTTGTATCTTGTTCTCTTCTAACTTTTTTTGTTAAACTTTTGTGTGACCTTTTTAGGAGCATTGATTTGTTACTCTAGCGGACTTTCAAACTAAAAGCGTCAACTATTAGACGAAAAGGATCAATTGTTACAATTACAAATTATAAGATATCAAACTATGTATGAAAAAAAAAAGGAATCAATCAAAAATGGGTAAACTATATATATTCCATGCACCAAATTCAGGTAAAACATACATGAACGACGTTTTTAACTATAACCACCTTTTTACGCTGTAAGACCAACGAAGCATGTACAACAGTACAAGGATCAGCATCAGTAAAATAATAATAAAAACAATGTCTACAAATTATCAAACAAATTTCTCACAGCACCAACAAGAAGAAACGCTTGAACAACACAACATTGAATTGCATCACTTACATTACACCAGAACCTCCTAAAAGCTCAAGGGTCCAATTTACTATAGCTTACTATGTTAGAAACAAACATACCGAATTTGGACTATTTTACGTAAAAGAGACTTGAAAAAAAAAAAAATACCCAAACGGCGAAGCGTAACACGAGTTATACGAAAATGTAGGAAGTATTGAAGTTCGAATAAGATAACTAGCAATGAATTCGGAATACAAATAATCTACCGCAGTTTTTATTAATTTCTAATTACGGATAATCGCATGATCAATAGACTATAAAGTCAAATAAAACTTGAAAATAGTCAGTTTCGTCCAGAATTTTTTCCAATGAAGTTCGGGATGTTTGCTCCTGCTGCCAATGTCTTTACTAATTACTATTACTTGGAATTAAAGAAGTTAAAGAAACTTCATTATTTATGAAGTTCCTGAAAATAGTTGCTTTAATCATCAAATTAGATATCCAAAAAAGACATCAAGTGGAAAGCAACAAAAATGACCACAATTATCAGGTGCTTTTACGATGCAATTTTAATTGTAGAACAAAATCTACAAGGTAACCGTATTGGCCGATCGCTTAAAGCACCATTTACTTCCTACTCTGAATCCTAACTACCAATCCTAAGAGTGAAAGTATACAAAAAGGAGAAAATGGCAAATTACAGCCTAATTTACAACTCAACATGGCGTAAATGCACTAACAGCCTTCTACCCTTCAAAAAAAAAAAAGTCCCCCTCTCTCAGAATCGAAAAAAAAAATTGAAAAGAAAAAAAAAAATGGGAAAACTTACAAAGGTTAAGAGGCTTGCTCTGGAGACATGAATTGGACCCCAATAAAAACTATCCAAAACTAAACTGAGCTATAATGATCATGTACAAATATCTGGGGGTATTTGTGATGCCAGGATATTCAAGTAGCAATATTTTCAGCATCCCTTAAACAGAGTTCTACTAATATACAAGGTCGCAAGGTGTATCCTTTCTATTTGGCTTCATACCAGCTCTTTGCACATTTGGCATCCACCACGAGATCCACATCCAAAATATTGACCCCATTAAAGGGTTTTGACATGCATTCAACAACTATAGATCTTGCCTCCTCTGCTGATTCAGTGGGCCCTTCTAGTATCACTTCATCATGCACCTGGTTCACAAGTCAAACTGAATATTCTCAGCTTCATTGTGACCTTGAATATGATAACAGAAGGAAAGATTTTTTTTTTTAAAAAAATAAGGTAATACCAAATGGGAATACATCCTACTTACTATTTCTTCTAATTAAATATCTAATTAAATGTCATCAATAACACAAATTAGGTTTAACCTGGAGTAGAAGTCGCCAGCCTAACTCTTTTAGACGAGAGTTTGCATTTATCTCGAGCATGGCGCACATAGCAACATCAGCTGCACTACCCTGTTATCATATGGTTGATTAAACTTGTTTAATGTTTTTTCCAGAACAAATTAATTGAGAATGTTATCGGATTAAATATAAATCTTAAAAGGGATCATAAACTATTAAATGTAAAAATGAGGAGAGAACTAATCTGAAGGAAAGATGAAGACCAAAGTGGTGAATTGGTGATTGATTACCTGCACAGGGGTATTAATGGCAGCACGATCAATGTGGCCTCTCTGACTACCAGTCAGGTTATCTATTTTTGGGAAATGACGTTCACGTCCAAGTAGAGTCCTGACAAAGCCTTCCTCCCTTGCAAGCATCTTTTGTTCTTTTTGCCACATTTTAACTTCACTCCTTCCTTTGTACCATCTTTTAAGTGTGTCCTTTGCTTCTTCGATGGAAACCTAACCACCATAAAGCTTATTTTTTATATATTTTCTTCCAGGCTATGTATATTGATCCTACTATGAGAAATGTAAAGATTATGCCTCAAAACCACTCTCCATAGGCAGAGTGATATAATCAATTTATCTTTCAAAACAGTAATAAGAGCATAGTCACAATAACTAAGATATTCTAGAGATGAACCTTCCAATCTTGAGCAAGACCCATGGCTGTCTTTCCATATGCTAGTGAGAAATTAAGCATTTTGGCCTTCCTCCTTTCAGCACCATAAACATCCTATAAAAATTATAAATGAAAAAAAAATTCTTTAGATGCATAAATACAAAACAAAAAATACCTTTATAAAGTGAACAAGCAAATACCTTCAGCAATGGAAGAGGTGGTTTGTCTTCACCAGGATGAGGTTTCCATTCAAGTAGCACCTTATTTTCTTTAACAGCCTTGCTGATATAATCATACATATTCATAGCTGTCCTCGAATGGAAATCCCCACCATCCTTAAATGCCTTCAACATGCTCTTGCAACCTGTTAGGTGTGCTAATATCCTAAGTTCCAGCTGGGATGGAACAGTAATGCCTTAGTGTTTTCTTTCAATTACTTGCAATAACATTTACATACAAAACAGTGACAATGAATAGAAATTCATGATCTGTACCTGCCCATAATCAGCTACGATAAGTGAATTGCCAGGTTCCGCAACAAAGGCCTGACGAATCTTGTACCGGTCCTTCTCCAGTGCAGGTTGATTCTAGGACACCAAATAACCAAACACTATATATATTAACAAAGTGCATCATGCACATGCTTAGAAATAATGAAAAGCTCGACAAAGCTATCAAAGAAATGCAAAATAGTGGAAAAAAAACCTGCAAGTTGGGTGTCCTCGAAGACAAGCGTCCAGTTTCAGTATTGATGTTCAGAGAACAATGAATTCGCCCTTTCTTACAAGATATTTGATTTTCCTAACAAATATAAGAAAGAGATTCAATTTGGTGCCTACTTCTAAACCAGCCTACTCCTAACCATATCCAAACATGTAGAGATCTACTCAAACTGAAATAGTTCATAACTTCTAGTAAACAAACAGACCTGTAGAGGGCGAATGAAGTTCGAAAGGAGTGAATCAATGGAGCAAATCTCACAAAGAGCTGCTATAGCAATACATGCTTCCTTCCCCTCCTCCCCTCCCCCAAATGCATCGAATGCTGTCCCATACCCCACCTTATCTAAAAGCTCCTCTGAATCACCGTTTTCTCCATAAATTATCTCTGAAGGTATTTTTCCAGCCAACACCTTCAAAGCATCAGCACTGACAGAAGGCCAGCCCTTGGAAGTGTGAATCTCGGTTGACAATGTGCCTTCACCAATCTTCCTCAGTGTAATGGTCCTATGTTTGGTCAGTTTCTTCTTACCTTCTTTGATATCGGGCTCGCTATTTAACACCTTGAAGTTCCTTTCTTCAGGTAAACATTCATTGTGGTCTTGACTGTTTCAAAAGAGAAAGTGCTCCATGAGTAAGTTAAATATAAAATGAACTATAGCAAATTGTTTCTAATCTGTACTTGTATTTAAGGAAAGAATAGGAGAAGAGAAAGCAGAGAAATAGAAGTAGAATATCAGTCAACAAAGATAAGTTCCTCTCTTTGATTTGACACAAGCACACATACACAGAGCGACTTAATAACCCATATGCAGAACAGAAGCACTATTACTAGAGTGAAATATTTAAATTTATGATGATGGAAATAATCCCAAATTGATTCTGTTTGTACTTCCTTTTGAGATGCTTATAGCTCTATGCAGTATCGTCTTTTTTCTGTGTTAACTGAAAGTAAATATGGAAAATTAACTCAAGAAAAGTTAATATAAATAAATAGAATCCATTAAGTTCTGTCTTTTTTCGCCTCTTCTATTGTCTTGTAGCTCCCCACTTTCCTTCCAAACAGTATTATGAGTAACATGGCAGCTAATAAAGTGGCAAAAGTGAGATCCAAACCTGTTTAGTGCGCCACCAAACAAAAGTTGCTGTACTTGGGGATCACTCCCAACATTCATGTACTTCGCATCAGCGCAGTACTTTGAAGCCCACCTGCGAAATTTATCCCCAGCTATTCTTTGCTCAGCAATTGCGATTTTTTCTATCTCCTTGAGGTGAGAACGATTCACATACATTCCCTCCCTTTCCATCTGTACAAGCAACTCCCCAAACGGGCGCCACAACTTCTGGTAGAACTCAAACATGTTGCCATACTCTTTACCACAACACACCCAATCCCTTGCCTCAAGCTTCTTCTTAAGGCTCTTAAAAAGCCTACCAGTGCTTATTGAATCCAGTGCAGAGTAACAGATCCAAAGATCTCTATCCTCTCTCTGTAGAATCTCAACTGCATCAACAGTTGTTATTCTCCCCTCCTTTCCATCTTTTCGCAGTTTGTACCTACTAAAAATGGATTTCATCGATGCCTTGGCAATATTTAAGTAGTCATCCTCTGTGAAGCTAGATGTAGTTTGCTTGCCTATGGGTTGGGGCGTATTGTGTAGTTTCGGGAAGCCTAGCTCATTGGATTTGCCAGAATATGATGACATAGCACAGTCCATCCCAGTGGTTTTGCTAGAGCTTGATGCAACTGCACGACCAGGTTTACCATCCATGACCTCCTTATTAGAGGTGAGTGCCTCAAGGGAATAGCCACCATCAACTCTTCTGTTAGAGTCCCAAAGCCTGGCCATATGCATGGTATCAGCATGAAAACCAGCAAGCTTGATGCCATAATTCTGTATGATGTGGCCATCGAAACTATAGTTGTGCCAGACCTACAATTAAAGAAGAACGAGAGATCAGAAAATACTCTCAGTGATGATCCAACTTCATGTTTTAAACAAAATATTGGAATAAGCACATGCAAAATACTGAATAAATTAAAAACAAAATCCTTTGGGGAAGTTAAACCTCTATTAACATTTCATTTCCTGCTTAAAATGGATTACTTTTACTCTACACACTAAGATAAAAAAGTTTACTCACAATAGAATATAGCCCATTCATCAAGTACCCAGCAAAAAGAGTACCTTATTTTCAAAGTGCCTGAAGCCCTGAATCAATGTTTTCAAGGCTTTCAGTATTTACACAAGAAACTAAGAAAAGCAAAAAAATTTCGTACTTTTTTTATTGATTTATCCTCAAAAAAGGGAGCAAATTCCATCAACAGATTCTTTGCACCACTTGTACATCCTTCACCATCTAGTACATCAACCCAGATACAACACTTGCCATCTCCAAAATCTGCTTTTCTCTCACCATCAAAAGAATGGATACTAAAGGATATGATCTCACCATGATCAACCCGGGTCTCTTTCTTCAAATCTACTTTAGTTACCTGTAGTAAAAAAGCCACATTTCATAAGCTTCATGGTGAATGACACAACTATGGTTTATGGGTGGTTGGTCAATGATGTGTTGGATGCTGAACCTTTGATTCTTTCTTTTTTCTCTCTGAAATAGTGGTAAACCCACCAGCTTCCTTAAAAACTAAAGAAACTTAATGGTACCACATCCACATACCAGCAGGCTGACAAACAATTGCTTATGCAAGTGAACTAAAACTAAGTATTTCAATGGTACCACATCATTTGATACTTCCCAGTTTCTTGGTACCAAATTTAGAGCTGGTACAGATGCGGGTTTGGGTGTCCTGATACCAACTTAGCATAGTGTTATATGCGATTTGATTTACTGTTTTTTTGTAGGTTTAATGGTAGCGTAAAACTCACATTCTTAAATTTAAAATGAAAACCAATGATCCCCATATTAAATCATAAATTTTTCAACAATGACATTCTCATATCAAAATAAGGACAGCAGAAGTTATACGAAATAAATAATAGAATTGATTTTAGGGTGGAGCTTAATCAGACAATAGATAGAGAAAATTGTGAAATCTAAAACGAACTGAGAATTCAGATCAGTACCAATATCTGCTGAACAGTACAAGAGCCACAAAAATACTTACTAAGAATGTAAAGCTAAATGAAACTGAGGAATCTACAACAATTTTAAATACCAGTATTTGACTTTATAAAATAAATATAATAGAACTCTACTGACAAAATAAAGATGAAAGAGTGTTGACTCGCCTCTGTGTCACAAGCATGAACAAAATTCCTATAATCTGTTCTGAGCTTCCAGACCACCTGCTTAGCAGTCTCAATGCTATTAACCACCAAAATTTTATCGTACACACAAAGCAGATTTGCTCGTAACTGCTCCTGCCTTCTTTGCTCCTGCAACTTCCTATGCAGCAGGGCCTTCTCCTCTGGATTCTCAGGAGGTATCTTAGATGCCTCTTCAACTTGAAGCACATCAGATTTATCCTTGGGATTATAAATTTTGGTTTCTAAACACATCTCGTTGTGCTCGTCTGGTGGACATTTTGAGGGCTCTGACGTAGCAATGTTACTTGAACTTTGTACAGAATCAAAATTATTACCGCTACTATCAGGATTTATCAGGGGTTTGGGGACTCCCTTTTGCTCTTCTTTCCGTTTCACATAGTCAGCTTTTAGCCTTTGTCTCTCTTCTATGTCTTTCCTAATCTCCAGAAGAGAAATTTCGTGATTATAGTCAGTTTCTTTATAATCCTCATGTAACCTGCATTACAGAAGGCAGTTAAGTAAATCTCAACAAAATCTGAAGGAATATGTGATTGAATTCTTTCAATAGGAAATTTATATCATTGGGGGAGGGAAAGAGCTATAATTTGCACAATATATAAATAAACATGAAGTTACCAATGGACAGACATACATATACATAACAATACGAAAAACAGAAAGCAACTCAACTTCAAAATAAAAGCATATAATAAACCCATTATCGCCTCATATAGAACCACGAGGTACCATCCATAATGTGAGAAAATGCTAGTCCAGACACTTCCTCAACTAACCATCCAAATTTAAAAAAGAAAAAAACTGAATTATATATACGGTATACCTTCTCATAGGTTCATCAGATTCGTAATCGCTACCATAAAGACACTCCTCAAATTCTGCTGCAGCTGCATTACAGAAAAATTCCTTCCTCAGCATGATATTGTATGGCAGAGAAATTCGCCCCGCACATACTCTCTCCAAGGTAGAATCACGAATTTTGTACAGCCGTGATTTCTTAATTTCATCTCGAGGTAGCCGATGAAAGGTAGAATTAAGAGCAGCCAATGCTTTATCTATTTCATCTTGCGTCATCCATTGACTTGAGCATGCAACCTCTGGTTGTCTGAAGGTAGGAACTCCCTGCCTGCATTTTCCAGGATAGTTAAAAGCTATGGCTACTAAAACAAAATTCATCCAACTACAAACCAAAACTGTATAGCTGACAAAAAAAAAAATTGGAAATAGAACTGACTTTACTTGTAATTGTTAAACACAAAAATACTGAGTTTCTCATAATTTATTTGTCGCAGCAGATTATATCAAAGCAACAAACTATTCATATTCAAGCCAAAAAGGAGACAACTAAACAAATACCTTTTGAAAAATGTCATGAAAGAAATTATTTTTAAAAAAATAGCTCTTGCGCAAGAAAGAAATAAATTCAGGCATATGTTGCAAAACTGCCATCTAATAGAGTTTCTTTGGGCTTAATCAAAACTATTACAATAAAAAGGCAGCATCAAAAAGTTTTAAGTACAATACTGAACCCACTGGTTTCAATTGAAATAAAAGGACAACCAAAGATACAAGCACGATCAACACTTTTTTTTTTTTTTTGAAAAAAGTGGGTTTACCCACCACTTTCCATTAAACTGAAAAGCAAAGTAGCAATTACAACAAAATCTAACAGAAACAAACTCGGCACTGGTACCAACCCCTCTGTACCAGTGCCCCCACGATCAACACTTTGACCCAATAAACATACTTCTCTGAAACAATTAAACAAAGATTGGCTCTATAGTAAGAATCGAATACTTTGTACAGTAGTACTACCTCCTACTATCCAAGAAGGGATAAGCGCACGGCGACCAAGTACAAAGAGACCTTCGGACCTGAGAGAAGAGGAGTCGAGAGAGAGAACAAGGCGCTGACAGGCGGGTCCCACTTCTTACACTCAACGCCATGGCCAAGGAGGCGGAGCTGATCGCTTACAAGGCCATAAAAGCGCGCCAAATGGAGGCTACTAACACTGAAGCAAGGAAGGAAGGAAGGAGAAGAAGCAAACCTCGCTCGCGCCTTTTGCGAAGAGGCGGGAAATCAATGGATGGTCCACTAAAATGCGTGGGAAATGAGAAGAGAACCCTAATTATTGGAATTAGTTGTAGAGAGAGAGAGAGAGAGAGTGACAGTGAGAGGAGGTTTTCTAATTCTTCGTTGAGAAAAAGGGGGAAGTGGAGTAAGAGAAGAAACAAGGGTTTTACGGTTGGACCGGTTTAGGTATATGAGCCTGAACGAGAATCTATGTGTGGGGTCCATGGGGAAGTGGGTGATGGTGTAGTGGAACAGTTGTAGGGAGTTTACTGGGGGAGAGGGTTTAAGGTTGGAGACTGGAGTGGTCCTGTGATGAGGACCGGTTTAGTTATGTGAGCCTGGAGAAGAATCTATGTGTGGGGTCCATGGGGAAGTGGCTGATAAATAGTGGAACGGTTGTAGGGAGTTTACTGGGTCAGAGGGTTTAAGGTTGGAGACTGGAGTGGTCCTGTGATGGGGACCGGTTTGCACGGAAACTCTGTCGGCGACTTGGCGTCCAGTAGGCAGTAGTGTTAAGAGTATGCTTTTTAGGGGGCGTATATGAAAAGCGTGTATTTATGAGGGTTCTATTTGTAATTAGGCATAAGTTTTATTGTTTTATAATCACACTAAGAAAAATGCCAAATTGTGGCACTTCATTAGTACATTTTCTGTTTTTGTTGGTGTTTCTTGTGCAAAATTAAGAATTATATTAAATGAAATTTTATGAAAACTGGAATCTGATTTGCGCTTGATGAGAATATATGGTTGACACATGACATGATATGTGTGTGGATGGATAGTGAGCAATCGGAAAGCCAAAATATCCCATGACAATTGACAAAGAGCTTTTTGTCAAAAAAAAAAATTATCAAATTTTTTTTTTTAATATGAGGATTCTAAAATTTGCATTCGGTAATTTTTTTAGTGTGGATATGACAACAAATTAGTACTTTGATAAAATATGCAAGAAAAAAATTGTATTGATTTTAAGCATTAATTTGTTGGTAATAGCAGAGCACTTAGTTTTAGTCAGTCTAATACTAAAGCAGTAAAGCAATAAAAACCTCAAGCAAGCTCAATTCTTATATGGTTCACATTGCATACAATTTTGTTAATTTTAATTATTTATATTTCCAAACACATCGAAAAGTATATTAATACAATATAATAGTTCATACTTGATCTGCATTTTATGCACAGTGACATTATACATAGTATACAGAGTCTGCCTTAGAAATAAATTTACACCGAGTTGGCACTTATAACATGCCAAAATTAGTAATAATATATTCATATACCTGGTTTAACTTTTAGAAAATTGAAATCTTGCAACGGGTTATGACGATTCCACTGACAAAATAATTTTATACATTTTTAAAGTATAAATACTATATTACTGTATGCGGCTATGCCTACTGTATGACAGCAGCAACTTCCAAAATTATATGCATCTGGCTGTTTCAGAATCTTAGTCAAATTCTTGCCTTTTTCAAAATTTTCGTACAATTGTATACGCTACTTACGCTTGTCAAATTTCGAAATATCACTGTATGATACTTGATGATGTTTTTAAATTTTGCCAAACTCATAAGGAAATTGAAATTTGAATGCATCCGCATGAGTGCATTAACAACAGTCATGTTTTGCAAGCAATAATTTCAGATTGTGCAGTGGTTCCCAAATGAAATTGTACCTTTTAACTGAATTAATTAATTACCAAGTGGCAGCCTCTGCCAATGTATCGAAAAAAAAACACTTCAGTTTTGTAGAGAAAAAAATATATTTTTTTGGACAGAATAATAATGTGCAGGAATAATATATTTTTTTTTTGTAGAGAGTAATAATGTGCAGGAGCTCGTGTTGAACAATATTTAAAAGGATTAAACACTAAAAACATTAACAATTTGTTGCAAAGCAATGCTAAGAGTAGCTTACCGGTTCTTGATTCAAATGCAGCTGGTGCATAGTTAGACATGAACTAGACATAATTATGCACAACAAAATGCTGAGTTTTTTCAGTCTAAAACCCTCCTTAGTAACACTTATCCAAAAAAAAGACTGGAGAAAAAAAAAAAATCAACCATCAGTTCAAGCGGGAAATAATCACACTCATAGCTATACATCACACCCTAGTCACAACAACAAAAAAAACTCCTTCATATAATCATATGCCTAGATATTTAAAATGTAACAAGTGGAAATAACTAATTTAGTTCAATGCGAAGGCACCGGATACAAATTGCCACGGCACATGCATCGGTAAACCATCGGGCACGGTTCGGCAATGGAGCACTTGAAACTCACCATGACTCTGTTACAGGGAGAACAAGAGCCACATGCATGCGAGCAGTCCGGTACCCTTGATCCAGTGGCATGAACTTCTTTTAGTTCTTCGATATCAGTCCCGGTACCAGTATCCTACAAAACAAAAATGTTATTATTTATCATTCAATAAAATCATCTAAACTTCTATAAAAAAAAATGTACTCTAGAAATTGGTCAAATAATAACAAGATAATGTTGGTTTAGTTATATTTTTTAAAATGGTACCAGGGTTCTAATTTTTCAAGTAATGTACTAAAACTTTCAAATATTCTACCTCAGAAGCAACTTGATGTTTTTGTTCCAGCCTTAAACTACCTTGGCCATCAGTACCTGAGTATCAAAGAATAATTAGCACAATCAGTATCAACTGGCACTTTGTTATCAATAAATACCCATGGAGTACCTTAAAATTAGGAAAGTGCTAAATTGCTTGAACTTACTAGGCATTGATCTAAGCCCCTCACTCAATGTAGAAAGCAACAAAATAGCAACCACTAATGACACCTCCGCATGAACTCTGTTGCAATCCTTCCTCTTCATTATTCTAAGAAAATTTTTTGTTCCTATATTGAGCCAAAAGTGGGGAGAGATGGAGATGAAAGGAACAGAAAATTGATAAGGACTGGTGGTTGCAGAAGGTGGGAGTTTGAGTAAATATTTTGTTTCTTAAATAGTAAAATTTCATGAAGGGAAATAATAATAAATGAACGGCCGAGGATCTTTGATTTGCATCACATGATCCTTGGAGCAAATATTCACATGAATTCTTGTGCCCCAATCCCCTTGATCAGAATAGCAGAGCAGAAGTAAGGTTAAAACAAGTGAATTGAATAATGAGGTACTTGGGCTTAGGTGAATAGAGAGCATTGCAGGGTCTTAATTTAATGTGGATTTTCCAATGGGAAAAAATGAAATGCATTGAAAACTTGAAATATGACAGGTTCAATTCATTGTTTATGATGAAGCCATACCTGATATCTCCCATAAGTTGGGAGGATAAAATCGTTTTTAATTATTTTATTTTTAGGCCGTCCGATTGAAATCAAATTGTTCATATCTGCAGTTTAGCTTTAATTATAACTTTATAAGGACGAAATTAATATGATCCAAATCATTTGTTATAAAATATAACCATAAGTATGTATTTAGCTGTCCAAGTGGACCAACAATTAATTCTGCATAATGATACACAGCATGTATGATGTATCTAATTTTTCATTAGTGAGCTCAATTACATAATGATGATATATTGCGTGCATTTAATAATTTTGATTAAGGATAAGAGCAACAATTCTTTGTAGAAGTTAAAAATAAAAAAAATAAAGAAGCATTTCCAAATAAGTTGTTGAATTTGCAAATGAAAAAATTATTTCATTTGTTTTATCCATTTAAATATCGGTTTGACTGTTTGAGTAATGCGAGGGTGTGGTGGGATTTCTGCTAATGTTTTAAATGAAGCACATTGATTTGGTGGCGGAGCTTTCAATGTCTCCGCTTGGGCTTTTAATGCCATTTATTGCCCGGAGAATGTACTCCTTACATATAAAAATGAGATGTTCTCATTTTGAAAAAAAAAAAAAAAAATTGGAGTGTTTTGGTTCCAGATTTATTTCCATTTTCTAATGTTTCATTATTCAAATTATAAATATTTAAATATATAGTATATGGTCAAACTTCATATTAATCTCATCCCCAGTATTTTCATCTGTTCAATTCTTCTCTTGATTGGATGGATTTCTATGTTACTTTTTTTTTTATTTAAAGCAGTCGTTTCTGACAAGTATAAAATGTAAAAAAAGCCTTGAAATAATATGACAATTTTCTATTTTTATGCAGAAATCATCACGCAATTTATTATTTTTGTTATTCTACATAATTTTAGTATATATATTTCAGAAAAAAAATTATTGTGGCCCAAAATTTTTATAGAATTTTTTATTTTTAAAAAAAATGCTTGGCCTATGTTTAATTTAATATTGTCATTTTTTATTTGGAAGACGTAGATGAAGAACCAAGTGATTTCAGCCAGGACAAAGAAGGCCAAACCCTTTCAACAACACATTGATTTTTTGTATTTTTGTCTGAATTTTTTTCAAAGTGTAAGCGTCTAAGCGCAAACTTGTTGTTGGGCGTTTGCATCTTGTACCAAATCAGTGTGCTCACTGCTCAGTATAAAATAAAACCTCTATGGCGCACCAATATATGAATGAGTCATCAGATTTTTTCGGATGCAATTAAAATTTATCAGTAATGACCTCAGTAATGAGTAATTATAGCTCATTTAAAGCAACATGACCACATCGCATGCAATTAAAACTTATCACTTCTAATTATAATATCATTATTGATGTCAAGAACGCTTAGAAATGTGTTCAGAGTAAACCAAATTGTATTTGTAAATTATTTAGTCAAGTTGCGCTTGGAATATGTCCTTGTCATATACTGGAAGAGTACAATTATAAATAATCAACAGTTTAGAGTGGCCATCTCATATTGCGAGATATAGTCGTTTCAGTTCGAAGGCATCAATAAAAGCAATATATCTAATAACAAGTTGTTAATTTAAAATAGAACAAAATTGTATTGTAGAGTCAGGTGCTAAGTTTGATCGCATGTAATGAATGATTCAGGAGACCAACCCATGTTAATTGTTTATTAATACCATGGTGTAGAAAAAATGAGGAGTATCTAAGGCGGCCTCCGTTGCCCTTTTAATTTGGATAATTCTTACTCGCCTTCGATATAATTGTGTAACTCAGTAGACGTTTGGGCCGAAGCAGGAGAATTCGTGGGCTGCATTGGGCTTATCTTTTCTTTCTAACCATTATCATAACAAAAATGTATTATTAAAATGTCAATGAAATTATTATCACAACCGGATCCGTGGCGCAATGGTAGCGCGTCTGACTCCAGATCAGAAGGTTGCGTGTTCGATTCACGTCGGGTTCAAAACCCCGAACCATCCGGATCATTTTTTTTTTCTCTGCCCCCCCCCCCCCCGTTTTTTCTTTTTCTTCATTTTTATGTATAAAGAGCCTTTTATTTTCTTTAAACAGAAATTCAATCTGGAAATAACACCTACTACCTCTACAAGTTAATCAGCGACCGCTAAACGTGGTACGGGAAACAGCAGCTGCTCCAGATGGTACCGGTACTGGTATGAACAGTACCAGCAGCAGCAGCTTGATGGTCTTGTCCGTGAGAGAGCAGCAATTAAAAAGATCACAATCGGTGCAGGTGAGTAACGAGTTCTCACTTCTCACTAATTAAAGAGATGAAGAGAGACGACCTCTCAAACCTTTTTTCTTTTTGGTTGCTAATTTTTTCCCTACTTTCTGCAGTAATTGCAAGATATACCTTTTGAATTATTCTGAACATAATAATAGAAACAATATTAAATTTTCTTTCAAAATGACAAGATGAGTGTGCATGTATAAGATTTGTATGCACTAAAAAAAATTGGATGTGAATTAGAAATTCCCTATTTTATGTTTCTGAGATTAGCTTTTTTCTAACACTAAAATGAACAGATGGTACAAAATTGGAGCCAAATTAAAATTACTAATTCAGAATCATCCAATTGAAATCTCAGTTGTGCGAGTACAAAAAATAAGACTCCAGATTAACATGACACAAACCATGATAAAGCCGCATAATGAACAAGAAGACGTAGCATATGAATATATGGAGCCAAACAATATCGTTTATTGGCAACAGTTGACAAGATTTCCTATGTGTATCAATAAAATATTTACATGAAGGAACTTCCATGACACAATAAACAAGGAAAAAAAAAACAAGTAAGCTAACACAAAAGAACCACGATAAGAAAGCAAGAATTTACATCCTCTCTAGGCCAATTTAAGGAACTAAAATCAAATAATATCCAAACAAAAGAAGACTATATTATGTAATCCTTTTAGTATGTACCATAAGAAAACAAAATCTTTTCTGCATAATGTCGTTGAAAGACATCTTTCTGTCCTTTAAAAGTTCAATTCCAAAGAAGATACTTCTTTCTGTATTTTGGCTTCACGTCATCTTCCTGATTAAAGAAAATTAACAAAATTCAGTACTGAGCCTTTACATCTTTAAAAGCATGTTCAACAGAAAACTAGAAGCAAACCATAACTTTTTTTAATAAGCCCTCTTCTCCAAGGACCATTGTTAATGGAATTAATTATTCATTGTTGGATCACAACTGAACAAAACTGTAATTCTAAAACTTAAAAAATAGAACTCAAGATACATTTGTGCATCTATAAGAGGTCTACAGATATATAGTATACATATATTCAACTTGAACAGAATAGAATTAAGTTTAAGATTCTAAAATTTGGGACATAAGTAGCATAACAACTAACCCAGACTGAGTGTAGATAAACATGTGATTTGGCTTTAGATGGGTCATGATGTTCAGCACCTTTGCTCCAGTCATAACAAACCTGTATTATTTATTGCATTGTTATTTACATGCCATCATGTCATCAGTAAAATGTTGAGCCAGTGAAAATTGAAGTTCTGAGGTTAAACTTACAGCATAGGCAAAAAGTGTACCATCTGCACTAAAAGCACTGCATGGAATAGGAGCAGGATACTCAGGGAAACTCTACGATGCACACAAAAAAGCATGTAAATACATTGCTATGAGTACAAAGGGCTAATGGAGAAGATATGAGATACTAAACAAACAGAACAATTGTTTACAGGCATGAGACATAAATGTCCAAATTGCAAGCTGCAAGCAAGTTGTCAATTTTAGCTAGGAAGTTGGTATAAACAAAAAATCAAATTTAATGGACTACAAAAAACATCCATTAAAATTTGTAAAACGACCTTTCTCTTTTTTAAAACAAACCAAGCATGGCATAAAATTGTTATACAAGATAATTAGATTTGGAAAAATGTTGCATCAAAATAAAGAAAAAGAAAAAAAAAATTAAGCATTAACAGACCTTCAGTCTTTGTTTATTGTCCTTGTCCCAAAAACTAATAATACCATCAGACCCAGTAGTAGCAAAAGTGTGATGCACCTGTACACCAAATCAAATTATAGAAAGAAAAATAAAGTCTTAAATAGATCACATAATGATACATTCAACGATAACATGCAGAACCTAGACAATTCTACTTTGAAATGAAGTTTTTCTTTTAAGGCCGCCAGGTTCCTAGTAAAAAAGTGCAATTCCACTTGTACAATCGTTACAAAAGATTAAACTTTAAAGAAAGACCGGACAAAGAAAGAAAATCTATAAACTATAATGACAATAGAAAGAAAATAACATGAAATACAAGGATCATACAGGATGAAAGTTTAAAGAGTTGACAGAATAAATGTGGTTGCCAATTCGATGACATTTGAATGTGAAATTCTTTTCCTTTTTTGAGTCATCCAGGTATTCGATGCCAACCCTTCCCTGTATTGACCCAACCTTTCAAAAAAGGAGAACGAAATTAGGGGAACATTGATTCCAGAAGTAAATAAAGGGAGTGTCCTTTTTTTAGAAAGTCTTGCATTACCAGAAAGCCCTGCTTGTCAGGGAATGTGGCAAGGCATCTAGTCTGATGGTTTATAGGGGACTGCATCCTTTTGAATTCTGTCTGTAAATGCAAGGAAGCTAAAATATTCGAGTATGCTCAAAGCAATTTGAAAAATAAGATAGGTGAATTGAAAATCAAAGAGCTCATTGAAATTATGGATTAAGGAAAGAAAAGGTTCAGTGTTCTCTTCTTTTTCCTACAGCTGTTAAACTGATACCACAACAAAACCAAGTTTAATCGTGAAAGAAATTGATATACCAGAAAAAGAAACAATTATGATTTATACTACTATTTTATGACATTCGGTCAAATTACAGCTGTATAACTATAATCTCAGAATGTGACTTCCAGATAGAACAATTAACAAGAGTAAAGGGATAAGTACCTGGGGAAATTCCAAGTTGAAGACAATGAGGTTTTGACCGGCAGTTCCAACAACCATTAGGGGATAATCTACTGCCAAAGCATGGCACTTGTCAGGTAACTGCTGAATATGAACAGGTTGTGGTTGTCTACAGTCCCAGTACCTATTGTTTTATTACAATACAGTTCAAAATTCAAAAAACAAATGTCATGTATATTCAGTAATTACTTGGTAGCACTACCAGGATTATCTAAAAAATTGTATATCCAGTAAATCCTAAGAATAATTCCATATGTTGAAAGAGAAATAATGTCATACAAATCAATGTATTGATGGGAAAATCATTTAAGCTTACTTCCTTTCTAGTTTATTAATGATAATGCCCATTTTTCTCTTATGTAGTTAGAGACAAACAATTATGATAGAGGGTAGTTTGGTCCTTTTTAAGTGAAATAGGTAGGGAGATGTTGCATATGCTGCTATATAGGGATGCCAGTGATTTTGAAGTTAAAAGAGACAAAAAGTGATGAAACCTGAGTGTTCTGTCCCAGCTGCCTGATACAAGGAGATTCATTTGAGGAATAAAGGCAACCTTGTTTACAGGTTCATCATGCATTGCAACAGTTATTGGCTGAACACCTGAAGCAAGGGGCCACATCTTAACTTGCTTATCACACCCACCTGAGAACACTGTCGTGCCGTCACCTGTCCATGCTGAACAAAGCACCTACAGTACAAAAGGATTTTGACTGTGCTTTCCGTAAAAGATCGATCCTTTTTGCAAATGAGATACTTATATTTTATATTCAATCACATGCACAGGATCCATCTCGACCAGTTTGTGATGGAAAAGAGCAGTCTTGTTTAAATGTTAACAATTTTGGTCCCTGATCTAATAGATTTTTTTTTCTTCTATTTGGCTAATTTAGGTTAAAATCTAAAGCAAGTAGACTCATGTGTTACTTCCAATTTTGTTGGAACTAGTTATGAAAACATTTGGTTGAGGAATATATAAAGGTTGGGGTAGTATGGTCATTTATGGTTATTCTGACTCAGTCCTGATAGTTGGGTATATTTGCAGATAGCCCCAAAATGTATCTTGTTATTATTATTGGGTAAAAAGAAAGAATTGTTGTACATCACACACAAAAGGCAAAAAAAAAAAAAAAAAAAGGTCCTCGCAGTACCGGTGCATTATGTGATATGGCGGCCTTGGGTACGCAGCTCCCATTAAGCACCTCCCAGCATCTAACCTATTTCCAATCAATGCTGAATGATAAGTTTTCATAAATTGCAATGTCACAAAAATTTTTTTTCAAAAAGTTCAATCAACGCTAAATAGTAACTTTTTTTTTACTTGTTAAAACCTCTTAGTTGAAATTTTTTAGAGCCTTAGAGGACAGTAACCTGATTATCCCAAGAGGTGGCAACAAGATGATTTGTCGTCGGGCTGAAGCTGAGGCTCGACACAGAGTCACTTGGCGAAGGTAGCACCTAATATTCAATGAACCATGTGATACTGAACCAAATCAAGAATCCAAATGCTAACTTTAATTTAATAATAATTAAGGTTTTCTTTTGTTTTCTTAATAGAATTCCCTAACAGAACAAATACCAATTTTGGGGGCATACTAAAATGCAATTTTTAAACCTGAGGTAAAAAATGCAAGAATATTGTATTAAGTATTAGCTAAGACTAATATAATGCGAGTAAGCTGCAATTTAAAAACCCAAAATTAACAATCTTGTTATTGATAGTAGCTGAATATGGTATAATGATACCTCAGAAGAATTATTGGGATTAGAATTTGTGGATGGGGATGGGGGAGTTGGAGTTGGACTGCGTGAGGGTTTAGCCATTTTGTCCTGTCAAAAACTACAAAATTCAATTGACATAAAAAGGTAAATAGGTAAAATAATTCTTAAATCACGAACAAGAAATGCAGCATATATAATTTTCAAACACATGAACTAATTAAATTCAGCTACTATATCCGTAGTATCTCAAACAGAATAAATAGGCAATCTGGATTCCCAAACAAGTTAAGCTAGACAACTGAGAAAAAGAAAATAAAGATCAAATGTAGAACAAACGTATATAAGAATTTCGAGCATAGGACTTGAATATAGGCGAACAATGCAACCATGCAGATTGAATAAAAATTAAAACGAATTACACAATATCAACTAAACAAGTAGGAGAATTGAATGCAACTACATTTAACCTTTGTGTCAAGAAGAAGCATCTAGAACTTAATACCAAAGCCAAAGATTTATCCCAAAAATGCAAGGTTACAATCTCTGATTTACAAACTTCCAGCAAATTTGCCAAGAATTAAGTAGTGAAGAAAGAAATGCTCAAAGCATCCGAATTCATGACAA
This sequence comes from Rhynchospora tenuis, assembly GCA_027725995.1. Taxonomy (NCBI): domain Eukaryota; kingdom Viridiplantae; phylum Streptophyta; class Magnoliopsida; order Poales; family Cyperaceae; genus Rhynchospora; species Rhynchospora tenuis. The sequence continues at coordinate 153,806,893 of CM050888.1, read as the reverse complement.
AAAACAAAAGAAATGAATCACAAAAGCTAAGCTGGTTAGAAGTAACATACCTTGTGCTTATTTCTTCTAAAAGAGAGAGAGAGAGAGAGAGAGAGTTGTAGGAGTAGAGCAAGATTGCTAGTGCTTGAAAGATTGGTCGTTCTCTTTCTTTTTAAGATGGATCGATCACTCTCAAGATTTTAAAGAAGTGTCAGTGTGTCACGAAAACCGCGCCATACAGAAATGATTTTATGGGCCAGATGAAAAGGAGATATTGGGCTTTTCTGGTCTGAGCAAGTCTGATACTGAACATGGACTGTTATTGTTAAAAACAATTAAACAAACAAACATAGAAGACGGTATTCCCGAAATTCTCTTATTAGAAACAAACTGTGGCCTTGCAGAATAGAGGCCTTATTAACTTCAAAATAGTAGAGGTAGATGATGGGATGGAAACTACGTCTTGACGATACAATTGCTTTATTTTTTTTCTGAAAATATTTTCATCGGGCTTATACCTATCATATGTTAAATAATTGTAAGTTTCAGAACATCGTATCCTATAATTCTAGCATTAAGTTTGTATGGATTTCTTGTCATAACAAACATTAAAGATCGATACTTAATTCAGATTAGTTTGAATGCTTTTACCAATGTTGTAAGTTTATAAAATACGACAGTTAACAGAAAAATGTGTCAAATTTAACTTCTAAAAGTTCTGTTTTGGAAAGCATTTTGGAATTTTGAATATGGATGTTAATAATATATAAAAAAAATTGCATACATATCTTACAATGCGTCAAATTACGTCATACAATGCTACATATCAGTTAAATTATATCTAAATTAAATTCCGAATGTTGGACATACTTTAACATTGGTAAAGATTAGTTCAGTAATTCCCCATTTGATTTATATAATAAACTTTGCACATTGGTCTGATAATAAGGTTACATGTTACATTTTTTAATTGTGACAGTTTACTTTTATAATATATACGTTTTCTACTGCGATATTGTCAAAAACTCAAAATCCGGTAACTTAAATTCTACATAATTTTCCAAAACGATAAGTCTCATACAATTATCATATTTCTTCAATCAGTCCAAGAGACCAATACTAAATTTTGGACTAAAATATTGTTTCAAATTGATGCAATTCTTAAAAAAAAAAATCTTTCAAATTAATGCATATCGCAACATAACTGTGATTATGTTGATAAATATTGAAATTACCAATATAAACATTACCGCCAATTTATATATGATTCAGGCGTGACACACGGGCGAGGGTCCACAGGACAAGTGTCAAAAATGATATGTTGGCGTCAAGTAAATATATAGGGTCCGCCACAACATCTTTTATTTTTGTGCGTGTCCATATGTATAAAAGGTAATTAATGGCTTGTGACCCGTTTAACAACATGAAACTATGAAATATTGCCAAAAAAAAAAAAAGAAGATCTGCTTAATTTTCCTTAAAATAAATAAATGAGCCATAGCCGCTGTACCATTCTAGTTCAAATTAATTCGGATGATTCTAAAGTATTAATATATAAGATCTGCTTGAAGAACAAATTCATATTCGAACAAAGTGGCTCAACGATTGTTAACTAGGTATCGCTAAAAACAATTTGGTATACAATTTGTCGCCATATATGTGGTCCATGAAGGTCTTAAAGGACAAGAAAGCTTGATGAATGAATGAGTAGTGAAATAAATTTGGTGTGTTCAATAATCGGAAGCCACATTGATAGGCTAGTGTTATCTGTCTGTAAAAAGTGGTGGTACCTCCTTTTCTTTCTCCCTTCCAATTAGTGTGGGCTTGCTTTAATAAAGAAAAACTTGGACATACATACCGCCATTTGCCTTTCTCCATTTTGTGAATAAAAAGGCCAGACATGATGAGTACTAAAATGGAATAAAGGATCCCTCTTTCCTATGACCGAGGTTTTATTTATTTATTTTTAATTTTCTTTTTAGTATTTTTTGGTTGGAGGAAAATTCATGATTTCAATGACGGTGTGATATTGTCCTTTTTCTTTCAAAAATGGAATTTTAATAAAGACCATGTTTGGTAGAGTAGAGTGGACGAAAATTAATATGAAAATTCCAAAATTTTTGGCATAGTAGAGTGGAATTTGAATTCGTTGCACAAGGGGTTCTAAATATTAATAACATGTTTGGTAACTTTATTATTTACTTCTATACAGTTGTTCTTGCGAAAAAAAAAAATAGTTGACAATTTTGATCCTATATTGGTTGAAAACTGAAATGATGTTAATATTTTATTTTCCTCTTGCACTATTGTTATGCTTGCCGACTGTTCTTTTTTAAAAATTTTGCGCTTTATGAGTAAAGACGGAGCCAGAACAAAATGGTGGGTAGGTGTTAAAATTTTTATAAAGGTTGTACTTTTCCTAAAACTTGTATCAAACTATTAATAAAACTTAATCTAAGTTGCGTGAAATAACTATGAGCTTCATTAGACACTGAAATTAACATTTTTCTGATACAGCTATTAATACGCCATTTATTTATTGCGTAGGACATTTATTCAAAATCTTCAAGAGGAGGGAGGCCCTTCTAGCTCCTAATTCTGCCCTTTCTTACAAAATTTCATTACATCAAAACCATCAAATGTGATCCTTGTTTTATTAGTTAAATATAAATGATTGCAATACCAAATATATCAACTACAAAATTCTTCCATAAAGTTGAATTTTTCAATTCTCTTTTTGCTTCTCTGAACCAACCAAACCGAAAGTGCTACATTGCACATATTTGACTCTATATTTTCAATTTTGTCATTTCGGTTGTAGATTATTGGACCAGCTACAGTAGCCTTAAAACAAAAGGCAGAAGTGTAAATTTTGTAATCATCTTTTGTGCTCCGTTGTGACATTTGTCTCTTTTGTACTTTCTGATGTAAAAAGGGTACTTTCCTTGCCAAAAACAGCCCATCTATCATCTATGTACGTGTCAGCACTTTCTCTATTGTGATTACCAATCATAATAAAATTGTCAATCATATATTTTTTTTTTTCACAATTTGTGCTTTCCTAATTTTGTGCTAGAAGCACAAGTACTAAGTATATATACGTAATATTTTACAACAATTCAAAAAATCGTGGTTTGAAATATCATGCCAACGATTCATGGAAAGAGAAGGGGGAATACAAGGGGAAAAAAGGAGAATATTGAAAAAAATAAAATGGAAATTAGAAAATTTGGTTTGGCCCAGTGATGTCTTATCCAAGCTCCGAACTGCAGTGTCCAGTTCTGAAGGAGAAATGTAGAGATTACCTTTCCCTGTATCAATTGTCAACTTATATAGTGCTATTTTCTTTTTTAAAAAAATTAAAATATAAATAACTTGAAGAGTGCGTGGGTTTTGTTTGAAAAAAGAAAAGCAATATGACCTTATCTCCCCTTGCGTGATGGCACAGAGCACCCATTTCTTAGATTACCTAATAAAAAAGGCCCCATAAATTAATTATCCACCAAAGATTTGTACTTATTTTATCACTTGGGTCAACATATGATTTTGATATCTTTGAAATACAGGAGAATGAATTTCATACGGAAGTGAATATGTTTGTTTGGCGGATGCATGCGGCTTGGTTAATATATTAAATGAATAAATTAAAAGGAAAGTGTCCTGTCAACTTTTATTATTAATCTTTGTTCTTATCCGGTGATATAAGAACATGTTTCAAGTTGAAATAATGTTCAATCATGGATGATTAACATAAATGGTAAGAAATTGGTGACATGAATTGTTAAGGAATAAGGAGGTGTGTTTGGATGGGGTGTGATTGGGTGGGAATAAGGAATAAGCCCCTTATTCCTTATTCCGGTGCCAAACCAAACACCATGGGAATAAGGAATAGAGGCCTATTCCCGGCCCAATTCTAATTCTAACAAAATGTTGGAATTGGAATTAGGAATAAGGATTGGCACGAGATTCTAAATCCGGCCCCTTATTCCTTATTCCTATTCTTATCCACCAACTATCCAAACACACCAGAAGAATTGGAATTGCAATTTTTGATCCAATCATGTGGTATTGTCATTCATGCGGTGATGCCCCACTACCAAGTCACTACTAATTTGTAAGAAACAAAAGTGAGATATGGTCAAGCACTGCTCACGTGAGAATCTTAGTCACTAGCCATTTCCTCTCTCTCTCTCTCTCTCTCTCTCTCTCTCTCACATACACACACACCCATACCTGGCTTCTGTCTGCCTTTCTTAGTGGCTTTGTACCTTTCTCTTTCCTTTATTTTCTCTTTTGGGTCCATCGGTCTTGCATTACCCCTTAAGTAATCTATTTTCTATTAACGACACCCAACGAGGTATCAATCATATGGGAAGAGAAAATTTTACCAAGAAGTTCCCATGATTTTTACTGATTAATTTAAACAACGAATTTCAATTGTCGATGCTTTTTTTTTCTTATGACAGTGACACAAATTTTTCTCGAGTTCATTTTGTATGATATTAAGAGGTTGAGAAATAAAATCGTTTGGTGCTTCCGTTTTTCTAAGAATGTTCAACTATTTGATCATATAAAAAATGAGTTTAAAAATAAGAAAAACTTGAAAAAAAAATATTTAGATCGTCAAGTAGATCAAGGCCAACTATTTAGATATCACAAAAAATGTACTATTGTAACATTTATTAATTATATATCACTAATTTGATTCAAATGAAAACTTTAGGATAATAGGGAATAATTGGATGATACTTCAAGGATCATTTGTATAATTGACTATTTAAAATACTTAGCATGCATCCAATTTTATAGAATATATATTGGTATCTTTGACCATATTGTTTGACCCAAAAATACTATGCCAAAATGCATGAACTAAATAACCTATTTTATGACAAATAAATCCAAGAAAGCTCAAAAATTCATGAAAAATACCAGAAAAACTCCAAAAATTCCCAAAAAATACCCAAAAATCCCTCATGAATAATGATGAATTATCATAGTTCTAAAACCCAAAAATTATCTATAGAAACCCCAAAATTCACAAAGAAACTCCAAAACTCCACAAAATTACCAAAAATAAATCCATGAGAAATTCTCCAAAACTGTTTAAACCATTAAATTCCTCATATTTTTATGAGTCTACCCATAAAATTTCATCCAAAAATACCGTTGGGAAGGCCTTCAAATCATTTATTTTCAATTGGTAGTAAATGTTTAATAGAAATTTTAATGGAAAAGCAAGAAAATCCCAGAAAAATCCAGCGTCCTGGCGCGTCCAACCCATTGCAGACGATCCCAGGGGGGAGGAAATGTCGCTGCCCATTTAAAATCAATCTCCCGCTTGGAAACTTGGGAGGACTTGTTCTATGCACCGAAAGAGGCGGATCTTCGCTGGCTCACGGTGAAACGCCTGCACCCATCACCTTCTGCCTCATTAGATCTTACAAGTGGGCCCCTACATGTCAGAGGCTTCTTCATTCCTGGTAAAAAAGAATGGCGCGATTCTTACCGCGAGGAAGCCGGGTAAAATGGTGAAATCGCTGGTGTTCGTCGACGTGGCCTCCTCCAGCCCCACAAACGCCAAAACCACTCTTCTCTGCCCATGGTTTTGGAAAACCAAACCCTAACAGCAGCTCTATCTCGTCCATTGATAGAATTTGGATGGCGTGGATCCTCTCGGCCATGGAATGGAAACCCTAAATCTCAGCCTATTTAAACCCCAATTGAAGCCACAGGAAAGAGGAGGAGAGGTAGCCGCAAAGGGGTGTTAGGTTAGATAAACTCAATTAAGCTCAATTGAGCGTAAACAGTGAAAGGGGAGACGGGCATTAGATCAAACAGCTAGGAATAGAGGAAAATAGGTAAAATTGAGTGATTTTGGCTTGTAAATTACATTTGTGTCAATGAAAGAAGCTCGTTTGAAGCATTAATTTGAGGCATTTTCTATTACTTCTCTCTGGTTCAACCACCAACTCATGGTGTTTTTGACCCATAAAAAACGCAACTCCTATCAGATAATTAGTATAGATTTCAATAGCGCCTAGCGCTTGAGAAATCTAACTAATAACTCCCCTGATTGCACTTCAATAGCGCCTAGCACTTGAGAGATGCAATTAGGATGACTTGGCTAAAAGCACTCTCTGAGCTCAGCTCAAAAAGTTTTGGTCGAGTAGTAGTTATCATTGCACACTTAACATGTACCCTCTGTAGCTAGTATTACTGCAATTGAGCAAATAAATATAGAAATTGTCAAAAACAGTAGTGTAATGGTTTAATACAAAATCTGAAAACTGTGGATGTCGCAAAAAAAGCTTGCCCATCCGACCTATATTGATTTTAGTGTCTAAAACGAATCTAATGTAACCCAAATCAAGCATCAAAACAAATCTTATTGCTATAAGTCGTCATACGAGCAACTCAGAAATTTGAATAAAAATGAAAAACTATGCCTTCTGTCCACATGCCTCTTTCACCAAATGAAGCCGACGCAAGGTAAAACAAGGCCACCAGCGTGTTCTCCTCACTGCCACGAAGATAAAGAACCCAAGATCGAAGGCTATGGTAGTCGTACTTGTCGGAATTTCGCCGGAGAAGCCCGACAGGAGATGTAAAAAGGATCGAGCTAATTCCCCAAATTGGGCAGAAACAAGTCAAATTAAACACACTCTTCTCCTCTCCCCTCTTTCGTGCTTCTAACAAGACCAAGTGTGGCCACTCTAAAGTGACCTAGTTCGTCGAAAAACATGGAGATAAAATTACAGGGACTAAACTGAATAAAACTCGAACTCAGCTAATATGAATTAACGATCTTCTGGCTAAATGGAGACGACGCAGTCCAAATGGAGACCACCAACGTCTTCTCCACTGCGTCACGAGCACATAGAGACCAATATCGACGTTAATGGTGGCTTAGATCGCCGGGGCTCCGTCGTCAGAGGAGTTTTCTTTGAATAAAATAAGTGCAGGGGCTTCATTGCAAAACGTCATCGTCTTCGACGAAATCTCAGCGCCATTTTTCGCGTGGATTTTCTGTGGCTAAATTCGTGTGGCAGACGCAGCTATTCACTACACGAAATCCAGAGAGTGGTCAACGTCCACGCGAAGGCCCAGTCAGCTTTCTTTGCTTACGTGGACCAATCGCAAAATTCCAAGTCATCAAAAATTTTCAAAAATTAATTAAAAATAGTAAATAACTTAGAAAAATTCAAATAAAATATAGATTTACTGATATTTTGGTATGAAATTATGTTAAAATGTGCTTCTTTTATATTTTCAAAGTATTTCCCTTTAAAATCAATTTTATAAATTGCTAAAAACTTCAAAAACCCATCAAAATTAGTAGGAATCTCAGAAAAATCCAAATAAAATATTTAGAAATTCCTAAAAATCTAAATAAACCAAATCCAATATTATTTTCATATGATATTTTGTCAAAATAAGTAATTTCTTATTTTTGAAGTATTTTTATTATGAAAACTCAATTTTATAAATTCTAGAAAAATGGTCAAATACTTTAATAAATCTCTAAGTAATTTTATCACTTCCTTGTTAAGTATAACTAAATTTAAAGATAAATTTGGCAATATTTAGAAGTTTTCTTTTATTTTAATAAGATTTCTAAAAATAATAATAAATAATATAAGAAACAAAATAAATATAATAAACCATAAATAAAGCATCAGATAATAAATAAAACAATAATTGTTAATTAAATCATAAATAAGTGTTAAATAAATCCTAAGGTGATAAGGCAATAAATAATAATGAATGAAAACGTAAGAGAGAAGAGAGAGAGAGAGAACTGGATTGAGCTGAATGAATTTATTTTCTCAATCAATCATACAATGTACATCACAGTATATATTTATAGCTATGTCTGAGATTCTAGAAACTACTGTGTCCTTTAGTTACGAACACACAAAACAGCTGAAACAGAATCAGTTATTCAGCTGGTTTTACTCATCCATTTCTACACTACTGGACTCGTCCATTTCTTCAGATTCTTTCATTTCTACAGGCCCCCTCAAGCTGTGCGGGTTCTTGAACACGTGTAGCTTGTCTCTGAGCATTTGAAACCTAGCCTTAGGCAAGCTTTTGGTCAGAACATCGGCCAATTGATCAGATGAGCAGATGAACTGAATTTTCAAGCTCTTATTTGCTACCCTCTCTCTGACAAAGTGAAAATCAAGTTCTATATGCTTTGTTCTAGCATGAAACACAGGATTAGCTGCCAAAAAGGTTGCTCCCAGATTGTCACACCATAGAACTGGTTTCTGAGATACCCCTAGTCTGAGTTCTGACAGTAGTGACTGTAACCAAGTTAATTCTGACACTGTACAGGCCATACTCCTGTATTCTGCCTCAGTGGATGATCTTGATACAGTTGCTTGTTTCTTTGAAGACCAGGAGATGAGATTAGAGCCAAGAAATACTGCAAAACCTGTGGTTGACCTTCTATCATCTGGGCACCCAGCCCAGTCAGCATCACAGTATGCATGGAGGGTCAAATCTGATGTTGTTCTGAGTGTCATGCCATGGTCCAGTGTACCATTTAGATATCTCAATATCCTTTTTACAAGTTGCCAATGAACTTCAGTTGGAGCTGCCATATATTGTGAAGCTTTGTTGACAGCAAAGGTAATGTCAGGTCTGGTGATTGTTGCATACTGCAATGCACCAACAATTGACCTGTATAGTTGAGGATTGTCCATCAATTGACCTTCATATTTTGATGGCTGAGTGCCTGTGGCCATAGGTGTCTGACATGGTTTTGCTCCTTGCATAGAAGCTCTCTGAATTATTGTTGAAATGTATCTGGACTGAGAAAGATGTAAATCAGACTGGTGATGGGTTACTTGAATTCCCAGAAAATAGTTGAGATGCCCCAGATTTTTAATGGAGAATTGCTCATCAAGGATAGAGATTAGGTTTTTAATGGCTGTGGGGTTGTTTCCAGTTATCAAAATGTCATCTACATATACCAATAAGTAGATGAGTGTGGAACCTGAAGAGAATATGAAAAGAGAGTTGTCTGACTGCGAGAAGGTAAATCTTTGTTGCAGTAGAAAATTTCTCAATTTGCAGAACCATGCCCTTGGTGCCTGCTTCAGGCCATAGAGGGCTTTGTTTAAATTGCATACATAATGAGGTTTGGTGGGGTCAGTGAAACCAGGTGGCTGCTCCATATAGACTGTCTCTTCCAACTCACCATGCAAGAAGGCATTGTTAACATCCAATTGTTGCACAGACCATTTTTTTGATAGAGCTATGGTCAGTATTGTTCTGATGGTGGTTGGCTTGACAACAGGGCTAAATGTTGTTGGAGTTATGTCCTAGAAGTCAATATTTCATGACTTATTTTCTTAGTTTATGTTAATGATGATATTTGATCATTTGTTCCTAGAGTTTATTATTGACAGATCATTCAGGTTGAGGATCTGAATTGTAGATCTCTGTGGATCATTCATTAGAATGACAATAATAAATCTAAATCGTCCATAATCTTGATAATTAACAAGGAACATTAATTATCATAAAAGATTAGTATGCAAGTTAAGTGATGATTAAGTTCTACAAATCATAAGTAAGGAGTTACGAACTTAATTGCATATGTGTATGTTATTGGAACATAGTACAGGACTTGACCCAATGAAATAAACATATGGATTGTGTTATGTGTCATTGTTTATTTCATATGAGTTTGATTCTAAGTTTGAGATGTTCACCTTTTCCACATGAGGATAGGTTCAATAAATATCGTCTAACGTTGATTCCTGATAAAGGCTGCTATAAGGACTTTATTTATGTTCTCTTGAATTGTGCGGGGAAAAGTTGTTCATCAAGAAAACCGTATGTCCCTCATTAGTATACCTAGTGAGTGATGATATCTGTTTGGGCCCCTTGATGGAGTTGGATCGTATGCATGCAAACTAGACGATCAGCTCTAGATCAAGAAATGTATAATCTGCAAGAATGACACATTCCTATCTTGGATTATACAAAGATATCGTGTGACATAAGAATCAAACAAAGAAATACTTTTATTTCTTATGCAGGATTGAGATATTGTAACGGTACATTATTTATACGAATTGGGAGTCATAACGTGTTGCTAGATACCGCTTATGATTATTGGAAATAAATAACGATTTATTTCCATGGCCAACATAGTATAAATCCTCAAATAGGGTCGCACAAATAGGATTCTAACCACTTGGTGCATTTATTGTTTATTCACAATAATGTGTATTGTGAAATGTGATAAGTTAATTAATTAATTATATACCGTTATGAACCGTTATAATTAATTAAATTAAAAGGATCATATGGAAACAATATAATGCATTAGCTAATCATAGATTAATTATTAATGAGTTAATAATTAATTATGTTCAACTTACTTTAATTAGTTTGAGCTAATTGGGCTTCTATTTAATTGGTTAATTAAAGGCCCGATTTAAGGAAGAATGAAGAGACAATTAAAGGAGATTCATTAATTGGTGAATTAATGAATAAAGGCCTTTTATTAAGATGGCCCAAGAGAGCCCATTAGGTGGCCTCTTAGGGTGGATGGCATACTTGTAAATAGTATGAAAATTGGATGAGAGTGGTTGGCTATATAAAGGGGTCTCTTTGGGAGAAAACCCTAGCCGTCATCTCTCTTCCTCTCCCCTCCCTTGCGCCTCCACCTAGAAGAGAGATTTTTCTCTCTTCTCCATGGCTCTTCCCTTCCTCTCTTAGCTCATGTGTTGAGCATCCCACCTCTCTTCCTCTCCATTAAATAGTTAATTAAGAGAAGCAAGGTGATTAGCAAGAGGTTCAAGAGAACTAGCATTCTCTTTGAGCTTGGTGGTGGGTCCTTGGTGGGCTAGAGGCGGCCATAGATGGTGGAGATGGTGGAGCACGCACCCCATCGACTCCCATGCCATGGATTCGAGCCTCATGAATACAATTTCATGAGAGGTACAATTTCTCCTACCTTCTCTCTTGATTGGATGTGTGATTGCTTTAGCACTAGATCTATTGATTTGCTTGTTGTTAATGGTGATTAATTAGTTGTAATTAATCTAAAATTAAAATATGAGCATTTCCTAACAAATGTCTCCTCATAATCAACCCCCTCTTGCTGAGTGTATCCCTTTGCCACTAATCTGGCCTTGTGTCTTTCTATGGTGCCATCTGACTTATATTTAATTTTAAAAATCCACTTGGCCCCAATTATGTGTGCATTAGCTGGTGGTGGTACCAGTTGCCAGGTGGCATTCTGAGCCAGAGCTGTCAGTTCCTGGGCCATAGCATTGCGCCAACAACTCAATTTGACTGCCTGTGTGTAGCAAGTTGGCTCAATTTCATCTGCATTTTTGTTCTCCAGGTTATAAATGTGATGATCAGGAAATTGCCTTGCTTTTAGGGTTTTTGATTTGGCTCTTGTAACCATTGAATGTGTGGGTGCTTTTTTTGAAGTAGATGGTAGTGGTAGTTGATTGTCAGTAGGAGTTTGTGGAGAAATGTGTACAGATGTATGTGGTACACTGGTTTGAGGTTGGGGAGTTGGGTGTGCAGGAGTTTCTGGTACATTGGTCTGAGTTTGTGCCAGTAACTGAACAGGAGGGAGAGAAGGGACAATGCTGAGTAGGTGAGTTAGTTGATTATTTGTTTGTGGTGAGGGTAGGTTCTGTTGCACACATTTGAATGGAAAACTAGACTCATCAAATTTCACATTTCTGGAGACATACAGCCTATTTGTTGGTATATGAAGGCAGTTATATCCTTTGTGCTGAGAAGAGTAACCCAGAAACACACATTCATCTGATCTGGCCTCTAGCTTGTGATTATTGTATGGTCTGAGTAGAGGATAGCATTTGCATCCTAAAATATGTAGGAAATTGTAGTCTGGTTTTTTATTGAACAGCAATTCATAGGGAGATTTAAGGCCAGAATGACTAGATGGCAGTCTATTGATGATGTAGACTACACTATCAAAGATGATGTCCCAGTATCTTAATGGAATGGAGGCATGAAACATGTTAGCAAGACCCAATTCCACAATATGCCTATGCTTGCGTTCAGCTAGGCCATTTTGTTGAGGAGTATGTGGACAGGAAATTTGGTAAGTTATTTCTGGGAACTGCCTCATGATGGGTTTAAACTCAGTACCCCCATCACATTGGAATATCTTGATTTTGGCTGAGAGCCTATTCTCAACCTTAGCTTTAAAATGTGCAAAAACTGAAGAAACATCTGACTTAGAAGCACAGGGAAAAATCCAACTGAAACGAGTGAATTCATCAGTAAAGTGAATGTAATATCTACTGCCTTTTTCAGATACAACTGGGGCTGGGCCCCACAAGTCAGAATGAATGACTTCCAAGGGTTTAGTAGCACAATTTTCTGATGGCAAAAATGGCAATTGATGTGCCTTTGCCTTATTACATCCAGAACAAACAGAATTACAACTTGAAGTTTTTGCTTTTATAATGTCTGCCCTTTTCAACTTATCAATAACAGCATAAGAACAATGACCTAGCCTACAGTGCCACAAATCAACAGAATTCTGAGAAACATAAAAAGCTTGATGCTGAGAAGAGGTTGACACAAGTTGATATAGCCCTTTATGCAAGATGCCATGCAGCAGGGTCTTGTGACTGACTGGGTCCTTTATAAAACAAGCATTGCATGAGAATTCAATAATTATATTGTTATCTTTGGTCAACCTTGATACACTAATCAGATTTTTTGTAATAGATGGCACATGTAGGACATTGGTCAGTTTCAAGTTGGTAGTATCACACTTAATTTTAGTAGAGCCAGTGTTTGCAATAAACAAACCTGTTCCATTGCCAATATGGACAGCTTCTGGCCCAGTGTAGGGTTGAGAGGCACTCAGGTTATTTATGTCAGCTGTGACATGAGTACTGGCACCTGAGTCAAGAAACCAGTTGGCCTGAGAAGAGGAGGAGGGGTTGGGCTCAGCCAAGAGTGCCTGATGAGGGGTGGTGGGGCCAGTGTAGCGTATGTCAAACCTGTGGTAACAGTCAAGTGCTGTATGACTCCACTTGTCACAGATCTGACATGGTCCAGTTTCTGCTACATTGCTGTTACTCTGACGGCCTCTACCCCTGCCACGATTTCTTCCTCTACCACGAGTTGAAACACCTCTTCCCCTATTTGAATTTGAGAATTGAGGATTGAAATTCTGAGAGAAATTATTCCCAGAATTGTTCTTGCCCCCTGCTGCATAGTAGACAGATTGGTCAGAGTTTGTACCAGTATTCTCTTTACCAGTTGTAAGATGAACTGAGGTGGCAGAAGAAGCTCTCAGTGTTGCCATTGCTCTAGCTTCATGAGCAAGGAGGAGATTTGTGAGTTCTGGCATCGTCGGAGGTGGATTTCTCATAGAAACAGCTGTCACAAAACTCTCAAACTCAGTACCAAGCCCTTGAATAGTATAGGCCATAAGATCATGGTCTGTCACTTCAGAACCAATACTTCTCAGGCGATCTGCTATTTCTTGCATCTGTTGCAGAAATTGAGCACAAGTGGATGCCCCTTTCTTTGTGGTTTGTAGCTGAAGCTTCAAATCAAGTATCTTTGCTAAAGATTGTGAATTGTGAAGCTGAGAGAGAGTATACCACAGATCCCGAGAGGTTTCACAGTTGACTACTTGCGTCAGCATGGACTGAGAGAGAGAGCTAAAGATCCATGCTAAGATCAATTGATCTTGTTGTTGCCAGATCTGAAACTCTGGATTGATTGTTTCTACACCATCGCCATTGACCAGAGTTGAAGCAGGTGGTTGCTTGGAGCCATCAACGTAGCCGACGAGGCCATGGCCACGCAAGACAGGTAAAACTTGTGATTTCCACACTAGAAAGTTGTCTTGATTGAGAGACGTGTGGATCTGGTGAACAAGGTTGATCGGAGATAGAGCTCGAGTTGCTCCAATTGATACAGCGGAAGTAGCCGTGGTGTCAGCCATGGCTAAATTGAAGCTTTCTTTTGAATCTTGGAACTAAAAGCGTGTGCTTTTTAGAGGCTCTGATGCCATGAATGAAAACGTAAGAGAGAAGAGAGAGAGAGAGAACTGGATTGAGCTGAATGAATTTATTTTCTCAATCAATCATACAATGTACATCACAGTATATATTTATAGCTATGTCTGAGATTCTAGAAACTGCTGTGTCCTTTAGTTACGAACACACAAAACAGCTGAAACAAAATCAGTTATTCAGCTGGTTTTACTCATCCATTTCTACACTACTGGACTCGTCCATTTCTTCAGATTCTTTCATTTCTACAAATAACAAATAAATAATAAATAACCAAATAAATAAGTAAATAATAAATAAATAAATAAATAAGAAATAAATAAATAGTAAATAGAAATAAATAAACAATAAATAACAAATAAATAATAAACAAATAACAAATAAATAATATTAAGCCTAAAGTACCTTCAGATCAAAATAAATCAAATAAAATTGAATTAAATCAAGTTAAATAAAAAAATTAAATCAAATTAAATTAAATTGAATCAAATCAAAGCAAAACAAACCAAACCAAATCAAATCAAGTCAAGTTCAAATCAAATTCAAGTCAATGTAAAATAAATCAAATCCAAGATCAAGTTGTTCCTACAAGAAGACCTGTCATGGTCCCATAAACCAACCTTTACAAGAAGGCCATGAAAAGCCCCGAAGGTTGTGAAATTTTTGTATCTCGTGTTCCTACAAGAAGGCCTCCCGTTGCCCCAGGAACCAACTCTCAAAAGAAGGCCTCTCGTTGCCCCGAGAGTTGAGAGATTTTACCTCTCTCAGATTGAATTGTAAGCAATTCATTTGAGATTGAGGATCGTTCCTACAAGAAGACTTGTCATGGTCCCAGGAACCAACTCCCACAAGAAGACCGTGAAAGGTCCCGAGAGTTGTAAAACTTTGTTCCTACAAGAAGACTTGTCATGGTCCCAGGAACCAACTCTTACAAGAAGGCCATCAAAGGCCCCGAGAGTTGTAAAATTTCTCTTCCAATCAAAATCAAATCATAAACCAAATCAAAATTTAAAACCCCCAATAAAGAAAATTTCAAATAAATAGTTTTAGATGGTTTTAATTTAAATCTTGTTAGATAGTTCAAATAAATAGTTTTAGACGTCCTTGGTTATTTCAATTAAGCGGTTTTAGATGTATTTTAGATGTTCTCAATTGGGCCCCGTCAATTAGGTCTGGTGCCATCAATTGAAGCCGGTCTAAGCCCAAAAGAAGTAAATCATTTATACCCTCAATTGTGTCCCGTCAATCAAGTCTGGTACCACCAATTGAGTCCAGCCTAAGCCAAAAAGAGACAAATCACTAACATCCTCAATTGTGTCCCGTCCATTAAGTCTGGTAGTATCAATTGAGTCTGGCCTAAGTCAAAAAGAAATAAATTACTCAATTGTGCCCCGTCAAGTTAGGTTTGGTGCCGTCAATTGAGCCCAGTTCAAGCCCAAAATAAATAAATTGCTTGTTAAATACCAAAAATCATTTAAATAACGATTTTCTAGCCTATTACATTTAGTTCCTTGAATCCCTTCATCAGAGGTTCTCGTGGGAAACCACGGGGTAATTAACAATAGGGGCTTGCGCCTATTGGAAGGAAATGATCCACCAAATTAATAAACCCTCATGAGAATGGATTCTAGTCGATGTTCTCTGGTCGTTAAGAGACATTAATACTTGAATTCAAGCTCGTGAGGGGTGAATCTAAGACTTATTCTCGTTCTTGAGGAAATCCAACCATTCTTCGAGAAATGACGAAAAAGTCTCCACACATATAAATCAAATAAAATTAATTTAACTATTGACATTTTAATTATTTCAATATGGATTGCACAATGCAAATGAATTAAAAAATATTATATATTTCATCAAATAGTTTGAATTTTTTTAATAATTTTATTTAAATGAAATTTGACTGCTGACATAATGTATTTCGAATTACATCACAATTAATCTACATTTTGGAAAATAACAAATTATGATGCTAATAAATTTATATTTTTTATCTTAATATTTTTTTTTTAAAAAAAATTAAAAGGTATGGTAATGATAAATGTAACATAGAAACACTAAATTTTCTTTGTTGAGATTCTATAATATCTCTGTTACTCTGTTAGTTCATTTATTAAAATTCTAGCAGCACTACATATTAAAAAAAATGGCACAAAATTTTCCCGGCAATAGAATATCTTCTCAACAATCCTATACTCCTAAACACAATTGGCTCTGTCTAGATATATTCCATTCAGAATTTTTTTGTTTAAAACTATAACAGAAACACTAAATTAATAACAATATCTGGAAAATACAAAAAAAAAAAGCAGTTATAGCTAGTGAAGATGATTAAGTTTTATTGTTTGCCATTTTTATTGCAAAAAATGTTTAGTATGCATAAAAGTTAGTGAGCTATGAATACACAATATTTTGTGAGAAATAAGGATGATATTTGTCGATTGTAGAAATGGCGTCAGAGCAAGGTGGGGGGTAATCGTTTCCATCTTATTCCTTCCTTTTTTCCTTCTTTTTTTTTTTTTTTTTTTTTTTTTTGTGAGGGGTGCTATCATCATGGTCCGGGCTTTAATTTTGGTAAATTGTGTGTGTTTTAGTATAAGTTCCCGATATGACGCTCTCTTGGATGATAAATTTAATAATATTTGTTATTTTCCATTCTATTTAAAGTTAATTTTAATTAGTGCCAATATCCATTGGAAAATTTAATTTGACCATTTCGATAATGCCTTTTTAAATCAATTCAACAAAATTCTAACATTAAACTCCTACTTTACAGATATATTTTGGTCTTATATATTGGTTGTGCACTTGTGTATCAAATCATTAATGCAATTTAAAAATCATTTGATATTATGAATATCATCGAATTTGCACCATTGTAAAATTTTCAAATATTTTGATGAAAAATAAAACTTGCATCGAATTTTATTAATTTATTATGTGAATAATATACAGAGTATAAATCATTGTTAAGTTTAAAATATGTGGATAATTTAAACTTTTTATTATGGTATGATGGTTTAGATTGACTTTAAATATATGTTCAACTTTAAGTTATGGTTTAGAAGTTCGTGTTAGTAATGATTGATTTTAGGTGAGCTTACTTTCATCGAGTTATTTTTGGTTACACGATTAATAATATATGATCATTTATATGTTTCAGTACGCATCAAGTTTGTTTAATGTTAAAATCATACTAGATTCAAAATTTTCGAGTCAGATTATTCAAACCCAACTTCGGATTATTTCGCTAATTTGGTGTAGCAAATAATGCCAATCTTTTTTTCACATAAAAAATAAAATGCGTGATGCATCAAATCAGTCTCTTATTAGATCAGTTGTCTCAATTAAAACTAAATAAATACATAACTGTATATAAATAAATAAATAAATAAATATTCCTAAAAAAATTATAAATGGTTGAAGAAATATTTTGGGCCTCGGACAACATCTTTTGGGTTCAAAATGACCGTTATACACTCTTGCTCAATAAGGGGTGTTTGGCAACACCATAAGTTAATTAGTGGGATTAGGGATTTTATTTTTATTTTATTTTGTTTTTTTTTGACTAAAAGATGCCTGAGGTAGGCTTCCATTTAAAAGAAAAATAGTTCAGTACAAGATAACAGTGATAAGAAGCCGGCATGCCACCAGCAAACAAACCACTTTGATTAACAATAGCTAAACTTAAAACGCTTAAGAACTAACGACTAGGAAAGCAACTGACTAGAAACTAGTTTGAAATGAAGTTAGCAAATATTAGTTCTAAATTCTAACATGAGTACTAACTCCATTGACCTCAAACTCGTTTGGCAATTGTAAATTAATAAGTTTGACTAGTAACCTAGCTAGAACTTAAGGCTAATCTCATGCATGCCAAATGCCCCTAATTGAACATATTTTGAAGTTTTTGGGAATATGATAATAACAATAAATCGGATTTTTAATCAAAATTTATGCTCGTTTAAAGTCTAAAAAAACATTTGCATTTTTGTAGATTTTTTTTTTTCATATCGATCCGATTTAAGTAGTTTTAGTAATATGCTCAGAACTTTCAATTGTTTAAATTGATGGTCTGAAATAGGATAATATTAAGTTCAAATCTGATCAAATGTGTATTACTTGGCTTTTGAAATTTTATAAATTAGATGAAATGTTAATTCGAGTTAAACCAGAAGGATCCTTACAATCGGATCAGATTTCTGACCTCAAATGCACAGGAAGACCATGCTATTTAGTATTATATAGCCCACAAAAATTCAAGCCAATACGGCTCTACCAAGGAATCTACCATCCAAAGATGCCAACATGATTGTTGGATTCTTCTTTCTTAAAATTTTTTGTTGGATTGCATTAAACAAAGTTTTGGTGGGCACTTGATTTGATATTTTGGCGGTTTGGTTTTTTTGCTACAATCACTCGATAAGCCCTTAAAACCTCTGTATTTTGCCATTTTGGTACAAGTTAATTTTAAGGAGCTTATTCTTGTTTTATTGAATCTCTCCAATGGGACTATGTGGCTATGTTAAGTAATCATAACACTCGTAACCATCATTGTCAAAAATTTCCTAACACTAACATGTCAATATTTTGTGCAGGCTTCTTTGCTATTGCTGTTCGATTTACAACAATGTTTAAATAGGCAGTTAAAGTTTTGAAAACCCAAAAGGTATAACTGTATATAAGACTTTTCATTTTTTTTCGAAGAAAAGTAAAGGTCTAGCCGTTAATCTTTTAAGTATATAAATTTACATAAAAATTAATATTTTTTTAACAAAAAAAAATCACATGTATAAGTGGTTGGCAGTTATTATCTTTTAAGCACACAGTAATCCGACTAAATTGCAAAGTAAAGATAAACTATTTCTTTCTTTCTTTCTTTTTTTTGGATAAGAAGCCTAGTAAATGAGGCCTTGAATAATATTAAATTTTACACTTTTACCGTCATTCATTAAATTTCAAAACACGCTTGATAATATATATGCGCTGGACGCTCATTTTATATGAAAACGTATTCATAACATGCAGAATTTATTTTTAATTTTATTTTTATTTATTACCCTTGTGTGCATAAATAGTCACTTATGAAACATTATTTTCTACCATTGTATTATAAACTACTACCTAAATATTACAAAATATTAATTTACTGTTGACATATTGTTGGAACAATAATTATCATAAAATTGTTGCTGTGTAGAAAAGAATTTTGTTTTTTTTTTCATACTATTAGCTAAAAAATAAAACAAGATCTGACCCTATGAACAGCTAATTGATATTGAGAACATTGGATTATGCCCATTAATGCGCCTTAATCAATCCAAACAGCATTTTTTAGGTAGGAAGCTTTAGAGGTTGCCTTGGCAAATTGCATTGGCATAGGGATTACATGTGAAGAAAGCAATTAAATATCCCTTTATGACCAAGATAATCCGCATGAACGCTCTAAAGATAACATAAGATAACACTGTTTTGGCTAATCATGGTTGTTTCTTTAGGCTTATCTTCTTTAAAGGGTTAGCATGTGTAGCCCCCAAAGTCCAGTTTTCTTTTGTACTAAAGAGGAGAACCGTGAAATTGTGAATTAGAAATCTTCAACAACTACAAATTTAGTTACCCATTATATACGTAGCTTTCAAATGTTGATTCAGCTACCTCTAATTATCAATTTTTTTCACACTATTTTTTTTTTTTAAATTATCTTTTACTACTTGTACTTTTTTTTTCCTGTAAGGTGATGAAGCCTACTTGTACTTCTAATTGCTGAATAATTTTATAGGAGAAATTCATGATATATGAATCAAATGTGACTGTGGATTGAAAAGTTCTAACTGTACTTAAAGTCAATCTAATACAAAAAAAAAATGTAACGTATATATAATTCTGCACATCTAACAAATATTAAATCTATATTACATCTGCCTACGGGCTTATTTTCACTAAAAAAATCTATATAAATTGATTCTAATAACCCACATACTTTTGTTTATCTAGTCATCCTTTGTTTTAACTAAATTTTGCATTTTAATATAATTTTTCTTAAATAACATGTGTGTATAATCTCTAAACTACATTATATACTTATCTATCACATTGTACAAGTTTATTTTTGCTTCTGACATAGATTACAACGTGAATTACTACAGAAAATTTTTCTCAGAGTTTTTCTGTGTAATATTGAGTTTTACAATATAACTGTTATGGCAGAAAATTTTCCTTTACTGTTTACAATGCCCAAGTTTAATGGGTATATATTAACTATCCTGGGAGCCTAATGCGTAGCCAGATATCTGCTTCCAATAAATGCCGCCCCTTATCCTGCCCAAGTTGATCCATTTTTTATTAACTAATCTTTAATAAAGAAGAAAGATTAATGGAATAGAGGGAGCATTTGAGCACAACTAGTATTTCTATGGCACAAGTATTCATAGCAATATGTGTAGCAACAACCACAACAAGAATTATCCAAACCCCATTGAATTAGAGTGGTATTGGTATTGGTATTGTAAGACTAATTAATAAATCAAAAGAAAATTAATTTCAGTGGAATTTGTACCAAGTAATCGTGCGCTAGTTGCCATTCTACTATATAAATTATCACACAGTGATACCAAATTAAACCAAAAGAGGCACCATTCAGACCATCAAAGAAAAGAGTGCTTGAGAGGGTGAAGACAAAACTCTCTGATTGGTAGGTAACAAAAGGCCATTTTAAAAAAAAAGGCATTAAGTTCAATGTAAGAGTCAATTATTATTTCTAAAAATTGGAAAACGCCTGTAGGTTGTTCAAGAGGGCCATTTATAGGGTTATGTGTTTGTGTACTTACCGTGCCAATGAATGAATCTAACAAGATCTTTTGTATGCTACATGGAATCTTAGTTCAAATTAACTTTTTTCTGTGTCATACTGCCGCAATTCGGTCTTCTTTTCATTTAATTATTGATGATTGGGTTATCTTCTCTACCCAATTATCTTGCTTGTGTAAGTTGGATTCCTCAACACATTAGAAAAGATAACATTATTGTGATTTGTGAGCCGTAAATTATATTTATTTATTTATTTGTTTATTGGTCAATATGAAGATACTAATAGATTCCTATGCCTCTAAATAAGTGAGCTACCTTTAAATGCCTTGATGACGAACTTTTATGCAAACAATTATAAAATAAAAATAAAAGTTTTAAGATTAGTTGGTTAAAAAGAAAACTAAGCTTTAAGAGATGCCCATAAGCCTGTTAATTAATTCTCAAACAAATAGATAAATTAATGGACCATTGAGTTAGGGAAACTACGTGTTAATTAACTAGTATGAGAAGATATTGCTCTTATTTATTCTACAGGCAGGATATTTTGGACCTTGATATTGTAAGTGGCAAGAAAAATAATATAATAATAATAAATGGAGGAGACCGGCCAAAAACTCCTTACTTTTTACAGTATCATGCGAAGAAATGACTCACTTCAAAGCATCAAAATTCCGAAAATCAGTTTACTATGATAGTGCTTACATAAAACAAAATTTGGGGCAAGAAATAGGAAAAAAAGAACAAATTACTCTTTTGGGTTGCAAGGTTCTCACTTCTCAGAGTGCCAAGTAAAATAGTGCTTCAATCTTTATTAGATAACCCCACTACAATTAGTGCTGCCTAAGCAACCTTAATAATTAATTAACTAAAGTATCCAATCTAGACTTTCCCTTTTTGAAAAGGATCTCTCCCTTTAAAACCTGACAGCGGTGGTGCACTGGTGCCTGAATTTTAATTCAAGAATTCAAGTCTTAGTGTTTCTTCTCTCAAGCATCTAAGAAGAGTTGCTCATTTAGTTGCCTTTGAATTGGCCATTCTGATGCAGGTACCTATTTCGTTCTCCATTTTTGTTGTTGTTGTTGTTGTTCTTGATCTTATTTTCGCTTTTCTTTGCTTTTGTATTTTAATTGGTGATTACTGTTTCTAAATAGTGATTAGATGTTATACCAGTAATAGGCAAATAGCTATATAACTGTAACATCTTCAGTAATTTTATAACCAAAAAAAAAAAAAAAAAAAAAGAAGAGTGAATACATGAGTGAGAAGAAAGGATTATACATATATATCAGCTTCACAAAGAACAAACCGCTGATATTCTTATATTTTTTTTTTATTAACATGCATTTTTGGAGGAAAAATAAAAGAAAGAAAGAAATAGCAAATGCATGCTCAAGCAAAATTTCTTAACTTTTTTTTTGTATTCCATTTAGGTTGATTAATTAAGGTAGTTGCGTTCAAGAGGTGAAAACCACATGCTATTTTCCTTTGCAAAGCTAATGGTTGTTATTTATCAAGTATGATATGATGGAGCTTTACTCAGGCTACCTTGAAGATCCTTTTCATCACCTGAAACCGCTATGGTAATTTTTTTTTTCTTTAATCTTGCTTTCTCATTTCTGATATTTCCAAAGTAGCTGCTTCAGATCTTTAAGTGATATCCGTAAGGAATTTCTCCTTTTGTTTCAAATCAGTTTCACTATTTATCCCTGAAATGTATCAGACTAAAAGCTATAACACAATCAACAAACTATACTGATATATTGAAGAAAAAAAAATTAACTCTGAATATCAAAGGAAACATACGTAGTAGCTTTTATTTATTTCTTTTCCTTTTATTCACATAGAAAATTGGTACCAACTTTCTTTCCTTGTTTTTATTGGAGCCTGAAGGCGTCAGGGCGTTGTACTGGTACGCCAAGTGTCAACTAAATGCCAAAATCAGAATTAGGTACTGTTTTCCCAATCTAAAGGAATGCAAAGACAAATCATTTAGTTGGATGTGAGCGTCTCTATCATGGCATCATTGCTATGTGTCATGTACTTATCCTAAATTTCATATAAATGGGAAGCTTCTTGCTCTGGCCCAGTGTAACTCATGCAATCAGGGTACACTGTAGTTCAAACGTAACAGTAAATTCAATTAGGATGGTCTCCAATTGCATAATTATGATCGAAGCTTGATCCCGACAGTTCAAAGCAAGTCAGAGAGGCCGCAAAATTATACTTTATTTCAGTATTTCTGAAATTAGTAGAGTGGCATTTGAGCTATTAATATATCACGGCATGATGACTTGATCAAGCTTCGACATTTAAACAATTTATGTACATTGGAGAGGAATAAGTATTGTGAGAGAGCTCTTCTTTCTGGCATGCAATGCACCTCCTAAAACAGACTTTTCACCCCAATAACACACTTCCCAATAATCTTATTCCCAACTTACCATCAAAACAACATTTCTTATTCCTAAAATAGTTTCTTCCCACTCTTCCTCAAATAATATTTTTCTATCCTGAATAGTTCTTCCTTCCTTATTTCTAACTCATCCAAACAGAGCCTATATGTTGTATCAACATACTGTTAAGGTAACATGAGAAATAAGGACTTTTAAAGTATCACCATACTGAAAAAATTCATAGAAAAAGCAAGTAAGAAGTAGGACACTAATTTAGAACAGACTAATTCAGTACTTATAGAACTAACAAACAATCATATATATATGTGTCACTCACCTATTTGTTTTTGGCACTATTAAGGAATCAGTTGCACCTCTGGTAAAAAAAAATAAAAAAATAAAAAAAACCAGTCAATCTTGATTATCATGAATCTTTCTATCGCTGAAAGTAAAACTTTTTGAACGGCCTGGATTCTATAAATGTACCATTGGTGCATGTATATAAGCAGGCCCTTTACTCTCTCCTCACCACATGATCCACAAAAAAAGACATATTCTACAAAAGGGAAATTTACCTTTTTATCTCCTAGGCAATATACACTAGCTAGGTTTCACAACCAATTAGTGTGTGACACGTGACCTAGGTATCCCAATGTAGAATTATGTTGAGATGTGATAGCTAGAGTTGTCAACCGAGGATTCGTCCACGTTTTTTGTGTCCGTTCCGTCCAAATGGAACGGTTGACGGAACGAAATTTTATTACGTTTCAGAGACGGAACGGTAAACGGTACGCGTTTCGTCATTCGTTTGAGTGGAATACAGTGCAAATATACACGTTCTGTGATGTTCCGTCCAAACGGAACGTTTGACGGAATGAAATATCGTTTCGTTACCAGAAACGGAACGGCAAACGAAATGGGCCACCGTTCTAAACGTTCGACAGACCTACACAGCGGCTAGCGTCCACTGGTCTTAAAATCTTACGAGTTACGAGCACAATTAATTGAGCTGACACTTCAATTTGGGTACATATTTTGTCATATTCGTCGTATTCATGCTGATATATACATAGGGCTATCTAAAAAAAAATTAATATTTTGCCTTAAAAAAAAAAATTAATATTTGAGATCGGCTTCTTTTTTAGATTGACTAGATAATCTGTAGTGAAATTTGAGATCGATATGACTAAACGAAAATCAATTTGACTCTACTAATTTAGTTCTTTCAATTTAATTTTTTAACCGGCTCAAGTTTGGGCTCGAAATCATTTTGACCAACTTAATTAATAACATTTAATATGACATAGTTCGATATGTAATTATGATATCTAATTTATATTACAAAGAAGCTCCGACTTAATTGATTGAACAAACATATTTCATATATGATTAATAGTTAGAGGCGAAAGCAGATTTATTTATTATTATTTTTTTTCGAAACTAAGATCCCCAAGCAGGGGTTCCATTAACTAATAAAAAGAGTTTTGAGTCACATAGCAGTGACTCCATACAGGAAAAAGCAGAAAAAAATTAAATAGATATGTTTTTAATACGTAGGCTTTATTTAGAAAGATTTGGTCAATGTATTTTTATAGTATAATAATTTATTTGTTACGTCCGTAGAATTTGATTTCGTTATATATATAAAAAAAAGCTTACTTACCCTCTATACTGGACTCAACGTTCTTTTTTGTTATTGTATTATTAACTAGGGAAATAGAAATGTTAAATCGATTAATAACTAGGTGAAGAAATGATTAATAAATGGGCGATTCTGCCATGCGCACCCCATTTAGGCCCGTTTCTATCCCGAGCTTTCAATCAAATTAATCACAGCCATTGAAATTATAAAGGGTAAATTATCACTCCGTTAATTCTCTCTTCTTCGTTATAAAGGTGCGCACCCCAGAATTTGCCTATTAGTAAGAACTAAATAAAAGGACACTGGAGTTCTCCATTAGTTGTACAACTGGAGAGGAGGGATTGAGATATAGATGCATCTTTTGGTTCTTTCACGGTGACGTGTGAGATGACGAGCAAAATTGACCCTACTTGTCACTCATCTCCGCATGATAACGTTGTTTAATCCCATGATTGGTACCTAATTTGTTTATTATATTATTATTTATCATTTGTGTCCGTCCATTTCAGCGTCAAAAGCTCAATTAATAAATAACAAGACATAAAAAAAAAGTGGCCTCTCATCACCCCAGGTGAGAGCCTTACGACTTGGAAACCAACATGATCGCTTTAGAATCGTGCAAGTGCTTTTGATCTCGTACAGTATGCTATCTAATTGCATGACAAGTTGGGTTTTATATCATATATATATATATATTAGTTGTATAGTAGAATAATTGACATCACTTCACCATTTCGATGTAACATCTGAACAGTTTTTATTTTATTTTATTTATTATTGTTTTTTGCACGCTTTCTCCGCACGTATGTTCCATTTTAAGAAAGAATTTTTTAGTCTATATTTCTGGAGCAACTGAAGTTTAAACAAAAATGGATATAAATGTTTTTTCAATTATGATAATGATCTTCACTGGCAATTAATATGATAAAATTAAAAAAATGTTTTATAACATATGTGGTTGTGACACTTCTAAAACCATATTATATTAGTTGATCATTATCGTGTCTATATATGTCACACAACATTCATGTTTCAATATAAATTAAACAAAAAATGATGTAACATTAATTAGATGTGTTAAAAAATTTAACTTTTTTTACTTTTCCGCTCTAATGATTTGTATAAAAAGTTTGCTGGAAATAGAAAATGGATTAATCATTCATTTAGAAAATTTTAAAGTATTATTTAATTTTTTTCATACTTTAATCGGGCAATCAAATTATCTTCAACTTGATTTAGTTCATCAAAGTGACCGCACATTAGTGCTTTTTTTTTTTAATTTGATGAGTTTAAACATTATATAGAAATCGTTTAACAAATCTATTGTAAATATATTCCATCCCAAAATTATATGTACCTTTTAGGTCTGTTAATCCGATCTTAAAAATAGTAGTTATAATTCTGAATCCACAATTAGAAATTACTGAATACTAAAAAATGGACCCTTTGTACTTCAAAAAATAAATAAAATAAATTTCCACTTCAAACCTTGAAAGACAGTTGACCCCACACCGACTGCTGTCACAAAATTACTGGCGAAGATTGTCAAAAAGAAAAAAAAAATGAAAACGACATAAAATGACGTCATAACAGCATCATTCAAGTTGCGGCTCCATCCTCACCAATAGGGCTGAACAAAGAAATTAAAAACCCGTCCGACCCGTTCAATCCGTTCAACCCGACCCGTATTTTAACGGGTTCAAGCTTGATACGGGTTGGTTCGGGTTTTAATTATACTAACCCGGTACAACTGGGTCGGGTCATAATTTTTTTTGGATAATCCGGGTACAAACCCGACCCGTTTTATATTATTGATATGATCTTATATGTATCACATGAACATAATTTGCATTTATTTTTCCTTAATCCCAATATCAGAGACGCCTCGTCTCTTGGGCAGAGACGCGATTGCTTTTATGTAAAGTGATGCGTAAACATTATTGGCATTCATTTTTTACTTTTTTCCACGTATGATGACGTCGCTTTTTTATTATTATATATCTTTTTTTCTTCTGCTCTTGATTGATTGAGTCTCCGGCTTGATATTAGAAATTTTCTTTTACCTTTTAAAGGGCACACGTGGCAGTGTAAATAAATAAAGCTACTAGGTAATTATCAAACATTCAAATTTCAAAGGTATTGGATCTTAGTTGTATTACTAATATGGTTATGCACTTCTCGGTTCATACTAGACTCCAAAAATATTGTTTGCTTTATTCTATATACTTCTGTATTGGAGAAGTAGTAGTATAAGATTTAAAACTCTTATATCCTAGCAATTGCATATTCTGAATTTTCCTTTCAAATCTACACTTTTCCAGTTTCGGCCATGTACAACATAAGAATTGTAAGGAAAAAAATTAATAATTTTTAATTGTTTGTGTTTTATAAATAAAGAATTATTCACCTATAAATTATAACCCATTTGACCCGGAAACCCGTAAATAAAAATTTATATGGGTTGGGTTGGGTTACGGGTGGGTCAACTAAAGAAATTTTTTAACCCGGTATAATTGGGTTGGGTTGAAATATTGATAGAAACTAGTGAACCCGCCCGTTGTACAGCCCTACTCACCAACGTTTCCCACTCCAACTTGGCTACTCGGTCAACTACGCAATAGAGACTAGTAACGGAACTTTATTTACTCCGTCTACTTTAACGGAACATTTAACGGTTCACTACACGACAAACCTACCAAGATTTATTATTCGCACTTGAACGAGAGAAGGAAGGCAGTAACTCGCAGTGCGGGAAATTGGTTTCCAGCATGTTCACTTCCACTTCCGCTTCGTAACAAAAAATAATATTCCCTCCTCTCCATTGGTCAATTCAACTTGTGAACCAGCGAGCTCAGAGTTGGAGCTATGAATCTGCTCCCGCAACTAGGGTTTATCATGTCTTCTCCTTCTTCTACGTTGTGGGTTTCTCTTCTCTTTCAATGCAACGAAACCAGATAGGAGATTTCAGATTGTCTTCTTAAACTAAGGTTCTGATTATAATTGGTATTAGTTCAATTCATCGTGTTTTTGGGTATTTGAGAAACTTTTGATTTATGTGTTTAGTGTGATTATTTTAGAATTGTATGTTTAATTATGCAACAGTTGTAGCTTTGGCATGTATTGAAGTTTTGCTTCTTCTGTTCTTTTAAGTCTAAGCAATTTGACGAATTTGTTTCGTCATTTTTTGTGATGTTTTTTTGTTTGTGACTTGAATTTGAATATTGGATTTTTTCTATTTTTGGTATTAGTGAAACTATTAGAAGTATGCATAACAATTTAATTGAAAGAAGTTGAAAGGCTGAGTTGCTTTCTACTTTATGAATTATGCAATGAGATTTGACAGCAGAGATAAGAGTCTCCTTCAAGCTTCCAAATTAGTTGGCAAAAAAGTTTCATACTTTTGAAGCAGATTCCTCTCTCTTTAGCAGATGAAGAATTACTTTTCAAAAATTTGATACACTTTATTGTATTTATTTACTTAGCGTGATTTATTTACTGTTTCACAGTCCTAATAACATGACTTCTGCATCAACTCAATTCGCAAGTTCTATAAGGATTGGAGGGTTGTATGATAGAGAGAACCAAATTACCAGCATGTGGAATGATTCATTCCAAGTTGACGACGGCCAAGCAACAAGCCCATCGATGGGAGATGTGAAACTTGATAATACGGTAAAATTTTTCTGTTTTCTTATATCATTTATGTTGTATTTTGCTAAATGTTCTGTTTTTTGGAAATGAGACTGAGCATTTGTCTCTATGTGGCAATAACTGGTACCTGCTAGGCTGCTTTTGAGATCATGGTTAAGTAATGAATTTAACTAAATGATGGTTGACTTTTCAGTTTCAAACAAAATGCTTCACAATTGTTAATGCAAACATGGAAACCACATCCTGTTATGGTTGGCTTGATTTCAGTTCAGTTCGGGGTAAGGGGCTTAGAAAATACAAGGCTTGGTGAGGTAGGGGCAAAATTGTCTACTTTCAGTGGAATATACCTTTTCCTTCCTGTTATTCTAATGGATATGTGTCATACCATGTGCAAGCATTCTAGCAAAAATTGGTGCTATTTGAGAATAGCAATTATGGTATGTTTTTTTGTCATTAGAAAAATTATCTTTTGCTGCTTGCTCATTTCTGTTGTTCTTTTTTGTTGTATAGTTGGATGATGTTCCAAATGAGTTGCTAGGACCATCAAAAGGATATGAGCATGAAGCTAGCAAGCCGCCTGAAAAGGTAAGCATTACAATACTTGTGGAAAAATTCCCATTTTGTGTCCTTACAGAAGCTCTGTATATGTGAAGAGATGAGAGAAATTGGGAATGAGGGGGGTAGTTTGTGAATTTCAAAAGTGCAAAGGCCCTATTATCTTCTCACTTGTATGATATATGCTTACCCAATCATTTTTTTTATTCAATGCATTTCAGGTTTTAAGAAGGCTTGCGCAGAATAGAGAGGCTGCTAGAAAAAGCCGATTACGTAAAAAGGTAACAAAAAAAAGAGAACACTATTGATTTATATAATTGCTTTTAGACTCAATCTTCTCTATTCACTTTTCCCTGTCATAGGCTTACATTCAACAATTAGAGTCAAGCCGCATAAAATTAGCACAGCTAGAGCAAGAACTCGATCGTGCCAGACAACAGGTGAAGAAACCTTATATAAAGACTAAAATAAAAGTTAAAATGTTCTTTTTTAAGTATTTTGAAAAGAAAAATAAATGATGCTCAATGGATCGGTATTTGACCAAATTTTTTATTGCAGGGTGTGTACATGGGTGGACATTTGGGAGAATCGGCTCTTGGATTAACTAAATCAGTTAATCCAGGTAACTTAGTGAATACTTCTATAATTTATGATTCAAAATTTCTGTGGAATGATGAATTCAGTGCTATCTTTTGACAAAGCACTGGTACAGTACTTTAAAAGGCACTGGAATAATACTAGCATGCTTTTTAGTTGGCTTTCTTGAACTTCACTTTGATGTTCCTTTCTATCTCTATCTTTCTTTTTTTTTTTTTCTTTTTTTTTGTTCTTTCCATTTGTCATTCTTCCAATATTTGATTTTTTATTGAATTCATGGTATTTTTTCCAGCTCCTAGATTGAGAAAATTATGAACTTATTATTGTCCTATTTGTTACCTGAGGTTTTCTTAGCAAACCAAAGTAGATGACATGCAAATAACAGCCAATATTTTATTACATTACAATCCAATAAAACTTCAGAATGTTGATCTGTTAAATTTTGATGGATTCTCTCTCCATTTTTCCCTCAATGTTGCTGCTACATACAGGAATTGCTGCATTTGAAATAGAATACACACACTGGGTGGAACAACAAAACCGACAGACGCGTGAACTTAGAGCGGCATTACAAGCACAAGTCTCAGACATTGAGCTGCACATGTTGGTCGAGAGTGGCATGAGCCACTATGAGAATCTCTTCAGAATAAAGGCTACTGCTGCGAAATCTGATGTCTTCTACATCATGTCTGGTATTTGGCGGACCTCAGCTGAGCGATTTTTCCTCTGGATGGGGGGCTTTCGACCTTCTGAGCTCTTAAAGGTGAGATAATTTGACTTTTTCCTTTAACTTTTGCAGAATTATGCAAAGATCCTCGGTTCTAAGGAATTGCAGAGGAGTCTATCTTTGTTTTTCGTAACAAGTGTTCCTTCTTTATTTGAAAACTAAAGTTTCTGCATTTATCTGATATTGGGTCTCCAAGACCGAACATATGAAAACACCATTCTGCTTTAGTAAAGTTTGGTACATTTGTTATTAATTATTGAAGGACCATTCTATGTTTATTTTCTTATTTCATCACCATAGCAGAATATCCTAAAGTTATGTTATATTACCAAGGGTAGGGACCAGGGAATTGAAACATCCTTTCTTTTAATTTTCTTATTTCATACTTTGAATATAACTTTCATTATTCACTTTAACTTGGTTAACAGATTCTGGTTCCACAACTGGAGCCTTTGGCAGAACTGCAAGCAACACAAGTAAATGACTTGAAAAGATCTTCCCAGCAGGCTGAACATGCTCTCTCACAAGGTATGGAAAAGCTCCAGGAGACCCTTTCTGAGGCCCTGACGATGGGACCCCTTGGCGGGCCTGATGTGATTGTGAGTACTTACATGGGCCAGATGACAAATGCTCTTGGCAAGGTTGAGACTCTCGTCAGTTTCGTGAACCAGGTTATGATTAATTTCCATTTCTGTACCATGTTTAGTAAGGGTACCATTTGGTGCAAAATAAAATGCCTTTTTAATTTTATGGGTAAAACAACAGTTTGTGATTTCCTCTACTATTATTATTATATATGATTTATTGATATTATTGCCAGTTCCCTAAATAATGAACTTATATAAAAGCCAAACTTTTTAAGTACAACATGACTTGTTTTTTTCACCTTGGTAGCCACTACCAAGTTTTCTAAAAAAAAAACATGACTTGTTTTTTGAAAAAAAATCAGTACCTAACATATGGCTGCCATTACGATGCATGTCTTCCAAAACAGATTTCATTCCAAAATAAAATTTTTTTTTCTGAATCCTTAAATATGGATTATAACAACACAAAATT
The DNA here is from genome assembly GCA_027725995.1 of Rhynchospora tenuis. Taxonomy (NCBI): domain Eukaryota; kingdom Viridiplantae; phylum Streptophyta; class Magnoliopsida; order Poales; family Cyperaceae; genus Rhynchospora; species Rhynchospora tenuis. Next base: position 153,775,435 of record CM050888.1, on the reverse strand, counting down.
GAGGGACTGAGTTGGAAAAAAATGAATAAATGGAGGAATTAATCTGCAATGTACCCTTCTGTTTTATGAAACAGGGGGATCACCTAAGGCAAGCAGCACTGCAGCAGATGTATAAAATTTTGACCACCCGACAAGCGGCTCGAGGCCTCCTTGTATTGGGTGACTACTTCCAGCGGCTTCGAGCTCTTAGTTCCTTGTGGGCTGCACGGCCCCGCGAGCCCTCATAAATTTTCCTCCTATAAAGAGTAAAGTTTCATGTATAAACTTTCAGATGCCTGTCTTTGACAGATGAGGCCAGCCTAGAAAAATATGCTGGCGGCAAAGTGGCTTTGAGATAAATAACTAACTTGAGGCCGACTGAATTACGTGTAAATATATTTATAAGCGTCTAGTTGCAGAATATCTGTTTATAGTGGTGCATGTCTTAGTGATGTATATGTTTTGATGATTGGTACATTTATGTAGAATTATGGCAGGCAATGCCTGTCAACTCATGTCATAACATGAATAATTTCTAAACTTTTTGTTGAATTTGATTTTTCTTTACTAGTGTGTTATTAGGAGCCCCTCAATCTGTCATCTTTGTTGCTGTACCAGATTGTGCAAGTTGTAACCCCTTTTCTTTATAATTAGGTCCCCTCCCACGCTCTGCGGCTGGTTATAATTGATCATCTGTAGATAATAATTTTGAAATAATATGTAGTAGCCATCATTGTAAGTAAACAGAATATAAAATCTTTTAATGAATTAGAAAAAAAAATCAATCTATGAAAACTTGTTAGCCCGTGTTATAAGCACCACGTTTTTAGTTAGTTGGTCACATAACTGTAAATACAACAATCATAAAAGGACACATAGATAAGCTATAATTATACAGTTTGTTGTTAATCTATTACATCAGTGATGACAAACTTTCATTTAGTGTTGCTAAAACATGTGGCTGCCTAATAATCAATGAAACAAAGAGATGGTACCATGTTTATCCATTACAGCCACATGATGGTAGGTGTTTTCTTCAAACAGTTCAAAAAGGCCCTTCCCATTTCACTCCCTAAGGATCCCATAACTAAACATAAAAGCAAAGAAAGAAAGAATGACGCATGCATACATATAGCGGTGTCAAACGTGAAAAACGGCAGCGAAATACCATCTTCCGTTTTCATTCCGTTTCGGTAACGAAACAGAAACAGAACAAAAAAGGAAGGGTAAATTGGTTAGACAGCAAAAGAAAATTAAAATACAGAGAAATTTCTCTCATGTATTTCAAATTTCCAAAGGAGTAATGGATGTAGTCTAGTATGCTTTCCACAGTTCCACTAAGTACATCGATGTTAAATTTTGCAAGGATAACATTGTAACTGAATCTCTCTCAAAACCTCAACATGCCATGATGTAAGACGGTAGAGTGTTTCCAGCATACTAGCAACTTCCCTTGTCATTCCTTCCTTGCAATTAAAATTCTTCAGAAAACAGACTGAATCAACAAAAAAAATCCCCAAATCACCAATACCTAACAAACAACAAAATCTCAACTTATGCACTTGCACACACCTGGCGGATTTAACCAATGAAAAACTGACGCACCTGATCCTTTAAAAAACCAACAAACAGACAAAACAATACCAGAAATAGAAAAATAAGGAATCACATATAGGCTCAAATCTCTGCTACAATACCAAAATGGGCTCTTACAAAGCAGGCTTTAAACAGCCCAAATCCATTAATAAAAAACCTAAATCCGCATCCCGACAAAAATAGCAGCAGTGCTAATTCGGGAATCGCTCAAGCCACTCCTGAGTTTGCAAACACTCCCATCCTTCTATCAAAAAGACTAAAACACCCTCCATTATTCACGCATCACACTCATCTCTTCATCTGAAACAAAGGGTATTTCGGTCTTAAGAAGAGTGCCCCGAGTAACTCCCGTACTAATTCCATCCATCCACTCTTTCCTCCTCTTATTACTCTTATCCCCTTCTCTCTCTCTCTCTCGTGCCGCATCTCAAAAAAAACCCTATTTCTATTTCCACTTCCAAATCCCAATTCTCGAACCGATGGCGACGGCGTTAAAGAAGCGCAAGACGGAGCAAGACAGCTCTCCGTCCGACCAACCCGACTCCGTTCCGTCTTTCAACACCCCGAGACCTCCGCGCCAAACCATCTACTTCCCTATAACCGACGACGTCCCATCTCCGTCTCCGCCTGTTCCCGCCACCAACGGCGTCTCTCCCGCCGCCGCTGCTACCAACGTTCCAGTTCGCGCTCGACGGTCTCCTTCGCCCGAATCCGAACCCGAGTCCGAAACTGATGCGGAGGAGCCGATTTCTTCTCTGCTTGAAGGACTTTCCAGGGAGCAGCTCGTTACTCTTCTCCGCCATGCCGCGACGACTGATCCGAATACTTTGTCTGAGATCCGACGGGTTGTGGATCTAGACCCGGCTGCCCGGAAACTCTTTGTTCATGGGCTTGGTTGGGATGCCAATTCGGACGCTCTTCGTGCTGCGTTTTTGAAATATGGTGAAATTGATGATTGTCGGGTTATAACTGATAAAGCGACAGGTAGGTCGAAAGGTTATGGGTTTGTGTTATTTCGGCACCGGAGTTCTGCAAAGCGGGCCCTTCGCCAACCTAATAAGAAGGTAGGTAGCCGCATGGCTATATGTCAGCTTGCTTCGTCGGGTGGTAACCCTGGTTCTAACACAAACCCTAGCTCTGCTCCCAGCCCTGCACCGTCCCACCATAGTGATAATTCTGACAGGAAAATTTATGTTGCTAATGTACATGCAAATTTCAATGTGGATCGGCTGTACAATTTCTTTGCGCAATATGGTGAAATTGAGGAGGGTCCACTAGGGTTTGATCGGCAGACCGGGAAACCAAAAGGGTTTGCACTTTTTGTGTACAAAACTGCTGAAGGGGCACGAAAGGCACTTGAGGAGCCAGTGAAGAACTTTGAAGGGAATGTGCTTAACTGTCAGAAAGCTAGTGATGGAGGCCGTAACAAGCCAAACCCTAATTCAAATCAAAATCCAAACTCAAGCTTAAACCCAAACACAAATACGGCTGCTTCTGGCGCTATGCTGTCCGGTGGTCTTACCCCACAAGCAAGTGGTGCAGTGACAGGGTATGACATGTCTGGGTATGGTGCAGTTGGTACTGGTATGGCCGGGCAGGTACAGCCTGACATGAGCCAGGCACAGAATGCAATGTTTGGTCTCGGAATGGGTGGGGTTCAGCCAAATGCGGCATTTCTTGCCATGCTGGCAGCAGCTATGCAAAACCCTGGTGGGTTTGGCATGAACCCTGCTATGATGGCAGCAATGAATCCTGCTTTTGCCGCAGCAGCTGCATTGGGTGGGGCTCAGCCAGCTGTGCCTGGTTCAACAGTTGGTCAGGTTGGGTCAGTTGGTTTAGCTTATCCCACCGCAGGGTTTCAGATGCCTCCTGGGTTTCAAGGACCGCCAGGCTTTCCTTCTGGTACTCAGCAGGGAAGTGGTAGTACAGGTGTGTATCAAGCTGGGTCAGGTGTGCAGGGTCAGTTGCCGGGTGCATCCACTACCATGGGTGGATATTGACAGCTATAGGTACAGTAATTATTTTATGAAATCTCTCTTCTTTGTTGAATCTTTGATTTATTTCTGAATTTTGGGCTTACTAAATGGGATGGCCTAATATGGTACTTAAATCAACCCTCAATTTGGTTTATGCATTTTCTAGAATTTGATAAATTGGTACTCGAAATTTGATTAGTTTTCAGGTGAAGTTTTCTTGTGATCTTTGGAACTTAGTATGTGGTCAGGTGCCAAATTGTCAAAACTTTGAAATCAAGCAGTTTTAATTTGAAAATCCTTCTCATTCACCATTGATACAATTCTTTACTTGGTTTATTTCTCATTTCTCTCTCTGACACCCTTTAGTTTAGTTCTTAAGGTATATTTATTTATTTTTTGCATTTTGTGAGTAGAATTGCTTACTGATTGTCGACTTAAACTTTCTTAGTTTCTATCGAGATCGTGATTAGTTCCTGTGGATCTGTGTTGGTGCTTCTCAGGATTTCTGCCTGGAAATTCTCATCTTTATGGGGCCTTTTCGATATTTATGCTAATTTTCGGGCAACTTTGTGGTGTTTTTAAGATAAACAAATAACTATCTTACCATTGGCGGAGTTTCTTTAATATGTTTATTGTAATGGAAATTAGTGTTGTAGTTCGTTCTTTTTTAGTTATAATGTGCTGTAATGAATAATCTTAGTTATATAAACCGCAAAATATGCTTGCGATTTTAAAACCCTTATGAGTTTTCCTTTTTTGAGGTTAAGAGGGGATTGTTGTAGATGGTGGTTGAATCATGCCTCTTGACCATGATAGTTTTACATTGATGCTATCTTTTGCCATTCTTTGTTGGCATATCTGAATTTTCACAATCATATTCCCAATTTGTATGCATAGTGATTTGGCTGTTGGTTTACCGAGCTCACTTTTATGTTAAGCATTTATAGCATTTTAAAATTCTGTTGCAAAAATAGTTGAAAAAACATGGAGCTGCTGCACTTTTAAGAGGGAAACTTATTTGTGTTTGGTATTTGTTTCGTGTTATTTATTGTTTATGAAGACGGGCTTTCTTAGGTTTTGTCTTAAAACATTGACCTGGTGAAATGGAGATTATCAATTTTTCCGACGATGTATGTAGGGTTTGTTTTTGGTGAATTTCTTAAGTTTTTTTGCATGGTTGGCTTATAAATTGTTTTGTTCAGTGATTGAAACACTTGATTAGACTCGGCAAATATTGATGTCAATTGTCAAATTTTGTAAAAGAGTCATTACCAAACTGATTCTTGTGCAGTGCCTCCTTGCTTTGGTCGAGTATTTGAAGGCAGTTTTACTATTTTGGACCTATATGAATGGTTTGAGTAGATACAGGTTTTTTTTTGGAGGGAATTTGAGTAGTTATAGTTAGTAGTCTCTGTTGCATCTTTTACCAATTATTGTTTTTGTCACATTTGATTCGATTTTGTTGAACATTTGATTGGAATCGGCAATTCCATGGCTTGAGATCAGAGTTGGTTTTTAGATAGAGAGCAAATGATTGGTTTTTAGATACTTATCTTTAAAAGTGAAACGTGAGGCTGAAGTTAGAAGTGTAGAGGTTTTACAATATGCAATAGAAGGGTCAAGAATTTGGGAAATATATTTTTCTTATTGGTTTTAGGTTTTTCCTTTTTTTTTTTGTGAAAGTGGCCGAATAATTCGTCGGAGTTTGTCCTTTTGATTCAGGTAGATTTTGTACCTTATTATTGTTACTACCTTTGTTTATTGGAGACGGATGTGATTTGCTATATTTTTTAAATTATATTTCGATATTAGGACAAGAAACGAAAAATAATTAGCAGTAATCCAAACATATTTGCCCCTTTTTTGTCGCAAATTGTTGTAGTTTCGATCTGACGTTTTATATTTCCAATATTTCTCAGTTGTTTTTAAGGGTCACTTCTTATCTTTATTTTCACAAAAATTAGCAAGATTTTGTAGTTTGTCCATGCGATGAATATTTCGATATTAGGAAAAGAAACGAAAAATAATCAGCAGTAATTTGCCCCTTTTTTTACGGCGAAACTTTTCGTAAATTGTTGTAGTTTAGATCTGACGTTTTTATATTGCCAATATTTCTCAGTTGTTTTAAAGGGGGTCACTTATCATTATTTTCACAAAAAATAGCAAGATTTTGTAGTTCGTCTGTGCGGTGAAATTAGTCGGCTTCAAAAACAAAAATTATTACGCCGGAAATAATTACTTTTATGATTAAACAATGAAGATTAAAAAATTCAATTACTTAAAACGAAAATGAATTTAATGATGTGCTATTGATATGCACAATTTTGTGACCTCCAATGAATTTGTTGTATTATTTTTTAAACCACTACGTTGTTTTTCACGATGCAATTAACTTATTTAGGTGACAATTTTATTCTAATGTCTTCGTAAAATATTATTTAGCTGGTGAACTACAAATATTGAACGTGTCTTAAGTCTTAACATGACCAAGTTTTGGGAAATGGTCAAAAGTAATGTATTGACCATTTAAGTTTTTGACCCCTTGGCGGCCAAGCATGCTCACTGTTTGAGTATCTACACAATTGGAGACTTATAAATTTCCTTGCTACTCCGACTGGAAAAGTCAAAAGAGAACAAAAAGAGGAGAATCAGAGGAGAACACTTAAAAAGCTTTCATGGGTTACGAAGCTGTTGAAGCTTATGCCATGAAGAGGCTCAGCGAGGAGAAGAGAGCTTCTTCAAGAGATGTGAAGAAGAGAGATTCAAAAGATAAGGCTAAGAAGAAGAGGCTGTTATGGAGTTTGCTTAGAATCTTAAAGAAGGTCCATCCGGTCTCAACAGCTGAAAAAAAGTGAAGAATGTGGTTGCTGAAGTAGACTTGACTTTGTATTTGTATTTAGAACTTACATTTTGTGGTTGGTAATTTGATCCTTGAATCTAGGGTCAGTACATATATTTTTTTCTGAGAAAATTTGAGTCTGTTGGCAGTTGTTTTTTTAGTCTTTGTGTGTTTACGAGTTGATGTAAAAAATATAGTCCCATAAATAAGTATTAAGAATATACATTTTTGGAGAACCAACACTTGACTAAGTTGGAGTGCCTGATCTAATCTTATTTTCAAAAAACAAAAGAATATACGTTTTAAATTGTTTTTCCATTACCTAAATAGATAAGAATATAATTATCCAAACACCATGAGGTAAGAAAACCGAGAATATCGATCAGGCAGACTTGTTTATAACAAATAAATATTGGCAACAAATTGTGTTTTGACTGTTTTCCGCTTTCATCACAAGAGCTAGTAATGTATCTGTTAAGTGTGATAGTTACCAGACAACATAAGTGTCAAGAGGTTGTAATTTGAAATTCTAACAGTAAATGTAAAACAAAGTTCAAGCTTGTTACTTTGGAGCTTTGTCATATACGAATTCATACAAGCAAGAGTTCAAAGTGTTGTATAGACACTAAGGCTGTGCAACCAAATCTCAGAGGGGAGAGGGGATCATGAGGTGATGGAGAGCAGTAAAACGTTAATATGCCTTTGTGCTGTTACTCGTTCCAAATCAGAGAAGAGATGAAATAAAGGGAGAGGAAACGAGGTGAGGAAAAAAAAAAAAAAAAAGGTGATTTTACAAAGACTTAATCCCCAATCGCTATACCCTGATTTCGAGAATACGAGCTTGGTCACCCCTTTGTTGTTCTATGGCTAATATATATCTATGCTTAATTGTGTAACAAGTTTCTGTAATGTGATCCCTCTCGTCTCTATCTGACAGCGATATATTGCCCAAAACGCTATTAACTGGAGTAAAACAATTGAATTTAAGTCTCATAAAAGTATAAAACAATCACGATATGCCATTGACAAACAGATCAAAAAAATAATAATAATAATAATAATAATAAAGAGTATCGAATGTAGTGAAAAAAAAGGAAGATTAGCATTGATGAGATTATTATATTGTGTGGCTAGGAATAGGATAAGGACAACTACACTGCATCTGCATATTTTAATTTGCACCAAACTTATGCAACAAGGATCAATATAGTAAGATACTCAGATTTGTCTCTACTTTTTTCTGATCCTGTTGGCCAAGGAGCTCTTCTCTATCAATCAGTGGTTCTTATGGTTGACAATGGTTTTTACACAATACCATGCGCTGAAATTCACACTCACAAGCAGTGCATCCAAATGTGTGGCAACCCACTTAATTGGTAGTTCATTGACCAGGCGCGTAGCTTGCTATTTGTAACACCCAAAGCAACATACATCAGAAAAATAAAAAACCATGCACTGTAAGACTCGTTTACCTAATGTTGTTCTTTATGTTATTGCATTTGACTTACTTTCTGGAGGCATATTGTATGATTAAGGTGGATTGCTAGTCAGTATCCACAGTCCTAATTATTTTTTAGAATATAAGTGCATCTAATAGGTATAAGCACTTATACATACAAGAATACCATTAAAGCAATTTTAACATGAAATCTAATAATAAAACTTTTTTAGCATATATAAAAAATGAGATTAACTCTCGAGCATCAACTAATATATATATGCACTTCCTTTTCAAATAAATTAAACTCATATATATATTAAGTATTGATTACAATTATTTAGACTTCTTTGATTGAATTTTATATTTGAGTTTTTTGTTCTTTTTTTGTACATTTTTATGAATTCGATCATGAATCATCAAATATTCACGAAACATCGACGCAATGAAGAGCTCTTCAAATCTCTCTTCTATGATTGTATGCAAAAAAAATTAAGCTCCAATTTTCTATCATAGTATCAATACTCTTTGACCAAAACTTTCTAATTAACACTAAGCAAGCATTTTTTTAAAATTTAAAATCAGACTTCATAAGAGCATTTTGGAGTCTAGTTTTGATTAAATTTATGGTCTTGAAACGAAAAATCTCTGTATAACATTTAAATCGAGTTCTGATAATTTATGGTCAGAAAAAAAAAGCATTTCTTCAATCAACCGAGATGGTCTATATTTCGTGGGTTTGACTTGATATTGTTATTTTTTTTTGTTGAATATGTCTAATTTATATCTTTTATCGACTAATTATATTTTATAGCTGACTTGTTCATGCATACTTAGGCTAGTTGATTCTAAATTTGTGGGACCATGTCAATATCATGGGGCAAGACCAAGCTTCAGAAATAGAGAAAACAGATCAGTTTGAACTCTGGACAAAAAATTTAAAAAATAATTTACAGCATTAACACTGTAATGGTGGCCAGCACAATAATTAGGTGTATGGGATAGATGTTAATTATATCTATATGGCTTGTGCTAGTGCAGGTGCTGCTCCCAAATCAATTACAACTTGCAACAATTTTAAATTACTAATTAGCAATGAGTTATTGGCCACACTGAAGACCTATAAATACTCATACTTAACCCAAAGGAATCGTACCCTTCCTATTGTACAAGGTTCAATAAGTCAAACAGAGAATGAGCTCCATAGGGTTCAGTTATGGCTATATTAACTCACTGAAGGAACAGTGCAAGAAGAAAATAGAAGAGAAAGCAGAGGGATCATCCAAAAAGGAGATACCAACAAATAAGGTTAATCCAATCGCTGCTTCCGAGCTGGTTGATACCACTGAAAAAGGGTCGGGCACTGTCTCAGCTACTCAGAAGTGATGAGTTTTTCAATTGATTTGCTATTGTGATATTGACATGTTAAATTGATTGTTGTATTGTGAATAACAATAATAAGTCAATGCAGATGTAATATGATTGGATTGTCTTTGATCGTAGAAGTGCATGGAAGTAAGTGTATGTTTTTGATGCACAACGGTATATGTCAATGTACTCCCCTATACATGGAATATGTGTTTGTAGAGGTTTAAGATTTTTAAGTGCCACAAATTACACCAAATTGGTACTCAAATCTTAATCCCTTGGCTCATTAACTTGTCCACAGATTGCCTTACATTAAGTCACATTTAACAATAAACTTTATAATTATAGATATTGAGATTTATGTGACTTAAACTAAACATGTTGAGATTGGAATACTGAATTATCAACACCTAGTAAATGTAATATGATGTATAATGAGAGAATTAGTATAGCCTGGCTAAGGTGCTGAAATTTGCAGTGGTGTATCACCTTTCGCAACTTTAGAAACAATAGGTTTGGGATATTGAGTTTTAGTGTAGTCATTTGTGGCTGGAATTGCTTAACAATTAACTAGTACAGTAAATTTTCCTACAGTGAATTTCATCAATTTCAAGTTTCAACTCATAATTCTCAGCAGTCCACGTACCAGCCTGCTGCCAACTTAGACAAAAGAGAAAGCGACGGGGAAAAAGGGCTAGAACTATGACAAACCATCTGCTTGTACTGATTACCGAATATATTCTATTTGCAGGTTTTTCTATTCTGCCCATTCCATGGTGAATGACAAAATTATGAGAATCATAAGCAAAAGAGTAAACAGCATATTTCTTGCATTCAAAAACAATACAACCATTATCATCTTGACTGAAGTTCTAAGCGATCAATCCTACACATTTCATTGGAAACAGCTATTGTGACCACAATTGAATTTTACAAAAGAATTGCTACGTCACATCCTCCAAATTAAAATGGGACAAACTTTTTACATCACTAGATCAATTCAACCACCAACAATAAATCAAATCATTTATGTGTTTGAGAGGAAGAAGAAAAGAAACATAAGTAAAAACTCACTTCCCAAAACTGAAATTGAAACCAACCCTATTGACTTTTACATAGATTACCTTTAACGAACATGCCAGTAGGCAATTTCACCAAAATATTCACATGAACAGTTGGATGGATGCAATAATCATAGTTTGAAATTCTTGTTCATTATTATAGTATAGTACATACACATCGACCTTGCCTCGAAGCATTTTCCTTCTCCTTGTCTGCAGAGACTAAAATACCTTACAGTCAGAAATTAACAACATATGAAACCATTATAAGTTTGCAATACGTTTGCATCTGGACCTATAGATATTCATTTTGCCAAATTGGTCATAAAAAATGGTATAGATTATGCATAGTGTATGGATTTGGTGATGTTAGGCTTATCAACTTCTTTGCCTGCACTAGATGTTTCAAATAGTTCCATTTTCAGCTTTTTGAACATTTGTTGTCATAACATGTAACCTTTTATTCTGTTTAATTAATAACTGTCAACCGATTTTAGAAAAATGCCCCACGAGTAGATAGAGTTCTACACGTCATGGGATAATCATGAAACTTTATGATGCTAATCAGCTTATGAGATTAAAGAGATTTTTTTTGCTAATGCACCTCACAAACTTTTTCCAGTCAATAGTCCATTCAACCAGTAAAAATAGTGCATCAACATGTCAGAGTCCCTCTAGTTAATACTATATCAACAAGAAGGCGATGTTGCAGAAACCAAAATAGGTTATTTGAATAAGATAAATGTCTCATGAGAAAATTAACCAAAAGATGATTTATAGAAGACTAATTGTAGTTTTGTCTAAACTTTTTGATATGCTTAGTATATATGATCTTGCGCAGAATTTACATCTAAACTTCTTATTAACTAAAGTTGCAAAAAGTTCACAAGAAAAAAAAGGCAAAAATCAATAATCAAATTAGTAACATTATTTTTTTTATGCATAGTATTCCCTCGACAGTTTCTCGATGTTACAATCATAACAGTATTTTTAAACCTAATAAAACTTCAAATGTATACAATTTGAGGACAATTAACTAAGCCACGAACATAAAGTTGGAGCTGTTTGGTGAATGATAAAACACACACCAAATTCAGCAAATCCATATAAACATGAATTATGTACAATATATTATCATATTCAAAGTGTCTATTTCAGTTTTAACTTGAATAATATTTTTGATGATCACAAAGGGTACTTCAGATAACAAGGAATTCTAACCCATTATTTGTAATTATTATCTATATTTATAACAATTAATTAAGCCACAAACATAAAGTTGGAGCTGTTTGATGAATGATAAAACACACACCAAATTCAGCAAATCCATATAAACATGAATTATGTACAATATATTATAATATTCAAAGTGTCTATTTCAGTTTTAACTTGAATAATATTTTTGATGATCACAAAGGGTACTTCAGATAACAAGGAATTCTAACCCATTATTTGTAATTATTATCTATATTTATAACAATTAATGTTATTGCTTAATTATTGCTACTATCAGTAATAATAGAGACTTCTTTTTTTCCATTTCTCTTAGAACATGGGTTCTTACAAAATTTACTGGTAGTGTATTGTTTTATTAATGTTGCTGCTGCAGCTATTATCATCAGATTATTGTGTTTCAACTTTCATTAATAACATGTTAAGTCCAGTTGCAGCATTTACTATCCATAGTTTACTAATGCCAAATTTTGCAAGAGGTTTTCTAACTCTTTATGCAACTCTACCAACATTCTAGTTACTATTACAAAAAAGATAAGTCATTAATTTTACATCTTCCTTCTCATTTTCTGCCTTTTCTTTCATTTTGGATCAACTTAAAAGAGAAAGCAAACAACAAGCAACAAAAAGAAGAGCAAATAAGTCAAAGGGAAATTGAAGAACAGGGGTCTGATGTAGAACTTTGAATTATGGAGGTAAGCTGCAGAAAAACTTCTGCTGAAGAATAGAATAGGGTGTCAACCAAACAAAAATTGTTTAAAACTTGAGGGTAAAATTTTAGAGTACTATAATATTTCTGCTCAAAATACATAGACTGCTGGCAAATAACCTAGTGTTAAAGAGAAGAATGTAGTTGATTGACCACAACCTTTTACTAGTTGATCAGCCTTCAGAAATGAATGTAAATGTAATAAAGCAAAACATATAATTAGTTACCAGATCTTTTGACACTTGATGGGGGTCGAACAACAACATGCATGGTAATTATGCTGCCTGGAAGGTCACCAACAGGAACCCTAGACTCGGATAGGGTCCATTTATTCTCCAAAATTCTTCCAGCATTTATGAGCTTCAAATCCTCTACCTTTGTTGGAGCATTTGCTTTATCTATCCAAATAATTACAAAATGAACAATCAATCTTAGTGGCACTTACTTAGCATGCACTTGATTCACAGTTGAATAACTAGCTCTATTGATTAGTAACAACTGATCACCATTCTTTTTAAGCATGTTCAGAAAAAAAATAAAAAGGCTGTTACATGGTGATAAAACACTGCTATTTTTCGATGCATTTCCTCCTAAAAGAAGGCAATCAACCTCCGTCCTAACAGAAGGCAATAAACCTCTGTATACTAGAGTCAAACTGACAGGGACCTGAAATTGGACTCTGAAGGGCGATTTCATCTTTCAAAACTCGGCCGTCTCTCTAGCCAAAACACCAAACGCTTTTAGACATAAGGCCACTTGTTAGCTGCACTGTCCATTAAATTGAAAATATGCCAGTGTAAAATCCTCATTGCTGTATAATTCTGTGCCAAATGAAGTAATCCAAGGGCACTGTGTACTCAGGCAAAATGGTTTGTCTAGTAAAAAGGAATCAATTTTCAAATGAAGAAATTCTTCATCAATTGTAAATGCGACAATCCAGCAACTGCTACTGAAGATAAAACTTGTTCAAAGCTCCTTGGCCATGAGAATGTAATCGAGGTATTTACTGCCTCATCGACATAGTTCCAAAGGTTGAGAACAGGTTTTTCTGAATTGAAATTACCTCGATTCCAATGTGTTTTACCCAGGTATCACTGCTTTCTTCGGTAGAATGTATTGGTTGTATGCTGACAACACTCCTTATTGGATCATGTACCAGACAAACCAGTAAATGCTAAAATGATTGTAGCTTTTACCTGACTGAAATAATGGGCTTTCACAATTACTTTATGAAACCTTGTGCAATATTTGATAGAATCAACGACTTTTGCTTCAATATGTCGCAAAACCACCCCGATTTTTGTTTCAGTTGTTTGTTATGATGATCTTACGAGTCTAATTTAAAAATTTGAATCAAATAAAATTTAAATTACGAGACTAATTTAAATTTTGAATCAAATAAAATTAGGGGCAGAGCCAAAGAAACTGCCTAAGTAATTTGCACTATCAAATCATGGGTAGAGGGTAAAATTAACCAATCATATAAAAATCTCTCATCTTTGAGTAAATCAAGATCAATATTTCATAAACTGATCTCTTAAGCCTCTTTCTAAATCATGCTTTCAGTTCACTCTATGAACTGGCAGATGATTTTTGAGCTAACCTAAACAAATTTTCACAAAGAAAACAGAAAAAATAGAAAAAAAAACCCACTAAAAATAGTAAATCAACAAAAAGGATCTCACCTTCAGGCCATCTAGCGATGATGGTCTCTTTCAAAGAAGTAACAGTTGTAGAAGGATCGTACTTATCAGGTCCGATGTCAGTTCCATCAAACAACCTAAATCTGACCTCTATAGCTTCCTCCTCCGCCATTCCTCTCTTCTACCTCTTTCTTCTTCCCAAAAGAAACCAACAAATTCTCTCAAATCAACCTCTTTTTCTCTCGATAGAGATTGAATTGCCTAAAGAAACCAACCAAGAATCTTCGTTCAAACCCAAGGAAGTCAAACCAAGAATCGACCTATAGGAGCAAGATTGGAATGCTTCAAAATCAATTTTCTTTTTCTTTTTTGTGATAGAAACGAGAGAGAGAAAATCAAAAGATGTACTCGTGTTCTCTTCTAGAGACAGCCTAGTCGCCACTACAGGAGACTTAATAATATTTTTTTTTCTTGTTTTTTCCTCTTTCTTTTTTGTAATTATTTATTTTTGGCACTGTACTTCAGGTTTCTTACTTTTGTTCCCTGGGCTGAGGAACCGTGAAAGGAAAAAATAACTTATTAAATGAAATAAAACAATTGGCTGGTTACTTACTGTTTCCAAATTTGTGTACATATTTTTTTAAGAGTAACATGACGTTCTTATATGAATATTTTTGTATAAATTGGACTTTGTTCTTTGAATTTATTTAGCACATATTGACAACTGAATTTTATAATTATTTTACTTAAATGAACTTTTCTATCATAACTTCTTTATCTGTTTCTTTTTTTTTTGAGAAATAGCACCCCACAAAGAGGGCCTGCATCTATTAAAAGCATGCTAAAAGTATCTTACAGATAAGTCACACAGTAAGTGACTTCAGAAGTAATAAAAACAACAAAATAGTACTACTTAGAACTAAGAAACCAAAACATCCAAACTAGTTTTCTACCCAATGGAAACTATAACAAGCACAAAGGCAATAAAACTGAGACACAACATAAGGAAATCAACAGCATACAAACAAACTGCTCTCAACCGAGAAGATCTTCATCATCATCAGGATTAACCTGACTTGCACTTACACTTGCTGTAACTTGTGCCTGCACAGAAGTATTGAGAGCGTGTGTTGCACTGGTTGCTGCCACATTCTCTTGTTGGAGTTGTGTCTCCATGCCAGAGTAACCGCCTGTCCACAGATAAAAAAGGCTAAGTACTGAGAAGAAACAAGTATTAACTGCAGGGCCAGTGATATGTTGAAAAACAATTTTGTTTCTAGTACCCCAGACCCCCCAAAGGAAAGCTGCAATTAAAGTCTGAAAATAATGTCTCCTATCTTTATCCAAAGAACTACTGAAGTTCCATAGATCTTTGAGTGTGTTAGAATCCACACATAAACCCTTTGGCTTAACAGCATTAAAACTATCCCAAAATTTAAAAACTGCAGGGCAATGGAGAAAAAGGTGGTCTACTGACTCACACTGTCCACAAAAACCACACTCATTAATTCCTGGCCATCCTTTATTCCTTCAATTATCCATCGTTAAGATTTTATTATCTAAAGCTAACCAAACAAAAAGTTTTACTTTTAAGGGAATTTTCAATGGCCAAACAGAATCCTTTTTATTAAACTTAACCCCCCCACCTATAAGGAAATTGTACATAGACTTAACTGTGAAACAACCTGAAGAATTCCATCTCCAAGTAATAATATCAGCATCATTACTGAAATTATACCCTCTCAAAAATTGGAAAAGCTGATTCTTTTCTCTTCTTAATTCATTAGAAACACCCCTTTTTAACCAGAGATTTATAAAACCATTGTTCCAAACCTTAGCTACTGAAACCTCTGTTCTCTTTGTTTTTTTAAACAGCAAAGGGAATTCTCTATGTAATGGTCCAAAATCAGACCAATTGTCCATCCAAAAGTTGGTCAACATACCATTGTTAACTTTTTTAGTAGATCCCACCCTCAAGATATCTTGAAGAGAGTTAACATGTTTCCAAAAAGGAGAGAAAGAAGAAGGAGCTCTACCCCCATATTTAATATTTATTATATCCTTCCAAATCCCTTTATTACCCTCCTCATTAAACTTCTTTATCTGTTTCTAATATAAGTTTGCGCATAAACTTGTAAAATGGTATTGCCACCGACAGCAACAACCAAAATCACCGACCGTACTAAACTAGTGTTGGTTATGTCAACAATTTGTTAAATTTTTTGAATAAAAATTTTAAAGTCTGTGGAACTATAAAAATTTTTAACTACTTTAAATACATAAAAATATTTAGTATACTTCAAGCAAGTTTATCCCATATTCTATGCATTACTTGATTACTTAGAAGATAAATATATTGACATATTGTTTATTCTTTCACGCGTAACACACTAACACCAAAATGCAAATAAAAGAAGATTCTTAGTGTTAATAACCTGCGGCGGTCTCTGTGTAGTATATCATGGTGTTGAAGTCTGAACGGTTATTTGATTCCCATCAGCGTTTACACTTGGGCTTGGTGTAGGCCTAACGAATTTGTTAGCCCAAAATTAGATTAGGCCCATTAACTTCACATACTTGTTAGCCCAAAGGCCCAATAACGCAGGTAAGCAGACGTGATCAAAGCTTTAATTTTGTTGATGCTACATATTAACGTGTTTGATGTATTTGCAGCTCGCTGTAGGTGGGCCCTCTGAGTCTCGGATCCTGAAGTCAACTCAGGCGTTTCAGCCTAGACCGATTCATAATGAAAACGGAATGAATTTGAATAAGAAATATGAAATGATCAAATGGATTTATTCATATCCTAAAATAATATCAAATCTAATTCTGGCTTAAATGGATATGTAGACCTAAGGGCTTTAAACACAAATAATGTCGGGAGCAAATACAACACAGATGCCTAAGGGCTTAAAACACCCCAAAAAAAAAAAAAAAAAAAAAAAAATACAACACAAATATTGTATATTTTAGTGAATAGGACCATGACTACTAGAAGCACCCGAAAAACGGAACTGAATCCTCTGGACTTCTTTAGAAGAAGTCCAGTGGTCTTCTTTGATCCGAGCCGTCCGATTTGATCAGAACGGTTGAATTTTTTCGGGCCTATCAATCTGGTACTATTCACGGGGCTCCCTTATAGCCGTTGAGATTAAATCAGACGGCTCTGATTTAAGGAAGACCACCCAAACCGCAGTCCAGAGGATGCGGATTCCCCGAAAAACTGGCCTAAACTAATTAGGCTGCATGATATTGCTCCTCTGTACTCCTGCATACAGCAGCCTGCATTGGTGTAACCCGTTGCACAGAATATATAGAAAAGAATCAGAAAACACAGCCTAATACTGTTCAAAACTTATTGCGGATAGATGATTCTTTTAATATACGCACATATTACCAGAAAAAAATTAGCATTTTAAATTAACAGTATATATTTTAAATAACATAATGATATATAAATATGCATATTTTATAAATATTCTTAAATAAAAATATTACGTAGAATAATTTTATCTGATATCTACTATAACTTATGAATGTTTCTACATTTCTCCCAGGGAATCAAATATCATTAAAAAAAACGTTAAAATTTTTAAAATTTAAATAAATTCTAAGATGCTAACAAAAACATTGTATATGTTGAAATTTGAATGAAAAATTGGAAATAAATACGTTTTCAAAACGCTAAGGATCTTTATAATTACAAACAACATGATTAATCACTAGTAATTTTATACATAGAAACATAATAAACTTGATATTGTATGTTTATGTGCATAGAAGCGCATTCTTTATTAAATGAGGAGTGAGAAGTATGATGCTATCCGATCAATATGAAAATGTGAGAAGTAAAATTGTACAGTATAGATGATAAGATACAAAAAATTCTTAGAGGTAATTAATGTCGCTAAAAATCTCATTGGATTGAGTACAGATTTTTTTTATTTCCCTAATCTCCCTCTTGACAAAGCATAGGACTGCGTATGATAAAAGTATTCCACATCTTATTCAACGTCATGTTTAATTGGACTACACAAGGAAGAGGCATGAAAATGCTTCTTATATGAACTCCATGAATGATAGAAGAGCTGCAACTACTACGTACTGTCGTTTTCATGCCAGTGCATTATGAATTTTTTTCAAATCCAAATCCGGTCAACATGATTTTAAATATAAATAAT
Organism: Rhynchospora tenuis; assembly: GCA_027725995.1. Taxonomy (NCBI): domain Eukaryota; kingdom Viridiplantae; phylum Streptophyta; class Magnoliopsida; order Poales; family Cyperaceae; genus Rhynchospora; species Rhynchospora tenuis. The sequence goes on along the minus strand of CM050888.1, from coordinate 153,757,412 downwards.
TATAAGTCACCGTTATCATGAGGCACTCTTAAGCAAAAAATAGAGTCATACACTATATATTTATATCTGTAATTGAATGTTTTTGAGCAAATGCAACTTACACAGTAGTCCAAATTAAGCTTTCTATCAATTTCAACACATACTTTATATAAACTTTAATTGTACTTAACGTTCCTCTGACATAACTTCAGTACAAACAAGAATTAATATATACTTCTTCCCCCGGCTTCTAGCTAGCTTGTTTGATTAAGTCCTCTCCCCACACCAAAACTCAACTCCCTGTTCCATCGAAATGGAAGAAATAGAAGAAATCAATCAAGAAAACACAACTGTCACTACTGCAATGAACCATACTACACCCGCTCGCAGTCACGAATCTCTGGTTCTTTCCTTCATAGACCTGACTTACCATGTTAAGCTGGCAAAAGAACAGCAACTTATCCCTTGTTTTCGCAATAGAAGAAACTCATCAGAGCCAGGTCCCACCACCATTGGTTCAACCAAGACAATCCTCAACTCGGTCTCAGGTGAGGCTAGAGAAGGCGAGATACTGGCAATTTTGGGTCCAAGTGGGTCCGGCAAATCTACGCTTATCGATGCATTAGCAAACCGAATAGCACGCAAAAGCCTTGAAGGTCTCATCACACTAAATGGAGAGAAAATTGATAATGAGGAGAATTTAAAAGCTATATCGGCATATGTCATGCAAGATGATTTGCTCTACCCGATGCTGACTGTGCAAGAGACTCTGATGTTCTCTGCTGAGTTGAGGCTGTCTCAATCAGTTTCAAGCAGTAGGAAAAGGGAAAGAGTTAGAGAGCTCCTCGAGCTTCTTGGTCTAGGATTGGTGGCAAGTACAATAATTGGGGATGAGGGAAAACGCGGTGTCTCTGGAGGGGAGCGGCGACGTGTTTCAATTGGGGTTGACATTGTGCATGACCCGGCTATTCTCTTCTTGGATGAGCCTACTTCTGGGCTTGACTCCACTAGTGCTTTCATGGTGGTCAAGGTACACATAAGCTTCTGGTCTTAATTAATCTGCAATTTGGCAAAAATATGGATCCCAGAATTACATATCCAGACTGTTAATCATTGGTTAGTAAAAATCACAGATAATTCTAACTTAATTTGACAATTGCAGGTTTTGCAAGACATTGCTCGGAGAGGAAGCATCGTAGTTATGTCGATCCACCAACCAAGCTCTCGCATCCTTGGCCTCCTTGACCATGTCCTCTTCCTCTGTCAGGGCACATCAGTCTTTGATGGCCCCCCCACCAGCCTTCCTCCATTTTTCTCAGAGTTTGGTCATTCAATTCCTGACGATCAAAATAGAGCTGAGTTTGTTCTGGACCTTATTCACGAGCTCCAGGCAGCGCCAGACGGAATCAAACCTCTAGTTGAATTCAAAAACTCATGGCTGGAAAGGAAGGCATGCCACGATGGCACCACTAATAGTGACCACAAACGACTTCTTAAGGATGTCATAGCAGCTGGCTGCAGTCATGAAAAGCTAAATTCGTATACATATCAAAAGTTTGCAAATCCTTGGTGGGCAGAGGTAATTATAACTGATTATATGTTAGTGAGTTAGTTATTGCTGAAGTTTTCAGGATTCAGAAAGTTAAACTAATTTGCATTTTCTATTAAAGTTCAAGCATTATTACTTCATCAATTTTATTATTAAACAAGTTAAGCACTGTATGATAAATTGATTGCACCAACTTCTGACTCTTGGACCCAAGCTGAATTTAAAATTTAAAGATTTTCAAATTAGCAGTTTTATATTTTAACATTTAATGTTATTTCTTTTTATACTTAATGGACCAAACTACAAATGGGCTGATCTGGATTATATATATTCCTAACACATGTCGGTCATGATAAATAAATACACAAATTAAGTTCCTTTCTGGCAAGAGTGATAAACAACCAGGAAAGTAACCTGATTCAAAAGTAGACATGCACTAACTAGCTGCATCAACAGGTATGGATCCTCACGAGGCGCTCATTCATTAATACCTTGCGTACTCCTCAACTATTTCTGACCCAGCTTGGTGCAGTTGTGCTGACCGGCTTCATAATGGGAACCTTATTCTGGCGCCTTGATGGATCACCAAAGGGCGTAGTGGAGCGGCTCGCCTTCTTTACAGTTGCTGTGTCAACAATGTTTTACATCTGCGCAGAATCATTGCCAACATTCCTCGAGGAGCGCTACATATTCATCCGTGAGACAGCTCATAATATGTACCGCCAGTCCTCCTATGTGATCTCTCGTACTATCTCTAGTTTCCCTCCTCTCATTTTGCTCTCTCTGACCTTTGCTTTAATCACATTTTTCGCGGTGGGTTTGGCTGGTGGTTTCTCTGGCCTCTTATTCTTCATGGCTACTATCTTGGCCTCCTTCTGGGCAGGCAGTGGATTTGCATTATTCCTCTCTTCTATTCTCTCACATGTCGTTCTCGGCTATGCTGTGGTGGTTGCATTTCTACGATACTTCGTAATATTTAGTGGTTTCTTCATAAATAGGGACCGGATCCTGCACTACTGGATTTGGTTTCACTACCTCTCACTCGTGAAATACCCATATGAAGCAGCAATGCAAAATGAGTTTAGTGACCCCAATAAATGCTTTGTCAGAGGAGTTCAGATGTTTGACAACACGCCGGTAGAGCCCTACCCTTACCAAACAAAGGTTAATCTGCTTACAAACATTAGCAGGTCTCTCAGGATGAACTTGACGAGTACTACATGCATTACCACCGGGCCTGCTTTGTTGAAGCGAGATGCGGTGACAGATCTCAGCAAATGGAATTGTATCTGGACGCTAGTTGCATGGGGATTCTTTTTTCGTTTCTTGTTCTACATTTTTCTGCTTGCTGGAAGCAAGAATAAAAGAAAATAGTTATTTGAAGTGTTAGTCGCAAAATATTTGTTTAATTTGGGTATAGCACAATTATACTATCACATTGTTGTATTAAAAATTTAGAAATGTGTTATTATATGATCAATGGACTAAAGTCAGCTAGTAATATATTGTTTAAGTCCCCGTAAAAAAATAAATCAGAACAGCCAGGTCTGTATCAGATCAGACAAGACTTGTATGAGCAGTCCAACCAATCTGTACCAGAAAAAGGATGTCCAAATCCAACTAATCAGCAGATCAATACCAGATAGCCAGAAATCCTTACCAATGCAGTATCAGTGAACACCAATAGCTCACTATATAAAGCGACCAAAATACAACAACAAACTCTTTGAGGCAATTAATCGAACACCTTAAAGATACTACTAATAAACAACCAGAAGAGAGCAACTAATCAGATTTGAATTCCCAAATCAACAACAGAGGAACAACTAATTCATCTGAGAGAAAAAAACTTGGGATTTGGGAGTCAGAAACAAATTAGACTAAACAGTGAAACTTGGGTTATCAAGTAAGATCTAGGCATGCTCGTATTATTTGTTTGCTTTGAAATTGGAACTGGAATAATGCTTCGTAATTAATTTGTTTATAAAGGATCCCAGAGATTTATCATTTTCCCACTATTATAGTTTTTTTTCCCCGAAATCTTTCCAACTATTATAGTTATACACCTTTCCCATTAGGATTAGCATATGTGCCCTTTTGTATGTTTATATGGGTATATACTTTTAACTAGTAATATTTGAACAATTGATGTTAAATGTCTATGAAAGAACCCTGGCGCCGGGTTTCGAACATGCGCGTCTCAAGTAGTTGATGTTTTTGTTTAGTCTAGGTACCTTTTCTTTTCTTATTTAATGTAAACGTTAATGCAGATGTCTCAACTTAGTACGTTTCTTACCATTGCTTTTCCCTTAATCAATCTCAATAGGCCAAGCTCATTCTTTAGTCTTTCCAGAACGCTTCTTTAGACAATTCTCAAGTTTTCTTTTAAAATCATTTTCATAATACCTTGGCAAATTTATAAAGAGGCGCTGACAATTTCAATTTGACCTTTGAATTATCTGACCTAGTTGTTTTGCTTCTCATTCATATTTTCTTAGGGGCATATTAGTGATTGCTACAACAAATGGATTTTATTATAAGGTTTTCCTGCAGTTAAGCATCCCGAATTTATTTGAACATGTATCTGAGTCAGTAAACAACAGTTGAAAAGATCAAATTATCATTATTTTAGCATTGTTTGTTATTTTTTATCGTAAGGGATTCATGATAGGTGGGTTCGATTGGGATCCATATTTATGCATGTTGCTTTGTTGCAGTTTTTCATGTTCAGGAGGGGTATTTTTGCTGCTGTCCTTGTCTTGATACAGTGGTACAGTAAGTGCATGTTGACTAGGCGGTTTGTGTTTGTTCCAGTTTGTGCATGTTCAATAGGGGTATTTTGCTGCTGACCCTGCCTGTACGCATAATGGTACAGTACATTATGTTGCAATCCAGTGGTGTGCATTCGTGTATCAGTACCAGGAACTGGTAGTATGCTAGAGAGACTGTACTGGTACGTACAAATACGTGTACCAGTTACTGGCTCAGCAAAAAAAAGGATCTATACTATGAACCAGAAGGCTAAAGCCTAGATAGGCCCAAATTGTTACTCAACTCTCTTAGCCTGAAATTTATTGGACATTTGAATATATATACTGGGTCCAGTTGGTGGTTGAACTTTTCTTCCAAAATTTGTTGACATAGTGATATCCATTTTCGTCTCCAAACAAGCCCAGCTGGTTCCCACTTCTGTAGTACCCGTGCTCATGCAAACAAGTATAATCAGTCTAAATAATTAAATATAAAAAATCAACATATTGACAAACAGACTGATAATATCTAAATCTAATTCCTTTATTTATTTATTTTTTTCATTCGTTTCAGTTATTACGTTAACACGTTGTATACATCCTTACACTTCTTTTGTTTCCCAAAATGGTTGCCATCTGTATCCCACAGACTGGAGATGGAGTCAAATTAAACTGAAATAATTCATATCTTTGGGCATCCACTCCTTCTCATGCAGTTTTTCAATTTTAAACTCTTAGTTAAACTTTCTCCCTTTGAACAATGACCGAGTTAACTAACGAGACCACATTAAAAAAAAAAGAACGTTGAATTAGGAAAACTATACTAACGACAATTCGTACAACTTTAAGAAAAATGACATTATGACAGTATAACGGATATTAACAACCGAATTCGGTCAATTTTTTTATATAGGGCTTGGATCTAATTGAATCCGAAACCTTTAGATGTCTAAATGACACAATGCTTAATACATAATCAACTACAACTAATAATGGATTTTGAAATTTCTACATCCACATTTAAATGCTTGAGATGGCGCAATTTTTTCTGAAGCCTCATATCTGATGGATTCGGATCTCGGTCCTTATGCTTGTGAAACCTTAATTGGAGCTGGTAACCGCATTTTGTTAAGATAGTGGTATCCAAATGTGATCCAATAGCAGTACAAATGCTAACCAGAGAAGAATCATTTTGGAAAACAACTGCGTTGATCAAGCAATTCAACTCCAAATCTTTAATGTATCCTTGAAACACTATAACTAGTACACGTTTCCGTTGTTTCTCTTCTCATAAAGAAAAGGCTTGTCATCATATTTTAAAAACCAAAAGATCCTCTCTTCTTCCAAGTGAAGAAGAAACGTTGCTAATGGAGTCGGAAGCCCTACAAGAGGTTGACTTGGACGGCAACCGTGCAGCCCGTTCAGAGTTTGTTTTGGGTTTCAATGACCTCACATATAATGTGAGACAACCAAGGAAAAAAGCCATTCGCACTTCATCCTTCCAGAGAGGAAGAGTCCAAGCTGTACCTTATGACATCGAAAGACCTCCTAGGGTTAAAACCCTACTCGACCATGTCTCGGGAGAGGCCAGACAAGGAGAGATTCTGGCAATACTTGGCCCGAGTGGGTCGGGAAAGTCCACCTTGCTAGATGCCTTGGCAAACCGTATTGCACGTGAAAGCCTGCATGGGACTATCACTCTCAACGGAGAGAGGCTCAAAAGCGGGGCACTGCTCAAAGTGATATCGACCTACGTGATGCAAGATGACATGCTGTATCCAATGCTTACAGTTGAAGAGACACTAATGTTTGCTGCAGAGTTCAGATTGCCAAAAACATGGAGTATACATGACAAGAAGAGGAGAGTGCAGGTGTTGATCGACCAGCTCGGGCTTAGGAAAGCGGCTAAAACTATTGTAGGAGATGAGGGACATCGCGGTGTCTCTGGTGGAGAGCGTCGGCGTGTATCCATTGGGGTAGATATTGTCCATGATCCAATCATTCTCTTCTTGGATGAGCCAATTTCTGGGTTAGATTCGACAAGCGCATACATGGTCATCAAGGTATGCATGCAAGTATCCTTCATTAGTGCATAAATAAGTTGTTACGTTTTTTGAAGAAAAAATAAATTATACAATCTTAATTCTTCAGCCAGACTTTACTTTGTTGCTGTTTCAATAACGAACCTTTTTTCAAATATTTTTGTTAAAATAGATTTCTTTTTTAAATCCAAAGATTATTGGATCCGAACGACTATGAGGGATTTCCTTCAACTAATTAAGAGTAGAGAAGATAATGTGACCAATATTTAACTTAATCGTGCCAGGTAATAAACTTTCTGTGAAAAATATATGTATATATATATATATAGAAAATATAAGAGAGCAAATAGTTAAGATGCTATGATGTGATCCAAAAGGCCAAAAGAAGGTTTGACTATAAAATAATTGAAGGGATCATAACAAAACTCAATATTGCTTAGATTTCTTTGCATATCTTTTAATCTTATTGTGCGTACTTGGATTTCCACCAATCAGCAACACCAGTTGACACAACGCTGAAATGTTTCATTTCAAGCTTCTTATATTGATGATCATCAATCTTCAAATACGCAGGTGCTTCATGAGATCGCGGAGAAGGGCAGCATTGTAATTATGTCAATCCACCAGCCAAGCTCGCGCATTCTCAACCTACTCGATCGGATGATCTTTCTCTCACGTGGTCGCACAGTCTACTATGGTCCTCCTGGTAGCCTCCGGAAGTTCTTCTCTGAATTCGGCATGCCAATCCCGAGAGAGCAAAACCCAGCCGAATTCACCCTGGACCTCATCCATAAGTTCCAAGAAGATGAGCGAAAAGATCCAACGGGCATTCGACGCTTAGTTGGTTTCTGCAAGACATGGGGACTAAGAAATGTATCGAGACGTGAACCGACAACCTTACGAACTTCAGGAGTGTCCCTGAATGAAGTAATTTTTAACACTATACCTCATGCCAGGCTTGTTAATGGTACTATCCCGAATTATGCAAATAACCCGTGGACTGAGGTAAGGAACTCTAACATGTCCATATTTTGTTTCCCATTGTGTCATCATAAACTCAAATGTTAGATTTAATGAAATGTTGCAGATGTGGGTACTTATGAAGCGCTCCTACACCAACTCACGGCGATTGCCAGAGATCTTCATATCCCAGTTGGGTGCAGTTATTTTCACTGGTGTGCTATGTGCGTCGCTCTTCTGGAAGCTTGAGAAGTCATCAACCGGCGTCACTGAACGACTTGGTTTCTTCTCGGTTGCTATGTCCACGATGTTTTACATTGTTGTAAATGCTTTACCTGCCTTTATAGACGAGCGTTACATTTTCTACAGAGAGACATCCCACAATGCATACCGCCGCTCCTCTTTTGTCATTTCACGTGCCATTGGGGGTTTCCCTGCGTTGGTTGTGTATTCTGTGGTATTTGCCGGAGTCACATACTTTCCTGTTGGCCTTGATGGTGGCTTTAATGGTTTCCTATATTATACCATCTGTTCATTGGCTGCATTTTGGTCAGGGAGTGGATTTGCCAACTTCCTATCTGGTATTCTTACTGAATTTGTATCAGGTTTTGCTGTCGTGATGGCTGCATTACGCTTTTTCTTGACATTTTGTGGGTTCTACATCAACCGAGACCGTATTCCGCACTATTGGCTATGGTTCCACTACATGTCACTGATGAAGTACCCGTACCAAGGTGCAATGCAGAATGAGTTTGGCGATAATAGCACTTGCTTTTCTCAAGGGGTTCAGCTCTTTGACAATACAATAATAGAGGAGGCCTCTTATGATCAAAAGGCTGCTCTGTTACCGGGTATTAGTATGATACTTGGAACGAATATTACAACCCAAACTTGCATGACGACTGGACCTGATATACTGAAGCAAAATGCGGTCAATGATCTCAGTAAATGGGATGACATCTGGGTGCAGATTGCATGGGGATTCTTTTTTCGCTTTCTATTCTATATTGCATTGAAAGTGGGAGGCAACAATAAGAGGCGCTAAAGGGGAGAAACCAGTAAATTTTGTGTTTTTATGTAATATGAATGTGTTGGATTTCTAAAAAATGTTACAAAGCTCATTTATGTTTAATTTTATATTGTGTTTGAGGCGTGAAGACTTAGGAAAACCAAAACTACAAATGTAAGACTCATATTAATAAAACGAAACCTCAAATGTACTTATTGTATCTGGTGATTTTGTCCCAATTTTTTTTAAGAAATATGTACTTTGTTTTGATTATAATGTTTTGTTTGTATAATAAATTAATAATGTATCGTCTAAGATTGATGTCAGCATTGATTTCACGTTCTTTCTCTTTTTGAAATTAAGTTCAAGGTGTTATTTGATATTGATTAACCAAGTTCGATAGAGATTGTGCGTCTCCGTTAATGTCAACAGGGAATATATAGACCAGCCAATTTTAGTATTTAGCTTTCGTTTGGCTTTTGATTTCTGCCTATTCTTTGTGCCCCTCTGTGTCAGTTTGGTAATTTCTCTATAAAACACTGCTCGACTTATTCTAATTTCTGACCAGGTCTCTTCCTTTCTGGAACCCACATCTGACGAATTCAATTTGAGAGCATAGTTGCAACGCAATAGGATTACTGAAAATTCTAGTTGGCTTGTGTTTTTCTGAAGGAAAATTTCCTCCTTTTTTTTTTTTTTTTTTTGTCCCGGACAATTCACAAGAAACAACTGTTGCCTTCAAATGAATCGATATGAATACTAAATTCTTGAAGATCGTCTCATTAATTTTCAAGGAAAACAGGGCTATTTTATGATAATGGAGTCCAGGCATGCATGACTATTTTAACAGAATTGGTTACTACCATCCCCTCTTTTCCCATCCATTCCATCCACAGGCTCTAAACAGGCTTTTATGAATTCAGCAACTGACCCAGTCTATATATATCTCTCTAGACCTCCTTTTCCAAACCCTAGCCGCACGCCCCCAGAGAGAAAGAGAGGCGACAGCCAGAGAGACGAGATCCTCTTTCTCTAGCCGCGATTTTACTATCGCCTCCGCCTCCACTCCGCCGAGCAGTCCCAACTCCTCTCCGTCTCCGCTCTGCAGCGATCAACCCATCGAGGGGAGAAGCCGACGAGTCTTGGAGAAATTGGTCGCGATTGTTCGGCTCTCTGTCTTTCTATTTTGCGTTGCGTGATTGTGCAATTCTGTTTCTGTTTGCGGAGGAAATAAGCTTCAAAGAGGTATAATTTTATAATTCTACTTATTGTGATATTCAAGTGTGTGATTGTGTAAGGTCTAGCTGGAATTTGAAAATTAGGTAAAATGCTGTTTGTATTGAATTTGATAATTCTCAGAAATCTGAATACTTTGATAGTTGATTTTATTGCATAATTAGGACCTAAGCAAACTTTAGAAAATTAATTAATCTTGCACTATTTTGGATGGTTATTCTGTAGGGTAGGTGTGGCCTGTCACGAGCTTTTCTCAGTAGATGCCACTGCTAAGTTCCTCAGAATAAAAAAAGGAGGGAGAGGGAGGGCAGGAGGGGGTCTAGGAGGATATGACCCTGCAGCGTAACTCATCAGATCTTAGTTGCTTTGAGGTAATCCGGCAGAGGATGATTGGGACACATTAAAATGCCTTCGTTTGTTCATTTAGAAAACAGAGGTGATGGGAGTGATGCTGAAGCTACCACTTCTGAAGAAGATTTCCTTTTGCTGCAACTAACTGGCTTGTTCTCAGTTGTTCTTAATCGTGATTAGTGCGTCGATTGTTGGTGTACAAACGCTGGAGCATAGTTGTTGGTGATGAATTATATTTTTGTAAAGAATTAGTTAGTCATCATATGTGTTCACTTTGTTTATTGTAAATGTTAACTATATTGATATATGTGTTTATTTTGTATATTGAATATTGAATGTGTTCACTTTGTATATTGAATATTGAATGTGGTCACTTTGTTTATTGTAAATGGTAACTATATCGTTATATGTGTTCACTTTGTATATTGTAAATGTTAACTACGAAATCAAATTTCTACTGCAACTAACTGAACAAATAAAACTTTTAGTTCAACATTTTCCATATTAAACTGAACACAAAAATACGAAAAATTCCATTTTCAGATGCAACTAACTGAACAAATAAAACTTTTAGTTCAACCTTTGCAGTATTAAACTGAACACAAAAATACGAAAATTCTATTTTTAGATGTATCTAATTGAACAAATAAAACTTTTAGTTCAACCTTTGCCTTATTAAACTGAACACAAAAATACAAAAATTCCATTTTCAAATGCAACTAACTGAACACTTACAACTTTTAATTCAACCCTTATGGCATCTAACTGAACAAATAAACCATTACATTTGATGACGTCAGCATCTAGAAATTTCCGAAAAAATTCCGAAAAATTTTCGCTGACGTCAGCGCGCGAAAAAATGAGACTGAGGCCCATTTTTGGCCTGTGGATGGGATGGATGGGAAAATTGTGGACGGTGTATATCACCCCTGGCAGTAAGTACTGGATAGTACCTTGTCATTATTTATAAAAGATTAAACAATTTAATTACCCAAAACCAACTTCTGCGGATTCTGTTACTGGGCCTGTTATTAGGTCCAGCAGGCCACACAGATCCGGTGCCTTCCTTTTTCACAGAACTGGCCCGCAGTTCTAGCATGTAATTCTAACCCACTTCAATAAAGAAAACAATTTTATGCATATTTAGATTCAAATTAATAACACATACTCTGCTCTGTAGTTTCTCCATCTTGCATTTTACAACTCTTCCTCTATAAGATATGGAGAAAAAAAACTTAAAATGTCTAAATAACGTAGCTGATATATACTCAACTGTCTTGGCTGCTCCTCTATTTATATGGCAAAAACAAAAAAGAAGTAGAAATTAGAAGGGGGGAAAAAATATAAACTCAATGACTCAAAAACTGAAAACTAGCTAGTGCTAAGCTGGTTTATATTAATGGGGTAAACTAAAGGCGCAGATCCATCGAAGGCAGTTGTTGTAACCAATTGGGATGTTGCTTCAGTCGGATGGTAATAATCCCAGAAAATGTGATCACTTCTGTTGGCACAGTAGGTAGATACTGGCAAGCATCCTATTTTAGCATTTAGGTCTCCTAGACCGCAACATGCTTTTGCGACTTCATTAAAACCTAGAAGGAAATCAAAATAATATATTTCAATAATATGATATTATGATAATGATACAGTACTTCAATGAATTGCTACACAATAGATTTCCTATATAGCATTGTTTTATACATACCATAGGTAGAAGGTTGCTTGATATATTGAAGCACAGCATTGTACGTGTCGAAAAAAGAATAGCTCATATCCTCCGATATTTTCATCTTATTTAGTAAAGAAGATACCCCTGTATTATAGAGGTTAGAAACATAATTTCCCACTGCACTGCATTCCTTTGTTTCGTTTCGCTCCCTCACTCCCGGGCAGCAACCTACAGGACCGGTGCCTATGAACACAAATCTCCGTGCACCGATATTGTATATTCTCTGAACAATTTGTTAGACAATTTAGTCAATGGCTATATTAATGATTAGTCAAACTAACACTATTAGTAAACTACAACAGGACAAATCTGTCCAATTCTTGGTTGATTTGGTAACTTTCACGTACAGAATTTATCAAAATTTGTTTAATTCGATTGTCAATTTCATGGACATTTGTTGATTCTTTTTCAGGTTGTACTTATAGGAAAGAAAAAATAAGGGTCAAATGTAGGGTTTCCTATCTTTTTCCTAGATGTATTTGCCTCTTGACTACATATAAAGTTTTTCTGACAAAGTTTCAACGTTTATTATTCTTTTGTTATAATTTTTTGGGACTACCTTGATTTGCCCCTGCAGGGTGGAAAGAAGAGAGCCTACGAAATCTTCAGGAGTGGCACTATTGGCCGGATCTGATTTTGCATAATTGATGAGCTCATTGCTTCCTATTACCAACGCAAAAATTGACCTTGCAAGGTGATCCAAGGTTTTTTCTGTGCCAAGCTGCTCTACTAATACAGCATACACTGTTGCAAAGTAATCTATTTGCTCATCAAAGCTAATGCATCGGCCCTGAATCACAATGGTGGTCAAAATTGCATAAAGTAATGTTCAGAATATAAAAATGATGCAATTTGATCCCAGAAACAAAATATAAGGATGTTATATATATTTTCATATCATGTAATTTTTGTAGAAACTTAAGGGGGTGAGGATCAAATATTTGAGAAATTTTATCTGCTAGCCAGACAGAATTACCAGCAGATTGAGTAGTTCGATTCTGTATAGAGAAAGTAATCAAAATATAGAGCACTTAATTGAAAGATACAGATTTAAAGAAGTGATGGTACCTAGGAAACATTTAATTTTTGCACTGAATGTGTCGAGAGTTGGATTAATGATACATTAATTGTCATTTAAATACCTTTGCTAGGTGCTAGCTAGCCAACACTTAGACCGAGACAAGGACCATTTCCAACAAATATAATATTTTTGACAATAAAAAGTCCTCAGTTCATAAGACTGACACCTTACTAAAAGCTCTAAGTAGCCATAATTATCTTGTAATTATCCAAAATATTGCTTACTGAGTTAGTGGTGTTGAAAATGCCGGCACCTCCTGAAGCAAAACTTACTCCAGCGAGATATGAATCAGTGTTGTTCGAATCAGGAGAAAAAGAGAGGTACGGTGCCGCAGTTGGTACACCTAGATTCTGAGCTGTGTAACATTAAATAATTAACTAATTAGCACACATAATATACTAAACACTTTAATCTGATATGGACATACATGTCTATAAAGCAAAGTGACTGATTAGAATAAAAATTAAAATTCAATTATAATAATTTATGCAGGAATACAGCATCATTAATTATTAGATGGAGGGGTGAAACACAACAGAAAAAATGTACTATAGGAAACTTTCTGAAAGCATTAGAACAAAAGAATGTTTACAAGGCCTGGACTTATCTATAATTAGAATTTAGAAACATATCTGCAGAGTCGCAGCATTTAACACTGAAACAAACAGAGTCTTAGTAGAAGTGACGTGTCAATTTTTTGGCTGTGCTAGTCTGCTAGATGCATGTCAAAGTTTAAAAGGAAAAGTGACACAGATCTTCTAAATTTAGCAAATATCTGGTGATGGATCCTTCTTATTGTTTTCTACTTTTCTAAGACATCATGCGTCTTGTTCACATTACCAGCCCTATAAACAAATATTCTATACTTTTCCTTTCATAATCAGTAATTTTCATCATAGATTATATGCACGAAAGGTGGTCACCCGTGAAATAATGATTTGCATGAAGCTTATTACAAGTTGTTGTCAGCTTCTGAAACTTCAGTTCAACATATGGACCACAACCAGTTAAAATTAAAACTCACAATTACAAATTTTTTTGAACAAAATTACATATTTTTTTAAAAAAAATAATTTACGCTATATGTACGTAAAAAAGTAGAAAATGCATTAAACAAAATTTAGAAAAAAAAATCGTTGGACGGAAAAGCAATACCCATAATTACATTTTTTTTTTTTTTTTTTTACAGATTTATGGTTGAGCCCCAATTTGAAATTTGTGAGCCCCGCCGTTACAAAACAGATAAAGCGTTAAATAAATTTAATTATATGGCCCAGTAACTAATAACTGAAAAATGTGAAAGCTTAACTAGAAAGCAAGCTCTTTTACAACCAAATCATGACTTCAAAATAAATGATTTAGTTCGGTAAGTAACTTTTAAGTGTTATCGCCAGCAATACGTCAACTAAAAGTATGTAATGTCATGTGAAGCAATCTCTTGAGAAGCTTCCTGTCTTCGGAAATGGAAAAGCGACCAATATGTGGTACCGCAAGTGTTTCCGTGGATACAACTTCAAACTTCACAATATTTTTAAAGCATAATTCATTCTCTGCACTTTCAGGGTTTCTTTAAATGATGAGCTAAAATAAAAAAAAATAACATAAATACAAAAAATGTTATTTTAACTTTTAGTAAAACAATATTATTCGGACCGTAATTTCACTTTTAACAAAAAATATTGACTTCAAAATAGTTGTCATATATGATATTGGCACGTTGATGTGCACTTGCGCCTGGTTTAATTAACCGTTCAGATTTAATTATCTTTCAACTATCTAAACATATCTTTAGCATTTATGTATTTCTTATTATTTTTTTTATACACCGTTTTGCATTGCATGTAAGATACACATATGTATGTGCACTTGCGCCTGGTTTTGACAATTCAACGTGTGATGATATTGGCACGTTGTCTCGTTTCTTATTTTTCAAGCAAAAAGACTCTAATTTTTTTTTTCTTTTTTTAATGATAATTCATTAGAAGCAAGAGTCTCTGATTGATAGCAGAAGGGGACAGAGTGCACGTCATCTACAATTTAATCCCTTTCCGATTATAGGATGTTGAATTATGATGTGTCCTCCATGAAGCTATATTTCCTCGGAGGAAAATATGGGTTGAGAGAAAGTGATGTAACAATTCAAGAAATTGAGTTACAAACTCTAGAAACATCACTTCAAAAAAAATATGATATCTGATGATGAAGTGTAAGATGGGGCTAGCTACATGATCCCAGATGAAAAATTATTAATTGGTTTTTAAGGTAAACACGATTCTCATGTTGACTGAAACGCGCATGCAAATTGTATACAACAGAGTTTTACCTTATTTTAAGGTCAATTGTTACATGCAATGTTCGGAGAAATATGTTTTTTTACATCAACTCGTTTTCCCTTGTTACATTGGTCACCGTATCAATTTATGAAATTTAAATATTATTTTCTGCAGTAGAAAACACAACTTTTTACATAATTAAAACTTTTCATCCTCATTGTGTGCAAACCTACACTTTTGCATTCTTTTTTCTTTAAGCATTTGAGTGTAAATTTACCATTATAAAATGTGAGATGGCCATTAGGACAATACTTTATCATACAATTGACATCTTAAGACTGAAGTACAAGACCGTCTAGAACAATGAAGGGGAGAAAAAAAAAAAGACCATACTAAATATACTGAGTTAAATCAGATACTTTTTGTTCCCCAGCCACACCTTTGTTGCCTAAAAACACAGTAGCCCTTTCTATGTATAATTCAGACTCTACAAATTACAATTTGATTGAACGGATCAAATTCATATTTTGTTGGGTAATTTATATTAATCTGTCTCCTTAACATAGAGAGACAATATTGGAATGAATCAGTGCCCTTTCCTACTTTTTCATTTAGATCAATTTGGAATTGGAGGCTCTGAAAGTCTTAACGTACTGACATAGAAACTTATATTTTACTTTTCATCGTTGTTTTCTATTCTTTCTTATATTCGTAATTGGGGTGCTTGTATTGTTTTATCTTTCAATTATTTGATTAAACACTATCTGGGAAGGATTTATCGATTTACATGTTATTATTACTACACATTAAATTTTTGAAATCCTGTTTCTTTGTCTATTTAAGTTATTTTTATATCCAATGGTGAATAATTTGTCACAAAGGGAATTCTTCACAACTAGAGAAACCATGTCAAGTGTTATCAAATGTTACTCATATTTGCTCTTCAAATTTAATAGTTATATATAGTTATACATGTAGTGTAATTGAAAACAAAGGTTCACCAACCATCCAGGTCGAAACTCGAACATTATTATTAGCCATCTTCTTCATAAAAATGACGTGTACTTTTTGTCTTGTCATATAAAAATTTACAAGCAGAATCTGAGATATTTCTGTGACCCGACCCATAATGGAACCTCAAATTGAATATGATATATAACAGGGGAATAATTTCAATTCACAAAAAAAAAAATTAAATAAACTGACCAGGAACTTCGAAAAGGGAAAAGATCGGAGTAAAGTCTATTCCCACAAGTTTTTAAATATTTAATTTCAAACTATTTTGGTTAAATGGTTTCGGTATTTTATAATGCTTCACTATGCCTCAAGTGTCATATATATATAGAGTAAATCTATTGTGCATCATGATGTTTTTTTATTAATATTTTTACAAATTGTAAATCTAACTTAATCAATCCAATTTACATATTGAAATCTTGTATCCAATCAAATTTTACATTTAAAAAAAATTACTATTTTTTTATTTTCTTAAACACAGGACATTTTTTCAATATTCTTGGTATAATTTGTTCCAAATGTTCAGTTTTTTATAAAAAAAATCGAAAAAAATGGTAAAAAAATTTCAAAAAAAATGAAAAATTTGGTTTACTATAAAATTTCAATATGTATATTAGATTAGTTAAATTAGATGAACAATTTATAAAAATACTGATATAAAAGCATCATGATGCATACGAGGATTTATGCTGCTATGCATCATGATGCAAAATAAACTCTCTCTCTATATAGTGTGTGTGTAGTATAGAAAAATGTATTTTTTTTTAAAAAAAAAAAAGAAAGATGGAGTCAAATATGCCGCTCAATTTTGAATTTCTTTAAAATTTAAATATTCATGCGAGATTTTCTAATCGAATTTTGAACTCACAACTTTAATTTAACGTAATTATTTTTAGTAAATTATGGTTACTTCTCGATAGAAAATTCCTCAAAAAAAAAACTGTAATATATATCCGAACAAAAGAAGTTCACACGTATTATTACTTACATCAGTGTTTTTGTTTAGGCTAAAACTATGCAAATCCATCAGTCGTATGCGTTAAGAAAGTCACCATGGTTTATCATAAACAAAATTTAGGTGGTCTCAAACTTCAAACACATAAAGAAATGAAATGCACAAGATGTAATGCCAAGTCACGCACCTAAGAAATCTGCGAAATTGAAGCCATTGCTGAAGCGGCCGGTGGCCTTCTTGCCGGGGTAGTCGATTCCGTTATGCGGGAAGTCGGCTTTCAGCAAACTGAGTTCCAAGTGATTGTTGTTGCCTACATCTACTAGTGAGTCTCCAAATACATACAACGCTGGCACTGACCCTTGTGCATTTGCACCAGAATGCATGGTAACGACCAAGAACAAAATTGCACTCAATAAGCTTGAATAATGCTCATTAGACTCCATTGAGAGAGAGAGGTTTGTTGGTTTTTCAAATTGGGGTGGTCTATGGCTCTCTCTTGGCTGGCTTTTAAAGGAGGAAGTAGAACACACGCTTTTGTACTGTGTGAGCATAGATGAGGCAGATAGTTTCTTTTCTCTTTTTTTTTTTTTCATTTTACATGTATATATCACCCAACACCAAATCTAGAGAAAAATGGGTTATGTCAAATCAGAGGAGACAACAGTGAGTTAATGGACGGTTCCTGGCTCAGTCATAGGCTAATATATTGCTACACTTCACCTAAGATCTTTCTGGGACCAGGTTGCATCAAAACAAAATGACAAATCAATTTTACTGAGCCCACTTGAAAACTCTTAAGGGTCAATAGTAATCAGTAATGTTAATCAAACAAAACGTTCAGACAATTAATTTCATTGTCGTTTTTTATTTTATTTTATTTTATTTTAATTATTATTTATATTTTTGGGGAGGCGGGTTGGCGGGGGGCGGTGCGGTGGATTTGGAAGTATTATTTGATGACATTTTTTAATTTTAAAATTGTTGCTTTTATAGGATTAAACCATATTGGCTAAAAGGACACACGAGCGACTTGTGCATGCTAAATTTATCAACAAATACTCAGTACGTATACATATACAGAGTACATGAACAAAATGATTTAGATATGAATAAACGATTTAAACAATCATTAAAAAAAAATTGAACAAATGAATGTACTCCAGCATATAACGGTTTATTGAAATATCAATTGAAGCATTGGATCCCAATAAAAAACATGAATTGATTTATTTAAACCATACAAACCTGAAGACCTACTAATTTGATTGATTCTAAACCATATAAAAAATATGAATCATGAAAATATACCTCTCTTGATATGTACCAATAAGCTAGAGAAGTCTTTCAACATGTTGAATTTTATATTAAAGTTATAAACTCAGTGATCTACAATTCAAGGAATAATGATAAACATAATCCAATAATGAACAAAATGTATAATGCAATCAGCAAATGATTGACTTTCTAAATCACTGCACAAATACTTATTTTCATATACTGCACATTACTTTTGCATTGAAATCCAACGTGATGAGGCCAATACCGTTGGTAAATCAAATCTGTGGCGGTTAATATTATAAGCACGCACAAAATTGTGTTATATATATATTTTTTTTGTCATGTTACATATTTATGCTTCTATGCGGTTCCTTATTTTTCTCTTCTAATAATTCATATTGGATGAGTCGAATATACCAACAAATAACAATTCGAAAGAGAAAAACGAAGGTACATATTTATCGCAGATCTGAAGTTAAAAGTTTCAATCGTTTAATATATTTTTTTAAACTCCATACTAACTAATTTTTATTTTTTTTACTTTATTTATAGTTTTTTATAATATAGCCGATCTCAAATCCAAATGAAGGAAAAAATTTGGACGAATGAATGATTATTAGTTAAAGCCGATTATTTTCAAAATTAATAATGACAATACAAAATATAAATAAATAATGAAAAAATAGTTGGTTTTCTTACAAATTTTAAAATATTTTTTCATGATAAGAGTGATTCCTAATTTCCAAACCTCATGTGCAAGACCAACAAATACAGTATGCATCAAGATTCGTGCAAATTTATGAATCTATTCAGATAAACGGACAACATTTCAGTCGGATAATACCAGCGGCAGTTAGCCGAGGGAATATCGATTCGACCGATCCAGACCTTGAATCTGTTTTATTCTCTCTTTTATTTTTTTTCTAAACTCATTCCCCAAAGAAACCCTAAGTCAGGTTAGGATCTGAGCTCGTTCACTTTTTTCTCTAGATCTCTGTGGAATGCACGAAAGAGAATAGAGAGAGAGAGAGGTTCGATTCTTATTCTTCCTCCTTCGCCTGTCTTTCTACGTTTCTCTATTAGCATGAATTTGGGTTTCTGATACTTTTTTTTTGTTGGGTTTTTTCAGAGAGTGATTTTGTTGGATCAGATAGTTATCAGTAAGACATCCGTTTGAGGGTTTGAATTGGGTTATTGTTGATTGTTGTGAGCGATCGTGCTAGTAAGGTGGAATGAGTGGTGTTTTCAGCGAAGAGATACTGGCAGAAAAGCTCTCCCAGCTCAATAACACTCAGCAATGCATTCAAAGTATCCTTTTTTATTTTGCTAAGTTGGAATTACAGAGGTGTTATGTTTCTGTTGATGGGTTTCAGTTTTTAGGGTTATTTTCTGTTGCATTTTGCATTATTTAATTCTACGGATTGATCCCATTTTCCAATTTTTTTAGAAAATTGCACTTGTATAATTCCACTGGTTAAATAGTGTCTTTTTTATTAGATGGGTTAATGCAAGAAGTTTAATATATAATGTGTAGACTGTAGGTACACTCTCATCCAATTATAGCCCCAGCTATCTCAAATCGGTAATGTATGATGTCAATTGTTTCCTTGACCGATTGTTTCTTATAATAGCTCTATCCCACTGGTGCATCTTTCACCGGAAAAACGCCGAAAAAATTGTGCAGACGTGGGACAAGCAGTTCCACAGCTCTGACAAGGAAAAAAAGATCCCTTTGCTGTACGTTGCGAATGACATACTACAAAATAGCAGAAAAAATGGGAAAGAGTTTGTCGAGGAGTTCTGGAAGCTTCTTCCAGCTGCTCTGAAAGACGTTGCTGAGCATGGTGATGAGAATGGGAAGGGTGTTGTCTCTCGTTTGGTATGTTGCTATAGAAATTAAGGAAATAATTTTTTTTAATCATGATAACACCTATTTTGCCTTTCCCCTATATTTTTTAATAGTTCCCCAAACTTTCCCAAGTATACGGTGGAGGGTTCAAAACTTTTCCTATATTTTTATAATGTTCCATTCCCTGTTTCTTCTGAAAAAACCCATGTAATTTGCTGTTAATCTTCACTAATTTTAGGTCCAAATATGGGAAGAGAGGAGAGTGTTTGGATCGCAGACAAAGAGTCTGAAGGAAGCAATGTTAGGAGATGAGTCTCTTCCGGAATTAGAATTGAACAAAAAGCGTGCAAGGAGCTCAATCAAAATTGTCAAGAGAGACTCACGCTCTGTACGAATTGTAAGGAAGTTGCTTCTTCGTGCCTTGTTAATCTTCTCTCAAGTTTTATAGTCTTTTGTTGATTTAATTTTTTTTGGAACCAGAAACTTAATGTCGGGGGGGCTGCAGAAAAGATTGTTTCAGCCTTTAATGCTGTCTCGAGCAGTGATTTAGATGAGAAAGCTGACTTGGCAAAGTGCACATCTTCTGCAAAAGGCATTGGGAAGATGGAAACAGATGTAGAAGATGCATGCAGCAAAGGTGTTATTTTGTTAATGTGATATTTATTGTGTTTGTCTCTATCGTCTTTCTATTCTGTGTTTGAATCACAGATACAATATTGCCCTTGTTCTCTTTTCTCCGACTTTGTCTGAATTTATTATCTGTTTTTAGTTGGGGAATCTCGCAGGGAGATGCTTGACAAGGAGCTGAAGGAGGAGGAAACAATACTTAATCAATGCATTGAAAGGCTAAAGGGTGTAGAACAAAACCGTTCTGCTCTTGTATCTCAACTTAAGGAAGCATTAAGAGAGCA
The DNA here is from genome assembly GCA_027725995.1 of Rhynchospora tenuis. Classification (NCBI taxonomy): domain Eukaryota; kingdom Viridiplantae; phylum Streptophyta; class Magnoliopsida; order Poales; family Cyperaceae; genus Rhynchospora; species Rhynchospora tenuis. The sequence goes on along the minus strand of CM050888.1, from coordinate 153,736,443 downwards.
GGTTCAATTTTGTCAACTATTTTTGTTTTGATGTTTTCCATCTTCACCTTAGTAACTTCATAATTACTATCTAGGAGTCTGAGCTAGAGGAGGTGCGGAAACAAATACGGCTTGCTGAGGAAACTGTAGACCAAGCAGCGAACTTGCGGAGACGGCTCAATAATGAGCCAGTTATTGATTCCAAATCAAAACCACACACAAATGGTCACGCAGAATCAGACCCGCCTAAGAAGACCGCAGCCGCAATAGCTGCTGAGGTGGCAGACCGCCTGGCAGCTTCCTCCCACTCTCAGCAGATCATGTCATCAGTCCTCTCCTCCTTTGCTCAAGAAGCAAAAAGCAATACAAATGGTGGTACAACTATGGAGAAGCCAGCATCTTTACCAGTCACACCTCAGGCTGTCTTTCCGGGCCCACCAGGTGGGGTAATCATGGGGTTGAATTATGGATATGGGGCTGGTGTACCAACACCGCCGTTGCAGCCACCTCAGGCTGGAATAATGGGTCCTCCAAGGCCTATGATGCCCTTGGGCCAAATGATGTCGATGAGTCAGCAGAGCCAGCCAATGCAGTTCGCAATGCAGCAGGTGGGGCCGCCTGGTTTTCGCTCATTGCAACCAACATTGCCTGGGATGCCGTTTTACCACCCTCCTAGTTAGTGAGTCCCGTCATTTTTAGGCATTTTTTTGTTCTTTTCTTGGCGAAGGTTTTAACTGGAACTGCTGAATATTGTTGGTGCAAGAGAGCTAAGCAGATCAAAAGAATGTTAAAATTTTGTTAATGTTAGGGGTTTTGTTTAAAGGTTTTAATTTTCTCTTTTAAGTGGAATATGAGAATATAAGCTTGCTAAGCAAAGTTAGAACATGGTTGAAAGTCAATTCTGTTGAAGTGATGTTGGTGCTCCTTATTGCTTGATTAGAAATGAAAAGTAAAGAAAAGGAAGGAATTTGGTTGGCGTATATATTGTGCTATTTTCCTTATGTATTGTTACTGTCTTTTTATTGATGCCAACTTATAATGTGTTGATTCTACTTGGGAATGTTTTGTGGAGTGATCGTTTGCAGCGCATGCAACAACTGTTTTGTGGTATCAGTTTATGCTAATCTAAACCCATAATTATCTATCCTTGGAACTTAATTAATAGCATAATTTATGTCAGCACACAAAAAAGGCGCCTAGAGTTTGTCCAAGCTGACGCTGATTTCCTCATCAAATACCTCAATTCATTGTTTCCTTAAAAGTTAAAAGTCGTAATAAGACTAACTGGTTAAAAGCCCACTAGCAAGATCCGAATCCATTCGGCCCAATACAAACAAAATGTGATCCGCAAAGGCCCACATAATGACAGTCGTACTTCTTTGTCACTCTTCTTCTCCTCTTCTCCAATTTTACGATTTCATCCCTAGAATAAAGCTGTTTTACTTTCGTATTCTTTCTTCGAAAAAGGGCAGTCGGACTGAGTGCTCTTTTGCTACTCTCCGTTCGCCCTTTCTCTCTTTCAGCGATTTCTCAATCAAGCGTCTACCGATGTTTCGAAGGTACTTTCTTTTCTTTTGTTTGTTTTCATTCCCTAATCGGTGTTGGGTTTCTCATTTTTTGTGAGAAATGATCGATGAATTTGTTGGGTTTTGTTATAGGTGTGTTAAGGATTTGACTTCCGTTCGATCTCTCACGAGGTCTCATCCTCGCCAAATCGCATCACAGGTACGTTTCAATTTTTGTTGTTTTAACTTCAACTGTGTTGTGATTGAATGAAATTGTGCAATGGATAATTTGTGCAAGTAGCTTTAGCTATAGAGAAACATGAAATTTGTTTATAATTTGGAAGACTATGAATGTATCATAAATAGAATACGGTATGGTGACTTTGGGTCATAGATTTTCCTTTGAAATGATACTAAATTTTCACAAGGAAATCCATGTTATCGTGACCACACTGTTCACTGAAAGCAAAGCAAGCAGTAAAACCACTGTTTGAAAATTTATTAAACATCTGTTTCTTACCATGTATTTATTGTTGAAAGCAGTTGCCATATATTCTCGCAACGAGAAATTCCCTTTCCACCTCAGCTCCAAAAGTGCCCCCAGCTGAAGAGGAGAAGAAATCAGGAGGCAGCAGTTTACTCGGTGGTTTACTGCTAGGTGGTTTCATCCTCGGTGGAGGTGCTTTAGCATACAATTATGGATACTTTGACTCTTTTTTGAAGGACACAAAGGTCCCTGTATATGGCACAATTGAGAAAGACACTCAGAAAGTTTCTGCAAATCAAGATATACCTGCTGAAAAGCTGGCCTCTCCTGAATCATTTGATTCAAAAGCTAAAGTGCATATTCCTGCTCCAGAATTTGTTGAACCACAAATTGAAAAGCCAGCCTCGCTTGAGTCGGCTGCACCAGAATCAGAACAGCCAGCTCATGAAATAGCTGAACCAGACACAGTTAAGGCTGAACCAAAGTTGTATCCTGTTGCGCCATCAGATGAATCTAATAATACAAAAGAAAGTGTACCTGAAGGGAGTATGAAAGATGAACCTGTTATCTCAGATGTTAAACCAGTGGAATCTGAATCTGTAACTCAAGAAATAGCATCAAAGGAGCCTGAAAAGGTGGTTGTAATTAAGAATACAGCAGAAGGAGGTGAAACTGATAAAGTTGAGAAAATTGCTGATAGTTCGGCTACCATTTCAAGCCAAGTTGAAGGAGCTGGTTCATTTGATGGTATACCACCAAAAGATACCCTACATGAGATGCAAAAGGTGAAATTTTATTTTTGAACTTCTAAAAGCAGCCCCAACCTTCTTAACTCAGTATTGGAAATATCTTTTCTGTCTTTTTTATTTGTATAAAATCTCTCCTTTTATGGAAAATTGAAAATTAGGTTGTACCACTCTCATTTTTTATCACTACTGGTATTATATAGATGAAAGGCTTAGTGTAGTGAAATGACATAAGTGATATAAATATAAAAAACGCTCTCTGTCGAATTAAATGAAATAGCATGTATTATGTCATGTAGGAGCTTTTTTTCTTGTTGATGTAGTTAAGCATATTTTCATAGTCAAACAGTTACGAGAAGCCCAAATTACGTTCCTCACATAATATGTTATATCTTCACAAACTAGGTTTTTTGTTATGTATTATGAAAATTTCCAGGGCATCCTGATCCCCTTTGTCTTTTTGTATAAAATAACTGATTCAAAGATGATTCTATAATAATTGATTACATGAATTAATTCACTTGTAGGATCCTGTATATTCTGAAGCACAGCCACCAAAGTCACTTGCTGAGTTGTATTCGCTCCAAGAAGAAGACCACATAGATGATGCTGCCAAAGAGATGGTAAAAAGTGCTAATGTCACAACAGTTAGTGAAAATTCCGATGGGCCAAAGGTGGTGGTTGATTTGATTGAAGCTATACATGCTGCTGAACGACAGCAGGCTGAATCGGATGCTTATATCTTTGCTGAAGAGAAAAGGAGGCTCAAGGTTATCTTCTGTTTCTTCTTAATTATTATTGGTCTGTAACGTAGTGTACCAACATTTTGGTAGCACTTTTACATTGAATAACCTTTAGATTCTAGTAATGGAATTGACTATTCCATCAAAGGTAGAATTTGGCCCAATTTATACTTTTTCCCTGTAATTCCAAATCAAGCCTAAAACCAAACAAAGCGGTTTTTGTCAGGTCTTCAGTTTGTATGTACTATTTTAGCAAGTGTCTTAGTTGAATTAATGATTAGAATAATGAGGGCTAGTTTTTTTTTATTAGCAGTACCTTTATTTTAAACGCTTGGGCTTCAGCTATGATTTTATAGAATGATTGTTATATTTTCCAAATAATTAAAGTTTCAGATATATTTTCCATGAATCTTCGACTATTAATATAAATGCTAGGGTTATAATGCCAATACCCATATTACTTTGTTTAGGAGAAGTTTGAGAGGGAGCTGAAGGATGCAAGAGCATTGCTAGTAAAGAAAGCTGAAGAGGTTGCAATGTTGGAAAAGGTATGGATTTTACTTTAGCTATTTATGTTCTTTTTTTTTTTCTATTAAAAGATTTGCTTCTCCTTTTTTTTTTTTTTTTGGGGATCTTGTAGAGATGGAAGATTTATGTTTTCTTTCATTCTAGGAATTGAACAAAGAGAAAGCAAAGGCAGTTGCTACAATCAAGAGTGTCCAGGAAACTGCACAGCAGAGGCTGCAAAAGGAACTGGAACAAAAGGTACATACCTAATACAATATTATATTGGTTAGTTTGGCCCAATTGGACCAGTGACAATGCATACTGGAAACAGACCTGAACAGTTCCTGACTTCCTGTTGACTTTAAATACATAAAATTATAAATACATATGCATTGTGACCTTAACTGTAACACTCAGTTAAGGTGAAAATCGGGACTCATATTTTCAAAAAAGATTATTAAGATCTTCACTGTACTGATAGGAGACTGAATTCTTCAACAATTATTCTTTTATTTCATAATTATGTTATCTAACTTCGGTGTGGGAATATTTATTATTGAATATGGACTGTCTTCAGTACTTTAAATCTGATTTGGAGTCTTTTTCATAGCATTTTTTTTATTTTCAAATTTGATTTAGGAAGAAGAGGTGAGAAAACAACTGGAGAGAGTTCAGGAGTTGGCCAAAGCTGAGTTGGTAGCTGCTATTTCAAAGGAGAAAGCATCCCAGATAGAGAAAATTGCTGAAGCAAACCTTAATGTCGATTTTCTGCTTCTTTCCTCTTAGATATTGGCAAATTATGCTTTTTTGTCTACTGATCCTCTTTTTTTTTTAATAACTTGTACAGATAAATGCATTGTGCATGGCATTTTATGCAAGGTCAGAAGAAGCACGACAAAGTCACTCAGTTCACAGCCTTGCATTGGTCAGTATTTTTATTTTACTCTCCCTGAAAATAGTACTTCAGAAATAATTGTTGATTTCTGAAATTAACATCCACTATTTTGTTGTATTTGTGCTCATCATCCAAAATCTGTCAAATTTGCCATGATCTGCATGATGTTAAACTGTTTAAATCCTGTCCTCTTTCCTTTCATCTCATCCTAGCTTAGAGAACTTAGCATAAGTTTCTTAAGTTACTACTGCTACAAATTGCATACATATAATAATGTGACCATGTAGTCTAAGTTGTTTCTTACCATAAAATGATATTTATTAACTAAATTGAAAGAGGTACAACCGACGCAGATCTAATTTGTACAATAGCACTAAAAATGAACTTTGGACTGCCTAATTCAAACAAGACTGGTTTTGGTTGATACCTGGATCTGCATCTTATAGGACTGATTAGTAGCACTTGTTTTCAATTCAAGCAAGTCTCTTTTCCAAAATTTGTGTGTGTCCTGGTTCTGAAAAGATATTGTGAAACTCAAATATATTAAAGATGGAAAGGCATTTCTTTGGTCAGCTTATTTGTGTATTTAACAAACAGTTGGTTTACAAAAATAAACCCAAAAACAATCTGGTGTTCATTGTTTATGGTAATAATTGTGTGTTGCAAGTTTAAAGTATTCAGTTTTGTTTAAAACATTATTTATGTCTTTATTTATTTGTTTGTCTACTTATTCTTAAATCCGACAGGCAACACTTAGGATGGAAGAGGCACTTTCAAAAGGGCTCCCACTAAAGGAAGAAGTTGACTCGTTGCGCAAATCTCTTGAAGAAATTGATAAGGACACCCTCTTGTCATTAGCTCTTTCTTCCCTTCCTAAGGAGGCTCTCGATTGTGGCACTGATACCCAAATGGACCTCAGCGTTAAGGCACGTCTATCTTTTTATCTTTTTTTTTTCGTATTGAACTGAGAAGGATTAAGTTTAACATTGGTTTAATCTCTTAACAGTTTAGTGCATTGAAGGGGACGCTGAGGCGTTACAGCCTTATCCCTGCTAGTGGTGGTGGCATGTTGACTCATGCTGTGGCTCGTCTTGCCTCTTCCATTAAGGTAGTACTTCAAAACTAACGTTCATTTGAAGATGCAGATAAAAACCAGCATCTTTTTTATTTGCAAATTACATGACATTTTGTTTTTTTTTTAAAATTTTTTAACGCTGAACATGAACATCTTTTTAGATCCTCAAAAATAACATTAGAAGCATGACAGTTTTGCTGACTCTTAATGGGGCATTCTATTTTCCTAATTGTAGTCTGAAATTGAGGTTGGACTCGAAGTTTATATATATGAAGTCAAATTGAGAGAAAAAAAAAAAGTAAATACTATTTATCATTGCTTGTCTGAAATTTATTTTATTTTCATTATCAGATCAAGGAGGATCAATCTGGCGAGGGCATCGAATCTCTTATAACAAGAGTTGAGAATTTGCTTGTAAATGGTAAATTAGCTGAAGCGGCTGATGCATTGGAAATAGGATTGCAGGGGAGTCAAGCTGAGGAGGCTGTTGCACAGTGGGTCAGACAGGCCAGAGCCCGTGCCATAGCCGAGCAGACCCTCTCTCTTCTCCAATCATATGCTTCTTCTATTACTTTTTCTTAAGGCGTCTTTGCCTTTTGTTTTTCTGTGTTTTAATGATATCTTGATTTCTCTAGGTAGGGTTAAATGTTTCAGTCAAAGAGTGGGGAAGGGTTCGGCTCCTTTTTTTAATCGAGCTAATAAAGTTTCGGTTAACCTTTTTGGGAATTCGAGTTTAATGAGCTTTTTTTTTTTTAATCCTTTTCCTTGCTTACATTTGAAGAGCGAAGTTGGGACTCGAGTCACTGTACCAAATCTATGTAATTACAAGTTGCAATAAAAAAATTTTAATTGTGAAATCTATACTCTTTAAAGAGGATTGAGTCTTCGAGCCTCAAATTAATACCATATTGTAGAAGTCCGTCTGATTTGCTTCTCCTTATTCATTCTTGATCGGAGAGTATTTCCGTTCAGTTTTCTTTTTTGTGATATATAATGAAACTCTTAAAAGAGAGAATCCTTTTGTGTTATAGACTTTTAGCATTATAGAGTAATTTTTGTCCTAATTTGTTTCGTAAATGAATAGGAGAGTGTACAATTAGTGGTGGGCGCCAAATCATTTAGAAGCAACAAAGTTTTAAAAGAGTTTTTATTGCACTTCTTGGTTAACTGAAAGAAAGATTTAATTATAATATGTTTCTCTCAAATAAATTCGATCAATTCCATTGCTACAAAATAAAATTCTACATAATAGGTAAAACTAATAGTGTGTATCATTTTTCTGAAGCAAAGTCGAATATATGTTAAATAGGTGTACTGTATAGAGTACGCTCTTTCTTTTGCTCCGAAACATATAAAGACAACCACGTTGCTCACGAGTGTTCCGCTGCCCAAGCCCATACTATACTTCGATCTAGAACTTAACTCCTCTTGCCAGCCCTTGTTGGGCTGCTCCCGTCTCTACTCAACACCTTCATAATCCCCAGCATCTCTCCTTCCTTTACCATCCCTTCAGGCTGCAGTCCAGCCATTGCACTCTCCATGCAAACAGTTTTGTTGGTCCAACCATTGCACGAGTGGAAATATGGATGGTTATCCTTTTGGTCAATGGAATAAAAACTAAATTTACTCACTGCATCTAAGAATATATTTAAGCACATCCACGCCACAGACAGATCATAAAAATTTATTAGATTACCTTAAGATCCATATGCACAATGATTAGAGTATTAGACTACAGAGAAATATCTTTCTAGCACTTTCCATTGCTCGATTATCTGAACCTTTACAGAACGAGCATAAAGGATTTTTTTTTTTTAAAAAAAAAAAAAAATCAACACATAGAAATGACAATATAAGATACTAATTTAGTACAATAAGATATCACTTGAACTGGGATGAGAAAAACACCCAATACAATTAGAGAGATGGGAGCTCAGAAGGCATGGAAAGAGGAATTGGAAGTGGTAGACTGGGGGCTGGTGTAGGTATGAGAGCAAGCATCTGGTTCTTGATGATGCCCATGCATGTCTCTATCTCCCGATACAACCCTGCATTATCTGGGCAACATGGTTGCATACTCGCAAGAGCCGAATCCAGTATATGTGCCACCTCTGCTGGTGGCTGTTGTTTCTCCGTACAACTCTGCTAATAATTAATATAATGTAAGTAACAGAAATCCATATTGTTAACATGGCCAAATAGATTCATCTTGACACAGGGGGAAAAAAAAAAGAATATATCATCTTGCCTCTGATTCAATCTCATCATATAGACCCAGTATTTGCTTTGGTTCCATAATCTTATCATAAGTTATAACCCCAATTAGAATTCAAATCAAATTAGGGTAAAACATGATGTTTTTATCCCCCAATTAAATTACTGAAAGGGGCTAGCTTATATTCTGCTAGAATACCCCTTGCCCATCAAAAGTTATTTTTATCCTTTTTTTGTTAGCAAATACAAAAGATCTTTCTACATTGCAACAAGATATTAAAAAATACAATGGGAGAACACGAAATGAAATGGAGACGATAGGTAATGAAATGCTTAAAGGTTCACCTGTATCATTAGTAAAGTGGAGACGCATGATGAGATTAGCTCTGAAGGAAGCCTAACCTCCCCTTCAAATCCAACACGCATCTTAGGGCTTTCAGCATGCATGGCAGAAGGGTCAAAAGTAGCGGAGGTTGCATTCTCCTGCTGGTAAGTAGAGTTGGCATGACCTGAGTCGGGAGGGATTCGCCTTATCCCCAAAATGCTGGAGCCAGACCCAGAGTTGCGGTTGCTCAAGCTATCGAGGGCCTCTCCTATCTTGGCAAGAGGATCCTCCCCATCACTTGTAGTGCACATCACCTATTAGAAGATGTCACTTTTGTAATCCCCGCCAAGAAAAGAAAAAGGATAAAATATAAAAATTAATAACACAATGCTAGACTTTCAACAGCACCATGTTCTTTAAATTGTTGAGAGGAAGCCAGAAACAGTTGGTACAGTAGGTCCAAAGCATTGATGTTGGCACTTGAGAGAAGAAACTTTTCATTTAATTATATTTGGTTGTACCTTATAATCAAGGTATGGCTCTAGATAGATCTTTTCACATAACATCACCTAAACCATCCAAAAGTTTATCATACCTGAACAGCAGCATCAACCATCATTTTAGCTTTACGTCTTGAGTTCTCTATGATCTCTACCACTTGAGTACCTGCGTCTTGGCTATTATTGAATCCCACATTGTTCAATGAATCTGTAGGTGCCCCATAAGGTTCTGTGGACCTGGGCAATGGATTTGCTGGATTCACAGTATAGGTGTTGCGTTGTCTCAAAGTGAGCAATGCAGAAGCAACCTGCATATAAGTCAGTTTTGTTAAGTATGGTTTGCATTTATATCCAATTTCTAAGGATTGTTTATATTCAGACCCTGAAAAGCAATTGCACATGGGCATTTCTCTGATAAATAATTTCTTTCACCTGATCATTGGCCTCTCGGAGTTGGACAAGAACCGTGGCATACTGGTTTCTAAAATGCTCCAAGTCAGACAAGTTATCAGTCTCCTTCTGTTTTCCAGAGACTTCCTCATTCATATACCTCAATTCCATTAACAAGGCCTCCTGTATTTCACATAATTAATCCAGTTTTAGATCCAAATCTTAAAAAAAAAACAAAGCCCAAGGTACTAAATATCAGAGATCCAATATTGAATACCTTCTTATCAAGAGCACGTGACAGCTCAGCAAGAGCTCTAATGTCCGCCTCTCTTTCCTGTATCTGTGACATAGTGGAAGACTGGTTGTACATCGCCTGCCGGGCAACTACGGTAGCTTCATTCAAGGTAGCTTTGGCCTGTGCAACCGAATCAATGCTGTCCCCCTGCTGACAAATTTCATACAGGTAAAATATTGATTTATAATATACTTTTGGATTGTTGTATTAAAAGGAAATAAATGTCATGTAATAAATGAGGTGAAAGCAGCATGTGACCTTAGCTTGCTTCAAAAGCGTATTTGTTGGATAAGAAGTGGCAGTGTGAGAGGGCCCACCAAGGCCCTCTGAACTCTGACTCACTCTAGTAGGAACCCCAGCTCTCCAATCATTAGCATGAACCGCGAACTTTGAGTCACCAAATTTGCTTGCATAAACATTTTGTCTTCTAAGTGCCTCAGGCATATTTTCCACTGGATTAGATGGCATGCAGTCTATATCCTGTATTTGACAAACAAAATGTACATATCTGTCAATATATTATCCATGCAATGCTGAAAGTTTGAACAATGCTGGTTAGTCCTAATACCAATAATATATCACTTGCTTTATGGGGGGAAGAAAACATACCAAGACAAATTCAACCCCCAATTCAGGGCGGTCAAACTGCACTCTACAGCGGTCTCCATCAACAGTAAGAACACTGCCATCGTGCAGTTCTCTGGATTTGGGATGGCAAGCAATGACACGTTGACCCACAGTCAAAGGTCGAGCAAGATCGGTGGGAAGTCCCTCTAATTTGCCAGTCAACAGAGATGCATAATGCTCCCTAACGGACTGTCGGTACTTAGCCAGCTTGACCCTCTCTTCCTTCAAAAAAAAGGCTGACAGCCTACGTGGCTTACCTAGAGATCTGCACACAAAACAACATCATTATAACAATTACAAAAAAAATCAAGGATACATGAAGTAGAGAAGAAGGATATTAGACACATACCCCCTTATAACACCCCATTCTTCACGCGTGAGCCTCGGGATGTGGCCAAGCTTGACATGATTCAAGTATTCCACAAACTCATTTTGAGCAAACCATGGATAATCGATAGCACTGTAGAACCACTCAAATCTGCACCACCTCCGGAACAGACTATTTGACAAACAATGAGACAGCTTATCCTAAAGGAAACAAAAGGAGAAGAGAAGTAATGTGAAAAAACTATTGAATTCCATCATTATTATTGCCAATTAGACTATATGGAATTTACAGTGAAGTTGAAGATATGGACCTTAAGATCAACAGCAGAGTTAGGAAGGTAGGAAGGCCTCTTATTGGCAGTGTTCTCACTGCGCCAGATCTCTCTCTTAGAGAATGCCTTTACTATACCAGATTTGCGGCGACTCTTGCTCTTGGTTTGCAAATGGGTTGGGTTACCGGTAGTTGAAGTCTCACTTACATCTATGACAACTCTTGCAGGGCCAGAAATAGAGGGAGAGAGCTCAACTGGATTAACAAATTCCCCTGCTAATTTGGATACTGGACTAGCCTGGATTGGACGTCTACCTAACTTCTCTTCTCCAACAGATACCTGAAAAGCAGTAGGAACATTTTATACGCATTCATAAAAGAAATTTCTTGTTCAATTGAAATGGTTAGCTTCATCAGATAAGTAAAAGATGCACACACTAGTATTAGAAGAAATGTCTGTGCACACTACCACCATAGTTTTCTAATAAGTATATTTTTCAGCAAGTACAAAAGAAGAAAGATTATAAGAAGTGCGCCAAGTACCTCTGCCTTTTCAATTTCATTCTTGGCTTCATCTTTCTGGATCTATGCATAAAAAAGCAAGACAAAACAAAATTACCGCTTAACAAGTCAACTTCAAAAATCTGAAGCAAAATCAATAACAGCTATCAGATGCTACCTTTGAAGGAGTAGGCTTGCGTTTCTTTGTTTTATCAGGCTTTAGAGTACTATCCTTAGTTTCAGGAGTAGCACTTTCCTTAGCAACTTTAGTCTTTTTACGAGCACTGCCCTCAGGACCAACACCATCAGCCTTCCTTTTATCCTTCTTTGCTGAGGCTTTAGGTTTAGATTGCTTCTCACTGGAATCAATTTCCTGGTTATCATCCTTGCCCTGAGCCGAAGATTCTAATAGTAAAAGCAAACGATATTGTTTATTAGTTATTACTATAAAATATCTTTTAAATGCAAGACAGTGAGTGAGCTCTGAACCTGATTCAGCAATTGGAGTAGGTTGCAAAATATTCACCGAGAGATCAGCCAATGTATGAAGGGCGGACAATGCACCAGCTTCATCATCTGAAACTAAAGTACAAATATATCAAGCATAATGGATGTCCAACAGAATAAAATAAGCAATGTTATATGCAATAGTAACCCTACTGTTGGTCACTTATGTAATTCGCTAAAAAGGCAGAATCACCATTTAACTCATGTTAAGCTGAATCCTGTATTTAGAAATTTTCCAGAGAATCTGGAAAATGTTTTAGACTTTTAAAAAAATTTCAAAGATAGGTTAAAAAACCAGTTATATCTTCTTTCCATACAATGAAGCAAATACATAAAACCAAATAATGATTTCAAATAGAAAATGTACCTCCAAAGAAGAGCTGTCGACTTCTCTTCCGGGAAGAGGTAGAAGCCCAAGGAGATTTAGCATCCCCATCATCAGCATCCTTGAGCCCCTTTCCACTACTACTATGATGCCCTTCTTCAGTGCCGCTGCATGCTTCCTTGTCATCTTCAGTCCTGTTTGCAGTTATGCCCTTCTGTTTTTTCTTTTGAGACTTCTTCAACTTGGGAGTTTTACTGCCAGCCGCAGCAACACCCTTCCCAGGAGTGTAAGGACCTTTATGGGACTCCTCGTTTTCAGCCTCTCTGCTCCCAAGGCTCCCTTCTCCCTCTGCATGAAATGCAACTGCTTTTGAACTCTCCCTCTCTGACTCTGCATTCTGAATTTTTATTTAAGAAAAAAAAAAAAGCTGAGAAAATTTATACTAGAAGGAGAAAACAATTTGCATGAAACAGTTCAATGGACAAAAAAGGCACTGAACATGACACTTAATATATTGATATTAAGTATTTCAGCACAGTAGCTTCCATCAACTTTTGTGAAAAATTAAATCAAAACAACCAGGAAGAAGAAAAATTCATAATACTGCACTGATATTTAACAGAATCTGAAATCCACCATGATTTTGCTACCTTGACCAGCAACCATTTGGCCCAATAATTGGCCAAAACTTCTTGCTCCACAGGAAACTGACTAATGAGGATGCTAAAATAGGATTACAAAGAGGTCATGAGCCAAAAATTTTACAAAGAAAAGGGCAATTTACCTTCTTATCACCACCCTTAATAGTAGCAGCATATTTAGAGGGTGTGTGAGAAACTTGTGGGGAGCCACCTCTTTGGAAAACCTCGGCCAGAGCCATTGCTGCCACGTGGGCCCCTTCATCATCTTCAGGTTTTACTGCTGCACTAGGAGAGCCAAGTCTGTTGTTACCTCTGTGTTGGATGCTCGCAACAGCAACCCTAGGTGTCCTTTTCCCAACAGCACGAGGTCTGGTGCCTGCAAGTAGGTTTATCCGCCATTATATAATAGAAACTTAAAATCTTGCAATACATATAAATAATAAGTTTCCTTTTTTGGCAGATGACATTCAGTTTCACCATAATTGCAAACAAGAAGCAAATATTCTAAAAGAATTTCTGAAATAATTTTAGCAGAATATGCCATCAGCATAACAGTAAGAATAAAAGTCAAGTGATAGCTGCCAGCACCCTCAAGCATACTGCTTGCTATTTGCGATCTCAGGAACTATTGGAATGTTGTAACCAGATGACAAAACGTTAGCCATCTTTACCAAAAAACCCCACTAGAAATAGGATAGGAAAATTGGCTTTTCAGAGGGAAAAAAAAAAAAAAAAAAAAAAAAAAAAAAAAAAAAAAAAAAAAAACCTCCAGAGCGTTTCTTCTTTATTGCTGACAAGGCAGCAAAGCTAGACGAAGCAGGCTCATAAGAAAGAAGGTCAGGAAATCGTGACTTTGAAGCCTTAGATTCTGTCTTTTGTTTACTCTTCCCACGCTTTGGTAGTGGCCTTGTTGGTCCCATTTTAAGTAATTCATTATCTTCATTTTCACTGTGGCTTCCCTCCTGTAAAGTAAACAATTTTTCATTTTAGTTCTTTTCCTATAATACTGTGAGATAATTAGAAAGCAAATAAAAGATTACCAAATTACTATAGTGATCAGTCATCATTGCAATCAGTCCAGCAGCTGTAGCTGCTCCTTCTGGGAGTGAAAGATATGCCTGTAAAATGCACCTACCTTTTTAGCAATCAAATAAAATTTAATACATGGGGTTCATATTTTCTATGAAGATAGCAGAGCAGATCTTAGCTCAAAGCTTACCCGATTCATGTTGTAAAGTGCTTCAGCCATATCTGCAGTCCTGTTACGTACTGATCCAGACACCTAACAATCAAAAGGAAGAAAAGAAAAACAAAAGAAAAATATCGCATCGATCAAACAACCCAAGTACATCCAAAATCCATTTGACAAAATAAATTACAAATAAAATGGATAAGTATAATGCTAAAAAATGAGGACCTTTTTCCAGTCTTTTCCATATTTTCGGTAGGCATCATAAAAACGCTCAAGCTCTTCTTTGCTCCACTGGGGACCTAGCAGGTCAACCAATTTCCTTTTCTGCAATTATTAGACCAAAGCATAATAAATAAGTAATAAGAAAGTCTAATAAATGGAATGATCATAGTAAAGCTGTTGTATGATAGACGACAAAAGAGCATGAACATAGTAAAGCTGTTTCTTGACAAAAGCTAATAACCAAAATGTTGAAAGATGCAACTTTTGAATTGGGTTGCTACAATGACAATGGTTAGTTTGAAATAAAGTGTGAAAAGAACTCATCCAGAGATGTCATCTTAACTATGAATTGCGATACTGTCTGCCTCAGTTCTCAAGCATTAGAGGAATTAAAACTCATGCTCCAATACAAAAAAAAAAGGATCTAATAGATAAACAGCCCAAGATTCTATGCTTAAAAGTGTAAAAGGAAATTAAATTCAAATGTGCAGGATTAAATATACCTTATTTTTGCTTTTGTTAGCTATACTAGGCCCTTCCTTCTCGGCCCAGTCTTCATTAACCTTAGCAAACTTTTTATGCACTTTTCTCCCCTTCCTTGTAGATGCCATGACGATATGCCTTTACTGGAATATATCAGAGGGTAAAAAACAAAAAATGAGAATTCAGTAAAATTAGGTCACTAAAGAGCATAGTTTGTAGAATCGGGCGATTTCGATTCAACTCCACCAACATTTGGCGGCTTGAAGCCGAATCGGACTGGAATGTTGAAATAAGGCCAAAAATCAATTGAAATGGGAGAGTAAAGCGATGAGGAGATTCAATTCAAAAATGGGGAGAAAGAAAGAGTATGCCATCAATTAACTCACGAAAGGAGATTCAATTCAAAAACTTTGATTTCTTCTACTAATGAAAACAAGCAGCTCTGCTGCTACTTACAAAATTATGAAATTAGAGGATTAATTGGCACAATCTACACTTAGCCGTCTCACAAAAAGAATTACAAGAAGATAACAAGAGTTTCAAGGGTTTTGGCAAAATCGGAAAAGTAGCTATTGATTCAAACCCAGTGCAAGAAAAGTAAATCTAAGTCGATTCCACAAATTCTAAAACCGCTCCGAATTTCAAAATCATTCGCATGTGTAATTGCATTAACCAACTATCAATTAGTCACTCAAAAGATAATTCAAACCAACCCAAAATCAATTCACCAATCCAAATTGAAATTTCGAAAACAACCATTCAAATAAAACAACCATTCAAACAAAACAAGATTTCAAAACTAGATCTAATACACAAAATTCATTAGGTAAAGAACTTATTAGGAGACAATTTCAACAACGATTGAGATACCTTAACGAAGAATTTGCGCAGAAGATTGGAAGGAGATGGAGAGGAGAGGAAGTTCGATCGAAGGATTTGGGAGGAGGCGCGAATGGGTTCGATTTCTTTCTTCGATTTATTTGTTTTCTCTTCCCTTTTTTTTTGTGGGTTTTCCCTCTCTCTTTCTTTTTTTCCTTTCTTTGTTTCTTTCTTTGTAGCTTCTAATCTCCTCTCCCGCGATCGAAACCAGAAATGGAACAAGTACGAAACCAACCCTGAAAAGCACACAAATTAACTCCTCCCGTTCTTTACTTTTTTAATAACTTTCGGCCTAATGTATACGCGGTGGTCGATAATCGATATGCCTCTTTTATGTTTTTTAAATTTTGACTTTATTTTAAAAATTCAAAATTTTAAATTTGTAAAACGATATTAAACCCGTTAAATGTGATTTATGTCACCTTGTTGTAAATGAAATAAAATATTTGGACTTTATTTTTATTGATTTACCGATCTTGTAAGATTGATTGGCTGAGTGTTGATAATTTCTGAATATTTATCTTTCCAATTTTTAATTCTCATAAGACTTAAGTCAATTACCCTAATTTTTTACATTCGTATTAGAATGAAAATATAGATTAAATATAGCTTTTTTATTGAATTTTTTTTTTACTCTTAGAATTACTTATAAGAGTGATAAAACCACCAAAAATTGAAGTATTTAAATACACACATAAACAAAGCGAAACTATTGTGCAAATGTTTATACGTGTATATGAAACTTACATTTTTCATGTCGAAAGTTCAATTTCAAGCAGATCAGTACCTTACTCGAATTCAAATTTTGCTATTGCTTAGAATTATTAATATTTTTTTTTGAAAAATGGTTCGATCGATTTGATATACAAATATTGTACTTTCTTACTATATTAAGACCACTAAAAATTTTGAAAAACTAAAGTAATAATTTTAAAAATCGATAATTAAATTTTTTTAAAATTTTTTATATGTTGGTTGTATTAAGTTCCTATGATCGACCATTTGGATGTGGTTGCGTGCTTTGCATCAACTATTTACACTTAAAAATAATAAAATGTAGATCATGTATACTTCAGTTTGATAAATATGTTCACATCATGCATATCAATTTTCACGAATCATTTAAATAGGAAGAAACCATTATTACTTGATTATACTAGTAAAAAGTATATAAAACATAAAATACATTCCTAATAATATTTCAATTATAACCTACTGATTGGTATATTATGAAATTGGAAAAAAAAAAAAGTGAACATACACTATATTAACTATTAAGCGGTCTAGTTTAAAAAAGCCAAACTTGAATTTAAAATGCCGCACATTTTCTCAAATCAACATTCAGTAATTGATTACCTGGGAAAATATTCTCAGATTACCTTGACAGCCGCTGTCAAGTTTTCTAAAAAAGAAAATATTCTCAGATAACTAAGCTTAATGTTGAAGCGAACGTTAGGCTGCCTCATGTTCCCAATATATGACCCCATATTACCTTTTTCACCAGGAGGATTTTTTTTTTAAAGTTAGTTCACTGTACCAATTGCCAATTTGCTGTTATTAAGGTAATTTTCGGCCGACCTAAAACTTTGCTTATTATGTTAAAGAAGAAAATTTTTATTCTGGTTCTTAGGATACGCGCTTGCTGCTTTTCCAGAATTATTAAGCATGTATATGGATGAAGCAATTTTAGTTGAGCATTTTAAGAATTTTTTTTTATTAATTATGATCACAAATGAAACATTTATGAAGCTTCAGTTGAGCATTTTAAAAGATTTTTTATTAAGTTCACGCCAATTGGTCGCCATAATATATGTGTTAGCATTTTTATATAGTTTAGAATATAATTCAAATCTAACTTGTTCAAAATAATGCATATGATGCACGAATAAAACTTATTTTGAGCTTCACTTGAGCATTATAGGCGATTATTGATTCATTCTACATCAAATGATCATAATAATTTATATTTAAGCACTTATTTGGAACTTCAGTTCAGCATTTAAAGCGATAAGAAAGTGTCCAATATATTGGACAGATGAGTCTGTCAAATACGATAATTTTTGTATTTCTAAAAAAATATGATAATTTTTACATTTTTAAATTTCAAACGACCGATCCGAACCATTCAATATGTTCTTCATATTGAAAACTTATAAGAAACCAATTTTTTTATTTTTTTTTTTACTTATTTTTTGGTATTTCAAAAAATTCATGATATAAAAGTTCGGGATTGTCCAATAATAACGATTTTCTAAAATGCAAAAATAGTAGTAAAAGAATTCAAAAAAAATGTAAAATTGGTTTCCTATAAGTTTTCAATATGGTGGACATATTGAACAGTTTGGATCAATTGTTTGAAATTTAAAAATGTGAGAACGATCGTATTGGACTCTAGCATTTCTCTAAAGCGATTCATGATTCATTAGACATCATTTAATCATGATAATCTATATTTCACTTTCGACATGAAAAATGGACACATTTGAGCACGGTAAGTGGTCTATAATATAAGTGCAAATAATGAATATTATGAGCATCATTTGAACATTTTAAGCGGTTTTGCATTCATTTCAAGTCATTATATACCAATAATCTATATTTAAGCTCATTATATAGTGTAGAATATGTTTCTGATCTTACTTATTCAAAATGATTGGATTATATATTGTAAATTACACATATAATGTGTAGATAATAAATATTCTGAGCATCATTTGAGCATTTCAAGCGATTTTGCATCCATTTTAAGTCATTTGATCACAATAATATATATCTAAGCTCTTATATAGTCTACAATATTTTTGTGATCTTACTTATTCGAAATGATTGAATTATACATAGTAATACGCATATAATATGCAAATAGTAAATATAATGAGCATCACTTGAGCATTTCAAATGATTTTGCATTCATTTTAAGTCATTCGATCGCAATAATCTCATTATATAGTCTAGAATATTTTTTCTGATCTTACTTAATCAAAATGGTCGGATTTTACATTATAATTACGCATATAATATGCAAATAATGAATATTCTGATCATCACTTCAACATTTTCATACGACTTTGCATTCATTTTAAGTCATTTGATGACACAAGCTCTTTATATAATTTATAATATGTTTCTAATCTTATCTATTCAAAATGATTGGATTATAGATAGTTATTACCGATATATTTGCAAATAATGAATATTATGAACATCAATTGAGAATTTCAAGCGATTTTGCATCCATTTTAAGTCATTTGGTCATGACAATCTATAGTTAAACTCTTAGTACACTGGAAAATAAATTGATGTTCTTAAAAATTCAAAAAGACTAGATTATACATGTCAATTACGCACATAAAGAGCAAATAATGAGCGTTACGGAAAGAATTGCGCATTTTAAGCGATTGTGCATCCATTTTAAGTCAATTGATCAAATAATCTATATTTAAGCTCTTTATACACTGGAAAATATATTTATGTTCATAAAAATTCAAAAGGATTAGATTATACATGTCGATTACGCAGATAAAGAGCAAATAATGAGCATTCAGGACAGAATTGAGCATTTCAAGCAATTGTGCATATATGTTAAGTCATTTGGTCACAATAATCTATATTTAAACTCTTTATACACTGAAAAATAAATTTATGTTTTTAAAAATTCAAAAGGATTAGATTATACATGTTGATTACGAGCATAAGAGCAAATAATGAGCGTTCTGGACAAATTGAGCATTTCAAGCGATTGTGCATCCATTTTAAGTCATTTGATCACAATAATCTATATTTAAGCTCTTCATACACTGGAAAATAAATTTGTGATCTTAAAAATTCAAAAGGATTAGATTATACATGTTGATTACACACATAAAAAAACAAATAATGAGCGTTCTGGACACAATTGAGCATTTTGAGCGATTGTGCATCCATTATAATTCATTTGGTCACAATAATCTACATTTAAGCTCTCTATACAGTGCAGAAATAAGTTTATGATCTTAAAAATTCAAAAAAAGATTGGATAGCACATGTCAATTATGCAAAAATAAGTGCAAATAATGAGCGTTCTCCAAAGAAATGGAGCATTTTAAAAAATTGTGCATTAATTTTAAGTGGATAATCTATATTTAAGTCAGTTACGCACATAAATTACAAATAATGACCGTTATGGACAGAATTGCACATTTCAAGAGAATTTGCATCTATTTTAAGTAACTTGATCAAAATAATTTATATTTAAGCTCCTTATACACTGGAAAATAAATTTATGATCTTAAAAATTCAAAAGGATTAGATAATACATGTCGATTATGCATATAAATAGCAAATAATGAGCGTTCTTGACAGAATTGAGAATTTTAAGCGATCGTTCATCCATTTTAAGTCATTTGATCACAATAATCAATATTTAAGCTTTTTATACACTGAAAAATAAAATTATGATCTTAAAAATTCAAAAGGATTAGATTATACATGTCAATTTACACATAAAAAGCAAATAATGAGCGTTCTGGACAGAATTGAGCAATTCAAGCGATTGTGCATCCCATTTAAGTCATTTGATCGCAATAATCAATATTCAAACTCTTTATACGGTGGAAAATATATTTATGATCTTAAAAATTCAAAAGAATTAGATTATACATGTCGATTATGTACATAAAGAGCAAATAATGAGAGTTCTGGAAAGAATTGAGCATTTCAAGCGATTGTGCATCCATTTTAAGGCAATTGGTCACAATAATCTATATTTAAACACTTTATACACTGAAAAATAAATTGATGTTCTTCAAAATTCAAAAGGATTAGATTATACATGTCGATTACTCATATAAAGATCAAATAATGAGCATTCTCGACAGAATTGCGCATTTCAAGAGATTGTTCATCCATTTCAAGTCATTTGATCACAATAATCTATATTTAAACTCTTTATACACTGAAAAATAAATTTATGTTCTTAAAAATTCAAAAGAATTAGATTATACATGTCGATTACGAGCATAAAGAGCAAATAATTAGCGCTCTGGACAAAATTGAGCATTTCAAGCTATTGTGCATCCATTTTAAGTCATTTGATCACAATAATCTATATTCAAGCTCTTTATACACTGGAAAATAAATTAATGATCTTAAAAATTCAAAAGAATTAGATTATACATGTCGATTACGTACATAAAGAGCAAATAATGAGCGTTCTGGAAAGAATTGAGCATTTCAAGCGATTGTGCATCCATTTTAAGTCATTTGGTCACAATAATCTATATTTAAACAATTTATACACTGGAAAATAAATTGATGTTCTTTAAAATTCAAAAGGATTAGATTATACATGTCAATTATGCACATAAAGAGCAAATAATGAGCGTTCTCGACAGAATTGCACATTTCAAGAGATTGTGCATCTATTGTAAGTCATTTAATCACAATATATATATTTAAGCTCATTATACACTAGAAAGAAATTTATGATCTCAAATATTCAAAAATATTCGATATACATGTCGATTACGCACATAAAGAGCAAATAATGAGCGTTCTGGACACAATTGAGCATTTCGAGCGAATGTGCATCCATTTTAATTCATTTGGTCACAATAATCTACATTTAAGCTCTTTATACAGTGCAGAATAAGTTTATGATCTTAAAATTCAAAATGATTGGACTACATGTGTCAATTACGCACATAAATAGCAAATAATGAGCATTCTAGATAGAATTGCGCTTTTCAAGAGATTATGCATCCATTTTAAGTCATTGGATCGCAATAATCTATATTTAAGCTCATTATATACTGGAAAGAAATTTATGATCTTAAATATTCAAAAATATTAGATTATACATGTCGATTGCGCACGTAAAGAGCAAATAATGAGTGTTCTGGACACAATTGAGCATTTCAAGCAGATGTGCATCCATTTTAATTCATTTGGTCACAATAATCTACATTTAAGCTCTTTATACAGTACAGAATAAGTTTGTAATCTTAAATATTCTAAAGGATTGGACTAAACATGTCAATTTCGCAAAAATAAGTGCAAATAAGGAGCGTTCTCCACAGATATGGAGCATTTCAAGCGATTGTGCATTTATTTTAAGTCATTTGATCACAAATTTATATTTAAGCTCTTAATGCAGTGGAGAATAAGTTTATGATCTTAAAAATTCAAAAGGATTGGACTATACATGTCAATTACGCAAAACAATTACGCACATAAATAGCAAATAATGAGCGTTCAGGATAGAATTGCGCTTTTCATGTGTTTATGCATCAATTTTAAGTCATTTGATCACAATAATCTATATTTAAGGTCATTATACACTGGAAAAAAATTTATGATCTTAAATATTAAAAAGTATTAGATTATACAGGTCGATTACGCTCGTAAAGAGCAAATAATGAGCGTTCTGGACACAATTGAGCATTTCGAGCGAATGTGCATCCATTTTAATTCATTTGATCACAATAATCTACATTTAAGCTCTTTATACAGTGCATAATAAGTTTATGATTTTTAAAATTCAAAAGGATTGGACTACACATGTCAATTACACAAAAATAAGTGCAAATAAGGAGCGTTCTCCACGGATATGGAGCATTTCAAGCGATTTTGCGTTTATTTTAAGTCATTTGATCTCAATAGTCTATAAGCTCTTTATGCAGTGGAGAATAAGTTGAAAATCTTACTAATTCAAAAGAATTAGATTATACAGGTCAATTACGCACATATATTGTAAATATTAAGCTTTCGGGACAGAATTGGAGCATTTTAAGCTATTGTGAATTCATATTATGTAATTTGATCACAATAATCAATATTTAAGCTCCTTCTGCACTGGAAAATAAATTTATTATCTTAAAAATTCAAAAGGATTAGATTACACATGTCGATTACGCTCATAAATATAACAAATAATGAGCGTTCTGGACAGAATTGAGCGATTCAAGCGATTGTGCATCCATTTAAGTCATTTGATCATAATAATCTATGTTAAAGCTCTATATACACTGGATAATAAATTAATGATCTTAAAAATTTAAAAGGATTAGATTTATACATGTCGATTGCTCACATAAAGAGCAAATAATGAGCCCTCTGGACAGAATTAAGCATTTCAAGCGATTATGCATCCATTTTAAGTCATTTGGTCACAATAATCTATATTTAAACTCTTTATATACTGGAAAAAAAAATTGATGTTCTTAAAAATTCAAAAGGATTAGATTATACATGTCCATTACGCACATAAAGAGCAAATAATGAGCGTTCTGGACAAAATTAAGTGATTGTGCATCCATTTTAAGTCATTTGATCACAATAATCTATATTTAAGCTCTTCATACACTGGAAAATAAATATGTGATATTAAAAATTCAAAAGGATTAGATAATACATGTCGATTACGCTCATAAAGAACAAATAATGAGCGTTCTGGACACAATTGAGCATTTCGAGCGATCATGCGGATATAATTCATTTGGTCACAATAATCTACATTTAAGCTCTCTATACAGTTCAGAAATAAGTTTATGAACTTAAAAGTTCAAAAAGATTGGATTACACATGTAAATTACGCAAAAAAAAAGTGCAATGAGCATTCTCCGAAGAAATGGAGCATTTTAAAAAATTGTGCATTCATTTTTAGTCATTTGATAACGACAATCTATATTTAAGCTCTTTGTGCAGTGGAGAATAAGTTAATGATCTTACAAATTCAAAAGGATTGGATTATACATGTCAATTACGCACATAAATAGCAAATAATGATCATTCTGGACAGAAATGGAGTAATTCAAGCGATTGTGCATCCATTTTAAGTCATTTGATCACAATAATCTATATTTAAGCTCCTTATACATTAGAAAATAAATTTCTGATCTTAAAAATTCAAAAGGATTAGATAATACATGTCGATTACGCATATAAATAGCAAATAATGAGCGTTCCTGACAGAAGTGAGAATTTTAAGCGATTGTGCATCCATTTTAAGTCATTTGATCACAATAATCTATATTTAACCGCTTTATACACTTAAAAATAAAATTATAATCTTAAAAATTCAAAAGGATTAGATTATACATGTCAATTTCGCACATAAAGAGCAAATAATGAGCGTTCTGGACAGAATTGAGAAATTCAAGCGATTGTGCATACATTTTAAGTTATTTGATCACAATAATCTATATTTAAGCTCTTTATACACTGGAAAATAAATTTATGATATTAAAAATTCAAAATGATTAGATTTATACATGTCGATTACATACATAAAGAGCAAATAATGTGCGTTCTGGACAGAATTATGGATTTCAAGCGATTGTGTATCAATTTTAAGTCATTTGATCACAATAATCTATATTTAAGCTCTTTATACACTGTAATATATTGAAATCATAAATTCAAATGGATTAGATTATACATGTCCATTACTCACTTAAAGAGCAAATAATAAGCGTTCTGGACAGAATTGCGAATTTCAATTGATTGTGTATGCATTTTAAGTCAATTGATCACAATAGTCTATATTTAAGCTATTTATACAGTAGGGAATAAGTTTATGATCTTACTAATTCAAAAGGATTGGATTATACATGTAAATTATGCACATAAAGTGCAAATAATGAGCGTTCTGGAAAGAATTGGAGTATTTCAAGCAATTTTGCATTTATATTTAGTAATTTGATCACAATAATCTATAATTAAGCTCTTTATACAATGCAAAATAAATTGATGTTCTTAAAAATTCAAAAAGATAAGATTATACATATCAATTAAGCACATAACGAGCAAATAATGAGCGTTCTGGACAGAATTGGGCATTTCAAGTGATTGTGCATCCATTTTAAATCACTTGAATAAAATAATTTTATATTTAAGCTCTTTATACACTAGAAATTAAATTTATGATATTAAAAATTTTAAAAGGATTAGATTATACATGTCGATTACGCACATAAAGAGCAAATAATGCACTTTCTGGAAAGAATTGAGTATTTCAAGCGATGTGCATCTATTTTAAATCATTCGGTCACAATAATCTATATTTAAACTCTTCATACACAGGAAGATAAATTGATAGTCTTAAAAGTTAAAAAGGATTAGATTACACATGTCAATTACGCAAATAAAGAGCAAATAATGAGCGTTATGGAAAGAATTGCGCATTTTAAGTGATTGTGCATCTATTTTAATTCAGTTGATCACAATAATCTATATTGAAGTTCTTTATATACTGGAACATAAATTTATGATCATAAAAATTCAAAAGGATTATATTATACATGTCGATTACGCACATAAAGAGCAAATAATAAGCGTTCTGGACAGAATTGAGCATTTCAAGCGATTATGCATCCATTTTAAGTCATTTGGTCACAATAATCTATATTTAAACTCTTTATACACTGAAAAATAAATTTATGTTCTTAAAAATTCAAAAGAATTAGATTATACATGTCGATTACGAGCATAAAGAGCAAATAATTAGGGTTCTGGACAAAATTGAGTATTTCAAGCGATTGTGCATCCATTTTAAGTCATTTGATTACAATAATCTATATTCAAGCTCTTTATACACTGAAAAATAAATTTATGATCTTAAAAATTCAAAAGAATTAGATTATACATGTCGATTACGTACATAAAGAGCAAATAATGAGAGTTCTGGAAAGAATTGAGCATTTCAATTGATTATGCATCCATTTTAAGTCATTTGGTCACAATAATATATATTTAAACACTTTATACACTGGAAAATAAATTGATGTTCTTAAAAATCCAAAAGGATTAGAATATACATGTCAATTATGTAAGTGCTACAACAATTCTAGAATGCGGAAATAACCCAGAATCGTAAAATACCTCGGCCATCGTTGATTGAAATTGAGTGTTGAGTGGATGAACTTGAAACCCGCAAACCAAGTGCGTCTCCTTAGTCTCTGATTTTCTTCATATACTGCAGTGAGAGAATCACTACAAAGCCGATGTTGCAACCCCAACTGATGGTGTTTGACAGGGGTTAGTCGGCCTTGACTCGTTCCCTCTAGAAACACGTTATCTTCTCTCTCTCTTGTCTAAACTTTGGTTAGAACTGAAAGAAGCCTCCCACATACCCTCTTCCATCCCAGAGAAAGTATATATAGAGGGTTCAAATCGCTCAGAAGATGCAAAGGCAGTGTTTTGATGAAAGGGTGCGATGTTCACAGCATTCTGTCCAGCTGCACCGTAATGACTGAACCGGTCCGTTCTACAGATAGAATACTACATTCTCCCACTTGAACTTGCATCCTTTGCATATTAAATACCTTCTGTTTTCTTTATGTTAAATATTAGAAATATAACACATGAATTGTAGCAGTAAGTCATCTTATCGTTACTAGCGTTTTAAACTACTAGTAAATGCGAATATTACTTTCTACAATTACAATATGCTACACAACTAATAATTCAACCTTTTATGCGATTTTGAATTCCTTTATGAATAAACCCAACGTTTATTCCAAGTCAATCTTTATGATGTAATTCTCAACCTTATGATCAAATATATTCCATATATGTGCGCACAATCAACACGAGAAAACATCTATACTTTTATGAAGAGTTTATACACAATCGTACGATTAATATTGACCATAGGATCAATTCCTATATATACCCGCTACATGATCTTTGAATTCCTTTAGCTGCAGTATTTATTCAAAGAATCGGTCAGCTTCTATTCTGTATGAACACCTTTAATAACCACTTAATTCTTCTTAATGCGCTCTTTCAAAGTCAAATACTTAATGTCGATACCTCGACCTTTACCTTTATTATTCTTGAAAAGAAAGACTGCAACAGAATTATCATACAAAATTCTTAATGACTTAGATATAAAATCCACAACTCTAAGTCTCACAATAAAACTCTTCAAACACCATCGAGGGTAATCTCAAAACACACAACAAACTAGACTTTATATTTTAGTAGATAATGTCAGTTAAACACTTCTTGATAACACAATTTCCACTGGCTAACATGTATCCTGAATTCGATTTACTAAAATCGACACAACCAATTTATGTACCAAAATAACTTCCAACTTTCCAGTCTGTTGAGACATAAGCACAATATCTTAAGTACCTTAAAGATATATCATTACTTTCTTAGCAATTTAACTATGGTCTATCCCCTAATTATTATGATGTCAGTCCAAATATTCAAACGGCAAAAGCTATGTCAGTTCTCGTGCACAAATCTGATCATACTTTATGCTTTCAAACTGCCTAAATACATGAAGTATTTACTATATGTTCCATTTCTGAGTTATATACTGAGGATACTGATTCAAAATGAATCTATCAAATATAGGTACTTGACGCAGTGAATACCTTTCCTTCCGGAATCTTTCTAATATCTTATCGATATATGCTTGTTGAGATAGATAAAGAATATCTTGATTTCTATCTACGTCTATCACAAACAAGACTTTACCCATATCTTTTATATCAATATTTCAGAAAGAAATTATTCACCTTATATAATCATATTTTATCATTAGTTACAAGTATAACATTATCTATATATAAAACAAGTAAATAAAATAAACTCTCACTGAACTCCTGATATATGCATTAGTTCATCTTATGTTTCTTCAAACTGTATGAAGCAATAACCTTATGAAACTAACAATACCATCAGAGAAATACTTGTTTTAATTCTTATATAGAATACTTTTAACTTGTTAACTAAATGCTTACTACCTCTAAAGAAGAAACTTTTTATGGTTATTTAATATAACCTTCTCCTCTAGATCACCATTAAGAGTTGCAACATTTATATCCATTTGATGTAACTCCAAACCAGAATGAGCTACTAATGCCATAATCATGTGAAGTGAATCTTCTTTAATACATGTGAGAAAACCTTCATGTAATTCACTACTCCTAAATGAATCAATTGGTGACAAGTCTAATTTGGTACTCCTTTATGTTTACTTATGAATCCTTTTAGTTTTAAGAAATCCATTACAACCAATAGGTTTAAACCATAAGTAACTTAACCATATTTCAGACTTCATTGCACAACATTGACTCTTACCGATTTTACTTGACATTATACTATAATATGGACTCACTGCAATTCATTATCTTGGAAAATATCAGAATTTTATTCAACAATAATACTTTTATAAGAGTCTCGTAGATAAACTACATAATATTACTAGGATAACCGACCTAATTCTTTATTAGATCACCTTGATATTGAATATTAAATATTCAACTTGATCTATTATTGTATTATATGTCGGTTAACGAATGTCAATAATTGGATTATCAATATTTGTTGATCCTTAATAATATATCCAATTATGAATTAGAGGGTGTTTTTGTACGACCTAAAACTGATCACTCCCACTAATCTGAACATTCT
Source organism: Rhynchospora tenuis (assembly GCA_027725995.1). Taxonomy (NCBI): domain Eukaryota; kingdom Viridiplantae; phylum Streptophyta; class Magnoliopsida; order Poales; family Cyperaceae; genus Rhynchospora; species Rhynchospora tenuis. Next base: position 153,708,399 of record CM050888.1, on the reverse strand, counting down.
CTAGAACTTAATATTTCTAGATTCATATCCTAGTCATATTTCATATTTCTAATCTCTTTATCATTTTTTGATCTCACAATCTTTATTTGCTTACTGTATATTGTTTCTCTATTTCCACCTTAAAACCTTATAAGTATGTAGAGATACATATATTGTGAGTAATCATCAATTAAAGAGATGAATGCAAGCTATGAGCTTGATGCCAACTAGTCATTTTCTTACTTGTTAATCATATCTCAACCATATGAACACTCAACTTTGTCCATAATATGTCTATTCTCCTATTAAACACATATAGTCAGAAACACCAGACTGACCATCTATCCTGAAATCTTGGCAAGAGTATATTAAACTGGATAAGTGTTCAAAATAAAATACACAAGTAATGACTCAAAAATATTATATAGACTCTTTTGTTGAACAACTATATTCCTCATTTTCAATTATGTGCTCTCACACTCCTATAATGGTAATAAGCCTAAAAGATAAACTTTTATGATGAGTATTATTACATTAGCCTTAAAGTAAGAGGCCAACTACTCATCTAATGTCTTATGTAAGAACTTTACATTAATATGCACATCAACCAAATCACTATACATTGAAAGAACTTATTCTTTATAAAATGAAACGTAAGCAGTTAAACTGCTCCCACTGTTCATTATAACTTACATTCATAAGTTCAACCTCAAAAGTGGATCCTACTGGTTGATAAATTTAATATTCTTACAACTTAAATGAAGGAGAACAATATCCTTCTAAACCTTATAACTATTATCCTCAACCCAGGAACTTTGATACTTATCATTTCTAAAGGGAATCTGCTATCCTTATGAAAGTAGAACCGATACATGCTTATCTTTATATTGAGACTTAACTTTATACTTTAATTTACCAATGCAAACTAAGTGATGTATCTTTATGAGTCAATTCCTACATAATATTACCTGTGGGCTAAATATCATGCTATAAAACTCTTTATGTAATTAAACATTACAACTTATGAATCAATTTCTTACCCAGTCTAAATACTATGATTTGATTCTTCATACTTTATGATATAACTAGTTAATTATATTCCTATCCTTAATCTCTGTGGGCAAATTAAGTATTCATAATTTAACTATTATATCCTAATATATTAAGTTAACTAAGTCAATAGTCCTGTGGGACGATACTAACTTCGTTAACTTAATCTATTACAATCTTGTGTCTGTTTAATCCAAATGTGATTTTATAAACTTTATATATACATAACTTTAATCCAACTAAGGATGCTGTGGCTACTCCTTAATATATTAATATATATATTCATCACTACACACAAGCCATATCCTTCTTCCTAATGTGATTTATAGATACACTATATAATATATATACCTTAATGTAATTGAAGATGTTGTGGCTACTCTTCAGCTAATTAATATATATTAATCACTAGACATAATATATTAATACTATTAGATAACTAATATATATATATAACAGTCTGTAGTCAATTATAACGGTCCGTTTTACTTGTCAGGCGGTCCGTTCAAGTAACTGACGATCCGACTGAACATCAAACGACTCGTTTCACTTAATTCAAAGACAAATATGAATCTATATATATGTGCTTAATAACTAGCATAGTTATCTAACTTACTTGATTAATTGATCCTTAATCAATTTATTTGTCTAATTAATCTAACAATAATATCAGACAAAACTTTATTCAAACTTCTCCAGACGATCCATTCCAGAACCTAACGGTTCGTCCCAGTTTGAAACTGTCAATACCCAGACGTATCCTCATGCAACTTCATCCAGAACGGTCTGTCCTAAAACCAGACGATTCGTTCCAATGTGCCTGAGTAAGGCAAACAGAAACTTTATGCAAATTTAATCTGGAACGATACGTTCTAAGCCCAGAACAGTTCTTTTCAATTTGCATATGAAACCCTAATACACTGGTAATTAGCCTCTAATTTAAAATATTAGATTATATAACAGTTAGGGTTTACTAAACTTTCATGGATCATCTAACTATAATTATCTATGTCTAAATAATTATCATATGCACAATTACCGTCATATCCTTTATAAATACAATTTGTGTATTACTATACCACATGTATAGTTCTTCAAATTTGTTTAATCAATATAATGCTCGTAACGCCAATACTAATAGAATATCAGATAGTATGATGGTCTGTGGACTACATCAATACTTTATTGCTATAGTATATTCAAGCATATCATCATTGACTAATCAATCTTAACCAAACATGCTAACCATCTTTACAAAATTAGTATTTATGACAAACTGTGACTATTTTATAGAATTCCATAATAGTTATGTAATCTACAAGCTTTAATTAACAATGGAGAACCATCATATGTCTGATTATACCTTAATTTTCATCTTAAAATTCATTTCTGGACCAAACTTTGTTGGAACGGGTCGTTCCAGGCCCCAGACGGGTCGCCCCACACGAAAGGGTGCGTCCATAGTTCATCCAGAAACTTTCTGACAGCCTGAACATTTTCTGGTAAACTGACAATAACTTTCTCTATACTTATTTATTTTCTGTGTTCTTGGTTATTATAAAAACTAGATTCAAAGATCTTTCCAATGACGCAAGTTTCATCAAAAACAAGTTTACAGATCAAAAGCTATGCCCCTCGAAAGACAGACTGTCACAAACAAAATCCGACAAACTGTCAGGACGACCTATATTGCAGACAGCATATCTCACTCATACTTTATCGGAATTTTACAAATTTACACTCTATGGAAAGATACCTGAAATATATACATCACAGAAAAATTTCATGCAAAACTGAATTACCAATTGAGAGAAATCTGGCCCGTAATACTGAAAGGTCAGAAAATTCAGAATCCCGACTGTCTGACCTCTACTGGTTGCAACTTGATTATCTCACTGTATACCCACTGGATTTTCAAGATGTTGGTCTCGTTGGAAAGTAGACTCATAGATCTTTCCAATCCCGAAAATCTCACTCAAATTGGATAAGCGGATCTTGAGATATTGCTCCACGAATTCAGACAATCAATGAAAATCAGACAAAACTCAATCCACTCAACACTTACAACAGAATTTCTTACAAACCGTTATGAAATTCCATTTCAATAAAGGCAGTCCAGCGGCATAACCCGCTCTGATACCAACTGTAAGTGCTACAACAATTCTAGAATGCGGAAATAACCCAGAATCGTAAAATACCTCGTGCCATCGCTGATTGAAATTGAGTGTTGAGTGGATGAACTTGAAACCCGCAAACCAAGTGCGTCTCCTTAGTCTCTGATTTTCTTCATATACTGCAGTGAGAGAATCACTACAAAGCCGATGTTGCAACCCCAACTGATGGTGTTTGACAGGGGTTAGTCGGCCTTGACTCGTTCCCTCTAGAAACACGTTATCTTCTCTCTCTCTTGTCTAAACTTTGGTTAGAACTGAAAGAAGCCTCTCACATACCCTCTGCCATCCCAGAGAAAGTATATATAGAGGGTTCAAATCGCTCAGAAGATGCAAAGGCAGTGTTTTGATGAAAGGGTGCGATGTTCACAGCATTCTGTCCAGCTGCACCGTAATGACTGAACCGGTCCGTTCTACAGACAGAATACTACAAATTACGCACATAAAGAGCAAATAATGAACGTTCTCGACAGAATTGCGCATTTCAAGAGATTGTGCATCCATTGTAAGTCATTTGATCACAATAATCTATATTTCAGCTCATTATACACTGGAAAGAAATTTATGATCTTAAATATTCAAAAATATTATATTATACAGGTCGATTACGCTCGTAAATAGAAAATAATCTATATTCAAGCGATTGTCTACATTTAAGCTCTTTATACAGTGCAGAATAAGTTTATGATCTTAAACATTCAAAAGGATTGGACTACACATGTCAATTAAACAAAAATAAGTGCAAATAATAAGTGTTCTCCACAGATATGGAGCATTTCAAGCGATTGTGCATTTATTTTAAGTCATTTGATCACAATAATCTATATTTAAGCTCTTTATGCAGTGGAAAATAAGTTTATAATCTTAAAAATTCAAAAGGATTTGACTACACATGTCAATTACGCAAAAAAAATTACGCACATAAATAGAAAATAATGAGCGTTCTAGATGGAATTGCGCTTTTCAAGCGATTATGCATCCATTTTAATTCATTTGATCACAATAATCTATATTTAAGCTCATTATATACTGGAAAGAAATTTATGATCTTAAATATTCAAAAATATTAGATTATACATGTCGTAAAGAGCAAATAATGAGCGTTCTGGACACAATTGAGCATTTAGAGCGAATGTGCATCCATTTTAATTCATTTGGTAATAATAATCTACATTTAAGCTCTTTATACAGTGCAGAATAAGTTTATGATCTTAGGGTGTGTTTGGATCAAACCGGATAAGGAATAGGAATAAGGATAGAGGGCCGGGTCTCGATTGGAGTGCCAATCCTTATTCTTAATTCCTATACCAAGGTTTTGTTGGTATAGGAATAAGGGCCGGAATTAGCCCATATTCCTTATTCCCATGGTGTTTGGTTTGACACCGGAATAAGGAATAGGCCTCTATTCCTTATCCACCCTCCATTTGGAAAACCTAAGAATAAGGAATTACACCCTTATTCCTTATTCTCTCCCGTAACCAAACACACCCTTAAAAATTCATAAGGATTGGACTACACATGTCAATTACGCAAAAATAAGTGCAAATAATGAACGTTCTCCACAGATATGGAGCATTTCAAGCGATTGTGCGTTTATTTTAAGTCATTTGATCACAATAATCTATGTTTAAGCTCTTTATGCAGTGGAGAATAAGTTGAAAATCTTACTAATTTAAAATAATTGGATTATATAGGTCAATTACGCACATATATTGTAAATATTAAGCTTTCTGGACAGAATTGGAGCATTTTAAGCTATTGTGAATTCATATTATGTAATTTGATCACAATAATCAATATTTAAGCTCTTTCTGCACTGGAAAAAAATAAATTTATGATCTTAAAAATTCAAAAGGATTAGATTATACATGTCGATTACGCTCATAAATAACAAATAATGAGCGTTCTGGACAGAATTGAGCAATTCAAGCGATTGTACATCCATTTTAAGTCATTCGATCATAATAATCTATATTAAAGCTCTATATACACTGGATAATAAATTAATGATCTTAAAAATTAAAAAGGATTAGATTTATACATGTCGATTACGCACATAAAGAGCAAATAATGAGCGCTCTGGACAAAATTAAGCATTTCAAGCAATTTTGCATCCATTTTAAGTCAATTGGTCACAATAATCTTTATTTAAACTCTTTATATACAGGAAAAAACATTGATGTTCTTAAAAATTTAAAAGGATTAGATTATACATGTCCATTACGCATATAAAGAGCAAATAATGAGCGTTCTGGACAAAATCAAGTGATTGTGCATCCATTTTAATTCATATGATCACAATAATCTATATTTAAGCTAATTATACACTGGAAAATAATTTTATGATCTTAAAAATTCAAAAGAATTAGATTATACATATCGATTACACATATAAAGTGCATATAATGAACGTTCTGGACACAATTGAGCGATTGTGCGTCCATTTTAAGTCATTTGGTCACAATAATCCACGTTTAAGCTCTTTATACAGTGCAGAATAAGTTTATGGTCTTAAAAATTAAATGATTTTTTTATATATGTCAATTATGCAAAAAGAAAATGCAAGTAATGAGCTTTCTTGACAGAAATGAGTAATTCAAGCGATTGTGCATCCATTTTAAGTCATTTAATCACAATAATCTATATTAAAGCTCTATATACACTGGATAATTAATTAATGATGTTAAAAATTTAAAAGGATTAGATTTATACATGTCGATTATGCACATAAAGAGCAAATAATGAGCGCTCTGGACAGAATTAAGCATTTCAAGAGATTGTGCATTCATTTTAAGTCATTTGGTTACAATAATCTATATTTAAACTCTTTATATACTGGAAAAAAGATTTATGTTCTTAAAAATTCGAAAGGATCAGATTATACATGTCCATTACGCACATAAATAGCAAATAATGAGCGTTCTGGACAAAATCAAGTGATTGTGCATCCATTTTAAGTCATTTGAACACAATAATCTATATTTAAGCTCATTATACACTGGAAAATAATTTTATGATCTTAAAAATTCAAAAGAATTAGATTAACATATCGATTACGCATATAAAGTGCATATAATGAACGTTCTGTACACAATTGAGCATTTCGAGCGATTGTGCATCCATTTTAAGTCATTTGGTCACAATAATCCACCTTTAAGCTCTTTATACAGTGTAGAATAAGTTTATGATCTTAAAATTCAAAATGATTTTATTATATATGTCAATTATGCAAAAAGAAAATGCAAATAATGAGCTTTCTTGACAGAAATGGAATAATTCAAGCGATTGTGCATCCATTTTAAGTCATTTGATCACAATAATCTATATTAGAGCTCTATATACACTGGATAATTAATTAATGATCTTAAAAATTAAAAAGGATTAGATTTATACATGTCGATTACGCACATAAAGAGCAAATAATGAGCGTTTTGGACAGAATTAAGCATTTCAAGCGATTGTGCATCCATTTTAAGTCATTTGATTACAATAATCTATATTTAAACTCTTTAGACACTGGAAAATAAATTGATGTTCTTAAAAATTCAAAAGGATTAGATTATAAATGTCAATTACGTACATAAAGAGCAAATAATGAGTGTTCTGGACAGAATTGCGTTTTTCAAGCGAATATGCATCCATTTTAAGTCATTTGATCACAATAATCCATAGTTAAGCTTTTTATACACTGGAAAATATATTTATGAGTTTAAAAATTCAAAAGATTTAGATTGTACATGTCAATTACGCACAGAAGGAGCAAATAATGAGCGTTCTGGACAGAATTGCGGATTTCAAGGGATTGTGCATCCATTTTAAGGCATTTGATCACAATAATTTATATTTAAGCTCTTTATACAGTAGAGAATAAGTTTATGATCTTAAAAATTTAAAAGGATTGGATATATATGTAAATTACGCAAAAAAATGTGCAAAGAGATTATTGCGATCAAATGACTTAAAACGAATACACAATCGTTTGAAATGCTCGAATTCTGCCCAGAACGTGCATTTTTTGCACTTTATGTGGGTAATTACCACGTATAATCTAATTCTTTTGAATAAATGATATCATTAATCTATTCTCCACTGTATAAATAGCTTAACTATAGATTATTGCTATCAAATAACTTAAAATGAATGCACAATCACCTGAAATGCACAAATTCTTCCAGAACGTGCATCTTTTGAACTTTATGAGCATAATTGACATGTATAATTCAATCCTTTTGAATAAGTGAGATCATGAATTTATTCTATACTGTATAAAGAGTTTAAATATAGATTATTGCGATAAAATAACTTAAAATGAATGCACAATCGCTTGAAATGCTCCAATTCTGCCTAGAACGTTCATTTTTTGACTTTATGTGCGTAATTGACATGTATAATCAAATTCTTTTGAAATTTTAAGATCATAAACTTATGCTACACTGTATAAAGAGCTTAAATATAGATTATTGCGATCAAATTACATAAAGCCGATGCATAATCGCTAGAAAAGCTCCAATTCTGCTGATAATGTGCATTTTTTGCACTTTACCTGCGTAATTATTACGTATAATCCAATCCTTTTGAATAAGTGAGATCATCAACTTATTCTCCACTGTATAAAGAGCATATATAGATTATTGTGATCAAATAATTTAAAACTAATACAAAATACCTTGAAATGCTCCAATTCTGTCCCGAACATGCATTTTTTTCGTTTTATGTGCGTAATTGATAAGTACAATCCAATTCTTTTGAATAAATGAGATCATAAACTTATTATCCACTATATGAAGAGCTTAAATATAGATTGTTGTCATCAAATAACTTAAAACGAATGCACAATCGCTGGAAATGCTCCAATTCTGCCCAGAACGTGCATTTTTTGCAATTTATGTGCGTAATTTCCATGTATAATCCAATAATTTTGAACAAGTGAGATCATAAACATATTCTCCACTGTATGAAGAGATTTGAAAATTGATTATTGCGATTAAATGACTTAAAATGAATGTACAATCGCTTAAAATGATCCTATTCTTCCCAGAACATGCATTTTTTGAACTTTAAGTGCATAATTGACTTGTATAATCCAATCCTTTTGAATTTTTAAGACCACAAACTTATTCTCTGCTATATAAATATAGATTATTGCGATCAAATATCATAAAACGAATGCACAATTGCTCGAAATCCTCCAATTCTGCCCAGAACATGAATTTTTTGAACTTTATGCGCGTAATTGACTTGTATAATCTAATCATTTGAATTTTCAATATCATAAATTTATTCTCTGCTATACAAAGAACATAAATATAGATTATTGCGATCAAATGACATAAAACGAATGCACAATCGCTTGGAATGCTCCAATTCTGTCCAGAACGTGCATTTTTTGCACTTTACGTGCGTAATTACCAAGTATAATCTAATCCTTTTGAATAAGTGTGATCATAAACTTATTCTCCACTGTACAAAGAGCTAAAATATAGATTATTGCGATCAAATAACTTAAAACGAATGTACAATCGCTTGGAATGCTCCAATTCTGCCCAGAACGTGCATTTTTTGCAATTTATGTGCGTAATAACCATGTATAATCCAATCATTTTGAATATGTGAGATTATAAACTTATTTTTTTACTGTATAAAGAGTTTAAATATAGATTAAAATGTGCATTTAATGAATAATATGAGAATCATTTCAGCATTTCAAGCGATTTTTCATTCATTTTACGTTATTTGATCGCAATTTCATCTGATTTTGCATTCGTTTAAGGTCATTTTATCACAATAACCAATATTTAAGCTCTTTATATAGTCTAGAATATGTTTCTAATTTTACTTATTAAAAATGATTGGATAATACATAGTAATTACGCATATAATGTGCAAATAATGATTATTCTGAGCATTATTTCAGCATTTCAAGTGATTTTACATTTATTTTAAGTCTTTTGATCACAATAATCTATGTGTAAGCTCTTTATATAGTATAGAATATGTTTCTGATCTTACTTATTCAAAATGATTGGATTATGCATTGTAATTGCGCATACATTGTGCAAATAATTAATCTGAGCATAATTTGAGCATTTTAAGCGATTTTGCATTCGTTTTAAGTTATTTGATCATAGTAATCTATATTAAAGCTCTTTATATAGTATAAAATGTGTTTCTGATCTTACTTATTCATTTGCATACATATGCTTATTTGATTATGTATAACACAATATTTTTAATAGTTACGATCTAAATTATATTTTAGGCCAGATAAAGAACTTAAATATTAATTATTGTGATAACTTAAAATCGAACTACTCAAGTATAGCTTTAAATACCCAATTAATGATTTAAATAGGCTTTATAAGCTCATTATAAGAATATTTCTGTGTGTATAGCACAATATTGTGAATAACTATAATCTGAGTTATATTCTAGACCATATAAAAAGCTCTAATATAGATTATTGTGATCAAGCGATATAAAATGAATCTTGAATCACTTTACATGCTGAACTAAAACTCCAAATAAGCAGCTTTTGCACATTATATGCATATTTCTTATTTATATTCTAGGCCATATAAAGTGCTTACTTGTAGATTATTGTGAATTTTAAAAGTTCATGAAACATTTTGTATAAAAGTTGTAAATTGAATTTGAATAAACAATTCATAGGAATTGTTACTTAAAAATATGGAATTGCACAAAATCTTTGAATTATTATGTCTTTTGGATTTAACCCATGACTCGTTTTATTGTTGCTACACACAACAGTGTGACAGTAAATCATGGATTTTGTTTGGAGTCAAATCCCTTATAAATTCTCTTTGTCTTGTTTGGAGTCCACGAAATTCCTTTTTTGCCCTTCTCTATTTCTCTCTTTCCTATTGGTTTAAATAGCGGCCACAATGACTGCTATTCTATTGATTTAAATAGTGACCACAATGACCGCAATAGCTCCACTATAGCGAGCGATGTGACTTGGTAGACTGTTATAGCAAGTCCAATTTGTGTTTGTGTATACTCGATTGATCTCTAAACTGTGTTGACTTGCTTCACATAATTAAAATGCTCATTTGTGCTATGGATTGTCGTAATCAGTTCTTGCAAATGCACACACTTGGTTTGATCTATTGTGTTGATTGATTAGTTAATTGTGAGAAGAATTGTTAAGTTCCAAATGCCTGTTATTCGACTAAATTCCTTCCATTCTGTCTCATGTGATTGCTTTGCTCTCTATTCTGGCACCGAGCTAGTACAAGCATTGTACAAGCCTTTAGGGTCTGCTCCAGAACGTTGTTATTAAAGGAGAGGAAGGGAACGGGAGGGGAGGGTTGCCCAGAATTGGTTACCCTCCAAAATGGGGTGTAGCCATATAGAGTAGACTCAATACAAAATCTCTCTATCTCTCACCTTCTGTTCTCTTCCTTTCCATTACTCTCCTACCGTGCTGGAGCGAATAAACAAGTTGGGCAGAGTAAGTTTTTAAAAAGTTTCCGTCACCTTACCTTCCTCTTGCATCCTGGAGCAGACCGGCTCATAAGGACTGATTATTAATTAAAACTTGATTTCAGGGACTTAATTCGTAAATATTATTGAACTAATTTTGGACCGATTTGTGATCCCAGACCCAATAGTCTGACAAGTGGGCCCATCTTTCCCTCCCGGGTTGGTCTCTTTCCTCTTGGGAGTACGTGATTCAAACCCAAGTGGGCCCATCTTTCCGCTGGGCCTACAATATGTTGGTGCAAACTGCACAGATAGCGCACGAATATACATATTAGAAATGATCAGGTTTTTAAACCGGTAGTATCGATAAAATCGGTTATACCCCGTACCGCACCGGCCTCTTCACCTGTTCGATTGTCTGTACTGTACATTATTTAAAGCATTGATCGAAAGAAATAGATTAATAGAATCTATTGGATAGCCCAAGTCCCAACTTCAAGAGGTGTGTTAATAATGGCCAGCAGTAGTTATTCGCACGGTTCTTGATGCATTGTGCTCGTGCATATAAATTTGACTGTGTAAAAACTGTTAATCATATCTAATGCAAACTTTAAATTTGTTCATTATTTTTTATTTTGTAAAAAAATTATGTTTCTGACGTATAAAAATCCATAATAATAGATTGTACATGGTTCTTTCTCACTGTCTTGCGTCATGCATAGGTCACGTATTTAATCCGCACTAAAAATAAATTAAAATAAATCACATTTTTTTCAAGCTGACAATCTAGAAAAGAAGGGAAGAAATCTTTTTTACTGTCGCTTTTAAATAATGATCTAAACATACGGATATCAAATAATCTACTTTCCTATCTCGTCCCTTCCTTCCTACATTTCTCCTCATTTCCCTCGTCAATAAGGAGAGAAAAAAAAACCGAAAACTTTCTCGAACTCGAAAAACATTTTTTCTTGCTCTTTCCTTCTTTTTTTTTTTTCTGGGCCAAGTTAGACGACCGTAGAAATGAATATCTAAACTAAAGCCCGTAAGACCCGCCTTAGACAAAAATTGAGTTTTGGGCCTCTATAGATTAGTTGAGCTTTGTTTTTATGTATCCCTGAGTATTCGCGTCTCGTGATCTCGTCTACTAATTAGATGATGATTGATCATTAAAAAACTAAAATTTTCAGGAGCCCTCCACTAAATGAGACTGATATAAAATTTCTGACTAGCTGGTCCCCTACGTTGTAATATGTTTTCTATTGACGATATTTGCAAATCAAACAAAATAAAATTATTAATTATGTTAAATATTGATAACCCGCGTATATGATAAATTTTATATGACCATATTAGAAAAAACAATGATCGCAGTTCGCAGGTAACAATTCAAATACTTTGCTTTTCAACTTTTATATCTGATTAGAATTTTGGAATGATAAATTATTTTATATCGTTGGTAACAATTCAAATACTTAGCTTATACTCGTTAATGTGCTCACTAATTTTTTCCCGCTTAGAATGTGTTAATGATGTTAGCATGCCAATTACTCGTACTGAAAAAAACGAAACAACAGCGACTATTTTGAGCATATTCACACATTCAAATACTGAATAAAATTTCAATATATATAGCTGCTAATCCATATTAGTATTATTCTATGTCAATTCAAATTAATTTTGAAATATTGCCTTGTAAACACAATCTAAACGAAGCTTAGTCAGCTGGGGCATGACGGCGTTAGCAAAATATACATAGCCAGGAAAAAGATATTAATTATTAAATAGTACATCTTTTTCATATACGCTAACAGAGTATGCTGAATGATTGGAGAGAAGAAGCATTGCTGGTTTGGTACTAGGTCCTTAGCGTATCTATACCTATGTTCCTTCTGAAGTTCTGATGCTTTCTCAACTAAAGTTTTAGTTAATGATTCTGTTGCATCCTATTATTCATTGCCACGCGGTTATCTCGCTTGATTTCTCCTTTAAGTTGATTTAATTTGAAAATGAGCTTTAGTTTTTTTAGTTCTCTCAGCAAGGACGCGGACCTAATGTTTTTATTTTTTCTGTATTTTATATGAAAAATATCATTCTTCTTATTATTTTTTTTGGTTGCGAGTCCTAAGTAGTTAAAGTAAAACACTTTTTATGGGGAGAGTAATTTATCAGTTCCAATAACAAAGAGGGAGAGTAATTTAGTGAAAACCTGTTTGAAAGAAAAAATGACTTCGTTCATATGCCAAATTTAAAATTACTTTATTACCAGAGTGAAAAATATAGTGCAAGCTACAAGGAGCTTTTGCTAATCTAGCTTGGCTAACTACTTAGAAATTTGCACAAGAGTGTAATATAAATAGACCAAAAAACTAAAGACCTCTTCTTTGAGAAAATTTACATGTTTTCGTTCACAAATCATGAGTCGCACCTTTCTCGCTTCTTTCAAACATTCATTGTGATTGAGAAATTCAACAGATGCTCTATTGATTTTACAAATATGTAGTATCTATAAAATAAATAAAGATAAGATTTGATATTTTTAGCATTTATCAAGTATTTTAAAGTCTTTTTTTCCTCATAAATTTATCAAGTAATTTGAAGTCATGGACAGTCTTAATTTATCCACTCCCAACCTTATCAAACAATATTCAAATTGTTTGAAATTGATAAATGTGTCTAAATATATCCAATTATGCATCATAAACTTACCTTTTAGTTTAAAAACATGTTGAATTGATACAAAATATACTGTACATTGATTTGTTTCAATACGATTTTCAAACTATCTGACGTCTAAAAAATATACCATATATTTTTTGATCGGACTACTCAAACTTGTAATAAAGACCTACATTCAATACAATCATCTATAGATACTCTATTTTGCCTGTGTCTTAGGGACTAAGTTTTGTTGCCAGATGGAACAAAAGAAGACTCTGTTCTTTAGAATATAAACAAAGTAGACTGAGGCCGACATTAACTCAAAGAAGGGGGAAAGTTCAGAATAACATCATGAAGTTTTTTCTTTTGTTATTGTTATTTTCAAACACATGTCAACCGAGAATCTTTGGTTAAAGGGTGATATGGACCTGAACAAGAGCACTTCAAATATTGAAAAAAGAGTTGAGCGTCTAGAACCTACTTAATTATTTATACTGAAAATACACAGCATCTGAAAAATTAATATGTTATTTAAATAACAAAAAATGCTGTTTATTATTAGGAGATTACTATCAATTAAGAATATACTAACATGATCCGGGCACTAACAAATTAACATCACAAAGCTTAATATTTTTTCTTAAATTTTATCTATCGAATTTGTAAACTTCTAAGATTGTTTTGTGCAAAATGTAACGATAAAAAAAATTACTCAATAGAATGTTTATCTTTTTTAACTCTTAAATATTTCAAAAGAATGTATCAATTCATAAACATCAGTCTGTCTGAGTGAGCTTCTGATTTAACAAAATTAACAATATGGTATTATATATCATTCATTGGGTGGATTGCTCTATGATCTATCTAACTGTGGTTGTCGGTTTGCATAGTTAATAACTGTGGTTGTCGGTTTGCATAGTTAATAATTAATTATGTAAATTCCCTGCTTTAAAGCGCTTGATCAAATTAAGATGTGAATCTTATTATTAAGGTGCTGCTAGGTATACCCAAAGAAAAGAAAAAAATGGAAATGCACTTGTGTTTTAGAAGTTAACATCTTGCTTTACCAAAGCGGGAGAAAAAAGTGTGCAATATCAAAAGGACTCGAGATTCTCTTCTTCATGGAAGCACCAAAAACTTTTAGAACAGCAATAGCTTACAATCTTTGGACAAATGTAAAGTAGCTTTACAAATCAAGGTTTTTCTTAGTTATTCTAATGAAGCCTTTGAAAGTTTCATCCATTATACGGTAACAGGATTCTAGGAGGGTCCCACACAATTTTCTTTTTGAAGAACGAAAAGGGAAAACGAGAGAAATTTTTAATTTTTATATTTAGCATTTTCTAATCATAGTTATATAGTCTAGCAGCAAAGAAATCCATTTATGTTAGTCTAAAATAAACTCAATTGCTTCAAACCAACCTTCAAAAAAAAAAAAAAAATAAACTCGATTAAAACATGAATTTTAGAGGAGCACGATGTGAATGGAGTGTTTTGTCTATAATTTGGATTATGGACTAAACTAAAAAAGTAGCACACAATGCTTATTGTCGACTAATTAATTAATTTAATTAAAATTTTTATGGCATATTCGCAGGATCAAAACTTTCTAAAAGAAAGACACTGATTTTTAGGAGCAATTTATTTATGAAAATGAAAAGGAACATTGATTTACTTTTCGGCTCCTAACTAATAAATATCCTTAACGGGAGATGATGGTTGGTTTGATACAAAATTAGGAGGGATCCACACGCTATACTGTTGTCATTATTCCATCACGACTGCATGTGATTTCTTTTTCAAGTAACAATTTAAAACTTAAATTTCACAAAATAAATATGAACAGTTTTTTTTTTTCTTAAAGCAATGCACGCGCGTCAAAAAAAAAAAAAAAAGATACAAGATAAATATATTGCTAAGTGGTGTTAAAAGACACTTAGATTTATATTATTAATTAAAGAATGAACTGTTATGAAATTCCTCACATACGTAAGTGGTGTTATAAGCCCGTTGTTTAAGTACGTAATATTTTGATTTTAATAAAATTGTGCAATCTAGGATTAGGATTTTATTTTATTTTCATTTTTATTTTCTTTCCTGTATAGCTTTTAGTTTTCCTTTATCTTCTTTCTTTTTTCTTTCCCTTACTTTATGATGTACATATTCCATTTTTTTTAACAAAATTTTTCGGTCGGTAATTGCCAACTGACCCTCAATAATAGTAAGCCGTCTTTGTTCATCAACCAAAATTTCCTACATACTAAAATTATTTGTAAAAGACCAGTGAGAGGCCATGAAACATTTTTCGAGTTTAGAGTGGTATATCTACATTTGGGATTTTTTCGACGGCTGATTTAAAATATACACCAGTTGTTAAGCTCCTGACGGGCGGACCAAGGGACCGAAAGCGGTGTAAAATATCCCCACATGAACAAAAGTTTTGTGCTGGGCAAATGAACCACACAAATGAGGCAATATACGTTCGCCACAGAGAACTTCCACCCCATTTGTTTATTATTGCAACTTGGTTCGTGATAACTGAGAAACCAATATTTTACAGCAACCTTGGCCAACATTCTAAATTTCTAACAAGTAACCTTGGCCAACAAGTATCCATAGTGAAATGCATTGCCAAACTTGTTCGAAATCTCGCAACAAATAAACGTTTATTAATAATAAACAATTTAAAAGAAAGTACTCGTATCTTGGAGGGTGTCTTAATCACCCAAATTTTACTCGATTTGTCTGGACATATAAATATAGCCGCTCTCACCTCTCAGTCAACACCTCAATCAACTAATTGCTTTCATCTCATGAATGAATTTCATTGAAGCAAGGTCACGTAATCACGTTTCCAACCATAATGAAACAACTAAGAACAACAAATCAACTACAACAATACAGGTGGCAAATTTTCATTTTCTTGTCTGATCGCTTGGCGACAATTACGGAAAAGATTCGCGGTCTATATCCTTAAACTGGGGGCCAAGAATGAGGCTAATAAATACTTAGAAAAATTAGATTAAGAAGATTGATTTAGGAAATTATCATGCTGCAGTTAATATAATGAGATGTATATTAATTATACAAACTAGTTAGATTTTTGTCGTTGGTATTAATTATATCAGTAACTGACATAGTTTATTAATTGAATAACTAAAACTATTACTTTGGTCCGACTGTTTTATTTATATCAATTGATGATAACAATTAGATTACAAAAATATATCTGTAACAGATACATTAATTGTATTAGCTCAACTACTGAACATATAAGCAACAAAAAATTATTTTTTTCTAAATTGGTGAGATTAATACATATTTATCTTAATTAATTAAGTACTAACATTAACCTTATAGCACTTTAATTTTACTAACATAAATTAATGTTATATTATTTCTATTTCAATTACAATAATTATATTTTTAATAATAATAAGGAAAAATCTTCCACATATACAAATTATAAACCGGACTTTCAATCACAGTAGTGGATTTTCAAGAAAGATTAATTTGTTATAAATTGTGAACTGTGATTCAAGTTCGAGTAAGAATTTAAATATAATAAATAATTTTTCAATTAATTATAATAATAAATATGCAAGGAATATTGAATGGTAAATTGACTGCATATATCGCTTAAAGGAACTTTCTGACAAAATATGGTGTAAGAAACTTTGTTATCTTAAATTGACAGGGTATCTAATAACTTGCTAGGTAGATATTCAATCCAACAGAAGATCTCTTGTTAGCTAGGATTAGAACTAAGGAAGCTTAAGCGAGCCTGGCCGCCAGTTGTTTTCAAAGTACACAACCAAAGAATAATGTGTAGGTATTTTACCTTTTCCTGCTTTATACAACACTTTCACTACTGTTAATTTATACAGTACTTTTTTGGTTGTCTAGTGCTGCTACCAAACACCTATAAAAGGCACTTCGATATACTAGAGATGCAAACCGAGTTGTGAGCTATAAAATTAAAAGGAAACAGCGTTACACCAGTCTGTGCTTGGTTGGCAAGGTATCTGAGGAAACTTCTCAGTTACACTTACTAAACCCTAGTATAAATCCTTGCTCCTTAATTCTTTCTATATATTTGTACACTTATTTCTTCTTCTCTGTAGAGTGTCTCTGTTTTGTTAACCTCGTTCAGAGTTTGAGTGCATAGGTACATTGTGAGGTTCTAGATCCTGAGCGATATCTAATATAAGGTTTTGCACAAATTTCCCTTACTTTTGTTAGATATAATAGCATAGTAAAAGGGATTATGGGATTAGGGACAATGGAGTATTTCTCTGGATTACTTGGCAATAAATACAAGAAGAGAAAGCAGTTTCAAACAGTAGAATTGAAGGTTAAGATGGATTGCGATGGTTGTGTGCGCAAGGTGAAAAATGCTCTCTCCAACATGAAAGGTATTTTTTTAAAAAAATTTAGTTTGCTTAAAAAAACAAAGTTTTTCCATAATTCCCCTTAATTTCTCTATTTTATTATGAAATTTAGTGGTACAATTAAATCACTGTACAAATTTTGTTTTCAATGTTCTTTTAAAATATCAGTATTTTAAATAATCACAAATTTGTATTTATTCTAATTATTGAAGTGCACAGTGGCAAACTACTGTAAGTTGAATTCGTGAGCCCTGTTTTCCCAATTAAATTTGATGCGTAAGACATGTTCATCCAGAACACCTTTTCTCATATAGTCATATATAATGTAACAGAAACCCGAAGATAGGAATCATAAGATGGTTTTGCATGGACGCAAAAAATGAAATAAAAAACTTAAATCAACAGAGGAGTAATTAGCTTAATACAGTAATACTCCATTTTTTGTATCTATACAAATAACACTAAACTAAACATACATATGTACTTTACCATTCTATTCTTTGACCAACGCAGCTGAGCGAATTTCATTGAATCTTTTTCAGGAGTTCAATCATTGGACATAAATAGGAAGCAAAACAAGGTGACAGTCACAGGGTACATCGAACCGGGCAAGGTTGTCAGAAAGGTGCAGGCAACAGGAAAGAAAGCAGAGATATGGCCATACATCCCATACAATCTAGTGGCACACCCTTACTCAGCACAAATCTATGACAAGAAGGCCCCACCAGGTTATGTGAGAAATGTAGAGGCCATGACAGGCTTTAGCTATGAGGAAAGGCAAGAGGAGAAGCTAACTAACATGTTCAGCGATGAAAACCCGAATGCGTGCTCTGTTATGTGAAGTTGCTTTATGAGACCTGAGATTTAAAGCGGATTTGAGTCTCCTATACTTAGTTCTAAGAAAATTATGATGAGTCATGTTCCCATTTCTTTGTTTGGTAGGTTTGTAGAAAAGATACTAAGAGTTTCTTTGTGGCTTGTTTTAGTTCTCTTCTTTCCAATTTTCCTTTCTGTTCTGTAGAAGCGTCTTCTGTGTATAAAATACTAATATATAGAATATACTATAGTATACTTGAATTTAAATTTATGTCTTCTGATATCTACTGGTTCTTCATTTAATCAAGGATATTCATAAGCTAAGGAAGTGATATCTTATTCTTTTTTTTTTAAATGAAAAAGAAATTCTGCTGATCGTCTGGTTTCTAATACAAATATCAGATGTTACTTCAATCTGAAAATAAACATGATCCGTTCAGGTAACTAAATTTTGTAACTGGTAAGTTAAGATGCAATAATTTAGGTACTGCTGTATGACTGTACCATTTTAAGTTTGGAACGACACTCTGTTCGCCAATCTTCTTTTGTAATTTTAAATTCGAATCATTTTCCATTTAAATTTAGTCCAAGTCATACAGCGTTCTGTTTTTTTTTGGAAACATTGCCCGTAGACAATACTGCGTTCTGTTGAATGATTGTTTGCCAGTGAAGATTCTAAAAACCAGGCCTCCATAGTAGCCCATTTATCCCATGTAAAAATGGGCTGGGTTTCTTGCGGAAAAGCAAGAAAGGGGCTCAGCTATAGATTCAGCTACTATTCGTCAACAGGTCAACTTATATGGAGCGAGATCCTCTGGTCGGTCGGCGACCAAAGGTAGGCCTGTCAATATCGACGTTTCGTTTACGTTCCGTTCCGTCCAAACGGAACGTTAAACAAAAGGAAAATCAGTTTCGTTTTTGAAAACGAAACTGAAATTTGTAAATGTTATCGAAACGGAATGGAAATCGACCGAAATCAATGGTAAATGAAGGACGGAACATTTTTCTGTTTCGTTTGACGAAACGGAAGAGATTTTTGTTTTGTCGTTTGGAACGGAACGAAAACGGAAATGGATTGTTCCGTGTTCCATTTCGGCGTTTGACATGTATAACCAGAGGATTCTCTGATCAGTTTGTTTTCTATTTGGACCGTCTGATTTACTCTCAATGGTTAATAATGTCTCATATATAATACTAGAATTGATAGGTCCGAAAAAATTAACTGTTGATATTAAATCAGACAGCTCGAAAACAAAACAGACAAGAAAATCCTTTGGTCGGCCGACCTGGTCCCAACCTATATATGGTATCTAGGGAGGTCGCAAATTTTCTTTTCTTTGTTGTTGGCAATTGTTGCTATTTGCTACTTATAAATTATAGTTCCATTTTTTTTTTGGAAGTGGTACAAAGAATTATCGTTACATAAGAGAAATATATTTACAAGAATAAAAAAAATAAAGGAATAATTAGATTTATGCCATCATTAAAAGTTGTTAATTTGGAAAATGTCATTGTTAAATTGATAATTAGATTTATGCCATTACAAAATTGTAACAATTAGTTTTATGCCATTATTTTCTCCAAAAACATCACAAATTCTAAAGATGCCATTGTAAATTCTGTCATTATTTTTAGAAATTCCCAAATTATCCTTTTTAAAGTCTTCAATCCCCTCCCTGGTCTCTAATGGCGGAAGGAAAAAAAAAAAAAAAAATCCAAACTTCCCTTCATATAAAATTAAAATATTTTGCATATAAGATTAAGAACCATAAGGTAAATAAGAATTGTTCCCTATCATGTGAATGATTAAAACTTATTAACATATACGGTTAAGATTTTTGCACCTAATTTGTTGGCAAACATAATTGTATAATTACTTTTGTGCAGATCTCTTTATTTTTAATATGTTATATTCTTCTGTCATTTACATTACCAGAGAGATGAGAGATTTTAAAGAATCCAAGAGGTCTACATTTGGAGACGGGCATTAAAATGGAGAGGACATATGCACAAAGAAAGAGGGAAACGTTGTTTGAAAGGGTAAAATGGCTCTATTAAGTAGCCAATAGTATAAAACTAATTTTTATCATTTAGTGATGATATTTTTCTAATTTTAAATTTTTGTAGTGACATATTGAAAAGGGTAAAATTGACAAATCAATTTTCCGATGGCATAAAACTAATTTTAACTATTTTATAATGGCATAAAACTAATTTGTCATTTAGTGATGGCATTTTGCTAATTTTGAATTTTCACAGTGGCATAAATCTAATTAACCCAAAAATAAAATGGCGGTTTCTGTCAAAATTCAAAACGAGGATAACCTTAGATTTGAATTTATTCACTTGCATCTTTTCTTTCTTTGTTGTTCGTTAGAAACGAAATAGCGTGTTCTTTATTTTTCATACCCTTTTTTTCATAAGTAAGACATTGAACAATTGAACAAACATGAATCGGTCACAAAAGCGTTAGGAAGGAGCATGATATAATTAATTACTGCTATAATCTTTATCACAATATATTATTACAACTTTACAAGTAACAATAATAATTTGTAAACGAATAACATAATGAGGAAGTTTAATATGCACTATGATGCATAGGTCTTCCTATGCATCGTGGTTTTTTTCGTCAAAATCTTTACAAATTGACAAATCTAATCTACATATTGAAATCTTCTAACAAATCAAAATTTACAATTTTTGAAATTTTATTACTATTTTTGAATTTTTTTAACTTGTAATTTTTGGAAGCAAACTACTATTTAGAATATTAAAAAAATGAGGTTTGGAAAAATTCGAAACAATAGTAATAAAATAAAAAAATTATAATTTTTTGTTTGCTAGGAAATTTTAATATGTAGATTATGTTGGTTAAATTAGATTTGTCAATTTACATAAATTTTGACGAAAAAGATCGCGATACATAGAAAAGTCCATGCATTAGTTTAACTTCCACATAACATCTATCAATCATTTGTAAAGATGAGAACACGTACCACCAGTATTGACCGTGCAATGTCTAATTTCCAACTTTTGATTTACCACAACCCGGTTGTGATTGAAGTCGGCAATTTCCCTAGCCTGTCAACACCTTCTTCAAACACAATCCCCATACCCAAGAAAAAATGAGGTTCGATGTGGCAATGAAATGCCCACACGCCGGGATTATCTGCTTGAATCTAATTGCTATCCATCCAGACGTTTGCAATGCAACATTGTTCTTCAAAGTCGGATCCTTCAAATTGTAATTCGTTGGATCAGTTTCGGGATTAAATTTTCCCCGCCCACAACCCAAAACCCAGAAATCGTGACCGTGCAAGTGCCACGGGTGCGTCTCACTGTTGTTGGCCGTTAGTGTATTAGCATTCTGCAATATCACATCAACTACAGAACCAAACTTGAGTTTGTAAATCGAAGTCCTCCTTGTCGCATTAGGGTTCAGGGGAGGAACATTTATGTCGTAGTTTTGTATATCAAATGTCTATGGTGGTGGCTTCTGCTCGAAGACATGAAGCAAGTTGTTCTTCATAGCAATCAGGTATGGTGTGTGCGGTAAATCATGCGATACATTGTTAAGAGACCATCTTGTAAATCCATTAATTTTGTTTTGGGTGTTCAAAAGGATGATCACTCGATCGGATTGGGCTGGTGGTGGCTCGATGAAATTTGGATGTGCACGTGTGGCCCAGCTTTGCATCATCCTGTAATCGGTATCATTCCAAAGTGGTCCACTTGGAAGAATAGTAGGAGGAACCCTTCCACGAGGGATTCCGTAATAATTGAAAAGTCTAGTTCCTGTTGGTGTGCCAGGTTTTCGACTGACGACATTACTTGCCAACCAATAATTACGGGTTGGGTTTTGATCTGCTCTCAGAATTACAGAGTAAGTTTCCCCAGAGTATATATTGAGATTTTTCACGGTAAAGGATCGGCATAGTGACCATCAGCTTCTACCACTGTCAAATTGTGTCCCTGTAAATAGTGAGATTTAGGTCACCAATTCGTGCAGATAGCTAGTGATAATATATTTATGAGTATCTCTTAGTTTTGACAGCTAATTAATTATGACCGTGGGTGAAATTGTACCTCTATTTCAAAACTCAGTGCAGAGAGAGATGTTATGCTTGCGATACGGAGTAGGTATGTTTTGCCATGAGCAACTGTTATTGTGAGAGGTGTGCACTCGGGAAGTGATGCATTGCAGTAGCCACTTACAGCTAGAGAGCAGTTGAACCGTCCACGGCCGTTCATCAAAAGTGACTACAAAGTTGCAATTAGTATTTGTAAGCTGCGGCGAATTATATGCATCTTGTAGAAGTTATAGAATTGCTCATGCTATCGACAGAACCTCAGAGGATTCAAAGTAATTATCACAGTACATTGTTTTTAACAAATTTGAAATCAAATTATAAGTTGATGTTCTTAACACAAATAATTTAAAAATACCTGAGGTTCGCCCACAAACTTGAACTGGTTTCCTGGCATTTGAAGTCCCACTGACTGATCATATGTGCTATTATGCCACCAATCATGGAGCAATATGTTGTACTCATGGTCATATCTAAAAGGTTCCTTGAATCCTTCTGGTACTTTCACTACAATCATTCCGTTCAGACCAGCAGATCTTTGCAAACCGTAGTGTGAATGGTAGAAATAAGTGCCAGGCTGACAATTAATGAGAAAATGTTGTCAAAGTTAGAATAAATGTGAGCTTAGGTTCTTCTTACAAGTAAAATTACAGGTAAACACACTCACTCTATCAACCACAAAACGGTATATGAATGTTTCACCCGGTAGTATCGGGCACTGGGTTACCCCTTCTGTACCATCCATCCATGGTGTACCTATCTGTAAGAAAACAAGACTTTATATGTTAATATCCTAAAGACATTAAAATAATACAATAACTGCTTAGGCTATAATTGCTAGATTGAAATGCATAAGCTTCTGCTTACAGTACCTGTCTGGATACCATGCCAGTGGATTGCTGTATTCTCTGTCAGAAGGCTATTGTTTACCTCAACCACAATTGTGTCACCTTGTGATGCATATATCGTTGGACCTGGAGTCTGGCCATTAATAGTGATAGCAAGCTTGTTGAAACAATCAGGGGATTTGTACTGGTACGTAATCTCCCATCTATGGTAATGCACTTTAGCTTGTACACAACCTAATGAGAGGAACGAGGCAAGTGTTGAAAAAAGCAATATTTTGTTGAAAGCCATGTGTTAATTGATCGTAATGCTGTTCTATTTGTATTTATTTGGTACCGAGTTCTGCTATATATAGTTGGTGTGATCTTAGGGATGCATATATATAAATGCATGGTATGAAAACTACAGAAGAAGTCAAAATGGTAGCATGCATTGCATAGTCAGTATTCAGTATTACCCCGTTTAATGAAGGTTCAGTCATTACACCTTTTCTTTAGGCTCATTAGTTAGACTATCATATTATTTGCATTCCATTGAAGCAGATTATCTGTCGCTGAATAACCAACAGGATAGTAAATCTGAAACCATATATTTATTAATATTCGTTCTCATCCTTGTAGTTTTATGGAATTAAGAAATATTTAAAAAAAAAATCAAATATTGTCTTTATAAAGCAAATATGATTCATCAAAACAATTATACTAAATACACTATGGCAATCTATCCTTAATTTAAAAATTCAAAACCCCTGGTCCTCTCTCATGCATTAATAAATCCCTTTCAAGTTCAACGTCCAACATCTACGTGCTTTATTGTTCGATATTTAGTTTCTCCTCGCGTTTGGTTACTCTGCAACAAGTAAGAATTCTGAAATTAAATTTAACTCTTAACAGCTAGATTTTTTTTTTTTAAAAAAAGAAAAAAACTCTTGATAGTTGAGATTTTGAATTTATTCGTCATATATTTAAATGTTTTCGTCCAATAACTATATATAGACAGTTGGCCATTATTGTATTTCAACGATATATATGTGTACAAATTCATGAGCTTTTGACTAGCTAGTTCTCCTTTTTTTTTTTTTTTTTTTTTTTTTTTTTTTTGTATTTCCTTTTCAAAAGGTGCAAGATGCAGTTGTTTCAATTATCACGAAAGTTAGGTTCTCTTCACAAAAGACTCTGTTTAGACTTGTTTTGGTCTACCTAGTTTTATCTTTTGTATCAACATGACCATCAAGATTCTGTGTGGTTGAAGATTTAAAAAGCATTTCAATGAAAATAATTGAAGCGGTCAGTACGTAAGTATCAGCTTTAAATCATAGATCCTATAAAACTTGAATTAGTTAATAGTGGTTAAAAATATTTTTTTTATGATCAAAATTATTATTTTCAAGTGAGCGCTAATTCAGAATAATTTTTTTAATTCCAGTATGAGGGATTTATTTTAATCCGGACTGAAATATGGACCTCACTAATATTTTAATCTGGATTAAAAAAACTTCAATAGATTCTAACAAACTTGTTCTTAACCATTCAAGGTAACATTTTTAATCCCGGATAATTAATTCTTTCCAATTAAGCTGATAAATGATCTATTTGAATGATAAATAACATATATATTATCTTAATTCTTTTTTTATCAATTTTCAAAAATAACATTTCTGCTAGTTTAAGAATAGAAAAACAACACTTTTTGAAATTTTACATAGTTACCCTTTGAAAGTCAAAAGTTTTTCTGTGGCTGGCCCTCAATAACAAGATTTTAACACAGGATAATTAACAAAAAAAGGTTACGCAGTTAGCAGATTGTATGAAATCACCACAATTAACTGTGCTACAATAGCATTCAAGCGCAATTAGCTTTCAAGAGTTTACTTCTGGTTTTAGCAGTTAGCAGTTAAACGTTTATTTCTTTTAATAGTTTACTTTCTGGATAATTGTTGTGGTTGATGTTGGGATTTCTTTCGAACCCAGTTATTAGTTTTATTTCGTTTAGTTTAGATGTTTGTAAAGTTACGGTTATGTGACTTAAACTTTTTCATTAGTGGTAATGAAATGGACTCCTTGGGATCTTTGTTTTCAAAAAATAATAAATAAAATAACACTTCTGATCCCGAGTAACTTTTATCTATTAAAAATGTTATTTTTTAACCATTTTAAATTAAAAACTTTTGATCCCGACAAGCTTATTCTTAACCATTCAAGACAACATTTTTAATCCCGAATAATTAATTCTTTCCAATTGAGCTGATAACTGATTTATTAAATGATAAATAATTTATTTATTAGTTAATTCTATTTTTTATCAATTTTATTTTAGTTCTTACTGTTATCAAATAAATTTGAACTTACATTGTAGTTCTTTACGAGAATAAAAAGATCATTTCGCTGTTAAAAAAAAATTACTTTGATCAAATATAATAAACAATTGATCTTGGTTGGAAAAATAAATAATAAATTTAAATTTACGTAGAAACCGAGTAGCTTTAATGTTATAATACACAATAAGGTAATCCAATTAGCCCACACGTGTAATCTTAAATCATTTACGAATTAGGCCTTTGTCTTAAATTAAAAGCGCCAAACATATAATAAGCTTAGCCTCTGTGGTCTGTAGACTACCTTATGCCTAATAAGGAAAAAGAAACTATAAAAAAAAAAAAAAAAATTGGGCACTGCCGCACTGGCTGAAAGTTTCCGAGGACTCCGATGTAGAATCAATAATTAATGCTTTTTTTCTAAAAAAAAAAAGTTTGTACAATGCTTTTTCTTTATACTTCGCCCTTTTCTTCACGAATTGAGATACTCATCCCATAAAAAATTAGTCCGATGACACCATCCAACATGAAGGGATGGAATGGCAAGAGCACGCGCGGTAACGACCTCTGACTTTGAAATAAACTAACTTTTGATACGCGCTTCGCACGTGAAGCATTGTTCTTGTAGTTAAATAATAAATGTTGGATCATTTAAAGTCGTGGGTAGGATATCAATGGTAATTGTTTTAAGACCGACATACAATTATAATAAGTGGTAGAATTATAATTGTAGTTATTTGAATGAATGTCAAACTATCTTACAATTGATCTCTTGTTATAATTAATTGAATATTTTGGTATGTATGTCATTTTTCCTATATTTGTCATTTATATCATTACTATTTTTTTTTTGGCGTTTATTTATTTTTAGGTGATCTTAATTGTTTCTGACATTTTAAGTATATGGAAAGTGAAGGACAGTCTTAAGGCTAGGATGTAATCATTAAAATTTTTTTATAAAAAAATATTAGAATTATGAGAACGAAACAAATTGTGTGCATCTTGGACAAAACAAATTGCCTTAAAATTTTTTTAATTTTTAAGAATTTGATCAACTCTTAATTTTTTCAACTGCCAATAATCTATAATTGATTACCAATAAAACTGAATAACATCTTACAAATAATATAAAATACTTGGCATCAATGGATTTCTCATAATATGTTACCATTCATATAAAATTTGATGAAAAAGTAATTTAACAAACTGTCAAATAATTTAATAAAATTTATAATGCAATGATACATAATTCGTAAAAATCTAAAAACCATGAAAACTATTGTAAACATTGGAAAAAAATTAATATCATTGGATAATGTATAATTTGAAAGCATACAAATAAAATTAAATAAAAAAATTAAATCTAGGAAGCTCTGTCAGAAAACCAATATTTAAAATAATGTTCGGAAAATTTGTAGAAGTAAGAAATTATATAAAATGTTTTGAAAGCATAAAATAATAAGTAGTACCATTATTTTTTTATAATTTTGTCAGTACTTAAAAATTCAAAAATAATATTTTAAAACTCAATAATTACTAAAATTTATATTGCTGGGTGTTTCATATTTTTGAAATTAAAAATATAAAATATTTATACCCAATTGAAGTAATAAATATCCTCAAATAATTTCTAAAGTACCACATATTTCATATTTCACAAAATTATTTGGTTAGATCGAAAAAGTTGTGTGGCATGATTAGATTTTTGTTATAATTTTGGAAGAATTTATATAATGTTTTATGCAGAAATAAAATTGTAATCTATTTTGCAGAAATAAAAACCTAATGATATTTATGAAATTATAGATATTCAATTTTATGAGATTCAGAAAATTATTGCAAATATTTTATAAGTCTAATAATTATAAAATTTTATATCACTAAATTCTTCATATATCTTTGAGTATGCACATAAATTGTCATAGCCAAATGATTTTTTCAAGTATTCAAGATAATTTAAAAACAAAACTCTCATGTAAATTAAAATTGATGAGATTTAGAAAATTATTTAAAACATTTATAAGTCTATAATTAAAAAAAAATTATATCACTAAATCATACAAATTTTTATGAACATGCACATAATTTTTCATAGCCAAATAAATTTTTTAAAATCATATTAACAATTAAAAAAAAATTATATTTATCTAAAATTTAGAAACGGAGGGTCCATTAATCTGGAAAATGGAGAAGTTTGCACCTGGAGTGGTGATGTCAGCTTTGAGCACTTAATCAAGTATTAAATCAACTCCAAATTTTATAAAATTTATATAAAAATGCATCGCCCGTAAAATTGAATAAAATCAATGGTTTGGATTCAACAATTGAATTTAAAATTTTTAAATATTAAAAAAAAACAAAAGGACTGCTCAGCAGTCTTTTTTTTTTTTACTGCCGAGGATCCGTGCACAACCATACTTTGTAATTGATGTAACAAAAGGGATTTTTTAAAAATATATAGATAATCTATCTAAATTTCAATTCCAGCTCTTCTGAGAGTCGTAGAATCTCAGGTGTGAAATTTTTTGGGTAAAGTACGAAGTGCTTTATATCATTCAAATAATATGTCAATAACAAATGCAGCGTGAGCTCTTTTACTTTTTATTTATTTTATTTTATCTATTTATTTATTTTGCTAGTGATATTACATGAATGTAGTGAGGAGATTAAAATAGTTGGATTGTATTGCAAGGAATAAATAGGTGAAAATCATTTGTTCAATTTACCATTTTATGTAGGAATATATCTACAAATAATCTAAGAAGAAACATCTTCATACTTCAGATAGTGGTCATAAGAATTAATTGACAAAGTTGCCACAGCCAAAAAAAAAAAATGACGTCATGCTGACATCACCCCGTTACTGTAGAAAATGCTCCCAAGATTGAATTGTTTATAGATACTAGCATAAGATGCCCACATATGTGGGCAAATAAAGAAACAAAATAATGTTAGACAATAAATATATGTTGCTTAATTTATCAGCGATACAAATAGATATGTTATTCAATTTGTTTCTATATTAGGTGGAAAACCAAATAATAGTGTTGTTTTGTCTAGCGATTGATATCCAACTACAGATCAAATCGATCCAACGGCAGAAACACTTGTTTACTATTTAGACCTAGTGTGTAACACTTATACGATCCGTGCATTTATAAGTAGTAGAGATTTGAAAGTTGACTTGGTAACAGAGCACATGAGCTTTGACCCACCAATTAAAGTAGTAAATTTAGCGTGCAACTTCGAATTACAACATTTGATTAGGACAACAAAATAACAAAACTAATGACTGTTTTAAATAATTATAATTATGTACCCACACTGAGAATACGCCTATGAGCCCAATGACAAAGAGGCCCCACCGTGTTATGTGAGAAATGTTGAGGCTATGACAGTCTTTAGACATGAGGACATGTAAGAGGAAAAAGCTCACTAACATGTTCAGCGATGAAAACCCGAATGCTTGCTCTGTTATGTGAAGGTGCTTGATCAGACTTGAGTCTCCAGTTCTGGGAAGATAATTGTGATGAGGAGGCGAGGAATGTTTGCGTTGCTTTCTCTGATAGGGGATTTTAGAGAAAATACTTGAGAGATTTTATTATTATTATTATTATTATTTTTATTTTTTTTTATTTATTTTTTTTTGGGGGGGGAGGGGGTTTATACTTTTTATGTTTTTTTTTTTTTTTAAATTCTCCTTTTGTTCTGTAGAAGTATAGTCCGTGTATAAAATACTAATATACGATATACTGTAATATATAATAATCATAATTAATGCCTTTTAACTTGTACTGGTTCTTCATTTAATCAAGGACATTCATATGGTATTGAATTAATGCTTATTTTCAGGAAAACAAAAGTTGTCTGCTGACTGTCTGGTTCCTAAATCCTAATGTCAATATCAGAGGTTACTTTAATCTCAAAGTGCACCTTACTCGTTGAGGCAAATTTAAATTTGTAATGGGTTATGGGTACATTAAGATGAAACTATGTAAGTAAGTCTGCTCTGTACCATTTAACTTTAGAATGACACTATTTTCCCCATATTTCTTTTTTATGTTGTTAATATAGAAACTTTTTCCATTTAAATTTAGGCCCAAGTAATATTTGTTCGCATGATTCGTTGTTCCCATTATTACCCAAAAAACTAAAACAGCCCTTTAAATAATATTAAATTTGGAAAATAGATAAAAAATAATAAAAAATTTATAATTATCCTTGCAATATCGGTATCTGAGAATCCGATACTAGCCAATATCGGAATCCTCGGAATAAAATATATTAAAATATATTAATATTAATTTAAAATAAATTAAAATAATAAATATTAATTTAAAATAAATTAAAATACTAGTATCGGATTTGAGAATCTGAATTTTGTATTGGATTCTCAGATACCGATATTGCAAAGATATTGATAATTTATTATTTTCGATTTATTATCAAAATTTAATATTATTTTGAGTGCATTTATAATTTTTTCGGCCATTATTAATTCTGAAAACTAGGCCTCTTTAGCAGCCCATTTACCCCAATGAATCAAATGGGCTCGGTTTTCTTGCAGGAACGAGGAAAAACGCTCCACTTGTATTTCTCAAATCTTTATCTGGGTTATTGGTATTTATTATTATTATTATTATTATTATTATTATTATTATTATTATTATTATTATTATTATTATTATTATTATTATTATTATTATTATTATTATTATTATTATTATTGTTATTATTATTATTGTTATTGTTATTGTTATTGTTATTGTTATTGTTATTGTTATTGTTATTGTTATTGTTATTGTTATTGTTATTGTTATTATTATTATTATTATTATTATTATTATTATTATTATTATTATTATTATTATTATTATTATTATTTTGTAGTTTCCAATTGTTGCTGATAGTAATTTGAATTTTTTTTTTAAAAGAAGTGCTAACAATTTGTGATCACTTTCATCTTTTCTTTTCTTCATTGTTTTTCTTAAAAGAAGCGAAACATCATGTTCTTTTTCTTTTTATCTTCTCTTCTTTGTTCTTTGAAGTAAAAAATCATCGATCACTTGAACTCACATGAATGGGAAACAAAGGAAAAGCATATAGAAAAAGAAAAGAATAACTATAATAATAATCCTTTATATAACCCTCTTCTATTAAAAGACAAATAAATAAATGAATGGTTTGTAAGCGAAAAAAAAAAGAAGTTATGAATGAATACTAATGATCAAAACTACCATCAGTATAGACTATACAACACTTAATTTCCTAATTTTGATTTACCACAACCCATGATTGAAGTCGGCAATTTCCCTAATCTGCTAACGCCTTCTTCAAACACAATTCCCATCCCCATGAAGAAATGAGATTCGATGTGGCAATGAAATGCCCACACACCGGGATTATCCGCCTTAAACCGAATCGCGGTCCATGCATAAGGTTGCAAAGCAACATTGTTCTTCATAATCGGATCCTTCAAATTGTAGTTCTTTGGATCAGTTTCCGGGTTGAACTTTCCCCACCCGGAACCCAAGACCCAGAAATCATGACCGTGCAAGTGCCACGGGTGCGTCTCACTATTGTTGGCCGTTAGTGTATTAGCATTCTGCAATATCACATCAACTACAGAACCAAACTCGAGTTTGTATATCGCAGTGCTCCTCGTTGCATTGCGGTTTGGGGGAGGTACATTGATGTCGTAGTTTTTTATATCATATGTCTCTGGAGGTGGCTTCTGCTCGAACACATGACGCAAGTTGTTCTTTACAGCAACTAGGTATGGTGTATGTGGGAAATCATGTGACACATTGTTGAGGGACCATCTTGTCAATCCATCAATTCTGTTTTGAGTGTTCAAAAGAATGATCACTCGGTTGGATTTCGCTGGTGGTGGTTCATTGAAATTTGGGTGTGCACGTGTGGCCCAGCTTTGCTTCATCCTGTAATAAGTATCATTCCATAGTGGTCCGCTTGGAGGAGCGGTGGGAGGAAACCTTCCACGGGGGATTCCATAATAATTGAGGAGTCCAGTTCCTGTTGGTGTGCCTGGTTTTCGACTGACGACATTACTCACTAACCAATAATTGCGGGTCGGGTCTTGATCTGCTTTTAGAATTACAGAGTAAGTTTCCCCAGAATATATGTTAAGATTTTTCACGATAAAAGGGTCGACATAGTGACCGTCAGCTTCTACCACAGTCAATGAGTGTCCCTGTAAAGAGTGAATTTAGGTGATTAACTTTTGCACTTAGCTAGTAAGACCAAGTTTAAGAGTCACATATTTGGGAGAGAACCAAATTTGCGTGAATTGTACCTCTATTTCAAAATTCAGTGCAGAGAGAGATGTAACACTTGCAATACGGAGTAGGTATGTGTTACCAGGTACGACTGTTAATTTGAGTGGTTCACACTCAGGATGTGATGCATTGCAGGACCCACTTGCAGCTAGAGAGCAGTTGAACCTTCCACGGCCGTTCAACAAAAGAGACTATAGAGTTGCAGTAGTATTTGTTAGCTGAGGTGAATTATAGGCATCTTTGCAACACAATTTATTTTATTTGGAATAAAAGTTAGAATTAATTTATAAGTAGATGTCCTTAACTAAAAGATTTTTAACATACTTGAGGCTCGCCGACAAATTTGAATTGATTCTCTGGCATTAGAAGTCCAGTTGCCTGATCATATGTGCTATTATGCCACCAATCATTGAGCAATATGTTGTACTCACGGTCATATGTAAAAGGTTCCTTGAATCCTTCTGGTACTTTCACTACAATCATCCCATTAAGACCAGCTGATCTTTGCATACCATAGTGTGAATGGTAAATATAAGTGCCAGGCTGACAGGTCATGAGAAAAAGTAATTTGTACAAAGTTAGGATAAATGTGAGCTTAGTTTGTGCTTATAAGTGAAAACTGCATGTAAAAGCACTCACTCTGTCAACCACAAAACGGTATATGAATGTGTCACCAGGAAGTACGGGGCACTGGGTTACCCCTTCGGTACCGTCCATCCATGGTGTACCGATCTGTAAGAAAAACAGTATTTTTGAGGTTAATGTTCCAGAAAAAAATAACTAAAGACAATAATAATTGCTTTTGCAACAATTGCTAGATTAACACAGGCCTCTGTTCTACTGTACCTGTCTGATACCATGCCAGTGGATTGCGGTATTCTCTGTTAGAAGGCTATTCTTTACCGCAACCACAATTGTGTCACCTTGTGATGCATATATCGTCGGGCCTGGTGTCTGGCCATTAATGGTGATAGCAAGTTTGTTGAAACAATCAGGGGATTTGTACTGGTACGTGATCTCCCATTTGTGGTAATGCACTTTAGCTTGTACACATGCTAATGAGAGGAACGATGCAAGTATAAACAAAGGAGATATTTTGTTCAAAGTCATAGCTTGGCTGGAAGAAATGCTGTTGTGTTTAATTTGGTACGTATATCATGTGTTGATATGGCGTATGATGAAGAGTGTTGGTGCTTATATATCATATCTTTGATTTTTATAATACAAAGTCAAAAGGATCGCATGCCACTATTGACAAAAAGTTGATGAACAGTGTAACTAATACCATGTTTAGCTAAAGAATCATTCAAATACAAGAATACTTCACCAAGCTAGGACTCCGTTTGGCTGATCGTTGAGAAAAGTAGCACGTACGTGTGAAAGAAAAGGCGCTAATCAAAATAATGAATGAATCCAAACAAAATAAAAAGAGTAAATAAGTCTTCTCTCTTTCAGTCTCTTCCACTCTCCTGGAAAAATTATTAAGATAGAGAAGAAATGAGGTGGTAGTATTGATATTATTATCACGTTTTGTTTATATCATTATATAGAAGGTAATTTAAGTGTAAAATTATATACTAAAAATAATACTAGTAATGATCGATATTATGCAACTCTAATAATAGTAGAAATTATAATTCTTATAATAGTAGGAATTGTTATTAAATATAATTTAAATTATAATAATTCTAATGAAGTGATAATATTATTATACATAACACTAATAAAAGAAAATATGATCCATCAAATCTGTTATATTAAATACATCATGGCGAACGATCCTTTGTTTGACTACTTAAAAATTCATATTCTCGTTCATGCATTAAAACCTTTTTTAAGTTCAACCACCAACTTCTACCTATTTTGTCGTTTGATAGCTTCTCTTGTCATATATATATCCGATTACTCTCAATAAACTACAAAGAAATTAAATTTTTTATTTGTGATAATTGATATTTTAAATTTTAGTTTGATCAATTATAATAAACGAATGTTTGTTTTTTTTGGGAGGAAAAAAAAACAGAGGCAACATTAATGGTTGAATTAATAGAAGACTAGAAGTATAGAACTCTGATAGGCGGACTCACTCTAGTCCCAAAACGGGAAAACTTCCGAAGAGTAGAGTCAAGAGCGAAACCAAGTACAAAGATACGGTGCTTTTAATACCGTACGGGACCAAGTACAAAGACACGGTTCTTTTAATACAAGTGGCGGAGCAGAAATTTTTGCAATAGTTCAACAAATTTTTTATTAAAATAAATCATACACCATTATATATTTTTTTTATCTCTTTTTCAAACACCAAAATTCTAAAATTTAAAGATTAGAAAATTGAACATTAATCCATTACTACATGGGAAAAATAGAAATCAAAATATAACACATTTCACTTGACTTATATTTTTTTCATCAAAAAAGAATTTTACATCAATTAAATAACAAAGTTATTGTATGCTTTTCCTAAAAGTAATGAGGATAATTGCTAATTAACTTGACTTGAAATTATTGTCTCAAAATGTGTTTTTATTGGAAGAATTGCTAACTTTACATAATAAAACACTCATGAGAATGCAACTATAAACCAAATGGGGTTCAATAGTATGATAATATTTATAATTTTATGGGGTTCAAATTTAAGACAACTATAAAAATATTCATTTTATAAGTATAAATTTTAATATATGAGATCATTTTTTTGAAATTGATTGGGGTCAATTGACCCCATTCAATCAATGTATCTCCGCCACTGTTTAATACCATACGGCATATTGAAGAATTCCGGTAATACTGAAAACTGGAACAAAGGCTGAAATGAAAGTATCCGGTAAAAGAGACAAAATAGTAGAAAATTTCAAAAAATACCGAATTTCAGCCTCTAGCCGGTAGGAAATGAAAGTCAGAAAACAAACGGGTAATGTTCAAAAAAAGAAGGAACGTGTGTGTCCATGAGTAATTGACCGAGTAATCAAGCTCTGTAGAACATTCAATACCTAATAAAGGGAAAAAAAAGAAGGTAATGTTCAAAAATGTTGCGCGTTGACTAAATTTTTCCGATTCCTCAGGCTGTACAGTTTTGAATTCTTTCTCAACTCGTTTATTCCTATTTTTTTTTACATTTTTTTTTAAACTTTGAGTAACACGGCTGATTTAAAAGTTTGCTAGAAGCTTAAAAGCCTAATATTACCCTGCAAAGAGAAAATTTATAAAGAACGAACAGTTTAAGGCCTTGATCAAAATGTTTTTGTTAAGCAGGATTTCATTTCAATTGATTTCTCAGAATTTCGTTAGAGCTAATAACATAAAAAATTTCTAATCAAACGACGTCAAATCCAGTCATTTTGATCAGAAAATTTCTATCGAAATGAAATCCCACGTCAACAAAAGTGGATTTTGATCAGGCCTTAAATAAAAAGGTAGAAATTTGCAATTTAGGTCTAAAATAACAGCGATCTGGATAGCTTGTTCAACTTGAGAATTCGAGAGGAATTTTTTTTTTTTTAAGCGAATTAAAATAACGTTTGAGAGAGAATTTTAAAATAAAGGATTATTTTTATTTTTATTTTTTTGCTCTTTTCGTTGCTGTCATTTTTACACTGATATATTGCAAGGTTTTATAGGTATGATAGCCTACATTATTTTACTGTTGGTATACCAATATAGGCACCTAAGGTTAATGTATTAAAAATAGCAAAAAAAATATTTTTTTTCTTTGTTTCTTTACTGAAGTAAAATCTTTTCTATTTTGATTTATTTTATTTTATTCGCTCAATATATATAGCTCCCCGGCCATCATGAATGTCTAGTGGAAGAGTAAACAGCCATGATATGACGTAAATATGCTAATTAATGGCCATAATTGAAGGAGGCCAACATTATCCAAAGATGCGAATGCTCCTCGAAATTAATTCATTATAGAACATGTTTATAAATGGTCCAAAAGACCCAACGATACCAAATTAGTAATGGCTCGGGCCACACATATTGTCAACCCATGTTAGAATATTATTTTAAGGTTGCCCCTGTTAGAATATTAGGATTCCTTTATTGCAGAGTAAATTAATGAAAATATGAATATTACTTAAGCTGTCTTTACTTCACTTGGGACAAACTTTAAGCATTTTATTCAAACATGAACAGGGACCGATATAAGAGCTTAGAGACCAATCCATGTTTGATGCCATTACTCAACAGAACACTTGTTACAACTACCTACTTGGCTTCTTGCCAAAAATTAGAAAACCAAAATTAAAAAAAGAAAATTTTTACTTCAGGCATAACATAGAATTAAGGTCCTGATTAGAATAACTACTTTTTCATGCGGAATTTCATTTCGTTTAATTTTATTAGAATTTTTTTTATAAAAATAAACAGATTTCATTTCATTTGATTGTAAATTTCTATGCTACTAGACATAATGATTTTTTTTAAGAAAGAGGGAGGTATTTTCCATCTGTTTTTTTTTTTCCAAATTAAAGGTACATGCATGATTTAAACTCTTAATCTCTTTAAGGCCAGTCTAATATTTTTATCACCGAGTCAATGGATCATATGCGAGCCAACAAAATTTTGAGAAATCAATTCTAAACAAATGAAATTCCGTGTGAAATTTTTTATTTAAGAAAAACAAGGGTCGTGCCCTATCTTATATATAAAAAAAAAATTTACAAAAAGCTACAAGTAAAAAGAAAATAAAAAGGTAAAATAAAAGCTAAAAATAAAATAAAAAAACAAAACAAAACAAAAGCTAAAAATAAAATAAAAAAATAAAAGGAAACGGAATCTCATTAATTAATTAAAGTGGGTTTTTACCCGCATCTTCGAAAATCCTAGAGCACCTCTCTCTCCAAATGACAAAATTATTTGCCCGTGTGAAAATTGTTTTGATCAATGTCAAAATTTTGCTCAAATTGGAAAGAGTGGAATTAAACCACCTCGCTTAAATTAGTTTCCGAGTTTCGATTCCCCGCAACCCATAATGAACTCAGGTAATTGTCCTAATTTGTCAACACCTTCTTCAAACACAATCCCCATGCCCATAAAGAAATGAGATTCAATGTGGCAATGGAATGCCCATACACCGGGATTATCCGCCTTGAACCGAATCGCTGTCCATCCAAGCGGGTGCACCACAACCGTGTTCTTTAAAATTGGATTCTTCAAATTGTAACTCTTTGGATCTGACTCCGGGTCGAATTTTCCTAACCCATAACCTAGGACCCAGAAATCATGTCCGTGCAAGTGCCACGGG
The DNA here is from genome assembly GCA_027725995.1 of Rhynchospora tenuis. Taxonomy (NCBI): domain Eukaryota; kingdom Viridiplantae; phylum Streptophyta; class Magnoliopsida; order Poales; family Cyperaceae; genus Rhynchospora; species Rhynchospora tenuis. The sequence goes on along the minus strand of CM050888.1, from coordinate 153,671,096 downwards.
TGTGTCTCACTATTGTTCGCTGTTAGAGTGTTAGCATTCTGCAAAATAACATCAACCACTGAACCATATTCAAGCTTGTAGATCGAGTTACTCCTTGTCGCATTAGGATTTACAGGAGCTGTAAATATGTCATAGGTTTTCACATCATAAGTGTCTGGTGGCGGTCTCTGCTCAAAGACATGGTGCAAATTGTTCTTTAGAGCAATCAAGTAAGGTGTATGGGGGAGATCGAATGACACATTGTTGACCGACCACCTCATAACACCATTAACCCTATTTTGGGTGTTCAGTAGGTTGATCATCCGGTCCGATTTGGAAGGTGGTGATTCGATGAAACTTGGGTGTGCATGGATGGCAACAGATTGGTTAAACCGGTACATGGTATCGTTCCACAGGGGACCTATTGGAGGGACAGTTGTAGGGAGTCTTCCACGAGGGACTCCATAGTAATGAAGAATACCAGTTCCTGTTGGTGTACCAGGTTTTCGGCTGACTACATTACTTGCTAACCAGTAGTTGCGGGTCGGATCTTGATCCGCCTTCAAAATTACAGAGTATGTCTCCCCAGAATATATATTGAGATTTTTCACTACAAATGGGTCCACATAGTGGCCATCCGCTTCAACTACTGTCAATGAGTGTCCCTGAAGAAAGAAGCATATTTCTGTTTAGTAGTTTTCACAATGATTGAGATAAACATTGGTTAGCTTTACTTAACAAGAATAGTGGAATTTGAAACAATCTTACATAGTTTGCTTGCAATATAAACTAATACAGTAATACGTATTTGCAATGACAGTCTAGTGTGGTAGCTAGATTAAGAGGTTTTACACAACTGATGTCATAAGATCTTTTCTTATGCAACTAAATCAACCAAACTACAAGATTTTCGAAAATGATGTCTAAAGATGGAAAGCGAGAAAGAAATATTCGGACGTCTTTTAAAAAATTATGAGGAGAAAAGCAGGGAAACATGTGGTAGTGGTGCTCATGTTGTAAACTAATATAATATATAACTATAATATGCTGATTCGTTAACCCAAGATACAGTTAAGGCCCTGATTCCATACGCCATGCACGTTAATTTCAGCACTCATGTTGTACCCTTTTTGTTTTTAACTTACATTTGTCAGAAGATATGGGTGAACAACTAATTGTGATTTTGTTGTATTTTTCTTTGGTCAAAAAGATCTATATTTGTCAGAAGTTATATTTCGCCGTGCTGTTTTTGCATCTACATTCCTTCTGTAATTTTTTAATAAGTTGATGAGCAACAATGCTATGCTTCCTTTTCTCTAGTATAGATCGAGTTCTATTCAGGTAATTGGTTAATATAAGTGAATTGCAAACTTGAAATTGGTACTATCGCATCGAGTCTCTGTCCCGATTTCTTTCAACGGCTACTTTCTTCCGATAACAAAATATATGATGCGGCATGATTGTATATTCGGGTATCATGTGCGGGCAGTTTGGAAAATAAAAATATATCACTTTCCATGTACTTGTCCGGAAAGAAATATTGCAAATAGTACAAAACAATCTTCTTTCTATGACAGCGTAATTGGTGGGAATAAATAAAGTACAAGACAAGTAGTATCTCAGTTCAACGCGTTTGTCTAATTTTCTAAAACAGGACAAGGAGTAGAAACCAAGAAATGGAGATTAAATTTCTCATATGAAATGGGAAAAAAGCACCGTTTTAGACTTTTAAGGAGTCTGGGTTCTCTATAACAAAGTTTTCAACTCAAATCTCTGTTGCAAGTCACTGAAACAGCTGAACTCCATGAGCTTGCATTATTTAGAGCCTTAGAGGCTGTGTCAGAAAGTTTGCAATAGATGATTTGGATTCCTTTGGACAACATTTATTTACGTACCCAAGTTGTTACTTAAATATGCATGGTAAACTTTCATTAAATAGTAAGATAACCTTAAATATTATTAATTGAATTGTCCACTCTATCAGCATGGTCTGATGCAGGTACAACTAGTGTAGGGAACTTTTTATTTTATATATATTTCTGGGAATCCGTTATATAAGTTTCAGATTAAATTAACAAAATGAAATATCTGATTATGCTAACTATTGTTCAAACAAATATCAATGCGGTATACTTACTCGCAATCGCTTCAAAAACTGAAAAATAAATTTCATGACAAAAGAGGCAAAACAGAGGTTAAGGTTTTCTTTTGTAAAGAATTTATGGTGGCTATTGTTTTCTAATAAAGAATTTAATATGTGAAATTCAAATTATTACTATAATTCTAGTTAAGGAAGAAAATGTTAAAATAAACCGTACCTCTATTTCAAAATTAAGTGCCGAAAGAGAGGTAACACTTGCAATGCGGAGACGGTACGTCTTGCCCGGTACAACCGTTAGCATGTAAGGTGCGCACTCAGGATTTGTTGAATTGCATGTGCCACCGACATTAAGAGAGCAGTTGAATTTTCCACGACCATTAATCAAGAGAGACTACACAAATAAAATTAATCATTTAGTAATTAAACTCAAGCTGCAAAACTTTTTGTAATAAGTAATAATTAACTTGGAGAATGATTGGAATCTATACATATATTGATGACAAATTTATAAAGAAAATCAAAGATATAAAAATTTTAAACCGTACATGAGGCTCTCCAACCCAGGTGAACTGTTTCCCTGGCAGTGCCAAACCGGTGGCTTGTTCATACGTGCTATTGTGCCACCAGTCGTTGAGCAATATCGAATGCTCGCGATCGTATGTGAATGGTTCTTTAAATCCTTCTGGTGCTTTTACTACAATCATGCCATTCAGACCAGCTGATCTCTGCATGCCATAGTGGGCATGGTAGATATATGTACCAGCCTGACAGTTTACAACAGAAAGAGTGGTACCAACATTAGTTTCATGTTTATGCTAAGGCAGTAATTAATATAAGTCTATTGTGTGTAAAAAACTTACCTGGTCAACCACATATCGGTATACAAATGTGTCGCCCGGTAGAATCGGGCACTGAGTGACCCCTTCTGTACCGTCCATCCATGGTGTACCAATCTGTAAGACAATCAAATTGTACAAGCTGAGAACCAAATTAAAAAAAATATATATATAAATAAATAGTTTCTTCGATTCAGAAGCTGCTGCTCACTTGTCTGATGCCATGCCAATGAATCGCTACATTCTCTGTCAAAAGGTTGTTCTTCACCTCAATCACTACTGTGTCACCTTCTGTGGCGTATATAGTGGGGCCCGGTGTCTGACCGTTGATGGTGACCACGAGCTTCTTCAAACAGTCAGGGGATTTAAATTGGTAAGAAATCTCCCATTTTTGGTGATGTACTTTAGCTTGAACACAAGCTATTAATAGGGAAGAAGCGAAAATAATGAAGAAAGGCAGTGGTCTTCTTGCTAATAGCATGCTCACTATGGCCTAATTAATAATTGTTGCTCTTTTTGTAACTAAGAGTGTGATTTAGTTTTCGATGATGGTTTGATTGATAGTCGATAGAGTAGAAGGAAAATGCCCGGCCCGTTTGCTCGGTTGGGTTTATGCTACACACCAGCGCGAGTGCGAGGAAATTTAAAGATCAAACCATCACCGACAATTAATGGAGTCGTATTTTAAATTTTAGTGCATGCAACGCATATTTTAAAATGAAAACCACACTTATAACGTGTTATAGTGATTTCATGGGAAAAACAAAATCGCAGTCGTAGTTTTGTTTCAACCAACCAAAACGCGTTATACAAATATATATTCTCATGAATTAAAGCGTCATATATACTGAATAATTCCTTGATTTGTAATTAAATCAAACTGTCCATCGACAATTTTAGTAAAAATATATGTCAAAATAAGCGTAGTTTATGTTTTATGTAATAGAGAATCAAAGGTAAAATTCATTTTCAGTTAAAGTTTATATAAAGAAGAATCTGAATCCTTCTTATTTCTTCTACCAATATTCTGGAAAAACTTATACTTTTGTTAAATTATTAAAATAAAAATGATTAACTAAAATAAATATAACACTCTAACAAAAAAATTAATTACTTAAAGCTTGTCGGCTATATAATACGATTTTTATTGAAACTTTAAAAAATATTGGTTATGAATTTGTATTGATGCCTATGGGCCACTCGCCAAAAAAATAAAATAAAAATAAAAATGAACTGTTCATTGATTTATTTAATGTGACGAAATCGAGATCTCTTTTGGAAATTTTGAATTATAAAATCTAGAAAAGCTGGGTTCTGTTCTTTTTAAAATTTTTCAGACAGCCCAGCCCTTAAAGGCTGGTACTTGGACAATGGGCATACAAAGTTGGGAGTGGGGAACCAATCAGCATATGAACAACGTGTAAAGTGGATTTCCCGAGATCAAGAGCTGTCCATATAGGTTCTGGTCTAAAAGTTAAGATATGACAACTGTGTGTAAAAGAAAGCTCGCATATTCAAATAATCAAATTTCGCTCGAAATTCATTATGGGGATTGACAAATTGAATTTGAAATATTCTTTCTATATCGTTCCATTAACGATGTACAATGGTAGATCGTAGTGGCAGTTTTTTTTTGTATTTATTTATTTTAACCAACTTGTTGGTTCTAGCGTCGTATCCAATGAAATACTCCACCGAATTGGACAAAACCAGAACAAGTTAATTATAAACTTTATTAAAATTGTTGATCTTCTAAAAAATCAAATAAAAGAGAGAATGGATAATGCAACATACAACTACCCATTTACATAAACTTAGAAAAAAGAAAAGGAAAAAAAAAACATTATCTTTGAAGTGGGTTATCCAGGCTTGTATGTAGCCCGGCCCGAGTTTAGGAGAACCGTAATAAGCAAACCCCTACGCACTCGCATCCTCGACAGTCAAAAAAGGACGGCCGAGGGCAGTCATTTTCTTTTTTTTTATATTTAAAAATTTTAATATTCAAATGTCGAATTCAAACCGTTGATCTTGTTTAATTTAATGGGCGATGCGTTTTCATATAAGTTTTATAAAATTTGAAATTGATTTGATATTTGATCAAGTGCTCAACAAATGAACGAACCTGGTTTAATTAATTCTAATACGTTCATTTGTTGAGCACTTCATCAAATATCAAATCAACTCTAAATTTTATAAAACTTATATGAAAACGTATTGTCCGTTAAATTAAACAAGATCAACGGTTTGGATTCGACATTTAAATTTTGAAATTTTTAAATATCCAAAAAAAAGGAAATGACTCGGCAGTTCTTTTTTGACTGCCTAGGATGCGAGTCCGCAAAGCTACGGATCGGAGCATTGGTCTCCACTTTGCACTTTGCTCCTGTTCTTTTGTTTCTTATTTTTATAGTCTTCTGTGATGCTGTAGTTAGCGGATCTATTTGAGACTTCGAGTCCATTTTATACCTGCTTGCATAAAAGGAAGTACCAATTAGGATGAAGTTTGTAGGAGTGGAAATCTGGGGCTCGCCCTCTTTTTTCTCTCGGTGGATTCGGATCGTGTGAACCAAAAAGAGGACGAACGGAAGTGGCGCATGGTGTACGTGCTCCGGGTTCACCGGCGATCTCTTTGGCAGGCGCTTCTAACTTTTTTTTAGAAATTTCTAAAAAAAAAATGTGCGTACGATCTATGAAGTGAGAGAGAGAAAGGAAAAGCGATAGACTGGAGGGAACGGTGCGGACTGCGGAGCGATAATTGACCGTGCTTGATAAGCTCGATCTATACCGTTGTTTCTCTCCCTGTCGATGACACACTGCACTTTGTTGACATTTGAACGATCTCAACTCAGGGAGATCTCCTGATGCAAAATTGCAAAGCAAAGTTCTTCCTCTTACTTTGATGGTTCTTTTTTTTTTTGTTCTTTTTTTGTTCATAAATTCTTTTAGGCTCTTTAATTACTGAGATCAAAATGTTAGCTTAATTACAAGGTGTTTAATTATTTATTGTCAGGCGAAATGACTAGCAAAACATTTCGCCCCGCCAAATTTATTGATCATTAGTCTTTTCATTTACTAATCATAGCCCAAAATGATAAAATTGTAATTGGTGTTAATAATTCAAATTAGCTCTATAAAACTAGACTCTATTAAAAAATTATAAAAAATTGATCACCCAAAACGATACAATGGTAATTGACCTTCTAATAATTTAAATTAGCACTAGAAAACTAAACTCTATTAAAAAATATAAGAAATAAAAATTGATCGCACTAGCGCGATATTGAGCTAGTTTTTATAAATTCTGCTGTCTTTACCATTGAACGTTGGATTTTTAAGTATTTCATTCAATTGGACCATAAAGTCTTCGCTCCAAAGTCTTTTCAAAATTATTCTAATGGTTATTAGTTGACCTACTAGTTTGGACTCGTTATAATAAATACAATTTATTGATAATTTACAAATATTAGTTTTGTTATACTAAAATTATGATGAATGACTAAACAAAATAAAGATTGAATAAAAATTTATATATATGAATAATGAAGATGATGGATGATACATTTATAATTTGTTTTCCCATATACAGTTTTAAGGGCCAATCAAATGGATGTATGACATAAATTATCAAATTCAATCATTAATCATTTTTGAAGTATATTATCATGTTTCTATACTATACCTTGTCGGCTTGTCTGTTATGAATGATTACAAAAGATCACTAATAAAGTACTGACAGAATAAAAAATATTACGGACATTTTTACAGATTTCATGAATTTCACGGCTTTAGCTTTTTCTCTTCTTCTTCTTTTTTTTTTCTTTTTTTTTTTTTGCACTTTTACCAAACCAATGAAATATAGATTTGGTAAGATGTATATGCAATGCGTGGAACAAGTCAACAATAATTAGAGTGACGAATGATCTGCCCACATCAGCTGCTGTTGTGGGGGTGATGGCACCACTAACACTAAATAGTCGTTTGGTTGATCAATTAAGTAGTCTAGATTCAGCACCAAACAGTGAAACGGACAGCAATTTAAAATTGGGTCATTGGGTGTTCTTGAAAAAAACTTGCGTCTTTTTCAGAACTATATATATGAGGGAAAAAACAACAAAATTTTGTTGATTCTTGTTTGTCCGCAATTCCGAATCATTACTTTTTTAAAATAAACTCATTTATTTATAGAGACATGGCCCACTCATTTAAATCTAGTTTATCTCTCTTCCTCGCCAGGAATTGAACCCGTTAATTCGAAGATAACGGCGAAGTCACTGATCAATTGTGCTGGACTCTCGTGTTCCATTACTTGTTTCCTTAATTTCTAGTAATCTCATAAAACATAAAGACGATAGTTGGACTATATATTCTAATGGCCGTGGTATAGTCGCTAGGATGTGTTTGGAAGTGGAGTGAATCAGAATGAATAGTTTGTTTACGAATAAAAATTATGAATAAAAATTTGGTAGAATGACTTATTTAGGAATAATTATTCATAAATAAATATGTGTTGTTTGGTAATGTGTTAGGAATGAAGAGATATATATATATAATGATTTGATTTTCTATTTTAAAATATTTTTCATACTGTAAATGGGTGGGAAGAATATAATAATATTTTGTTTTGTTTTTTAATAATAACAATAATAATAATGATAATAATAATTATTATTATCAAGGATAATATTATTATAATAATTATTTTTATATAATAATATTATTAATAACAAATATTATAATTATAAGGCAAATTTTGTTGTGAACATAATTTATAGCTAGATTTAAATCCAGATCGTTCATTTATGATTATAAATAGAGATGAGTGATCAGGATTTAAATCTAATTTAAAGTTTTGTCCACCGTAGAATTATCGTAATGGTAATATGAAAATACCTATGGTGCATACTAATTCAAATTCATAGATCTGCTTCTAAATGATCAATCAAAACTATCTAATTTTATCTCCCTATTGAAATCTCCTTGTCCACCAAAATTTATTTTTTTCCTTAATTTTTAAAGTATTTTTCTGATTTTTAAAAACCACTATTTTTTAATATTTTCTGAAAATAAGATTAACGATTTTCTAAAATTAAAAAAAACTAATAAAAAGATTCAATATATATATATATAGATATTGTGAATGGATAAAATACACTGATGTGTACGGATCGTCCCCGTACACATGAGTTGTTTTTCGAGATCCAAAATTCAAACGGCAAATCCGAACCGTTCAAGTTGTTCTCCATATTGAAAAACCCTCGTAGACCAAATTTTACATTTTTTCGATTTTTTTTACTATATATTATGATATTTTCAAATTGGAGGGCCTGAAATACTCCAATTGTAAAATTTGGTCTCCAAGGGTTTTTCAATATGGAGAACAACTTGAATGGTTCGGATCGGCCGTTTGAATTTTTGATCTCGAAAAATGACTCATGTGTACGGGAACGATCCGTACACGTTAGTGTTCTATATCCATCCTCTATATATATATATATATATATATAATTTGGTCAACTAGGAGATTTTAATAGAAAAACTATATTGGACGGTTTGAATCGATCATTTTGAAACAAATATAAGAGTTTAAATTAGTATTAGTATGCACCATAAATATCCTCTTATAGATTTATCTTTTTATTACACGGGAATGGTAAAACATTTTATAATAGAGATTGGGTAGGAAACAAAGAATTTAGTGGGCTCCGATCCCTTTTCATGTCCCTCGTTTTTTTAAAATATTTTCAAGGGGTAGGGTGTAAAAAAAAGTCGTCAATTCATTCAATCCGCTCAACACATCCAACCTAAACCCTTTTTTTTACCGAGTTAACATGATAATGAGTCGGGTATGGATTCTAATTTTGACAAACCTATTATTTTGGGTTGGGTTGCGAGTTTTGTAGCTAGTAATCCGTGTATACTCCAACCCACCCGTTTATCATTATTTACTTAGCCTCACATTTACTCATGTCCCTACTCAAAGATCTCTTCTCTCACGACGTTTCGATCTCTTCCATAGCCATGCACGCTCTCTATGCTTCTCGAAAGTTGAAAGATGCTTCAAATGCAAATTTAATTTGCCTCGAACTAAATAGTAATAGCCACAAAATAATTTTTTTGTGTATTTTTATTTGATGAAAATTTTAAGTCATTAAACTCGTTTAACCTGCTTAATTCGTAAAAACTCATACATAAAAAAATTGATGAGTTGAATTGAATTATGGATGGATTTACTAAATTTATTTTATAACCCGATATTATCGGAATGGGTTCAATTTTTTATAAAATATCATCAAACCGCCCCATGGCCTACCAAGACATGGAACCATTCGCAAGCCAATTCTGACTTTACCCTGGAATACGAATGAGGTCACGAATTAACAATTCGGCCTATTCTGTCACAGTCTTGCTGTGATTTGGGGATTAATTAGGTGGAATTTGGGGCTGAATTCAGATGAGAGTTGTGAGAGAGAGAAATGAAAAGGAAACAGATACAAGGAAAAGATAATTAAAAAGTAACAATTGATAATTTCATTCAACATCCTCCCATTCTTACAGCTAACAACCTATTTATAGGCATCAATAATCAGAATTTACAATTGTACTCCTCACTTTCTACTCTATTTTACTAAACCATAAATTACTGCACGCATCTACCAATTGTTCTACATCCACTATTTAATTGTTGAATATAAGCTTCTAATTGTTGTATATAAGTTCTACAACCAATTAACTAGTCACATGGCTCTGCATTTCATTCCTTTAACTGTCCATCCAGTACATGACATTTCCACCTCCTTCAGCTGATTCTTGCCCTCAAGAATCATGTATGAGTAATACTTATTCAAGGCAGAATTCTGACAAGCCGAATTGACCCATTTGATCCATAATTGTGCAACCTGCTCCTTGATGCATTGTAGTAAATGCGTAGCACAATATTGTACTGACTCTAGTAGATACCCTCCATTAGGAGATGAGTAAAGAGGATAGAGAGTCTTTTGACAAAATTGCACTTGGATCACCTCTTGCTACACCAGTCATTCACTCTTTTGATCTTCACAATGTAAGGTTGCTTTATTAACAATCCACCCAGTAATCATAATATCATGTAAGTTGCTCTTCTGCAGCTCTCTATGAGGGTTAAAAATTACTTCATATACTTTCATCTCGACTTCTTCCAGCATGTGCATTCCATGACTATTTTTCACCTCAACTTGTATCTCCGTGAATTTTGAGAATTTAGTTCTTAAAAAATCAAGTCTCATGCTACTATTTTGCACCTCATTTCTCTTAGAATCATCATTCATTTGGAGGTCTATAGGGTCATATCTCTTACTCCGCTTCAGTGTTTGACCCAATTTAGCCATGGCTTGGTGCTAGCACTTATCCATTTTTCTTTTATGAATATCACTAATTTCACTCATTTCCAAGTAGACCACATTTTTATCAATCCAACCCAAAATTTCAGACCAAGTCAAAGAAAGAAATTTCAGCATAATTAAATGACATGTATGCCCTTGGCAATGCAATGTTTGAGTGTTGAATTCCTCCGCCCTTCTCGACTCCTCTTTCTCAGCATCGTGGAAATGTGACCCAAGACATTTGCTGGTATAGTGGTTGTGAGGATTGCTGAGTAGAGACTGATTGAGTTGCAGTTTAGAAGGTCTCTCGTTTAATGGCTGAACTGCTGCATTGAACTGTTGCAAATAAACCTCTTCTTCATGGCTAACTGAGCTTTCATCTTTAAATCTCTCTACTATAGAAACTGACCAAGTTGGGTATGAATTATTTAATATACAGCTCCTATACCATTCTCTTGCATCACTATGTAAATCAACAATGAGCATTTTTCTTCTGTAAATTTCTTGAGTGTCCAATGAATCATAACAATAATCAAAAGTCTCACTCAAACCTATCTCTTCATTTCTATTAAAACTCAAGAATTGAACTGTTGAATCCAAAACATTGGTTTCTCTATCTTCAAAAGCCCGACCAACAACCTTGGCTCGCTCTTCATGCCTTTTCTCTTTGCTTGAGACTTCATGAACGCTCATATTTTTATCAAGGCCTAAAGGAGCATCACCATCTGTTCTTGTACTGTGATCATTGTTCTGGCTTCTTCCCTCGTCAGATTTCAATTCTTGTTGCTGAGTCGAGTCTATTATGCTTGATACCACCGATTCTTGACTTGGAGCTTCCAAGAATGGTGTACCAAATGGTTGATCATTGTCTTCTTCTTCTTCCAATGGCTGCCCTTGTTCGACTTCATCTTTTTCTTCTTCAAGCGGCTGAACTGGTTCTTCTTCAGCGATAGCTGCAGGTATCTCAAGTTGAGTAATGAAACCACAGCCTTCACTATTGTCTTCTTCTTCTTCCAATGACTGTACCGGTTCATCTTCATTGATAACAGCGGGTTCTTCGACATTGCATTGTTCTTCTTCTAAAGGTTGTCTTGGAGCTTCTTGAACCCCTTGATTGCGCATGTATTGCTTGAGCATATCGATCATTTCTGCAAGCATCCTCAATATTTTTTGCTGAATTACGGCACTACGTTGGCTGGATTCTTCAAGGGACATCCGTAAAGAGGTTGCAGATGTCGACATCTCGAGTTCTTGAGTATTTCTTGAGCTGAATTCGACTCGAAATTATTGTTGAAACGTGTCCAGCTGCGATCTTTTGGCTCTGGTACCACTTGTCACAGTCTTGCTGTGATTTGGGGATTAATTAGGTGGAATTTGGGGCTGAATTCAGATGAGAGTTGTGAGAGAGAGAAATGGAAAGGAAACAGATACAGGGAAAAGATAATTAAAAGAGTAACAATTGATAATTTCATTCAACATCCTCCCATTCTTACAGGCATCAATAATCAGAATTTACAATTGTACTCCTCACTTTCTACTTATTTTACTAAACCATAAATTATTGCACGCATCTACTAATTGTTCTACATCCACTATCTAATTGTTGAATATAAGCTTCTAATTGTTGTATATAAATTCTACAACCAATTAACTACTCACATGGCTCTGCATTTCATTCCTTTAACTGTCCATCCAGTACATGACATATTCGAGTTCTGTCTGTTTCATATGTGCAAAATGGGATTGGTCGTGAATAGGTTTATTGGTGATGCTCTCATTCCAATTTCCAAACACACCTAATAATAGAGAAAAGCCCGATCAGAAGCTACAACAAAAGCCCGATTGCTCAACAAAAGAAAATAGGTTCAACAAAAGCCCGATTGAAGTTTTATTTCTGTTGAGAAATAAGGTTTTTAATATAAGTTGAATGTTTAGGGGTTTATTTGTAAGAGTTGTAACTCATATATATATTGTTTGAGATTAATGAAATATTCAAGCCCTTTTTTGTAATTTGGTATCAGAGCCCTCCCGATCCCTTCTTTCTCTTCCGTTTTCGCTCTCACGCGATCTCCTCTCGCACGCGCAGCCGCCGCACCGTCGCCGCCTAGTCCCTCTCTGCCCGCTTCTCCGTTCCTCACCGCCCCTTTCCCCACAACCCGCAACCCTCCACAGACCCGAAATCCGAAACCCTAGATCCAAAATAACCCAACCGAAGCCGCTGCTCCCCTTCTCGCAGACCCTACATCGGGGAAGGGAGGTCAGATATCTTTATAATAGAGATTATGGATGTGATTGATGCTTTAATCTAGATCGAAGTACTATTATTGTGAAAAGAAAAATTGTATACAGAGAAGGGGTAAATCTAGGTGGTTGATGATGGAGAAATTGTTTGTGAAATTAGATGAGGAAGATGTGAAGACATTAATGAAACTCATGAAGCAGGCTGAGGGTTCATCGTCGACAGAGATGACGGGAGCACAACAACCACCACCTAGATTGGAACTCCTTCCAGTTGATTTGAAGCTTGATAGACCAGCCACACACTTGAGTTGGTCACGACGGATCATGGGTGCCTTGGCAGGAAGAGGCTTTGAGGGTTATCTCACCGGTGATGAGAAAGAACCAAGCGTCAAAACGAGTGTTGAGTGGAAGGCATGGAGAGCTACACATATGTCAATATATACCTGGCTGCTTAACACCATGGTTCCATCAATTGTCATCACGGTTGATGGCATCCAGAGCGTGAAGGACATATGGGCAAAATTGCAGAAAACCTATGCAGGAAAGGGAAACAATATGAGGGTGTTTCAGATTGAGCAGGAGATTGATGATGTTTAGCATGGAGATAGGACGATTCAGGAGTATGTCATAGAGATGGAGCGTTTATGGGCCGACTATGATCATTTCTCGCATGTGACAATATGTAAGGATCCTGAGTGTAAAAGCATTGAGGTTTCTGCTCAAAGGAGGTCCATGCAGTTCCTCAAACATCTTAATCCAGCATTCGACCAGAGAAGAGCGGTTCTTTTGGCCCAAGAGAAGATTCCTAAGCTTGACGAAGCAATTGCAACCATGATGCAAGAAGAGAGTAGGATGAAGTTATTGTCTGATGCCACTGGACTTCCAGGAATGCGATCAGCCTTGACAGCATCAAATCAGATCAACACTGAAACTCGTAAGTGCTATAATTGTGGTGAAGTTGGTCATTTGAGCAAGGCATGCCCAAAACCTCAAAGAGAAAGAGAAGCAGGTGGACAGGGACAGTTCAGAGGTAGAGGACGTGGTCGTGGTGGAAGACGAGGAGGTAGAAGTGGACATAGGGCTAATTTGACTGTAGCTGAAGAGGAAGATGAAAGTCACTTTACTTGCTCGACAAAGGAACAAGAGGTCCTAGAGATATGGAGAAAGATGAAGTTGAATGGTGATGATGACAAAAAGGCTATTACTGAGAGAGGTGCTACACCTGCTGCATACAAGGGTAACATCGCCACTTATGCACACTCAAATACAGGTATTAATGCACATGCACTTGCATCTATACCTACTCCAGGAGCATCAGATTGGATAATAGATTCTGGTGCGTCTCGACATGTCACAGGAGCACACCATGAATTTCATACTTATAATCACTTGGAACCTTTTGAGAGTATTCAAACTGCTGATGGTACTGATCAACCTGTTGTAGGCAAGGGTTTTATTAAATGTACCGAATCCATGATCCTTTCTAATGTGTTACATGCTACTTCATTCCCTATAAACTTGTTGTCCATCAGTGCTATTATTCTTCAACTCAAATGCACTGTTTCCTTTGATATTCCTAAGGTGATATTTCAAGAGAAGAGGACAGGTCGCACACTTGGGACTGGCACTTGGCATAATGGTTTGTGGTACTTGGACCGAGAAGGAATGGACACAGCATTGGTATCTATGGTGGATAGAGTAGAGCATAGAGGATCTGATAGAAGATTGGAGGATGAGTTGCAGTTACACCATTAGCGCTTGGGACATTTATCTTTTAGTACTTTAAATTTGTTATTTCCATCTATATGTGAGAAGGTTGATATGCAAAAACTTGTGTGTGATGCATGTGAATTTGGCAAACATACTAGAAGTTCTTATGTGAGTTCTGGTAATAGAAGTTCTTGTGCTTTTGATTTGATACACTCGGATGTATGGGGGCCTTGTCCCACGACCTCTATGAATGGATACAAATATTTTGTGACTTTCATTGATTGTTATACTCGTGTCACTTGGTTATATTTGATGAAAAATAAGAGTGAGATACTTGCTTGTTTCAAAGATTTTCATAAGGCGGTTCAGACTCAGTATAGTGCAGTGGTGAAAGTACTAAGGTCTGACAATGGAACAGAGTATACAAATAAGGCTTTGGAGGAGTATCTATCAGCTCATGGGATACACCATCAAACCACGTGCCCTTACACGCCCGCACAGAATGGTGTTGCAGAAAGAAAGAATAGACACCTTTTGGAGGTAGCTCGATGTATGATGATCTCTATGAATGTTCCGAAACATTTATGGGGACAAGCGGTTCTGACAGCAGCATATTTGATTAATAGAATGCCTTCGAAGATGTTGGAATGGAAAACTCCATGTGAGATGTTGAAGGGGGAGAATAAATACATCGTTCCATTGAAGGTATTTGGTTGTGTGTGCTTTGTGAAAGACAACAGACCAAATGTGGGAAAGTTAGATCCCAGAGCAGTTAAATGTGTTTTTGTTGGTTATTCTGCTACTCAGAAGGGTTATGTTTGTTGGAGTCCTATAGAACGGAAGTTGTTTGTCAGCATGGATGTCACGTTTCGTGAATTAGAGCCATATTATTCAGATGTTACCTCTCCTTTTGATGACTGGCCTGATACTGGTGGCATTAGGCGATAGGGGGAGAAAAATAGTGATGGAACCCGGATAATTGTAGAGCATATTCCATGTCCTATAATTGTAGAGGATTCAGACGACGAATTCAATGATGATGTTCAAAGGAAGGAGAATCAATCTCAGGGTGAGTTGAAGGAACTGCAAGTGTATAAGAGAAGAAAGAAGCAAGTTGAAGATATGCCTTTGCCGGATGTGCCGATCGAAAATGTTGAAAGTGAAGTGCCTCAAAGTCCATCGCTCAACTTGCCTCAAATGCTGAAGAAGTTACACTAAATTCTGGAGGTGAACCTGCTTCTAGTGGTATGATTCCTACATTTATTCCTTATGTTTCATTGAGAAGATCATCTCGCAATAATGCAGGAAATCTCCCGAATCGCTATGGTTTCGAGCATGATATTGCTAATTTTGTATCATACTCGAATATATCGCCGGAATATGGGGCATTTATTGCATCTTTGGACAGTGTAAGCATACCCAAGTGTTGGCAGGAAGCAAAGAGAGACGTGACGTGAAAGACCGCCATGCTAGAGGAAATGGGAGCTTTTGATAAAAATGGAACATGGGAGCTCGTGCCATTACCAACAGGAAAAAAAAAGCTGTTGGGTGCAAATGGGTGTTCACTATAAAACATAACCCTGATGGAAAGATTGAACGCTACAAGGTGCGTTTAGTGGCAAAGGGATATGCTCAGACATATGGTATTGACTATGATGAGACTTTTGCACCAGTGGCAAAGATGAGCACTGTTAGAACTCTTATCGCTCTTGCAGTGAACAATGATTGGCAATTGCACCAACTTGATGTGAAGAATGCATTTCTTCATGGAGATCTACTAGAGGAAGTGTACCTGGAGGTACCTCCAGGGTTTGGTACGAATCAAACCGTTGGAAAAGTTTGTAGATTGAAGAAGACATTGTATGGATTGAAACAATCTCCTCGAGCATGGTTTGACGGATTCAGAAAATCCATGGTAGGCATGGGTTATCGGCAAATCAATGCTGATCACACAGTGTTTTTTAGACGGCACGGCGATCACACTACTATGCTTGCAGTATATGTTGATGATATGATTATCACAGAATTTGAAGTCAAGGATCTCGGTTTGCTCAAATACTTCCTTGGAATAGAGGTGGCTCGTGGTGAAAAGGGTGTGGTGTTATCTCAGAGAAAATATGCTCTGGACTTACTCACAGAGATAGGAATATTGGGATGTAGGCCTGCAGTCACCCCTATTGATCAGAGGAACAAGTTGAGTCAAGAAGCTGGGAACTTTGTAGATTGAGAAAAATATCAGAGATTGGTTAGTCGACTGATTTATCTGAGCCATACTCGTCCTGATATCTCATATGCAGTGAGCGTAGTGAGTCGCTACATGCATGATCCAAGGAAATGCCACATGGATGCAGTCTATGAGATTTTGAGATACTTGAAAGGTGCTCCAGGAAAAAGGTTGTTGTTCAAAAAGAATGGTCACTTAAGCATTGATGCTTATAGCGATGCTGATTGGGCTAGCTGCACGGATGATAGGAGATCCACCTCGGGATACTGTGTTTTTGTGGGAGGCAACTTGGTCTCATGGAGGAGCAAGAAGCAATCGATAGTAGCTCGATCTACAGCTGAAGCCGAATATAGAGCAATGGCTTTAGGAGTTACTGAATTATTGTGGATGAAGATTCTTTTGATAGAGTTAAAGGTGGATCAAGGTTCTCCAATGAGACTATTTTGTGATAACAAATCAGCTATCAGCATAGCAAACAATCCAGTACAACATGATAGAACCAAGCACATCGAGATCTATAGATTTTTCATCAAGGAGAAGCTCGACAATGGATTGTTGAAGTTGAATCATGTTCCTACCGAAGATCAAGTGGCGGATTGTCTTACAAAGGGACTTAGTTCAATGAGTCTTTCTAGATTGTGTAACAAGATGGGCTTAGTGAATATTTTTCGTCCATCTTGAGGGGGAGTGTTGAGAAATAAGGTTTTTAATATTAGTTAAATATTTATGGGTCTATTTGTAAGAGTCGTAACTCATATATATACTGTTTGATATTAATGAAATATTCAAGCCCTTTTTTGCAATTATTTCAAGGGGTATTAGTGAATAGTGATGTATATACTTTACTATCCCTACGGGTTTGTACTAATATTATCTGTAAGATTTCCTGCTTTCAAACAAATGCAAATATTTTCTTTATTATTTTCCCTAGTGCAAAAAGTCACTGTTCTTCGAGTATTGAGTTTGAACTTTGGACCGGTGAGAAGCATACAAAATTTGAAATTCAACTTCGCTCCGCGTATAGAGACATTTGGGTCAATATCTTGCTCCCACTTCGTTTGGGATTTTACGATTATACTATTCCAAGTTACTCGTAGTCTCGTAGTCTAGATGGCCCCTGTCTAGAAAAAAACTATTCCAGGTTGGAATTGGAACTTATGTTAGTCAATGGTTAAATGATCTCACGCAGTCACGCTCGAGGAATAGTTTTTTGCCTCATCTTTGCACTATCTAGCTAGCTTTCAAAAAGTTTCACTTGCCGCTCCGCTTTGCTCCTTGAGATAATTTTTTATTGTGACAATTGACCTTCAAAAAAAAAAAAAAAAAAAAGACAATACTAATGTTGAGAGCTCGGAAAAAATTATTGCAATTCTGAGAATTTCTTTCTCTCAAATTAATATGCCAGTCTATGCCACACAGATTCCATCATATATATATAAAGTATAAAATCAAAGAACTATTTTTTTATCACCGACTAAACAAGTATCCAACTGGGCATTAGTAAGGTTGGAATGATTTTGCTAATTCATCCAACATGAGTTTCCCCGCATATTATGCCTGATTTGATTCACCAAGAAACCTATTCAGTTTTAGTTTATTTCTAACTTAAATGGCTGGCGGCAAATAGCGTCAGAAAAAGGATTCTTATATTCTTATCACGCTTGTTATACAATCGACTTGAGAGTTGAGACATGCATTTTACTCAACACTGAGACATGCATTTTACTCAACACTGAACAAGTGATATTTTAAAATTGCTACTGCAACTTGATAAAAAAAATGTCAGACTGCCTTTTTTTTTTTTTGTTGGCAAGGGGGGGGCGGCACACAATTTCTTAGAAGTCTTATGTTGGCTTTTAGTGCATCGAAGTTGCATGATTAGCCTTGAATTTGATTACATGACGTTAACACAGCCACTCAGTCAAGTAGATATTAGGGAGGAGGAGAGTGAAATCAAACTAATTAACGTAAGCATATTATAGAGATGACTTCAATATAATTTTGACATTTCAAGTCCAACATAAATAGTGATGGTCTATTCTTGAATAGTCACAGGTGCAACTATTCTTAACAATTAAAAACAAAATATCTAAACAATAATATCCTTATCCCAAAACACAACTCACGTTATTAAGTCATTATATCAGCCACCTTTTGCAATGGGCTAAAATGAAGCCCAAAATTTCTGTCAGGAGCTTATGTTATGTTAGTAGAATATAACATACTATTGATATGGGCCGAGAATACTCACAGTCTTCTTCATTGTAAAGGGTCCAGCAAAAGAAATATGACAACTTTCTAGGTGAGATATGGAGGAAAAAAATTGGCGAAACTAAAGCGATTTTTTAGGAACCAATTAGGCAGAATGATCTTATATAGAGACTAATTTTTTGGTACAAGTTGATCAAGTGCCATTTATTCCCAGTATACCCAGTACCCTTCAATATCATGATATAATATGTTGGTTATAAGATCTAACATCTTTGTTTAATTAACCCAGTCATGTACGTTGATAATCATACAATTAATCAATAGTGGCGTTGATGAAACTAACATAAGGCTAAGGACAGTCAAATATTCTTACTTAGAGGTGGTACTTCTCAACACCATATATAGGGACCCCGATCTGGTGTTGCGCTACACGCCGTGTAGCGCACCCACGAGCCGTTCGATTTTGATCGGGCGGTTCACTTTTTGCGGGCCTAGGAATCTGGTTACTTTCACGGAGCTCCCTTATCTATTAGATCAAAATCGGACGGTCCGTAGGTGCACTACACGTCGTGTAGCGCAACACCGGATTTGAATTCCATATATAGGTGGAGCCGTGGAGGTTAGATTAGAGAGAGAGAGATTAAAGGTTTCTGTAAGAAGTTCACATGGGTGCAGGGAGACAGACTGAGACTGTTAAATTTCTGAAGCTGGCGCAAATGAACACGGGGAGGGAAGAGACTGGAGTGAGCACAAAAACCGAGGCTAATAGGTGCAGCACTTAGTTATTACTAGTTGTCTGCTCTCCTTGTCACCTCCTCTCCACTTCCCAAGTCCAATGAAAACGGATACCTATGAGCAAGGACCTAATACAAGGAAGAATTTCTTTTGTCACATGTATCAATAAGATTAAATTTCAATTTATAATCGTTTAAAGGTGAAAAGTTTGAATAAATGTTTTATTAACATCTTGTGCATCGTAATATAAGAACTCTAACGCTGACTGGAAGTGTTCTTTAAAATATTTTTATAGATCTCCATTGATAATTGAAAGGGAGAAAATGAGATTGATCAAATGTTGGGCTAGTAATGGGCTATCATCTAGGCCCCCACCAATTTATGCATAACATTTAGTTCAAGTATAAAAGGCCTTAATATGTGGTCCAATAATTGCACTGTGCACTTTTCCTCGCTTTGTTCGTAACTTTATACAATTATTAAGAGTTTTTACTACGGCTCCTAAATGTTTTTACAACAAAACAATGTCAAAAGATAAACGGACAAAAAATATTGCATGGTATATATATATGATGGTTTGAGAAGACTTTCTAATTTTCACAAATGATCTTTAGCAACTCTTTTCGCATTGTATGATTGATACGATTGTTATGATAAATGACATTTCAGTATATATATTATAGCTTAAGTTGCTAGAAATTCTAAGAAAATAAGTCCTAAACCTTCAAGTTATGCAAAGTCTGTTATTCTACGGTTCGACCGTATTTTTGCTTTAACGGGTGCAAAAGTATAAAAAACAAACCGGTTAAGTGCCATGGTTCTTTTTGTAGCTTAGGTATTGTCAGGATCAGGTACAAGTTATTTTATAATTTTGACTTCAAAAATAATAAATGTAATGAATTAATTAATGTACCAGCTTTAAGTATGTCGATATATGAGTGCCGGGTGTATCAAAGTCATAAACAACAATGTAAAAGAAATTAACTATAAAAATGCCCAAGTAAAAACAAAAAGTTTATCATTTCATCATTTATTAGGCCGAATATGTTTACGTACAATCGTACGTACATACAACTTTTCCCAATGATTATTACTATACATACTTCCGTGTAGGATATGAAAGGGCAGTTTTTGTTGGAAGAGTTGGCCAACTTGGTGATCTCAAATTGAATTTTCTATTTGACAAAGAGCAATGTTATTATTTTTTTTTCAAGAAGACTAACCAATTAACGTATATTCCTATATGATGTTCCTGCTCCAAGCGAAAAAATAATAAAAGAAAGACAGTTTCCCTGTCGTCCACCGGTGCAGTTGTTAAAGTTTTATATTGAGTATAATTAGACAAGAGAAATTAACATATACTTGACAAAGATATATTTATCATCAAGAGTAGGAACTAGGAACCAATTAATCAGATTCGGAGTGATCATCAAATCCAATATATTTTTTTTTTCTGTTTAATTAGGTAAGCAAAGATAGGAACAGACGCTCCTCAAATTTTTTTTTATTGTACAAAGTAATTAATAATCAAATTCCTTTGAAATTGATTTATCATGCATGACTTAAGGTGTTAGAATTATTCACTTTTAATAATCCAAACCAAAAATATTAAGCTCTAGTAACCCTCAAAAATTGTATCTTTTTATCTTAATTAATCTATGATTTAATGTTTAATTAAAGTCCGACTCAAGATATTAACATATTATGCAATGGATGAAACAATCTATGTCAAGATCTCAAAAGGATATTGGTTTAAAACAATTCTTGTCTTTTATGTGTTGATTGTTCTTTCTAATGATTTGCTTGCATGAATGATGGTAAGTTATGATGATCGTATGGTAAACTATGTTTAAAAAATCCGGATAAACATGAAACTTTTTTAGAAAATTTTGTATATAGTATAGTTCATATTGGTTTCCATGTATGTGTGTGGGTGAGTTACCTACAGATTTGAAAAATAAATAAATAATGTGGAAAAAATAAAAAATGAACTCCTCACACAGGGGAGGGGACGGGGGGGGGGGGGGGGGGGGGGGGCGCTGATATAACAATTAATCCGTGTATATTTATTGACATTTGTTAAGTTATTCTATACCAACCACTATTGACATTAAACTAGTTATTCTATATCAGCACATATTGTCGAACTGATAACAAGATCAGAACTACTAGAGAATTAAAGAAGACTATTTAATAGTTCCGATTTATTTGTTTTATTTATTTATTTATTTATTATTATTATTATTATTTACTCTTAACAGTTCTGATTTTATGTGTAGAAACTATACATGCATGCTTTCTCTGGCTGCAAACATTGGAATTGGAAATATTTTTGAACTAAGGGTCAATTTTGCATGCATTGGGAAAACAGTGACCCATCCAAGACTATTTTCATGTTTCCCTGGCCTTTTCTGTAAAATTCCTAACTTGTCTCTGCCTGCAATAAATGTACGTAATACCGTTTGTCTCCTCGTGTCTCGTGATAAGAAGGGGTCAAGGGGATGGCACAGCGGACAGCGCTACGTACAGTTTTCCCATATATCGATGAACTACATACGTGGGCTCCCAATTTTATGTTTATTTTTTGTTATTAGTCTGTCTGGTGCAAGAATGTAGTATGTGCTTTCACTCCCTGAACTATGTATCTTTCTGTTTCCCACGGGAAGGAAAATTTTCAAAAAAAGAATAAAAAAAAAGTGGGCTCCATCAATTTAAAAATAAGTGTTAAAATAATATTTCAAAATAAAACAACTACAATTAATAATTAATATATACTAGGGACTAATCAATCGAGTTTCGCTCGAAATTTGACATATTAATATAAATTTAAAATATTATTATTTAATAATAGTTGATTATGAATAGGTTGTTATGCTTGCAACACAAAAGAGAGACAAATGCATGATGAAAATTAAAATAGAAAGGGGTAAAAAAACAAAACAAAACAATGCGTTGTCAAATTATTGAAAAAACTGTAATATCACAATACTTGAAGTGTCGAACCACATTTAACTAAGGACCTGATCAAAATGATTTTTACTTCATTAGAATTGATTTCGTAGGATTTCATAGGATTTCGCTAGACCTAATTACATTAGAATCCCAACCAAATGACACCAAATCCACTCATTTTGATCAAGAATTTTCCAATGAAATGAAATGAATTGAAATCCCACGTTAAAAAAAGAGATTCTGATTAGGGCATAAATGATTCTGACACCCACACATCTTTATTTATATTTTTTTTATTGATATATATATATATATATATATAGAGAGAGAGAGAGAGAGAGAGAGAGAATATCTATTGTGAACCTTGGTTCATAGAGCCTTCCGTGAACCATGACCGTTTGATCAATGGTTTTGCAAATTGACAAATTTAAATTTATCAATCCAATCTATATATTGAAATCTCATAGAAAACCAAATTTTACAATTTTTTAAATTTTTTTACTATTTATTTTGAATTTTTTAAAACTTGCCATTTTTGGACGATAATTCACTAATTATTGTCCAAAAATGGCAAGTTTTAAAAAATTCGAAAAAAATAGTAAAAAAAATTCAAAAATTGTAAAATTTGGTTTGCTATGAGATTTCAATATATATATTGGATTGGTTAATTTAGATTTGTCAATTTGCAAAACCATTGATCAAACAGTCATGGTTCACGGAGCCCTAAATGAACCATGGTTCACAATAGATATTATATATATATATATATATATATATATATATATATATATATATATATTATATATTATTTAGTTATGGTGAGTTGCAATTCACGGAACCTTCCGTGAGTTGCGATCAAAACTCTTGGATCTAATACAAAATGGCTGATCCAAACCGTCCAATATGATCTCTTTATTGAAATCTCTTAGTAGACCAAATTTTATATTTTTCCGAAATTTTTGAGTATTTTTTTAGAATTTTAGAAAATCGCTAATCTAATTAATCATGTACCGTTCAAAAACAACAGTTTTTAAAAATCCAAAAAAAAAATACTTAAAAATTCGAAAAAATATAAAATTGGGTCTCCAAGGAGATTCTAATATAGAGATTATATTAGACGGTTTGGATCGGTCATTTTGAATCAGATCCAAGAGTTTTGATCGCAACTCACAGAAGGCTCCGTGAGTTGCAACTCACGCTAAACTCTATGGCCATGTTTGGTAAGCTTCTTTAAGCTTCTTTAGTGAGGAATAGAGACTTATTCCAAAGTTGTGTCACCAAACAATATAAAAAGTTCAGATGGAATAAGCTTCTTTAACATGACATATCTTATGACATCAAAATTGGTGGAATAAGTTCTCATGGTAGGACCTACAGGAGGAATAAGTATTGAAAAGTATATTTTCACAATTGAATCTCTTTAATACCCCTCTGAGTAATTTTAAATCTCGCTCCTCTTTTGGTGAAGCTAATTTAGTCGCAGTTCAAAAAAAAAATTATATCTATGTGGAATTCTGGTGGACTAATTACCATTGTTGATTATCAGAATCATGCCCTTTGATTATCATTTATAAAGTTTGGAAGCACTTTTACAAGTTATAACCTTAATTTTGGTAGAGCAAGCTTGCTTGAAATATTAGAAAATTATTGTCGGAGACTAATTTCAATAGATTTTTTTTGGCTAGAAGGCAAGTTTAATTTTACAGAAACAGAATTTTAATTTTAAAAATGTATGTCTTCAAATCTTATATAAAATGTTGCTTACAATAAATTCAGCTCATGCATGCATAAAATTAATTGGCATGCGGAGGGCAGTGTGGTCTTTTCATTTTTTTATTTTAAATAATTTTCAACATCTCTTCTTCTTTTGCACTTTACATAACCAAACAAGAATAATTTTAACTTTCTTAACATGACATAACTTCTTCCTCTTAAGTTCTTCCTCCTAAGTTTTTCCTTTATCAAACGCCACCTATATATATAGCTAAACTCACGGAAGGCCTACGGGTGTAATTTGTGTATGATCAGTGATCACAAGTGACATGTAGTGGCTATTGCCATTTTAAAAAAAAAAAAAGCCCAGAAGACGGTTGTCTTCCTATATTCGTTTTTCTAGCTCCTAGCTGAATTAAGTTAGCTAGGAAGAAATTTCTTTCGGAAAGCCGATCGAGTTTCTCCAAATACGTCTAATATCATGCGACTTTTCTTTTTACACATAACTTTTTAATAGATGGGCTTGATTCAGTAGGGGGGCTCGATCAATTGGGGCACAATTCCATAAAGAAAGGTAGAAAATGAAAGTTTAAGAAAATAGAAGTCACTGCAAAGAATTAATTAGTCTGGAAATGTATAAAGATAATCAATTGTTGTCACGACCTTGGCCATGATTTGGATCAATTTGATACAATTTGGGTAGAATTTAGATGGAAGAGAGGATACTGGTAAATGGGTATGGAAGGAAACTGAGAGAGAGGGAAGATGCACAGTAGAGAGAAGGGATTAGATAAACATAATTTTATTCGTTAATTTCTTCTTGTTCTTTCTTACAGCATGAGTGACCTATGTATAGTTGATCCCTAGTTCTAAATACATTGAATCTAACTAATCCAGCTTGGCAATCTGTGGACATATGAATGCTGCGATTTGATTGGCACCTGGAAGCTTTATTTACATCAAGTAACAGCTCCTTCCTACTACCTCTGACAGCTGGGCTCTGGGTCCCATTTAATTTAACAATTAACAGCCCATAAATTAACATTAGGTCCCCATAATCCATATGTGACATTCCCCACTCCAAATTTTCCTTGTCCTCAAGGAAATCTTCATCGTGTTTAGTCAAATCATCATTCTTCAAGTAGACATCCTCCTCAATCCTTTTGTAAGCTGCTGGAATGACTTTCTTGGACCACCCTTTAATCATCTTCTTTTGCTTAATGATGTTCATACTTCTAACAACCCATTTAACACCTTTGTTTACTCCTCTTATGTGACTATCAATTGTGGGTCTGTAAGAGTTACTCATATACACTTTTGTCCAATTTAGCCATGATGCCTTGCCAGAATTTGATCATGTTGCTTTTATAAATTGCAAGGGCTTGATGTATTTCAAAATAAATTTTGCAACCTTCAATCCAAGTAAGAATTTCAGACCAAATAAAAGAAATCAATTTCAGCCTCAGTGTATGACCATAATACCCTTGCTGAAGGAAGTCTAGAGCATTGAATTTCTTCTCTCTTCTTTGCTCTTTTAGACAACCAGCTTTCTTCTCAGGATCTTGAAATTGTGACTCAAGATTTCTTCTTAAGTTGTTGACAGAAGGGTATATGCTCTGATGGGAGTCATAGGTTGTTAGGTTGGCAAGACTTTTGGTAGTTGAATTGGCAGCATTGGCTTGTTCTTGATGCTTATTGACCCTTGGTTCATCTTGAATGCCCTGCTCTTTATCCAAGTCTGAAGAACGATATTCACCATGTCTTGCACTGCACTCCATGCTCAAGCTTCTTTCATCAACAGAGTTGAGAGTTGGCTGTGAAGTAAGGTCCATCTTGGTTGACACCTCCAGGTCTTGATTCTGAGATTGCAATAACTTTTCGAAGAGCGATTTCAAGTCGACTCTTGTGCTCGATTCTTGATTGTTGTACATGTTGGATGCTTCTCGAGCTGCCCATTTCTTCTCCCATCGAGTAGTTTCATCGTGAATAGCCTTCAAATCTTCCCTTAGAGGTGCAAACAACTTCTCCATGGCTTGGTTTATTGCTGCTACCATTTGAGCTGAAAGCTCTTTAGTCACATTCTCGCCATTGCTTGCTTCTGGCATGGTGTTTGTGGAATCTTGAATTGCCGATGAGTTGAGTTGTGCATTCCCAGATGCAATCGGAAGGCTGCTGATACCACTTGTCACGACCTTGGCCATGATTTGGATCAATTTGATACAATTTGGGTAGAATTTAATGGAAGAGGGGATACTGGTAAATGAGTATGGAAGGAAACTGAGAGAGAGGGAAGATGCACAGTAGAGAGAAGGGATTAGATAAATATAATTTTATTCGTTAATTTCTTCATGTTCTTTCTTACGGCATGAGTGACCTATATATAGTTGATCCCTAGTTCTAAATAAATTGAATCTAACTAATCCAGCTTGGCAATCTGTGGACATATGAATGCTGCGATTTGATTGGCACCTGGAAGCTTTATTTACATCAAGTAACGGCTCCTTCCTACTACCTCTGACAGCTGGGCTCTGTGTCCCATTTAATTTAACAATTAACAGCCCATAAATTAACATTAGGACCCCATAATCCATATGTGACATTAACCTGGCTCTGATACTACTTGTCACGACCTTGGCCATGATTTGGATCAATTTGATACAATTTGGGTAGAATTTAGATGGAAGAGGGGATACTGGTAAATGGGTATGGAAGGAAACTGAGAGAGAGGGAAGATGCACAGTAGAGAGAAGGAATTAGATAAACATAATTTTATTCGTTAATTTCTTCCTGTTCTTTCTTACAGCATGAGTGACCTATATATAGTTGATCCCTAGTTCTAAATACATTGAATCTAACTAATCCAGCTTGGACATATGAATGCTGCGATTTGATTGGCACCTGGAAGCTTTATTTACATCAAGTAACGGCTCCTTCCTACTACCTCTGACAGCTGGGCTCTGGGTCCCATTTAATTTAACAATTAACAGCCCATAAATTAACATTAGGGTCCCATAATCCATATGTGACAATTGCTCTATACAAAACGAAAAATATATTGAAAGATAGTAATGGTAAGCGAACAATATTCTCTGAGTTCACGTCCGCATCATATCTGCAACATAAATATACATCTGTCATCTAATGAAAATTAGTCTAGTTTACATTATAAGATTTATTTCTTACACAGTCAGTGACAAATTTAATTCATTAAATCCGAATTAAAATTAGTTTGATGCATTCACACATTTATAATGTCTTTAATATTTTGTATTTGAGGACTCACTCCAGCTTGTTTGAATGGTGTATTACTTCCGAATAAGATTTCTTTCCCGAAGAAACCTTCTTCCATGAATCCAAACACACAGTAAATTTCATAAATCAACTATAATAATTGCAAGGCTACCATACATATAACATATGTGCAAGGAAATTTCAAATTTGCAACCCCACCATCCCCCAAATTTTCCATACAGACCTTTTTAATTTTCAGTTTTTACTTTTTACTCATCTTTCTGCAAAGTAATAAGTTACTTTTTCCATACAGACCTTTCCAACCATACTTCAAGTCCGAGCACAAAAGGCCCTTGAGCATGTTTCGCTTTCTTCTACTACTCGCGAACTGCCAAAAAATACTTTCTCAGGTCATTGCTTTAATAAAAGTAACAGTTATACATCCTCTTTCTACAAAGTCTAATATATCTACTCAGACCATCTACTATAGATTACAATAAGCGTTCAATATACTACAAGAGACGCACATGTGCCAGTATAAGAAATTAGCCAGACAACCTACTCTTTGATAGGCCAACAGCTAGACATGCCATATCATGTCTTGACATTGTTATGGTAACATAGGATAGGACATTCAATTTGGCACCTTGCAATGGGCTATGCCAAATAATTGAATCCCCTGGATCGGATTTAGATCGAATGATCCAAAATACATCTGGCCCACTAACTTTCTTTTTATAAATATATAGTGACTAGAAATGTTATGTCCCGATACGACACGAGTGCGATACGTATGGTACAGTACGTTACGAAAGTGGCACAACACGAGTCGCATGGTCACACATGTATTGTATTCAGCATGGTCAAAATAAACACGACATAATATGTAACTCGACACCACACAATATGACACGTGGCATAGGTTTTATTATTTCTGCAACAATTTAAGTTTTCGTTTATTTATTTCAAGTTTGGGTGGTTCTGCAGATAATTAATTAATACATGTAGATGGTATATAGGTGAGATCAGATGGTCTGCTTGTGTAATAGTTAATCTTTTCTGTTTGTGTTGTCAGAGACGACCTAGCTAATCTTATTTTCTAGGACAGCATACATCACTTTTGCTGACACTGTTAGAAGTAGCTGTGAAAATTGAAAATGAAATTTGTGTATTGGTGATATAAATGTAGTATAGTTTGTGTTTTGATTTGAGCAAATTTTAGCTTCCGCTTTCTATCCCATCAGTTGGCCTAACTTCACCCTCGATTTTAAAATGCAAGGTATCGAGTACTATTTAATCTAAGAATTTACATAATGCTTGTTTTAGTTACCTTTCGTCAATTACTTCACGTCAAATCCTTATGTTTTGACAGAGATATCACTGGTAACTTTTTCATTTTTCTTCTCTCTGAAATCACGCAAAGTGAAACCATCTTTTACCTTTGTCCTCTTGTGATTGACGGAAGTGTTCAAATGCGAATTCCCCAATTGCGCGCATTTCCTTCTGAGATTACGATCTTGCTAACAATAAGAATTGGTTAAATTATACTAAAATAGTAACATAGTCACAACTTCACCAATAAATTGTGATTTGTCCTTTCTATTATGATATTGTGGTTAACTCTAATACGTTTTGCTAATGCAGTAGTGGGATATGTACTTGTCGGTCTATTTCGCTTTATTTCTTTCTAATTAAATAAAGAAAAGGAACATGATGAAAAATTTACAAATATGATTTTTGTTCTTAAAAATTAAAAATAATTTATTGCCTCTAAATTTTTCAACAAAATGTCTTGTGGATTCTATTAACTTGATTTTATCTCCTTTTAAATTTCTATTTTTAATCATTATTCTTGAAAGAAGCACTGTAACAATTAACAATATACAGGTCAAACAAATATCATTTCAAAAACTTACAAGTACAAGATAATAAATTGCACCACTTCAAGTACAATTTTTGAATATTAAATTTGCAAAAACTTCAAGTAGAAAATGTCTTACTGTTATGAAATATTTAAAAAAATTATACTATTTGATATTTCAAATTTTGTTCCATTTATTTTTTAAAATTTTGGCATTGTTTAAAAATTGATGTATGACAATAAAATTTGAGAAGTTAGATTTGAAAGCAAGAAAATTGGAAGGCCGGAAATAATATAATGCAAATACTTAAAATTAAAAGTTTTATAATATGATATGATACAATTTTATATTTTAATTACTTAACATTTTCAGTTTGTAAGTATATAAATCCGAAGAGTACTTATGAAAATAATAGAATTTACAATCAACATTTGTTCTCGAAGTCAAGAAAACATTTTGCTTGATTACTAGTCGAGAAATTAAAAATCAATGTAAATATAACAGGTGATTTGATTGGGTATGTTTAATGAGTTCAGCATTTTATCTGATTGGTACAGATGTACTTTTGATTTAAAAGTTCTGAGTAACCAAGTTGTAATTGGAGTTTAGCTTAGTGACTTTCGGAGAAATTTACTAGAAATACACATAGTAGAAGAAAAAGACCACTGTAATTACAATGGCTCAGTTACAAATATTTACCTTCTATTACAAACCAGATAATGCACTAACCTTTTTCTTTTTTACCCCACATGATCCTTTTTTACCTTTTGCTGACTTTACAAGACAAGCCACTTGGCATCATAGTGCAGTCCTGTGAATTCTGATGCATATCTAGTCACCTGATCTTCTCAACATCATAAAAACAATTAGAATGGTCACCTCTCTAATTGCAAGGAAATTACCTGATGATTCTTAAATATTACACTTTTAAATATTAAATTTTCCCGCAAGTAGTCTGACTGTATAATTATCAGATTTTTTTTTTTAACCAAGAAGTCCAATAAACTTTAGTTACTTGATCCAAAATTAACGATTCAGATCTTTCATAGATATCATTCAATTATTTTTCATATAACTGAACCCTCAAAATCTCAACATTGCGTTTCTCCTATTTAAATATTGATTCTGTGCATTTTATTCATACACTCCGAGTATATCTAGGAACCGTTGTAGTTGTTCTGAATGGGGGCCAAAAGTTCGGTCAAACTGAAATCCCCATTGACATTACTGAGGTCATGCCAAAATAATAGCGTCAAAGAAAGTTGAAGAACATACAAGTATATATCTTATCTATTAAAATTGATTTGGAACTGCTCTAGCATTCACTATATTTACAGCAACTCTACTATATATTTAAAAATATTTTCATAAAATTTTTGGTAAAAATAAACAATGCTCCACATCACACTATCTTAGTCTATTGAATTTAAAATTATGCTCTAATTTGGCATTATTTGGGTTATCAACTTGTCAACAACACACAGTGTCATGTACCAAGAAAGTTGCAGAGAATCCAGGGAAGTAAGTAAATAGTTGCCAATAAAGGGCTAGATAGAGAAGCCAATTGACTAAATTCCAGGAAGGAGCGGTAAGGTAAGATCCGTGGTGGGAAAAGGCAGGATGAAAGTGACGACAGCAGCGCATCACGTGACCGACTCTCTCTCCACCCTTTAGTTCTGGTCGTGGCAACAAAATTCTCGGGATTACCTAGATGCATTATTTTGAGATTGTCTATGACTGTCATATAGAAGTATATTAGCTAAGTTTGTGACTAGAAAATTACCTAACGAGGTCTAAAATTTGTGGTTCGGATACAAAATAATATAATGAAATAAGCTAGCGAAAATATTTTAATTTTTTTTTGTAAATTATCAAAGTATACCTATAATGAATATACAAGACATTTTCTAACTGGAAAGAAAGCGGTGGAAGGTTGTCAAATTTGATGGTAATTGAAGACGATGAAATTCCTCTAAATATTCTATGAAAATCGAAAAATATGTTGAAATTTTTATGTCTCTGCCTTATTTACGAAGAAAAATGATGATCACGTCTACGCTGAGCTCAAATCTCTTCTTCTATCTTCTTTTCGATAAGCAAAATTGATTCTTCTCATTTCTACTCCACTTAAATCAACTTCCATCGTCTTCATCTTTATTCCGATCAGATTCAAGCAATTTCATTAAAGTTTGAAAAGTACTAAAATAATTCAAATATAATATTTATATTATCGGATATGTCCTTTTTCTTTCCCCAATAGGTCGTTCTTTACTAACTCGTGTACGAACTGTCCGTTAGTACTCGCCACAAGTAATCCTACAAAAAAAGAAAGGAAAAACATGTACGCTTCATTTCAATGCATAGGTATTTCTTTCTCTGCATGTGTTTTCTTTGCCTTGCCACCCTATACTTTAACCAGGAAAAGAATTTTCCCGGCTTAGTTTGGCTTTTTTTTATATATATTTTGAGAAGACATTTCCGTGACTAGCTGTACTTTCGGAAGATGAAGCTAAAGTTTTATATAAAAGCGTGCATGCATTAATTAATTTATCAAGTTTTGTGCAGAACACAAAGAGTAAAATTATACTAATTGACAGCCATATGTTTGAATTGCAACCAATTCTTTTAAAAATATTCACTAATAAATATTTTTTTTCTTCATATAAAAAATAAAGTACATAGCAAAATTATATTCATCTGTCACTTGGTCCACTGATTAAATTTCTACAATATTCTGAATGTTCCTATTTTACAAAAGACAGTTTTATTTTTTTATTGCAAAAGCAGAAATGAATTTACAATTCAATTTTATGATATATAGTGAAAAAATGGAAATGTATTTGTTTTTAAAACTTTAAATTTCAAAAAGAAAGAGTCAAACTATTTATTCTTATTCTTTATCAAAAAAGAAATAATTGTTCACCCACAATTTATAAAATTTGGAGTTCGTTTAATATAAATCACGAAGTGCAAAAAAAAATTAATTGCAATTAACGTTCCCTTTTAAGTATATTGATTTTGTACCAAACTAACTCAATATTAATTAAACACATGAACACGATATGTCGATATATGACATAAAACAAAACCATTGACTCATTTTTAAAGTTTTGAAACTTAAATTAATTACTCATAATCGTAATATATGCGGAAATTAAAGCCATGACGTATATCAAATGTTTTTCTTTTGTCGCACTATAGTTTACTAGATCCTTTTGTAGTCATCAAATTTATATACAAAGAGGGTTTCATAAGATAAACACAAAATTAAACATAATCTATAAATGTAATGATTTTGCGGTGGACTACCGGTTGACTTTTGTCATAGAATGCTTAGATAGATACAGATGGGAGGGGATGACATCCACATTCCATTTTTTGTTAAAAAGAAGATTTACAGTCCCTCGAATACTTGAGTATTTCACATAAAATCGGAGCCGTTTTATAAAAAAAAAAAAAAAAAAAAATACCGTTTTATCTTGAATCCCAAAATTGATCCACTTTTTAATGCACTGATACTGATGGGAAGGTTCGAATACCGAGTAACACAGTCCAGATCCCAGGCACAAGAGGTATGGAATCTTAAAGAAAGAAGTCGATACTTTGCTTTCTTGCGCTATGTAAGTACTATACCTAATAAAAAAAAAATTATGTAAGTATTGTTAGAATTTTTTATGTAGCCTATATTAATTAATTGTGAATCAAGTTCATTTAAAAAATTTAATTAAAGGGTGCATCAAAATTTGATGGAAATTCTGATGGACCAGATTCATCGTACTTGATCTCTTTAGTTACCTCAGCATTAAAAACTCTCTAATATGAAATTAAAGACACTCTTTCTCTTAATTTAGCCCTTAAGAAAATTCAGAATAAGAAGAGAAAAAAAGATCATTATTGACCATCATTATGCCTGAGGAAAACTCAAAAAAGATCAGTACTCACGCTAATGCCTAATGCTGCATGATTTCTGCTCTTCAATTTGTAAGTTTTATACTCATGATTTGATTATTTTATATGATTTACGGATACTGACAATTCGTGTTCTTGTTTTTAAACACGTTAATTAATAATTACGTCTTTCAAGTATAACAATGAGGCTCTGGAATTGACAAAAAGAGTGCCAAAAGCTTTTCTTTTAAGTGCCAAAAGTTTAGGCATTGATAATCTTTGTTGAAACTAAACATAGCTTTATTACTTTTAATTGTTAGGAGATACACGCTATTGGTATATATATAGACTACTTTCTATGAGTAATAAAAAAGACTTCTTTCTATGAGATGGGGCCTCTTGACATTTGACTGGAAAATAAAAGTTTATACCTGAACCCCCAAATAATTGGTTTTAAATACTTGTCTCAAATCTTAAACTCATAATAAACACTACAAGTCCAATAATTTTTTTATGGAAAATTTAAAAAGAGGGAAAAGGAAAAATGGACTTGTTATGACTAGTGACCAAATGGGTGTCGTCATTCGTCCTTCAAGTTAAGGGATAAACCGATAAAGTAGTATGAGCAATTGACATATGCCAACAACATATAAAATGTTCCAAGGTCTTGAATGTAAAATTAGATCATGTCAAAATATAAATATACAACAAAGAAAACTAAAGAAAACAGTTGTTGTTTACAAAGAGAGTTCAGCCAGAGCATCTTATTGTGCCTCCTTTTTAAGCACCCAAGTTTCCCTCCCTCTCTCTAGTCTCTGTTCTCTACAACCCTCTCTCTCTCTCTCTCTCTCTCTCTCTCTCTCTGTGATCCACCAATGAGAACTGGTGGCATGGGGTGCCGATCACATGCGGCCACGGCCGTGTGTGTACCAGGCGATGCTCGGTCCATGATTGTACCGAGGCGGCCTGACCGCACACTCATCGATGATGCACGGCTCGTAGATGTGAGATATGCCCGACTTGGCGACAACAAGCATGGCCGTTTGGCACCCATTAATTGCCGGAGAACAGCCGTCACTCTTCCCATGGTAACTAAGAAAGAAAGAAGCAGTGTACCGACTAAGACATCGAAGCCTAAGAGCAAACCCAAGCCGAAGCCGAAGATCAGTACTGTACAAACCACTACTGGTGCTATTGTCTCTCACGGTGCTTCTATGGCTGCCACTGAGGTAGCCTCTTCAAATGACCAAGTTTATCAGGTTAGCTTTGCATTGTTTATGTTCTTTAACTTTTGTATGATTGTGTGTGTTATTACTTATTATGTGTTTATTAAGTTATATTGAGTGCACTTGACGGATTTACTCATCTGATGTGTACCTTTCGACATTTAATTTCACTTCTGGGGTTTGTGTGTCCTTTTTGTATTTTTAAGGTTCTGCTACTTGCTATGTACTGACAGTACCAGTTCTTTATTTACGTATTATGAGTATTTTAGAGTAAAAAGTTTTCATAATTGGTGATGATTGCTGGTCTGATACTTATTGCCACTAAAGAAACTTTTTGGCTACTCTATTCATAAGCTTATGGTCAAACTTTACTCAATTGTAAAAAGGACCCCATTTTTTTTTTAAATATTTTTGTCATTTTCTTTTTCCAACATAAGCCTTAGGAAGAAATAGTTAACTTGATATGTCAAGGTGCTAGAAATCTGCTACCTCGAGTACTAGAAAATGAAAGGTGCTTCTGTATATCAGTAGTAGTGCTAAAATTACTGTAAAAGATAATACAGTTAGAAACTTCAAATCAATTATTTTGGAGAAAGAAAAAAAAAATCATACTTACATGATGGATAAGTACTAGCAGCAGTAAAAGAAACAAGATAACGGTAGTACAAGATAGATCTTATCTAGGTATGTCATCTTTTGCAAAGATATGAAATTGGAATTGCAATGGACCCCTTTCTGACCTATGTTTTGTTCGTCTCTCTTTATTATCTTTGCAATTGAGCTTTTCCACAAAATGGGCTTTTTTCTTTTGTCTTTTGCACAACAAACTGTTCCTTTTTCACAAGTTTGCAATTGTATGCTACCGCCTATCACAATTCACAACTACTTTTTCACTCTTTTTATTAAAAATTTGGAGTCATGTAAATTTTCATATAGGTGGTGGTCATGAAGGTCTCTATCCATTGCCAAGGCTGTGCTGGGAAAGTAAGAAAGCACCTCTCTAAAATGGAAGGTATCTCTTGTGAAAATCTGCATTTCACTTCATTCTAATTTTGGTAACCATTTTGCACAGCTAAAATTAATTGGGCTCCCAAATTACTTTACCAACTGCTGCTGAGGGGTCTCTATAGGACCCATCAGAGGAATTCAACTACTTAAGTATGGACCATGCATCTATAGCTAGACCGCTTATATGTAACATGTCAAATTATAAGTATGATACTAATTTGATCCATCCACATTTTTGAAATCTCAACCGTTGGATTTTGGTTAGATGAACAAAATGACTATGGTTTTGCATAACATGACAGTTCATTTTTCAAACTTTTAAGACGCCCTTACTAAAAGCCTGTCTTATATTTTAATTATAGCTGTCAAATCTTATATACGAGGTGAGCAAACCTATGTAATCACAATTAACGAATTTTTGTACTGCAACATTCCTCAGTAAAGATTGTTAAAAAAGATAAACTAATCACTCGTTTCATGCTTATTTGTTTGGAACAGGGGTGACATCATTTAGCATAGATTTGGAATCCAAGAAGGTAACAGTGATGGGACACGTGTCACCTGCTGGAGTACTGGAGAGTCTCTCAAAGGTGAAGAAGGCTGAGCTGTTGCCTGCATTGATAGAGAACTAGGCAAGTAGGTGTCTAGGTTTCTTCATTGGTGGGTGCAAAACAGATGCTAGCTCAGAAGCTTTCCTGCTTCAATTTGGCTTCAAACAAGTTCAATTTCATTGTCTATTTCAATTTTACTTGGGGGAAGGGAGAGAGAGATCAGAGAAAGGGTAAAACTGTAAAAGGCATGAAAGAGATGTATCTGAGACTGTTGCAGAGCTATATAGATAGTAGTATATTGTGTTTCTTGTACCTTTAAATAGTTGGTAAATTGGCAATTGGCCAAAAAAAAAAAAAAAAAAAGAGCACAACGGTATCCCATGTGGTTAGCAGGTGCAGTGTATACTGAAGCTGTAGCTGTAGCCTGTAGGTTACGTTCTGCATGGTTTCTATTCTTCTTGGTACTATCAAATTAACTTATTTTGTTTTATTGTTTACTTAAAAAAAAATTTACACCTTTACCCTTACAAATTTAAGGAAATATCAAAAATCATTTTTGTTCATTTATGGTATTAGGCATTTTACCTAATTAAGAACAGTGAATGTTATGCGCATGAAAGATTTAATTTAATGTTGGAACTTGCCGATGATTGTGAAAAAAATGATCAAAACAAGTAGTTTTTTTTTTTTTTTTTTGGGTTTCTGTTGGTGGATATATCTCAGGTCTAAAATTAAGGCCCTGATCACAATGATTTTTACTCGGGATTTCATTTCATTTGAATTGATTTCGTAAGATTTCATAGGATTTCATTAGACCTAATTACATAGGAATCCCAATCAAATGACACCAAATTCGCTCATTGTGATCAAGAATTTTTCAATGAAATGAAATGAATTGAAATCCTACGTTAAAAAAAGGGATTGTGATGAGGGCCTAAAAGAGTTACAATGTGACAGGCCTGAGCCTAATCCACTGGCCACTGTGTATTAAGGTACAATCATTAATTTTAAAATCTACTAAAAGGGTCCGTAAAATGCTCATCTCGAGGTTACTGCAACCAACTTGTGGGACCAGTCTGCATCGTTTTTCTTCTGATCGATACAAGCTGCTACAAAAAGAGACGTCTGCACTTTAATAATGGTTCTCCAACGCTTTCCAAATCTAAGAATTATTTTACGGCAACTTTAAGTCTTTACTGAACTATGTTACAAATATGTAAGAATTATTTTTACGCAAGAAGAAATCACGTGGCAATTATATATTTTTTGACATTTATTTTTAAATTTAAATTTTAGATCTTACTTGTAGGCATGATATATGCAGTACAAATATGTGCAAAAAGATTTGATTGTTAGGTCTATATACAATTATATGTCTATAAAATTATCTTTTATATATATATAAAAAAAATCAATGTCAAATTGTCAAGATAACTATTTTAAAGTGATCCGTTCTGTTTTCGTGTACCTACCAATTTTTCTGTACTCGTACTTTGAAGTTGTTGAGCTTAACCCTATCATATTGAAATCTGAAAGTACCGATCTAGTTATTGTTATAATTGCTAAAAAAAAAAACCCTCCATGTCGTCAAGCAAATATTGTGGATTGTACTTTTAAATCCAAGGAGTGGCAGCATACGTGACTCAATTAATTCTATACGGGAAATTACGTCATAATTAAACTATTAAATTGTGAGTAAAAACGTGGAATAAGATTACTCCAATTAATGCAAAAAAAAAACACCCTACAAATCTAACTATCGCAAAACATAAAACTCGAATATATATATTTGAAAATTCATTTTAAGCACAGAGTTGTCACAAGAGAAATAGTACTAATAATTCAATTGAGCAATAATTAATTTATTGAGAGAGTCGGTTGAGATGGAACATAAAACCGAGACAAAGAGTTTGGCACATAATGGCAATTTGCTGAAAGATTCAACATTTTATTTGTCTTGGGATTTAACTTATTCTATGAGTGGCACCATAACAACTCCGATCATGGTTTTTTTTTTTTTATTATAAAAGAAAAATGACCCAAAATGCATCTCTATGGGACCATCAATTACTCTCAAATTACTTGTGGATCGGAGTCAGTATATATACAAACTCTAAAATATATTGATACATTGTACTTAGACTATACTTAGTGATTAACAATTAACTATGTATGGTAATTAACTAAAACAAGTGGTGATGGAGGATAACAAAGTCCTCTAATTGAATTTATGTTTAAAAGGTATGAACAATGATAATAATCTCAGCAAAAATCTCTAGTAGCTAGACTAGTACAGTGTTAATTAATTACTCTTATAAAGTCAAAGAAGGAACATTTCAATCATTTGCTCATCATTTCTGTATAGGTCAAATGTCTCTGTATTTGTAAATAGTCAAAGATGACACTATACTTATTTTTCCGGTATACTGGTTTCTTTTTTTAAAGAGATACCCACTGAATTGTAGTTTGATGTGGATATATACAATGAAATTTGGAAATATCAATTAAAGAAAA
Source organism: Rhynchospora tenuis (assembly GCA_027725995.1). NCBI lineage: Eukaryota > Viridiplantae > Streptophyta > Magnoliopsida > Poales > Cyperaceae > Rhynchospora > Rhynchospora tenuis. The sequence goes on along the minus strand of CM050888.1, from coordinate 153,632,756 downwards.
AAAAAATCATATTGTAACCCATAAAGTACCAACCAATGGAGAATCTTCCGATTAATATATATGCTTGTTTGGAAGCCTGTGTCACATACAATTAACAAACAAAGTTTTGCTTAAGCTCATGGCTTCATATTAAGATATTCCTCTTTTGAAATGGACATATGCTCTGCTTTACTTGTCTTATAGAAGAAACCAACCGTTGGAAGGATTTCTTGCTTTCTTTCCTGTGACACATTCCTACAAATTCAAATGGAACCTTTTGAAATATCTTAATTGGGTCTTAACAAATTAGGTGATGCAAAGGGGTCCAAGTTGTTTTAGAAAAAGTCAAGAGAGAAAGGGAGAGGAGAGAGTACAAGGAGCTTGGGCAGTGGATCTGGTCTGATCAGACCATGTTGGATCAACTAAAACCTGACAGCATATACTGCGATCTGCTATATGCCATTACCTCAAAGCCACAACAGCACTAGTTTTATGGGCTTCAACTTGAATTTTTTCTGTGACCGTACGATAAGTACCCATAAGGCGTGATGAACCACTGACATCAAAGATCAGAACCCCCTCTCTCACAAGTCAAGGTTTCCAATTTTGTCGTTACTTCTTATAAAATAATTTTCGTTAATATTTTTATGTGATTTTTACTTTTCTATATAAATTATACACCAACATTTTCGTGTAATGTGTTTTTCGCATCTCTTTTTTTTTATATATATTTTCGCATCTAGTTGCAATATATTATTGTGCCATGTGTTTTGGCACCAAGTTGCAATATCTAATTATAATCGAAGAAAAACATTATGAATGAATGCTAGTATCAAATTAATGATTTTTCATAGCATAAAACTACACTAGGTGGGGGAAACAAAAAAAAATGTTATCGCGAAGTCCATGTCACCTTTGTTCTATAAAGTGTCTAAAATTTCAAATTCAAAAAGAACTTTTAGGGAAAGAAGACAAATTTAGAGTGTATATATATACTTCTGTGTTAAAATTAACAAGTAACTCTGTTCATCTGTGATGATATATAATATTTATATGATATTATTATTTGGTATACATGAATAGTTAAATTTCAAATGTATTACAAGCTATAAAACAAAAATTCCGGTTGCATGCGTAGCCACTTGAAAATTATTTGTCAAATCTGTCCAGAAGAATGTCCATTCTAATAAATTTTGTTTGGAAACATATATTATTGAATACATAGGAGATATGAGCAGAATAATATTTGTATAATGTTTCATAGACACTTTCTAGAAGAAATAATAAAAACAGAGGAATAAACTTTATAAATTGAGCTCAAAATTAAACTACAAAAATATAAATATTAAATGAACAAATAAAAGAAAGACAATGTGGCAACCAGATATGGTTAGTATTTAATAGAATATACATGCAACAACATCTTACTCGACCGTAGATGATCTAAGCCAAAATGAATTTACTATGGCCTCTTTACAAAAACGCTCCTCTAGTCCTTGGCCACGCCATGTGTAGCTTTTTTATTCAGAAGGCGCTGATATTTTTTCATGGGTAGGCAGGTAAAACGTAAAATCTCACGTATAACCCCAAAAACATAAATTGTCGAATTTTTCTGAAGCACTACCAGAGATGATGTTACAAATGCAGGCAGAGTATTCTTTTTTTTTTTTTTTTTTGGAAATATTAATAGTGGCTATCGTATACGTAGAGCATTCATTTTTGCATGGCATCGCATACATGTGTCTGGTATGTGGAGACAAGATATGATTACACGTCTCATGCGATGTTTATGGATATGATTTTTTGGCATGACACGACATGACAAAATATAAACACATCAAGAAAAGTATTTTTTAAACAAATTATTTTTCCCTTTTTTAATGGTATAATTTTTTATTCTTTATTATTAACAAATATAAATAAAAATTTTTATTATTGTCAAACACGACATGTCTAAAGACTAATACCTGCTAGCATGGCATGACACATTTAATAGGTACATGCATACCTAGCACATTTAGGCATGCCATGACTGTTTGGAGCACGCTATTTGGTAAGGATCCCATATGAACACTAAATAACTTTTTAAATAGATAAAATATTTTGTTGTGTAACATCCTGCATTCAACCTTCTAAAGTATTGTTATATATAAATTATTTTACTAAACTGTACGGAAAACCAAAAAGTACCAATAATAAAATAGTACTATTGATTAATGTACAGATTTGAATAATGAAGCGGGGGCCAACATTAATTATGAACAATGTCAACATGCAGGTTTCAATAAGGTTCACAAAAAGTGCCGGATTTTCCAAAACTAATAATTTCTTAGTAATTTTACTCACTTCTCTCCTGTTTCTTTATTTCATACCTACCCGTCATTATGTAATAAATAAATTATATTCCTATAGTAAAAATGCAGATTGCTCTGTTCATAGGCTGATTTTAATTCCCTGAAACTAACCAAAATCAGTGAACACAATCTTCTTCCAATTTGCATGCCTATGTTGTTCTCTGGATCTGTGCCAATAAAACAGAGAGACAGACAGTGCTACACATAAATGTATTATGTATAGTATGTTGCCGAGTATGAAGACTGCCATGCACAAACAGTAGTGCTTGTACCTCCAATGCATGCATGCATCCATCATCCATGTTTCATGCGCCATGCTGAGGTCAATTTCCTCCTACATGTTAACTGTTTGTTTGTTTGTAACCGAGTTGTCTGCTTGTAGTGTGAGAATGTATTGGTTTATCTAACTTATCTGGCATTTCTGGAAGTATGGAGCTATCAGAAAAGATAAAAAGGAGAATAAAAAAGTACAACATATCTTCTAGGATCTGCCATCAAATGCGGTAGAAGAAGCGTACATAACTGAAAGTGCCATATTTTCAGAGTTTCAGAAATGATAAGATGCATGCACTTAAGCAAAAGTATTTGTATGAACAAAAGAAAATGTACCAACACAAATTTAATTAATTTATTACATGAAAATTAGCGAAAATTTAGGTTGGAGCTCTGAAGCAATTCTCTTGTACTGCCTAGGAATCTCAATAAATTTAATATATCCAATACAGTATTTATGTCGTGGAATTAATTAATATTAAAAAAATTGGAGTTGTAGAACACTAGACCGAATATACGCTGCAGCCTGGACCAACTAATTAATGGCTCTCTCTGCTACTCACTGTTTGCTTTATTAAAAAAAAAAAGGGCTTCACATTTACTGTTTAAAATACTGTGTCCATAATTTACTTGCACCACTAATTCTCATACCATGTGGACATGAATGCTTGTTTTTCTTTTTGTTGTCTGGAGAAATAGTATTAATGTGTCATAGAACTTTACATAGTGTGGCTCCAGTGATACCATTAATACTTGTAATGTAATTCCTTTGCATTAAATTTATGGGATTTGCTAATTCTGTAGCCAGAGCCGAAAAGGGTGAGACCTCAAAAATAACCCGAAAAAATTATAAATAACTTTAATTAATTTCGAAATTCTAAAATAATCCGTTTTTAATATTTTTTTTAACACTGACTTCGCAGTTTCGGAATCTGAGATTCCGAAACTAAAAATCCTTAGTTTCGGAATCTCAGATAACGAAACTAGATTTCGAAACTAGCTAGTTTCGGAATCTGAGATTCCGAAACTAGAATGTCGCTTCTTATATAAGCGGGGGACCCTTCATTTCTCTCTCTGTCGCTTTCATTTGCTCTCCGCCTCCGCCGAAGAGAGAAGAGCTCTCAGGTAAGTTTTTTTTTTATTTTTTTAATTCATTTATTTATTTATTTATTTAGTTATATTAGGTTAATAATAGAAAAACTAAAAATAATATTTCAAAAATATCAAAAAAATTTAAAAAAAATCAGAATAAATTCTATTAATTAGGATAAATATATTTTAGTAAATATTATATTTTTTTATATGTTATAATAATATTAAATTGATTTTAAAATTAGATTAATAATAGAAAAATTAGGAAAATATTCAAAAAAAAATTAAAAATATACAAAAAATTCGGATTAAATTTTATTCATTACGGAAAAAAATAAGTTAGCAATTTTATATTTTTTACATCTTATAATAATTAAAAAATGTTTAAATAATTAGGTTAATATTCCAAAAATATAAAAAATTATTAAAAAAATCATATTAATTAGGAAAATCAATATAAAAATTAGAAAAATTAGAAAATTCTTATAGGTTGATATATTGTTTTGGTTTTCAATGTGCAGAAAATTTCAAACAAGATTCAAGATTCGAATTTCCTATTTCAGCAGCAATTGTCGATCGAGGTTAGTATTTTTTATTCATTAATTTAATTATTTTGCATAGTTAATGTACGTAATTTAGAATAGTTTACGATTTTGAATATTGAATGTGATATGAATGTGATATGATATGATAGTTTATGATTTTATGATAGTTTTAGAATATTGATATGATATGATATTTTTTCATATGATATGATAGTTTAGAATATTGATATCAATATTGAATATGATTATCGATTGTGATATGATGTGATATGATATGATTGGTTGGTTTGAAATGGGTTTATTTAGGGGGGATTTGGGTAAATAAATTTTCGGAAACCCTCCCGATACAGGGGAGATGCTGCCGAAATTTTGTTAGATTTATAAAATTTAAATTTTTAATTAAGTAGTGAAAATGCCTCCGAGAAGAAGAACGTCTCCAGGTTCACAAAGATCTACGAGGCTACGTACCGATCCTCAGGCCTCTACTTTAGACGTGCCTGAGCCTACGGACGTCGTTTCCTCTGGTGTTGTTGATGCCGGCGCTTCTTCCTCAGCCGGGGCTTCTACCTCAGCGGGCCCTTCTTCTTCCTCTACTCCTCCTCCTCCTCCTCCTCCCGGTGCTGATCGTCTGTTGCATTTGCAACCAGACCAGCTTCGTGGCCCTACTGTATGTTATTTTTTTTTTTCATTATTATTTGAAAATCTACTTGAAATCACCATAGTCTCTAATATTTTTTCTCAAAAATAAAGAAATGGCAACCACTGGTGCATAAGCCGATGATGGCTAGGACTCCTGAGGTGGACCAGCATCTGACGACACTTGGGTTGATCCACGTCGTTCAGCTTGGTCATATGCCTGTGGATCATACGCTTGTGCAGGGTTTGGCCTTGTTCTGGAGGCCGGAGACCCACACTTTCCACTTTCCGCATGTCGGCGAGATGACTGTTAGTTTAGAGGTACGTGATATTTTATTATAAGAAAATTTCATGTTACTTGTGTTATGATTTATATGTATACTAATAGTATTTGAACTATCATGCAGGATGTGGCATTTTTATATGGTTTACCCGTCGTGACTGGCCGAGTCGTGACGGGTCGTTGTGATTTCGATTATATCGATCTTCTTTCGACAGCGTTGCCGCGGGACACATCGCAGGAGGAAGTGGAAAATTGCTTCCGAGAAAAAGAGAGAACGTAAGAAAATTATAAAACTTATTGTGTACTTTATAATGAACTTAATCTTTTGTTCTGACAATAAAGTCGAAATGCAGGAAAAAACATTGCGTTAAGTTTACGAAGCTGCGCAAGATTTGGAAGGATGTTGTCCTCGACGATGAGGATCAGATTGAGAGATACACACGGGCTTTCGGACTGTCTTTCATCTTTTTGGTACGAATCTTGAAAAGTGCCCTGTAATCTCGTACATGCATTAGTTTTCTTGGTTTTTTTTTAATTACACAATCTTCATCGTCACTCAAAATTGAATTCAACTGCTCCTCGTTATTTAGTGCTGGAGTAATATCAACTTTTGCATCAACCTTCGCTTTTTCCTTGTCCATATATCTCAAAGTTGAATTGAACTGCTCTTCTTGGATGATATTTTCTGTCATTTTAATATCAACCTAAAGGAATTATCCAATTTTAGTATTAATTGTTATTATATTATTGTTATTATACATAAAAAATACTAGAAATTTTTCTAATTTTTCCAATACAAAAAAAAAGTCATGTAAAAATATTAATCATATTATTACACAAACGTTCATAAATATTACAGACTAATGTTTTGTAACGTTATTACAACATTCATACAAATATTAGCAATATTAATGTTTTAACAATATTACAACATTCATACTAATATTACAAATATTAATGTCTTCCCCATCCTTTATATTGTTACGGATTCGCGCACCAAGCTTAGCAATTCCTGTTCGTATTCCTCTGCCCCCAGCACTGCTTGTACTTTCTGTTTGCCCTCGCCCTCCTCTGCCACTCGATGCCTGCTGACTTGGATATCGCCCACTTGATGGCTGCTGACTTGGATATCGTGCTGAAGCGGATCGTGGGTCCGAACTTATTGAATTGCGATATGTACAAAGTGCGGTGAAATGTACAAAGTGATATGTACCTTTCTCTATGGTTGAATCCATTTTTAATTTTCGTGGAGACCACACAGTGATATGTACAAAGTGCGGTGAAATTTTCAATTACCAAGAAACCATCCTGCGTGAGCACTACTCTTACCATGATCGCCGTGAAGCGGAAGAAAGGAAAGCTCGGTACATAGAAGCCGAAAGAAAAAAGAGGGAAGAAAGTGACAGACTTACACACGAGTATTGGAGTAGGAGAATAGAAGAGTCGGAAAAGAAAAGACTAAAAGAAGAAAAGGAGAAGGAGAAATGGCGAAAACAAATTCAGGACATGCAGATGCGCGATAGACTTCAAAAGGCAAAAAGAGAAGAAGAAAGAACAAATGCAGCAAGATGTATGGCAGAGATAGAAAAACAAGAGGCAGATGCGGCTTTCTGGAACGAAGCCGCTCATATGGCTGACAACGCCGGTGCCAGTAATCAACAGGACAATGAAAATGAAGAGGATGAACCATGGTGGGATGAAATTCTTCAATATGTAAAGAGTCAAGATCTCTAAGTTTTTAAACTCTAGAATGTCGTTTTTATTATTGTATTGGAGTAGTTTAGAATGTCGTTTTTATTATTGTGGTCGTTTTTATTATTGTTATTTAGTCATTGTAAATTATTTATGTTTTATAAATTCTTCTAACTTTTCTAATTGTATTAATTATTGTTCTTACAAATATTTCTAAGGTTGTTTTAATTTTGACAAAAAAAAAAGATAAACATTAAATATAAAAATAAAATAATAAGCAACAAAAAAAAATTCAAAAGTGAAATTTCATAATATGAAATTTAACCATCTTTCAAATATTCTTTCATAATTGAAAATTATTTAAGTTTTCAAAAAAGTTAGGTGAAAATTAAAAAAAAGTTAGGTGAAAAAAGTGGGTGGAAATTGGTATGATGAAATGTATAAAAAAAACAAAAAGAAAAAGTATAAAAAAACAAAAAGTATAAAAAAACAAAATGTCTGTAAAATGTCGGGTAGATTATAGTTTCGGAATCTCAGATTCCGAAACTAGTTAGAGAAAAAAATAAAAATGAAATGTATGTAAAATGTCGGCAGATTCTAGTTTCGGAATCTGAGATTCCGAAACTAGCTAGTTTCGACATCTGAGTTTCCGAAACTAGCTAGTTTCGGTATCTCAGATTCCGAAACTAAGGATTTTTAGTTTCGGAATCTCAGATTCCGAAACTGCGAAGTCATTGTTAAAAAAAATATTAAAAATGGATTATTTTATAATTTCGTAATTAATTAAAGTTATTTATAATTTTTTCGGAAAAATAACAGAGAACAAAGGCCCAATTTATGTTCTGTGGCCTTCCCAACATAACACTGTTTGGCATTTAATAGGTTGCCTTGAAGCATCATTGATTTCATACTGCACGTCTCTTAAGGGGCTGAAGAAACAATGAGCACAAGGAATTTTAATTTGTTTCACCAGTCAGACCTTAAATTTAATCGGCCTTTGGGCCCAATTTAACAAACTACAGTATTGGACTCCATTGCAGGACATTTGCTTACTTGAGGGCTCTCAATTGTGTGTGTGTCAGTGTGTGTGTTTGTTTTTTTGTCATTAAATTTCAAGCAAAGATTTCTTCAGAGTCTATAGTTTTACCTAGCAGACATCAATATCCATAAAATCCAAAGCAAGCCAATCTCACTGAAAATATATACTACTTCTATGACATTGTCTCATCGCACCCGGATCCTCATCGCACCCGGATCCTCAGCAGTCGAATTTTTATTTTTTTAATATTTAAAAATTTTAAAATTCAAATACCTAATCCAAACCATTCATCTTGTTCAATTTTACGGACAATGCGTTTTCATATAAGTTTTATAAAATTTGGAGTCGATTTGATAATTGATTAAGTGCTTAAATTATGAACGTATTAGAATTAATCAAACTAGGTTCGTTCATTTGTTGATCACTTAATCAATTATCAAATTGACTCCAAATTTTATAAAACTTATATGAAAACGCATTTCCCGTAAAATTAAACAAGATGAACGGTTTGGATTCGGTATTTGAATTTTAAAATTTTTTTAAAAAATGTATTTGAATTTTAAAATTTTAAAATTAAAAAAAAACAAAATTTTGAGGATCCAGTTCCTTGTCTCATTTGTAAAGCAATTGACTCATTAATTGATGTAAAATTATATGCATGGATAGTTTTAAACAGTAATAAGAATTATCCCTAGATGAACTCACTATTCCGTATAATGAGTGTGGAAACTTAGGAATAAGATAGGAAAACGAGTGGAATAAGAATTTCTTCCTCAAATTACTTTTCTAATATTTTCGTTGGAATATAAATATTTCTTCCTAGGATGATATTTTTCACTTCTTCCTAGAAGAGTTTTTCTTGGGAATATTATCAAATCATCCAAACAGAAAAAAATATGTCAGCATATTTGTTTTCCCAGTAATTTATTAAATCAGAAATAACTGGTGAAAATATTTTTATATAATGAAAAATGATACCACTTTATAGTTTATCCAAGGAGTATTACTCTCTATTTTTAAAAAATCACTGGATGATAGTACTCTTAAAAAAAAAAAAAATTGGATAATAGTTATATAAATTTTTGTCTCAGTTTGATCTAATAATTATGCCAATTAACACATCAGTACATATTGTATTAGTAAATCTCAACACTTGTTGGGTTTAGTACGTCCATGAATTGATAACGGTATAGTCATAAACATACCTTTCCTGTATAAAAATAATTCCAATGATTAGTAAAAGCAATGCCTAAATAAAAATCCAACGAGGCAGTCATTCTAAGCCTTCAGATTTTAATCCAACGGCAATCTCCTCTTTGAAATCCTTTCATCTAATTCTCTCCAGCGCGCAAAACACAAAACAATGGCTTTAGCTCTTATCCGTCTCCTTCCATGGCGACAACCCAAACCCCACCACCTCTTCCCCTTCTCTTTAAACCCTACCAAAACCCACTTCCTCTTTCACCTCCGCCATTGCCAAGCATCGACTTCTTCACCCAAAACCCTGATTCTTACCCAAGACGAGCGCTCTAAGGGTTCTTTCTCGGCCGAAAGAGAGGCGATTGTTGGGTCTGGCACCATCGCAGCTATTGTTACTTCGCTAGGAGGGGGTCCTGCTGCAGTTGGGATTGTACGTATCTCGGGTCCCACTGCTGTTTCTGTTGCGGGTCAGGTATTTCGACCCGTTAAGAGAGTGAAAGAAGAGAGTGGGAGTGTTGGTTGGAGGCCAAGAAGCCATTTTGTTGAGTATGGATATGTGCTAGATAAAGATGGCAATGTCATCGATGAGGTAATTTATAAAAATATAGCAGTTTGTTTTGAAGGCAAACTAAAATATGTATTTTCTCAGAATGATTTCTTATCACTGAGAGGTTTATTAATAAAGTGGTCCAGATAAGATTTTATGATATGGGGTTGCAGAAGTGAAATAAATTTGTTTAGGGCCAATGATTAATTGGTTTAGTTCCCTTTAAAAATTTTGATGTAGGTTCTGGCTGTGCCAATGCTGGCACCAAGATCATACACCAGAGAAGATGTTGTTGAGCTTCAGTGTCATGGGAATGACGTATGCTTGCATCGTGTATTGAGAGCTTGCCTAGAGGCAGGAGCGACACTTGCCGAGCCTGGTTGGATACTAGTTTTATTTTGTAAGAATCAATTACTAATAGTTACTGGTTTGGTTATTTTTGGTAATGGTAAACATATATCATTACAGGGGAATTCACTCTGCGTGCTTTTCTCAATGGGAGGTTGGATCTGTCTCAAGCTGAGAACATTGGTAGATTGATTTCTGCCAAGTCAGCTGCTGCGGCTGACTCAGCCTTAGCTGGCATACAGGTAAATCTTACAACTCTTGACCCAACCTGATAGAGTTTGAACCCATGGGTGGATATAAGAACAAAGACAATTCAGATTCTCATGGTTTTATTTTATATACTTTTTCTATTTGTATACATATGCTCATCTGGCTCCAGTTTTATGACTCTTAATTTTAAACTTTTGAAACAATAAAGCACCTAATTAAAATTAGCCTAGTAATTTTCATTAAAAAATTATTAATAGGAATGACAATTTATTGTGTAATCTAAACATACATTGTAGTTGACAGTTTGATAACTCTCGTCCGTGGGGCAACATTTTGGCCTGGTGTAACTGAATCAGGTCTGGAATTTAATTTATTTACCAGCTGGTAGTTCGGACTACACCAGGCCATAATAAATTTTAAAATAAATATGACTTTGCCCTGACCCAGCTCATTTCTCCCCATGCTTACAGGCATCTAGAGCTGTCATTACTTGGTCATTTGATTATTTTCCTGTTTGGTTCTGGTACCATCCATGTTTCTACACAGGGGGGCTTTTCATCACTGGTGAAGTCGCTAAGAATACAATGCATTGAGTTGCTCACTGAAATTGAAGCTCGTCTCGATTTTGAAGATGAGTTGCCACCATTGTGTTTGCCATCTCTGATTGATAAAATCAGCGTTATGCAACATGACTTGCAAGATGCTCTTGATACTGCTAATTATGATAAACTTTTGCAGTCTGGCTTACAGGTCATATATTCAAATTTCAAAAATTTAACCTAGATCTCATTAATTGTTGTGTGTTTTTTGAATGTTTTTGTATGTGTTTCTCACAGATAGCAATTATTGGCCGACCAAATGTTGGCAAGTCAAGCCTTCTCAATGCTTGGAGCAAAGTAAGTCATTCAAGATTTTATGTTGTAACATTGTCTAATATCTCTATTTGCTATTGCTAATCTGAAGTGGACTCTTGCAAACCTCTAATTAGAATGCATAAACCCACAGACATTTTGAAAATAGAACATGAGAAATATCCTCCCCTCCAACATTTAGGTGTAAAACATGACCAAATTTTCTCCCTTAAATCAGCTTATATTTCAATATTATTTGAGAAGAAAAGAGGATAAATTGAGTATTTATTATTTCTAAAATATTTTTCTGGAAGATTGGTGTGATTTTTACCATTTTTAGGGGTCATACTCATATGTGATACTTTTTCTCTTCTAATGGTCTGAAATATGTAGATGATTTTTCATGTTTTTTCAAACAAACACGCTTCATAACTGTAACTAGGCCTTATTTTTTTCCCTCATTTCTTGTACTTTAATGTTCTTTAGGCATCAGTGATGATGATTTGTTATTGAATTCTGAATGTTTCTATCATAGCATGCAGAGTGAGAGGGCTATTGTTACTGAAATTGCTGGAACCACGAGGGATGTTGTTGAAGCAAATGTGTCAATACATGGCATCCCTGCCACGCTCCTTGACACTGCTGGGATCAGAGAAACAGATGATATTGTAGAAAAAATTGGTGGGCTTTTCACTTGATTTGCATGTTCATGAGATTTAATTTACACGATGGATATCTTGTATTGCCCTAGAATAGTTTTCTTTTTTATATTTCCTTACTGGTATTAAGTTGTGGATACTGAGAAAGACAGTAATTCATTGCAGAATGACTTTAAATTGAGGCCTCAATTCAATCATACTTTCTCAATGATTAATAAGGAATGCATAAGTTGACTCTAAATTAGGTTTATTTCTTGCAAAATTTTGTTTTTGACCCTTAATAATCCTTCTCTGTCCTAATTGCAAATTTCGTGGTTACCATAATGATTGTGAATTTTAATATTTTCCTGTCAATTTTGTTACACAAACAGGTGTAAAAAGATCAGAAGCTGCTGCACTAGCAGCAGATGTGATCATCATGGCAATAAGTGCTGTTGATGGATGGAGTGAAGAGGATGCAAAATTAATTGAGCACATTCTAACGAGTCAGGTAGTTTAAGTTCTCTTAATTGTTTTTACACATTTGTTGAGAAGTTGTACATTTAAGTTATATTTTAAAATACCAGAAATCCGCAAATCAAGCAATGACAGCTCCTGTGATACTGGTCATCAATAAGGATGATTGCAAGCCAAAAGATTTGTTGGGCTCATTTGAGGAGATTTGTAGTGGTCTTTTCAAGAAGGTTGTGCGAACATGTGCTCTTACTGGTGCAGGCATTTCTGAATTGGAGAAAGCGGTGCTGGAAGTAAGGGGCCTCGAGCCTATTTCTTCAGCAGGTCGCAAGTGGACTGTTAACCAGGTTTGTTCTCGCTTTTATTTGTATGGATTTCTTTGTGCTAAATTTTTTCTTTCCAAAGTTAAGTCTTAGATCAAACTACCATCTTAAGTTTTTAGTGTTCTGGATTTGAGCCCCTAGATATTCTTATTTTCATTACATTGTGTCCTCTTGTCTATTTTTGAATGGAAGGAATTGACCTAATGTTGTGGGGATATTCTTTTTTAAAAGACAACTCCTTTGAACTTGTGCTCTGTGTGAATATTGAGGTTATACACTGTGGAAATGCATGATACTTTGGTGCCATACACATTATTAAATTTTATTCTTTTCTCACCATTTGTCTGGAGAAACTTTATTACTACTAGCTAGTCTAAAATAGTTGTACATCTTCAGAGGCAATTTGAGCAGCTTCTAAGGGCGCAAGAGGCTTTTGTCAGGCTACATACATCTATAGAAGAGCAATTGCCAATGGATTTTTGGACAATAGACTTGAGAGAAGCTGCACTGGCTCTTGGCCAGATTAGTGGGGATGATATATCTGAAGAGGTTTTAACTAGCATCTTCAGCAAATTCTGCATAGGCAAATGAGAGGTCAGATTAGGTAACCTTTTTTTTTATTTTGCCTTGAAATCAAATATAAAACCATACTTGCACAAGAACACCCAAGATTTCTTGTACTCAAAACCACACTATTCTCAAAACAGACGAACTGTGAACTACAGGCTTCTTCTACTAAATTGACAGCTATGTTACCTTGATAGAGCAACTTGTCTGCAGTAACTATATCAGATATGAATGTGCATACAAAGCATATGATACATATCAGATGAACCAGGTTGCATATGATACTCTATTTTATATTTGTGCAACAAGCTTTGTAATTGTTTCTAATTGGTTTCTTCTTGGTGCTGTTTCCTTGCATAGATTTGTAAGTCCTCCGATACCACCTGTGATGCTGGTGGATGAAGCACGCTAACAGAGATCAAGAGGTGTCAACTGCTTGAGGATCAAGTGCTAATGCTCGTGAAGAAAACTGCAACCAATGAATGTTGATTTCTAAGATGGGCTTCAAGTGCAGAATAATATAAGAATGATAGACTTGGATGACCTTTATATTATCAAATAATATCAGCCATTCAGCCAATGTAACTAGTGGAATAATTCCTATTGGTATCAGTATATCATGGCTCTGTCTGTCATACTTCTTAGTTATAGGCTTCTGCATGGAAACTGCCTGCATAAACTGTCCATTAGTCGAACAAGGAGAAGCACATGAATATTTTTTTATCTTATATCGGTGCAAATTTTTTCATTATTATTTCACATGTTAGTCAGACGACCATGGTTACTTTTTGAACGAATCTCCTGGTCAAGTGTGGCAATGTGTTAAACTTGTATGAAACAATGTTTGTCTGCTTAGTCATGGCTAAATATATAAATAAAAAAATTATAAATGGTACAAAAGTTGACAATGTATGTAACTATTTGATCACCAGCAATGACTGTAACAGATACTTGAGGTGGAATCAGAGTTAAATTCCAATATGCTGTAATTCCCCTGAATCTAGACCATAATTTACTGGCCATACGGTGCCTGAATTTTCTTCGAACGCATTTCGGGTTTTCATGGGAGGTTCTGATATGAAAGCTGTAATCTTACTATACAGAGTATACCCTCAAAAGTCAAAAGTGCATTTGCGATTACTCGTTAACGCTTTTCAACCTTTATTGCCACATCACTAGTGCTGACTCTGCTAAGCAGTGTTGTCTTCAACCCTCGTCTAACCGAAATATGGAAGGAATATATTTTCAAAGGCATTATGAACAGTTGATATGTAGCCCTTAATTTGTACTTATGGTTACCAGAGGAGAGGCGCCGGTCCTACTCGGTAGGTTGTGGTGAATCGTTGGAAAATTTACGTTACTTACAGTAAAATATATAATGAAAACATTGTCGCTTAACAGCAAACCGACCTTAGCTCAGTTGGTAGAGCGGAGGACTGTAGTCGTTTGCAGAAATCCTTAGGTCGCTGGTTCGAATCCGGCAGGTCGGATGTTTTTTTTTTACACCTTTTTTAAATTTGTTGCAAAAATAGTGGAATTTTTCGGTATCGCATACATCATCCTTCCATCAATGTTAGCGATAAAATTGTGACAATCTAAATGCATTTTTAAATTGGCGTGTTTTCTTTCCTTTTTGTGTGATAAAAATAAAGTCAAATCTCTCACTATTTTTTTTAATTGAGTTCCGAATACGTAATTTCACTCAAGGTATATAAATAGTCAATTATTGGTTCTCCCAAGTTTAAGATCTTATAATTTTCTAATCCACTAGATTACATAAGTAATTTTTAAAATGAACTTCGTTCGTCTAAAATCTGTAATAGTACAGTAGCCTCTAGCTTTATCTAAAAAAAAAAAAAAAACTGTGATAGTACAGTAGTAAGTAGTGGCAGTACTACAATTACAATTATATATATAATCAATGATTAAGATCTTTAACCTTATCCATATCAATATTTGGATCTTCCAAAGAACACAAGTAATTTATAAAATTGTAGGCTTGGTTGTTGTATTGTGTAAGCCAGTTCATTTGAAATTACAAAATAAGATGGCAGCTCATTTTATGACATATGTTAATAAAATTTGAATAACTTCGAGACCACTTGCTTGTCTTATGAAATTTGCCAAGTAGAATTAATCATTCATTTATAAACGTAAGAAACTCGGGAAGTAGAACATACGAAATTCGCCAATTCATCATTGTCATAAGAAACAATGTCATTACAGTGGAATCTGTCATTCATTTATGATCAAATTAAGTTATCATCCTAGAAAATTTCTTGTCTAAATTGCTGATAGTACAGGTATGTACCATAAAACTTATTCATGGAAAAAGAAAAAAAAGATGAAGATAAATTAAGAAGCACATTACTTTTAGAAACAAAATTGATAAAATATTTTGTTCGATCGGAATGAGAAACTGGATAAAATTTAATAGAATATTTGGAAGCGTTATATGAAAGCAATCCTATAATAAAGCAATAAAAGAGCAACGCTGGAATAAAGGAAGTCTGTCCCCTAAAAGCATTTGAATTTGCACCGAACAGTAAAAGGAAGCACTTTGTAATTCCTTGGTAGTTGGTAGCCTCTACCAAATCTTTCAATAGTAATAATGGTAATTAATAAAAGGGAGCCCCTTCAATGAATGCTTGGACTTCTTTTTGTTTAAAACTCATAATTTTTTAATATAATGTAAGAAAGAAGGTAATGGACCCATCAAAGTTTTATAATTGCAAGATTATTATTCTTGGTAAATAAAATACAAGACCTTTATCCCTCATCGCTGATCCTGATCAATATGAATATATTAATATGGATGGGATCTCTCCTTCACCTCCAATCCTCATAACATAAGCAAGAGAAAAGGGCACAACAATGGAAGTAGTAGAAGAGTCAAAACTAAGGCCTAGACCACCACTCAATGCTGTTCCGAAAATTGAAGAAACAGACAGTAAATACAAAGAGCTGATTCTTACACTACCAAAAGAAGAAAGAGCGCGACCATTCACGCTTCGAAAATACCAAGGATTCTGGTGCTCAGAACCGCATTTGCTGGGTGTGTTAGCGATGCAGGAGGTTTTCAAGCCCCGATATGATGATGTAATTGTTGCAAGTGCTCTCAAGTCCGGTGCTACCTGGCTCAAAGCACTCACCTTCACTATAATGCACCGAGATAAGTACACTTTCTCTAATCATCCTTTGCTTAAACTCAATCCTCATGATTGTGTACCTATCTTAGAACATCATTATGCTACTCAAGATGAGAAGTATCTCGAAACACTTCCTTCTCCCCGAGTCCTCGGAACCCATTTGCCATACTCAATCCTCCCAGACAGTACCCGAACATCAAATTGTCCTATAGTTTATATTTGTAGAGAGACAAAAGATGTCTTTGTCTCTTTTTATCACATGATGACAAGATTTGAATGGATGGAGGAACCACCCTCTTTCACAGAAAACTTCGAGTTATTTTGCGAGGGTCGATTTCCGTATGGTCCAGTCTGGGAACATGTGCTTGAATATTACGCAAAGAGCTTGTGCAGTTGTGAGAAAGTACTGTTCCTCAGATACGAGGAGATGTTGAAAGACCCGATAAATGGTGTGGTGAGGCTAGCAAACTTCATCGGATGTCCATTCACTAAGGAGGAGATGAAAAATGGTTTGGTGGAAACGATTGTGGATTTTTGCAGCTTCAATAAATTAAAGAACTTTGATGTCAACAAAAAGAGAGTAGGTGATTTAATAAATAGTTGCTTCTTTAGAAAAGCTGTAGTTGGAGACTGGCAGAACTACATGACGACTGAGATGGCCAATAAGTTGGATGAGATCACCAAAGAAAAATTATGTGATTCTAGTTTCACCTATTGATATAGTCCATGCCATGTTTTTTACTTATATATAAACTTCATGTGCTTAATGGGTTTCATTTCTATCCTTTCCCAACTTGTTTGGTACTAAAGACTTTGTTAATGTTGTTGTTGTTGTTATTATTATTATGCTTATAATAATATATATTTCTCATCTAGTTGGATGAGATGGATGTATTGACTTAAGCTATGTTATTTTGTTGCATTACAAAATTGCTTTTCCTTTTCATCTTCAACTTTTTTTCTTCCATCAAGATTTAAAAAGATGGTTTGGCATCGTCATTTATTCATCACAATGTAAGGGATGGACTTGCCAACACTAAAAAGAAATCATAATATAACTCTATCATTATTTGATCTAACCTCTAACTAAGACAATAGCCAAAAAGTATTTGTATGATTTATATTCAATGTTATTAATGCTCAATATCTCGAGACGTGCAATTTGCAATGAGTAATGTACCAATTGGCCATTACATTGACTTTACAGTTGTTTCTTAGTGCACAACAAATCAAAATCACACGTTTCAAATGGTTTTTGCCTCAATTTTGTTAACCACAGGCATACAACAAGAATTCAACCTAAAAGTAAGGAATCACGAAACTATATAGGATATAAGCTGAAACAAATTGAAATATCTCCAACAATCTGACATAACAATATAAACTACAACTAGCACACATACAGGTTAATTAAACTTAGTAAAATAAAGAAAGAGCATGGAGACCTTTATTGCTATTATTTTGAAAGCATTTTCCAGAGTTTGTTGCAAGCATCAGAATCCACACTAGCAAATTCAAATGTCTCTACTCGCTTCTTGTTCTTATCCAGAATATCTACATTGCCTCAGCTAAGGATAAATCAGAACTAATAACGAAATTTTTGACAAGAAATTCCAATTTTGGCCACATACCAGATTATGATGTTCTTAATTACAGAAAAACTTAATGGCCAAACCTCAAATATATTTTATAATGCAATAGTCTTGCAAAGGAGAATTCTCTCTTATATACACATGAAGGTTTGATTATCTACATCCAGCAGGATGGAGTATTTTGAAAATTAAAGACATATACATATATAAGAACTAAAGGATACATCCAGAAATCTTGTCTTGGTCATATAAATTTGGAACTACGTTTGTAACAGAGGCACACATAGAAAGCACTTTCCTGAAAGAAAGCAAATAATAAGTTAAAATGATTAGTCAATTAATTTAAAAACAAAAGCTAGTTGGATGTGTAATGTCATTTCATAATGCATCCAGCCTGATGAAAGAAAAAAAGCAACTAAGCACCAAAATCAAAAAAATACAAAGCCACAATTTTTGGTTCAATTTGGTTTGTATCTGTACCTGATTTTATTTTTTTTTTATTTTTTTTGTTTGCCAAACTGATACGAGCCGTATGAGCTCAGTTCATGACATATGCAATGTATCCAAAACCGAGGTCCTTTTGCCTTGTAACTAATAGTAAAAAAAGAAAAACTAAAATGACAAATTTAGCTTTCTTGTTGCACTTACTTTGATTTAGCCATGTTTTTCTCTTTTTGGCTGATATTATTCTTCTCTTCTTCTAAAGAGATCCTCTGATGGTCTAACTCCTCAAGTTTAGCAGTAACATCTGTGTTGGTATAAAATGAAGACTTAAATTTGATAGATAGGTAATTATAATTATTTATGTGTACCATTCTTTTGGTTCTACAACTGCTTAGACCATATGAAAAGACTATTATCGAATATGCAAGCAGTTTATGAGTACCAGTTTATTTGACTTGCCACCCATACTTAGCTCTATGCTACCAGTGTTAAGAGTACTAATACCGACTCAATTTGGTAATATAAAGCAACTTATCTTAGTTCTTGAAGAAGTGATTCTTCGACTTTATTCATCTCCTCCAACTCCATTTTGATTCGTACCAGTTCATCATCTGGTACAGACTCACTTTTGACCTTTTCAACATCTCTTTTGCATGCATCGACCTTCTTCTGACAATCTGCAAAGAAGATCATGGCAATACTGAGAGTTGATAGAAAATTGAGTATATATTTGGAGAAAAATTGGGACAGATTGAGGATTTACTGAACCCCACAAACTAAATAATTGTTAATTAAGGAATAATTAGGCTTGAAAATAATTGTTCAGTGGAAATGCCCTTCAATTAAAAATTTACCAGAACATAAATAATCTATCAGAAACAAGGTAAAAACAGTAAAACATGGCAAAAAGAAGAAATAAGTTACCTTCAATTGAGGCATGAACATCTTGGGAGGTAGAGAGAAATGAGGACATAATTGTAACTGCACTGTCACAAGTCTGAACCAGCACATCACCTTCCTTCTTAGTATTCAGCACTTTCACCATGCCATCAGCCAGCAATAAAAGTTTATCAACATCAATCTTTTTTCCTTGATTTTCCATTGGGATCTAGAGAGAGCGAGGGATTGGGGCATTGTTAATGTACCAGAAAATTATATTCGTTGAAAATGGAACAAATTCTTGGTGGGGCTTACTCAAAACCCTTTTTTCCAGTAAACACTAGTTCTGTAGAAATCTAGAATTCTAAAATGTACGTGCCAATCTAGATATATTACTACCATCTACTTATCCTGTTTCATGAGATTTAAAGATAAATTATTGGAAAAGTTTATGCTTCTCTAATTTCTATAGAACTACTGACAAAGTGGTTAGCAATCCTAATCCTTATCCTAACAGCTGAAATTGCACAGAAAGCACCACCAAAGGAACTACACTGGCCTCAAGAAGACAACGCTTCTGTGAAATTACACCTCTTTTTTAGAAAAAGTTAGCACATTTCAGAAATTACAGAAACATATTCACAACTTATCTGTGCAAAATACAACAAAAGGCAAATGAAACCCTGAATTTTCAATTTATTTGCCAATTTACTAAAGCTTACTTACACTATGTTTGTTTCCCTGGTAGAAGGTGGGAAAGAAGGAAAATATAAAGAGGGAAGGGAAGGGATGGAATGGAAACTGAAATGATTTTATATTTCTTGTTTGGATAAATAATGGAAGGGGAAAGATAAATAATTTTCCTTTTACTCTTATCTTTTGTTTGGATCAATTATTTGGTGAAATAAAGATTTTTGACTAATTTACTCTTGGACACTTTATGTCATTGAGCAAAAGCACGCATAAACAGATCAAAATAAGCAATGTTAAAAAGAATAAACCGTTCAGGTACCAAGTGCACTAGTGTATAGTCCTGAATGTATACTCGTTCATTGCTATATTTTTATCAATATCAATAAAAAATGTCTAACTAAATACAAACAAAAATGTGTTAACTGTTAAGTATCAAGCTTAAAACAAAAGCTGTTAAAACTTGTATCAAAGTTTACTAGCAATTGAAGTTTTGTAAATAACAGTGTACATACTGGGCTGACATAAAGAGCAATTAAATTGGGATCAGCAAATACTAGTAACTAATTTAAGAAATGATATAATATGGAGGACTTGTATGAAAGATATGGCAACTGACAAGAACTTTTTCTATGAATAGTTCACTGTTTCGTCAGTAGACACTGAAATACGTTTGCTTTAATCTTGCTCTATTATTAGCTAAACAAAGTATGATACCGGGTAGATTATTTGCTAAAGCAGTGTGAGTGTGTGACTGAAGCAAGCAAACTGAAGTACGGAGGAGCAAGCTCAGGAATATAGACTCTCGCGGCGTTAGGAAGCGAGCGGAACGGTAACTGATGGAGGTCGTCAGGAGGAGAAGCAAGGCGGAGCCGCTGAGCTAGGTGGTGCTAGGCGGAACCAAGACGAGAGGGGAAGAATCGGAAATTCTAGGGTCGTGCTCCAGCGCAAATAGAAAAAGAGGATGGAATCATGGAAGGGGTCGAGGGTATTTTAGTCATATTCTTCCTACCCGGTAGGCGAAAAGGAATAGCCGAATCGGTTACTCGCTAGGGTTCGCTATGCGGGTCCTATTCTTCCTACCCGTAGTGAATTACAAATTGCGGCTTGTTTGGTGTGTTGACACGATACACATCCGTGTTATCACGACACGACACGCCACACGTATGGATACCCGTGTTATCACGACACGACACGCCACACGTATGGATTTAACACGACACGGGTGTGTTGGTGTGGCGTGTTAAAACTGTGTCGTGTTGTAATTTTTAGAAAAGTGACAAGATTTAACAGGACACGGTTCAACACGGTACGATTTGACACGACACAACACGGTTCCATATATTTTTTAATTTTAAAATTCAAAATAAAAAATAGTATAGAAATATTAATGCATCATTAAAAATAATTAAGGATGATTTGAAATTTTACATAATAACACAAAAAATATCAATACATAAGAATTAATAGTGACAGATTATTTAAAATTTCAAGAAAAGAGTATATAAAAAACATATAATTTTCAACCAAGATATTACGAGTTAACACCATATGATTCTTATTATTTTTTTAATTATACTTTTTCTCCTGAAATATCAAAAAAGAACAATTCTCAGGTAAACATTGAAACTCAAAATTTTATTCCATATTTTTTTAGATTTTTCTTTCAATTTTTAAATAATTTTTAACATTTTTGCTCAATTTCTATGAAAAAAATAATAATAAGCTACTAACACGGTTTGACACAGTTGACACAACTGTGGCGTGGCGTGTTAACACGGTTTCCAACTGTGTCGTGTCAGTTTCGGTGTTGTGTTAGCATTTCCCTCCATTCAACACGACACGACACGACACGGTTGCAAATATAACCCGTGTCAACACG
Organism: Rhynchospora tenuis; assembly: GCA_027725995.1. NCBI lineage: Eukaryota > Viridiplantae > Streptophyta > Magnoliopsida > Poales > Cyperaceae > Rhynchospora > Rhynchospora tenuis. Next base: position 153,611,069 of record CM050888.1, on the reverse strand, counting down.
ACACGACACGGTGCTAAACACACCTGTGTTTGGCACGACACACCACAACACGCTAAAAATGTAATTTACTACTACCCGGTAGGAAGAAGAACCTGACCTTGAATTTAATTGATATGAATTGGATTATTCGTGGCGCTAGATATTGTGACAGACCGTGTCTCAGCCCAACAACTAGACGTTGTTTGTGAAATTAGAATAAAAATATAATGCTTCATTAAATTTGTTCAGGGACAATGCACTAATGTTTAATGTCATTTCGAAATGCACTAATTTTTTTAGTACATAAATACTGTCACTCTTTGAACGAGCATCAGCAAACAAACAGCAGTATAATTAGAGCATGATATATAGTCTGATTCAAGAACAACAATCATACTTTCAAAAAAGTTTCAATTAGCTAACAAGTCTCTCTGATTCTAATTGGACGAGCGCTGGTACGGACTAAATCTACCCCAAATTCGTTCGAATTCGGAAATATTAATCCATCGTACCCGTGTTGAGGCGGACGCACGCGAAGGTGAAGCTATTTGATAGGGGAAGGCAGAAAGTCAGGGACTTTACTTCCTGAAAAACGATACAAGACCAACTTAAAAATCCAAGCAAAAATCCGAGATTTTTTTTACCTACAAGGACAATGGCCCGCTGCTAGTGATGTAAGCCTCCTCGGAGTCTTCGTCTGAATAGAAGCAGAGGTGGAAGAGATGGAGAGAGAGAGAGTAGGAGCGAAAACGAAAAGAGGGAAAACGAGTACTGTGGGAGGGACAACTAATAATTCAATAAATTGGGGTTCTTTTTATATTTTTGGACAGTTGAAGACAGTAACCAAGCACATGATTAGTAAGATGGACAAAATGCCTATGTAATACTGATAGTATTACACAAAGATATATATTATTCAAGAAAAAATGGGACGTTGTCCCCATTTTTTTTTACTGTATGAAACAACTTAAAAACAAGTATCAAATTTAAATTGTATGCCTTAATTTTTTATATTTATTAAAATTATGTTTGTGCCAGCTGCTTAAGATGGAATTTTTCAAATTATTTTACAAGTGAGATGCCTCTTTTTTTGTTGAAAACCTTTATGGTTTAAAAATTTAATCTCTTTTCTTCTACACTTTGTAAAAGAAGCAAGCAGGACCAGGAAACTACAAGTCTACAACTGCCTAGTTATAAATGCAAAGCCACACCATTGGGTTCTCCTCTTTATAATGGATCTACTCTCACTTTGAAAAAAAAAAAATGGATCTACTCTCATCCGTAGGTAGATCACATTATTACTGACCATTTAGTGATTCAACTATTTCCCACAAACGTTATAAATTAATTTCATATTCCTTTTAACTGATAATTTAACCCACCTGCATCATCTCCTAAAATGGGTCAAATGAAAAGGCAATTGCTCTTTTATTTTTATTTTATTTCCTTCTCTGGTCTTTGTCGACTGGTGTTGAACTTGAATTCACCTAAAATGTTCAGGTGCATCTGTACGGATTTTATTCTAGAAGGATCCATGGTCTATCCAAACCTAGGCGGCGCTTGTTGCATTGAGTGAAGCTGTTATTAAGCAAGAAAACTGGACCTGCATATAAATGTACCATGCGCTTGATATGATTTCTGTTTGTGCACCGATCATTCCGTGTGATACAGGTAACTCATTTCTTTGAAATATGCCTTCCCTTTTTCTAATCAATTTCGCTTTCATTTCAAGACTTCTAATATAGACATTTTTAGCAGTAAACAATACTTAAAATTAATTAAACTCCTAATTATCTCTATCTAATTTCTAAAATAAATTCTAATTCGATTATTTTCCTGAAAACCTCTTGAAATCATTAGAACTACTTCTACTTGGCCTTTTACTTTGAGAATCTGAACAAAATTTAAATGAGAATCTAAACATAAAATGATCATAAAACTAAAAGTGAAAACCTAAATAAACTTGACCATAGCTATAGTAAGGTATAAACAATAAAAAAATTGATATTAAATATATCAGCAGCTTAAGCAGTAAAAATTATCAATTTTATTGTTATGCAGCTTCCCCAATCCCATTAGCACGCCATGGCAGGCATCTTCTCTGACACCACCAGCAACAACACTGGCACCATCTCCAGCATCAATTTTAGAGCCCGAAAATGCACCGCCATTTCCACCCGATCAATCCCAAGTTCCATCATTGCCCCTTTCCACAGGCCTAGTTAGAGATGGCCATAAATGCCTGAAACCCGTATGCCTGCCTGTACCTGCTTTGTCCTGAGTTTTGGACTGCCTGGCCCGAAAATAAAACAGGCAAGATAAGGCCAGGTCTTTCGACAGGTCAGGTTTGACACGGGCCATACACAGGCCACTGTAGGTACCTGTTAAACCTAAAGTATTTATACAAATTAGACTTTTTCTATCAAAAAATTCTGTTAAAGCCTTCTTTTTTTTAGTTCACACGGCCATCTAACTTGGCGAAGCCCACGGGCAGACAGTAGCCTGTCTCGCCGGGACACAGGGCATGGGCGGGATCTAGAACAAGCAGGTTGAGGCGCCTGCAGGCAATCTCTTGGCCATCCCTAGGCCTAGTCGACCGCCTTTTGTGCCCCATATTCTATCACCGCAACCAGGGTCATCAGAAGTAGCAACTGGCTGAAAGTGATTTGCAATCAATTACAACATGAAATCGTTTGTCATAGCATGCTTACATATACTCTTATTGTGTTTTAGACTACGTTACTCATTTCCATGCTTTGGATCATTTTCTTACCACACGTTTGGGCTTTTCTATTTCATTGCTCATTTCAGTTTTCTCCCTTTTATTATTATTGTAAATAGGCCCATTGGCTACTTTTAACTGCATTTTATTTTTTGAGATAGATGTGGATCTGAAAAATGTGGTATTGGGTCCAGTTGGACTTTTAAATCCAGGCCCAAATGGTGACGACTAATTTGATTCAAAATTGATTCCACAATCCCACTCCCACATTATTGCACCACGACCTACTATTTGTTCTCTCCTGTCAAATAATTTGTTGCTTAAGTAATCTATTGTAACAGAATCTGAAGCAATCCCCTCCAAGAAGCAACAGCCCAATCACTATATGCGGTCCCTTGACATGAAGCAGTTCGATTAGCATAATATGACACCCAGTGATTAATCAAATATAGTGTTCAACCAAATCCTACTGGGATTGGCCAGCAAAGCAAAGATAGTACCTCTTATGGAAGTTGTATATCTATGCGATCAAACCAAGATATAGTTTTTGAAATTTAATTGACCTTAATTAGTAATTTATTTGATTAATTTTCCTTCCAACCATGTGCTTCCACTTTCATGGGCTAATAACCATGCAAGCACATGACAACGTCCATGGAAATGGCATGATGTATAGCTGGCGCTTTGCCTAGCAAAATTACGCTATTTGGGGAAGATTTTATCGGGACAACCGGACAAGTGTATACTATATTTTCTTAAAATAATCATTTGTCAATGTTCATCTCGAGAATTTTGACAATAATTTTCTTTTTGAGGGTCATTTTGACAATAATTTTCAAAATAAAAGATTAAATTTATGGATATATTATTAGACGTATAGATAGTCTAATAAGTAAATTTCTAAAATTTAAGTATGCCGAAGTACATATATATAGGCCGTGCATATAATGTTAATTTTTATTTATATTTAATTTTTAAAAAATTAAAAAGATTATTAAAATAATGGATTGTCTGATGCTCCTTTTTCAGAAAAAAAAAAATGATCTTGTTTAAGGAGAGAGGTATTGCCATAGCATTGAAGTGCTATTGGACACTGTCTTTAAATAGTTGCCAACAATATGCGATCTAGTGGTTTGGAATAACTAGAAAGTTTAAAGAATTATGGGTTGTTAAGGAATGTTTGATAAGTCCGTGTTTTGCAAATGGGCAAGATATGAAGGATCTAGAAAGAAAATAATACCGTCTACCGGGTAGAAAGGTTTTCAGATATATCCTAATACTGCTAATAACTTCACTAGAGTGAATTGGAGATTTGGAGTAAGTCGATTCCATTTGGCTGATTTTTCTGAACCTGAAAGAAAAAAAATTAATATTCATTGTATAGATATATTATTACTGACAACAAATTTGTTTAATAATAGCTGTAAACTGATCATCTATCACACAGTTATTAGAAAGCATCAGATAAACTTTTATAAATATCTTATATTTATTGATATAATGTGTATCGAATTAGTGTAATATAAATTGATCAGCCAGGAATCAAGCGGTTTGAAAAATTAGCGTTTCAATTTTGTTGGTACTTAAGCAACGATTAAACAATTTCTAAATGACATTAAAATTAAAACATAACCCCTATCAATGTTGATAACCAGCATGCAATATCGGTTACAAGTATACTTCCATAGCTATTATTTAGTGTTTTTATAGCTCTGTTTCTTGTCATTAGCTAAATTTTTTGGGCCAAACTTTGAATATGTTTCTCAAATGAAAGCTTAAGATATATCAGTTGAATCAATAATTGTTACCCGGGGTGAAAGGTACAGTTGTACTTACTGAACCGACAAAACAAATACTGTGAATTCTGTATCGCTAGAGGAGGCTCTATGCTGTGTCATGCTACTGACATTTATGCGTCAGTCAATCTTGACAGGGAAGACTTTTGGTCTGTACTACTCATTTTTCAAGTCATCTATTTGTAGTATGTACTATTCATTTTCATATTTTGGACCTTTTCCATTCGCATCATTTTAACATTTTATTTCTTTTTTTTTTTTTTTCATTGTTTACTGTATAGGTCTATTTTCCATTCTGACAGTATTTTAAGATCCATGGAGCTACAATAGAAACTCTAGGCAGTATTGGGTCTAGTTGGGCTAAATCTATTTTGTTATTGTAATATCTAAATCAAGGCCCAAACGATGGCTTACAATATCAAGTAATGATATATCTCTTCTATAAGAATTTGTTAATATAATTTTCTTTTTTTAAGCAATCTATTAAAGCACAATCTAAGCACGATCCTGCCACGAAGTACACCGTCCGGTCCCCCAACACGAGGCTGTTTGATTAGTCTAGTCTGACACCAACTGGTTATTAAACCAACACAACCAACTAGATTTTATGATTGGTCCATCAAAGCAAAGACAGTACCTTTATCGCAGTTGTATATCTAATCTCTCAACCCAAGATATGCTTTCCTAATTCAAGTGGCCTTAACATGGGGAAATAGTAGCTAAGATGCTTAATTACTCTTCTGACCATGTGCTTATGTACTCTTTTGTGGGCTAATAAGGATGCATGCACATGACAACTTGCATTATTGTGCCAGGATTTACAGCTGGTTCTTTGCTGACACTAATTAATCTATTTTAGGGAAGGTATAGGGATAATTATGAAATTATAAACTCGATCAGGTCATACGTAGATATCCTTCTTTAAGGGAGAAATACTTATGCACGTGCGCATAAATATAAAGTAAACTGTACTGATTTTTGTCTCTGTCACTTAAACTAGGCACATAATGATTTTTGGTAAGTTTCTTCTGTAAGACTGTACTCTACTCCAAAAGGATGTCAAGGGACAACTTAAACAAGAAATAAGATAGATGTATTATTTGACAGAAAATAAGAGATCTAAAAAAATTTTTTATTTTGAGGGAAGGATTTGCATACTAAATTGAAAACTATGAAAAGGCATTTACTTTAATGGGAATAATAAACAGGCAACTTAACTGCCAGCAACCCTGGATAATGTTTATTTATCTGGCCATGCTTGTCAGAGATTGATGCACTTAAAACCTTTGATGCAACTTATGAAACAAATGCAATTGGGTTTAATTTTCTTTAAGCAACAAAAAATATATTCCAAGTTGCAATAGGATCTGAGTGTGTTAACGTGGTTATGCTGGCTTTAGTACTTGGTCTTACATGTTAAGGACAGCTTAAGGAAAGGTTTGATTCAAACAAATTTGACTTGACATTGACAAGCAACAATGGAAAAATGATACGAACTATTGAAGGAATAGTTAAATATGGTTCGATTTGACCTCTTTACCGACTTCAAATGACAAAAATGTTTGAAAAGAAAATTGCTATATATTCCAAACCAACTAAACCAGCAAACTTAAAAATAAACGAAAAAATAATCTGAGAAGGGATTAATTTGCGCTTAGGACTTTAAATAATGGTTGTTGACGAAACACATTCTACGTACAACAATTAAAAACAAAATAACTACTCAACTAAAGATTACATACACCAATGGCTGACAAATGAGGAATTCTTGATTGCTCAGATTGTACACATTTTGTGTGTTGCTTAGTGTAAGTAATATAGAAAACAATAAGTGGGGCAATATTGCGATTGAAAATAAGTACATACAAGAATTAATTTGTTAATGACATTAATAAAAGTTGAGATTTCACGGGTTGAGAGGTCAACAAATAAACAAAGGAGAATCGCATTGGTCCAATATATTCTCTGCTTAATGGAACCAATCCAAACTGGAAACGTTGCATGTCCACTTGTTGATTCGAGGTACGGATTCAAGACTCAAGAGGCTTTTTTATGGGAAATGTTGTAGGAAGGTATACAATTACTTTTATATTTGTAACACTATCTAATTCGAGATCTGCGCCAAGAATTGCACATATTTAAAGTGCATTAGTTTTTCCTTTTTTGAGGGTATGGTTGAGCAAGTTGTCACTAAAATTGAATAAATTTCGTATTAGATATATAATCGAGAAAGCTTAGTACAATGGTACTTGAGTGGTGTTAAAGGAATAATGGCGTTGCCTCCATTGTGATTAGGACTTTTTCTACATTAAACCATTGTAAATGCTTTGTCTTGTTTCTTGCATATATTAAGATAGCAGGAAATACTTTGGTGGGTTGTCTCTTTATGTTTTTCCCCCTTATAGAGAGAGAAGTACTTAAAAACCTTATTTATTTATTTATTTTGAAAAAAAAGTTAGAGGCTACTCTACCTCTTTTCTATTAAACAAAAGGCAACATTACACGTATGAGTTTGAATGTATCAGAAAACGTGCCAGAATACCAGAAACCATTGCAGTGGTACTGGTACCCATATCTCCCGGGTACCAGTACATCCCTATTTTTTAATACCACATAACCTCACAGAGAGCATCTCTGAGTACATCAACTGTTAATTAATTAGTAGAAGTACATTGATGGAGATATATCATCTCTGCTAAAAGTACCTCAAATACTTTGAAGATTCTGCGAAAACAACAACGTGAGATAATAGAAAATCTCAGTATCTACCAGTATTGATTAACATAAGATGCTGGCAATGAAGTTTTGACCTATGTATTAATCTGCAAGTTTTTATTGTCAGAATAAAAATGTAATTGAAATAATTATAACGTTCAAGTAAAATAAAAAAAAAGCAGCTTATAGGTAAATTTGTCAGAATATACCGTTCTGATCTAGTCAATTAAAAATCAGCTGGCATGGATAGCAGTTTAATTGCTTAACTGTGCCTACATTTAACCTTTTAAGTTTGGTGGTATTACGTATCACTGTATCAGTATGAGAAAAATAGTTATTTTTATAAGATAGAACATATACACATGATAAATTATCTAAAGGAGATACATTTCAACCTATTCAGCTTGCCTAATTAAACGCTAAAATTGCAATAACAATTCTTTACAGGATATTTATGTAACTATCGAACTTTCTCTGCAACAAAGAGATTTGTTGCCAGGGAGGATCTATATTTAAATATCCCCAGATGAATTAAGAAATACCACTTGTCAATATATTTGGTATTGTATAGCTTTCAAGGGTGTTTTCAGGGAATGGGTAGAAGTGATAGTGTCTCCTGAGCTTAGCATCATCTCTTTTAATGGTGGATGCTTACATTATGTTTTTTCTAATTAAATGCTTCCTAAGTTTTGCTACTTGCCAGATAACTTATATTCAGGGTTTCTCCTGAGGCCAAAGGTCCTTTTCAACCAAATTATGTAATAATTAAACAAGAGATGATGATGTAGTGATGACTTTTTGGGTGAAGATGCTCACACTCCAAAGCAAGCTCGATAAATTCTACATTGAATTATATATTTACATATTAGTTATGTTTAATAATACAGTCACGTTTAGCACACATACATATATACAACAATTATAAACATATACAATACAAATATAAAACACTAAGGGTTATACCATTCTTGTTATCCTCTACAAGACTACAAATACAAGCCAGCTATTTGATTGATTGAGAGACGTGACTTTCGAGTATAAATAAATTTAGTAGTAATAACTGAAGGGAAGTTTATGAAAAAATATATGCATATTTTATTTTCTTTTTTGTCGCTTATGAAAAAGATGCAATAGAAGGATTTAACTCCGAGAAACAACACGGTTAGCTCAAGTCTTGCCATCTATTTTTTTGTTTTTTGGTCTTTTCTTATTAGTGATTCTAATTACATTTGCTAGTTCTATGTTTCTTGTGATTTAATAAAATCATGAAATTAGGCTTTTCTTTTCTTATTATAGCTCCAGCAAAAACAAAAAATTGTTATGCAATTTCCTCTTATTCTAAAGTCCCTCAAATAAACTACCCAACAGAATTACTTTTCTGAAGCAATTAAACCCATTATGGGCGCGTGAAGTGTTGAGATAAGGTTGGTGACTTTTTACACCAGGGTTAATTATTGTTCAAACTCAATCCAAAAAAAGAAATATTTACTAAAAAAAATTTTAAAAATGATTTCTATAAAGGAAAATTATGATTAATTGCTTACAGACCCACGAATTTCTATTAAGGGTCTAGTGCCAGTTTAGAATATCACCAAATGTTTTAGACCCACGAGTTATGAATTATTCTGATAGCGGTTGTATGAGTTGAGCAGAGAAAATTCTTTAAAGCTCTTCATAACTGGTTTGGATTGCTGGGAGCATTTTAAGTTGGCTTTTAATAACAAAGTTGACATAAATATGGCTGAATCACAATTGTTTATCAAAAATAATTCCACGGCTCATAATCTTTGACATTTGATGGCATTCTAAATCAGTGACACTAGAACCTTCCTCTACTAAAAAATAACATAATTAATTACTTGAAATTTCATGCAAATAAATAAAAAAAAAGAAGGGTTGTTACGTTGTCGAACCTCTTGTGATTTGTATTTTTTTTTTCCCTATGTATGGTTATATTAACTTGGAGCTTATGCTTTCTCAAATTGTATCTGATGTTAATCTGTGCGGCCTTTTTAGTGGGATTGTACTTTCTTTTAAATTAACATAGGCTGTTAGGGTGTAGTGGTTCATTTATAAAATCAGATTATAATGGTGTTTTGTATTCCTTAGTTGTGAAATAACGGGTTTTGTAATTGAGGTCAGGGTTCATAGATAGGCAGGAGGATAATACTCTTTCGAATATTTTTGTAGCATGTAATAAACTGCTTTCATGTTTGTTTGTTTGTTTGTTTGTTTGTTTTTTTGTTTTTTTGTTTTTTTTGTTTTTTTGTTTTTGTTTTTTTTTTTTTGAAGGTTAACTGCTTTCTTGTTCAATGGAAATGTGGGGGTTTTTATCCCCTGCTTGTTTTCCAAAAAAAGATAAAAGAAAAAAAATCATGAATAACTGTGCTAAAAATTTTATCGACTGACTTTTAAAATCAACCTTAAAAATAAATCCCAAACAAATAATTTTGGATTCAAAATTAAATTCATGGAGCACAAACTAATAAAAGGACTGCCAAAAGTCCGATTAGAGACACTATAGAAAATCTGACGAGCGTTAAAATTCTAATAACTTTTCGTTTTTTAAAGGAAAAAAAAAAAAAAAAAAACAAGCAGGGAAAATTTTGTCTTTTTTTTTTTAAAAAAAAAAAGAAATCCATTTTATGACTTTCACTCCCTAACTAGCGCTATTAATGTTACAGGTCGTATCACGATCAATAAATCTTTCACCCACAAAAAATCAGAAGTCCCCAAAGCGACAGCTGGGACCCACAGTAGGGCCCAGTTTTGCAATTTTGCTTGACTGATTTAACTTAAAATTCTTTCATTTTTCTCTTTAATTTTCTTTTGGAACGATTCAACTCCCCTTGTTTGCACCGTGAGGTGATAGATCCTATTAGATCCTTGCTATAGGACCCCCAACATTAGCCCTAGGATGTTGACTTATACTATTTCCATATTTCTTGGAGTCCAATATTTCTGTTATGTTCCTTGAATTGCGGTTCATTTGTTTGTGTAGGGTCATTGGTGATTGGCTATGTTCTTATCATTTATACATCGTAAAAAGATGAAAAACTGAAAATTTTGGATCCTCCACATCTCTACTATGGAAGCAGTTTATGATCATAACTAGACTAAATCATGAACAGAATAATACTAGTATTACATTCAGACGAACAGTTCCGATATGCACACATTGACAGATGTAAATGCTAGATATGCACACATCCTAAAATATTAATAGTTTTGCACATTTTTCATGGTTCTATAAATAATTGTTCTTAACAAATCATACATTTTAACTCCATAAAACTATGAATATAATTCTATTATTGAACCCCATAAATAAGAATTTATCTTGTTATATTCTATCGATATTTATATAATTTTTATTATTTGAATGATATAAAAAAAATATATATAATTGGCTCGACTGGTGAATGCACGACATAGATCAATTGCAATCTTATAATATTTCCACAGAAGACGAACCAAATTACCATCAGTGTTTTTAATATCGTACCTGATACTAGAAAATTACAGTAATTCTGGAAACTGAAACGGTGACGAAACGACGGTATTTATTGTTGTGAGACAAACTACCAGATTACTAGGAATGTCGGTATGTTATTAAAAACACTGATTACTCTAGAAGCCACTGAATTCAAGAATAAATTCACAGTTTCCTTACGAAACTACATAATTAAGCTAACTATTAACAAAATGATTAAAATATTATTTAAATTCGTATATGTTGTCCTAAGTACGGCCTAGAGGGGGGTGAATAGGCACACTAACACACTATACACCGGTTTTAACAATTTTGCGGAATAAACTAAAACAACAATTTAAAGGTTCACACAAGCAAGTAATAAGAGTAAATAAGCAATAGAGAAGAGACACGCAAACTTGATTACGGAGTTCCGACCCGCTAGGAATTGCTAGCCTTAGTCGTACGTCTCCGGGAGTTTCGCTACCACTCAAAGGGTGCGCTCCGTTCAATTCCAATAAGAACATGTCTACAAATTCGAACCGAATCGCCTCGTCACAATAGACCTCGAGGTGGATCGGCCTAACTCAATGGAAAGCACATACAAGTTTCCTTCAACTCGAGAATGATGCTCACAACCAAAACACTCAAAGATTCTTGCACTAATGAACTTGGAGTTTGATTGAGGCTAACTAATCTCAATGATTTTGCTAAAATAATGCTCAAACAAGTCAAGTATGAGAACTAGCTGTTTGGAGCTCAAAGGCAAGAGTTTTGTAATGTATTCAACAGAGAGAAACAACTCAATAATGGCTGATATATATAGAGGGCGCAAACAGCTCCAAAACAAACTAATTTTCTCTGGGGCGTTGCCTAACGCCAGACAGCGTTGTGCAACGCCCAAGTTACCGTTATAAATTCCAACGGCTAGTTTATCTGACACCTGTCATTGTCAGAGCGTTGTGCAACGCTGGGTAGAGTTACACAACGCTGGTCAACCTGAGTTGAAAAACGAAAGGCTGGTTTGACCAACTAAGCCTGGCGTTACACGACGCCAGACACCATCACACAACGCTGAGCAGAAGCGTTGCAGAACGTTTGATTACGTTAAGCAACAAAATAAAAACCAAACGTTTTACAACATTTTGTAACGTTAAATAAATCTGAGCTCAGAAACACCCCAAAACGTCCAGGGAGTCAGAGCTAAAACGTCGTATAACAGAAGGCAAACGCTATACAACTTTTAGTCTTTGGACCATTTTACAACGCCAGAAAGCGTTGCATAACGCTTGACTGGAGGAAGGCATTGATTCAGCATTGCCTGACGCTGGATAGCGTTGTGCAACGTTGTTTCACTGCTTGTCAGAGATTTTGCAATTTCCAAACGAAATTCAAACTAAATAGACTTGCGCTGTGTGACGCTACATGGCGTTAAGTAACGCAGGAAAGTAATTTGAGCATTTTAAACAGCAAACTGATTGGGATTAGTTTAGAAAGAAATTAACCTTAATCTAATGACTCTAACTGCCATATAAACATCTCTTGATGCTCCACAACTTGTGCAAATCATGCCTTGAGCATTTCTTCAAATTATTATCTATAAATCACTTGAAAATGAGATGTTAGAAGAGTTTGGTGTTGTTTTGCAAATCGGCAAATAATGAATTAAATTGTTTAGTCCAACAGTATATAATTCAATATACGTACTTTTGTTAAGTAATATATGAATCACGTTAACTAATATCTGATCAAATTACTCAAGTCAGTTCTTCTAATAAAAATGAAGTTATAATATAATAAAATTAAAGTAATATAACTTATTATCAATAAATCGCTTTTCTTGATACAATAAATCATGTAAGTTAAATTATAATAATTACAACAGATGAACTTAAATTAACTAAATAGGACATATTTTAAAACTAAATGAAGGATTAAGAATTCAGTATCGAAAAAAGAAAAATATTTTATCAATCCGCCTAAATATAAAGTTGTATTCATTAGAGTTTCTATGTCACGCAAATGGCTATATATCGTAAATAATAGCAAAGAATTATATCGGTTTACATAATTTATTAGAATCAGTCAAAATTTAATAGGTCCAAAGGTAAATACATCCAAAAAGATTGATATGTTTTGAAAGTATTTTATCACTAACAATATGGTTTGGGTGAACAAAAATTATTCATCAATTTGAACTTTATCTCCAAGGCTCCAACTATTTATTTTGTTACATATTTGACAGAGATGAGTGGGTTAAATATCCTTGTGTTATAGACATATCCTTATCAAGAATAGCTTACTCTATATTAATAGGAAAACTATATTCCGGATTTAAAGAACTAAAGGACAAACAAAAATAATGCTACACAGTGAAGGACGAAAAAAAAAAATACATAACCTTTTTCTACATACTTGTTTCTTCTGAATTAATATTTGTTATATTAAAGAAAAAAAAAAACAGTTATCTGGCTTTCTGCTCTAATCTAGCAAGATTTTTTTTACTGTAGGCTTATTTTTTTGGAAATTTGTATTGCCGAAATGTTAAAACTAAATCTGTATTGCAATTTTGTACATTGTAGTTCGAATATATATATATTAATGTAGTTCGAATAACTTCGAAGAATTGGAGTGCATTTCCTGAATATGCGTTCAATTATTGAAAGAGAGACGGAGATTAGATCATGTACAGTGAGGCCAACACTATCAAACAGTGGTATGCATAGGAGAGTGATTTTAGTTATTAAAAATTGTACGGCCTTGATATTACTGTTGTACTACAATTACCAAACAGGCAAACATAATATTACATGTCGACATAATGTCGACATCTAATCATCCAATTGGAGAGAAGCAATTATGAATCCAGTTTACCCGCACCATCTCGCACCCTCATTGGTAAATGATGCCTTCGTAATTGGGTGATGACGCCATGTCGCACCAAGTTGCAACCGTCTAATTAAAAGTATTTTAGAAAGACTATTCTATTGCAGTTGTAAACAACTTTGTAAAAGTATATGATCATTCCACACCTCAAATTAATATTTTAGGAAATTACTCTTTTCTTCTTTTGTTCGTTTAAAAATTTAAATATCTTATATTATATATTAACGATTAATGTAATCTTTAATTTTTGTTTTTTTATAAATGCACTAAAATTACAATATGTTATCTTATATCATTTCTTTTGCTGTCTGTTTTTTTTTTATATATGTTATCTTTGAATTTTGAAAGTTTTTATAATAAAAGGATACAAATTCTTATTTATAAATGCACTAAAATTACAATATTTTTTAGCTTGTTTTGTAGGAACTAATAATTTTATTTCTTAAATGTTGAAAATTTATACACATTAGTGTATCCCCCCCCCCCCCCCCCCCCCCCCCCAGTTTTTACTGTCGAAATGAAAGGGGAAATATTTCAATCTTTTATCTGTGTTGAAAAAAATGATTTATGGATTTGCATAAATTTAGTTTCATTTAGGAACTAATAACTTAGTTCTTAAATGTTCGAAATTTATACACATTAGTTTATTTTTTTCCAACCTTTTACTGTCGATATGAAAGACGAAATATCTTAATCTTTTATCTGTGTTGAAAAATGATGAAGGTTTCAAAACCTAGGTCAAATAAATTTATTCCTAAGATTTACCTCACTAGTCATTTGGTAAAGCTAAGGGTCGAATCCACAGGGACGGTGTCACACCCCGACACGAGGGAATGACACCTCCTCCGCCACGAGAACGGTTCCCCGCTCTCGTAAGGCGAACAGACAGACATACTATTTTTTTTTTATTCTATTTTCTTGATTTCGGCCCAGAATGCACACAACATGACAGATAAACACGCCAAAGTATTTATATTATTGCAAACCGCTATTTACATGAGCAGTTTTCTAACAAAGAAAAATCAAAACACACTATCTCGCTACCAATCCCGGCTTATTTCTTCACAAGGGACTGGTTATCTCAAGCTCACTCTATATACATGTAAACATATAAAACAAGTGGGGGAAAAACCGTCAACCTACAAACCCAACTGCTGCTACTAACCCAAGAAACCAACCGCAACTATCCCGACACAAAACCTGACACAAGAACTGGTGCCACTCAACACCACTACAGACACACCATAGAAAACCCATACACACTGGACATCCCTAGAAGAAGTTAGCGATCAGAACGCTTCCTCTTCCTGGGAGTGAGCCTTCGGCTCTGGCTCAACCTCGGCCTCGGACGCTGGAGATGCAGGAGGCATCTCAAAATACAGATAAGCCAGTACCTCTGGCAGCTCATCCAGACAGATGCACAAAACAGCTTCACAATTCAGACTTGGGATCCGTACCGCAAACTGAAGGTAACTACACTCGATAGTAGCAATAGTACTACGCCTCACTCCATTTCGCCTCTCCTGGAACCCCCAATCGATGAGGACACATGCAAAACAAAGCACAGAGTGAGATACAATCTCAGTACGGATTTTAGTTCCAGTACGCGGATCTCAGTACGAACCGTGTAACGGAATCTAATTTCCCTTTTAAAAAATAATAACAATAATGCTTAAATTATTTACAGAAGATTCGATACCGTTGGTACCAGACGAAAGGGTCCGATGACCGGCATACTGCATCATGAATATGCACAGAAACAACCAAGCATAATTATTTCACAGTAATTGCATTTACTCAAGCTATTGTCGGCCGGTCAGATTCAGAAAGAACTTTTCCCAAACCATAGGTCCAACCCTAGGTACAGATTTCAGAGGGAATTTCCAGAAATAATAGCGCTAAAATCCTGGCCGGGTAGGTGGCCAAACCATACTCCGGAGAGTAATACAATTCAAGTTTATATTATGCTATTCAGACTGAATAAGAATGGTCCGATTTAATTCAGAGTCAGATTCTTCGATTACACACGAAGGTTATGCAACATAGTCAATTTACGGAAGCCATTCCAGTCTTTGGGATTCTGACTTTCCAAAGTTATCAAAGAAATGATAAGTCAGATCTATACTAATTACTAATCAAACGAACAGTTTGATTCAACATGAGTTTCCTTTATTCCGAGTTTCTGAATGACTATATGTCTTAAATGCAACCGTATTCTCAACATGCTATGCATGAATTTAAAGATACCGATATCCGAGTTTGAACAAAGAAACCGCGTAAATTCCGCACCTTGCTGCTTACTGCTCCCTCGGAGTTTCAGGGTCTGTGCCTGTTTACAAACCACAGATCAAGTACCGTTAATATTTATTTAACGGGTTTTCTTAAATCTGAGTCTGGTTCCTAACGTTTAACCGTGACCATCATAGTTGGTTTTCCAAGTCCTTTGTTTACCATAATTATATTAAAATTATTTTAGTTACTTCTCCAATCATCAGAAACGATGTTTAACGTTTATTTCCTAATATCGAAAATTAATCATCATATACAGAATACAGAATACAGAAATATCAGACAGAATTAGGAAATCGTTAAACACAATAAAAATCAGAAAAATATAAATCAGATTTGTTTCATTTTAGCGGGATCAGAAAGTCTGGTTTATTTGCCACAGTATCCGTTCATTAATTTCACAGACTATTATCATCATTTCCCTGAAAAGCCCACGAATAATATTAGACTACAATTAGTCTATATCAAGCTCAACAGAATCCGTCATTAGCATACAGATATTAGATTTTAATTGAATCCGAAAATCTAATCTTAGTCATTATACAATTAGCCCACAATTAACTTTATTTTTCCGAAATAATTCAAGCCCACAGAAAATCCAGCCCAAAAGCTTTTTCTCTTTTTTTTTTTTTTCTCAGCCCACAGCGAAACAAACAAAGCCCAACAGAACACAGCCCGCGAGCAAACCCAACACGCCAGCCGACCCGACCCAGTCAACTGGACTCAGTTGACTGGGTCAGACCATAACGGGTCCGACGACAGTATTTAGATCCGATAAGCCTCCACATTTTCAAATAAGCCCTTAGAAATTTATAAAGCCCCTTAATTTCGCACAAAAACCCCCAGAATTTCCTTTTTCCTTTCTCTGTCACAATTTAGCCCTCCGATCTTTCTATTTTAGCCCTCAGAAATTTTATTTTCTTACAAATTCATCCTTGGGCATCGTGGCACCTACCAGAATGGTATCAAATCACCAGATGTCGTACCAGTAACTGGTACCAACCTTCCATCAGCCACAAATCACCATTTTATGCATTCTAAATGCAAGCTACATGCCTGGAAACCCTCATATATCTCAGTTTACACCCTATATGCCCGAAAATGCACATTTATGCACCTAATAACACATATCCCTACTTTTCCTTTACTGTCATCAATCCGATATGCATATCTATATGCAGTTTAGCCTCAATATGTGCATAATACCTCACTAACAGCTAATATAGTACATGAGAAAGCTATATATGAGTGAGACCTTTATGACAGATAGCATGAACAACTTAATATGCACAACTTATCAGCTAACAGTTCCTATGGTTCATTACCTAGCCATATAATCTTATCAGGTTGCCCAATATGCATCTTAAACTCAAACATGAGAAGTACCAAGCTAACAGTTCACAGTATACCCAAATATACATGTATCCATGACGGATAGCAGTTATATATGCCATATATACTTATGAATAGCACTATTATGCATGAACCTTATGCAATCAATATCTCATGCCCAATTACTACTGTTTTCATCACCAGATCAAAGTTTAGTGTTCTAAACAGCATGATGCACATAGATATCACTATTATATCCCAAGTATATGCGTATATGCACATGTTTATGCAATCTGAACTTGCCAAAACCCTCATTAGACTTCAGTTAGCCTCAGAATAGTAATACCTCATCATAGGCTCCCACAAATAAGAAATCAGTAAGCATACCCCTCTCTAAACAAACTACAGTCAGTATCTCTCAAGATAACTAAAGTGAACCTTGTTACAGTTGCATAAACACCAAGGAAATCAGTTATATCGCTACATAGCCACAATTTACAAGCCAACACAGATAACATTCCAAGCACAGAGAAATCAAAGACAGGGACCAAGAGTTATACCTAACTCGGAGGATTTAGCAAATCGTCTCAAGAATTCAAGCAAGACCAAAGCCAAGATCAGGGTCAAGCTAATCAAGAACAAGCTCAGTTCCATCCACCTATTTCTCATGACAGTAACCAAAAATTGATATCAATTCCTTAACAAATTGATATTAGATTGACAAATCAAAGGAAAGGAAACCATTACCGTCTCCACAGCCGACTCAACCCTCGTGTCTCCTTCTCCCCCTAACTGAAACCCTAGCCTAATCCCAAAATATAAAGCAGCTTACCTCGACGGACTGGGGAGAAGAGGACAAGACGGGGAGTTGCTGTGGAGCTCCGCATGGCATCCACGTAACCCCTCCCTCTTAATTCCTCTGACAACCACATCGATCGGAGAAGAGAGGAGGTGAACTCCTCGTGCCAACACAAGGAAGAAGAAGGAGGTGGCTACAGCTCAGTGGCTAGCCCAGAGGCGCCGAAATTTCAGCCAACCAACACACGACACAGAGAGGAGAACAGAAGAGTGGGCTCGACTGAGCGTCGAAGCAATCGAGAGAAGGAGAAGAAAGCCAAGTCGGAAGAGAAAGGAAGGAGAGACGAGTGTCTCTCAGAATTTTTATTAAAATCCACCCAGATCTTTTGTGGCACAACCATGTGGCTTATGGTGTAGCAATTAACTGACATACCCTTGATTCTAATTATTATTCCTCCAATACATCAATTGATCTCATCCAGAAGTCAGATATTTATGGCAAATATACCGATAAATTCCATAATTTAAACTGAACATTTCCATGTTCTCAGATCAGAAAATCCCGCAACTTTTACTGTTGCAATAATTTATTTAGTTTAATTTCTTGATCATACCGCTAATTATTGGTATTTTCGGACAGATAAGGACTTGGTTACCATACTACGGTCACTACTGTTACATTCCACCCCCCTTAAAATAATCGTTCAGTCCCTTGAACGATACTTACCCGAACAATTCTGGAAAACGCTCACGTATCGTATCTTCCAATTCTCACGTAGCTTCCTTGCGGGAATGACGACCCCATTGCACCAGAACCAGAGGAATTACTTTCGTCCGGAGTTGCTGGACTTTCCTGTCCAAAATTCTCATTGGTTTTTCTTGATACGTCAGATTGGGGTGTACATAGAGATCCGAAAAGTCTAATCTGTGACTTGGGTCTCGAATATACTTCCGGAGTTGAGAAACATGAAAAACTGGATGGATCTGTGACAGTTCCACCGGTAATTCCAGTTTATAGGCTACTTCACCAATTCTTTTCTCCACAACGAAAGGTCCAATAAAACGTGGACTTAATTTTCCCGTCACGCCGAATCTCTGAATTCCCTTCATTGGTGAGACCTTTACCAATACTTGGTCTCCCGGTTTATATTCTACCATCCTTCGTTTTGCATCGGCATATTTCTTGTATCGATCCTGTGCAGCTTTTAACCGTTTTAGTATTAGTTGTGTCTTTTCTGCACATTCCGAAACTAACTGGGGTCCAGTTGGATCTACTAATCCTTTCGGTTTCCACCATAATGGAGTTTTACATACCTTGCCGTATAGAGCTTCATATGGGGGCATTCCTATACTGGCATGATAACTGTTGTTATAAGCAAATTCTGCCATGTGTAGGTATTGTATCCACGATCCACCAAAACTCAAAATACAGGCTCTTAGCATATCTTCTAGAGTTTGGTTAGTTCTTTCAGTTTGTCCGTCCGTTTGTGGATGGTGAGCTGAACTAAACATTACTCTAGTTCCCATAGTCTTTTGAAATTTAATCCAGAACTTTGAGGTAAAACGAGTGTCTCTGTCAGATATAATTTCCCTTGGACACCCATGATACTTGAACAAAAATTTCATAAATAATTCCGCTAACTCGGGTCCTGTATAATCTACTCTCAAGGGAATAAAATGTGCAACTTTAGTCAATCGATCAACTATGACCCAAATTGCATCATAATTTCCTGGAGCTCGGGGTAAACCCGTGATGAAGTCCATAGTGATTGACTCAAATTTATATTTTGGTCTCCACAAGAGTTGTACCAATCCAGCTGGTCTTTTTCGATAAGCCTTTATTTGTTGACAGATATAACATCGATGCACGTAATCCGCTACTTCTCTTTTCATTCTTGGCCACCAAAAATTTCTTTTTAAGTCTTGATACATTTTCACTTCACCTGGGTGAATCGAATAACCTGAGTCGTGTGCTTCGGATAAAATTTTCCTTTTCAGTTCCACCTTATTGGGTATACAGACTCTTCCTTGAAATCTTAGAATGCCCATATCATCCACTGAGAAATAGGAGTCAGGCTTGGTCTTAGCATATTCCCAGTATTTGGTAAAGACCACTTCTTTTTCTTGCTCCCTCTTAATTTCATCCGTAAGATCCATTTGTACCGTTAAAGCATCCAGTGTCATAGTATCAATTTCCATCAAATTCATGTTGATATCAGTTTCTCTTACCTTGTTCACGTATGAACTCATAGTTTCAGGTGAGAACCATATTTCCAAATCCCATCTTCTCATTTCCTCGAGTAATCGTGGTTCCACCGTCATGACATTGGCCATATTGACATAAGTCTTCTGACTTAAAGCGTCAGCCACTACATTGGCTTTCCCCGCATGATATTGAACGTCCAGATCATAATCTTTAATTAGTTCCAACCATCTTCGTTGTCGCAGATTTAACTCTTTTTGGGTAAAAATATACTTCAAATTTTTATGATCCGTGTAGATCTTACATTTCACTCCATAAAGATAATGTCTCCACAATTGGAGAGCAAACACTACTGCTGCCAATTCCAAATCATGAGTAGGGTAATTTTGCTCATGTGGCCTCAACTGTCGTGATCCATAAGCAATAACGTGTTCATCTTGAGTTAAAACGCATCCCAACCCTAATCTCGAGGCATCCGTATACACCACATAATCTTTCCCCATGATAGGCATTACAAGAATTGGAGCTGAAATGAGACGGTTCTTCAACTCTTTGAAACTGTTTTCTTGAGCCTCTTCCCATTTGAATGGTATGTCTTTCTGTAATAGCTGAGTAAGAGGTTTAGCTATTTTGGCATATTTATGAACAAATCTCCTGTAATACCCGGTTAATTCCAAAAAACTTTGAATTTCAGTTATATTCTTAGGAACAGGCCATTCTTGAACAGCTCTAATTTTATCCGGATCGACCGATAACCCTTCCTTGGAAATAACATGACCTAGAAATGAGATTTGATTTAGCCAGAAGTCGCACTTGGAAAATTTAGCGTACAACTTATGTTCTCTTAATCTATCCAAAACCATCCGTAGATGAGTTGCATGCTCTCCCGGACTTCGAGAATAAACAAGTATATCATCGATAAAGACGACAACACATAAATCTAACATGTCTCGAAATACCCGGTTCATCAGGTCCATAAAAGCAGCCGGAGCATTAGTCAATCCAAAAGACATGACTAAGTACTCGTAATGGCCATACCGACTTCTAAAAGCCGTCTTCTCAATATCCTCAGGTTTAATTCTCAACTGATGGTACCCAGTTCTTAAGTCTATCTTTGAATAAACCGATGATCCTTGTAATTGATCAAATAGATCATCAATTCTAGGCAATGGGTACTTATTCTTTATAGTAACCTTGTTCAAATCTCGGTAATCGATACAAAGACGTAGAGTTCCGTCTTTCTTTCTCACAAATAGAACAGGTGCTCCCCAGGGTGATGTACTTGGTCTTATGAATCCTTTTTCCAGCATTTCTTCTAGCTGAGTTTTAAGCTCCTTCAATTCTGCCGGAGCCATCCGATATGGGGTTTTAGAAATCGGAGTAGTACCTGGTTCCAAATCGATTGAAAATTCTATTTCCCGGTTTGGGGGTAATCCTGATATTTGATCGGGAAATACATCTGGGTATTCCGACACTACTGGAATCTCACTTATTTCAGATGTTCTGGATATAAAATTCTGGACAATCACTAGGTAAGCTTCACATCCTAACTCAATCAAGTGTTTGGTTTCAATAGCTGATATATAAGGAACAAGTTCACCCGGTCTTCTACCTCTGAAGGTACTTGTAGTAAAATTTGGTAAATCAAAACATACCTCTCTTTTTGGGCAATTAATAGTTGCTGAGTGTTTAGTCAACCAATCAATTCCCAATAAAATATCGTATGTCGAGATATCCATTACCAAGAGATCAATTTCCAGTTCTCGGTCAATAATTCGGATCTTCCGATTCCGACAATACCTAGCTTTCTGTGTTGCTTGCCCCAAAGGAGTTTGGACTTTCAACGTTTCCTCACTAGCCTCGACTTCCCAACCATACATTCGCACAAATGTACTAGAGATAACAGAATGGCTACATCCAGTATCTACCAATGCATAAGCAGGACAACCAGAAATAAGCAGTGTACCTGCGAGTAAGTTGGTAGAATCCACCTGACTTCCAACTTCCAGAACTTCTTCAGTTCCCAGCTCAACCTCTTGAGTATCCTCACTCATTGTATCCATCGCATGTACCGCTGTTGTAGTATTGGATCGTCCTCCCCGGTAGTTTCCTCGCCCTCGGCCTCTTGTTGGTGAGGGAGATTGCCTTCCGCGATTGGAGCTCGATCCCGGAGTAAAGCTAACTTGCGGAGTTGATGGAGCTGGCAGTGGACAATTTCTAGCCCAGTGATCCATGCTTCCACATCGGAAACAAGACTGATTCTTGTACCGACATTGGGATTCAGCATGAGGGAGTTGACAGTGTCTGCACCAGGCTCTATCATAAGGAGTTCCTGTCGAGCGATTAGGTGGAACAGGGGGTTTGACATTCCGATTATTGCCACATTTTCCACGTCCACGGTTATTGCGGTTATTCTTAAATTGAGCTTTCTTTAGCTGATAGGATTCAACTTGTTCGGCTGCTTCCATCAGGGCTTGGATTCCCTGAACACTTGGATTATCAATTACCACCGCAATATCGGGATTTAACCCGTTAAGGTACTGACGTCTCATACGAAAAGCATCTTCATTTATATCCGGCGCATAAGGAGCACCAGATAGAAATAAATTGTTGTATTCAGCCACCGTTCGGTTGGCTTGTCGGAGATTCACAAATTGAGCCCGCATTGCTTCCCGATGCATAGTACTCAAAAACCTATTCCCAAACTGCTCTTCGAACCATTCCCAAGGAATTCGAGCAGTTTCACCTTCATAATGACGCTTTGCACCATCCCACCAGAACCTTGCAGCATTAGTCAGATAATACACAGCCAATTCAACTTGTTGCTCCGGTGTGGCCCGACATACCGCTAGACGCGATTTGACAGCTGCTAACCATTCCTCCGTAGCCCTATATCCTCCGTCTCCATTAAATTGTGGCGGTCCGAGTCTTGCAAATGAGTCAAACTGACGTCTGAACTCATCTTCCTCGGATCCTTGACATCCCTGATTCCCATTTCTTAAAGCCACTCTCCGACCTCTCTCATAGGCCGTCAGAAGACGATTAACTTCCTCGTCCCTTGGCTCCTCTGCCGCATTGGGACGTCTCCTTTGCCCAGCTCGTTGCTGACTCATAATTTAACCTTTACAGAAATCCAACAACCCGTGTTAGATTAGGTTAAACACAGAATCCTTAATCGTTCCTACTTTAAGCGTTCTTATCCCCAAATTTACCCCAGAATCCTTCAGAATGACTTCTGATGCTGTTTTGTTCAGACAGAACTCAGAATGTTGTGTGAATGCTCTGATACCACCACAGAGGGGGACTGTCACACCCCGACACGAGGGAATGACACCTCCTCCGCCACGAGAACGGTTCCCCGCTCTCGTAAGGTGAACAGACAGACAGACTATTTTTTTTTATTCCATTTTCTTGATTTCGGCCCAGAATGCACACAACATGACAGATAAACACGCCAAAGTATTTATATTATTGCAAACCGCTATTTACATGAGCAGTTTTCTAACAAAGAAAAATCAAAACACACTATCTCGCTACCAATACCGGCTTATTTCTTCACAAGGGACTGGTTATCTCAAGCTCACTCTATATACATGTAAACATATAAAACAAGTGGGGGAAAAACCGTCAACCTACAAACCCAACTGCTGCTACTAACCCAAGAAACCAACCGCAACTATCCCGACACAAAACCTGACACAAGAACTGGTGCCACTCAACACCACTACAGACACACCATAGAAAACCCATACACACTGGACATCCCTAGAAGAAGTTAGCAATCAGAAGCTTCCTCTTCCTGGGAGTGAGCCTCCGGCTCTGGCTCAACCTCGGCCTCGGACGCTGGAGATGCAGGAGGCATCTCAAAATACAGATAAGCCAGTACCTCTGGCAGCTCATCCAGACAGATGCACAAAACAGCTTCACAATTCAGACTTGGGATCCGTACCGCAAACTGAAGGTAACTACACTCGATAGTAGCAATAGTACTACGCCTCACTCCATTTCGCCTCTCCTGGAACCCCCAATCGATGAGGATACATGCAAAACAAAGCACAGAGTGAGATACAATCTCAGTACGGGTTTTAGTTCCAGTACGCGGATCTCAGTATGAACCGTGTAACGGAATCTAATTCCCCTTTTAAAAAATAATAACAATAATGCTTAGATTATTTGCAGAAGATTCAATACCGTTGGTACTAGACGAAAGGGTCCGATGACCGGCATACTGCATCATGAATATGCACAGAAACAACCAAGCATAATTATTTCACAGTAATTGCATTTACTCAAGCTCTTGTCGGCCGGTCAGATTCAGAAAGAACTTTTCCCAAACCATAGGTCCAACCCTAGGTACAGATTTCAGAGGGAATTTCCAGAAATAATAGCGCTAAAATCCTGGCCGGGTAGGTGGCCAAACCATACTCCGGAGAGTAATACAATTCAAGTTTATATTATGCTATTCAGACTGAATAAGAATGGTCCGATTTAATTCAGAGTCAGATTCTTCGATTACACACGAAGGTTATGCAACATAGTCAATTTACGGAAGCCATTCCAGTCTTTGGGATTCTGACTTTCCAAAGTTATCAAAGAAATGATAAGTCAGATCCATACTAATTACTAATCAAACGAACAGTTTGATTCAACATGAGTTTCCTTTATTCCGGGTTTCTGAATGACTATATGTCTTAAATGCAACCGTATTCTCAACATGCTATGCATGAATTTAAAGATACCGATATCCGAGTTTGAACAAAGAAACCGCGTAAATTCCGCACCTTGCTGCTTACTGCTCCCTCGGAGTTTCAGGGTCCGTGCCTGTTTACAAGCCACAGATCAAGTACCGTTAATATTTGTTTAACGGGTTTTCTTAAATCTGAGTCTGGTTCCTAACGTTTAACCGTGACCATCATAGTTGGTTTTCCAAGTCCTTTGTTTACCATAATTATATTAAAATTATTTTAGTTACTTCTCCAATCATCAGAAACGATGTTTAACGTTTATTTCCTAATATCGAAAATTAATCATCATATACAGAATACAGAATACAGAAATATCAGACAGAATTAGGAAATCGTTAAACACAATAAAAATCAGAAAAATATAAATCAGATTTGTTTCATTTTAGCGGGATCAGAAAGTCTGGTTTATTTGCCACAGTATCCGTTCATTAATTTCACAGACTATTATCATCATTTCCCTGAAAAGCCCACGAATAATATTAGACTACAGTTAGTCTATATCAAGCTCAACAGAATCCATCATTAGCATACAGATATTAGATTTTAATTGAATCCGAAAATCTAATCTTAGTCATTATACAATTAGCCCACAATTAACTTTATTTTTCCGAAATAATTCAAGCCCACAGAAAATCCAGCCCAAAAGCTTTTTCTCTTTTTTTTTTTTCTCAGCCCACAGCGAAACAAACAAAGCCCAACAGAACACAGCCCGCGAGCAAACCCAACACGCCAGCCGACCCGACCCAGTTAACTGGACTCAGTTGACTGGGTCAGACCATAACGGGTCCGACGATAGTATTTAGATCTGATAAGCCTCCACATTTTCAAATAAGCCCTTAGAAATTTATAAAGCCCCTTAATTTCGCACAAAAACCCCCAGAATTTCCTTTTTCCTTTCTCTGTCACAATTTAGCCCTCCGATCTTTCTATTTTAGCCCTCAGAAATTTTATTTTCTTACAAATTCATCCTTGGGCATCGTGGCACCTACCAGAATGGTATCAAATCACCAGATGTCGTACCAGTAACTGGTACCAACCTTCCATCAGCCACAAATCACCATTTTATGCATTCTAAATGCAAGCTACATGCCTGGAAACCCTCATATATCTCAGTTTACACCCTATATGCCCGAAAATGCACATTTATGCACCTAATAACACATATCCCTACTTTTCCTTTACTGTCATCAATCCGATATGCATATCTATATGCAGTTTAGCCTCAATATGTGCATAATACCTCACTAACAGCTAATATAGTACATGAGAAAGCTATATATGAGTGAGACCTTTATGACAGATAGCATGAACAACTTATTATGCACAACTTATCAGCTAACAGTTCCTATGGTTCATTACCTAGCCATATAATCTTATCAGGTTGCCCAATATGCATCTTAAACTCAAACATGAGAAGTACCAAGCTAACAGTTCACAGTATACCCAAATATACATGTATCCATGACGGATAGCAGTTATATATGCCATATATACTTATGAATAGCACTATTATGCATGAACCTTATGCAATCAATATCTCATGCCCAATTACTATTGTTTTCATCACCAGATCAAAGTTTAGTGTTCTAAACAGCATGATGCACATATATATCACTATTATATCCCAAGTATATGCGTATATGCACATGTTTATGCAATCTGAACTTGCCAAAACCCTCATTAGACTTCAGTTAGCCTCAGAATAGTAATACCTCATCATAGGCTCCCACAAATAAGAAATCAGTAAGCATACCCCTCTCTAAACAAACTACAGTCAGTATCTCTCAAGATAACTAAAGTGAACCTTGTTACAGTTGCATAAACACCAAGGAAATCAGTTATATCGCTACATAGCCACAATTTACAAGCCAACACAGATAACATTCCAAGCACAGAGAAATCAAAGACAGGGACCAAGAGTTATACCTAACTCGGAGGATTTAGCAAATCGTCTCAAGAATTCAAGCAAGACCAAAGCCAAGATCAGGGTCAAGCTAATCAAGAACAAGCTCAGTTCCATCCACCTATTTCTCACGACAGTAACCAAAAATTGATATCAATTCCTTAACAAATTGATATTAGATTGACAAATCAAAGGAAAGGAAACCATTACCGTCTCCACAGCCGACTCAACCCTCGTGTCTCCTTCTCCCCCTAACTGAAACCCTAGCCTAATCCCAAAACATAAAGCAGCTTACCTTGACGGACTGGGGAGAAGAGGACAAGACGG
Source organism: Rhynchospora tenuis (assembly GCA_027725995.1). Lineage (NCBI taxonomy): Eukaryota > Viridiplantae > Streptophyta > Magnoliopsida > Poales > Cyperaceae > Rhynchospora > Rhynchospora tenuis. The sequence goes on along the minus strand of CM050888.1, from coordinate 153,583,902 downwards.
GGAGTTGCTGTGGAGCTCCGCATGGCATCCACGTAACCCCTCCCTCTTAATTCCTCTGACAACCACATCGATCGGAGAAGAGAGGAGGTGAACTCCTCGTGCCAACACAAGGAAGAAGAAGGAGGTGGCTACAGCTCAGTGGCTAGCCCAGAGGCGCCGAAATTTCAGCCAATCAACACACGACACAGAGAGGAGAACAGAAGAGTGGGCTCGACTGAGCGTCGAAGCAATCGAGAGAAGGAGAAGAAAGCCAAGTCGGAAGAGAAAGGAAGGAGAGACGAGTGTCTCTCAGAATTTTTATTAAAATCAACCCAGATCTTTTGTGGCACAACCATGTGGCTTATGGTGTAGCAATTAACTGACATACCCTTGATTCTAATTATTATTCCTCCAATACATCAATTGATCTCATCCAGAAGTCAGATATTTATGGCAAATATACCGATAAATTCCATAATTTAAACTGAACATTTCCATGTTCTCAGATCAGAAAATCCCGCAACTTTTACTGTTGCAATAATTTATTTAGTTTAATTTCTTGATCATACCGCTAATTATTGGTATTTTCGGACAGATAAGGACTTGGTTACCATACTACGGTCACTACTGTTACAGACGGATTAGTTGATTACCGGACTTGATCGTTCTTAAAATCTAGAGAGATAATTTTTGTACGAATTTTGGAATAAGATCCAATCAAGTAAATAAGACAAAAATAAATAAATAAAATAAGTAATAAAAAATAATAATATATTTTTTGTTGGTTTTTAAAATTCTTTTGACTCAAACATATGCACTAATATGTCCTAGGGTTGCGCGTTCAATTAGTTTGGCTCTAAAGCACTTCTGCCCAGGATTTTCACCGGGACAGAAGCCTATTTCGGACCGAAAGGCATGGATTTCGGTGCGAAATCCATATTGTTCTGCCACGAAGCTCGCTTTAGACCTCTTGTTTTGACTTGATAATTTTATAACATACTAAGTGGAGGTTACTCAACGATCAGACCTAAACCCTAACCTCAGCCGTCGCGTTTTAGTTCTGGTTTGGTATGGAACCGGCTTTTACCACGTAAATAACTAACCCTCAGCCGTCGCGTTTTGGTTGTTAGGAATTTAAGAATATTTAGTTGGATTTCCAGAGGTATTTAAAGTCTTTTCAGATCATTAAAAGTTACACCTTTCGGTCGTTAAACTAACCTCCTCTTTCGAGCGATTGGCTTACCTCAAGTACTTAATCAATTACAAGTTTGGTTTATAGTTTAATGCCCTAAAGACATCGCGATTCATCTATAGGTAAACATCAAGCAAACAAATAATATAACTAAGCATAACAATAATTCACAACTAAATAAACCACATAATATATCATAAATCCATCAAGTCATCACAAAATACCAAACTAATCTACTAACTACCCCTAAGACATAATAAAATCTAGCCTAACACGTTCATAACAGAAACAACAATAAATATCATGCAAATAGTAAAGATACAAGCCATAAAATAACGAAATAAAAGCATAAAAGAGTAAACCGAAGAATCCTTATGCAAATACTCGCTATCTCTGGCCTAGGAATCGATGTGGATCTATGTGCTGCTGCTGCTTCCTCCAAGAACGCCTAGAACTCCAAGTTAATCGATCAAAGAGCAAGAAACACCAAGTATGGAAGGTGAAAAATGAGTATGGAAGGTAGAATGGCCTCCCTGGAGGCAGGGGATGCGCATATAACACCACAGGAGGCGGCTAGGTCAAGGAGAGGCGGTTTGCCTCTTTCCTTCTTCGAAAAATACCAATTTCGCACTTTCCAGAAATACATTTCGGACCGAAATAGAAGGATTTCGGTGCGAAATGGCATTCTGGCTCTGCTGGATGGGCTGAGAATCAGGCCCACGCTGGAGATAAGGCTCGTACTATGCTCCTGTGGTCTGGTGGTATGTCTGTGTGGGCCAGGAATGAATGAGTCGTCTGGCTGAGAATTTGATCCGTCCTTCACAAATGTCGCGTTTTTTCTTCAATTTTCAAGGAATTCTACAAAATAAAACAAGAAGCACGGCAGCAGCAATATCCTGGAAAATATGGCAATTTATAAGACAATTTTATAGTGGTTTGATCAATAATTAAGGGCTAAGTACGGTCAAAATACATATAAAAATAAGAGATATCAAAAAAAATATTTTATGAATTTGCATAAATTTAGTTCCATTTAAATACTTAATTTTTATGTTTCAACTAGTAGGTTTAAATTTAAATGAAGACATGGTAGAGACAACAAACATAAAGACATTTGCTTTTTTAAATAATAATTTATATTTACTTTTTTATTCTGATTTTACTAGAATATAGCAGCTTTTGTTGAACACCACTTTTCTTAAGTCATTTCAAATCTCATCACCATGACCTAAGTTGGAGTTTAGCTTACTTTACACCATCTTTTACTAAATAAAATTATTAGGCTTAAAGTATATGATTAAACTTTTTCCTTCACAAAAAAAAAGCCTAATAATTTATCTACTGCATATGGTGTGAAGTGACAATCGCTAGGTAATGATTTCTATGAGTTCTTCGCTGCAAATTTTGTTGGAAAGAAATCCTACTTTAGGTCAATAGCATGTAAGATTCTCAAGACTTTTTTATTCATATAAGAATCTACAGCGAACAAATAAGCTCTTAGCTTTTTCAATTCATGTCACCAAAACTTTGGAAATCTTACATCCCATGCTCATGTAACTAGCATCAAAAAGTGAAAAAAAAAAAAAAAAATACTTCTTGCTGAATCTATTCTGTAATTGCGTGTCCTTATTCCTCATTGCGATTGCGCAGCAGAAGTGGAATTTCTTTTTAACAAAGGGAAGTAAGATATAGAGGAAGCAATAATTCATGCAATAATACATTAATCAGGCAGCGGCCATGGTCTCCCCGTTGGATGATTGGTCGGCTCCGCTGTTTGCTGTTTGAGCCATGGATTTGAGAGCACATTTTTCTCTGAGCTCATCTTGGTTCATTTGCTGTTGCCTGCACTCCATGCTACAATAGGCTATTTCACCCCTGTAAAAAGTTTTATAAAAAGAGAAGAGATTTAGTTTCTGTAAACTTTTGAGTTTTAATCCTTACTTGTTACTTCTATTAAGGTAATACAGAAAGAATTTTTATTTTCATTGGAAATATATAGTAAAGTATGTATGAGCTATAGCTAAGATTGGTGATAACAAAATAAATACAATTTACATTAATCCTACGACTAATTTAGCAAACTGTAAGGGTTGAATAGTTTTTACCATACATGCATCATGCATGCTCATCTTATTGTTGTAGTATGAAGATCTATTTATAATCATATGAAAAGTGTAATGAAATCTTTAATGGTCACAATTCATATGTGTGTGTAGCACCTGAAAAATTTAGATCTCTTCCTTAACAATAATAAAAAAAACACAAAGAAATGGAACAGAACTACATAAGTAATAAAAGCTCTTCTGACTTCTTTCTTAACAGTTCATTTATTCCGACTTGTAAATATTCTTAATTATGCATACATCTAAACCTTTCTTAAAAAAACCAAAAACACATCTAAAACTTTTCAAGGCCAATTAACAAGTTCAACTTCTTTTGGCAGTATATATGTACACTAATTAATAATTAGTTCTCCATAACACACCAGTGATAAACAGTATTCATTTCTTAAATATATAAGAAAAAGAAAATATTTCAATATCAAAGATAAATATTTGTGAGCTGTAACTAAATAAACAAAAAGACTTGAAGAGAAAAATAAACTAAATACATACCTATACATAAAAATGTCCCGGCCAGGCGCCAACCGGCGTTTGCACATTCCACAAGCCTTCAAAAATGAAGCAGCCTCTATTGCTGCAAAATCAGCAGAGTTCCTCCTGTGTGTTCCATGTGGAGAAACCAAGCTGCTGGAGGGGCCCATGTGCCGCAACCAGTCCGGCTGCGGCTCAGCCATGTAGCGGTTCTGGTTTTCAGATGGATTTGATTCGTCTGCGTCAGCTAAAACCTCATCTATAGAAAACCCACTCATGCTTGTTGTTCTCCTCATAGGAGGCCTCTGTCTCTTTCCTAGCATCATCTCTCTTTCTCTCTAACCTTTTGTTTAGTTGTAGTGCTGTTCTCTTCTCCTTTCGCTCTACTCTCTTTTGTTCTGTAGGGGCTTGTGTATATGTCTTTGGAGAGAGAGAATAGAGAAGGTAGTGCTAAAGGAAGATGAGAAAGAGAGGTTCTCTCGAGAGAAGGAAGAAGGAAGGAAGAGAGGCCATTATTTGAAGATGGAGAGAGGAAGAGAGAGGTTGGAGTGAGATGCAAGGGGGGAAGGGGGTCATAAAAAAGCAGAGGAGGAATCTAGGCCGTCCGATGGAATCAAAGTATCCACAGATCCACGTCAGATTCCTCACTTTTCGTTTTCCAATATTTTCTTTTCCTTTATGCTTTTATTTTGTTTAATTACTTGATTTAGACTACTTAGGATTTAGTGTGACAATCAAAATCAAGACCACTGAAAGAAAAATAGAAAAAAAACTTTATAGACGTATTAATTATTAGTGTTATAAATTGGTATTTACCAAATTTTATATAATTTAACTGCACTTGGTATTCAATTAATATTAAATACCAATAAATTTGAACTCTTATTTTTTTTTATGAATGGTACAGTTTATATCAAAAAATTTTCGTTGATCATGTTTAAATACCGAATTTTCCAAATTAAAAGTTACTTTTTATGATTGTCAAAATTATCAAATTAGTTCATTCTCTATGGACCTTCACCCCATACAGTTATCTTTCTTTTTGTCCTTTCCCAACTGCTTATGTGCAAAGCCTGGTTCATGATGCGTTGCCGTACTTATTCGTTAGACATTATATATGGTCTATTTATTTTACATTTTGTTTGATGTACTTAAACTAGATAGATGAATACTATAACAGAAACGTCAAATTCAAATTGTAAACTAAATTTTTGGTAGATAGAAGGACTAAAGTAGTAAATTTATAACTCAATAATCAATATGTATTAAACTAAACATCCAATGTCGCCGATTTTTATAATCTTTGAAAAGACAGTAGCTTTAGTTTCTTATAAACTCCGGGCCCTATTAATAATGTACATGTTTAAAAGACTATGTTTACTTTGTACTTGAGGTTCAGGTGGAAGGGAAGATGTGTGATGAAAAGAGAATTTAGTTTAGAGGGGTTACTTGAATTAAATTCAATACACCACCCATAGGGAATTTGAATAGGGATGAGTGTATTCCTTATTCCTTATTTTAATATCAAAGTTTTGTTAGAATATGAATAAGAGCCCGAATAAGTCCAAATTCTTTATTCTTGTGTTGTTTGGTTTTCACCGAATAAGAAATAAGGGACTTATTCCCTATTCCACTCCCATTCAAACACACCCGGTGTGTTTTAGGGGAATGGCTTTCTAGCTAGCACTTCTTTCAGGAATAAAAAGAGAGAGGAATTATGTTATAACATTCGGCCGATTGCTTCTAAGTTGTACACAATCTCCTGAAACTTATAAGTTAACCATTTTTTTGTTGAATATTTAATTTGTGGCAAGTCATTTCCAATCATTACATTTACTTAACATTGTTAGCTTATGTTAATATATAACAAACCCTCCATTTTATATTTACTGAAGTTCTTTTGTTCATTAACAATAAAGACAATGCATTAAGAGTATATTAATTTATTGACAAACCTGACATTGGCACTTCTAGTAGAAGGTCAAATCAATTAAACCTTTCACTGACAAGAATAACAAAGTTGGTACTTTAATAATTTTTCATCAAAAAAATATAATGAAGTTACTTGATGGGATCTAACAAATTAATTAAAGTTGAACGGTTTCGAAACATAGTCGGAAACACAACTGTGTCAGGATACTTGGTGCAAAAAATATACCGGTTCATCATATATAGTACAAGCTACACAGAATGGTATGAAATGATTACAAACTGTACATTACATTTAATGGACATTTCATTTACATGAGAAAAACGACCATTGAGTACATAAATTATTTTGTATTACTGAGTCGGTGTCCCAAGAAGCTTGTAAGATTTAATTAATAAATTTATTCAGAGTGTTAGTTAGTATGTTGTATGAGAGCAAATAAAATATTATATCTGATACGAAGTAGATAATCCGTCTTCACAAATTATTAGGATACTGTTTTCTATATGTATACGCTACATCTATTTGTTTTTTATAATATATAATAGTAAAATACACACTGTTTTTTTACCAAAATGTAATTTATACCCAAGCATTATAGTAAACATACAAAAAATCAAAGATTTTCTTAATCAGATTTAATTGAAAATAAACAGAGGAAACAGGGGCGGAGCCAATAGGGAGGCTACATGGGGCTGTTGACGTCCCTATGCTCCAAAAAACATTAAATTTTTATGTATATTTTCTTTATTTTTTAGAAATTTCCTATAATTTGTCCCCCTAATTAATCATGTATTGTTCAATTTGCAAAATTTTGTCCCCCAATCATAAGTTTCTGACTCCGGCCCTGGAGGAAATGATACTATAGTGTTATATCTTATAAAGAAAAAACTTCATCTGTATCTTTTAGTGCCGTGGATAAACAATTCAACATCTGTATCTTTTTGCATTTAACAGAATACGTGAAAGAAGAAACACGGGAAAAAAAAAGTTGTTTTGGTGTGGTAAATTAAATGGAGGGGCGTTTGCACAAGAATTGTTCCAAACAAAAAGTTGGGAAGGTTGGAAAAGGTCTACTTCGTATAATTTGTTGTGGTCCCACAGAAGATGGTGGGGCCAGAGTAACCGGACGGATTGGTCAGCCCGGTTTGGAATCATGCTGTGGGCCCATGATGAGGTGGATGAGGTGGACAATAGGGGGGCATGATGTGGGCCTCGGTGGTTGGTTGGGAGCCCAATTTTTCTCTAATTGCGAGATCTAGCCTATGAGGTTTTCCCAGGTGGGCCCCATTTCTAGCTAACAAGAGCCAATAGATGAAATGATTGAGTTCTTACAATTCAAAAAAGGGAAACATGATTGAATTATGGACCCAAGAAATTGGCACTTTTTTATGATATAAGAGATGGTGAGTCAGCATGTTTTTGTTTTATTTATTTTAATTTTATTTTTTTATTTTTTATTTTTGGTCTGATGATAATGCATGGAAGAGCTTTTTATTTCCTTTGAATTCATTAATAGTTAGTTAATTAGACAAATATTCACAAGTGACCTCAAGGTCTGTAGTTAAGCATTTCAATATTAATTTCTATACTAAAATTATCATACTTATAAAAAAAAATTGGAATCCATTCATAATGATTTTACTTGATACTTTTCACAATTGTCAAAAATAACTTGCAAATCTTGAAACCAGACCTTAAAAAATTGATATCGCAGATAGAAAAAAAAAAAATGAAAATCTGTTAATTCATGGAACATCTTAGAACTTGAAATAGTTAACTGTCTTTGATGAAATATTATGGAAATTCAAACTCGATGAAGTTTTATTTCAAATCAATTCGTGGAGATAATAGCACATCTATATAGCTTTTTTTATAATTTTTAAACTTTAGCTTGGTTTGAAAAGCAAATAAAATATTGTTAAGACTGCTAAGATGATTATTGTGAAAGTATTCCATTCTATATTAAGAAAATAACAAAATTTGATATATATATTTTTTAGTTATTTAATGAGTAATTTAAATTTGCCAAATGTTAATGGAATTTGTTGTGCAATCAAACAAGCCTTCTATTTCGCAAAATTTGAATTTTTTTGTGCAGTATTCTCTGTTGCCACGAATTTACAGGAGCGAATTTTAAGATAATGTTGAGCCAAATATATATAGAGATTATTTGAAAACCACAAATGAGATCCAATTAGCACAATTTTGAAGTAATATAATGGTTGTCAAAAATAAAATAAAAAGGTTAAAATAGTGAATGATCGATTGAACAAATTTTGTATGGATATTCTAAAAAAAAATAGATAAAATAGTGGTGAAGAAATGCTTTTTTCACTCTTTTTTTTTTTTTGGTGTAAAGTCCGCAGGCATTTTTTTCACTCTTTTAAGAGTTAATTGGACGGAGCACTTTTTGCCAGCTTCTGTCAGGTCTCGAAAACAATTATTGCCGGAGCAATAAACAAAATGGGAGAGTTTTTTCAAAGAGTACAAGTATGATGTTAGACTGGTCTGTCAATTAATAATTCACCCTGTACCAAAAAAACAAGAAAAAAAATATAAATTTTTGTTCGGCAAATAAAAGAATAGCATACCACAGTGATTTTGGAATAGCAAAAGTACAGAAGTGTTTGAATAGTAATTTTCTAAAGAGTACAAAAAATAGTACTATTTTTTGTACTAATCAAAAGGGTGAAATATCATTTGATATACTGTTATCTCCCCTCTTTCGTATTTTTTCCCTTTCCCTTCAGAAATCGGAATATAAGAAGAGAGCTCTTTGCCTCAATTTTTTATTATTATTATTATTATTATTATTATTATTATTAGTGTTTGATAAATCGTTCATGAAAAAACAATGCTACTTTATTGAATACTTATCCTGCCTATTAACCACCGAGTCATAAAAGAAAAAAGAAACAGAATATAGAACTTTTGTAATATAATTATTAAATGGTCATTATTTCGGTGACCGTATTATTAGAGAGGAGACAAAATATTTGCTCAAATCCATTTTTATTTGGATAAATTTCAACACTTCCAACGAGAAAACCAAATATATATATCCATTTCATCTCTGAGGGCCTGCTTCAGAAAAGTTTAAGCTAAGCTAAGGTAAGGAACGGAAGAGGAAAGAAGATGAAGGAAGTTTAGAGGAATAAAAGTACCGTGCTCCATATGTCAAAAAGTCACACTGAAAGTTAACATCAGTTACCTCATTAAAAATGTAGAAAAAGACAATTTAGTCCTCCCTTCAATTTGCAGTAGAGAATGAAAGAGGCATGCAAGTGGGTAAAGAAGTCAGTGACTGAAAATTATAAGGGTACTATGGTCATGGACTTTTAATTTCTAAGACAACGCTAGTACACCCAAATTTTGGGGAGTACTGACTTTCTTCCCAAACCCATCTTTTGAGGAACTCTGGTGCTCTTTGATTTCCTTCGGTTCAACCAAAGATATCAATTGGAGCAGGGTACTGTCCTTCCTCTTCCTTACCTTAGCTCAGGTTACACCCTTCTGGAGCAGACTCTAACGAAACAGGAATGTGTTCCTTATTGCTTTTGATTTCTTATATTATACTATTAAGTATCTGGTCAAAATAAAGCTTCCTGTTTTTTTATTTTTTGTTTCTGAAATAAGTGGTTTAAACCACCACTTTCCAATAAGAAAAGCAATACCCAGTTATTACATCAGAAAGGCTGTAAACAAAGAGCCACCCAAAACCTGTAACGCAAAAGCATGTAACTGGCATTGGTACCCCTGATCTAATGTACCGGTGCCACTTTATTATCTAACAGCAAAAATCACAATCCACAAAACGACCAATATCTGTAATAATAAAATACAGCATTCATAACAAATGACAAATCAATAACATTGAAGATAGCAAAAGGCCCTTGCAAACATCCAAAAGCTTCCTGTTTTGTTCATTAATCTCCCAAATTATAAATATAATGAATTCTCTAGAAGTAGGATACAGTTGATATCAATAATTTGAGGCCATGATGTCTCTCGTTGATGGAACTCAGACCTATACAACTTCAATCAGATCGAGTAAGGTGCATCTTTGTATTAAATGAAGTTTAAAAGGCGAGAACTTCATTTATTTTATTTATTTATTTTAAAAAAAGAGCTCACATCTAATTTTTTTATTTTGTTAGTGGTATCAAGAGATCTATGAAACACCTCACTTGCCATTAATTTATACGCAAGGTAGACATTTTAGAACATTAAAAGTGTGTTTGGTTGCTTGGTTGGACAAAATAGAGAATTAAAAAAAAAAAAAACTGCAATCAAACGCATAAATAAATTATGATATAAGACTTATTTCTTATAAACACAAAAATATGCTATAGTAAATAAGCCTTACATAATCATTTATTTCTTATTTAATTCTGCTTCATTTTTTATTGTTATTCTTAAACATATCCTGATATTTTAATATTAATAATCTCTATTTTTCTATTGTTATTCTTAAATATATATTTTTTTATCTCAAACAAAATAATCTCTATTTTTGGAGGCATCCTTAGGCTAAAGCACATAGGCCCTGATTAGAATGACATGTTTTAACACCAGATTTCATTTTATTAGAAAATTCTTGATCGAAATGGATAGATTTTTTGTCATTTGATCAAAATTTCTATGTTAGTAGACCCAACGAAATTTCATAAAATCAATTATAATGAAATGAAATCTCGTCTAAAATTCATTTTGATCAGGGCCAATTATATGACAGGATAGCTATATACTTGAAAAAAGGAAATGGTAAAAAATTAGTTAGGTGGTTGCATAAACACATACATTGTGTTTGTGGCAGATCGATGAAGAATATGGAGTTAGTGCGCCAGAATTTGGGACCATCTAATAATGTTTTGGCAAATAGGAGAGCGGTAGCTTGTACGAGGCCATCCGTTAGGAAACAACTCCCGTTTGATGTGAACAGTGCTTTCAACACGCACGCGGCGCATTGCAGTGGGCTAGTTTTCAGAATGGACCTCATGGTTTATCTAAATTATGAAAGGATTTTATTTTTATCTAAAAAAAATTACATCCTTATTTATATATGAGACGCCCAAAATAAACTAATTTTATTGCAAACCTCATTCTTAGCTTAATCATGGTGGAAGAAAACAATTTTAAGTCAAGGCAGGGGAGATGCAAAAAAAAAAAAAAAAGTAATTTCATTATGATGACACGTAATCGTCTGAAACATGATGACTGTTGTTGTTGTTGTTTTTTTTTTTTTTTTTTTTTTTTTTTTTTGATTGATGCCCTTGGGCCGACCGTTGTTCGAAACTATTTCATCCTCTATTAATTTTGTCATCTGTAGACATTTTTGTTATCATACAAATCAAATTTGTATAGGACCCACGCTTATAAAAATTCACGTAAAATCTACTTAATTTTTTGTGCATGAAAAAATCGAGTTTATGCCTGCCGTGTTTGGCTATACAAATAAATCTAAGTTTTTAGTCGCTAATTCAGTTGCAAATACACAATCTATCGCGAATCGTTTAGTCCTCGGGTATCGATTAATAAGAAAGCTAGTCTGGTGTATTAATTTACAACTTCTTTAAAAATATAAGCCTCACAAACAAAAATCACTAATTTAATTAACTAATTAACTAAAACTGAGACATATTAAATCTACTTAGGAGAAAAGGCATTATAAGAAAGTTTAAAGAGAGAACCAGTTCTTGATCTAGTGAATATATATATATATATATATATATATATATATCTTGAGTAAAAGTCACAGATTTGAAATCCGACTAGAGATTTTTTATAGACATTTAATTTAAAAATAGAGATCTTTTATAGACATTTAATTTAAAAATAAATTAGGAGGCTTGACCCCAATTTATCTTAAAAAAAGAAAAGTTTAAGACAAATTTTGTAGTGGATCGAATTTTTTATACGAGCTAAACAATAAACTGTTCATTTAGATCAGGGTTCAAATCGGATTGAAAAATCTCGTACATTGTAGAATGTCCTAGTAAGATTTTCCATTGTAGAACATCCTCTATTTTTATAGCTTTTATTTACGAAATATGTTTTTTTCATAGCTTACCAATATCTTCCTATATGCTTTAAATTCTATAGTTTCTAAAATAAAAGTATGATTAGGATCATCCATCAAATACAGGATAATCAAAATTTAGAGAGAAAATACATTCATAAAATTAAAATATTTTGAGTTTTTCTAAGGTTGGCGAAAAAAGAAAGCAAATAGCTAGTCTTTTTCCGATTCACCTTTTCTTTTATCCACTTCATCCAAATTCCAGGTAGTTAAAACTTACATATTACCTTTTTCAAGTAGAACTATCAAAATTCAGTATGATAAATATACCTTGGGGAAATTAATTTTCTCTGTCGGTTGCCTCGCTTGAAATTTGAATGATTATTTTTTAATATATAGAAAGGAAGCTTTCATATGTTGATAACGTGGTCCACTGGTTGATTTCACTGCACGTTGCCATATACTTGGGATGCTCTCCAAAAAAAACTCCGGAAAAATAAATATTTATAATAAAAATATCTCTTTATTCTCATAATTGTTCGCTCTTATATCAGTTTTAACTTTTAAGTAATTAAATTTTAAAAGTATTAGAAATGTTGGCTCGTATATCAGTTTTGAGTTATTAAATTTTAAATGTCTTACTTATTTGATGACATTGATAGGAATTCTGACTGAAATTCTTTATCATAATTAATAGTAAATGACATTATTTCATTTTTATCTAAAAAGTGTCTTAATTATTAGCTTATTACCGACAAAACGAAAAATACAAGTTGTTTTTGAATTTGAAATTACTTTTTTTTTTAAGATAAGATGGAAGTCAAGCTCTCCAACTTATTTCGAAATTACATACCACAAAGTACTCTTCAGTAGGGTTTCGAACCCGCGACTTTTATAGTAACAGTAAATTACATATATAATTCTTAAGGTATAATCATCCTGTTATTATTTTGATTCTTAAGTATAATCCTTTTAGTTCTTAAATTTTTCAATTTATTAAATTACTCCTACGTTTAATATCTATTGGAAGAAATAATATTTTTCTCTGTTAGTATGGTAATGGATGTAATGATGCAAGCAAAAAAAAACAATTGAATTTTTTTCGTATATTACCTATATTAGATGTATACTAACATGAAAGTTTTAACAACATAATTAATATTAATTTAGAGACGTCTCAACAGAAAGTATCTCTACGACGTGAATTCTAGCTTGGATCACTATCTACTATCTAGTTTCGATTGATAATAAGAATAGGACCGATTTGGTATAAAATTGAAACTTTTGAGAACTAAAATAAATTAAAATCAATCATTTTGGATCAGATTATTGCATCACACATATTCACTAATGAAGACGATAGAACCGTAGAGAACAACGGAAGGATAGAGTAAACATGCAATAACCCATTGTCGAGGTTCATGAATTATGATATTCCACCCTTTTATTTCTCAATTAATTTCTATTCACCTTCCAAAAATATTTACACAAATGGCAATTTTTAGAGAGACTTTTTCTATCCAATCCCATCTCTTTCCCTCCTCTTAGTCCACTACATCACTGCCAGTCTACCACGCTCCGTTTATAATTACATGACCTTTCATTATTTATTTATTTAAACTTACCTTTCTTTATTTCAATCTCCATCCAATCTTTGGCAGGTGTACGAAAAGTCGCCTGGAGCCATAAATACCGTCTCTTTCGGCCTTGTACAGAAGCAATACATACATACCCGCTAACCGTTTCCTCCGAATAGTCCCTTTCTTTTCTTTAAATTTTTATTTTTAGCTAGTTTTCTCTCCAAGTTTTATTTTTCTCCAACCAAATATGACATGGTCGTCGGTTCGATCTTCATTCGGTACAATTGTTGCAATAGCAGCGTAACTACGGTTTGCAATCTCGATTGTTCGATTCAGATCGAATGCACATCAACAATTAACTTCTTTAAGAACAATTTTTTAAAATTCATATACAATTTCTGGAAAGAGAAAAAATGTTTTTGCAACTAGAGAAAAATGAACTAGTCATAAGTTTCCCAACAGAGACTGGTTGAAGAGGAAAGGAATAATGGTGCCAAAAAGTCGCTTTGGCCATCTTGCTATAATTGGTGACCGTGAACTATCATCCCCTAAGAATCTTTTACCTTTTTGGTTGTGCGAAAGCTCCACTACTTCTGGAATTTTAATTTCTCTGGCGCATGCTTGTGTGCCAAATTATATCACAATCTTCCGCAGTGGAGTGGAACAAGGTTCATTTATTAGAAGATCAGTGGCATGATATGAACTTGCTGACTTGATGGTATTTATATATTATCTTACAATAAAATTTGTAATTTATAGAATTACCAGATTTTTTTTCTCATACTAATTCACTGGTACCATTTAACTGACATTTCTACATGCTGCTTTGCTTATTACTTAATTTTCAAATATATATTTTGTAATGTTAATTAGGAGAAATATTTCTTTTATTGGTCCTTGCCATTTTGTTAAAATATATTAGAAACTACTCAAAAAAAAGGGGTCCAAACGGTAAGAATCGAACTCACTAAAGTATTCATGTCTTGTAGTAAGCAGAAAAATAATTTTAATCAACATTTGATGATGCTTTACATCAGAACAGAAATAAACATTACACGCATCATCATAAGATGAGTGCCACAGAAACTTGGTTGAACTTAAGTTGGGTCACTAACTGGTCCCTTTAATGGAGTTGCCACCAATACCATCTCCAGGACAAGCAATAGGTTGGTGTTTCGTAAGTTGAGAAATCAAGGGAATTGAGACCTCCAAAACTATACAGCTTTTATAACCGGTCATTATTGCATTCACTTATATTAATTAGAGGGGCTTCTTCAATATACTTTTTGCATATATCATGCAAGCCATCATTGGAAAACAATAGATCAATTGTTGGTTGTTCTCAACACAGGAGCATTCTGTGCTGCTGATATCGCTGGTTCAGAAGAGAATTAGGTATGATTCTAGCCGTTTGATCGGGAGCTGAAGGGCTAGATCCTACTGAAATGCGCTGTTGTTGAAGCAACCTAAAGCCTGGATAGTAAAAGGAAGCTAACTAGTACATTTTTTTTCTCCCTAAGTATGTTTCCGTACCTGCCCTGCCTACTGTGTGTTCATACAATTAAATGGACCTGGTAAATTCTAATGACAATGGTACTGTTTAAAAGTTTGATGTGACAGAAGATTTCCTGAGAATGTTTTCCAACAAAATATTCACAATTATAACTTACAAACCAAGATCAAAAAAAAAAAGAAAAAGAAAAAGAGACATAATTATGATTGCTTGTCGCTAAAATTTTGCAATCATACTTTATAATTGTACTCCCAACCAACTGGTCCAAGTGAACCAAAAAACAAAAAAATCTATCAATCATAATTACATTATTACATGGTACTGTTTTTAACTTCAAGATATTTTGAGGTCCTCACAATTAGGCCAGTCAAACGTTGCATACGGATGCGGAAACATGGTTTTCCGTTTTGGTTACTGTTACTACCATATTTGGTAGCGTTGTCTAGCGAGCAAGATGAGATCAAAGAGAGGAGGGAGGCCATCCATTTTTCCGCCAACCAGCCGCCCCTTGCGGAAGAATGGAAAAGCTCTCTAACCCTAGCTGGGTCCCAAATCCCCCCCCTTGAGTAGAGAAACAGTGCCTTTTTATACAAGGTTGTTAGGGCAACCTTGTTATGGGCCAGACTGGGCCGAACTGGACTGGATGGGTCATTTTGGACCCTATCACTAGCCCTCCAGCTTTTAGTGGAAGCAATTCCAGTGAAAGCTGAAAGCAAGTTTGTTGGACTGGATGGGTCATTTTGGACCCTATCACCAGCCCTCCAGCTTTTAGTGGAAGCAATTCCAGTGAAAGCTAAAAGCAAGTCTGTTAGAAGAACACCCATAGAGGAATGAAGGGAGCTCCCCTTCCGCCAACCAACCACCCCTTGCGGAAGGAAGATGGAGCATTTATTTTCTTGCCTTCTGACGGCCTTTCCAGCCATCTTATTATGGCAATATTTATATATCTTAGGCTAAGCTGAGTCAGATTGAGCCGTGTCAGGCCGGACCGGGTCATTTGGACCCTATCACCAGCCCTCCAGCTTTTAGTGGAAGTAATTCCAGTGAAAGCTGAAATTAATGTTATTTCCTCGAGATTTGAAGTCCTTTTGAATTTTATGTCGAGGTGAAAACTTAGTATAATTGGCTCGCGAGGTTGACGAGATCCGCGAGGTCTTCGTAGACGGGATCTTAGTAGACGAGATCGACCTTTCCCTCACTAAGAGGTACCGGGAATCTTTGTAGACGAGGTGAGTGACCCTTTTGACGCGGTGGTCGAGCTCTTTAATATAGTCGACTCGCGAGGTAGAGAAGTCGATGAGGCTGACGAGGTCGACGGAGTTGGAGATGTTGAAGAAATCGACGGGGTTGGAGAAGTCGACGGAGTTGGAGAAATTGACGGGGTTGGAGATGTTGAAGAGGCCGACGAAATGGGCGAGGTCGATGAAACTGGCGAGGTTGACGAAGTTGGTTAGGTCGACGAAGTTGGTGTAGATAGGACAATTTGCATTGATTGTTTTTCTTGGGAGAGGCGAGCCGAAAAAATCACTTGCATTATTCTAGATGAAGAGCATGATGACTTAATTCAAAATGGCTCAGCTATCACACCCCTCCCTCTTTTTTTTTTTTTTTTTTTTTTTTTTTTTTGAGATTTGATGAGAAGAGACCGAGAGGTTGTGGATTATTTACTGTCTTGACAATGAGGCCGACCGTTCCCTTATAATAGGTACTAGGTTTTGTTGAAGACGAAACCGACCGCTCCCTAAGAATAGGTACTAGGTTTTGTTGAAGACGAAACCGACCGCTCCCTAAGAATAGGTACTAGGTTTTGTTGAAGACGAAACCGACCGCTCCCTAAGAATAGGTACTAGGTTTTGTTGAAGACGAAACCGACCGCTCCCTAAGAATAGGTACTAGGTTTTGTTGAAGACGAAACCGACCGTTCCCTAAGAATAGGTACTAGGTTTTGTTGAAGACGAAACCGACCGTTCCCTAAGAATAGGTACTAGGTTTTGTTGAAGACGAAACCGACCGTTCCCTAAGAATAGGTACTAGGTTTTGTTGAAGACGAAACCGACCGTTCCCTAAGAATAGGTACTAGGTTTTGTTGAAGACGAAACCGACCGTTCCCTAAGAATAGGTACTAGGTTTTGTTGAAGACGAAACCGACCGTTCCCTAAGAATTGGTACTAGGTTTTGTTGAAGACGAAACCGACCGTTCCCTAAGAATAGGTACTAGGTTTTGTTGAAGACGAAACCGACCGTTCCCTAAGAATAGGTACTACGATTCATGACTTCCCTTGGTGTAGGTACTAAATTCTAAATCCGACTCTTCCCTTGGTGTAGGTACTCGGATTCTGAATCCGACCCTTCCCTTGGTGTAGGTACTAGGATTCATGACTTCCCTTGGTGTAGGTACTAAATTCTGAATCCGACTCTTCCCTTGGTGTAGGTACTCGGATTCTGAATCCGACCCTTCCCTTGGTGTAGGTACTAGGATTCATGACTTCCCTTGGTGTAGGTACTAAATTCTGAATCCGACTCTTCCCTTGGTGTAGGTACTCGGATTCTGAATCCGACCCTTCCCTTGGTGTAGGTACTAGGATTCATGACTTCCCTTGGTGTAGGTACTAAATTCTGAATCCGACTCTTCCCTTGGTGTAGGTACTCGGATTCTGAATCCGACCCTTCCCTTGGTGTAGGTACTAGGATTCATGACTTCCCTTGGTGTAGGTACTAAATTCTGAATCCGACTCTTCCCTTGGTGTAGGTACTCGGATTCTGAATCCGACCCTTCCCTTGGTGTAGGTACTAGGATTCATGACTTCCCTTGGTGTAGGTACTAAATTCTGAATCCGACTCTTCCCTTGGTGTAGGTACTCGGATTCTGAATCCGACCCTTCCCTTGGTGTAGGTACTAGGATTCACATCACAAAACGATGCAGAAAAAATTCAATTGCATATATTGAATAAAAAGGAGAAAGGAAGAATGAACCTTTCCTTATTGGAGGTGAATTTCCCGTTGGCTTGGTAATCTGTAGTGCCTTTGATATGTGCTTGTTGATACAAACGCTGGCTCGATGTCGCTGCATCGCCCATCAATTGCCATACTCATCCAATCACTCATGCGGAGGTGGCCGACACTTATTGCAGATGTCCTCTAGTCACGAGGTAGAACTGCACTTTGCTTCATAAACATGACTCAATACAAACTGGTCAGTTTATATAATAACAGTTATAATCACATGTCGAAAAATTGCAAGTTGTAATTCGCCAAAATTGACACGTTGTAATCATAAAAATAAATCATAGTAGATGCTGAGAGTCGAAGTCGAAGTCGTTCCCCCATACAGGTACTAGACTGAAGTCTGATCTCGTTCCCTTACGAGAGGTACTAAAATAATAATCTTGATCTCGTTCTCTTATACCAGGAAGTACTTGAGCGATTCTACTCACGTACAATTTATGTCTTGTAAAGAAAAGCATTTTAACCCAATAGCCAAAAATATGAGGCGTATTCACATCACAAAACGGTGCAGAGATTGCTTGTGTGACGTTGCAGGTCATTCACCATAAGCGCAAACATTAATAAAAATGCACCACATGATGAACCACATTAAATTAAAATCTGCATGCATGATATTGCTATGTAGAATCCTCACGATGCCGTAACTTAGAGATTATCCTATTGTTGCGGAATTTTCATGAAGTAACAACAATAATTCACAAATCATCATGCACATTGCTGTGCAAAATCTTCAAAATAATTTATAAGCACACATGAGGTTGGTACTTGGTAAGCAGAAGCTTAGTGACACGCACACAATTTGTGAATTAACACAAATAAAAGTGGATACGCCAATATGTGAATTAACACAAGTAGTGGATAAGCCATCTAAATGGCTTAGTAGTCTATGTTCACAAGTTTCAAATATACGTTGCCATCTAGTGGATAGGCCATCTAAATGGCCTAAAAGCAATTGAAGATTATTGCACAGGATCTTCATGAAGCAATTAAAATATACGTATTGGCAACATTTTGTTATATTCTGGGCCATCCAGTCACTTAACTGCCAATTAGCTAATTGCAGCCTTGTAGGCAGAGATGACATATAACTCTCTTTATTCAAAGTATAATTTTGAATCCTATTGAAAGATTACTTTGAAAACTTTGTTTGAGGCGGAGACGTTGTACTCATAAGTCTTAACTCACTACAAGTCTCAGCTAATAATATATAAAGCAGTACCAACATAGGCTCGGTACCTCTTGTGAGCAGTAAGTTAATACCACTGATCCCACGTATCTTGCAAGTTTTGTAGATGTGCAAATTAGTATACTCTCAATTTGCACGAGAGTAAAAAAAACTATTTGAATTCTTAGGATTTTATTTTAATACTCTAACGAGCTTATACTCCCAATATTTTCAGTGGCACTTGTTTAAAATGCAACATAACTAGGGTGACTTCTTCGGGTTACAACTTACAAGTGAGCTTGAAGGTAACCTATGCTTCGTATTAACACACATGCCAGTATAAGTTAAGTTAACGCCTTGAGAAAGAAAGGTACTAGATTGGTACCACAAACTTGCATTAGTCTCTGGCGCTGACATAATTAGGCATAGAGTGGAGTCAAATTTTTCAAGGCATTTATTGTAATGCAGCACAACATTGTTCTATTGCAGCACACTCAAGCATCTGAATTACTTGATTAAGCCGAAACGATGCCAAGGCAAACGAGTTGGATGCAAATTCAATTATAAAAGGAAAGAGGGGAGAGTTTGCAAACCGAGGTGGCTCCAATGGAGAAGAACTTGGTGACAATGTCAGCAAACTCTCCAGCCACCTTGCTCGATCTTGCTTTCTCACTTTCTCAGCCAACCAGAAGCGATTCCAATCCGAGAGTAGTACTCGCCACTTCCTTGGCTAGTGCCAGACACAATATGGCCCTCAATAGCTTCTTCCACGGTGGGCACCTGCTGAATCGAGGTGAGGCGTGTATCAATTGCCTCTTGATTTTTTAGGTGCTGGGTCCCACCAGACTTCTTGGGCCTCGGCAATTGGCTTCAGATCTGACCACTTCACACCGTCGACAGCCAGAGAAAAGCGCAAAATGACATGTCAGCTCAGGCTACCAAGGCGGCGCGCGAGTTGACTTTAGCAACCACCAATGGCCGCGCCGCACCATCTCTGGCCGGTGTGGGGGGTCCCGCGTGTCTGGGAAAGGAGGGCGAATTCACTTGTCGAGCTCGACGGGAAAGGAATTGATGTGGGAGTTGAAGAGGACAGATGATCGGGGAGGATCAGAGCTAGGCCCGGTGAGGAGAAGAAAAAGGCTTGTTGGGGGCGAATTCGAAGGTGAAGATCTGGAGGCCGATGAAGTCGGCCAAGGAGAGGAGGAAGGAGGTGGCGGCGCTGTAGTCGGGGTCGGGGTCGGGGTGAGCTGTGCAGACTCGGAGGTATTGTTGGAAGTGGTGGATTTGGGCTTCTTCATCTTCGGAGAAGCCGGAGGCTCCGAGAGATCGTGTATAGAGAGACCTTTAAAGATCTGGGTAAGCCCCACGGTGGCTGTTACTACCATATTTGGTAGCGTTGTCTAGCGAGCAAGATGAGATCAAAGAGAGGAGGGAGGCCATCCATTCTTCCGCCAACCAGCCGCCCCTTGCGGAAGAATGGAAAAGCTCTCTAACCCTAGCTGGGTCCCAAATCCCCCCCTTGAGTAGAGAAACAGTGCCTTTTTATACAAGGTTGTTAGGGCAACCTTGTTATGGGCCAGACTGGGCCGAACTGGACTGGATGGGTCATTTTGGATCCTATCACTAGCCCTCCAGCTTTTAGTGGAAGCAATTCCAGTGAAAGCTGAAAGCAAGTTTGTTGGACTGGATGGGTCATTTTGGACCCTATCAGTTACGAAACTGAATTGTCGTTTCATATCCGTTCCATTTCGTCAAACGAAACATATTTAGGTTCCGTTTAACGTTCCGTCTTTATTTCCTATTGATTTCAGCCTATTTCCGTGTTCCGCTTGTTGAAACGTTTACAGGTTTCAGTTCCGTTTCCGTTCCATTTTCAGAAACGAAACTGATTTTTCTTTCGTTTAACGTTCCATTTGGACGGAACGGAACAGAACACGGAACGAAACGTCGATATTGACAGGTATACTCACAGTCTCCTCTTCTATGCTCCGAGACGGTTTTTATATGTCAAATTATATTATCCATAGGCTCAATTACAAGATTTTGTTAGCCCATGAGCCTTCTTGAAGGGAGCATCTATTTCTGGGGTCTTGTAGTTTCTATCAAATTGTGTGCTATCTGAGGCCCAAACAAGTTTGCTTTTTGTTTCCTGCATTGTGGCCCAGTTCGGTGCCAAATTGTTTTGCTTTTTGTTTGGAGTTTGGACCTAAGATGAGATATTGAATTATAATTTAATTTCTTCTTTTGTTAAGAGGTTTGCAACATGATAGTTCATTTTATTATTATTTTTTCTATAACAAGAGGCATGTCAATGCAAACAACGTAAATAAAGAAATGGTTTATATTGCCTGACAAAACATTTTGCTGAAAAAAATCATAAAACATTCGGATTAAAACTGTTCTTCTTGGCTGGAAAAGAAAACAATTCTAATGTTTTATCTTCCGACATTTTCTGGAAATTAACAGTAACATATTGATACAAGAAGCATTTTGATGAAAACAAATTTTAATAAGGCAGTGACAGGAATTACTTTTCCTGACAAGACATTCAGATAAAAATTAATATTATGAGACAGCTGGATCATTTATTCTACCACTAACCCTCCTTCAATCAGTTAATTTAGACATCCAAATTTCAATTTGTATTCCTCTTTAATTTGTTGCTTGTCAATTGTCACAAGTCACCATTTTTATTTAACAGTTTGATTCCATTTTGCATGCACGTATAGTGCTTCTTCAAATATGAACCGTGAACTCCATATATATAGTTAAATACTTTATTGTTGGCTCCAGGCACTGTATTAACTTTTACATATTAATATAAGGTAAATGCCGGAAAAAAAAATAAAGTAAGGCCAGATGAAAAGACTGTGAACGATTTTAGAAGAAGGACAAATTCTTAGCATTTATAGGAACATATTCTCTCCAGCCTTTTCTAAGTATGTCTTTTTTAAATAAAGTAATATTCCATAACATGATGATTGATAAGATGTATAAATTCAGATGTTTCTAGCTATCATTGTAGTCAAGAGTTATCGGATAAATTTTCTCTATCCCAAAATCAATGTCTTCGAGTAACAGTATTACTAAGAAATATGAAGCCGACTGCCAGTGCCTTCACCGGTTCTTTTCTGGTATAATAAAGGGTTCAATTCTCTTCATCAGTCTGTATTTAATATATTTCAATTTCTACAATAAATGAAATTTGGCTTAGTTAGGCTTTACATAACAGAGATTTTAGAAAGGAAGGAATTTCCTTTGACTTTATGAAATCCTACTCTGGGAATTGTTGAGATATGTTGGACTTATCATTTTAATATAATAGTGATTGGAATTTAGTGCATATCAACCTTTCCTGTCTTCATGTTTGGCTTTGGCAAAGCTACTTTTGACACCCAAAAATTGAGTAGCTTGGTCAATTTCAATATACCGAATTTCCAACTGTCAGGTTCACTGAAATCCAATAACATATTAACAAAAAAAGAAAAAAAATGAACTCTCTCTATTTCCTTGAATCAACAGGAAATTCTACATCAAGGGATGCAAGAACGATTGTAGAGATGTTTACACAGAGGAACTTACAAGAGCTAAACCTCATTTGTGGAGCCTACCAACGGATTTATAATCAAGATCTCATTCACTTTCTCTCCCAACAGAACACAACCTTTGCAGTAAGTAATTCTGAAGGCATTAAATATACCTATTTTACCATTTATCTGTAATTGGCACCAGTATCCTTTGCTTTCTACTGTCTTCCCTTTAGGAGCAGATAATATATATGGTATATTCCTTGATTTTGACGGATTTTTCTTTCAAAATTCTACTTCCTCTATTTAACTCTAAATTCATGCAGAGGCTGGCTTATCTTAGAGCAATCTCGCCATGTAATCAAGATGCTGAATTCATAAGAGAAGCTCTATTTGGTCGCAATCTGAATATCAACAAGATCACTGAGATTATATGCACACGGCTGTCATCGCAGATTGTTTCGCTCAAACAAGCATATCAATCCCAGTATAATACAAGCCTTGACCGCGATATCTCACATAAAACAAATGGTACATTGAAAGAGGTAATACAAGAACTTCTTTAAATAAGAATGCAACAGACAGAAGGCCTTTGACACCTTTTCTTCCTCTATATTTTTAGGTTCTTCTAGCAATTTTAAGCTCAAGCAATTATAATGGAGGTAATGTCAATGCAACTGTGAGCATTTGTGATGCAAAAATACTTTACGAGGCAGTCGAAAGTGGTCAGTATGTGGATCAGAGGTGTATATTATCTCTGATTAAACAAAGAAGCACAGAACAACTAAAAGCTATCCTGTGCTCATATAAGCAGCTTTACGGCTATGAATTCATGAAATTTCTGAAGACAGAAAAATGTGGTGAATTTGGAAAATCTCTTCATGCTGTTATCAAGTGCATCCAGTTCCCGGAAAAGCACTTCGCAAAGCAAATCAGACTATCAGTGAAAAATGGTAATGCACGCGAAGTACTTATCTATACAGTTGTTACAAGAGCGGGAGTTGATGTTAAAAATGTAAATCAGGTCTTTGCGAAGAAAACCGGGTGGAGCCTTGAGAGTCTCATAAGGAACGAATTCAGTGGCAGCTCTCATGTTGACAAATATTTTGAATATGTTGGTGATTTTCTTGTAGCACTCATTAAAATTTTATGATCGGAGGTAGTTGTGTGGTGTTTTGTTTATCCTAACAAAATAAGATAATTACAAATTTACAATATTATTTGGTGATGAGAGAAGAGCTAAAACTCATGTACTAAAGTATTGTTGTATCTTTTCTTTTTTCAAAAAAAAAAAAAAAAACAGTGAACTTACCAGTTTTTATTTAAAGAAGCGATATGCTAATAAAACTTTTATTTGACAACCGTGAAATTAGTGATTAAGTTCACAGTTATGCAATCCTTTTTCAAAATTTTATAAGTTATTATAAACCAATTTCATGCAGTAAGACAACAGTTTTCACACTTTTAGCTTTAGGATCATGTCATATATGCATCACAATCTCAGTTTCAAAGTTAGATGAATGTTCAAATATTGTCAACTGAAACAATTGAATTTTTTAGCATGTTTGCCGTTGCAATGCATGTCACGTTTTTAGTATAAAATTTCACTACACTATTCAACGAAATTATTGAATTATTTAATTTCGCATAAGTTATTAATTCCTTCTTTTATCTCTTTCAAAAATTTACCGTTTTGACTAATTCATTAATCGTCGATTCAATAATTCGATCAGTCCCACTTTTGACTTTGTATTCCTACTTCAAATTTCTTCCCGTTATTATTCTGTGATCTCATTAAATTTCCTGACTAAGTGGCTACTTGAACCAATCTCAGCCCAAGAAAAAAAAAAAGCCCATCATTTACTTTACCTTTTTCCCACTTCTTTTACTTTTTCTTTTCCACTGGGCTGAGATTACCTTTTGTTTACTTTTCCTTTCCCCCTGGGCTGAGATTGAGTTAACAAAAGTTTATCCTCACTTTGCATTTGTTCCTCGGATAACAGTATTGGTATTGACCATCCATGATTTTCCCATCCAGCGCCATCCAAACTCATATTTTCCGCGTGATGACGTCAGCAAAAAATTTTTGACCAATTTTCAAAATTTTTTTGGTGCTGACGTCATCAAATATGCTGATTTAAGGGTTCAGTTACATGTTTTAAGGGTTGAATTAAAGTGTGTAAGTATTCAGTTAGATGCAACAATAATTTATTTCACTTTGTATGTTGAATATGATCATTTATTTCTTACTCAGGAAATTTGTATTTATGTTCAGTTTATTGTTGTAAATGTTCATATTGTTGTCGTAAATGTTCATATTGTTTGTTGTATCTGTTCATTTTTGTTTTTTTATTTAACTAGTTTAATTGAACACAAAAACTACGAAATCAAATTTCTGCTGCAACTAACTGAACACATAGATACTTTAAGTTCATCCCTTAACGTATTTAATTGAACACAAAACACTAAAATTGCAAATTATTGGTGCATCTAACTGAACACTTATACACTTTAATTCAACCCTTATAACATTTAACTCAACCCTTAAATAAGCATATTTGATGACGTCAGCACAAAAAAATTTTCAGAAATTGGTCAAAAAATTTGCTGACGTCAGCACGCGGAAAAAAACTATTTTGGTATGTCCAGACCTGTTGGATGGCGCTGGATGGAAAAATCTTGGATGGTGTATATCAACCCTGCTCTGATAAGGACGATTATACCTGTCAATTTCGTACCGTTTCAAACATTTTCGTTCCGTTCCGTTTCGTTCTATTCCTTCCAAACGGAACATTAAACGAAAGAGAAAATTGATTCCGTATTCAAAAACGGAACAGAAACGGAACTGAAATTTCACAACGGAACGGAAAACGGAAATGAGCTGAAATCAAAGGAAAATAAAGGATGGAACCCAAATCTGTTTCATTTAACGAAACGGAACGGAACGGAAACGAAATAATAATTTCGTTCCGTTACCGAAACGGAAATGCCGGTTTCCGCTTCCGTATTTCATGTTTGACGGGTCTAAGGACGATTTACGCATCTTACAATTTGCTTCTTTAAAATTGATTAAGTTCGTCTATCAAGCCCTTGATTACTTAACATAGATTTCAATTTAATTAGAACTGATAAAGTTGCAATGCTATTATTTGTGGGGAGAAAGAAATATTCCATTAGATTTAGACAAATAACACTGTAAAAATTTGAGAATTTCAAAAGTTTAGACTTTCAGTACCCAACTTTCCCTGTGGACGCATACCTGCTAATTCTTCTCTCTATTGGAACCATAGGGTCGTTATTCTTACTACTAAATTTATTGCAGAGATGGAATAAGAGCAAGGTCTATCTTGTTTATTAGATATAAATCCAAATTGCACAGATTGGCTCGTACTCTCGAGTTGTTTTCCGAAATTCAAAATTAAAACAACCAATCTGAACCGTTCAAATTGTTCTTCATATTAAAATATTCTCGCATACCAAATTTTAATTTTTTTAAAATTTTTTTGCTATTAATTATGATATTTTCAAAACATACCTTCAATTTGAACATATCATAATATAAAAAAAATTTAAAAATATAAAATTTTGATCCCGAATAAAATTTCAATACGGAGACTCCAAATTTATTCTCTTTTTATTCTAAAGCTACAAAAACCACCGGCAACAAAAAGCTTCTAGTCACGAGTATGGCCGTGTCTCATTTCAAAAGCTGAGCTTCCTTGCAAAAGGATCCTGCTCCCGTGTTGCGCTACACGCCGTGTAGCGCACCCACGAGCCGTTCGATTTTGATCGAGCGGTTCATTTTTTTCGGGCCTAGGAATCTGGTTATTTTCACGGAGCCCCTTTATCCATCAGATTGAGATCCGACGGCCCACAGCCGCGCTACACGCCGTGTAGCGCAGCATGTGATTTGATTCCCCTTGCAAAACAAAACCATTGTCTAGTTCCACGTGGAACTAATACCTTCTACAGCTGGCACACAACAAATGCATTTTTATATATATTTACCAAGTTACCCCTTCTTTTATCTCGTTCATATCCCAAGAGAATGGTATGATTGAAAAGTATTAGTATCCTAGCCAGCCGTTGGGAAACCCTAGGGGCACTTCTGTCAACGGATATTCCACCCCCAATTTTAAATTAATTAACAAATCATATCCACTAATCAAAATTTAAGTCAGGTGTTTTACCAGAGACCCCACTCTAATACTGCACCATTCTCGTTTCCCTATATGAAATATTTCCTACTCCAAGCACACCATGTAAAGCACTACCACAAAACTCATAGGGTCCACATTCAGTGCTTTCGGTGTTTAGAAAAGTGCTACACCGAGAGCAGTTTAATGTTTCGATATGTTAATCTTTAAATGCGCTTGTACAGTTGTACGAGAGGGAACAGAGAAGAGCAGAGAAGATTTTGACTACAAAACCCTTTTTCCCTTTTTTTTCTCCTCTCTTTTTATTGTCTCTTTCCGTTTCCAATTCTTCACCTAGGCCATGTTTGGTAAGGCTATTTAAACTCTTTAAGGTGGAAGAAGGGAGTTATTCCTCATATTTCTTACCAAACAAGAAGTAAGCTAAAGAGTTTAAATGAGGAATAAGCTTCTTTAAACTATAACACCTCTTGAGGTGGAATAAAATTTATTTGTGTGACCAATATGAGGAATAGTATTAAAAAAAGTATTTTGTTTTCCTCTTTTGTAGTTAATGACCATGTTACCCATTTTTTTTCTTTGATGTTATTTCTACTACAATTATCATTTTCTTTTATTTTTAAGAAGCATTAATTCATTTAATTTGTTAGTTCTTTTGACTCAATAGTGATTTAATAATTTTTTAATTATATGTATTTAAGGAGTGCGTCCGTCATAAAAAAATTGTGTCAGATATACAGAATTTTTTTTAATAACAATTAAAGAATATAATTTCACTTGTTAATTATTTAATAAGACACAACTACAGTTGTATTTGTACAAGAATAATACGTTTCATCCAACTCAATTGCACAAAATTAACTAACGTGAAAAAAAAAGGGTAACATGGTCTTTTCATATTTTAACTTCAAAAATTTTTCTACATCTTTGTTATTCCTTGATGTGCATAACCAAACAAGTATCTCCTTAACAAGACGTAACTTGACATAATTTTTCCTCCTTAAGTTCTTCCTACTAAGTTATTCCTTTACCAAACACCACCCTAGAGACTAGACTAGAGAGACTCCAGACTTGAAACCTCTCTCTCTTTCTCTCTCTCTGTGTTGCTTTATTACAGTGGTCGCCATTTTTCTTTAAGAGGTTTGTCTTTTGTACCTGTAGCCTTTCTCTTTTCTCACTGCTCTGACGGTTTCAGTCATGGTTTAAGCTGGAAATAGCAAGGCTGTTTGGTGGGTATTTAATGCGATTTCATCTCTTTCATGAAAGGTTTGGTTGGTGACATAAGTGTTTAAAGCCCAAGTTAGAGAATTTGAGTTGGAGCCACTGTTTCTAGAAAAGTTTTATGTTTTTACTACTGGGTTTTTACTACTTGGTCTTTACTTTATGAAATTTTGGGGTTTAATTTGGGCTTTAGGTGGAATTCCTCTACTTTGTGTCTAATAAAGCTTCAGACTTTGATGAAAAGACCATTAGTCAATGTTTTTTAAGAGAAGTTTTTTTATTTTTTAATGCACTCTCCATATTATCCAGATTTCAATAAAGCTTTTTTTTTTTTTTTTCTTTGTTTTAGGTTGGTAAGTCTTTGATAAAGCTTGATATTGCTTTAGGCTTTTATATATGAAGATTTCCAAGGAGGCAACTTGTTCAATTTCAAAGAAAATCAGCAAAGTTGGGAATTCGGAGAGCTGTGAAGTCGCAAGCTGATGCAACAAAAGACCTCCAATGGGTCTATCAACCTCTAAAGAAGATCATAACACAGCCCTCTTATTATGCAAAGGTCGAGTTCGCTTTGTCAAGCATGCAATTGACTCGAGGTATGCCTTGTCAGCAGCTCAACTCTCCTATTTACAATCTCTCCGCAATGTGGGTCAAGCTCTCAGGCAATTTGTGGAAGCTGAGACTTCAACTGAGCCAGCTCAGTCGCCATCTCACTCTTCCTATGCTTCTCCATCCCATTCACCTATGCCTGACCACAACTCACTCTTAAATGGCACACCGAGTCCATTCGAGAAAAATGAATGTGTTAATTACATGAGAGCAAGCGGGGCTATTCCTATGCAGGTTTGTATAAATCTGAATGAGACACATTTTATGCAAGGAGAGAATTCATCATGGGACTTCTTTGACCCTACCAGTAGGGACCCAACACGGGACAGCTCAAATACAAATAAAGTGGATTTGGCCTCTCTAACAGATGAAGAGGCAGAGCTTGAATTTTCAACCCCAATTGGAAAGGCTGAGGCTTCTGACAAATGTAGGCCTGTTAATGAAAAAGGGAAGGTTGAGAAGGGGGAGGATGCATGTCAGTTTATAACTCATAGAGCTAAAGATATGGTGTCTAGCATGAGAGAAATTGAGCATCAATTTATCAAGGCAGCTGAGTCGGGTCATGAGGTATCCCGTATGCTTGAGACAAGGAAGATCCGACTTACTATATCTTCTCAGACTAATGGTATGGCTTCTCTTTAGTTTACTTTCAATTTTTGTTCTTCTTGGCTTTTTTGTTTGTAATACTTGGATAGTGTACGTGAGAAAAACGAACCACATTTTACATATTTGCATCCAGTCTATAAATCTTTTGCAAATAGAACATAGTCGTGTCCTTTTAAATACAAAATGGCATTTTATAACCAGAGAAAACATGTAAACTGTGCATTTGGTTGTATTAAGTGAAACAAATGGTAAACCACATATATCCCTATTTAGTTCCATGACCAGTGTGAATATGAATAGCCATAGACAACATAGCTTATTTCCACATGGCTGGACATAGATATAGTATCAGAAGATTGAAATGCATACATTTCTATGAAAATTATAACCCTTTGAAAGCTCAATTATTACTGAATGATACAACTAAAAATTTCTCAACTTTTTTAATCCTGTAAATTGTTCCAATAGCTGCTTAGACCATATAGCTATATCAAATGCAAATGAGTTCGTGACAACACAGGTTTGTTCAACTGGTTATTACTTCTGCTAGAACAGTCAAGCTTTGATCCCTTCTCATCCTCATTCACAAAGAGCCCCTGGTTAACAATTTTATTATTCTGACCCTACATTACCTAGTTTTGGTTTTCAGTTTTCTATAATTTCAGTAATTGATTGAATCTGGCCCTTTGCATCTCCTCATCATTGAGAGAACCTGGTTTTGACATAATGGTCAATTAATATGATAAGTCCAAAACTAGAAATGGTTCATCCAACCTGGTCAGTCTGTTTTACACTGGAAGTACAGATTTAAATATGGGGAGTCTCTTCTCTATGCTTCATTTAACAGAAGCTATGAGCCCGATCCAGTTAAAGAAAGCTACATATATGTATTTGTGCATTAATATTCTCTCAATTAGTATTGCGAAGAATATTTCCAATACAAGATATTTGGAATAACCTACTACTACTAACAAACAACTAGTAAGTTTCTCCTAAGAAATGTTGAACAATGATTAATATTATATGATGCTTTATTATTTAACTATATCACATGGAAACTTTTTACGGTATATGTATTCGGTCATCTTTCCATTGATGAAACTGTCTTTTGAGCAATATACTTTATAAAAATATACGATGCAATATACTGGTTGTGTTGGCTGCCATTCGCAAATACCCTTCATTTTCATTATTCACCAAATACAGCTGAATGATCATGCACATTTCAAATATGCAGATATCTACTAATTAATTCTTTCATCTTATGTATTATTTATTTATTTATTTTGTTTACAGGGAAATTGCCACAATCTGTTGTGCTATTGCCTTGTCTAATCTGCTGCAAGGCAAATGGTAATGCAGGAAATGGTATGTTTATCTTCAAAATTTTGTCCTTTCTTTAGTTTAGAAAATTTCATGTACCCGCCGCAAAACAAAATTTTGTCATCAACCCCTTGAGTCCTGAGAAATTGGAACTACTACTACTGACTACATTGATGTAGTTAACTAAATCTGATGATCTGGGAGAGGGATGGTTTTGGAATCTAAGCAAATACTGATTATTTAATCAAATAGCACTTTAGGCCTTTGACACATGGTTAGTATCCTCTTCAAGTTTCTTTGAGAAAACATAATTACCTTCTTATCTTCTTCAGTTATTGAGAGATGATTAAATGTAAAATTAGTATGCCTAGAGAGAAAATAATTAGTAAGGAGGGATAATCTCATGTCTATCAAAGCAAATGATTCTTTTTTTTTTTTTTAAAAAAAAAGGGTTTTGGAGGAGCGGGGGTGTGCAAATTGATGAAAATATAATTATCAACTCTGGTCATTAAATTCCTTCATAAGAATATGTAGCTTGACCTCATTTATTATTTTTTTAACTACATAAAGAGTGCAGGATGGGCAGTCTCTTATGCTCCTTTTCACACATGGGAACCCATATTTTTTCTTAATGTTATAAAAAATTTCTAATTCCTTTTCTTTATTTTAAAAATATGTTGATAACATTTTTCATGCATCATATGAGAACACTGAGAAAGGTGTAATTTAGTCGCTGTTGATGAAGAAAAGTTATTTCTTAGGACATGACATTATACATTTCTTTTCTTCGTAACATTTGCATATTTGAGTTTCTTATAAGAATCCTTTTTAATAGAATCTGAGCAGGACCTGGCTAAGGTTATAACTTGGAACCGCTCGGTTTCGTCACAATCGTCGTCTTCTAGGAACCCTCTGATTACTCAGTCTAAAGATGAAACAACTGAGAGTGGCAGCGATTTCATTGAGGAGTTCTCTATGATATCAGGAAGCCATTCGTCGACTCTAGACCGACTCTATGCTTGGGAGAGAAAGCTTTATGATGAGTTGAGGGTCAGTTTCCTGTTGTTTTAATCTTTTTTTTCATTTTGCTTTTTCAAAAAAGAAGAACAAGTTAACAGATCCCTATACTGAAGAAACTACAAAATTGTCAGTTTCCTGGTATTGATTAGTGGTCATCTTTTGCCGTTTAAAAGAACTTGTTCTTTGAATAACAGAGTGTTAATTTAGGAGGAAAAAACAATCATCTTGGTTTTAGCAGCCAACCACTGCTCACATTAGCAGTAGCCTTCATTTTGTAGGAGAAAAATGGTGTGTTTTGCAAAACCTCTCCTTTAATCTTTTGAATCAGCGAAAGTCTTCAATTATACCTGCAAATTTGAGTCTATTCAATTATACCTGCAAAATTGAGTCTAAAAGTATGGGCAACTCCAACTATACCCCTGGTAATCAAGCATCTTTCTTCTAAAAAATGGCTAAAGTTCTTCTTGGTTCTCTCTTTTCATGTGAAGGCATTGAGGACAAATAGTTTGCATAGGTTTTCATGGCACAGAGAATTATTCTTTAAATTATATTTTGAATTATAGCTTCATTTTCCAGGTCCGATAAGGGTATATGAATGATTTTCCCAGTTATAATTAGGGGGAAGGCATTACTATTTTGTTTTAGAAATGAGTGCATATGATAGTAGTGCCATATAAAGATGTCAGGTTGAAAACCAAAGAAATGAGATGTGACCGAACCAGCTTTGTGGGTAATAGCAGACAAAAATTATTGGAATCTTGTTGTTTTATTGCCCACTTCAGCAAGTTCTAAGAACACAGGGTCTATTTGTTTAGGGATCATGCTGTCTCTGTGCTTTACTGGTGAGTCTGGGGACACTCTTGTGGTATAACTTTTGTAATTTGTAGGCTAGTGAATCATTAAGGAAGGCATATGATCGAAAGCGCACGATATTGAGGCAGCAATTTGCACGAGATATTGACAAACGTGCCATTGACAAAACTCGAGCTATAGTAAAAGATTTGCATTCACGACTGATGGTGGCAATCCAGGCAGTTGATTCTATCTCTAGAAGGATTGAGAAATTACGCGACGAAGAATTACATCCCCAACTAGTGGAATTGGTCCAAGGGTATAGTTTTTCACTTTTTCCTTTTATGGACATCTTCTATTGATTTTTGCAGGACATATCTAAGCTCTAGCATTTATGCAGCTTGACTCGAATGTGGAAAGCTATGCTAGAAACCTACCATGCACAACAGATTACCATCTCACTCGCATACAACACAAAAGACAGCAGATCCCCAACAACAGCAGAACCACAAGCTGAATTGCAAAAACAAGCTCTAATACATCTCCGTACAGAAGTAGGTTGTCTTCAATCGACATTCTCAAATTGGGTCAAACACCATAAATTATATGTTCAATCTCTCAACTCTTGGCTTCAAAATTGCATTCTACAACCACAAGAGAGGTCCAGAGGGAGAAAATTGACCTTCTCGCCCCGACGGGCCCTTGCTCCCCCAATCTTTGTATTATTACGTGATTGGTCCAAGACAACCCTGTCAGAAGAAGCAATTGATTCCATAAAATTGCTCTCCTCTGAGCTTAATGAGACAAGCAAGCATATTCCTGAGAAAGAGGTGGAGAAAGGAGAAATGAAGTCAAAATTGGGGGTGGTGCAAATGAGTCTTGTTAGATTTTTTGATCAAATGAAGAAATTTTCAGAAAGTTTGATCAAGGTATATGAGAATGCTAAAGAGGAAAGCGAGAGAGCAAAAGATGCTTATATTAATGGCACTAGATGAATGCTTTGACCTTGAACTTGTAACTTCTATTTTATTTTTATAGGAGGGAAGATTTTTGTTGGCAAGGTGACCTTAGTCCATAACAGTAATATACATCCTCTTTTGTTTTAAAGAAAGCTTTCAAGTGTCATCAGAGTATATTTTTCTGAATCAAATTAGTATAACCGATGCTATTCACACTTGGATATAGATTATTATATGTTTATGTTTACTTTTTATAATCCAAGGAGAATACAACCAGGATCATTCAGGGGTTAAAAAAAACATTCACCATTTATCGATTCGGATGTCCAGATATAAATAGCAAGGTTCAATTCATACTTGATTAGTTAGACAAGAATTGAATCTCATGATTTTTACCCTCTTCCCTAAAAAATTTATGAATGTATGGTTATTGCAGATTGGATATATCCCAAGGGCTAAACGATGTATAGAACCATAATCTGTGTATAGAAGCCTTATGAAAAACTATATATATATAGAACAAGAGACGGCTATTGTAATCTAAGGGATGTCAATATCCAGCGACTTCATGAGATTCTTGTTGTAATGTACAAAAGAGAGCCAAACCGAAGACATCATTGCAACAGATGGAGTCGCTGAATTTTTAGATGTAGATCGAGCGTCTCACTATCATCATGGTACTTATTCTTAGCAATAATGTTTCTCTGTGCGAAATTATGTTTCTTTGTCAATCAAGTCTCCAAATAATCGTAGCAATTAAGTTTTCTTAGAAAGCAAATAAGTTTCTCTCAACTATACGAGATTTCAACCTCGCTAGCAACTACCAAGCTTTCTAAAAAAACAGTGCAACATATAATGAAATCATCAATATTCAAAAATAAGAAGAAACTCATTCAAAATACTCTAAAAGGAGATGATCCAAAACATAATAGCAACTACAGACAAGACAAAAAGTATGTAAGCAATCTCTGATACTCAACGTACACCAAAATGCCTCCAAACAAACAAAAAGAAAAACAACAGACAACAAACCCCACTAAACTACTACTAGACAAGGCCACCGGCGATCTAGAACCCAGTTCTGCGTCCAGACACCGGAAACTAAACCAACAGACTTGTCAAACAGACTAGTATTAAAACCAACATTCCCAAAACAGACAGAGAGAGCACTCTCCCTTATTCATTTCTTCTTGACAGCAGCCTTGGTGATCTTGGCACCAGTAGCATCCTTCTTTTCAACAGCCTTGACGACTCCAACAGCAACAGTCTGCCTCATATCCCTGACAGCAAACCTACCAAGAGGAGGGTACGCAGAGAAGGTCTCGACAACCATGGGCTTGGTGGGAATCATCTTAACGAACCCAGCATCACCGTTCTTCAAGAACTTGGGCTCCTTCTCGAGCTCCTTACCAGACCTACGATCGATCTTGGTTGTGATCTCAGCAAACTTGACTGCAATGTGGGAGGTGTGGCAATCGAGAACTGGTGCATAACCATTGCTGATCTGACCAGGGTGGTTCATGATAATGACCTGGGCGGTGAAGTTTGCAGCCTCCTTGGCAGGGTCGTCCTTGGAGTTAGAGGCAACATAACCACGCTTGAGATCCTTGACAGCAACGTTCTTCACGTTGAAGCCGACATTGTCACCGGGAAGTGCCTCCTGGAGAGCTTCGTGGTGCATCTCCACAGACTTAACTTCAGTGGTCAGACCAGAGGGACCAAATGTCACAACCATACCTGCCGAAGAAGAAAAACAGATAAGTGCCATGACAAATCATCAAAAGATAAAACTAGAGGGAACATATCCTTTCTGTACTGGTTTTTTCATAATTTTCTGTTCTCAGTAATGTTCAACATATTAATAAATAATGATAAGATGCAAATATAATACCAGGCTTAATGATGCCAGTCTCAACACGACCGACTGGGACAGTTCCAATGCCACCAATCTTGTACACATCCTGGAGTGGGAGACGGAGGGGCTTGTCTGAGGGACGCTTGGGCTCGTTGATCATGTCAAGAGCCTCAAGAAGGGTGGGACCCTTGTACCAATCGAGGTTGGTGGAGCGCTCAATCATGTTATCTCCCTCAAAGCCAGAAATGGGAACAAATGGGATTTTCTCGGGGTTATACCCAACCTTCTTCAGGTAGGAGGAGACTTCCTTCACAATTTCATCATACCTTGCCTTGGAGTATTTGGGGGTGGTGGCATCCATCTGTGAAACACAAACAAGTCGGAACAATCAATAAAAAGGAGGCATTAAAAACAAAAGAGTATTGACAGCATACACTTCCATAATTCTAGAAGGGAATGTTACAAATGGTCAAGTCCAGATAGCTTATTTAACAAATGATATGACATCCTAACAGTATCCAAATCCCAATTACCCAACTACCAATTAAATTAGACAATAATTAAAATAATTTATTTATCATCTAAAATGGCAACAGCTCCATAATTTCATTCAAAAACTACCAAGTAAAATGTACCTTGTTGCAGCAGCAGATCATCTGCTTCACACCAAGGGTAAAAGCCAGAAGTGCGTGCTCACGGGTCTGACCATCCTTGGAAATACCAGCCTCAAAACCACCAGTGGTTGAGTCAATGATGAGCACAGCACAATCAGCCTGAGATGTACCAGTAATCATGTTCTTGATGAAATCCCTGTGGCCAGGAGCATCAATGACTGTGCAGTAGTATTTGGTGGTCTCGAACTTCCAAAGGGCAATGTCGATGGTGATACCACGCTCACGCTCGGCCTTGAGCTTGTCAAGCACCCACGCATACTTGAATGACCTCTTGTTCATCTCAGCGGCTTCCTTCTCAAAACGCTCAATCACACGCTTGTCAATGCCACCAAGCTTGTAGATAAGGTGACCAGTGGTGGTTGACTTTCCTGAGTCGACATGGCCAATGACCACAAGACTGATGTGAACCTTCTCCTTACCCATGGCTTGAGAATTGAAAGCTACATAGAAGGATAAAACCTGGTTAGCATTTAGGTTCAATTATAAACATAACCTGTCAATTATGAATTAGTACTTTTAATTACAAACTATGTTTTGCTTGAGAGCTAATTGTGCGACAAACTAAATTTAACAGCTTGTAGGGTTAAATATAGAAGTAAACCAGAGAACAAGCTACTACAAACTATAAGATCATTCAAATATATATATTTTTTATTTTTTAATGCAACATATGAAAGCAAAATCACAGAGAACAAACTACTACAGTATCATTAAAATATATCTATTCTAATGCACCACATGCAAGCAAAATCAAACTGTTTCAATTAAGTAGATCCTAGGGTTTAACACCAGTACTTTTAACAGATGAAGATAAGAGTACAAAGCTTTCTCAGATCTGGCTTTCACGTGAATTTTTATATTAAGATTTTGCCCAATAATCCAATTTATGCAAACTAATCAAAATATTTTTGGGTACAGCTAGTATTTTGGAGAATCAAACACCAGATCTGAGAAAGTTCAAGTGTTAAATACAACTAAACCAATTAAGTGTATACAAACATCAGAAATTTGAGCCTAATAAACAGATCTAGGATCTAATAGTCATAATTGACCACAAAAACACTAATCAATACGACACAAAATCGCAATCCGAACAAGATGAAGTCGATCCAAACCTAATTGCAATTGAGAACAAGCTAATTACTACAATATAGAATGGAGATTAAGATAAGAGAGAGCTCACCAGAGAAACCAAAGAGGAGATTTGAGTTTGTGACAAGGAACGGCGGCCGCACTCAGGGATAAGAAACCCTACCTGTGTTCACGCTTATATAGAGTGACAAGATTACTTTATTGTCCTTAGGGTTTATGCGTGTTGGAGGGGTATTTGCGTAATTCTAGCTATATTAGGTCAAAACGGCGCTTGGATGATATATTGATATTAAAAATAGCATTTAACTTGAAAATTATTTTAAAATAGTAGGGGACTAAGGGGAGGCTTTCGTTGCCAAAAATTATCATGTCACGGATATTATGACTTTAATTTTTTTATTGAAATTTTATTTTTAAAATTAAACATTCGATTTGAACTATTGATTTGTTTATTTATTTTTCATAAGAAATGTATTGACTATATATCTATACAACTTTGTAAATTTGAATATGTTTCTTTATGTATTTTAGGGAAATTAACCCTTCGCATAATGTATTTAAATCTGCAATTTAATATGGAACTAGAAACTCATGTTATTTTAATTTTTCGTGGATCAACTTGTAGGCATTTACTCGTTTAATATGACATTAGAAACTCATTTATATTATCCATAGATTAACTTTTGGGTATTTACTCGTCTGCTTGGTGTGCGTTTTTATGGCTTGAGGATTACAATAACTAGCAAAATGTTCGCGCTTCGCGCGGTTAATTTTTTTATATATTTTTTAAACAAAAAATGGAAACAAATATATCACTGAAACTTTTATAATTATTAAGAACATCTATGAAATTTCATGCAAAAATAATTTAGAAAGCTTGTAAATAGTTAAATAAAACAATTAAAAGCTTAAAATGAGTTGGTTAAAAATGTAAAATTTCATTTTATATAAAACTAAATATATTTTAAATGAGTTGATTAAATTAGAGTTATCATTCTAAAAAATATGAAAAATAAACTCATGATGCACAAAATGATCATTCATCATGATGCACAATAGCATTACCTCATTATAGTTTTTTTTTTCAAAAATATCATGATATATAACAAAAAAATCGAAAAAAAAAATAAAATTTGATATCCTAGGAGATTTAGATATGGAGAACAACTTAAACGGTTCAGGTTGACTGTTTGAATTTTAGATTTTGAACGAAGAGCAACTTTAGCTGAAATCACTCTCTCTCTCTTTACATACATACATACATACATACATATAACTATATATATATGTATATAATACATATATAACATTTTTTTAAATAATAAGATCAATGTAATGTAAAAATAAAATAATTAAATAAATTATAAAAGATTTTTTTGGTTAGTTCAAACTATTTAAAAAAAATATATATCATTGTAACCAAAATTTAGGAAAGGTGTGAATTGATAAAAAAATTAAAATAATTCCTGAAATTCGTAAGATATAAAAAATTATGTAAAATATTTTAAATTTCTAATAAAAATAAAATCATCATTAATAGTTTTTTATAATTTTGAGAGTATGTACATAAAATTTCATGCAAAAATAAATCTAGAAGGCCCTCGAACATCTTGAAACGTTAATACATTTCTAAAACTATAGAAGTGAAATATATTTCTTAAAATATTTTGAAATCTTGTTTGAAACTTTTATATTAGCAGATTTCTCAAATATTTTTGGACATGCATATAAAAATTTCATATTCAAATGAAATTTTAAAAGCTTCTCAAAAGATTAAAAACCTAACGTAATATTTTTTTACTAAAATATATAAATAGAACGTCCATTTTGTGAGTAAATGGGGAGAAAAAATATGTTTTTATTGCTGACATCAGCATCACATCATCTAAGTTACCGTAGAAAATAACCTACATTTGTAGTATTGTTTGATTTGATTGATAGTGTGCAGAGACTCATTCTACGCTCATGCAATCGGACAAGTTGGGGGGTGGTTGCTAAGGACCTTTCTTACTAAAAAAATAGGACAAGTTGGGAATTGAGAAAATAATAATCCAATTCATTCTAACGGCAGCAAGAACAACAACAATAATGATTTTGGATACTCTATTCTCAACATTTCATCGAGATAATATTTTTTATTTGCAAATAAGCACTATTTTTTCACCAAATCACTAACTATTTATACTGAATTCATCAAACTCAATTCTATTGTCTTCATCATATTTTCGAAAATGCGATTCTAAAATCTATCATCATCATATTCTCATATATTTTTTCTCATCACTATCCCTACTATTTTTAAACCACTTATTAAAAAATGTTAACAATTTCAAATAAAGGATGTATCCAACCTAAAGGCCATGTTTGGCAGTAGGGTTGTATACGAGTCAAGCTCGAGCGAGATGGGTACAACTCAAACTCAACTCGATAGTAACTCGAGTTGGCTCGAGTCGAGTTAGAAATACTTTCGAGTTATTTAAGCTAGCTCAAACTCAACCGTCTCCAACTCGAGTTGGCTCGCGAGTCACGAACTAGCTCAATATAAACAATTGTAATTCAAAATTTTCATTTTTAATTCATATAATATTTCAATATTAAAAGTTTATTGATATATATAATATTTTAAATAATAAAATTTATCGTCAAGTTTATTCTTTTTATTGATTCGAAGTAAAATATGTCTTGAAACTTAATATTATGTATTTTATAACTATCTAAAATAAAAAATATACAATAAAATAGTTATTGTGTTATTTCATGATTTTTTATTGCTCATAGATAATAATATTGATAATATTACTAACTTTAATATTTATTATGTTATCAGTTAACGAGCCGAGTTAAGCCCAACTCAAACTTGACTCATTAGTTAACCGAGTTGATATAACTCGAGTTCCGCCAACTCGAGTTATTCTAGCTCGAATTACAATCGAGCTTTTACGAGTCGAGTTCGAGTAAACTCACGAGCTTTTTCCTCACCCCTATTTGGCAGCAACTTAAACTCATCTTTAAGTTAAGAATTTGTAACTCATTAAGTCATCTTACTCCACTAAAGTTAAGTTGTGTTTGGTAGAAAATTTAAGAATTAGTAAAGTATAAGATAATCATATTTATATTAAGAGAATATCTATTGTGAACCATGGTTCATTTAGGGCTCCGTGAACCATGACCGTTTGATCAATGGTTTTGCAAATTGACAAATCTAAATTAACCAATCCAATATATATATTGAAATCTCATAGCAAACCAAATTTTATAATTTTTAAATTTTTTTTATTATTTTTTTCGAATTTTTTAAAACTTGCCATTTTTGAACAATAATTAGTGAATTATTGTCCAAAAATGGCAAGTTTTAAAAAATTCGAAAAAAATAGTAAAAAAATTTCAAAAATTATAAAATTTGGTTTTCTATGAGATTTCAATATATAGATTGGATTGGTGAATTTAGATTCGACAATTTGCAAAACCATTGATCAAACGGTCATTGTTCACGGAAGGCTCTATGAACCATGGTTCACAATAGATATTCTCTTTATATTAATATATGAGTTGTTAGTTGTAAAAATACCAAAATAACCATCCAATTTCTGATTTGGAAAATTAAAATGATGGAGTTAAACCGAAAATATTGAGGCTATTAATTATATTATTTATCTTTACAATAACATGTTAGATTATTTTCTAAGTCAACAACCAAAATTTATCATCCGATGTGATCTGCGATGCAAATAATAATTCAGATCAAAGGTTAAGATTAAGCAACTCTTCGTTGGGCTGAACTGCCATCGCGCATTTGATTCTCGCCAACACTTATTTTTTTTATTTATTTTTACCTTTTAATTATTTCTGCCGCAGTTTTCATCCGCTCGAGGTTTCCTCCGCTATGTGATCTGCCATGATTTCTTTAATTCTTTTCCCTTTTCCTCCGCTGCACACGCTCGCAATTTCATGTGATTCCGTCTCAAGCTATAGTTAGCTAATTTTGAGTCAAAGCCATTGTTTCTAGAAAACTTTTATGTTTTTACTACTGGGTTATCACTAGTAATCAAGCTTTTTTAAGAGAATTTTTGAGGTATTTTGACGCTGTCTCCATATTATACAGATTCCAATAAAGCTTTGGTAAGTCTTTGATAAAGCTTGATACTTTTTTAGGCTTTATGAAGATTTTCAAGGATGTAACTTGTTCAATTTCAAAGAAAATCAGCAAAGTTGGGAATTTGAAGAGCTGTGAAGTCACAAGCTCTAAAGAAGATCACAACACAGCCCTCTTATTATGTAAAAGGTCGAGTTCGTAGAGTAACTTGTTAACTATAACTACAAAGTAAAAGCCCAGTTGATTAAAAATATAATCTGAGGTATGTTAACTACAGAGTACCTTGTTAACTATAACTACTATTTTGTAAATGAAAATAATAACTCGGCTTTTCATGTGCAAAAAGACCGCTCAGTGGAGCTACGATTCATCTACCATAATCTGTGCCAATAACAAATTTCTTCCGCGCAAAATAACACACAAGCGACCGCTATTGTAAATCTGAGGTATGTGACTATTCATCGACTTCATTAAGTTGCAAAATAGACGAGTAATCCGAACGCATCTTGCAACCAACATGAATTGTTTCCCGGGAGCAAGCAATTAAGTTCTCATTGTGTACATAAACAGGAATATACAATTTTGTTGTCAACCAAGTCTTCCGTGAAAAAAATACTAGAGCAACAAGATGCAAATAGCAAACTCACAACCAGATACTTAAAAAACATGCTCAATAGCACAACATAACATGGAATCATCTATTCATAATAAAGAAGAAACTCATTTAAAGTAGTCTACTTTCTTAAAATTAACAAGGAAATCATCCAAAATATAGTGCACCTACACACAGTACAAACTGTATGTAAGTGATCACTGAATTCAAGGTACATCAAAATGCCTCCAAACAAAAAAGGGAAAAAAAAAAACCACAGACAATGACACATTAAACTACTAGACAAAACCACCGCCGATCTAGAACCCAGTTCTGAGTCCGGACACCAGAAACTAAACCAACAGACTTGTCAAACAGACTAGTATTAAAACCAACATTCCCAAAACAGACAGAGAGAGCACTCTCCCTTATTCATTTCTTCTTGACAGCAGCCTTGGTGATCTTGGCACCAGTAGCATCCTTCTTTTCAACAGCCTTGACGACTCCAACAGCAACAGTCTGCCTCATATCCCTGACAGCAAACCTACCAAGAGGAGGGTACGCAGAGAAGGTCTCGACAACCATGGGCTTGGTGGGAATCATCTTAACGAACCCAGCATCACCGTTCTTCAAGAACTTGGGCTCCTTCTCGAGCTCCTTACCAGACCTACGATCGATCTTGGTTGTGATCTCAGCAAACTTGACTGCAATGTGGGAGGTGTGGCAATCGAGAACTGGTGCATAACCATTGCTGATCTGACCAGGGTGGTTCATGATAATGACCTGGGCGGTGAAGTTTGCAGCCTCCTTGGCAGGGTCGTCCTTGGAGTTAGAGGCAACATAACCACGCTTGAGATCCTTGACAGCAACGTTCTTCACGTTGAAGCCGACATTGTCACCGGGAAGTGCCTCCTGGAGAGCCTCGTGGTGCATCTCCACAGACTTAACTTCAGTAGTCAGACCAGAGGGACCAAATGTCACAACCATACCTGCCAAAGAACAACAATGGATAAGTGCCATTACAAATGATTAAAAGATGAACCTAGAGTGATCATATCATTTCTGCTTTAATCAATATCTCAAAACTTCCTTGAAAGAAATATCTGATAGTCAATATCCAATAGAGGAAATCTTAATACAGGGCATATCCAATTATCGCACAAATTTTTATCTTTCGGTAATGTT
Organism: Rhynchospora tenuis; assembly: GCA_027725995.1. NCBI lineage: Eukaryota > Viridiplantae > Streptophyta > Magnoliopsida > Poales > Cyperaceae > Rhynchospora > Rhynchospora tenuis. Next base: position 153,541,221 of record CM050888.1, on the reverse strand, counting down.
CTACAAATTGATATTAATAATTAATAAATAAGATGCGAGTATAATACCAGGCTTAATAATGCCAGTCTCAACACGACCGACTGGGACAGTTCCAATACCACCAATCTTGTACACATCCTGGAGTGGGAGACGGAGGGGCTTGTCTGAGGGGCGCTTAGGCTCATTTATCATGTCAAGGGCCTCAAGAAGGGTGGGGCCCTTGTACCAATCAAGGTTGGTGGAGCGCTCAATCATGTTATCTCCCTCAAAACCAGAGATGGGAACGAATGGGATCTTTTCTGGGTTATACCCGACCTTCTTCAGGTAGGAGGAGACTTCCTTCACGATTTCATCATACCTTGCCTTGGAGTATTTGGGGGTGGTGGCATCCATCTGTGAAACACAAACAAGTCGGAACAATCAATAAAAAGGAGGCATTAAAAACAAAAGAGTATTGACAGCATACACTTCCATAATTCTAGAAGGGAATGTTACAAATGGTCAAGTCCAGATAGCTTATTTAACAAATGATATGACATCCTAACAGTATCCAAATCCCAATTACCCAACTACCAATTAAATTAGACAATAATTAAAATAATTTATTTATCATCTAAAATGGCAACAGCTCCATAATTTCATTCAAAAACTACCAAGTAAAATGTACCTTGTTGCAGCAGCAGATCATCTGCTTCACACCAAGGGTAAAAGCCAGAAGTGCGTGCTCACGGGTCTGACCATCCTTGGAAATACCAGCCTCAAAACCACCAGTGGTTGAGTCAATGATGAGCACAGCACAATCAGCCTGAGATGTACCAGTAATCATGTTCTTGATGAAATCCCTATGGCCAGGAGCATCAATGACTGTGCAGTAGTATTTGGTGGTCTCAAACTTCCAGAGGGCAATGTCGATGGTGATACCACGCTCACGCTCGGCCTTGAGCTTGTCAAGCACCCACGCGTACTTGAATGACCTCTTGTTCATCTCAGCAGCTTCCTTCTCAAAACGCTCAATCACACGCTTGTCAATGCCACCAAGCTTGTAGATAAGGTGACCGGTGGTGGTGGATTTTCCTGAGTCGACATGGCCAATGACCACAAGACTGATGTGAACCTTCTCCTTACCCATGGTTTGAGAAGCGAAAGCTACATAGAAGGATAAGATCTTGTCAGTAATTGGGTTGAAGTGTAAATATAGCCTATCTATATTGAATCAGTATTGTTAATTACAAAACTATGTTGTTCTTGAGAGGTAATTGTATGACAAACTATAATTAAACACTTCATACAGTTAAACATAGCAGTAAGAGCAGGTAACAAACTACTACAATAACATTCAAATATATCTGTTGCAAGCAAAATCAAAATGTTTGCAATTAAGTAGTTCCTAGGTTCTAACACCAGTACTGTTGACAGATGAAGAAAAGAGTATAGAAACTTCTGTCTACTATGTGAACTTTTATATTTAATATAAACGTTGTCCTAATAATCCAGTTTATACAAACAAACTAATCAGACCTAAAACCAGATCTGAGAAAGATCAAGGGTTAAAATACACCTAAACCAATTAATCGTATACAAACATCAGAAATTTGAGCCTAATAAACAGATCTAAGATCTAATAGTCATAATTGACCTCGAAGCACTAATCAATACGATACAAAATCGCAATCAGAACGAGAACATATTGCAATTGAGAACAAGCTGATTACTACGATATAAAATCGAGATTAAAAGAAGAGAGCTCACCAAAGAAACCAAAGAGGAGATGTGAGTTAGCGACAACGAACTGCGGCGGCCTTCGCTGCTTGAGAAATGAAACCCTACTGAGTGATATTCACGTTTATAAAGAGATGCTAGATTACTTTATTGTCCTTAGGGTTTATCCGCGTGAAAGTAAGGCGGCTGCTGGATTGGGCTTTCCGTGGGCTTAACCGGATCGGACTTCTCTAAATTTCTTAATGGACCGAGCTCTATTCTTCAGGGTATTGGCATTATTCTAGCTATATTGGCAGCTCACATGACATCCTCTGCTCACCTTTTAATCTGAATCGTCCAATGAATGATGGATGTCCCGTGAATAATACCAGATTGATAGGTCCGAAAAAATCTAATTGTCGAGATTAGATCGAACGGCTCGGATCAAAAGTGAGCACTTTGCTCACCTTAAGGCGAGTAGAAGATACTGGTCCCTATATTGGGTACAATTAGTTATGTCAATACTCTACTATTTTGCACGTTTCCGAAACGAGAAATGAAAGAGAAATAATTTTGTTTTAAAAATAAAATGGAAACGAAATAGAAAATCATACCATTTAACGAAAACAGAATGTGGAAGTGAAGAATTACAATGGAAAATTAAAAAACAGAACATAAATATCGTTTCGTTTAACGAAACGAAACAGAAACAAAATCAAATTTTTATTTTGTTGCTGAAACGAGATTAGGTTGTTCCGTGCCTGTTTCCCGCGTTTGACAACACTAGTGGCATTTGGATGAATAATAGTAGTACTCAACTTAAAATTAAAATTAAGGCAAAATCGGATATAAACCCTCTAATATTTACTATTCAGATATAACCCCTCTAATTTGATTTTGTTCAGACATAACCCCTTTTTATTATTTTTAATCATATTTTTTAAAAAAAATTAAAAATCTTAGTGTTATGACTAGTATACCCTGATCTACACCTGCTGTTGTAGCCACAATAACGATTCAGTTCCCCCTTTCTCTCTTTCGTAGCAATTTATCTATCCAAATTGGTGATTTTTCCTTTTTCTTTGAAAATTGACAAGGAAAGATTTCTGCTATTGCTAAATCCCTAGATACGATCATCTAACTCTATCGTTTGTTTTCTTTTCTTTTTTTGGTCTTTGTCTTGCTCTATCTGATCTCCCTTTGTCAAATAACGGAGAAACAAAAATTGAATGGCGGTTATTTCTCATCCCTGATTATTGAGCTTGGCAATAGAATATTTTCGATGAGTTACTGGTAAGTTTTATCATCCGCACTTGCTAATACCCATAACAAGCATAAGACCAGTATTTCAATATCGGATTTTAATTTCCTTCTCGCATGCTTGGGCTATAGTAATGCTTGTATAAAAGATAATTATTTTGAAAGAAATTGTACTTTAGATACAAATAATATTATCTAATACTATACTGGTTAAATATGACATTATTCTAAAATGATAATTTGGGTTTACAAGACAATCAATCTCTTACTTCTATATTTTATTTACGTTTTTTTTTTTACCTCTTTAATAGTTTGAATCAAGGCCCGTTATTACTTTTTAGCATTCCGCACAAGAAAATTATGGTCTTGAACTGGTTTGTTATTTTCATATAATGAAAACCCATTTCAAATTTATCGACTTCAGGTTCAAGAACGAAGTGATCTAACCGGATTGTCATTTCCTTGTGTAAAATCAAACTTGTTTTCAACTATAGGCTACAAGACGATAGGTTTTGGGTTGGATACGAGCTTTTTTCCAGTGTTTAGACAAGAAATGAAGCACAGATTTGAGGGAACACAAAGAGGAAGAAGGGTATTATTGTCCAAGATATTAATATATATATTTTTTTATAATTAAAGTATCCTTAAAATTCATGAAAAGGGTTTATATCCCAATTTAATATGATTAGAGGGGTTTATATCTGAATTTGAAGATTATAGGGGTTTATTTCCAATTGAAGAATATTTGAGGGGTTATATCCGATTTTGCCTAAAATTAAAATTAAAATAATAAGCAAGAGTTCCAATACAAGAAATATTAATTAATTATTACAATTTTTAACATTAATAAAGGAGGTTTTATAATGCCATAAATTATTCGTGTCACAAAATATTACGACCTTATTTTTAATGTTAAAATTTTAAGTTTAAATTTTAAAAAACAATTGATCTTTTTTCAATTTCATAAAAATATATATATTTGTAAACTTTACAGGTGTTGAATATGACTCTATACATTTTTATATATTTTTAGTTATACACATAATGAAATTAGATCCTCAATTTAATATGACACCAAAAACTCGTGGAACTTAAATTATATGTAGATCAACTTTTAGGAATTTACTCGTCTATAACCGTCGGTGTGTTTATATGGCTTGAGGATTGGAATAATAGCATATATAGACTTCCTCAATCGTTATTCTACACTCTTGCAATCAATCAAACAAGTTATTAAAAATCAAAAGACTAATCCAATTCATTTCTAACGACAATAATAGTAAATGATGATAATGATGAACACTCGATTATCCTATCTCTGCTCAACACACCATCGAATTAATATTGTTTATTGCAAATAAGCACATTTTTTTTAAATAAAGTAATTTTTGTTATATATGCTTTGTTTCTAGCAATAACTGAACCTGTTTTTGAGAAAAAATATGTCGAAATATCACTAAACTCAAAAAAAGTTCACACGTTCATAAATGTTATTATTTACTAAACTCAAATCTTATTGTTCCCATCGTCTTCTTGAAACGCCATTAAACAATTTATTGTGATCGTATTCTCGTACACAAATGTCTGAAACAATATTACCGAACCCGAGGAAAAAAGGAAAAAGATAAGAAAAACAAGGACAGCAGTAAGAGAAAGGTAATAAGGCCGTGGTTCTGAATCCTAAGTCCAGTTGGAATAATTGATTATTTGATACCCAGTCCAGCTTAAACTACAACATCTCATTCAAAACCTTCGTCTGCGATACAACCAGCCCATCAATTATTCGGCCCATTTTGCCCCTAATAATTAGGTCTGCGAAAAATTCCCAGTTTAAGTTCCCAAGCTTCCGAACCCTAACTGTTAGCAGGTTTAACTTTAACAATCATTTATTTTTTTACTAACTCAAAGCTTGGAATATACAATTTCTCATACAGAATACTTCTTATTGCATTAGCACTATATTCTGAGATAAGATAAATATAGACTTGATTTCAGGGGCTACATAAAAGTTGATGAATGGTAGTATGGTACCAAATTACATTTGCATCAAAAAGTGTTACATCCAAACCAGATTTAGGGACCAACAAAGAAATAATCGCATACATAATATATGATATTATGTACACATATAACATTAACAATATTATATTAATATATTAAGCAAAATAAAGAACACACGCTTCGTCTCTCGGATAATGGCTTTTTTGAAAGAGCCACAAGTCAGCCTGTTGCATTGATCAGCAAAATATTTTTTGGGTTATTTTGGGCCTAAACGCTGATAATATCATGCTATATTTCTTTATCTCATAAGACTACGGGGTGACTAGTCTAATTTGGGCTATAGTTGTCAATGTCATGAATTCTTTCGTCTGTGATTGTCTACTAAAAGCATTTCTTTTTCGCTTGTTGGGCAAACAATTTCGTCTTCCAGAGCAATATTATGTTTGGAAAGCCTATAGCGCGACACGTGTCATTAATATTCCAGTCATGAGGACGATCCAAGCATCAATATTGTAGCTATTTTATTTGTTATTAAATATCAATTCTATAAAAAATTGAATTTGTGCATAATTGATACTTACAGATCTCTCGAGCAACGTGACATATCTGGTTGACTAGCGACCCAGAGGGAAAAAAAAATCACCTCGGACAATTATTAGGACCTCCCAAGTTCTATCACTGAGTTTCTGTTTAGATAAAAAACTTAACATTTTCAAAAAAAAAAGAGCAGATTTTTTTTTTCTAAATTCGGCAGTCAATTTTCATCAAGCAATTATTGTGACCGTGATATATTTTTCTCACAAGATTGTTCGCACTTTAAAAATTGTGGATCAAATATTTGAAGTGTGGTTCTTGATTTCAAACATCCAGAATTAGGCATCTGTTACTATAAATCAATGAAATGGTATTTCACCTTGTTCTTTATATTTCACTTAGTCCCTGATCAAAATGACATTTTTTATGACACGGGATTTCATTTCATTAGAAATTCTTGATCAACATGGATGAATTTGATGTCATTTATTCGGAATTTTCATGTTATTAGACCCAACAAAATCCCATAAAATCAATTCCAATGAAATAAAATCATTTTGGTTAGAGCCTTTGGGTGAATTTGGACATACAGTTTATTTCTAATTAAAATCTTAATCTAGATTATAAATGGGTCTATAAGAAATCTAGATTAAAAAATAATTCGCATTAAGGAGTATTTAGTGATAACATCCTTAATCCAAACAAATACGATGTTAACTATATATTCAGAAATAATACTCTTCATCCTGAATAATGAAATCTAATCTTATTCTCACACGATCCAAACACACTCTACAACAATAAGCTGTACAGTCATATTGAGGCATGATCACTTGCAAAGTTTGATTTGAGCCAATAATAGTATTCAAAATTGAGAAAAAACTGAATGTTATGAATGAGTCATCCAAATTTTGAGATAATTATTTGGAAACTAAAACTTAATTTACATTTAGCAAATACAGTTTTTAATTCAGAATAATTGATTAAATAAACAAAATGAATGAATAGGTAAGTAGGTAACAAATTTTTAGTTAGTCTTTTGCCTAGTGCATCTTCCTTTTGACAAGAATCTCCTGAGAAATGGGATGAATCATGAATGAGAAGTCTAGTAAGCAAACCTTTATTTTCCATCGGCTCTTTTTACGGTTTTACATAGTGGTTTTACTTTTGACAAGAAAGGAAGTTCGGTACCACGCAATAGTGGTACATAAGTGGACACTTCTATACTACATGAATTTTTGGAAATTTTGAACACCAACGAAGGAAGACAAATTATTGATGTTCGCTGAACTTATGAACAGTGGATATGCCCAGCATATACCAAAAAACGAGACCAATAATCCGAGTGAGGATTTATAGAGATTAAGAACCCCCCAAACAAAAAATGCACCAATTTGTCTGAATTGATATCTTAAATTTCTCTTGATCTTGTACGTTTTTAATTTCGGGATTATAAAAAATTACGGCAGACAACAGGATACATATTTCCAACATGTAATTCGAATTTGCGATTTAAGTGATATTTTGGAAAAAAAAAAAATGTTTATAAAAACGTATGATAAGTGATACCATAAAAAGAAAAACCATAAAATGGGAATTTTTCTGTATTGCTTTTTAGTCCCATCCCTCTAGCATAAGTTGCAATGCTGAAAATTTTGACCAGTGAACTAACAAAAAGAACATTGTGCATGTGGATATGGATAGAACTAGGTTCTTCCAAGGACCAATAATCCGAAAACAACAACAACAACTCTCTCATTCATTCCAAATTCTGGTACAAGAACAGGAACACACGCTGCCATGTGACCAGTTCTAATAAACGAACGGTTCACAGTTCATACGCTCACACACATTGACAACCAATAATCAATGCTTCCCTCAGTCAAAGAAACCAAAGTGCAAACCATTAATTAATTATTGATCTAGGTACCAAACCCAAGATGTTCCATTCGCATATCTATGCTGAGTAACAAAACCATTTTTCAGATTCTTTCAAGGCTTGTTCACTAAGCAACCAAAAGGCTATCTTAGCATCATCACATATAAACATGTACTGGTATCGCATTCCTTCAAAAGTTTTACCGTTGATTTATATTCCACCAGATTCGAGGGAATCAAAGGGGGCAGATTCCAAACTACCATGAGTAAAATAAAGGTTGGAATCTCTCTACGCTCTACATAGTTTTTTCTCTTTTGCTTTTTACCCATATTTGCTAGTGCTAGTTAAAAACCCATTAGACCAGACGCATGCGCTGAAACAACACGTGCACCGTCAAAACATGGCTCTACAGTCTCCCTTTTCCCACCCAAAACGGGACAGCTTTTGAGTCTGAGCGCTGTTGCCTTGTTGCTTGTCTTGATCCAACTTCAGGCTCTGTAGCCTTATTCTATCTCAACTTTTCTTTTTTTTTTTGAAATTGAAGCCTTATTCTAAAGTGTTCGGCGAATTTTCAGCTGAAAAAGTGAACAGATGAGTTATTTGGGGTTGGGGACTTGCCAAGTCTTTTACTGTTAATAGTGGAACCAGAATTTTTATCCAGGGAAGCACTATGTTAAAAATAGTGGTTGTTACCAATTGTTACATTTGCTTGTTGACTATTTAAATTCTTTAATATCAAAAAAAATTCAAATATACATCGTGCCATTGAATTTTAAAGTAGTTTAAAAAAATAAATTTGCAAGTCCAAAAACAGTAAATGCGTGCATTGAACAGTATATATACATTTACATTTGACAATAGCGAGTGTGTATTCGATGAAAATTTAGAGCATAAAGACTCAAAGTTGATATATTTAACAGCCACATCTACTAAAACAAAGTAAATGTATTGGACGCTAGACAAAGGGTGATATTTTAGTAAAGCTTAGTAGCTTACGGTACTCTTTAAGACAACTTTAACTGTAACTATAAGAATACACTAATTTTGATTGACAATGTTCAATATTTTTATTTGATAAAGAAATATATTCAATTACAATTTACAAAAAATTTAGTAGGTAGTACCAAACTTAGCCTAATTAAAAAAATTCCATTGCGGCTTACCGTTCGGTTTGTATTTTTTTAAGTCCATTCGTAGAGAAAAGGAACAAATAGAATGAATGTGAAACAGCCTACGGGCAATTTAACTTTCAAAAAAAAAAAGAATGAATGTGAAACGACTCTGTGCCTAATTTAAATATCGACATCCTATCCTATGTGAGCATATTGAACAAAAAACTGAAAAAGCTTATTTGGTATATACCTGGATTTAAGAACTGCTAAGCCTAGAATATACGAGTACCCGATTGACGAATACCATTGGCCGCCCACAACTTCCCGAAAATACTTTCCTTGTGTTTTCGACTTTTCGTTGGTTATTATGTATTTGTTTATTTCTTTTGAGGTGTTAGAATTTAGGTCCAAAACCTTCATCAATTTTACTTATTGTCATTTCTCTAGGGTACGGGACCATGCTAAAATTGTGAAACGCAATGCTATGTTATCAAAACAAAATTGACTTAAAAAAGTACTTCCCCATTGACTCTGGTTATTTTTTTATGGATTAAATATACTACAAATTGACCATCTATATTAATTACTTGAAACTTGAAAGATCCAGCTCCCAAGTGGTAAGGTCGATTTGAACCAAACGCGACCTTTCTGAAATTGACCACAGTAATATGCACAATTTGTTTTTTCTCTCTATATATATAGAGAGAATGACTAACATGCTATCCGTGACACGTGCCACCCATTTTCTATCTATCAGTTTTTCAAGATCTAAAATTCAAACGGTCAATCCAAACCGTTCAAGTTGATCATCATATTCAAATACCCTTGAGACCAGATTTTATATTTTTTTCGAATTTGTTTGCTATTTATTTTGATATTTAAAAAAAATATTATATTTTACGCCATCTACTTTGACAAATATCATAATAAATAGCAAAAAAAATTCGAAATTGGATATCTATTTTATAATTTTCTAGCATGTGTAGCAAATTCAAAATTGGATATATATATTTCTGGACATTATTTGTTGGTGTTTATTATTATTATTATTATTATTTTCTTTAGATCTATGGATTTTTTTTTTGTTATGACAGCTTTCTGTATTTAAGCAACTGTAATACGTGATGAAATATACGGATCACTCTTCTGCCTCGAATGTGAGTATGTAACACAGAATATCATTACTGCTAAAAATTATTTGGAAGGCTCTCATTGTTCTTTATGAACTTGGCGGAAATATCTTTTGGCGACTATATATATATACTTCCAATATAAATTAGTAATTTTTTTAAAGTAGTTAAGATAGAAAGAGAGATGGATTAAGCATAAACATATATGAGATACAAAAGCCCTTCAAACTACCAATCTTTTGAACTACTTCAGAAGTTCCATATAACATCAATCGAAACTATTTGATTGACAACATTTGATGCTTTTTTAATTAAATTATTAGCATAAAAAGCAATTAACATTAATTAGAAACTTCATATAATTTGAGAGTTCGTAAGAATATTTGTCCATATTAAAACTTAATCTGCATTGCATTGTTAGCGAGGTGCGTGGTTACATTTTATATTTTTTATTCTTTTAACTCATGTTAAAATTATCAAAGCTTTGTACTCACAAATTGAAATAGTACTAGCACAACAGAACAAACCTTAACAGATATAATTGAACTGAATTATTTTATTATATGTTGTCCAAATTATCAAATGTGAATATTAGATACTATTCTGTTAATTAGCATAAAAATTATTAGGCCTAGCTTGGCGTTTACCCGTTATTATCAAACTATTATTGTCCAAATTATTGGTTTATTTTATCTATTTCATTTTGAATACAATATTACAATTAATTTAAGTGAAGTACTAGATACTAAAAAGGCACTAAAGGTAATTAAAAATAAAAAAAAGAACAAAAAAATAAAAAGATAAGAATAAAGATTTATATCACTTCAGGCCACTTTGGTCCAACCAACGCATGCATTCCACGCAGGGCTAAATTGCCTGCTTTTAAATCGAGGTTGCTATTATCTGATGCACTTTTTTTCTCGTTATCTGATTTTATCTTCTTTAGATAAAAAGAGGCAATGCAGGTGTTATCTCATCACGTGGCGTGGTGACTATATATATATAGGTGCCAAAGTCTATGGATTAAACTACAGAATTTACACGTGGAATCCCACCATGCACTCTCACAAGTCAGCTGTGCATCAACAGTTTGTAGAAAGTTTTCATAATTCTGTTTATATATATGTTATTTTGTATATAGTTCAACGCTCCAGTATTTTAATTAAACAGTACAATGGTACGATTTTATTTTTATTTTTATGGTAGATTCTTAATGCATTCAATTCGAGTCAAAATAAGGATAATTGGAAAGTAAAGAAGGAAAGCACTTAAGCAAATGCACATTCCATAGATGTAAACGCATTTGGTTTGAAAAAGTGAATTACTAGATATTGTTTTAATTTGTCTGTCAGGAAAGGACAACTAATGCAAGATGTATTCAGTTGAAACTTGTCATTTTTTCACTTTATATTTCTTTCGAAATGTAGCAAAAATAGAAATTATGTTACCACAATTATCTGGAGCGGTAGAGAAAAACAGAAAATTGTATATTAAAAATAGTAATAACCTGTAAATTAGATAACTGTGCGGTGGCATGCAATGTCTATAATATAATTTGATGTTGGGTACATTTCACTTTCTGTTAAAACCTATATATACACTGTCAAAGTCTATTATCTATCTATCTATCTACCTAGCTATATAAATAAGCAAGCCGCAATATATGATTAATATAATCAAGAAATTTATCCAAAAAAAAATATTTTTTTTTTTCTATTTTCCAAAACATGGTGGTGCTCGCCAGTAAGATATCATAAAAAAAAAAGAGATCATCTGAAAAAGCGCAATGCCAGTTGACCATATACAGAAGATATATACGGTGCACAGTGAAAATCCAAAATTTGATGTGATGCAGGGATATGAGCTAGATAAAAAGAAACCAACAGTAGATATATAAAACCAGATATCTCATGTGCATTTGGTGCTCCTCATTAATTTGCATATTTTATGTATCACTTGAATTAGAGTCTCAGAGAGATGGACAATTCAGAATTGCCTGTTCAAGGTATATAGATCTTGGATAGGACCAGAATAATTAAATTTAAAAAAAGATGATTGGTGGATTGGGTGGCCCCATGGAAGCTGTGCATCTACATTGAGCAGTTAATCAGACATCCATTTCAGTTGGAGATTAAATTGGTGTGGGGCCCAAAAACCCAGAGATAACTAGATAAGCCTCTCACGGGAAGTGTTTGGGCAACTGAATTTTTTCTTGAGCAACCTATTTTTTTCTAAATGTCTAAACTGCCCCTTAGCATTGATGGAGATTTTTTACCCTAATTTATTTCCTTGACCGTACATTTCTTAATTGCATTCGCTCTCTTGGAACTTCTTACCGTTCCTATCATTTTAGAATTTGCATTCTGTAAAATCGTTTGTGCAAATAAATCCCAAGTCGTTTTGTGGTGATAAGAAATTTCGGATAATTCCTTGTATCAAAATTTTTGATCCCTCGATGACATCAAGATGTTCTACTTAAAAATGGATATCCTTTGACCATATGAGTGTTTAATACAAAATTAATGGATTGATGCAATATGAAAGAAATCATTTTTTTTAATAAAAATCAGGTTTTCATGGAAGGGAATTTTCTCTTCGGTTGTGATAATCATTGAAGGAATCAATAGTTATGTGTTGTACTGTACAACTTTAAAATTCTCCAAAAAAATTGAAGAGATAAACTGGTGAGATAAGGGAGGAGGGACTGAATCGAGAGAAGGAACAAGGGACTAAAATTATCAAGTGGATAAGACAGACGAGGTTTAGTCGAGAAATTGCAGTTGTTCGGAGATGTACCAGCAAATTGACGGAGCTACAAGAAGGGCAATTTGGTCATTGAAAACAAAATTATGTTGCTCGCAGCAAAATATCCGCTGACCAAAGCAACCCCCGCCTCTCACTGTATCAAGTTATGTGTTATCCCTTATAAAAAGAAAGTTATCTGTTATCATCGTTTAATAATCCTACATTTTAAAATTCAACCCATTATTGCATAAAGCAAGAACCTTATTTAATTATTATTATATTTTAGGGAGTAAAACATAATTAGCCTGTAATCTTCCCCGGTTTATTTAAACCAAGATATTCTTACGGGGCCACATTGGAATTTACTACTTTAGCATAACTGTATCCGTATAGATTTGATGTGGAATTTTGTCATCTTACTGCTCTTTAATTATTTAATATATTGAGCAATAGTTCATTTATCCTTTTATAAACTAGCTGTAACTATCATTGCTGGTACACTCATAATAGTTGTAACTTGTAACGGCAACTTGGTATTAATTTAGTTCTCCAAGTTCGTTAAAGTCACAATGCATGGAATCATATTTTGATCCAAACAAACTGAGATTCCAGTAACATATCTAATGATGAAAGTAATTGATGCCAATTTAACCAACCATTTTGTTTATAAAAATAGGACGCATATTCAGATGCTTCTAGCTTGTATATTATATATAATGCTCAGATAATTTTGGTTAAGTGGATCTATCATGCAACTAAAAAATTAGTACAATCAACGAAAAGTGGCACAAAAGAGGATTGTACCGCATATGAACCAACCAAATAACCAAATTTAATACATTTATTATTATGGTGATCGCCGATTGGCACATTGGAAGGTGAAGAGACGAGAAAGGTACGAACAAAATTGTGGGGCCTAGCGTATGTGGCGACACATACATGTAGAGTTTTATGTTAGTGGGGCCCAATGCAATGCACGCCTTATTTTTGAGATATATATAGTTCCTTTTTTAATTGTAGAGGCACTATTGAGGTCAATTTTATAAACGAAAAAGAGAATTCTTGTTCTAGAATAGTTTTTTTTGTTGATCCCAGATCATGATAGTGAAAGAATCATATTAGTTTGCAAAGATCATGAAATGATTAGAATTTTTATATACCTTTATTATTAGTCGGCCTAACAACCTAAATCAATCCCGAAAAGTACTTCCCCACTAAAAAATGTCTACATATCATTGAAAAATGAAAAGAAATTCATGAATCAAAAATCAATTTTTCACACACACACACACACACATATCGTGTAAGAACAATTCAGTTCCAGTGAAAGTCAGGATTTCGAAACTCAAGAAGGTAATCGTCAGCTGTCAATGGTTCTTAAAAAAAAAAGAAAACCTTGTTGTCTTGTTGATGCAGATCAACTATGTAATGTTGACAACTATTTTCAAATCAGTCAGCGTATTTTAAAACAAAAAAAAAATTATATGCATATTATTGCCCTTATATATTGAATATGTAACCAAAATTGTACAATTTTGACATCACTTAACATTTCATTAGATGTTTTTAAACGTAAACATTTACAAATTTTTAAAAGTAAATCTTGCATGAATTAATTTTCCTTGAAAGAATTGCATTAAGTACATATCACGGTACAAGTGTTGGTTCTAGAAATTATAAATTAATTTTCCATAAACATCGTTTCCTTTCAAATATCAAAATCATAACTCTTAATACAACATGCGCAAATAAATATTAGATAAACTAGACAAGCAGTCAGTCATATGCACAAAAGCAAAAATGCACAAACCTCCAAAATTTCACACCACCCATCAATCGCCATCAAACTATTTATATTTGCAATTATAATTACCACTTGCATAATTAAGTTATGGGTACGAATTTGGGAAGGCGAAGGAAAGAAAGGGAGAATAAATAAAGAAACAAGGGATGAGTCAAGTGAGAGTGAGATAGCGGCAGTGGCGCTGAGTGGGGGCCCCGAGTGACTCGGATGAAAGCGATCCCTCTTTCCTCATAAATCATAACATTTGATTTTCAATCCGGCAGTTTAAATCGGAGGATTCCGATCCCCCACTTTCTACCCCCACTGGCCATTGCCTACCCCACTTATCGTCCTATCCATCCATCGATCGATCCATCGACACACTCCGCCTGTCCGATCCCGATGGCGACGTCGACTTCATCGTTCTTTTATGATTTATATCTTTAAGGCAGGTAGACATCATGCTACACTTGCACAGGTGCTGTAGTTTGTTACGTCTCAGTTATTATTAACATGAGAATCCATTTGATTGAGAAATTACATGCTCTGTTTCGCTAAGCTATTTTAATGCCATTTCGAAATTAATGTATTTATTTTCGTGTGTATCTTTTAGAATGATTAATTAGATTCCAACCTTTCCGTCTATTACAGTAACGATTCGTCAAAAATCAGTTTGCAACTTGGAATAAGAAAATATTAGAGAAGCCAGCAAAATTTCTAATGAAAGATACAAAAATAATTTAAAATTAAATTTTTTGCATAGTTTTTAATAATATTATCATATTAAAAAAATGATAATTCCATAGTGGACAGAAATTTTACTGAACTTGAGTCATGAACATTCATCTCAGTTCATAATTTTAAATGAGTGATCAGGAGTTTAATCGGTTATAAAATTTAATCCACAACAGAATTTCCTTTAAAAAAAGTATTAAGTTTTTAACAATAAAAATCAAATGTGGATTATAGTAAGAATTTTAGAGGGTCAGATGCATGGTTTCTTAAAAAGCTGTATCTATAATCATAAAATATAATGAAAAAGATGTAAAAGTCATGGCAGCTATTATTTTGGGTTCTCATTTTATTTCGGTATTATACATGGCAGGCTCTTAATTAATTGATCCGGTTAATCTTTGTCCTATGTGATACCTGTCAATTTGATTCTCGTGCTAAATTCAAAAATGTTCCACCAAACTATCTCTGTCAAGTCAGATCACTATTTTTACGGTTATGGTCAAAAATATCAACCTAACAAATTCTTTTACGGAAATGTAAATCATCGCGTGATGATATCATATTACCAATCATATATTCTATCACTGTACACCTATCATGTCATCTCTGTAACGGCACGTCAATAATTCCATGCCAAAATTTGCGACACAGATTCATTTCATACGGTGACAAAGTTTAAGTGAATTATATATATTTTAAAATTTTTTTTATTTATTTGGCAAATCATGTTGAATAACAGAATAAGTCAGATAGAGGAAAAATTAACAATACATTCAATTATTAACTGCACCATCATACAACATTGACACAATGTCTTTTTACTTTTTATTTATCAAAGTAATTCTTTATGGTCAAATTTATGCACAGTGATTAGGCCCACTTTTTAAGTGCAACAGATTCAGATAAAAAAACGACCCTTTGGCGCCACCTCCATCTAAACACTGACATTTCCCCTGAGGGCCCCACCTCATCCGTTGGCCGCCCAATCAGTCAACTTCTCCCCATGCGGCATGGGGTCCATTTTCAACAGTCCAGATGCTGCCACGTCGGCATGGTTCCCTTGTCAACAAAACGCGTCAATACAAGTCCTCATCCTAGTCCATTCTGAACTGAATTTTTCATACTTTTTCTGTCCCAAAATATGTCTAAATTTTTTAAATAAATTTGAAATTTGGGAATATTGTATCATCCAATTTACACATACAAATTATAGTACAAGCAGAATAATTTAAATACAAAACATACAATTAAAATAATGACAGTAACCTAAAATGGTGCAAATGCAAGGAACAACGGCCCTCTTGCATGTGTAACGAAAACTTAAAAGTGGATCGGAACAATTCAACTTCTATCAGAACTCAAATGTCTCAGTGTTGTAGTCGGCAAACAATATATTTCTAAATGTACTTGTCATGCATTGTGTTCGGCGAACTTATAGATTTGGTAGTAAAATAATTGTATTCTGACTTTAGTCAGCTCTTATATTCGTAATGGATAACTGTCAGCCTCCCTTCAATATAAATAAATAAATAAATAAATAAAATAAAAAATAAAGGAGATAATAAACCTTCGGAGAATTCAGCCACTTAGAGCTAATTCCATTTTTCAGATACGTTTCTTTTCATTTTTTTAATCAATGTTTGTATCCATGTTGAACTAGATTAATTAGTCGAAATAGATCAATAGAATTACTATTATAAATCACAACATGATAGACATTTTACATGTACATTAAAAGTATGAATTCAATATACTATATATATTATAATATTTTGACTTTGTACATATATGTCTAATAGTTTACAACTTGACATATTAGTTTTATTCTCTATGCAATGAAATTATATTATAATGAATTTAAAAATTTGTAGTATATATTCCTTACTAGATAAGAACTTACAGATTCAATTATTCATTTATTATTCTACATAAAAATTAACATACAAAATTTGTTCTGTGGAACCAGATATTTTAAGGATCTTTCATTTTTTTTTCAAGCGCATTTCATTATTTTCAAGTACTGGTGAGTATATACATACATTTCATTTAAGCATTTCAAAAGGGTGGGGGGCGGGGGATTAAGATTGAAGACAGCAAAAAAAAAAAAAAAAACGGTAATACCCAAGATGCAGAAAGCACTTGGAGTAATTAAGCATTAAATCAAGAGGTAAACTAAAATCAGTCACGACTCACGGATGAAACCGTCAGCCGCAATTATATGTCATTTTTCGAGGTTCTATTGGTTAATCCAAACCGTTCAATGTGTTTCTCCATATTGAAATCTCATTGGTGACCATATTTTACATTTAATTTTTTTTTATTTTTTTGAGATTTTTTAAAAATTGTTGTTATTGAAGGGTCTGTAATTGTTTAGATCAAGATTTTTTAAAATACCAAAAAAAGTCTAAAATTTTAAAATATATATATATAATTTGGTCTTCAATGAAATTTCAACACGGAGAACGTATTGAACAGTTCAGATCGGTAATATGAACCTCGAAATTTGGCTGATTTTAGCCTGCCTCTTAAATCAAACATCAGCCATCTTCCCTTTTTTTTTATTATTTTTTTAAATTAAGGAGAATACACCAACCATCTAAAGCCAATTATGCTGAGATGCTGGCCAATTGATTCGTGCCACGCAAGATTAATCCCTAGGTACGTCTGCCTTGTATTGTTAGCTTATGTGGCAATGGTCAAAAGTTTGAGCTATGCGCTGCCATCAGCATGCACAGATCTTCTGTGCTCTTTCCGACCATGTCTTGAAGTGTCTTAGCCAAAATAATATTTGTGATAATTCCGATGCAATAAAGTTACAATTTATAAAATAGTTAGTTTCTTTGTAATTTTTATAATAAATTT
Source organism: Rhynchospora tenuis (assembly GCA_027725995.1). Taxonomy (NCBI): domain Eukaryota; kingdom Viridiplantae; phylum Streptophyta; class Magnoliopsida; order Poales; family Cyperaceae; genus Rhynchospora; species Rhynchospora tenuis. Next base: position 153,523,503 of record CM050888.1, on the reverse strand, counting down.
TATAAAAATAGGAGAATTAATATTTGAGAATACTAAATTTCATAAAGAAAACCATAAATTCTGAAAATTAATCGAATATTATTTGGATAAAATTTTGAATATAATTAGGGTGTTACAGATTTTTTTCTCTGAAGTTCCTTTACACCTATTATTTTCATATATGTGTGGGGAACAAAATACAAGTATTATTTAAAAACTTTTCTACTAAATTAACTGTCAACATACGGCATACGTGTTTGGCCACATCTTCGCATCTTCAATTACACAAAACTAGAATCTTTTGTTGCGCACAAAATAGTGAAAGTTATGTAATATTACAAAGCACTTGAAAATAAAAAAAGATTCCACTAACTACAAGATGTAAAAAAGGGAGATTCCTGAAAGAAATTCCAAAGTAGAAAAAAGATCTATTCTACGAACCACGCCAACCAAATCAGAGAAAAGCATCCATAGTCCATTACTCCATTACATGCAGCAACATGCATTGAACATGAATATAGATTGGATTTTTTGTATATTTGACTGCATTGGTATATCAACAGAGAATTCATCTTTGCCTTTTACAATGGAAACTTGCACCGACAAAACACTCTGCCGTTATAGACTGTATAAACTTGTCACTGTGGTCAAGTTGGCTTGGCAAATGCATGTCTTTCTCAACAAGAAACCTGACATTTTACGTACGGCCATGGTGGTTGATATATTTCACTTGACAGCGAGCATACTCTATATATAATTATAATTTATTTATTACGAAAAAGTAAAGTAAAAACAAATCTTCTGGCACGTTACGCAATAACTTTTTCGTTACATAATTAAGACATAGAACGCTTGACGAAACCATCTTAGTGGGTATCTGAACAATATATATGATAATATAAAGTGATACCAAGACTATTACATGCAGGAATATATTATATATTATTACTTAAGCAATATGTCAAAAAGGTCGGCAAATCTTCAAATGCCTTTTCAGGATTCTGTGCTTAAATGAGAGATTTGCAGTTGCAGCCCTATATATATAAGCTAGGTTTAATTAGGTGAAAAGAATACATTAAAAATGCAATGAATACATGTGGAGGGTTTGGTATAAGGAATCGGTGAAAAAAAATCCAAGATTTCTCATATATTCTGGAGAATCACATGCCTTGGTTAATTTCTCGACGATTCCAGAGACAGATGCACCATATGCGCATGGGGCTTAAAAGCCTAAAAAGCAAAAGCAAAGTTCATATCTCGTCTCTCTAATACGACATGCATGCATATGCATATACTCTCAAACAACTTAAGTTACTTCTGACTAGGCATCTCTCGTCGGTTTTATACGATTTTTATCAAATGATACATCATATTGTTGACCATAACGTCATTTTTTGCGTCTCTGCTAAGCTATCTACCTCTAGGTTTTGCACATGAGAAAACTTTGGCACCATACTACTTAATAATTGACCAAACTTGATCCTTTAACAAATGAAAATGCTTCCTGTTTTGGCTCCAGAACCAACACCTCAGTAGCTTACTCCAAGCAGAATCGTTATTTAATTAGTATATATCGATTATTGGTATTAATTGGAATTACATGACAAAGGTGACAACCTATATATAAAGGACATGCATGTAAAGTCCTTTCAAGAATTCAATGGTAAGTTAGCTATACCTAATATTGACACGTTGTAGTGTGAACAAAAGAGCCAGCAGACACACTCTAGAGGGACACACATGCGTCTTAGTGTGGTAAATAATATGCATATATACGAGGTGGTTAATATAACTGACAAGGTCAGAGATTCCATGCTCTATTATCATGTATCTCCACCGACCATGAAAGTCTAGCATTCTTCTCTATTAGCATTGGTCGTTTCTAAATCTTAAAAAAAATGCATTAGCTGTCTTTCCATTTTTCTCTGACAGAAAGCTCTTATATTGCCAATAATAATTTATATAAAGGTAACTTGTACACAGCCTGGCAGGTGCACATGTAGACACGTCACTGCTTGGTCCTGCCATGTATACCTGGCAAGCGTCTAATTAAACTAGTTACTGTTGACAACTTTTTATTAATCGCTCGAGAAAGATACATAACATGCAGGAAAATACAAGAATAACAAATGCCATATGTCAGTTAACAGTGTGCCTTTTATGTAAAGGAAACCCTAGCTAGTGTCTATAAGTGGGAAGCTATGCATGGAAATGTAAGTCATAAAGACGATCTGTCCCGTCTACACGTCTCTTTACACTTATAAGACTACACTAACTCTGAACTAGACCGGTACCGGTACAGGAGTGGGTAGCGTCCCAAACTGAGACTCAGTCTTTGACTGTGGTTGCTTGCTCAATGGTTACACTCCATTGCAAACGAGAAAACAATAATAATAAACAATAATAATATAAAGAAAGAATCAGAGAAATGTCTCATCTGCGGTGGGTGTTCTCCGTGATTTAGGAGCGAGTTGTAATAAATGAGTTCATTATCCTCGGCAATATTTTATTGCATACATCTGCAATTTTTCAAGCTAAAACTTCCGCATATGCTTTTTGTTTTAAAAAAAAAATTAGCTAGATATGGAGAAGTGATGATTTCCCTCATCACATTATACTTTCTAGAGTTTTAGTTTATTATTTTGAATATCACTTCAGCAGTAATTTCATTATCATTTTATCTTTTAGTTAAAAGAAAATGTACTGTTCTTAATAATTGAGCTACAATATACCGGAGGTGTGTTTGGTTGCATCATGAAAAAAAATAATAATAAGAGATGAGAAGAAAGAATAAGCACAACCAAACAAGAAATTATTATGTGAATAAGACATATTCCCTCTTCCTATAAAAGTAGCATAAGAAATAACCTTCTTATCTCCTCTTCCCTCTCACCTCTTCTCTATTGTTAATAGATCATACTTAGGATTAGTTACTTTTAGATCATAAAAAATCGTGTCCGAATGGGTTATAAATACAAAGCCAATAATCCAACCCAGAGTAACTGGTTTGTCAAAATTAAAACTGGCATCCATCTCAATATCATCTTAACTCAGTAAAAAAAAAATAGCCAGACCGGATGGGTTGAACGGATTGAACGGGTTGATGGATTTTAATTTTAAGGTCCTACTTAATCTATACAAAGCTAATTTATTATTTTCTAACTTTCAAAACAATTCAATGATGAGAATAATATCATTCAATGGATGAGTAATAATCTCCAATATGTGTTTGCAATTATTTTGTAATTCATTTTTTTTTATAAAATGTGAACTACAAATTAAAATAATATTGTTTCGTATATCGATCCAAAAGTCAGAATAACACTAAGTCGAAGTAAAACATGTTAATAAATCATTATACATTGTGTTATTACGCATGAATGTAAACAATACATTACTAATTTAAGAATTTAAGAGTATATTAATAAATTGAATTAAATTAGAAATGATAACTAAACATTATCAACTAATTAGACTTTATTTAACAAAGTACTTTTACTGAAATAAAAAAATTCGAATTTATTTATGAAATATAGAAAATAAAAAAAAACTATTTAGTCGTCTATTTATATTATTTTTCTCTGTTCTTACCAGCATATGTTTTTTCTATTCTTACTGGCAGATGCTCTGTCTATCTATTAGGTCAAACAATCTGCTATTAAAAATTTTTCAAATTGCCATTCCCACTATATTTAACATTCATATTTCCAATTAAACATTGTCAAAGGAAAACATCAAAATAATTATTATTGCAAACGTGCAATAGCAGAGGATATAGCATATAGGTACGTTTACAAAGATGGAGAACACACACATGGACTATAGTAGTATAGTTCTCTGATCAAGTACAGAGGGCTCAAGAGAGGGCAACAAAATGGTCATGTAGTGGCTCGTCCCGGAAAGTCCGCTAGGCTTGTGAGACCTGACACGTGGCATATTTCTGTTGCTTGGCCTCTCTTGTTCCGATCAACACGTAGCACTTGGTTCGTCTTGGTTCGTTGCATCAAATGGCTTTAAATAGCACTGGGTTCCTTTCGTCTTTTCTGTGCACTTCTTCTGTAATTTTTTATTTTGGTGAAACTTCGCATGCCTGTTCTCTGGCAGATGTCAGAGAGATGTATCTGTTGTGTGTAAAAATGAAAAAAAGGTTACTGGTACATAGACATACCGTATACTACTAACGCTTCTGTTTCTCTTGTATTTTTAATAAAGTTCTTGATGTGCTATAAAGAAGCGGCATGAGTTTTCGAATCAGAACGTGTCAACGTACAGTTCAATTAGACGGTCACGACTCACGAGAAGAAATCAGAAAGTAGCATTTGGAAAGGTGAATGATGGAAGTTAAAAAATCAACTTGACTTACAGAGAGAGTAACGACAACAAAATTTGTATGGAGTGTTGTAAAAGAGGTGATGAATAAAGGGCCGAATATAAACCGATTGTTAGGTATACAATATTATTGAGTATACTGTATTATACATGTCAATTCAGCTATCAAATTTTGATTAATCGGTTGTCATAATAAGATTAATGGTCAATTTAATCGGGCCGACTGTATAGTTGTTTGATCCAAAAATATTATGCCAAATTGCATGAACTAAATAACCTATTTTATGATAAATAAATCCAAGAAAGCTCAAAAAATCCACGAAAAATGCCAAACAAACTTCAAAAATTTCCAAAAAATACCCAAAAATCTCCCATGAATTATGATGAATTATTATGGTTCTAAAATAAAAAAATTATCTACAGAAATCCCAAAATTCACAAAGAAACTCCTAAATTCCACAAAATTTCCAAAATAAATCCATGAAGAATTTTACAAATCTTTCTAAACCAAAACATCCCTTATATTTTTCTGAACCTACCCATAAAATTTCATCCAAAAATACCCAAGGGAAGGCCTTCAAATGATTTATTTTCATTTGGCAGCAAAAATAAATGGTTTATTTTAAAGGAAATGTCGAAAAATCCCAGAAAAATCGAGGAATTTGGAGCGTGCAACCAATTGCAGCAGATCCAGGGGTTTGGAGGAGTCGCTGCCTATTTAAATTTGTTCTCCCGCCTGGAGATTTGGGTGAACACGTTTCATGCACCGAAAGGAAGGGATCTTCGTTGGCTCACAGGGAAACGAGTGCACCTACCTCTCACTCTCTCATTAAACCCGACATGCGGGCCCCCACCTGTCAGAACCATCCTCTTCGCTGAGTAAAAAAAAAAGGAAAGAAGGAAACACGCGATTTTACCGCGCGACGCCGGTGAAAAGGTGAAACCGTGCGTACCTCATCGACGTGGCCATCTCTGTCACCACAGGCGCCAAAACCACCATCTCCAGCCCATGGTTTTCAAAAACCAAACCCTAGGCGCAGCCCATTATCAGCCGTTGATGGAAATTGAAGAGTTAGGATTGCTTTCGGCCATGGAGTGTTGCCCTAGTTCCTAGACTATTTAAATCCCCAAATTGGAGCCAGAAAAAGGAGAGAGGAAGCAGCCGTAATCTTGTATTAGGTTTAGACAAATTTAATTAGCTCAATTAGGTGTAGGCAGTAAAGAAAAAGGTGAGGCATTTGATCAAACATTGTGAAAGAGTGAAGAGGGGTGAGAAATTAAGCAAATTGGCCTTGTAATATTTTGTGTGAAATGAAATAAATCAAATTGAAGTCTCAATTGAGTGTTTTCCCTCCTTCTCTTCCTTCACCTCGGCCATCAAACCATGGCGTGTTCGAGCATAGACATCACAGCCCCTTTGAGCCATGGTCTGAAGCTTAGCATCAGCCATGGTTATTAAAGGCCATTAGTGGAGATGCCACATGAAGGTTTAGAGCTTAGCTCTTCGCTTCATGTGGTGCTCTCAGGTCTAATATGAAATTAGTCCCAGCCACCATTGGAGAAGTTTGTAGCATGGCTCAACTTCCCTATGGATGGCTCAGTTTGACTTGGTTTAGGTCCATAGCGCAGCACTGGCCTAGCCATGTTCAAAGAGTTAGAAAAATGTAAAAACAGCAATAAAAAAAGTATGAATGGTCATGCTACCCCTAACCAGCCCCTCTCTTTTATTAATTTCAGTATTTGAATGAATAATATAACATGAATTTCAGGTTATTATCTCACTGTCATAACAAAAAGATGCATAAATGTACATGGATATGCAAATCTGGACAGAAATTGCATTAAATAAACAAATATTTGGCAGAATAATTGAAATTGTTTTCTACTATTTTAAATGCATGAATTATGCTTATTGTGACTTCCTGTGACTTATTTTACAGTAAATGGGTAACTCAAAACAAGAATTACCCAAAACCAGTGACAAATCGACATGAAAATAAAAAGTGAAAATTGAGAAGAATGTGAATAGACTGGTTCTTGCTTCCTATGTTGATTTGGATACTTAAAACGCACTAAACTGGACCTAAATTGGGTATCAAATCAAACCCAGCCATTGCAAATCAACTTACATGTAAATACAAATTGAATAAAAATGCAAAAAGGGTACACTTTCTGCCCATGTGCTTCACGTATCAAACTAGGGTACCTCAAACCAAATTAAATGTATAAATCAACTAGAATTAAACCCATGAAGCTATTTGAGCGATGACTGATATCAGTAGACTGCTCTGTGGGCCCCACAGCGACAACCCAGATCAGACTCAAACTGAGTCGAGGTGTCTCAGCCCAGTTCGTCCTTGTATCGACTTATTCAAGTGAAATGGACTCTACAATAGAACTTTATACAAACTGACGGATGCGACAAACCTATCACTGGCAGAAAAGAAGCATCAGGAAGCTGTGATCGTCATTAATGGCAGCTCGAACACCCATAGGTGCTACATGGCGATACAAACTTCCTCGTCACAAATTGAGACCATAGACATGCTCTCCTCTCTTCCATGATTCCAATGCACCTGGTCTCGATGGCTAGGGTGTCTTGTGCTGCCGTAATTTCGCCGGAGAAAATGAGGGACCTAACTGCAAAAATACCGCCTTCGACGGAGAGAGAAGGCGTTTAAACGCGATGTCGCGCAGATCTTCTGTGGCGGATAACGTGAGGCAGATCGTTTGACTCACCACACGAAAGTCTGAGGAGTTCAACGCCCTGCTCGCGTCAGTCAAGCCCAGTCAACCAGTTTTGCACACGTGGCCCAATCAAATAATTCCACGTCAGCTGAAATTTCGAAAATTCATTAAAAATAATTTACAACTCAGAAAAATTCAAATAAAATATCCATAAAATCCTAAAAATATGTATAAACTAGATTTACTGATATTTTGATATGAAATTATGACAAAATATGCCCTTTTTATATTTTCAAAGTATTTTCTAATAAAAATGAGTTTTATAAATTGCCAAAAAATTTAAAAATTCATTAAAAATAGCAGGAACCTCAGAAAAATCCAAATAAAATATCTAAAAATTTCCAAAAATCTAAATAAACCAGATCCAATATTATTTGCATATGAATTTTTTTTTAATTAAGTAGTTTCTTATTTTTGAAATATTTTTTATTATGAAAACTCAATTTTATAAATTCTAGAAAAATGGTCAAATACTTTAATAAATTTTCTAAGTAATTTTATCACTTCCTTGTTAAGTATAAGCAAATTTAAAAATAAATTTGGCAATATTTAGAATTTTTTTATTATTTTAATAAGATTTCTGAAAAGAAAATAATAATAAATAATATAAGAAACAAAATAAATAAAAAAATATAATAAACCTGTGTGGACTTTTTCGTCATTTCTCGAAGAATGATCGGGTTTCCTCAAGAATGGGAATAAGCCTTAGATTCACCCCTCACGAGCTTAAATTCAAGTGAAAAATGCTTCTTGACAACAAGAAAACACTAGCGAGAATCTATTCTCATGAGGGTTTATTAATTTTTGTGGATCCTTTCCTTCCAATAGGCGCAAGCCCCTATTGTTAATTACCCCGTGACGAATCACGAGAACCTCTGATTAAGGGACTCAAGAAATTATATGTCGTAGGCTAGAAAAGTTGTTGTCTCAATTTATTTTATATTTTTGGCTTAAACTAAACTCAATTGATGTTACCAAACTTGGTTGACGGGGCACAATTGAGAATACAAATGATTTATTTCTCTTGGCCTGAATCGGACTCAATTAACGGTACCAAACCTAATTAACGGGACCTAATTGAGGATATCGAAACGTTTTATTAATGAGTTTGTTAAAGTTGTCTTATCGGGTAGGTTTCGGATGATAGCTTGGTTTTGGCGGTTTGTAGGAATTGGTTTCTTATTGTTTGACAAAAGATTTTGAATTTTATTCCTGGGACTGTGTGAGTCGCTATAGAAATTGGTTTCTGATCGTTTAATGACTTGTAAGGACAAAAGATTTTGGATTTTATTCCTGGGACTATGTGAGTCGCTGTAGAAATTGGTTCCTGGGACTGTGTAGGTCGCTATAGGAATAAGGAAGGATTTAATTCCTGGGACTGTGTGAGTCGCTGTAGGAATTGGTTCCTGGGACTGTGTGGGTCGCTGTAGGAATTGGTTCCTGGGACTGTGTGGGTCGCTGTAGGAATAAGGAAGGATTTAATTCCTGGGACTGTGTGAGTCGCTGTAGGAATTGGTTCCTGGGACTGTGTGGGTCGCTGTAGGAACAAGGAAAGATTTAATTCCTGGGACTGTGTGAGTCGCTGTAGGAATTGGTTCCTGGGACTGTGTGGGTCGCTGTAGGAACAAGGAATGATTTAATTCCTAGGACCGTGTGGGTCGCTGTAGGAATTGGTTCCTGGGACTGTGTGGGTCGCTGTAGGAACAAAGGAGAGATTTAATTCCTAGGACCGTGTGGGTCGCTGTAGGAATTGGTTTCTGGAAAGACGATTTGACTTTGTGTTAGCATTGACCTTGATCTCGTGGAGTGACTTTCCCTCAGCTAAAGAGGTTTTGGCTTTGACTTTTGGTATCGTGTTTTTTTTTTTTTTTAATTTCCTAATATTTCTCTTTGGGCTTTAGTGATTTTTTTTTATTATTTTTCCTTTATTTTGATTTTAGAGATTTAAAGATTTGAATATTCATTTCCACATTTTTTGAAAATACTAATTTGAAAGTACTTTATTGAAAATAGCCCTTCGAAGGTTGTTTTAGTGTTGAAATTACTTAAGTTTTATTTTAAAAATCTATAGAAAATTTATCTAAGTTTTATTGTGTTTATTATTTTTACAAAATTGAATTTTTATAGCAAAAATATTTCAAAAATATAAAAGACTAACATTTGGAAAGATTTTGATATCAAGGCATCAGTAAATCTGGTTTCTATGGATTTTTAGGATTCTATGGATATTTTAGTTTAATTTTTCTGAGCTTCCTACTATTTTTAATGAATTTTCTAAAATTTATGCTGATATGAAGGATTTTGATTGGGCCACGTAAGCATGAAGCCTGATCTGGCGATTAATTGCATTGAGCGTCATTTCCATGCGCTGTTCTCTTCGTGTAGCGAGTAAATGAAATTGTTATACACTATATGCCACAAAGAATCCTTAGAATTGAGGCGCTACTTCGTCTTTTTAAGAACAAAACTTAACGTTGGATCTTATTTCCTACTTTAACGGGTTCGTAAATTTCAGGGTTTGGATCCGTTATTGATTTCGGCCATCTCAAGTAAAGAGGTTAGGTTCGTTGGCATCGTGAGGCAACGAGGAGGGCGTCCATGGGCTTGGCTTCCTCTGCGTTGGTCTGTAATGGCGGAGGAGCCAACAGCATACACGACAGTACAGGAGCTAATATCGCGAGATTCATGAGGGACTAGATTGCACCTAAAACATAGTTCTCGGCATCACAGGAGTGGGAAACAGAAATTTAGCAACTCAATTTTTGTTGTGTTTGCTCAATTTTGTGGGATTATGTGCTGTTGCCTTAGCTCAGTGAAATGAAGAAATCAGTACTCAAGAGGGATTTATTGGGGTTTGGTTTATTCAGAGAAGGAGGTCTGTGGTGTACACACGGCAGCAAGGAGGTGAAGCTCAGATACTTGATTTGGTTTTCGCTTGTCCAATTTGATAGCGGGAGCAAGGATTGGTACTGGGAAGTACATCAGTGGTATCGAGAGCGATATTGAGGGCTTGGTTCAGTCTATTTGAACAAAAGACTATATTCTAGTTTGTACATATATTAATCATTTATCAACGTTTTCCAATTGATGATTCAATCATGAAATTACTTATAACAGCACTTAAATAGTGCATAACTTCCTATGGTCTGGTACAAGGTAATTCAGTGAGCCCCAAATTTGGCATAGGTCTTGATATGCAACACTATATTAGTTACTCTAGACCACTAGTTATTATTTCAAATAATCACTCTTCCTTATACACATACAAACAATCGACAATTAACGATATGTTTATAATTAAGAACATCTTTGCTATGCCCACTGTAAAAAAAGAAAGGAGAGTTTAAAGTTTAATCATTGTTACACAAAGACCTACAATCTTATCTAAAACAGGATCAACTGAGAACTGAGAACAAATTAAAAATCAAATAAAGGGGTAATTGGACAAGCAGGGTATATCTTGTAAAAGGCAATCTATAGCTTTATACTATAATGCCTCTTTGTATTTATTTCAACACTTAGCCTATCTATTTTGGTGCTGCACAGGGTCTGGTATAAGGAGTTCCATGCTGGGTACTAAGTACATGCGTATACTGTGCTATACATGTTTTCTATCGTTAATCAATACTTCACAGATTCACCTGCATTACCTGTGTCGCTATGCTCACACAAGTATTATCAAAAGAAATTGATAATCAACCCAAAAGCAGTACTCAGTATGTCATAAGAACTTGCACACTCTTCTAAATAAAGTTAGCTGAGGATAGTGAATATCGATTACTGAATGGGCCACTGAACAATTAATCATGTGTCATACTCTTATGTTCTGGATACAGGGTCACATGCCCATAAAAATAACTAATGCTTTGACATGAACTCACCAACTTATACACTTTTGTTTTAACATAGTACTCATGTATCTTATTTCATATGTGGACTGGTATAATGGATTCCATGCTATGCACCTAGTATAATTCTTATTAATACAGTATGTGCCTGCTATCATTATTAATACATAGTCTAGATTACTCGTGTCGTTATGTCCACACAAATATAAACAAGCAAAATCGATAACCAGTTTATAATTAGAGTAATGCTCATTATATCTCTCCAGTTTCACTGTTATGAAAGAAAACTTGAAGTTCAAACATTTTTATACAAGAACCTGCAGCTTTGTTTAAACAGAGTCAGCTCAATACTCAAATAATCTTAAATGAAAAGGTGACTAAACAAGGTAGAATACAAATGTGATTTCAATTCCTTTTGTTTACTGAATAAGGATTGAACCATTGAACCTCCTTACACGCTATGATGACTTTGAGAGAAACAAAGTCTCACTTAGCAATTGTTTCCAGGAGGTATTCAGATCTAAGAAACAAATTCGCTATGGTCCAGCAAACTTTACAAATTACATTCTATCACTGCTATTCAACACTTAAAATTCTAATTTGGCATTCTTATTAGTCTATGATCCAAGAACAATTCAATTGTGGAAATTTCATGCAAGAACCTTAGTAAATATCGTAACTATGCGTTTTAGTCCTGACTTTTTTGTGCAATTACGAAAGGCGTCAATCCTGACAGAAATTTGGCAGCATATCCCCTCTTTCTATTGATCTATATTTCATCTCTAACCATGGCCAAGGCCAGCTAGAGACGAGCCACCGAGAACTGGAGAGACTCCAGTCGAGGTGAAGAAGGCTAGGATCTAGAGAAACTCTAGTCGAAGCAAAGAAGAGCTAAGGTCTGGATAAAATCCAGCCGAAGCTTGTATTGAAACATCAATTGAGGAGAGAAATAAGATGAAAGGAAGCAATTGAATCTAATGAGATAAATCGAGAAAGAATCAGAATTCAATTCAAGAAATGAAAACCGAAATCAATTACTAATGTGCTATCAGATCAAGAATCGACAAAAGTAGATTTTAATTCAGCATTTCAAAGATTGCAATTTTCATCATTAAACTCCGAATTTGATTTACAAACCTCGTTGTTACCCTTATTTCTCACCTTTCCTTCAATTACACACAGCTATTGAGCTTTGATTTCGCACAATTTCGCTATCCTAAACTTGCACTCCAGCTGTTCGCTGAAATGCTTCTCTCTTTTTTTCTATCTAACCTAACTATTTGTATATTTGATCTCTGATTTTTTTTTTCGAAGAAGAAGAAGAAGCCCCCTGGTCTCCTTGAGATGCTCTATTTATAGACCCCAGAGGAGGCGTCTAGAAGCCTCTGTCCAGCTGGCGTCAGTGGCTAGCCCGGCGGTTATGGTCTATTGCGTTATCATCATTACCCCTGTAACAACCTCTCACATGGCGGCTTGGATTAAGTCTCCTTGGGGAGGTCAGGTATGGGCCAACGGAATCGGTTGGAGGCGGTTCATAGGTGGTTACGAAAGCTGCAGCAGGCCAACAGCGCTAATCTCCTCCTCTCCTTCGCATTTCTCTTCTGTTTCCTCTTCTTTTCTGTTGGAGAAGAAAGGCTCTTCATGTGGGACCCACTTGTCAGGTTTAATGAGACAGAGAAGATAGGTGAGCTCGGCGTAGTGTAAACCTTTGAATGGAGATTAGAAAAACTAACTCTTCGGTCCATGCACCGAGAGTAGACACTGATTGAGGCGGGATGGGATGATTTAAACCCAGCGACATTTGCACCACCCCGGATCCCCTGCAATCGTATGCACGCTCCAAGGCCTTCTGATTTTTGTGGGATTTTCTCAGCATTTTATTTAACTCTCCATTATTTAATTGTTGCCCAATTTCAATAAATCATTTGGAGACCTTCCCAAGGGTATTTTTGGGTAAAATTTTATGGGTAAGTTCACAAAAATATGAGGAATTTAGTGGTTCAAATATTTTTGTAAAATTCCTCATGGATTTATTTTTAGTGATTTTATGGATTTTGGGGGTTTCTTTGCATAAAATGGGTCTCTTGTAGCATCTTTGATCCATCCAGGGGCTCCATAATTTTTCTCAAGCTCCATTATATTTTGAGTAAATTTCCATAATTTTTGGAGCCCATTTGACATTTTTCATGAATTTCTCAATCTCCTTGTATTTATTGCTCCATGAATTTATTCAATTATTTCATGAACTTGGCCCTATAAAATGGGGTCAAACAAAACCATAAATAAAGCATCAAATAATAAGTAAACCATAATTTGTAATTAAATCATAAATCATAAGTGATAAATAAATCCTAAGGTGATAAGTAAATAAATAATAACAAATAAATAATAAATAACCAAATAAATAACTAAATAATAAATAAATAAGAAATAAACAAATAGTAAATAGAAATAAATAAACAATAAATAACAAATAAATGATAAACAAATAATAAATAAATAATATTAAGCCTAAAGTATCTTCAAATAAAAATAAATCAAATAAAGTCAAATAAAATTGAATTAAATTAAGTTAAATAAAAATTAAATCAAATCAAATTGAACCAAATCAAAGCAAAAGAAACCAAACCACATCAAATCAAGTCAAGTTCAAATCAAATTCAAGTCAAAGTAAAAGAAATCAAATCCAAGATCAAGTTTCTCCTACAAGAAGACCTGTCATGGTCCCAGGAACCGACCTTTACAAGAAGGCCATGAAAGGCCCCGAAGGTTGTGAAATTTTGTATCTCGTGTTCCTACAAGAAGGCCTCCCGTTGCCCCAGGAACCAACTCTCAAAAGAAGGTCTCCCGTTGCCCCGAGAGTTGAGAGATTTTACCTCTCTCAGATTGGATTGTAAGCAATTCATTTGAGATTGAGGATCGTTCTTACAAGAAGACCTGTCATGGTCCCAGGAACCAACTCTCACAAGAAGACCGTGAAAGGTCCCGAGAGTTATAAAACCTCGTTCCTACAAGAAGACCTGTCATGGTCCCAGGAACCAACTCTTGCAAGAAGGCCATCAAAGGCCCCGAGAGTTGTAAAACTTCTTTTCCAATCAAAATCAAATCGTAAACCAAATCAAAATTTAAAACCCCAACAAAGAAAATTCTAAATAAATAGTTTTAGATGGTTTTAGTTTTAATCTTGTTAGATATTTCAAATAAATAGTTTTAGACATTCTTAGATGGTTTTAGACATTCTCAATTGGGCCCCGTCAATTAAGTCTGGTGCCATCAATTGAATCCGGTCTAAGCCCAAAAGAAATAAATCATTTATACCCTCAATTGTGCCCCGTCAAATTAGGTTTGGTGCCATCAATTGAGCCTTGTCTAAACCAAAAGAAATAAATTACTTGTTAAATACCAAAATTCTTTAAATGACAATTTTTCTAGCCTATTACATTTAGTTCCTCGAATCTCTTAACCAGAGATTCTCGTGGGAAACCACAGGGTAATTAACAATAGGAGCTTGCGCCTATTGAAATGAAAAGATCCACAAATTAATAAACCCTTATGAGAATTGATTCTAGTCGATGTTCTCTGGTCGTTAAGAGGCATCAGCACTTGAACCCAGGCTCATGAGGGGTGAATCTAAGACTTGCTCTCGTTCTTGAGGAAACCCAATTATTTTTCGAGAAATGACAAAAAAGTCGCTACAATAGTGTTGTTATGTTTATACAGTCATATTTTCTATATTTAACTCAAATGCTGATAAATTTAAATGTTGTAGAAAAGAGAGATTATATATTTTTTTTTGAGGTGGGGAAGCTTGAATGATATAAGTCATCAACTCGCTAATCAAGATCATTTCCGAATCAATGATTACAAGACTGCAACAGTCATACCTGCCCTTGTTTGCTCCCTCCAGGGAGCCTTCAACAAATGTCACTCAATAATGGACTCCTTTATGGTCACGAGAGAATTCCTCTCCTTTTATCATAAGCGCAAAATTCCAGCACTGCTCTACAAAGTTGATTTTACAAAAGCTTTTGACAAATTTTTATGGACATTTCTTACTAATTTTCTTGTTGAAAGGGGATTCCCACCACAATAGATTTCCTACCTCCTACAAATTTTACGGACCTCATCTTCTTCGATCAAAGTTAATGGTGACTTTGCCCTTTCTTTGTACATAAGAGAAAGCTATATCAAGGCGACCTCCTTTCTCCCTTGTTATTCATCATTGTAACTAACACGCTCCAATCCTTCATCTTCAATGCTATTTTAACGACTTTGGGACCTATCATTTTACCACCAAGAGCACTCCAATATGCAGATGACACAGTGATTTTAATGAAAGAAACACCGCAGAATGTGCGCATAATCAGAGTCATCCTTCAAAATTTCGCTCTTCTTTCAAGCCTAAAGATTACAATGAAAAGAACGCTTGGCGTTGCCCCAAGCGACCATTGAAGCAATTCAACAATTAATGGGTTGCCAACCAAAAGAATTACTCATTACCTACCTAGGCTTATCGTTGTCTATCAGACAATGAAAGACGAATGTACGCTAGACGACCGGCAAACCAAATTTCTATCATTAGGGGTGATCGAGGTATAAACCAGGGTCAAAAGAAAACCTTGTTTACCTGACTAGTCGTTCGAGTAAAGCAAAGGTGTCGAATCCACAGAGACGGTGATGAATACTAATCTTATCCTTTTACTAAAGCTAGATGATGAATGTTTATGTTGTTTTGGTTTAATGAAATTAAAGAAAGGTCGAAAATAACTAAAACAAGAAAAGTAAATATTTTTGGTTGTTTTATGGGATAAAAATATGCAATTAAAGATGCCTTAGGGTTCGATTTCACTTAGGATTGGTCATAGGGTTGTGAATCGTAGCACTTTCGTGTTCTGACCCACCAATACGGTCCGTATTGTGTCCAATTCGGTCCGTATTCCACTGTGTAAACTCTATGTTCTGCTTGTTGATTTGATTAGTTTGAGCTAAAGGTCCATCTAGCCATACCTAAACTCCCTAGTCCTCCGCTTTCGCCTATTGGACACGGTATTTGGTATAGAACCTAGTGTTAACCCTCATCAAGTGTATTGTACCTCAACTTTCGTGATGTTGGTAGACTTACTCGAGTTTACTTGTTGTTTTCTACGAGACATCTATTATAAACTTTCGTTCTAATAGAAACCTTCACCTTTCAGTTACAAGTTGATTGACTTTCGCCTTTTAACCTATCTCGAATTACTTATGCAAGTTTTAATTATTAATTTATGTTTTAATCCTAACAAGATGTGGCCATTCATCCATTAAGAAACACAATACAATAATCAATTCTAAGCATAAGCATAAGATATAAAACTCCAACAAGTAAATAGCATTACTAATCAACAACAAGTATCACATAACGAACCAAATTCTAAGCTACATCTACTCCTAAGACAATAAAAGTCTAGCCTAACATAATCTCAAACAACACATAAATAATAATAAAAACAAGATACAAACTTCATGACAACAACAAATAAGAGAAAAGGAAGAGATACAACAATATCTTGCTTTACTCCTATTTGAACCGAAGTCTGAAGTCGTGGTTGGATTGAAAATGCCGCCGTCGCGTCTAGAATCTCTCCAAAGTCGCTGCCATGGTCGAGTGCTGCTAGAGTGGTGGAAATCCCACGCCTTTCGGCGTGAGAACGGTGGTGGGAGGTGGTAGAATGATGGCTGGAGGAAGAAGACCCGCTCCCCAAGCAATAGAGACGTATATATAGCAACCTTGGCCCTCATTTCTGTCTCTGGACGCCCTAGAGGTGTTTCCCAACTTGCCAATCGCATTAGAGACCTTGCCATAAGAGAAAACTCCTTTCCAAAGTCGACAGAACTTTCTTTGTATGGAATACGGACCGAATTCATGCCAATTCGGTCTGAATTGTGAAAACAGAGAATTTCCAGTATGGTAATTCGGTCCGAATTGGTAGTAATGCGGTCCGAATTCATGTGCATCCAGCATTGTGCAGTGTTTGGGGCATAACTTCTCCATCCAGACCCCGATTGAGTTGATTCAAAGCCCGTTGGAAAGCTTAGAATGAGCTTCACAATATTATGAATTCCTTTGGATCATTTCCTTCTTGTAGATTCTCCATTTGTTACAATTAATGTGGCCTATCCACCAAGTTCCTGCAAAGCAAAACAAATTCCACGACAGTATCCAATCTTGACAAATGTAGGACAAAATACGATGGATTTAATTTTCAGTCACAATTTCGATGTAAAGTCTGGCCAAAATAATAGTATAAATATGAGATATCAAGGGGGCCGCCTGACCTTGTTGAAATCGGTTCTCATGGCTATTCCTTTGCACTTTATACAAGTAATGCAATTACCTCCATGGCTCCATAAAACTCCGGAAGGGATACGACAAAGATTTTTCTGTAAAGGTAGAGAGTAAAGACAATGCATTGGGGGTCATTGTCTTATTAACTGGCAAAAATACTGCTTACCCAAAAATAAAAAAATGGAGGCTTAGGAATTGTCAATTTGGCCACCCAAACTAGGCGGTCCTCAGCAAATCGCTTTGGATGTTACAGTCATAACCTGGCTCCACTTGGTCCAAAACTATAAGAACACTTTACGGGATCATGGATGATGAAGGTTTCAAAACTTAGGTCAAATAAAATAAAACCTATGAATTACCTCACTAGACGTTTGAGTAAAGCAAAGGTATCGAACCCACAGGGACGGTTAAACTGAGTACCGGACTTAGACTTTCTTAAAAGCTAGACAGATGGATTTTTGTAGTTTTGGAAATATTTGCAATTTAAGAAATAATAATAATAATAGGAAAATAAGCAATTAAACAAGTAATAAATAATAAAATATTTTTGGTCTTATTTTTTTATGTTTTTTGGACTCAAACAGATGCAATAAAATATCCTAAGGGTAAGTGTTCAATTAGTTTAGCTTTAAGGCAACTCTATCACGATTTTCACCAGGACAGAGAGTCATTTCGGTGCGAAACAGATCCATTTCGGTCCAAAATGGGTACTGTTCGACACAAAAACTTGCTTTAAACCTATTGTTTAGACTTGATAATTTTACAGAGTACTTTATGAAGGTTACTAAGCGACCAGACCCTAACCCTAACCCTAACCTCAGCTGTCGCTTTTTGGTTCTGGTTTAGATTTGATGTCGGGTTTTACCACAAAAACAACTAATCCTATATTTGCGTATTAAAACTAGTTTGTTTAGGAATACTTAATTGGATTTCTAGAGATATTTAAGGTCCTTTCGGTGCAATAAAAGTTAGATCTTTCGATCGTTAACTAACCTACCCTTTCGAGCTTTGGTTTATCTCAAGTGCTTTGATTAATTAATTATTTGGTCGAGTTATATCCTATTAACGCTGCGCATCATTAACAAGTTAACGTTCAAGCAAACAATCAATTCAATCAAGCAAGTAATAATTCACAATCAAGTAAGTCGCAAAATATCATAATATAATCATCAAGTCATAACAATATACTAAACTAATCTACTAACTACCCCTAAGACATCATAAAAACTACTCACTAATATCCATAACACAATCAACAATAAATATCATGCATATAAATAAGATACAAGCCATAAAATAACGAAATAAGAGCATATAAGAGTAAACCGAAGAATCCCAATGCGAATACTCGCTATCTCTGGCCTAGGAATCGATGTGGATCTACGTGCTGCTGCTGCTTCCTCCAAAAACGCCAAGAACTCCAAAGAAAATCAATGGAAAACTCCAAAACGCCAAGTGAGGAAGGTGGAAAATGAGTATGGAAGGTAGAATACGTGCTCAGGAGGCAGGGGACGCGTATATATCACCCTAGGAGGCGGCTAGGTCAAGGAGAGGCGGTTTTCTTCTTTCCTTCTTCGAAAAATACCATTTTCGCAATTTCCAGAAATGCATTTCGGACTGAAATGGAAGGATTTCGGTGCGAAATGGAACTCTAGCTCTGCTGGATGGGCTGAGAATCAAGCCCATGCTGGAGATAAGGTCTGTACTAGGCTCCTATAGTCTCATGGCACGTCTGTGTGGGCCAGGAATGAGTCGTCTGGCTGAGAACATTGTCCGTCCTTCATAAAAGTCGCATTTCGTCTTCAATTTCCAAGGAATTCTACAAAATAAAACAAGAAGCATGGCAGCAGCAATATCCTGGAAAATATGGCAATTTATGAGAAAATTTATAATGGTTTGATCAATAATTAAGGGCTAAGTACGGTCAAAATACATATAAAAATAAGAGACATCAATGGACATTGCGGATTTAGGGGGAGACGACAACATTTCTCATGGATTAAGGGATATTCTCGACCACAAAGACTTTTTCTTGGCTTGCACAACTACCGACCTAGTAATGAGAATGCCAATCTGGTGGTGAACTAAAAGCGGGTCTTTTTCTTCTTCTAATTCTTACATGGTCCTCTCGGATTGTGGAGTTTGGTCAACTTTGTACAACTTGTTTCGGAACTTAACACTTTGCCTAAAATTAAGAAGTTCCTCTAGCTATTACTCGTAGACATACTACTCGCGCAGATCAACCTTAATTTGAGAGGTTGGCCATCCATCGAGGCTTGCCGGTGCTGCTCTACAATGCTCAAGAATTTTCTAACCATCGCTTTGCCCACGGTAACCTAGTACATCAGCTATGGGTGAAGTTCAGCTACATTATACATTACCGGTGATCTCCTTTAGAGTAGACCTGACGAACTTTCAAGTTAACAAAACAATTCTGGATTGGGACATAATTTGGGCTGCAACCTCTTCGGCTATATAGAAGGAACACAATACAAGAATTTTCTTGGTCGTCCAAACAACGTCTCATCGCCTACTACCGCAAATTTGCATGGTGGTGAAAAATTGAAAAAAAAATGACTTAGTTTGGGTCCGGTGCTTGGGATTTCTAAAGGGATTTAGATTGGCATCCCGTTAGATTGTTTTTTTTTTTTCACTTCTTGGCTTGTAAATTGTAACATTTATTTTTCTTTAATTAAATTGCGCTGGTGTTGCAATTGCCACCTAGCCTTTAAAATAAATTATTATTTCTATTGTGGCTAGTATTATTTCAATTTATATTTCACACATTTTGAATTTTTAATTCAATGTATTCAACATGAAAATTTCAAACTAGACAACCTTTTGATAGGATAATCATTTTGAGTGTATGACTTTAATCCGGAAAAGTCGTGACGAGATCTAGAAGGATTTATCCAATAGTGATTATTTTTTAGGTAAAAAAACATCGTCTAAAGCTATATAATCTATTTTGAAAGTTTTTGAACCTAAAAATCATACAAAACTACTATAATTGGTCTTTATTCAACACCAATTAGTCAATAGACAAGAATTCAGGGTATGGATATATGATCATTGTCAAAATATGAAAAAAAAAATGAATTTGCTTAGATCTATGAAAATGAGAATGATCAAAGAGAGAGAGAGACTAATCGGAGGAGGAAGAGACGAGTTTGAAGGAGGATAACATGCATGATAGAGAAGGGCTAGTGTGCCGACGGAGGAAGATGATGAGAGGATATGAGATTTTCAGATCTAGGCCGAGAAAGGAGAGATCGTGCGATTTTAAAATTCAAATTTCAGTTTAGCGACAATTTTTATAAAAAATAATTATACCTGTCCATTCAAGGATATAAACACCATAGTTACAATTTTTAGCTTAAAATTGTCATTAAATTTAGGGATAATTTTAAATTAAAAAAATTTTCTAAATTTGTTCACATATATTTATCAATGCCACTATTTTTTATCAGCAACTGTTGTTCGACTAACATCTACTAAGAAAACATTTAAAAAAAAGCCTTTTTATGGTAAAATTGGATATGAACCTTGCATTATTCTTTATTCGGATACAAATCCGTCTAATCTTCAAAATTGGATATAAAGCCCTCTAATCTTACTTTGTTTGAATATAACTCATTCAATTATTTTTAAATATAAAAAAAATTTTAAATTTCAAAATTTTGACTAAATTATCCACATCTACAAACATCTCCACTTTAGAAGAAAACTTAGTGATGGCCGATATGGAAAGAATTTGGTGGCAAAAGCTTTTCTTATTAGTGATCTAGAAGGACAAGGTAAAATAATTAATTTTAGAAATAAATACCCTCAAATATTAATTTGTAAATAATATTGCGGGAAGAGTGGTCATACAAAAAGATGGATAGGGATCGAATAGAAGTATGTTCGGGGTTGGGTATTTGGGTCACAATAAAATTTGTTATTTTATATATTTAAAAATAGTGAAAAGTAATAGTTTACATCCAATGTAAACAAGATTAGAGGGGTTTATATCCGATTTTGAAAATTTGAGTGATTTATATCAGGATAGAACATCGGAGGAGTTTATATCTAAATTTGGCTTTTTTTTTAAAGTAATGTGTGCGCATTAATGATAATGAATAACTCTAGAATTTTTACATATATAAGCACGACTAAAATAGATTTTGAAAGGCAAAATTGGATATAACCCCCTCAAATCTTACTCAACTGGATATAACCCCCTCTAATTTTTGAAACTGCAATAACCCCCTCCAATCATGTTGCTTTTGGATATAAACCCCTTCCATTAGTTTTAACAATATTTTAAATAAAATATTTCAGTTTTGAAAATATATGACCACACTGCCCTTCATTTTGAAAATATATGAACTCACGCCTCTCATCTCCCTTCTCCTGAATTAAACTTACGCTCCATAAATCTTCTACTAGGGTTTAATTAAAGAATAAAAAGCTTGCGATGAATTAAAAAATAATAAAGAGGTCATTAGGTGAACTATAAAATGCGGCATTTAGAAAAGTGATGTTAATACAGAATTTTGATTGACCATGTACGGAAGTGCTAAGTTTTCGTTTGTACTCGAAATAAATTAAATGAGAGCACTGTCTAAACCTCTATCTTTTTCCTTTGTCATAATTTTTTTTTTCCGAAGAAGTCTCCGTAGAATCTTGTTGCACTCTTTCGCAACTATCCTTTGCAATTTATTTTTGATGATGATATACCTTTTGTTGGAAAAAAAAACGATTATGGGACTGAGAACAAATTTAAGAAAACTCAGCATTATAAAATATAAAATCGAAAATTATGGTATCGCTGGTGGAAAAACACAGAAGGATTTGGGAAGGTGAAGGATGAAGGGTAATTTGGTCATATATTTTAAAAACTGAAATATTTTATTTAAAATATTATTAAAACTAATGAAAGGGTTTTATATCCAAAAACAACAAGATTAGAGGGGGTTATATCCGGTTTCGAAGTTTGTAGGGGGTTATATCCAATTTTGCCATTTTGGAATATAAGAGTGTCAAAATATAAATATACATGGAATAAACTCACAGAGTGGACTATGAATCTATAACTAAATGGTCTTATTTCAACAAAAAATTATATATGAATATAAAAAAAAAATGCCACGGTTTTAAAAACTAGCCGAGATTGAATGTCGTTTGTACTTAATTGAATGAGTAGAGATTGAAATGATGGTAGTACTGTTAAACTGGCCCAAGATTGAAGGCAAATTTTAAATTTGCATTCTACATCTGCATTCAAAACCTTTTTTATTTTTTTAATTTCTGACAATTTCTTAAGAAAATAATTAGGTGATTTTCTTTTGCTTTTCAATACATAAAAGGCCCTTAAAATTAGAGTCACCAGCACACACCAGAAAAATCCAAAACGTTTCAAACCCGAGGTGCCAATTCCAGCTTGGTACAGCAAGATCGTGATAGTATTTTAGTGATTTTATATATCAGTACACACATATTTATTTTCATATTTCAAAAGGATTATAATTATAATAAACCTCCCCTAGTAGTACAGAAACGGAGCGAAAATCTAAACGCGTGGAAGACAAGGTTTGCACTTGGGATTGTAACAGCTGTCGTTTTGTTCAATTAGTCGCCATCGTACATACATATGATATTTCCTTTTCTCGAAAGTAAATCAATTTTCGCCTTGGAGTCTTCCCAAAGTTTTAGAGAATCTCAAACACAAATCAAGCATTATTTAAGAGAAAAATCTGACTCAATTCACAAAATGAAAGCATGCATGCAAACAAATTATCCACATGACAACCACCACAAATTGAAAGAAACCTCTCCATTCGCCAAATTAAAATGCAACCATAAAATATGTCCAGAATATCTTGTCAATTATCGGAACAAATGTGAAAAAATAAGTTTGCTGGTTTTGCTTCCTGAGCGGGTTGCAGCTGCTTGTTTTCACAATTGGTGGGGCCAGACAAATGCTCTTTAACCTCGGAAAATATTATTGTAATATTTGGAAAAAGAAATCCAAATCTAAGGTCAGATTTGTATTTAAATGTTGACGGCTTTTGTTTGTTAAATACGAGAAGGAGCTGTATTGAAAAAACTAAAAAAACCCATAAAGCAGCAAACGGACGGCACCTTCCCCTTTGTTTGTAGCTTTATAAAACAAAAGGTACTTGTGCATTTTTGGTTTAATTTGTTGTGGTTAACCTGGGGATGCCTTCTGATCCTCTGTGGTTTAAGACCATGTCATTTTTGTGTTTGGGAATTGAGAACTTGAGTGTACGTAACCGACTCTAGGTATATTTAATCTCAATAAAGATAATTTGAAGCACTTATGAGAAATCTTGTAAACAATTTGAAGCATTTTTTAGTATGGTTTAAGATGTAGTAATTGAAAGGTCAGTTTTGAGTCCTTGAACTTGGTTTGATTAAGTTCTTAAATTATCTTACTTATTTCCAAATGAATCTTAAAATTGCTTTTCACAAGATTATTAAATAAATCCTAAAATTTCTTTTAAAATTAATGATTATCAAACAGTTTCTTTCATACAAACTTAGTAATGCTGTATTTCTGCGAGGGGTGCTGCTGCGACGAAACGGCAAATATGTATGCCATTCAAATCATGCTAACATGTCATAGTGTCGTAATATTGCATTAGTACGTTGTTCCCATTATTATCACAAAAGTGCATATTTTTAATGGAAAGAAGAATTTGATTGAGCCAAATTATGATAGTTTATAGACCAAAATAATCCCCCCTTTCCAATTAATATGCACTCTGAGTAAATAATAATAAAAAAAACTCACGAGGATTGAACGTGAATTGTTAACAGAGAGAAATTGTAGTCAAATGAATAAAAAAAGGGAATAATTAAATCTAAAATTTTCGTAGGAATAATATTAGAAGCATCTAAAAAATTATTATATTCATATTTTGGGTAACATGATTCAAATGTACTATCTTTAGTTCGTAGTAAGTGACTTATAATGTTTAATTCAAATTTTCAAATTTTGTTTGAGCTCCACTCTTTAGGTTAGTTTTTGGTTACATGTTTAGTTAACCCGTTTGACATCAACTCGAGTTAAATACATGATTATATAACTAAATTTAAAGTACATACAATAAGTATAACAAATTAGATCTTACCATTTTAATTTTTAAATATTAATATAAAAATTTAGTACAAGTATTATCATTAATTCAACATAAATTAATAATATAATAACTTTTGTCTTGTAAGAATATACATGAGTCATTTTACACTTTGACGATATACTTTGAAGTTTAAATAAATAAATAAAATAATTTAATCTTAATGTAAACTAAAATTATATTTACTTTGATCGAACTAATTAAACTTGCTGCCCTACAAGCTACCAGACAACAAGTGCCGCATGTATCTGAAAATTACAAAAAATTACAAAAAAAAAAAAAAAAAAACGTTAAAGCCTACTAGCAGTTTTGACTAACAATGTGAACGGTCAGTGATTCTGGCACCAGCTTTGGGAACTTGAATTCAAGAAATTCAATTAATTTTCTGATGTACTTCAACGTGTATTCTGTTGCTATCGGAATGAAATTGGTAGAAGATGGACCAGATGGTAGACGTATGAACTTTTTCCTTTTGAAGACGAATTCAATTTCCGATGCCCAAAAATAAGAAAAAACGAATTCAACACAATTCCAACGGCTTTATCCTTGTCGCCATTCATCGGAATTTTCCGATATGAACTTCAATGAGATTTCAACTTCAGCTGAAACGCTTCACTTGTTGGGTATTAAGTTTTCCGAAGTGCCAAAAAAATATTAAAACTCCTTTTCAGAAAAGAAAATATTAAAACTATCTTAAAAAATAATTAATCACTTAATTTAAATCTCTTTCAATAGTATGCTTAAATAAATCTCTTATGAATATATGTAATAAAATATTACAGAATCGTACATAGTCTATATAATTAATATAACAACATGTTAGATATTTAAAAGGGTCGGAAAACGTAACTTTTTTCAAATTTAATAGTATTATAAAAACTCATCACGTCTTTCTCTTCAAATTTGATAAAGAAAAAAATATTTGGAAATTTAGAATAAAATAATATTTTTTAATTATTTCTAACCAATTATTTGGTGTTTGTTTCATCATATTTAAATGTTCAAAAAAATGATGCATCATCTCATATATTGTCTCAATGCTATTTTTTTAAAGAAAAAACAAGATCTTTTTTTAGAGGCATAGCCCACTATGTAAAATAGAATTTATTCTTATTCGATGTCTAGCGGAAATTGAACATGTTGGGTATGTTTGGAATGGGTGCGAACAAGCTTGTTCGTGAACAAAAGTTCTGCTAATTTTTTTGCGAATTGGGAACAATGAATTATTATTTGAACAACTGTTCAGCCTTACATAACCAAACATACCCGTTATCTTTATGATAATGGCGGAATCACTGTCTATATATATGTGTCAAACTTCTATATTCTATATCGTCTCAATAATAATTTTCTAATTAGAAATGATGAAAAGATGAATTGAGTTTAGTTCACTACAAATATGTTTACTTGATTTTGAAATGATTTTTGCTGATTGAATATACACTACCACAAAAAAGACCTTCTGCAACGGGCCATCCATAACGTTTTTGACGAAACACGTTATAGATCCATGGGAGGGTTTTGACGCAAAAAATTCTACGGCAATCTGTAACGTTTAAATTATATTGAACATGAGAAATTTTTTCCCGTTTGGCACCAAAAAAACTGTTGCACCTTCTGTAACGTTTTTTATATAAAAAACGTTACAGAACCAAGCCAATATGTAACGTTTATTTAGTATTAAACGTTACATATTTGAATTTTGAAATTTTTTTTTTGGCGGAGCTATACACACCCACGGATGAAACCCCTCCTCCCTCTCTCATCACTCGAAAATTTTCTAAGTCCCTCAAACCCTCCACCTCTCTTTCTCTCCGAAAACCCTCTTTCTCCCCGATCTCCACCCTCTCTCTCTCCGATCTCCACCTCTCTCTCCGATCTCAACCTCGAGCCGGCCCCCTCTCTCTCTCCGATCTCCACCTCTCGAGCAACCTCGATAGCCGCCTCTACACCTCTCTGCCTTTCGAGCAACCTCGACCACCTCGACTCCGACTACCTCGTCTCGACTTCGACTCGACAGCCCCGCCAAGGTAACTCTCTACCTCTGTCCTCTTTTTTTTTATTAGTTTTGTTGCAAATGTGAAAAATGTGAAATTATTGGGTTATTGGGTTTAATTTGATAAATGTGAAATTGATGTTCTGTAACGTTTGTAATGGATTATTGGGTTGATCTGAAATTTGTTGAAATTGGGTTATTGGGTTTGATAATGGGTTATTGGATTTGATAATGGTTATTTGGTTTGATAATTGGTTATTGGGTTTGATAATGCATGGTTATTAGATTTGATATGAGTTATTGGGTTTGATAATGCATGATGGTTATTGGATTTGATAATGGATTATTGGGTTTGATAATGCATGATTATTGATTTGATAATATTGAAATTGAAATTGTTATTGGGTTTAGATGGAAAACAACAAGGAGATTGTTTTGGAGAAGGAGGAGAAGAAGGAAGAGGAGGTGCAGGTCGAGAAGGAGGAGGAGGAGGAGGAGTGCTGGTACCACTTTGGGAGAAAGATGAAAAGTCTCGGCTGTATGTCGTTTCCCGCCGGGGTGCGGCAGGAAGAAGGTGAAGGAGGGCGGCTCTAGTCAGAAGAAGGAGGAGGATGAGGGCAAGTAGGGTTTGTGTTAGGGTTTGATGTAGGGGTTTCATTTATGGCTTGTGTTTATTTTCGGGTAATTCAAACTTGTTTTGTTATTTTGATGTTGTATATATATGTGTTATAGATTTGTGTGTTTTGACAATGTGTATGCATATCTATGTTATATCTGTTCTGGTACACATCAATATCCAGTTGGTACGGCTAGCAAAATGGGCTAGCCACAAAATATAAATTGCGCATTTAAAAAAAGATTATGCAACGTTTTTTACAAATTAAACGTTACAGAAGGTACCAATCTGCAACGTTTATATTGAAAAAATCGTTACAGATTCCATCCAAATTCTAAAAAAAAAATAATTTAAAAACGTTACAGATTTGTAACGTTTTTTTCGACATAAACGTTACAGATGTTGGGTAGGAAAAAATAATAATTTAATGTTCTGTAACGTTTATATTGAAAAAAAGGTTACAGATCTGTAACCTTTTTTTCAATATAAATGTTGCAGAACTGTAACGTTTTTTTGAATTTGCAACGTGGGCTTCTGTAACGTATCTACACACGTTATAAAGTCTTTTTTTTTAGCGTTGCAAAACGGAAAATCTCGCGTAGTGATACAATATTCTCCATAATAAATGAAATTAGAAATTAGATTTGCAAATTAATTCAGTTCTCATCATATTTCCGCTTTGAAAAAAATTACTTTATCTCAACTTTCACATCTCTTTCACTTTCATATCATAGTGTAAACTAAAATCGCACTCTATCATGAAATTTCAGCATTATCATTTCGGGTTTGTACGTGTTGGAACGGATCATACAGAGATTAAGGCTTGAAATAATTGCATCTCGGTAGAAACTTGACACGGGTCACGGCACGTGCGGTTGGTCGTTTGAAAACGGCGCGGAGACTAAAATTGAAAAGGCAATATAGATAGATAAACAGAGAGGAAGATCGACTCAGTGGCGGGACCCGTTACTTGATCCAATGACATGCCTTCTATGCTGGGCCCCGGGCCCACTCACTCATTCCCTCTACACCTATAAATCCTCCCCGCATCCTCCCTCCCTCTCACCTCCACACCTCTCGCTCTCCCTCTCTCTCTCTCTAGGATCCAAAACCCCCTTTTCTCTCTCTCTCTCACTCTCTCTTTGTTTCCTGTTTGAACTTTGATACTTTGCCATGACGAAGCAAAATGTGGTAGTGCCTGAGATATCAAACGGAGGTGTGTCGGTGACCGCTGCTGTGGCAGCGGCGATGTCATATCCTCCTCCCCGTGGCGGTTTGACGGGAGGCATGACGATGAAGAAAAAGTATGTGACGGCACAACTTGAGCTGTCTGGTACTGCACGCATCAACGGATGGGTGGAGTCAATGAAGGCCTCCTCGCCGACCCATGCCAAGGCCGCTGCTGCGCTCGCCTCCCCATCTCTCTCCATTGAGGAGTATGCTGCTAATTGGATGGTGTGTTTGATGGATTCCAATTTTACTTTTGTTTCGGAACCGTTACCTTTTTCTTTTTTTCTACATGACAACTAAATTTTTGCTTTTTGTTCCTCTTGTGAACTTTTTGCAGAGTCGGCACCCGTCGGCACTTTCGAAGTTTGAGCAGATCATGTCTGCTTCTAATGGGAAGCAGATTGTCATGTTCTTGGATTATGATGGCACGCTTTCTCCAATTGTTGATGATCCGGACTCGGCTTTCATGTCTGACACTGTAAGTGCTTGTTTTGGTTAAATAAGGCTTGAATTTCAATTAATGATTAGTAACATGTTTGCTAATTATGAGGTTTAATTTTATGTAATTTTATCAGATGAGAAAGGCAGTAAGGAGTGTTGCAAGATACTTCCCAACGGCTATTGTAAGCGGGAGGTGCAGAGACAAGGTACATTAGCATTATAGCTTTTGTGTTCTTCAGTCAAAATACTTCCACAAATTTTCCTTAGCATAAAGATATTTCTCAGTGTTTTTATATAACATATAATTTTTTTCATTTTGCGAAATTTCAGGTGTACAATTTTGTGAGGTTGGCGGAGCTGTACTACGCAGGAAGCCATGGCATGGACATAAAAGGCCCCGCTAAAGGCCACAAGTACACTAAAGCTAAGGTTCGGTCTCTTCTCTATGTACTCTTTGCGTATATAGTGACAAACAGTCAAATACAACATATCACATCTATGGTCTCATCGCTGGTCTCTCTCTTGTTTGATACTCTTCCTCTTTTTGTGTACTTATCTCTGGTTCTCTTTTGTGTGGTTCAGGCTAAGGCCGTTCTCTTTCAACCAGCTAGTGAGTTTCTTCCCATGATAGATCAGGTTCGTTTGTTGATATCAATCTCTGTCTATAATATATCTTTTTCTAATCTTACCATTACATTTAAGCTAAATATTATAAGCATATGTATTGATCTGACTAGGTTTATAAAATACTCATGGAGAAAACAAAGGAAATAGCTGGAGCAAAGGTGGAGAACAACAGGTTCTGCGTGTCCGTCCATTATAGATGCGTTGATGAGCAAGTACGGAAAAAAGCATTTAATAACTATAATTGTTTATTCTTTAGTTGGATTTGCTTGTCTATTTTTTTTTTATTTTATGTCGCATTACTTGGAAAAAAGAAGAGCCCCTTTCTGACGCATTAAATTTCCAACTTCACAGAGTTGGGGTGCATTGGCGGAGATTGTGGGGTCTGTCATGAAGGGGTACCCCAAGCTGAAACTTTCTCAAGGAAGAAAGGTTTGCTCTCTTGCCATGGTCTATGCATTAAAACCTACTCCAATGTACTACAAGTGACATATTGTTGTCAAAAATGATAAGATAATTATTTCCTAATTGAGCGATATTTTTGAGTTTAGGTGTTTGAGATCCGGCCTACTATTAAATGGGACAAGGGGAAGGCTTTGGAGTTTCTGTTGGAGTCGCTTGGTAAGTAAAGCATGACTTAAACATACATTACATCACATCCTTTTCTTAAATATTCCCTTCTTTTGATCTAATATTCCTTCTTTACATAATTATGCTTAGAAAACAACATCAAATTGATCTCTGTCGGCGATTAGCATTTCGACTGATACCACTATTGCTTCTATCACTGATATCCCTTCTTTTTCAACAAATTTGCTTGCAGGTTTCGCTGACTGCAACAATGTGTTACCCGTCTATATCGGCGATGACCGGACAGATGAGGATGCTTTCAAGGTAGAGCTAAACCTACTTCTGAACTTGGCTTTACTGTTTTCCAAGGGGCGGCACTACTCTCATATATTTTTAGTACATATAAAATGTTTATCATATGTATCTTGTAGTTAATTAATGCAAATCATTGGCATTATTAATATAGTATAGGTGTCGAAATCTTTGACCCAACAACCTTAATAACTTATTAATTAACACACATTGTGTTGATATTTTTACGTAGGTTCTAAGAGAGAGGGGTCAAGGAATAGGTATTCTGGTTTCGAAGTGTCCAAAGGAGACAAATGCTTCATATTCTCTCCAGGAGCCAGCCGAGGCAAGTACTCCTTGATTCTTTCTTTTTAGATGCTTTTGGGATATTATATATCTTCGTATTGACTATTTTAACCTCCTTCCTCCCTGGACCACTTCTCATGATAAATGCATCCACATTTTTTTTTTCCTATTCGTTTTTACTAAGTGGTTGATTTGGTTCTTTGAATGGTACTCTTTTGTAGGTCATGGACTTTTTGCTCAAGCTGGTCAAGTGGAAGCGCCTCTCACTAAAGGCTAGGCAAAGGGTGTGAAAGCTGGTGTGTATTAACAGCCCACCTACCATCCTTATTTAATTAGCTAATTATTACTTAATGAATATATAGGTGGTGGGTTTTACGTAATATGTTATCTTAGTTTAGGACGAATGGAAAAGATACCCCCTAGGAAAAGGAAAATTATGTTTTTTCTATGTAGTAATTAAATCCCCTCTTTTTTGGCGGGCCTGCTTCAACTGGGCTTGAAAGCTTGCAAAAGAAGGCTTTTCTAGCTCTTATGAAAAGAAGCTATGAGTAAAAGAAAATCTAGATCTTGTAATTAGGTTTTTTGAATGTAACAAATGGAAGTAATAACAAATATTTTCTTCCTATATAGTAGTTATGTGTCACTTCTTGTTTTTTTTTCTTTTTCCCAAGCACTCTGTTTCTCTCTGTTGCGGACACAGACGCTCAGAGAGAAGTAATGAATTAAGAATGGAAAATTAACGGAAAAATGTTAAAATACTGATGTACAGGAGAAAAGGACTTGTGCTTTTAGCTTTATGTTAAAAGGATATGCTCTTGCATTTCAATTTTTTTTTGAAATATGTCAAAGAAGAATCACGGTGTAAATAAATATGTAATACTATTTAAAATAAAATTGACTTTAGCGGCCTCCCAGAAAAGAAAAATACTTTCAAGAAGCACGCATGCTTTGTTATGGTTACTAAGCTAATAAATTGAAAGGAAAAATAACGACAAAAGCAAGATCACTTAGAATATAAGGTTTAATTAACGCACATTTTCGTATTCTACTTGTATACAATGAAATAAATATTTGTAAACTGGGAAAAAATTGTCTTAGTTTGATGAAAAATGACAATTGTTACTCAAACATGATTCATATATTTATTAGTTCATAGTTCTAGAGAGGCGAGGCGAGAGAAAATAACAACCACTATCATCTAAGCTTCAAGTTTTGCGTAAAATCACATCAGACTTTCCATGGTTCCCGGATATTGTTCAATAAATGTTGAAACTGTATCCATTTTTGTCCTAGGCAAAAGAAAAGGAGAAAAATAAAAACCATGTGACTGCCATTCAGTATTAGTGGTCCAGACAATTTCTACTACTTCCAAAATCTCCAGTAAAGAAAGTACAAATAGTTTCTACATATAGATTTGGGGTCCATTTTTCCTTCTTTCTCTGCACTTGCTCTACCCTTTATTAACAAATTTGTCATCTTTGATAAAGGCTGGTAACCAACCGAAGTACATCCCACCTGCACCTCTCTGGTTAAAAACATTTACAATGATTTTCAATTATTTCATTAATAAAGTAAGAAAGCGACTTGTAAGGTTATAATGGCCTGAATCAAGATCTATATGCTAATAAGCAAAAGATCCCCAGTTTGCAATATCCTGCCATTTCTATCTAAATCAGTTCAAATTCATGTTATTCGTCTGAACATCATTTGCCATACCATTGCAATTATCTGTATTGCAATGCGGCCTTTCCCTAATGTAGTAAAGTTGGTCTTGACCAAATGTGCGGTTTTCTAATTTCATATTAAAGATATTTGGAAAAAAATAATTTTGAATAGGGAGTCTACGAAAGAGTTGTGAGCCAAGTGTATGTCGTCAAATAAAAATATGTGGAAATTGGGTAAGCCTATGTTGTACATGACTAGTGACAAACAACTCAGACTTTCATGAGTTGTTGACAGCAACATATTTTCCTTATTTTTTTTGTTTGTTTTTCTGCCAGCTGGTTGTATAGAATTTAGTTTGAAGTGAATTTTCTTTTGATAAAAAAAAATATTTAGCTTAGGTTGATCATCCAATTGTTTCATGGTTTATACTACAGAACTGTGTCTTACTCTCTTTCTTGGCATTTTATATTAATTCTCTTTTTCTATTTTTTTTTCTTTTAGAGAATTGTCAAGGATAATTGACACGGTAAAACGCATAGGTTATCCTAAAAAAAATGAAAAAAAAAATTCATGCAAGTACGTATGATGCAGATGCGTTTAAGTTTCCAATTAAACTGTTTAAATCAACCAAAAATACCTCATTTAGACAGTTGTCTAATTAACTCGTGACAAACGGATATACCTCCTAGGTAATTTTATATTTCCAATGTTTCCAACATAACAACACCTTACCATAAAATACATTGCAATTAATGTCTTCTTGATTGCATACAAGACTGTGATCTTGTCATGTGCCATGACTTTTGCTAGCGGCTGCCTACGTTGACGGCTGACTTGTATCTAATTGGTAACTTGACATAGTCAAATGCATGTTTTTCTATGTATAATTATATATACAGCAGTCAAATTTTTAGGTAATAGGTATTGTATTTGTTTACAAACATGTTTCTTAATGCTTAACACCAATGAGATGCAAAAGGGCACAATCATGACTGCGCCTTTTTATTATTGATAATTTTTTGTCCTTGATATCTCCAACACGCTGGAAGAAAAAGATTCCACATTTGGCTCAAAAAATAAATAAGATTCCACGGTTATCATAAATAAATAGAATATTCAATGCTAATAACGGTCCAGTTGTAGATTTTATTGGATCAAATTCCTCAAAAATTGTGCAGTACTACTTCCCTAGGTTGATGTATAAGTGATTTCTTTTTAACTTTCCTTTTGTTGACAAGTTTAAAATCACATAATTAATAATGCTTTGTTATCATGAAAAAAATAATAATGTAACAACGCCAAGGACATGCATATTCGAACAGGTGACCGGCCCAGTGGTTTCAATTTTTTTTTTTTTTTATGCCTGAGATTAATATTTACAAATAAAAAAGTTGCATTGCATCAAATTATTTGATATTGAAAAAAAAATAATGTATAAATTTTATTCATCCAGATGAAGGCATGTGTTACAAAAACAGTAAACCATGTACAAGCCAAAGTTGGCTCCTTCAATATAGTTTCAAACAAAAATCCTATTCCATTGGTGTGCATTCTTTCTTGCAATTTATTCACATTGTGATGGCAATTATTTACAAACTAGGACCGTTTTCTGAATGTCACAGCAGAAATAAAACAAATATTTGAAAGAATTTTTCCTTAAAAAATAAGATATCTTTATAAAGGGGAAAAAAAAAAAATCTGATACTCAATAAAATTTTTGTGCAAATTAATACCTTTTTAGAAACATTAAAAACATGGGGAAGGAAAAATTAATAAGACAAATAGTGAGATAATTTTTACATATATATCAGCACTAAAAAGTTGTATTGCTTTATATATATATATATATATATATATATAGAGTTTAGCTACGGTGAGTCGCGACTCATGGATCCTCCGATGAGTCGCGATCAAAACTCCTAGATCTAGTTCTAAATGACCGATCCAAACCGTCCAATATGATCTCCCTATTGAAATCTCCATGCAGACCAAATTTTTCATTTTTTCGAAATTTTTAAATATTTTTTTTGAATTTTTAAAAACTGCTGTTTTTGAATGGTTCAGAACTAATTAGATTAACGATTTTCTAAAATTTCAAAAAAATACTTAAAAATTTCGAAAAAATGAAAAATTTGGTATGCATGGAGATTTCAATAGGGAGATCGTATTGGACGGATTGGATCGGTCATTTTGAACTAGATCTAGGAGTTTTGATCGCGACTCACCGGAGGGTCCGTGAGTCGCGACTCACCGTAGCTAAACTCTATATATATATATATATATTTTCATTTTATCTTTCTTAGACACATCATCTTAAATATGTGGAAAATAATATGAATACTTGAAATATTCGATTATAATAAATGAGAAGAGAAAATTTGAGTTGGATGAATGCGAATATAATTAAGTCATGTGGCATGACTAAAATAAAAATCTTAAAATCTCTGTATGTACTTAACTGTAACATATTATAATTATGATAATAAGAAAATATATAACTAATTCGGACCTGGGAGATCAAATGCCTCTTAAATGTGAACAAATGCGAAGTGTTGATGTTTTGCATTCAGAAAACAAAAAGTACAAGATACAACCCACTGTTGCTGAACCAAGAGACAACAATTTAGCATGCCAAACCATTTGCCGCCTTGACTATTATCGTTGATCCCATAAAAGAATGCACTTGCATGTTTAAATATTTAATCCTATGATAAGACTCTGAAACAAGATTATTTGATATTTTAATTGGCCGTTCCCTTTCTTCCACCTTGAGCCAACTTGGATTTCTGTCAATCCAACCTCAAAAGAGCCAGTGGAGTCTCAGCATTCTCAACATATAACTCAATTGTTTTTTTTTCAATTTTGTTCTATTCTTTAAATGGTAGTATTCTGGGAATATCCTCTTTCTACCAGAACTCGGTTGCTTTAACGCTGTTGCACTACCAGAATTTGCATATCCCACTCATTTTGCCTTTTTGTTGCTATTACTAAATAGAAATGATGTATAAAATCGAAACACTTTTTATAGAACATCTTGAGGATATTATTTGCTGTATTAATAATAAAATATAAAAATTAATTTAGATTGCAAACTGATACAACGAACTTATTTTAACGTAGATAAAGGCATATGCAGTAAAAAAGAAAAATAATAATCAAATCCAACAGATTGACTTCTTCATCATTTGAAATTACAGTTATAGTTAGCAAACAAATATATTTGTCGTGATGCATACAAACTAAATTGTAATTAGGTTTCTTCTCATTGAAAAAGAATTGTTATTTTATTTGCAATTCAAGATTAGTACCAAGACCGGTTTGGGCTCTTGCCTAGGTTTATTATTATTATTTTGTTAAATTGTTGGTAACTAAATTTCTTTCTAGTTTCGAAGGAAATAATTCAGATTCTATTTCTGTCATAGTTTGACTGTGATATTGAATTTGACAGGTTGGCCGCAATATAAGCTCATGGTCAGAGTCCAAACCCCCTACTGATTAATTAGTACAACTGCTTATATATAATGCGTATATAGTATATATAAAGCTGTTAATGTATGTGAAAATGTGTATTACTTAATTTCTTTGGAAATAAGTAGCTTATTTTCAAAAACAGTTTGGTTTTAGTTTGTTTATTTCTTTTTATCTTAATATTCTAGTAAGGTAATATCCTTCCAGCATGTTTTGCTTGTCGGAGTTACGGCTATTCATGAGAACTAAATTGGAGGAAGAGTAAAAGAGATATTTTAAGGCCAAGAAAGAATCAAATTTGTACTATAATTTTTGTATTGCTGCAAAGAATCCGAAATGTGGTTATCCATTTTTGGCAAGTAAGAATTCGCATCAAATATTATTTTTCATTTTCAAAATGGATGTAAGCAATTTGTTGAAAGATAGGAAGAACACAAATCATTGGTGTGGCATTTACTAGCTGTGCATTCAATAACTTTCAACTGTCATTCTTCGATGTAACCAAAAAAAAAAGGACAAAAGATGTGTTAAAGTGGTGGCATTATCGGTGCACGATATTTGTTCAAGATAAGCCACTAATATCATTTCTCAGAGCCTTTAGTCTCAAGTAGCACATCATTTACTAGAAAACCACCTCTTTTGTGACAATATTATTACTCAAAACAGTGCTAAAAGAATAACTTTGCATATAGAAGGATACTCGCCGCAACTTCTTTATTTTTTCCCTATATATAATGATGAATAGCATATATAATTTGAGATACAAATGATAGATTTAAAAGTTGAACCGCTTTCTACAAGTACCCAATGGGGTAATGATATATACCTAACATGTAGACGGAATATTAGTACATACAAAATATAGTAAACAAATAAATGGAATAAAATTAGTAAAGCCAGGTTTGTTAAGGGTGCATTTTGGAGCTAGAAGTTGAAGCAGCCCCACTAGAGATAGAGAGAGAGGAGCTAGGTAAAGGAGAGGAGAAATGTTGGGGTAGGAGTTGGATTCCACTTGCGAAGGGCACCTCTTTTTTTTTTAGAGGGCACACCTGGTCGCTTCTCCCTGGGTTGGTCCCATATTTTGACAAACCTCTCTCTCTCTCTCAAGTCTCACCACCTTGCCTTTTCCTGCGTGGAAAGAAGCTTGGCCATTGCACTTCTACTCATCATTGGCGCCTAAGCCCCTATTAAACTATCCCTTCCTTTCTCTTCAACCGCTGATTATTGGTGCATTAACACCTCAACCACCCATTTTTAATGCTTTCTTCTTCTCCAGTCGGCCAATCACTCACTTAATGCCATCTTTTATAAAATATCTCTTACTTAATTATGCTAGGTTGAATTGTTATTAGCATTATATTGAGGCTACGGATATGTGTATATTTGTTGCCATATAAGTTTAGATGTAGTTTCTATGTTTATCTAGATTTAGATGTTATGCTGTACGTTGTGTTTGGTATGTAAATTAGATTTAGGAAAGTTTATTTTTCAGTTATTAGAATATATAGGGATGTTGTACACAGATTGGACAATACACAGAAATTATTTTCTTCAAAATCTTGTTATGGTACCAGAGCCAGAGGCGGCTGAAAAACCCTAATTGTGGTGTCGTCTTTGATCCATGGCAGGCAACACGGAGAATATTGATTCCAATGACAGCACCAAGAAGGTGCAGTCGAAGGTGATTGATGCAACATCACCATTTTATTTACATCCTTCCGACAATCCAGGGACGACAATTAGTTCTTGCATATTGAAGGGAGATAATTATGACTTGTGGGAGAAGGCTATGAAAAATGCTCTCCGGGCTAAGAATAAGCTCGGGTTTGTTGATGGAACTCTATCAAAACCTTTGGCTACGGAGCCTGAAGCCTTTCTTTGGGCACCTTGTAACTCAATGTTAGTTTCCTGGTTGTTCAACTCCATTGATTCATCTCTCCAACCGAGCGTTGCCTACTTTGAGACGGTGAAGGAGCTGTGGGATGACCTGCGTGAGAGGTTCTCTATTGGAAATGCGCCCCGTATTCACCAATTGAAGGCTGATATTGCGGCAGCAAAGCAGAATGGTCAAAGTGTTGTGGCATATTACACACGTCTCAAGAGCATGTGGGATGAGCTCTCTCAATATTCCCGTGTGCCGATGTGTACGTGCAAAGGCTGTACTTGCAATGCTGCTGCTGAATTAGCAAAAGAGCGTGAGGAAGAAAGAACTCATCAATTTCTCATGGGATTAGATGATGTGGTGTTTGGCACAGTTCGCTCTAACATATTGAGCATGGACCCATTGCCGAATCTAAATAGAGTGTATTCTACGGTGGTGCAGGAGGAGAGACACAAAACTGTTGTAAGAGGGCGTGAACAAAGGGTTGACGCC
Organism: Rhynchospora tenuis; assembly: GCA_027725995.1. NCBI lineage: Eukaryota > Viridiplantae > Streptophyta > Magnoliopsida > Poales > Cyperaceae > Rhynchospora > Rhynchospora tenuis. Next base: position 153,485,548 of record CM050888.1, on the reverse strand, counting down.
ATTGGTTTTGCTGTACATGCTGGAAAATCTGATCCAAGTCAGACCAAAACCGGATTGCTTGAGAAACCCACCTGCTCTCATTGTGGTAAACTGGGTCATGAAGTGTCTCGGTGCTTCGAGCTTATTGGGTATCCAGAAGGTTGGAGTACACGAGGGCGTGGCAGCCGTGGTGGCAGAGGAGGCCGTGGTAGAGGACGAAACCAAGGGCAGGCAGCAGCACATGCGATGCAAGGAGGGGTGCAACCGAATACTGGGGTGCATCCGAGCACTGGGGTGCAACCTGCTGCTGCCGCACAGGGGACAAGACATGCATCTGCTGTACCTGTACTAACAGATGCTCAAGTGCAACAAATCGTGGCGGTTCTGTCTAACACCAACCTTTCAAGTTCTGGTGCATCCAATGAGCGAGTAAATGGTAAGAATCTAAATTGGATACTTGATAGTGGTGCATCTCACCATATGACCGGAAATATTGACTGCTTATTCGATATTTGCAAAATTTTACAATCATCGGTTGAATTACCGAATGGGACTAACACGGTCACAGAGTGTGAAGGTTCAGTGATATTGAATGAGGGATTTACACTAAAAAATGTCCTATATGTGCCATCTCTCAGTTGCAACTTGATTTCTATTGGAAAATTGATTAAAGACAATGGATGTCTTGTTACATTTATTGATCGGTTGTGTGTCATTCAGGATTGCACATCGAAGAAAGTGATTGGTGTGGGTGAACTAAGAGATGGAGTCTACTATTATCATTCTGCAGCATCAGCTAAAGCTTGTCATACTAACAAGAGTGAGGATTATGATTTGTGGCATCAAAGAATGGGACATCCTTCCACTAAAATAACATCTTTATTGTCTGGTGTGCGGTTTGATAGTAGTAGCTCAATAGATGTATGTGATATTTGTTTGAGTGCTAAGCAAACAAGAGATGTTTTTCCTGTTAGTTTGAATAAATCGGATGAACCGTTTGAGTTGATTCATTGTGATATTTGGGGGCCTTACAAAGTCCCATCTCATTGTGGTGCACGTTATTTCTTGACTATTGTTGATGATTTTAGTCGTGCAGTTTGGGTTTATTTGTTGATTGATAAAGGAGAAACTGGTAGTATGCTTAAATCCTTTTGTAACATGGTTCACACACAATTTACAAAATTGGTCAAGTGCATTAGAAGTGACAATGGACCAGAATTTAAATCACTAGAAATGCAAGCCTTTTATAGTGACAATGGTATTCTGCACCAAACTTCCTGTGTGGGTACACCACAACAAAATGGGCGGGTTGAACGAAAACACCGCCATATCCTTAATGTAGCAAGAGCCTTGATGTTTCAGTCAAAAATGCCCATTGATTTCTGGGGCGAATGTGTCTTAACAGCTGCTTATTTGATCAATAGAACTCCTACTCCTCTTTTGGATAATAAGACACCATATGAACTATTGTTTGGAAAACCACCATCTTATGCCGCTGTGCGAAACTTTGGATGTTTGTGTTATGTTTCAAATAGATCATCATTAAATGATAAATTTGCAAATAAAACTCGAAAGTGCATCTTTGTGGGGTATCCCTTTGGAAAAAAAGGTTGGCATGTTTATGATTTAAATACAGGAGATTTTCTTGTTTCACGTGATGTTGTGTTTTGTGAGACTGAGTTTCCTTTTGGTCAAGCAAATGATGTTTCAAACAATACCAATTTGAAGGAGTTCAGTGTAAGGGGGAGAGATGATGATCTGTTTGTGTATACTGCAAGTGACAGTGCACCTGAACCTCATGATGATGCGCCTGCACCAGTGCTTACACTAGCTGCAGGTGATGCAACTACACCAGATGCAAGTAATGCACCTGCATCCGAAACTGTACCAGATGCACCTGCACTCGATACTTCATCAGATGCACCTGATATCAGTGCACCTGCATTCGAAATTTTACCAGATGCACTCGCACCTGAAAATACACCTGCAATTGAAGCAGTTGGTCCTGCAAAGCGGGTCAGAAAATGTCCAGCAAAGTTGCAGGATTATATATGCTACACTGCACGTTGTGACTCGTCTCATGCTCATGTCACACCTGTTCATACTTCAGGTAGTTTCTATCCCATATCTGATTATGTAACATGCAACAAATTTTCTATGAAACACAGAAAATTTTTGGCAGCTGTTACAAAGGAAAAGGAACCTGAATTTTATGGAGAAGCCATGAAAATGAAACAGTGGAGGGAAGCAATGCAATCTGAAATTGAGGCCCTGGAGAGAAACAACACTTGGACTTTAGAAGAATTGCCCAAAGGAAAAATAGCAATTGGATGCAAGTGGGTTTATCGAGTTAAATACAACTCGGATGGAGAAGTAGAGCGATACAAAGCCCGCTTGGTGGTACTTGGAAATCGACAAAAGGAAGGTGTTGATTTCAATGAAACTTTTGCTCCTGTTGCCAAAATGGTGAGTGTACGTACCTTTCTTGCTGTAGCAGTAGCCAAGGGTTGGGAGCTACACCAAATGGACGTGCATAATGCCTTCTTGCACGGCGATCTAAATGAAGAGGTGTACATGAAATTACCTCCAGGTTTTGCCTCATCACATCCAGGGCAGGTTTGTCGCCTTCGAAAATCACTCTATGGATTAAGACAAGCCCCACGTATGTGGTTTTCAAAGCTTGTTTCAGCTCTTCATACTTATGGATTTATTCAGTCTAAAGCTGATTACTCACTATTTGCTTATAGAAATGGAGACATTTTCATCACAGTTCTGGTTTATGTTGATGATCTAGTTGTTGCAGGAAATAATAGTGAGGAAATACGCAAATTTAAGAGTTATCTGAGTAGAGCTTTTTCCATGAAAGATCTGGGGGTGTTGAAATATTTTCTTGGCATTGAGTTTGCTCGAAATCCAACCGGTTTGGTTTTGTGCCAGCGTAAGTACACACTTGATATATTGGCTGAGTATGGCTTACTTGGTTCTAAACCTGCAGCAACACCACTAGAACAAAATCATAATCTATCAGCTCTAAAAGGTGAGTGCATGGCTGAACCTGAGAGGTACAGGCGGCTGGTTGGAAAACTTATATATCTCACTATCACTCGTCCAGAATTGAGCTATTCAGTGCATATTCTAGCTCAATTCATGCACAACCCACTTAGAGCTCACTATGATGCAGCTCTTCGAGTGTTGAGATATCTCAAAAACAGCCCAGGACAAGGCCTTCTTCTTCGAGCTGATAGCGACCTAAGGTTGTATGCCTATTGTGATTCTGATTGGGCAGCTTGTCCTTTAACTCGACGGTCTTTGAGTGGCTATTTTATTTTGTTGGGTCGCTCTCCCATTTCATGGAAGACAAAGAAACAACACACTGTTTCTAGATCATCTGCTGAGGCAGAATATCGTTCTATGGCTGTAGCTGCTTGCGAGCTTACTTGGCTTCGCTCACTCCTACACTTCTTAGGTGTTTCTCATCAAGAACCAGTAAAACTTTTCTGTGATAGCCAAGCTGCTTTACATATAGCTGCGAATCCAGTGTTTCATGAAAGAACGAAACATATAGAAATTGATTGTCATTATGTTCGTGACCAGATTTGTGCAGGGTTGATTGAAACTTTTCATGTTCGTTCTTCTGATCAATTAGCAGATATGTTTACCAAGTCGCTTGGAAAACAACAGTTTACTTATTTGATTGGCAAGTTGGGCATTTGTGATCTGCATGCTCCAACTTGAGGGGGAGTATTGAGGCTACGGATATGTGTATATTTGTTGCCATATAAGTTTAGATGTAGTTTCTATGTTTATCTAGATTTAGATGTTATGCTGTACGTTGTGTTTGGTATGTAAATTAGATTTAGGAAAGTTTATTTTTCAGTTATTAGAATATATAGGGATGTTGTACACAGATTGGACAATACACAGAAATTATTTTCTTCAAAATCTTGTTACATTATTTTTTAATTAATTGGGGGTAAGTAAGAGCTGCCTTGTTTGATGTTTGAATGGTGGCCTAAAAATAGCATTGGTCTTTCGTTTTTTTTTGGTGGTTTCATTCAGTAGTACTTTTCATTATTATTTAATTATCACTAACAATGTTGTTCATTTTTTTATTGTTTGACACAGGAAATAAATCAGGAAGTTGGCATTTGTAGGCATGATTTGACAACTGACATTAAAAGAATTCTTTATTGTACTTGGTCGAAAACCGAGGCTCTTATGTATTTTAGTCTTACTTGTTTTGTATTATATGCTTAGTTTTTTTTTTTTTTTTTTTTTTTTGCAGAAAATAAATTAGGTATTTTAATGTGAAAGAAACTTTGTGCATCTTCTGATATATTTATTTTCTTTGAAATACAGACACGCATGATAGTTTCATATAATTTGGAATGTGACGAAAATGAACTTAAAAAATCAAATACATACCTTGGTCCATCACAGGAAAGAAGTAACTAAATTTTGGTTTCCAAATGTTTCTCCCTTTCGTAATGCACAATTACTTAATTTAAATATGTTTTCATTGAGTTAAATGAAGTTTAGTGTCTCCTATTCTTTTCTTTAAGCGTACATATATTTGTGTTGATTTTGACGTGGCATTTTTTTTTTCAAAAAAAAAAAAAAACTGACTTCCATAATATGTAAGAAATTCTATACTTTTTTATATATGTGATCATTGTATTGATAACGACATTAGTATGGTACATAACCACATTTGCAAATTTTTTAAACCGACTCTAGCTTGTTGAAATACATAGTTCTTTCACATTCATAGAAACTTCTAACATACAAAATGCATTTTTGATATAACAAAAAATGTTTTTGTATTTTTAAAATAGAATCATAATTAATTTCTAACGGGAAAAAAAATGATGTATCTTCTCTACAATAACACTCACAAATTCACAAATTGATTGTAACAATTTATCTCGGTGAAAACTGGAAAGGGGAATCATCCCCTGTTCTTAAATGGAAAGAAGAAATACTACCAACCATTCTGCCTCCATTATGAGAAAAGTCCAACATCATGTAAGTATGTAACTTAAAATTTTCTATGCATAATAAAAAGTAATTTAAAGACTCTTACATAACTTGAATAATCCCTGTGTACAGTAATTTGGTATTTCTATATTTCGCCTCACTTAGACAAAAAATTCTATACAATGTTACCAAAAAATTAGTACTAATTTCCAGCTTAATTGATTATCACATTCTTGCATAGTTGATGAGGAATCTCATCTAATTTGCAGTTTAATGTTAACATTGTTGTTGTTGTTACAAATATTAATGAGAACAAATTAACAACACAGTTCGTACTTAGTTTGGAGGGACTGGAGGAGGAATGCGCATGACAACTAAACTAAATCTACGGACCTGTCAACCTATAAATCGCATTAAGGAAGCTAGAAAGCAAATGTTCATATCATTGATCACATAGATTAGTAACCTCAAAAAAGCTTTCTAGATATAAAGCGACCTGTGATAAAGCAGATATCAATACGGAAATGAAACCCAGCGAATGAGAAGGCGGTTTTTACGTTATTTTTTCAATATGATATCTTTAGATTCTAAACTTTGGGTTAGATTTAAAAATTGTGCTGTCTTTGTAACCCATGCATGTCACCCACCAAGTGTACAATCACTAACCCACATGACCAGTTCTTAAATTCCCTTTTAATGGGCTCATTTTTCAATTAATAAAGAATGATTGTGTGATAAAGACGGGTGCCTTTGGACTGTAGTCGCACGTGCCTTGAGCATGGCAGCAGAGTACACTTGTCGTCTTGAGGTTGCCCAGCTGGCGCAAATAGATTTTGGTGTGTGAGTGTGTGTTGGTGTGGGTGGTTGCATGCAGGGATTGGGTCCCAAAATAGGGACAGATGTTAGAGCCGTTCATCTGTTAAGTTTTATTATAATTATAATTTAAATTACAAGTTATGATTTAATTTTTTTTTTTTCTCCATGAGATCTTGTAAAGACTCTGAGTAGAAACATTTGAATTTGGATTCGGTTTATATAATTTGACGTAGGAGGGAATTGACATATAAGAAATCATGAGATTCAAGTTAGCCATCAAAACTGCTAAGAGACTGCAAATTGATGTCGAAACATATTCTGAATTTTGCCAGAAATAGTATATTATTATTTTCAACAATTATTTTGTATTATAATAGACGAGTTTAATTTTATTTCAAATAACCAAAAGTAGAGAGATTTGAGTCAATTTTTGATTGAAACGAGAGTGCATTTAGAATGTGAGAAAAACGACATATGAGGTTGTTAAATGGTAATATTTAGTTTATTTTAGAAAATTGATTTATTTAGTTATAAACGAATGTATAAGAAGCATTGAATGTGCATATATCATATGTTGCCCAAAACAAGACACTAGAGGGCCCAATCAAGAGCTGATTGCTAGTCATAGGCCTATTCTAATTCGGTTTATAAAGCCCAAATTCTATCAGCACCAAATTTCATGTCCAATTTTGTCCCCATAACATATTAACATCTCTATCCACGTTAGATTTTGCAAACGAAGCAAGACTGAGACACTTAGTAGAGCAGCCCAAGATAAGAATCCATCATCGGCCTATTCTCATCTTCTTGGCTCGTCTTTGCTTGATCTCTTCCAGCAGTTTGCTACACTTTCTTTGCTTGACATGTATGAATCTATGATGCATCTTACTCTTTAGTCGGGTTGCATGGAGTCTTTCGTATTTCTTGGGAAGTTACTTTTTGATTGGATTTATGTGATTGCATTTTGAACTTTTAAATGCTAGTTCTTATTTGTATAGCTCTATATTTCTCACCAGATAAATCTATGTTCTTAGGGCTTGTTTGGATGGTTGGGAATAGTGGGAATAGGCACTCTTTCCACTCTTTCCACTCTTCCCACTCTTCCCAACAACACTTTTCTCTCTACTTTTTCACACTTCCCAACGCTATTCCTAAACTCACCATCCAAACAACCTAGGAATAGCACTCTTCCCACTCTTCCCACTCTTCCCACTCTTCCTACTCTTCCCACTTTTTCACACTATTCCCACTATTCCCAACCCATCCAAACAAGCCCTTATATCAGAAAACAATCAAAAAGCACATCAACGCAAACTGAAGTAATCCAACAAAAAATTCCTCTTTAAACCCAGAAAAGCCTTCATTCTTTCCATAGCAACGAGCCACTGCCACCAGGGCCCCACCACCATTCAGCAAATGTAATTTGTAGGGAAAGAATATTTCCTGTAAAGAATAATGGCTAACGTATTAAAATTTAGCATTGTATAATTTGAGTGTATGCACGTTTTACAATTTATTACAAAATATTAAAATATGGTAGAATTATCCTTATATGGGTTTGCATTTGAAGAGGGTAGAGCCGTAGAGGGGGTTAAATGATAAATTATACATATATAAAGCTGGGGTGTCGTGAGATGCACGTGGGAGCACTGTGGTTAGCACAGTGCTCTCGATTTTTTGTGGCGCGTGACTTTTGTGGCAAAAATGATATTTAGGATTTTCTGTGGCAGTTTTATATAATATTTGAATAGTATTCTCAATTTTTTATGGCATTTTTTTTATATAGCGTAAAATAAATCACGCAACAACTTAATAACATATTCGTATAGGAATGAATCGCGCAACGCACGAGATTAGCGCTAGTGTGGATAGACAGACAATAATAAGGATACGACCTGCTCTAGAATGGGTTAACTAAGGCTAAGGAAAGGTAGAGTAACTAAAGTTCCTTGTTCCAAATCGTGTTTCTGGGTGAGCTGGAGAGAACGGAAGGAAACAAACATTATTTAAAAGCTGATTTAAAGAGAACTTTGGTTACCCAAAATCAGAGTGTAACCAAGAAAACCCAGTGAATCAAATTACTTTACCTAGAATGTCCTGTTAAAATATCGTCGGTCGTCGCAGCGGAAATAATTCTTCATCAAGTTCGAGGAGGCACGATCCAAGTGCAACTGCACAAGAACCGTGCCCCTTAGGGTTGCTTAGCACGAGGATCTCAGAATAAACAATAACAATTAAAATACAAAGAGAACACGAGATTTAACGAGGTTCAGCACCAACTTGGTGCCTACGTCCTCCACACACACGCACACTCTTTTTATTTATTTTTCTGTAATTTTCTGAGATACATTGTTTGAGGGAGAAGAGAATAATAAATAGAAATTAAGAAAATTACATAAGGCAACTAGCCTTTTTGGTAATAAAATTAATTCACACAATCTTGTCTTTATTCTTCTTATTTCCTTCTCTTCTGACATACATCAGATCCTCTTCAATATGAAAAACATCCCATAATCTTAATCCATCTTCTATGGAAAGATTTGACACAATATTACAATTTATCCTGCCAAATATGCTAGGTCGGCTCAGGAATTCGGTCCGAATTCTCACCAATTCGGTCCGAATTACATTATATCTCATCCTCTGTTTTCTCAATTCGGTCCGAATTGATACCAATTCGGTCCGAATTACATGACTGTCATTTGTGTTGATCCGTTTTCTTCACACGAACCTCACGCTACACCATTCGATCCATACACACACATGTAGACCTCATATATTTCAACATGTCCTTTGTTTACAAATGTATTATTTCTCTTCCAATTGAAAATAGAAGGGCAATATAGTCATTAAGGAAGATTACTATCGTTTACTCCTGTGTATGGTTTTTGGAAACTGAAGCATATTACTGTATACTCCCTAGCTTTGATTTCCTTAACTCCCGTTCACCTCTTCTAGAGCAGGCTATTAATTAATAATATAGAAACCTTATCAATTCAAATTTATAGTGAATACTAGTTTTTTCATTAATCTTTCTTCCCTCTACCTTCTTGTTCCTGGACCAAGCCTAATTCAAATCCACACTCCCACAGGACCACAGGCAAAAGGAAAATCAAAATGAGTTCTCAATTCTCATTGCCGCTTCCGCCTCAACAAAAAATCCTGGCACTGACAAGACGGAATCGTATCCTCTGCCTACCTTTAAAAGGTAGGCAGAGTGCCAACCTCTCACCTGATTTGTTGGATCATAATCCAACGGAGCACGCAGAGATGGGAAAAAAATAACACTCTCGACCCCTGCCCCATTTCCCTCTTCTCCGGTTCCTCTTTAAAAAAACAAACAATTTTATAATTCTCCGCTCATCTCCTCCGCGTGGTCCCCATCGCCATGGCTTTGCATCTAAGCCATCAGAACAAGTTTTAGACTAGAGGAGGGTGCCGTAAGCTTCGTGTAATCTCCTCGAGACCGAGGTTGACATCAAATTTGGCTTGAGGCTTAGAGCATGGTGTACGACCACACTCTGAACATGGTGTGGTTTCAAGACCGTGACCTGTCAATTGAATTTATCTAGTGATGCTTGGAGCTAAGATAGAGGTCTGAGAGCATTGTGGTATTGTCTTGAAGATGTTATTACCTTCAGCAAGGCCTACCATTAGCGTAGGATCTGACCTCGGCTTGAAATCAGCCATGGCGCTTGGGTTTGTCTTAACCAAAATTAAGATGACAGGGAGGGAATACAAGCACGATGAGTCTTCTTTATATCTTCTTAAGTTCTCTTAAGCACCAATTTGACTCATGGTAACCTAGGATGAAAGCTCCACCTTGGCTGCCATGGTTGTGTTCAACACCAGCCATTGATGGTGGCGTTAGTGTGACACAGGGGAGTTGAGTCTAGTACAGAAGTTTACTAAAGTGACGGTGTAGGGACAGCTATTGGCCTTCTCTCTCTTCTACTTCAATCTACACTTCTCTTTTCCTTGTCTGCTCACTAGGTGCTCGACGAAATGCATGAGCGAAGTTGTCAACATTAAGCAAGATGAACTGATATCTTTCTGGCCATTGACGACAGGAGGTCGACACTCTCTCTCTCTCGCGAATACTATTTTTTTTTTTAGCGGAAACACTCGGGCAATCGGGCAGGGATCGAGAGACTGTGATTTTCTTTTTTTTCTGTGTGTGATTTTCTTTTTTTCTGTGTGTGATTTTCTTTTTTTCCGTGTGCTCCGTTAGATCGCAATCCAACAGATCAGATGAGAGGTTGGCACTCTGCCTACCTTTGAAAGGTAGGCAGAGGATACGATTCCCTGACAAGACGCTCTTCATTATGATTTTATGGCGACCAGGCTGAGCACAAGTCCCAGTCCAATCTCCTCCGCCACCTACACCCACAACCACCTAGTCGCCGAACTCGCCATATACCATCTCCTAACGGGCCGCCGCCTGACCCGATTAATTCCTCACTTCACGCCCGAATCCGCAATCCAAACCCTCCTTTTAACCCAATCCGACCGCCGCCTCTTCCTCTCCTTCCTCACTTGGGCTCCTCGTCGTCTCCATTTCTTCCGCTCCTCTCTCCCTCTCCAGTCCCTCTCCTTCCTCCTCCACTGTCGCCACCGCCTCCATTCCTCCGCTCTCCATTTCTCCCGCCACCTCGCTCTCTCTTTCCCTCTTGGGTCCATTTTTAATTGCCTCTCTTCCTCTCTCTCCCTCTTCACACCACCTTTTCCTTCTCTCCCTTTCGCGGTCGACTTGCTGATCAAATCTTATTCGTCGTTGAATAACCTCTCTGATGCACTCTCTGCGGTGTCTCTTGTCAAAAGTGCCTGCTTTGTGCCGTCGCTCTTTGCCTACAATTCAATTCTCGAATGCATGTTTCGGTCCTGGTTACCCATTTACAAAATCGAATCGTTTATAGTGGCAATGGCGCGATCAGGTGTCGCTTTAAATGTGTATTCCTATAACATTTTGATTTGTGGGTACTGCAAACGGGGTTATTTAGATCGTGCGGTGAGATTTTTGGATGAAATGGAACATGCTGATTGTTCACCGAATGTTTTTACATTTAACACTCTTATTCATTGGTACTGCCAATGCGGCAAAATTAGTGAAGCTTCTGAGTTGTTTAGTAGAATGGAAAAGATTGTTTGGCCTAATTTATTTACTTATAATCTTCTCATTAATGGACTGTGCAATGAAGGGAAGATTAAGGATGCCCAGAAGATGTTCGATAAAATGCGTCAACGAGGGTTGTCTCCTGATATAGTCTCTTATAACACTCTCATAAGTGGTTATTGTAAAACGGGGGATGTGCATCAAGCTAAGGTGTCACAAAACAAGATATCTTTGCGTAGAGCTGGTAACTTTAAAAGGGCATTGAAGCTTGTGACCGAGATCAGGAAAAGAGGTCTGACTGTTAATGAGATTACAATCACAACAATAGTTCATGGCTTTTGCAATAAGGGTTCTACTTATGATGCATTGTTGGCCATGAATGAGATTAAGAAATGTAGTATTAAGCCCTCAGTAGTGTGTTATAATGCTCTTATCAACGGATATTGCATCTTGGGCCACATGAATGAGGCTCTTGAAATAGTTAAAGATATGGAAGAAAAAGGGATCAGACCTAATGTTGTCACTTATAGTATAATAATAAGTGGATATTGCAAAAGCTGCGAGTTCAATAGAGCTGAGTTTAGCAAGGAAATTTTACAGAAAGGTATAAAGCCTGGTAAGATTATGTATGCTTCCCTTGTCGATGCATTTTGCAAAGCAAGAAAGTTGTTTAATGCACAAGAGGTGTTTGTTGAAATGCTCGAGTCAGGTTTACAACTCAATGAGCTAACCTACAGAACTCTAATAGATTGCCATTGCCAAAATGGTGATTTAAAAAGTGCTCTGTTTCTTCATGGTAAGGTGATAAAGAAAGGAGCACTGCCGGATGGCGTTGCTGATAATGTGCTCATAAAAAGCCTAAGCAAATTAGCCCGAGTGAAAGAAGCAGAAAGAGCATTAAATAAAGAGACAGAAAATTTATTATATAAGGTGCAGAGCCAAAAGCTGATGCATGACAGTCCTGACTACAATGTGATAATAGAACATTGTACCAAAGCAGGATTCAAGAGCGTCGTCTCTCTCTTGAAGGGATTTTGTATGAATGGATTGATGGATGAAGCTGATAAGGTGCTTCACTTAATGCTAGAGAGGAAGTGGAAGCCTGATGCATCAGTTTACAGTATGTTAATTCATGGACATGCTACAAGTGGTAATGCTGGAAAGGCACTCAGATTATATAATGACGTGGTGAAAGATGGGTTTGTGCCAATAAACAATGAACGCTGTTTTGGGGATAAGTTGTTCATATTTGGAAAAGGATGAACAGAGTCAACAACGTGATGATAAATGGACATGCATGCCCGTTGGGCAGGTGATTGTTCCCAGATGCAGGAATCAATTTAAATCAAAGGGAAGGAAGCATGCATTTGGTGATAAATGCTCTTACTGCATGGCAAAGATGAAAGATGCTTGCTTTGCGGTGATTTTTTTTTGATATTGTGCACGTGATTCTTTTTGATAGATGGCATAATTTGTTTGAATTTTTCATACTTAGTTTCGGGTTAGGCTGATCCTATTACAATTTTTTTGTAAATATTGAGATAAGAGGAGCTAGACTTATAGAGATGCTCCTGACAGTGCAATGGGTTATTAATTTTTCTTCTTTTTTTTTTTTTTTGATTTTGAGCAGATTTTATCTCGTCCTGCAATTAGGACAAAAGTAAACTAAGAAATTAATTTTAACCTATATGTTTTTGAAATGTATCGGTACCATATGGCATCTGAGAATGGAAATTTTCTTTACAATGTTGTTTTCAATTTGGTCTGCGTGCTTTCTCAAAGTGCCAATTTGGCAGCTGGTTAAGGCAGGGATTAGGATCGGTACCTTTGTTATTCCTTCCAAACGGACCAGTGCTTCTCTGCTGGGGGTTGTCAATGAGGTAACAACATTTGCATGTGTTGATTACATGTGTGAAATCGTGATGATCCATATATCTCATTTCTGTATTGAATAGGTCGGTTCATGGTATTTCGATTTTCGATTTCGAGAAGTAGCTCTTTTGTGGAAAGAAAGGTGCTATGTTTTGTCAAATTCTCTAAACAAAAGTTTTTTTAAGTTTCATGCGATTTTACTGACGTTGATATAGGAATTTCGAATTTATGCTCAAACATTAGATTTTCAATTCGATTTTGTTCATGGTACACTAACTTAATACCGAACTAGCCACTGCATGAATTCTAGTATTTTTTAAAAAAAATAATTTCAGAGTTCAAAGACAAAGCTCGCCAAAAATGTCTAGGATATTTCAAAATAAATTCTCTGAAATATAAGGTGATGTGATCCGGCAACAACCAATCGAGCTAAATTTGTGTCAGCTATCTACTAATTGTAAATTCATTGAATTTGCGACAGATCGAGATCGATGTCTACAAATTCTAAATTCATTAGTTGTGAACTTTTAATTTTGCATCGACAATGTATTTGTAATGACTAGGAGTTTAAATAGTATCACGAGGGCTTAGAAATTGTCTCTCTTCTTCTTTTGCTTTGCTTTTACCAGCTCTCCCGGCCCTTCAGCGCGTCAGTAGCCATTCCAACTTTCCAGGTATATCTGTCCAATTTTATCAAATGAATTTGAGTACATATTTCCATCAATTGACTCTCTGCTTTGCTAATAGTAACTGGTATGATTATATATGTATTAAGGTAACAGATTAAGGAATTAAAGGTTGCATATGCATTTACTGGTAAGAATAGGCCCTTTCTTTGTACTGGTATGTAGCACCGTGAGCGTATCATTATGAAACTAAAAGTTCAAGAAGCTGCAGCACATCCAAATATTCTTTATATTCAAACATTGGATGAGTCTCTCACCTTTGTGTTATGGAGACTGTATGTGTGCCTTTTTATTTGATTGAACCGTGCAACGGCAGCAAAATTGCAATGTGTTGTACTGTTGTATACATGTATAGTGTAGTATTTTGCATAAGTTTGACCCAACAATTCAATAAATGTGTTTTAAATATAATGTTGACAGAGATAATGCATTTTTATCCTTTTGTTTCTGCGATAGCGCGGTGTAATACTGGAATTAAATGAGCTCATTTACACATAACATTCAAACAACACTTTTTAGTTCATACAACACAGTACAAAGCTTTCATTGTGGCTAACAGCTGGATACCTCCTGTAAGTTTTCATTCACTGATATCTCGAGTATTAATTTCTATTTTGTAAGTTTTCATTCTCTGATATCTCGAGTATTTTTTTTTTTCCGATTAAAAACGAATGTTAACACTACGTTTATCTTACTGACAAACATACCGAAAGAATCTAGATGTTGATATTTCGTAGTAATGTTTTCGAGATCAATTACTTGGGCCTTGATGGGCCAGCCAGTGATGCCTTCTAAGTTCTAAATTATAGGATAGCACCAAGCAATGTAAACGATAAGGCATGACAAACTTCTTCCGACAAATCTAACACGACCAACAAACCCAGATAACACATAATTTTGCATTGCACCAACACAATCAGACTGACATGACTAACACCATCTTCTGACAACAATAACCATCGCAATCAGACTGACATGACTAACATCATCTTCTGATAAATCTAACACAAACTTAACACACAAATTTATTACTATGTCAATTTACCTTTAATTCCCCCCCGACCTTTTACTAACAATCATTATTTGACACTAGCAATTAACAAACCATGGAAATGTTACTATTAGTTTCCACAGGTACCAATCCTTAAATCCGACACCTGAGACTTCTTACCACACGGTGGCCTCATAATGCCTCCACCTCCAACCAGTTCTGGCTTGGCACCACCTCCCCTTTTCTCTTTCCTGCTATTATCACTTCCTTCATCATCTCTCTTTCGCTTCAGATCTGTCATCGCAGCCTTCGCGCTAAAAGCACGCATAATTCTCAGAAGAAACATCACCCCCTCCACATTCACACGCCACCATGCAGTACCATCATCATCATCGGGCACCTCCCGGTTAGCAGTTGTTCGCCCAGTCTCTAATGCATTCAGCAAATCAGAGACCACCCACATGGTTGGCAAGGCCACCGTCTCTGTGTTGGTGGGGTTAATCTGAATATGCTTCGAGGGACGGAGAGCTCCAGCAAGAAGGGAATGGACTAGCAGTTTAACCACAGCAGATGTTCTTACAGCTCTCTCCATCTTATTATACTGCATCAGGTCGCTGTTCGTCGAGTCAGGTGTTGCTCCATCAGGTGTTGCTATTGGAGCGCCAAAGGTGGTTGATCTCCAGTTAGTCAGTTTCTGAATCTTATTGAAAGCGGCAATCCACGGGTCATCTTCTGGCTTTGTTGAATCATCAGGATCTAAAAAATCATCAGTACGAAGTCGGTTTAAAGTTTAGACTTTATATACTACCAATATTTAATATACTGTTACATCCTAAGCTTTGATCCATTGATTAAATTTTTTGCATCTCTGGACTCCAGTTTCATTTTTTTACTGCATGACAGTTATCTCCACATAAGCATAGTATAGAAGTATACAAATTAATTCTCACTTAAAATGTGCTAATTAATTTCAAACGGACTGAAGTTGTTGTAAAGGGACGTGAAAACACAAAAAAAAAAAGAAACTAATCTAAAATTAAAAATTTTAAATAACAGTGAAAATTGAACCTTGCTGACTAGCTTCTATCTGAGAAAGATCTTGGTAGGCACAGAATCTACCAAATATGCGCTCCAAAGTCACATATTTCTGATCAAGTTCTCCACTACCCAGCTCCAACCCGTAGAAGAAACCGGGAAGGGCGAAGACGAACCTCCTTTCCCCTGCCGATGCCACGAGGGAATCTCGGGCTAGCATCCATTGATGGTCACCTACCATGCATGTCAGCATGGTTATTGGGCTGCTATTGTTAACCCTTACCATGTTCACGGAGAAATCTCCCGAGCGGAACGATTGAACCGAATCAAATCTTTCACCGCACAGCACAAATAGCGTTGTCGGGTTGCCTTCAATGGCGAGTAGTTCAGTGCTGGAGCCCATGCGATACTCGGTCGTTTTACCAACTTTCAGTTTGCTTGTTGCTTCTTGTGATGCCATCTCAGTTGTTTGATTATATATACTAATCAATCTTCAAATTATCTGCATGCAAACCAACTGTTAATTAGTCCCAGAATCAATACAAAAACTACACTAGGAATAATACTGGTTCCATCTATAACATCACACTTGCCAGTATAGACATAAGAAGTAATAGTTAGGAAAGATCTCAGAACTCAGAACCATGACCTATATATCCAACAAACAACTTGCACCATATATGCACCTCTTTAAAATTTTAGAAGATGCACCTCACAACCAAAACTATATTTCAACCAGCATATATGAATAACAGTACCATACCTTCTCTAAAATTTTAGGAAGATGTAACTGTACGATAAGTTGAACCAGCAAGGATGACAGTATGGTGTATATATAGCTTACCAAGTTAAGGAAAGCAGACGATCGATCTCAATCTATGTACCACATTGCATCATCGTTCATGACACCCATAAAAGTAAACTAATGCGTACACACAATTTCCCTGTATCTCGCGAAATGCTGGAGAGATATAGAGGAACAAAGGCTTCTCTTTTTCAGAGAGAAGGACAGGTGTAAATGTAAAGACTTGAAACGTGGAGTCTGTGGTTCAGTTGGGGCGTATTTTATAAAGGGAAGTTTGAGGAGAGAGAAGGGAAGAGAGAGAGAAATAGCGGGAAACTCGTGGCAGGAGAGAGAAGAAACCTGGCACGGTGAGCATGCATGGTGATGTCGTGGACTGCTGCTTGTTGCCACCCGGCCTTTCAATATCTGCAAATGGAGACTCCTGGCATACTTTTTACTTTGTGGCTTGAAGAGATGTTGCGAATTTTGTCTTCCAAAACTTTCAAACAGAAAGATTATTCACTAGCATATCTTTGATAGTTATGTAGATCAATTGGTGTTTTTTTTCTAAAAGAAATGCTATAACTCAGTGATTCCTTTAAATAAATTAGCAAAACTATTAAGTTTCTCCATATTTTTCATTTTTGAAACTTGGTTTTTTAGAAATTCGATGTAATCAAGTAGAATAACTAACATATCAATATCATACTAGCAACTAGCTATGTCAGATATTTATAGTGAAAATATAATGTATCAATGAAAAATCTATTGAAATAAATAGTAATTAATAAATTGACAGTAATCACTCATTTATTATAAAGTCGCATCAATTGTTTTACTATGCAGAAGTGAAAGTGTTGAAAGATTGAACTTAATTAACATATATATGTAGGCTGGCTCGAGAAATGAATCGACTACAATAATAATAATTGAGGTGAATAAAAAATCGCATTTGCACAAATTATATAATTAATTATCTGTTTAATTCGAAAGAAGAAAGGAAAATTTTAAATTTAAAATGGCGGGCTCAAAATTCCCGCGTCTTCGCCACATTTGAATTGGCCATACAGATTGCCGCCGACACACTATCTTGATTCTATATGAAAAAATAGAAAAACATACAATAAGCTACTAAAAAACTATATAACTTATTTCATAAATAGATGATAAATATATTACTATTTTAATTTCACAATAAAAATTATTCAACCTGACTATAAAAGAAAAAAATTAAAGCGATTTTTGCACATCAACAAAGCACCCAAACTCGAAAGCCCACACTCCAGCGCCATAGAAGACCAAGCACAAAGACCTGTTGACCGAAGTTGAACCAGGAAAAGTTTGGTGGGGTCAATAAACGGCAGTTACGGCAGCCGAAGAGTGGGAAGTGGGAAGTGAGGCAAGCTCGGCCGGGGCGGCAATACGTGGCAGCTTTACAAGGGGCCGCGTGCTGCGCTGGACCATTTGCATGAACACCGCCTCACGCCTAGTGCCTCCTCCTCCGTTACATTCCCCAAACGGCGTTTGCTTTATTTAATGCGCCGTTGCGGTTGGGAGAATTCTTTAATGTTTTTTAATTGGGCCCCAGTGGAGAACCCTGGAATGGGCCCTTTAAATGGATGGAAAGGTCAGGCTGGGTTTAGTTAAGATATTTTGGTAGTTCCTAGGAATATGTCAGGGGTAGGCTAGTAAGGCTAGTTGTGGGCCCCATTGCGTGTAATGCTTCTGCAGTGATTCCATATTTCCATTCGGGGTCGGGGCCGCTCATGGAGTGAAGAGTCCAAGTGAGTATCTTCTGGAATATTCAGTTGTTCATGGTTTGATTTACGAGAGGGTTAATGTGTGGTGTTTGATGATTTTAGAACATCTGATCTAATGATCCGTTTGGATCGTTAAGGATAAATTTAAGATTATTTATTCGAAATTAAAAATATTATTTCTAAATGAAAAGAATACATTCGGCCGAGATTTAGTGTTAAAATTTTATTCCAGATGCTGGATTAGCTAAAAAGAACACTCTTAATTTAAAAACAAATTATACTCAATTGTCTAGGAATACTATTTTTTATTTGAAAATTTTTTGGGGTTGGAGAATATTTTGACTGTGCTGAGAAATTTTAGTTTTTTTTTTAATTTAAAATCAAATTGCCTGCGAATATCCAAAAAAAATTTAAATCTAATATGGTCTTATTCTTACGTAAAAGGTCAATTTTAATTTAAATCATTTGATTCAAAATAATTTAAGTGTTGTAGAAAATTCATTATGTATGCGACTATACGTGAGACTCTAGGAGAGAGAAACTGAGAACGGTATGGCGGTATCTGCCAATGCTCCCATTGCCCATTGGGATGCTCTCCGGCAAATTTGGTTCGCTTTCTGCCTAGAAACAGTCTTGGCCAGTGATAATTCCGGTCGGTCAACAATTTTAATTGGTAAATGAATTTAAATACAAATCAAGTAAACATCATCATGTTTATGTTCATAATTTATGCGCAGTTTTAATTATATATTTTGAAAATCCAATTTTAAGGTCTAGGGTGTATTGCTTTTTTTTTTAAAAAAAAAAGGTCAAATTTATTAGCTTCAAATGGATCTAACATGTTTTAATTTATTATCTGTCTCTACAAGTATGATTCTAGTAAACCGATTTAAACATCCGATTTTAATTGGGCTGACCAGCTGAGACGAGTTCTTAATACTAGATATGGAGTTTCACTTGGATTTATATTGGGTTAGGTAATTAAGATACTTGTGTATATATGTACCTGGATTCATAAATCATAAATGTAATGATAAATCAGATACGTCGAAACTTTGTACGTAAGAAAAAGAAAAACGATGTGCACATTATACTCCGGTAACCTAAAATTATGTAGATCAATCAAATTTCAAATTCGATGATTTAAATTATCCGTTGTAGTTGGGCAACAAAAATACTGTAGCTAATACTAGACCTGGAAATATCCAGTATTATTCTTACTGGAGATGTGTATTTTTTCCATTATTTTCTTTGAACCAACTCCTTGTTACATTCTATATGCGGAAGCCTATCTAAAAAAAATATACATTCTTTATGTGGAATATCGAGATGCATCTAGAACGTGGGGAACTTTGCTTATCCTCCTATAAACATGAGTTCTCTACATGCATAACAGATTTATGGTACACATATAAAATTTCTTTGTCTATCTGATTCTCTTCTTAGAAATAAAGAAAGCCACCGTGATATAGAAATTAGCAGAATTTAATGTATTTTTCTTTATTTTTTTTTTCAGAGGATAATCATTTTCCATATAGAACTTGTTACTATTAAGTTAATATAGACATCAAAACCTCTATAAATTCTGTATCGATACCTCAAGCGAGTCCAACCACATCAAGTGCTATTTGGCAATCCGAAATTAAGGAGTCCAGGGTCCAGCGAAAACGCTTCAGTCTGCTCTAGAATTAATATTGGTGTACTCTCTGTAGCATCTAATTTTCAGTTTTCACTTCAACAGAGGGATTTTGAGCTGTAAGTATCTGTGGTATATGATTCTTTCAATAAGCTTCTTTAGAATTGTTGGATCTAATTTGATGTTTTGGTCCTACAAAAGGAGCCCCAATTTGTCTAGCTTTTTAACTGAGGCTGAACATTGTCGCCTTGCTCGCTTGAAAGAGTTTGTAAAGTAGTTCTATTGGTACAACTTGCTTGCTTAAAAGTGCTGGGATCAATAAAACAACAAAGGCATTTTTTTTTCGTCTAATACATCGTTCAATTATTTTATGTACAAAAGGAATGAATTGTATTAAAAAATTTATACATAATTCACCCTATCTTTGCATAAAAATGAATAAACAATGCACTATACGGAATTTGACGAAATCACCTAGATAATAGTTAGCATGACCTTTTAACAATATTAGTGAGCTGATTGACTAAAATTAAGGCATTCCCTATTCTATGATAATCGAACATTGATTTGTCATAACAATTTGTTAAATCTCTCCTAATAATTCCACGAGGCACAGTGACGCACCTTCTAAGTACTACGAACAGCATGACAGCGGTAACTTTTCTTTTACCTTAATGAAGATAGAAATTTTACATGGAAAAAATAAAACAAAATTGAACAAGTTAAAAAATGAGGTCCTCATCATTTTTTAGCTTTCTTGAGCTCGGCAATAATTGCATCAGCCAACTCCAAATGGTTATATTCTACCCCAAATATTCTTACCGTCTCCAAATTTGGATCCAACAAGTACCTATCCAAAGTAAGGAAGAGCATAACATATTGGGTATTAAACATTTAATCAAATCCCATTGACACAAAGAATAAATTATAATTACTAGGAAAAAATATGAGTATGATACTTTCAGCTGGTCCATATTTGGAATCATAATTAGTTGGGAAAAAACATCTTACAAGCAGTGCGGAAAAGTTGGGTGTTTAGTAAGGGTAATTTAGTCATTTCTAGGTTGATAATACAAATTTTAGCTATTTAGTACAAGAATGTCGATCATGTTAAGTGAACACGGTAAAGGGCTAGTTGTTATTCTCAGAACACTAAGATTTAGCAATACTTGAAGACTATAAAGCACCTAAAGAGCTTAGTACAATTGATGACTGGTATAGAGGGTCTAGGTATTTCCATAGTTCAAGAATATATAAAATGATTTACAATGCAAGTGTGCTAAATCAAGTATTACAGAGAAGTGTTCAAATTGTGGTCATTTCTCCCTATTCCTACATTAGATTTATGGCTATTAACCCCCATTCCTACCTACATTAGAAAGGTTCGGCAAATCTCATTGGGAACTTAAAAATACTTACATGTGATGAGAGCACTCAACAAGATAATCTTGACCAACTTCATCAACTTTCTTAAAGAAAACACGGTATTCTTGCGCCATCTGTCTAACAGCAGTGAATGAACCAGTGAGTCCAAGTATTCTCGAGTCGAACTCTGCAATAAACCATACATTATGGGAACAGGAAACCACGAAGAAAATTCAGCATCACTTTTGTCTGAGAGCAATTAGTTCTCATTACATTAGTACTGTCAGAGCATTTCCACAGTTAGGAAACTAATTCTACCATATGAATAATAATAAATTAATCAAAGCCACATGGCATTACAGTAAAACTAAAAAAAAATAAAAATGTTTAATCTGCTTAAACAAAATTCAACATATACATATACCAAAACCAGGGTTTGTCATTACAGAATCAACATAATACCATTCCATTTATCCTATTTAGATACCAATTCAAGATTCTGCTTCGCATTAGAGAAAAATTAGCACATTTTAGTTCTATTGAATACTGAACCTGGTATTCCATCTCACTTGCAAACAAACACAAACAATAATTATATTAGAAAACACCAAACATGGGTTAGATTGACTAAATGCATACATCAAGTATTGACAAATTTTGACCTAAGGGTAGTAGTTTTTTTATAAGTTCACAGTGAAGCTAAACAAAGTAAAAAACATCTAAATGTTTGATTATATGTTTATAGGATTTAACTACAAAATGCACAGTTGAGTAAATACGATCAACTCAGTATTAATTTAATTACATTTTTACTCATAACCTTAGTTTTGATGGCTATCTGTAAGATCCAGAAAATTCAATGTAATTGCCAAATTCAACAACTTAAATGAAAACCCCATCTTTACTGACCTTCAAGGTATGCCTTCAGCTGAGCAGGAGAATCTCTTTGAGGATCCAGTGAGACATACACTGGCGTGATCTTAAGGTTGTACTTGGATTCTGTTAATAACAGAGTTGAACTATTAACTATGACAGCAAATAAATCACATATAAAAGAATGCAGTAAATAGAGATATATTGAAGAGCAATCACATACCTAGTATGGTCGTAACATCAGACAACTTTTTGACTTCCTCGGGACCCACATCAGGACAAGAAGTGTAGCCAAAATACAAGATTGACCATTTGCCACTTAGACTAGCTTCTGTTACCTCATTACCCTCTGTATCAAGCAGCTTAAAGGGCCCTCCTATTGCTGGCCTATTGTTGTTAACCCTTTCTGGCACTGTGCTTACTTTTGGTTCTGTTTTTGAAAGGGGAAAATGCTATTTTTGTGTGAAAACTCCTTTTGATAATGTAGCTACCTCAGATGTTTGGAGTGCACTGAACCCCTAAACCCTAAACCCTATATATTATTGAGTACATTTAAAAAATAATTTTAACATTCAAAGAATGACAGACAAAACCACAAAAAAAAAATAAAGATCCATATATACCTTGTCAGCACTGAATTCACATCACAAGCTATTGTTTCTTATTAAATTTAAATAACCAAGCTAACCCTCCTTTTCTTCATGAAGATATGAACATTGAACAGTAAGAAGTGTCATTTCGGAATCTCTCAAGTGGCTGGAGAGAAACGTTTATGTACAGGAGGATACATGGTATCAATTTTGTCAAAGGCATAATAGAACTTTCAATTTACCAACAAAAAAGAGAAGTAAAGGAGACCGTTGAGAATGACGCGTCTCTCATCATTATAATGAATTAATGCCCCAGCAGCACCAGCCAGTACTAAGAAAGCTCCGGGCTGTAATATAGAATTAATCCAATGTTAACAACCCATTTCATACAAATTAGATGTCTTAAAACAAACACCAAAAACAAATCAAGTTAAAGCAAGAGAGTCACTGCAACATACAATGGCGTAATTTCTCCATGTTGAGCTCGGCACATTATCTTCAGAGATGGGTCCCCAGACTTTACGATCTCCATAGCTGGACTTGTTACTAGAAAAGCACTGATACTGAAACCTTCTGGATGGTTGAGATCTAGGCACCAAAACCAAGAGTTTAGCATTACTAAATTAACTCATTTCAGCACAAAATTATCAAATAAAAAGTCAGATTTTCTTTCCACTTCGTAACAGTAAGTATATGGAATAGTAGAATGACACTTGAATAATCAATTGAACAACAAATTGAGAAAAATAAGTAATGAAAAACGAAATAGATTAAAAAAAGATTAGTGGGTACTGAGAATTTAACTCTCCTGATTAAACTAGAGGCCAAATTCAACCCGTACACTGTATCATAATAAATCCATCCCAATTACTTGCTTGTACCACTTCTCAAATGAAACAAACATTCCAAATGACAGTTGCAATCTTGATTCCAGAAATAACAAATAGCTATATATAGTAATCATTGTAATACTATAATTGTATATGCAAAACAAGCAAATAAACTGAGAAAACCTAAAATGCCAAGGCAGATATACCCAAAAAAAAAAGCTATACTGGTACGAAAAGAAATCAATACCGAGTATTCCGAGAAGAAGCAAAGGCGGCTTGTCTTAATCCGAACAAAAGAGAGTGACCAGCACGACGAAACTTGAGCATGATCACTGATGCGAAATCACAAAAGTAGTAAGATAAAAAAGGTTAACACTAGCTCATTTCACTTGTGCGCATTCTCCTAGAAAAACACTGTGATTAGAGAAGTACGGAGATGGAGCGGGTTGGAGAATTGCGAATTTGTCTTGTTTTGAGGGATACCATTGAAAAAGTAATTCTGACAAAAGTAACAAGGTTTTGCGGCTTGTTTGACAAGAAATGGATTGGAAAGAAGAGAAGATGGTTTGGTGATCCAGGTAACAAAATTTGATAGGCCCAGCAGCGGCCCAATTTTTTTATGTTTCCAAAAGGAAGCCTTACCAAGCAATTCCTTCTGTTGTCCAGCGCATTTCGATAGAAAATTATTTGTAAAGTTTTCAATTTAGCGAAAGATATTTGCAAAGTGAAAGTAACATTTGATGGATTATTTTAAGATTATATATTTGGACTGTGTTAATCATTAATTGTCAAGTATATTGTTTGACCAACTTTTTTTTTTTTTAAAAAAAAAACCATTACATGAAAACAAAAGTCACTTGGAGAAAAGAAAAAACTTTTCATTAGTTATCACTTAAACTATTGTTTGAGAAAATTTTCTGCACGATATGTCCATGGATTTTTGGCAATCACTTCGTAGTATTCCAAATGCTGATAAACATTTTTTCCCCAGAGAACTGCATTTGTGTTCATTGCTGTTGGTAAAAAATCTTGGCAAGAATTTTATGATGGATATATCATATATGTGCATATATCAATATTTTTTGACATTTGCTGATTGAATATTATGCGTAATCAAATGTTACTTCTAATTTACAAAAGTAAAATAAAAGAAGTGTGTTTTATACTACAAATTTCGTTCACAACAGTACAACACAAAGATTTTTTATTTACTTCTACAACAAGATTTCAAAATACTATTATGCGCAAAAAAAAAGATCAAAAAAATATAAAGCAAAGATGAAAAAAAATTCCCTAATTTTGATTAACTACTCTAAAGAAATATTGTATCATAATTTGAAAATACATCAATTTAAACAGCACTGTTCGTACTGGCTACAAAGTTAGCTTATTAATTACTGAGCTTTTGATGCATTTTTATTCAAGACGATGGTACACCAGCCATATCAAAGGCAACAAGCTTTGCAGGCCTCCCATTTTCTTCAAAAATTACGGCATTGTACAAGTTTGATTGATCGGGCTGGCTGCAGTTCTTTGCTTCTAGAAAGACAATTGTTACATAAAGACTGTAAGATTGATCGTATACAACCTCTTGTGTGCCATTCACTCCTCGTATAAACTCGAGATGTGATGTGGCATTCTTGTTGTACAATGAAATCGCCAAGCTGAGAGATTTTTCATGTAAATTAATAAGTATACATGTGAATTATAAACAACTTAATTCACCATTTTAACAATGAAAGCTTGAATCAAATTCAGCATTATTTCCGTGCGCTTTTCCTACATTTGGCATATCAAAACATTTTCCTTGGCTGCTTTAATTCAATGATTTTTCCACCAAACTTCAGTATACAACTTATAATGTTTACGAGTAATTATGAAAAAAAAAACTCTTTGGTCTAGCTGGTAATTTAGCAAGAAAGAGATAGAGAGAGGTGCTTACGACCCATAATGTTGAACAGTCGGATCTGATCCATTGTAACGATAAAAAAAGTTCGCCGTTGCCTTTCGAGAGGGTGGCCGAGCTGTACTTGTTGCCAAGAAAAGAATGGGAAGGAAAAGAAGAACAATAAATGGTTTTGTATTCATGTTTTCTGTTTTTTATTACTCTACTTAAGCTAAGAGAATCAGATGGTATTGTGTGTATGCTTTAAGTGCGCCTGTGCATATATATGTGTGCCGCAGCTTGGATTAGATCTGCATACATGTATATAAAATTTCAAATTGAGTAAAGAAGAATTAATTTCCTGCGCTTATTTCAATTTGACCAGGCATGTATATTTCTAAGAAGGACGAAGGCTTAAATTTTCTATATACATTTTATTGTAATACGAGTGAAATTGCTAAATTATATATAACTTCTTTTGACCCAAATATATTGACGCACTTAAGATTGGAACGATTGAACTTGTACTTTATGTGACTACAGAAAATTTTCCTTGTTTTCAACAGGACTGAAGCTAATTGTCCCATCGTTGTTCATTAATTATACATTGAACAAAGGTTCTAAAAAATAAAGCCAACGTCCTAAAATGAAAACAGTAACGGAGAACACGGTCCATCATAATAAATATTAATGTTTGTTAACATTGCAAGGTTAAATGAACGACATATCATAACATTTCCGTGGATACTTTCTAGCTAGGTATTAATTTATTTCACAATGTTAATTTCATCAATAAACAGGGAGACAGAATAAAAAAAAAAGTTGCAGCAATAATTTTTGTTTTCTATCATAATTTGGTCTATGGTTTATTATTACCAGAAGTTTAAGTGTCATATATAGTAAGCAATTTTTGGGATTATAAAATTAAATTTTAACTTTTCGTAAAATTTCCATCAAAAAAGACAAAAGTTCACTGTTACTTTATTGTGCTGGAAAAATGGCATATTACAACCATTTTCGGTATCAATAAAGGATGAAATAAGATACATTTTGAACCTAAAACCATGAAGTCTACTGACACTTCATAAGCCTTCTCATTTTGGCAACACATTACATGCATGGTACTAATAGGCCCCAATTAAACAATCATGTACCACTAACTACCAAAATAAAAAGACCTTGCCATCGTGGAGTTAAATGCTCTCATAAATACATTGTCAGTATAGTATATAATTGCAAGATCCGATTTCAATTGATTTACTTGATTAATCTATATTTTATTCTAGTCAATGTGGCTGCTTTTGGAAGATGCCGGAGGTGCTTTGAGCACTGTTTAAGTAACACCCTACGGACACTCCTATAAATTTTCATTGGCAAAATTGACCGTGCTACTGATTAAGTTAATAACTTTGAGCATTTATTTTCACCCTAACTAGCTCTGGAGTCTAGATTGTATTAGCATTCGCAATTTGATACAGAATAGTTATAATACTCTCCTTCAAAACGAACACTAGCTATGACGTCCAGCAATCAATTCCTTCTGGGATTTGTCCAGCATTCCAGCGAATTTCAATAAAAAAAAATATTTAGGAATTCATTATTGTAATCAGAATCTTACGCAATCACACAATTAGAGGAGCACACCTCTTCCTCCCCTACACGCACCTCACCTCACCTCTCCTTCCTCTCACGCAACTCTCCCTCCCCTCATGTACTTCTCTCTTCTTTCTCGAGCACCTTTCTTCTCCCCTTCAGCTATGCACCACTTTTCTACCTCTTGCTTCAATTTTCTCGCGAAAATTCTTTTTCCTTGCTTCTGACTAATATTGTCAAGAGAAGGCATGAAAAACTTGGAGAAAAATTTTGGAACAGAGTTACATAACTTCCTGTGCATCTTTATTTTGGGAGTAACTAAAATAGTAGAGGAAAGTATATTTGTAACAAATAAGGGAGTAACTAATAACTTCATGTGCACCTTTATTTTGGAAGTAATTAATAACTATAAAGAAATAAATAACGATTATAAATGAATAACTAAATAACTACAAGTGAGTAACTAATAAGTTTTTATATGTAACAAATAAAAGAGTAACTAATAACTATAAGTGAGTTAATAATAAACATAAGTATATAAATAATAAATATAAAAGGAGTAACTAATAAGCGTAAATACATGGTTAAATTAAGAGAATTACTAATAAAAATAAGGGAGTAAATAATAAATACAAGGGATTAAATAATAAATATAAAAAAAGAGTAATTAATAAGTGTAGATACGTGGTTAATTTAAGGGTGTAACTAATAACTACAAGGGAGTAAATAATAAATACAAGTGAGTAAATAATAAATATCAAAGGAGTACCTAATAAGTGTATATATGTGGTTAATTCAAGTGAGCAACTAAAAAATATAAGAGAGTATTTTAATTGTCTTTAGGGAGTATATATATTTTCTCAAGGGAGTATCTTGTTAGATTACTTAATTAGATATCATAATAGAGTATTTATTTCTATGTAAAGGAGTATTTAAAAAAAAATTGTCAAATACGAAAACTGGGAAGAAAAGGACAAAATGAAGGTTAATGGAAGAGAAAGGCGTCACATGGGAAGAAGGGCAACAATGGATGATGAAAGAGGGGCGACGTGGGTGACAGGGCGAAGTGGAAGAGAGGAGAAGGAGTCGCACGAGAAGGAGTCGCGTGAGGTGGAGCGACGTCGGAGAGAAGGGAGACGGGCCGTAGGAGATGAGGGAGATGCGCGAGGGAAAGTGAAGCGGGGTGAGGTGGGGGGAGCGGGAGTGAGACACAATTTTCATTCTTGAAAAAATTTGATTACCGAAATTGCTTGATTGCTTAAACACTTAATTGCATTTATCATCACTGAAAATATATGCACGTAACATACTAGCATTTGATGGATTATTTTAAAATTATTTGGACTGTATTGATCATTCATTTTCAAGTATTGTTTGTCAAACCTTTTTCTTTTTCTTTTTCTTTTTTTTTTTTTTTTGACGAAAACAACCATGAAAACAAAATCACTTGGAGAAAAAAACTTTTCATTAGTTATCAAGTATTGTTTGAGAAACTTTTCTGCACGATATGTCCATGGCTTTTTTTGCCATCACTTAGTAGTATTCCAAATACTGATAAGCATTTTTTTTTTTCCCCCAGAGAACTGCATTTGTGTTAATTGCCGTTGGGTTAAAAATCTTGGCAAGCAGTTTATGATGGATATATGTATATATATATAGCCCATAATGACAAGCAATTGAAAAGACAGAGCGGGGAGCACATCTAATCAATATTTTTGACATTTGCTGATTGAATATTATGTGAAATCAATTGTTACTTCTAATTTACAAAAGTAAAATTAAAGGAGTGTGTTTTATTCTTCATATTTCATTTGCAAAGCAAATTTTTTTTAATTACTTTTACAATATGATTTCAAAAAACTATTATGCGAAAAAAGATTAAAAAAATATCAAGCAAAGCGTGATAAAAATTCCCTAATTTTGATTAATTACTCTAAAGAAATATTGCATCATGATTGAAAATACATCAAATGAAACACCACTGTTCGTACTGGCTACAAAGATAGCTCATTAATTCCTGAGCTTTTGATGCATTTTTATTCAAGAAGATGCTACACCAGCCATATTGAAGGCAACTAGGTTTGCAGGCCTCCTATTTTCTTCAAAAATTACGGCATAGTACAAGTTTAATTGATCGGCCTGGCTGCAGTTCTTTGCTTCTAGCAAGACAATTGTAACATAAGGACTGTATGATTGCTGGTATACAACCTCTTGTGTACCATTCACTCCTCGTATAAACTCGAGGTGTGATGCGGCATTCTTGTTGTACAATGAAATCGCCAAGCTGCAAGAGATTTTGCATCTAAATTAATAAGTACACATATGAATTATAAACAAATTTTTCACCATTTTAACAATGAAAACTTGAATCAAATTTAGCATTCCGTGTGCTTTTCCTACATTTGTCATATCAAAACATTTTCCTTGGCTGCTTTAATTCAATGATTTTTCCACGAAAATTCAGTATACAACTTACAATGTTTGCGAGTAATTATGAAAAAAACTCTTTGGTCTAGCTGGTAATTGAGGAAGAAAGAGACAGCGAGAGGTGCTTACGACCCATATTCTTGAACAATCGGATCTGACCCATTGTACCGATAATCATAGTTCATTGCCTTTCGGGAGGCTGGCCGAGCTGTACTTGTTGCCAAGAAAAGAATGGGAAGGAAAAGAAAGAACAATAAATGGTTTTGTTTTCATGTTTTCTGTTTTCTATAACTCTACTTACGCTAAGAGAGGTGGAATTATGTGTATGTGTATGCTTTCAGTGCGCCTGTACATATATATATATATATATATATATATATATATATATATATATATATATATATATATATATATATATATATATATATATACATATATATATATATATATATATATATATATACATATATACATATATACATATATATATATATATATACATATATATATACATATATATACATATATATATACATATATATATATACATATATATATATATATATATATATCCCAGGCATATCAACGGGAGTTGGAAACTAAGCCTAATCTTCCCGTGAGTAACCTTTTTGCACCGCTTCGTCTGGTTAAGAAAAATTCTCCAAAGGCCAAACTGAAAACAATAGAAGAGTTCCCTCTTGAGTACCAAGCTAGGTTTGGAGGTACGAAACCTCAAACAAAATAATCCATTAAGGAAAGACTTGTGTTTCCTCGAACACCAGTCCATGAAAGATTGGGGCCAAAAAGAAAAGTGAGAGCGTCTACTCCGGTGAAAGAAAGGTTGGGAGGCAAGGTTAAAGAAAGAGCAACAACTCCAATCAAAGAGCGATTGGGGCCGATAGGAAATGGAAAATGACCTAAGAAAATATGGGTACCTAAAGATAAGGCTAGTTTAATGGTTGAGGTGACTAGTCAAGAGCTTCCAAATAAAAGGAGACGCATGGTATGGCGAGAGAAGAGACCGGCCATTCATGCTCATGTCAACATGGTAGAAGTTGACAAAAGGTTTGAGATGCATGTTGGGTTTGCTTTAAAGACAAAGGATTGACAGTTCTAACAGATCAAGCAATAAGCAACCCATTAAATTAAACAACAGACTCGCTGAACCAACAGTTGGGACGGGCCGTCCCAGAAATGGAGCAGACCGTTCCAATACACCGGCAAAACAGAAAAGAGCGGAAGCATACCTAAACTGGCCATCGGAGCAGTCTGTGCTTGTTGCTCACGTCTCTTGTACACCTGAGGGCCTTGATTGTCGACTTGCATATGCCAAAGGTGGGAGAGAGGCCTTCCAAAGGATCAGATCTTGCCTTGGTACCCTAATGCCTAAACTAGGGCACTTACCCTTACTATTTGATGGAAGAATAGAGAGAGAGGCAGAGATGGCTGTTATCGACACACGTATACAGCACAAACTCGTGGATTAATCTGTCCCTTGGGGACCAACCCCGTATTTATAGGCCAAAGGCTTCTTGGCCACCAAACAATTTCCATATCGGTCCATCATCAATATGGGATTTGTTTCCAACTATAACCACGTACAATTAGGCAACACATCTATGCACAAAATCTAGCAATTAATTACAGCCACGTTCAGCTATTACCATTTCTGAATTAACTTGGAAACCAAGCAGAATCTGCCCATACCAAATAGATTGTTTCTTTATCTGGCGCATGAATTGGGACGGTCCGTTCTAGTCCTAGAACGGTCTGTTCTGAATGCGTCCAGATCAGTCGCCCCATCCTGGGACGGGCCGGTCAGTCGACTGGTCAGACTAGACCATGGACTGTCCGTTCTGAAGTTAGGATGGTCCGTTCCAATCCTGGAACGGGTCGTTCCAGCCAAGGCTCGTCAGCCTATTTGGCTAGAAACAATCCAACAATCTCCCACTTGGGCTATTATGCTTAGTGTTGTCCAAATTACTTAACTTAATGAGCTCATATTTCTATGGTAATTAATTTTGTGCCCTTAATTCCGTCCATCATCTACAACAGTAGAAGACCAAGGAAGCTTTCGCTGCATTATAGCCATTACGGGCTTCTAATCCTGTAAAGCCGTCACAACTAAACCCACAATGATCACAATACTATCACAAATGAATGACATTGAATTTTAGATGTGTGTAAGTGGTGTGGAAAATACACGCAAGTGTGACTGCCTCGTGTCTATTTCCAACTTTTATTGGTCACCCAAAAACTGAAGTGAGGTCAACATAAATGGAATTAGGATATAAAACTGAAAACTGAAACTTTATTCATTTATGCAGAAATTCATTACATATTGAATAAACTGAAAAACATTGTCCAATCTAGCACTCCCACTGAACAAAACTCCCACTAAAGCCCAATATCCTCAATAGAAATTACACCCATATTAGTCACATGTTTCAGGAACTGACTGGGTATAAGCGCCTTAGTGAGTGGATCCGCTATCATTGAGTTTGTTCCAATGTGCTCGATTGACAATAATTTATCCTCAATTCCTTGCTTAACAAACAGAAACTTGACATCGATGTGCTTTGAGTTGGCTGAGCTTCTGTTGTTGTTAGCATACATGACTGCTGAGTTATTGTCACAAAACATCTTAAGTGGCGCCTGGATGGTGTCCACTACGCGCAGCCCAGTGACAAAATTTCGCAACCATATCCCAAATAGTGATGCCTCATAGCAAGCCACGCATTTTGCTGCCATGGTGGAAGATGCCACTAGGGATTGTTTGGCACTCTTCCATGAAACAACTCCACCTGCCATCATGAAGATGAAACCTGTGGTTGACTTCAAGCTATCTCGACATCCCGCAAAGTCGGAATCAGAATATCCTATGACCTCCAGCCTATCTGATCTCCGGTACACTAGTGCATAGTCCTTGGTTCTTGAAAGGTATCTCAAGACTCGTTTGGCTGCCTGAATGTGTTGAATACCTGGATTGTGCAAATATCTGCCTAGCATTCCTGTAATAAAAGCAATGTCTGGACGTGTACACACTTGAGCATACATTATACTTCCAACCATGGAAGAATACTTATTGTCCTTTACTTGCTTCTTTTCAAATTGGGTTTTGGGACATTGTTCAAGACTGAACTTGTCTCCCTTAGCCACAGGGGTCTCTGTTGGTTTGCATTTTCCTAAGTCATACCGCTTGAGCACCTGATCGATATAGGCTCTTTGTGATAGGCCCAAGATACCTCGAGAGCGATCTCTAATTATCTTAAGGCCCAACACGTATGATGCATCACCAAGATCTTTCATTTCAAAATGCCTAAATAGAAATTTCTTAGTCTCGTGCAACATATCCTTATCATTTGTGGCAAGCAGTATGCCATCCACATACAAAACCAAGAAAGAATATTTACTCCCACTGAACTTGTGGTATATACAATTATCCGACGGGTTACTCTCGAAACCAAATGAGAGAATCACTCGATGGAATTTGTGATACCACTGTCGAGACGCTTGCTTGAGCCCATAAATGGATTTCTTAAGTTTGCAAACCATCTTCTTTGGATCATCCGATACAAAGTGAGGTGGTTGCACCATATAAATGGTTTCATCAATGTCTCCATTGAGAAACGCAGTCTTAACATTCATTTGATGAAGTTCAAGATCTAAATGTGCCACAAGTGCCATGATCACTCTAAAAGAGTCTTTCGATGAAACTGGAGAGAAAGTCTCTTTGTAATCAATACCTTCATTTTGAGTGAATCCTTTAGCGACAAGACGTGCCTTATGCCTTTCCACATTACCCATAGAATCCCTTTTGGTCTTAAAAATCCATTTGCAACCAATGGGTTTTTTTCCTTCTGGTAATGGTACTAAGTCCCAAACATCATTGTCATACATGGACTTCATCTCTTCATTCATGGCATCAATCCACTTTTGTGAGTTTGGACTGTCTAAGGCCTGACGAAGATCACAAGGATCTTCCATCATCCCAATGTCAAACTCATGTTCCTGAAGATAGACCACATAATCGTTAGGTATTGCTGGTCTTTTCTCCCTAGTGGATCTCCTGCGCACAGGTTCTTGAGGTGGTTGCAGTTGTTCAATGACACCATTATCTTGATTATTTCCAGAATCTAAGTCCATAGGATCTGGAACATGATCTGTTTCCTGAATCAAACGATCCGTTTGAGTCCACAAAGGATTGTTATCATTTCCAGGATCAACCCTAGGCACTGTCTCTATAATCAATCGATCCGTTTCAGTCCTGTCACGGTCCGATTGAATATCAGTGCTCTCATTTTCTTCTTCAAAGACAATATCCTTATGTGTCATATCTCCCCCCACAACCAAAACATCCTCAAAGAACTTAGCAACAATCGTCTCAAAAATATTCTTATTAGTGGGATCGTAAAACTTATAACCCCTTGAACGTTCGGCATAACCAATGAAATAACAACTAACTGTCCTTTCGTCCAATTTCTTCTCATTTGGCCTATAAGGCCGAGCTTCAGCTGGACATCCCCAAATACGGCAATGTTGTAGACTCGGTTTCCTACCAGTCCACATTTCGTAAGGAGTTTTGTTGTTATTTGCCTTGGTCGGTACACGATTAAGCAAATAGGCTGCTGTTTTAAGCGCTTCTCCCCAGAGTGATTTAGGCAAATTTGTATGACTAAGCATACTCCTAACCATGTCCTTCAATGTTCTGTTTCGCCTTTCGGCTACTCCATTCATGCTAGGCGATCCTGGCATGGTGTATTGAGGGACAATGCCATTTTCCTCTAAGAACTTAGCAAAAGGCCCTGGACGTTGTTCACCTGAACCGTCATATCTACCATAGTATTCACCACCACGGTCAGATTTGACTTGTTTAATTTTCTTATTGAGTTGCAACTCAACTTCAAGTTTAAACGATTTGAACATGTCCAAAGCTTGCGCTTTCTCACTTAATAGATATAGATAGCCAAATCTAGAGTAATCATCTATGAAACTGATAAAGTAAGATTGACCATTCCTAGTAGGTGTAGGAAATGGTCCACAAATATCCGTATGAATCAGTTCTAAGACATCACTAGTTCGATTTGCATCATATCTCCTTATGTTGGTTTGTTTTCCTTTAACACAACTAACACATGGGCCTAAATCTGTCATGTCTAAAGGATCAAGTATTTCACTTTGCACTAGCCTTTCAATTCTCTTTTGAGAAATGTGACCTAATCGCTTATGCCAAAGTGAACCTGAATTCTCATGAGTTAATTTACGCTTAACACTTCTAGTACTAGTATGCAGATTTTCATTATATGAAGCAACAATTTCCAAAGAATATAGATTGTCATACACAGAAAGAAAACCAGAACCAATGCATTCAGAATTATGAGATAACATAAATTTTCCATTTCCAAAAGAACAACAATAACCAAATTTGTCCAACACAGAAATAGAAATTAAATTCCGTCTAAAAGACGGTACAACAAAAGTCTCATATAAATCCAAATACAATCCGGTCTTTAGTAACAATCTAAAGTGCCCAATTGCTTCAACTTGTGCCTTCTTGCCATCGCCTACGTAGATGTATCTTTCACCATCATTTGGCTTTCGGCAACTCAGGCAACCCTGCATAGAGATACTTATGTGAGTTGTTGCACCAGAATCAATCCACCAAGTATCATTTTGTACTGAAGTCAAATTAACTTCTGAACAAACCAAAGAGAGAGACATACCTTTCTTCTTGCGCCAAGCTGCATAGCCATCGCAAGCATCCTTCTTATGTCCCTCCTCGCCACAGAAGTAGCACCCATTTGGATTCTTGGGTTTCTTCCCAGTCTTCCCCTTATTGGGTTCCTTCCTAGGCTCCGAAGTAGCAGCCTTATTCTTATCTTGTTTCTTCTTCCCTTTATTCTTGGACGTGGAAGCAACGTTAGCACTATGTGTCTTATCAAGCTTAAGCCTATCCTCTTCTTGAACCAAGTGCGAAATTAGTTCATTCAGAGTCCACTTCTCCTTAGTACAGTTATAAGTAACCTTGAAATGGTTATACTGACTAGGGAGAGAGTTGAGCACCAGACACACCTGAATTTCTTCAGATATATCCAACTTAAGGGCTCGTAGCTTAGCAACAAGATTAGACACTTCCAAAATGTACTCCCGAATGTTGCCTTTACCATTATACTTCATAGAGGTGAGTTTTGCTATGAATGTGCATATTTCAGCTTTCTCATTCTTGGCAAATCTCTTCTCAATATCGTCCAAGAAGGCCTTAGCCTCTCCGGAATCAGAAATAGTACCCCTAAATGCCTCTGGGATTGTCTTCTTAATGATCAATAAACACATGCGGTTGGAGCGATTCCATTGAGATACACTTTGAATGTGTTGATTGCTGCTGAGAGCAGTAATCTCATCTGGTTTATCCCCCATAAGTGCATGGTCAAGATCTAGACAACCGAGAACCAACATTAAGTTCTCTTTCCATTCCTTAAAATTGGAACCAGACAGCATATGAATGCTGTTAATGCTAGCTGGAATATTTGCTGAAATTTTAACCAAAGACAAAAAATACACTAATGTTAATAACCATAATGTATAATTTAAATCATAAAAAATATAAAGGTCTTAATCCCATCTACTAATCTTTATTCATTTGCATGTGCTCTTTGGAGTCTCCAAGCAAACTTCAATTGACTAGGTGTAGTATCAAATGTAACGATTCATAACATGTCAATCAATTAACCTTCCTTTGGGCCGATTAATTGATTACACGTAAAACCTTATAATCATTACCCATTTGATTCTACCAATAATTGTACATGTAGCCTTTTAAACCATGTCCTTCCTTTGGGCCGATCCACGATCCAAAAGTCACATGCACCAAAACACACTTGTATTTAAGCCTTCGAACCAACCAATAAAGTGAGAGCCCACTTTGGTGAGATGACAATACAATTGGTCCAACTCTCAAATACAACTTATTTTACCTTTATATTAGACTTAAAATATACCTAAACTTAGACTTTTCATTATGCACATCTATCTTAATATGAAAAGCCTATCAAACACTGACCTAGGATGATTTAGACTAAACAACAAAGTTGCAAACCTTAAGGTATAACAAAAAACGTATGGCACTCATACGAACCAACAAAACTGGAACGGATCGTTTTGGTGAGAGAACGGTCCGCCCTAAACAGACCAGAAGAGAACCAAAGAGATGCGACCATACATGGCAGTATGAGACACATTTAAGGTAAGAGAAGAAAGCGGTGATTTCCCGTTCGGCCAGCAGCCATT
The DNA here is from genome assembly GCA_027725995.1 of Rhynchospora tenuis. Classification (NCBI taxonomy): domain Eukaryota; kingdom Viridiplantae; phylum Streptophyta; class Magnoliopsida; order Poales; family Cyperaceae; genus Rhynchospora; species Rhynchospora tenuis. Next base: position 153,449,049 of record CM050888.1, on the reverse strand, counting down.
GAAATTATACCATATCCAGGCAGGATTCCCAGAAAAGGTCAGGGTCATATGGACACTTAGGCGCCGACCTTATTTTCTGCGACAGAACCTGTCCTCATGACAATATGCGTATAACCCAACGCTTACAGCTCTTACTATTGAAAACCACAGCGAGGTGAGAAGGGAGGGATGCATTAAATGTCATCTGTACCTAATCAGTACAGACAACCCAAAAACTAAACTGAAATTTGGCTTAAAACCTACACAATCTGGTTCTTGGAACGGACCGCCCTGGGATTGGGCCGGACCGCCCTAACTATCTGGTCAATACCTAACAGTTTGCAACGAAACTGGAGTGGAACGGACCGCCCCGGAGTGGAACGGACCGTTTGAAAGACCGCAGAGAGAGTAGAAAGATATCGTCCTAAACTAGGTCAAGAAATCCTACAGATTTCTTTCCTATCCTGACAAAAAATTACTCTAATCTAAATCATCCAATTAAAAGGTCAGATTTTAACGACTTTGAAATTCAAAACTTAATTTTAATTTTCAAAATCTTTTCAACAAAGCAATTGCAAATTTTCAAAACAATTTTGAAAGTAACAAAGGGCTAAATCAAAACAAACAATTCAATAACAGTTCAAGTAATAGCCCTTTGGGTCCAATTAGCAATCACAAAGAACAGATCTGGCATAACGATCGTCAAACGAAAAGAAACAGTTCAAAAACACTTCAGAACAAGTTGGAACGGTCCGTTCGAGCCATGAAACGGACCGCCCTATAAGCCAGACGAGTGGCTCTGGCTCACGACGAGTGGCTCTGATACCACTTGTTGTATCAGAGCCATGTGTAAAAACTATTGGCTCACGACGAGTGGCTCTGATACCACTTGTTGGGTTTGCTTTAAAGATAAAGGATTGACAGTTCTAACAGATCAAGCAATAAGCAACCCATTAAATTAAACAACAGACTCGCTGAACCAACAGTTGGGACGGGCCGTCCCAGAAATGGAGCGGACCGTTCCAATACATCGGCAAAACAGAAAAGAGCGGAAGCATACCTAAACTGGCCATCGGAGCAGTCCGTGCTTGTTGCTCACGTCTCTTGTACACCTGAGGGCCTTGATTGTCGACTTGCATATGCCAAAGGTGGGAGAGAGGCCTTCTAAAGGATCAGATCTTGCCTTGGTACCCTAATGCCTAAACTAGGGCACCTACCCTTACTATTTGATGGAAGAATAGAGAGAGAGGCAGAGATGGCTGTTATCGACACACGTATACAGCACAAACTCGTGGATTAATCTGTCCCTTGGGGACCAACCCCGTATTTATAGGCCAAAGGCTTCTTGGCCACCAAACAATTTCCATATCGGTCCATCATCAATATGGGATTTGTTTCCAACTATAACCACGTACAATTAGGCAACACATCTATGCACAAAATCTAGCAATTAATTACAGCCACGTTCAGCTATTACCATTTCTGAATTAACTTGGAAACCAAGCAGAATCTACCCATACCAAATAGATTGTTTCCTTATCTGGCGCATGAATTGGGACGGTCCGTTCTGAATGCGTCCAGATCAGTCGCCCTATCCTGGGACGGGCCGGTCAGTCGACTGGTCAGACTAGACCATGGACTGTCCGTTCTGAAGTTAGGATGGTCCGTTCCAATCCTGGAACGGGTCGTTCCAGCCAAGGCTCGTCAGCCTATTTGGCTAGAAACAATCCAACAATGCACGCATTTGTGCATATGGCCAGTGACGAGGAAATCCCTGTGGGTCGTCAAGATGGCAAGAATAAACAGGATGAGCCTTCAACAAGTTATCAAGAAAATAAGGAAGGAAAAGAGCATATTAAAAATGATCAAGGCCATAGCGATGACGATAGCCGATGGGCTGAAGGAGAGAAGGCTCGATTGAAGAGCATTCTGAAAAAGAATGAAAGAAAGATCTCTCAATTGATGCATGAAAGAGAAAAAGAAAGAGATATAATAAAGAAAATGTACAAGTTCTTAGAAAAGAAGAACCTATTGGAAGAACTTGAGAAAGAATACTCCTCGTCCTCAGAAGAAGAAAATAAATATAGAGGAAAAGTTCTTAAAGAAAAGAAAAACAGAAGCAAGTATGAGTCCTCGGACGATGAAGAAGAAATGGATAAGAGAAAACCTCTCAAGGGAAAGAAGAATAGAAGCAAATATTACTCTTCAGATGAAGAAGAAGAAATGGTAGGAAGAAGATCCTCTAAAGAAAGGAAAAGTAAGGACAAATATGGGTCCTACAAGGACGAGGTTCCAGGGGCATGATCCCGGAATAGGGCAGGAAGGCCCGAGCCAACAAAACAATTCATTCAAGAAATGATAAGCCAACAGTTGCAAGCTTCAGGTGCGGGGCACTTGGTTAATTTTAGAAAGAAGTGTGGTAGGCCTTATCCAAAGAGATATGAGCATGTGCAACATCCGTCAAATTACCAAGTGCCAAAGTTCAATTTGTTTGATGGAACGGGTGAAAGGAATGTCACTCCCGAGCAACATTTGGTGCAATTTAGAAATGCATGTGGCAATACTTCTCACGATGAAGCCCTTCTTCTGAAACAATTTTCCCAAAGCTTGACTGGTCCCGCTTTTGAGTGGTATTCCTCATTGGAGAATGATTCGGAGGAGTCATGGGATGAAATGGAGGAGTTATTTAGGGCTAAGTTTGCCATGGTAACTCAAAGGATCACAATGGCCGATTTGGCATGCGAAAAACCTAGGCCGGGAGAAGCGGCCCTTGATTATATTAACAGATGGAGAAACTTAAACATAAGATGCACCCACCAAATGTCCGAAAGTGAGGCTGTGGAATTTTTATTGAGAAATTTGGATGATTGGATACAAAGGTCGCTCTCTGGTAGTGATATTTATACCTACGAGAACCTTATTACACGTGTGGCAATGGTGGTGCACATGGGGCCGCCAAAAGAGACACCGTCCACTTACAGTCGAAATGATCAGAAAGGAAAGAGACATGAAAGAACTCATGAGGCCCCTATGAGTCGAAATAGTCGGGGCAAAAATAATAATAGGAACAATCATCCCGCTGAGAGTTTGGCCGAGCAACTGAGTAGGCCATATTCGTTTAAGAAGGAAAAGACAGAGGCCCTATTAAAACAAGTGCTAGAAAGGGGGGGGGCATAGAATTGCCACCGTGTAAAAGACCAGAAGAGCAATACAAGACCAATGATCCAAAGTATTGTGCTTACCATCGAGTGTTGGGGCATCCAACGGATGATTGTTTTAAGCTCAAAGGAATAATCGAGGATATGATCAAGGAGGGGTATTTGACCATTCCCGATACATTCAAGCAAGATCCAGCATTACATGCACAAATTTATGCGGTTGCTAGAAGAAGAAACTCAAACAATGAAGCCGAGTGCAATGTGATCCGATATGAGGAATCCGAAGAGACAAATAATCATGTGTCTAAGGCTTCGGAGTCAAACGCAGTTCAGATGAACTCTCCCACTCAAATCACTTTCACAGAAAATGACCTAGCACTTGGCACGATTTATCACAACAAGCCGCTACACATTTCGGGTATGTCCAATGGAGTATGGTTAACCTGAATAATGGTAGACGCATGGGCATCGATCAACATTATGCCACTAACAACCTTGAAGAGATTAAACTTTGAAGAAGATGACCTAGTTGATGTGAATGTCTATGTCCACAGGTTCAATACGGAGTCTGAGCGTGTCATGGGGACTATCGTGATTCCTATGAAGTTTGGGAGCCTAGAAACATGGGTAAAATTTCAAGTGATTAAGTCAAATACCACATATACAGCCTTATTGGGACGGCCCTGGATACATGAGAATTATCTAGTCTCATCGACACTCCATCAATGTGTCAAGTACATCCAGGATGGCGTACAAAAGACGATCAAGGGTGATGTACAATCTTGTGAGATGGGTGAAGAGGTAGAAATGCATGGCTTTAATTACATGACCAAAAAGAAAGGCATAGTTTCTAAGGATGAAGGAACTCAACTATTAGTGGTAATGATAGAACAAGATGGTGATGGAGTTCCCCATAGTTATCAAGATGACCCGTTCGCTGGGATAAGTGATGAAGAGATAAGCAATGAAGAAAAGGAAAAAAAATGCATATCAAAAGATGATGAGTTATCAAGGGTGAAAAGAGAATTAAAGGAGATACAGAAGAAACGTGAGGAAGAAGCATCATTATGGACGAATCTCGTGCACTTTCTTCAAAGAAAAGGGTTATATGATGAATTTTTCAATGGAAAGTATGACTCGCAACCTAAGAAAGATGAGCTCATTAAGGAACCTTTGAATGAAAAAGATGAAAGAGACATGCCAAAACCAAAGGGAGATAAGAACGAACCAAAAGTAGTATTCGGGGGAGATGAAAAGTTCAAAGGAACATCGAGTGTTGGGTTTGAAGAGAGAAAAGTGACAATGGCCGATTTGCTACATGAAAAATCAAGAAAAGGAGAAAGCGCTTCCAAATATATCGATAGGTGGATAAAAATGAGCATTAAGTGCGAATACCAAATACCAGAAGAAGAAGGAGTAACGATTTTGTTGCGAAATTTAGAGGCGTGGATACAACGGCATCTCGTTACGGCCGACATCAACTCATACCGAAAACTCATCGAGAAGGTGTGCGAGTTAGAAAGAGTGGGACCTCCACGAGAAGATCACTTTTCAAATGGCCAAAGGAGAAGAAATGAGGGTAAAAAGATGGTCCCGACACGAATGGTCACAGGCTCAAATGCACCAAAAGCCAAGGGTAGCCACAATAACAATCCAAAGCCGCTCCTATCATTAGCAACATTGATAAGTAAACCGTATTCATTCAAGAAGAAGGCAGTTTTAGAGCTATTTTGCGAGTTCAGGGACATGTTCGAATTACCCCCATGCAAGCGCCCAGACGATATGAAAAGGTCAGATGATCCTAATTTTTGTCTCTACCATCGAATCTTGGGACATAAGGTGGAAGATTGTTGGGTGTTCAAAGATTGGATTGAGGAACAATACCGAGTGGGCATATTATCACTTCCTGAACACGTCCTCCAAAAGCCCGCACCACATGAGTAGGATTTGAACCTTTGATATGAGATCTAGTGTACCAAAATCCAAAGCCTAAAATCACTTTGAATCGTTTGCTATCCTATCATCAGTAGTTTGAGATCTTTATAAAGTTTGAATCGTTTCAACAAAACCCAAAAATTCATTATAAATAAATGCCATTACCAAAATAAATCCATAACCATAACCAACAAAAATATATGATATGCCATGAATAAAGGGCCTCAATAGGTCCTGATCCCAAAATCCAAAACCATAAAAAAAAAAAGATTACATAAATCCTAAAACCCTATGTTCATTGCGTCAATGCCGTGTCAATGCGCCAATGCCGATTGAGAGACATTACAATGAGTGCCTATACCTAATGAGAGGGTGAGAAATATCCCCAACCCCACAAAATCTACTAGCCAAATATCGTAGTTTGATAGGAAACCCGTGTTGAGGAGACCTGTGTGGTCTCCAAAGACACGAAAATAAAGTTTTTTACCCAACAAATCCGCGGTCAATGAAGGGACTCTTGGGTCCCAGAGAACGCGAAGCCGTGCTGAAGAGAGCCTTAGTGGTTCTCTGAAAACACCTATGCCTATTGAAGAAGCCTGTGTGGCGTCTGAAGGCATTAAGGCACCGCCCTATGAAGCTATCTGAGGGCACCCATCCCCCCACCGACATTAAGTCAATGTTACTTCTTTTGTCGACCACAATGTCGATCCTTAAATATCGCACAAGCATAAGAGCTTTGTATTCGATATTTAAAAGTATAGTAGGCGATAAAGAACCTAAATGTTCATGCCTTCTATATCGACCTCAATGTCGAAAAGACACTAAAGAACCTCAATGTTCTATTTTCTAAAAAGTCAACCTCAATGTTGACTCATAGATATCAAAACAAGCATAACGCTTTATATTTGGTACCTATAAATATGGTGAGCAATAAAGAACCTCAAAGTTCATGATCGCTATATCGATAATTAATGATGGAACCTTACAAGTCAAGAGCCAACAATCAACCATGCTGGGGCAAGAGATGATTATCAACCATATTGGGACAAGAGTCTTCAACCAATCGCATTGGGGCAACCATACATGTTAACAGGACAATATAAGAAGGGAATTAAAGGAACGTAAGAAGGAAAGTAAAAGAAAAGCCTTGCCCATTAATTATGAGGTGATACAAGTACAGCCAGTTTTAAAAGAGCGGTACAATAGCAAGCAAGAAAAAGGAAGAAACCTACTACAAATTAAAGAAAACATAAAAATACATGTGCATGAGGTACAAAGAACCAGAAAGAAAAGAACCCTTCTATTCCGGGACCGCAGCCGCTGCAATGTCGCCTTCCAAATTGTTAAGAGTGGCGGTGATGGCTTGGAGCATCCCTTCTATTGCCTCCAGGCGAGCGCTTAACTCTCCAAAGCGCTGGTCGATGAGAGCCCGAACTGAGACAGGGGCAGGAACCTGAAGAGCTAAGGCAATAGAATCATCATCAGGAGGGGAAGCCACCCTCACCGGGCTGTATTGGTTAGGTTCAGCGTTGGGGGCCAAGATGTATTCATTGATGGGTCGATTGGGATCAGGAACCAGCATATTCATTGAAGACTCCACCCATCCTGTGCAGTCAAACAAGTCAAGGAGGTTGCGAGGATTTGCCACATGAGCCTCGGAGATGCGGTTGCTCCACAACATTTCTGGGATAGAGATATGTGCACGGCGCATAAGAGCTTCTATGAGGTGGCCATAAGGCAAAGCTCTGTGACTGTGAGAGGCCATGGCCATTTGATGCATATGGAAGATGATCATGTGACCCAGATTGATTGGGTGATTCTTTAAGATAAGGTGACGGAGGTAAAACAAACTCCCGGGACGAGCATGATTGGACAAAACCCCTTAGGGAAAGAGGATGTCATTCACCACCATGAAGAGAAACCTAGAAAGAAAATAAATGGAAGAGATGAAGGAAGAAGATAATGCAAAAGGATAGGTAAGGCAAAATAAAAAGTGAAAATACCTATGGAGTGCGGGGAGATGCTCGGTAGAGGCCATCTCAATATCACCTTCAGAGGGAACGGCCTTGAACCAACGAAGACACTCTGGGTAATTGCCAAAACCTCGTGGCCAGCGATGAAAAGCGTATGCAGTAGAGTCAGCCAACGTGTTTGAAGCCTGCAAGAATTCGGCCAGACTCTCAGCAGTAATGGTCATAAATTGACCAAAAAGATAGGAGGTGGCCGAAGGATTGCCATAGTGATCATAAGAGATGCGCAGGTTGGCATAAAATAGGCGAGTGATGCGGGGATGATAAAGATTATCCAGATCGACAAGGCCATGAAGACTCCAAGAATCAAGCCAACCATAGATAAGATTGATATGCTCCACCGGGATACGCCTCTGGTGACGAAAGAAAAAGCACTCAGTAACTGGTCGTTCCTCACGGCCCATATCATCATTATAACTATTGAAAGCCGCCTCATCATGGAAAATGTAGCGGTTGTTTGGGGCAAAGGACCAGTTTGGCATGATGGGGTTAATGCACAAAGAGGAGGAACCCATAATGTTTCTTGGGTGCTTGTGAGCAGACATGATTAAAAAGGGTTATAAAAGATGGTAAAGACACGAAGGATATGGTGTTGAGGATGGGATGAGAAGAATGATATGAGACCCTGGTTTATATAAACTCCTGGAGTCAGGGACGTTACTTCCTAAAGTAGTGGAAACGTGCAGCATGAAAGTGCAGAAAAGAAATAGAAGTGGCGCATCGTGGGAAAGAAACTGCTTGTATGGTTGACTATGCGCAATAATTGTACAGTAGTTAAAGCACATAAGGAGCCAGAAATGCTTGAGGGCCCAAAATTCAAATTCAAGTCAGCGACAGGCCCATATGAGTCCAGGCGCAAGGAAATACAGGAGCGGACCAAAATACCCCAGCCTAAATTGAGTCTCGGATTCATGTGCAGCCCAAGTCCAAATGAAATGAAAAGAGAAAATAGAAGTTGAAAGAAAAAAAAAAGATCTTCGCTTTCGAAAAGCAAGACACGAAAGAGAGGTCCTGAAGCACAAAGGCTCGAAATCAACATGTGTCGACACACATAAAGGCATCAAACAACAATAGCAAGTAGCGAGAAATGTGGAAGAATAAACAAGCAAGTACGGCAATAAAATTTCACAACAAATACCAAGGTCCCACATCCATGGCTACAAACCAAGAATGAGTCCTGACGAGAACCATTCGACCATGCGAAAAGGGGTCAAGAAGAGAGGCCACTGGAATCACTTGTTCCCATTTCAGAATTGTCACAACCAATGGAATCACTTGCTAGTTAATCACGTCACGTGATATAATTTTCTATTTGTACTTTATTTCATGCAACATGAAACTTTGTACATAGAAAATATATTTCTTGTTTCCCATTCAGTTGGTGTGACCTATATTGAGGATCCATATTATGTTGGCAATGGAATAATTATTTTATTCCATAAACTGTAAGCGGTACTCTAGCATACATTACAGCTACCCAAATAATATAGATGTTTAGCAAATCCTTTTACGAAACACGATCCTTCTACTAATGTTATTAACATTACTTGTGTCTATTCTTTGCCATATGATATTTTGATTATTATACAAAGTAGGACTGTGTCATCCTCGTATTATAATCTTTTCTTGGTCTCTAATAAGTAGGATTATATAATTATAACTGCACTTCAGTTATATTGGATCCATTTATAATCTCACTTTACCAAGGGGCCCTTTATAATATCATTCCTCAATTAATGAGTGGCAATTAGCTATTGACATATATATTTTCCTCCTACACAAGTTACATACAAAGAACTATTACTTTTATCACCACTTGCTTCAAATGGCTTTTAATAATAATTACGTTGCATATTTCTTATGTGAAAAATATATCATATCAATCTTAGAATTAACGACACGATAAAAATATTAATGACACAAACACAATCCATATAATATTTTTATCAATTAGGTCTGTTCAATATATGAAACTTTTCATATACTCGTGTTATTAAATGATAATCCTTTATCAACGTTTACAGAACTACAACGTACTTTTAATCAACACGACAGTCTTATATGGCATATTAGTGTTCCTGCTAATATCCAAGACCTGTGAACATTTTAGAGATATATATTCATTTTATTTAGAGTTTTGCGGTTCAAGACCAAGAGCATCTTCTTGAACACTTCTAAATATGAATATAAACTCATGGAACAAAATGTAATAACATCCAATTCATAAATATAACATATAAAAGTAATCACTATAAGATAACTTTTAGAACACAATTCCAACAATCTCCCACTTGTTCTTAAAGTTACTTCTTATACATACTTATGTATTAACTCTAAAACTTGGGTTGCCTTTTGACTTATTCTGTTATCTCTATCCACTTTCCATGCATCTTCAAACACGTGGAATCATAGTGGACTTTGCCATTAGCTTGAGAATAAGGCTTTGTTGGTGGATATGTTGTGTTATTATCCGTGTTCACCTTTAATAATTTTAATCTATCTTCTTTAATGAAGTATTGAATGACAAATTATTTTTCTATCCATATGTTTGATCTTGTGGTGTAAACCACGTCAAGTTCTTCAATGAACTCCTTGATCAAACATTTACTTTGTTGGCTTTAGCAACAACCATCACTTCTGATTGGATGCTTGAGTCAGCTGTTTGCTAATTGTTTGAACCTTTTCAAACTAACAGCACATTTATTCAGACTAAATACATATCCAAATTGCGACCTTTTATCATCATAATAGGTTGCAAAACTCACATCGGTGTAGCCTTCTACAACGAGTTCTCGTTTCCCTCCATACACAAGAAATTTATCCTTAGTTCTGTTATGATACTTAAGGATATTCTTGACTACACTCCAATGTGCAGAACCTGCATGGGCTTAATGACGACTTGTCATACTTAGAGCATACGTGACATCAGATCGTGTACACACCATAGCATACATGATAGAACCAATTGCAGAAGCATATTCTACATTCTTCATGATTTCAATGTCTTTACGTGTCACAGCACGTTGAGACTTGCTAAGTGTTACACCTTGACTTATTGGTACATTTCCTTTCTTGAAATTTTGCATGTCGAATCATTTCAACATTTTGCCAATGTATGTACATTGATTAAAACCAATTAGTCTACGTGACCTGTCTCTACATATCTTGATTCCTAAGATATATTGGGCTTCACCCAAGTCTTTCATTGAGAAAATCTCTTTCAATGAAGTTTTTGTTTGCTCCATTAAGAGAACAAAGTTGCCTATCAATAGTATGTCATCAACATACAAAACCAAAAAGTATATAGCTCCCACTGACCATCTTGTATGTACAAGGTTATACAACTCCAACTGACCATCTTGTATAGACAAGAAACTTCTTTACTTTGAATAAATCCAAGGCATTTAACCTCTTCATCAAAGCGCTTATTCCAACTCCTCAATGCTTGCTTCAGTCCATAAATAGACCTTTAAAGTTTGCATACTTTACTATCATTATTTGGATCTTCAAAACCTGGAGGTTGTACCATGTACACATCCTCTTCCAAATTCCCATTAAGGAATGTTATTTTGACATCCATTTGTCATATTTCATAATCATAAAATACGACAATGGCTAGTAATATCCGAATTGACTTAAACATTGCAACAGGCGAGAAAGTTTCGTCATAATCAATCCCTTGAACTTGACTAAACTCTTTCACTACAAGCCTTGTCTTGTATGTTGTCATGTTTCCATCCATGTCCATCTTCCTCTTGAAAACCCATTTGTTTTGAATAGCTTTCTTTCCTTGAGGAAGATCTACCAAGTTCCACACTTGGTTATCATACATGGATTGCATTTCAGATTTCATGGTTTCATACCATGATTTTGAGTCTTCTCTTTTCATTGCTTCTTCAAAGGTCTTTGGATCATCCGTATCCATTACCAAGATCTCATGAAGTCCTAGATATATATCAGGTTTCTTTCTAGATCTCGTTGACCTTCTTAGTTCTTGTAGCTCTTTATGCTCATCTTGAGTATCTTGAACTTCTTGCACAATTTCTTGTGGAATTAGTTCAATACTCGATTGAACAATATGTGGTGATGTGTGAACCTCTTCCTCAATAGGTTGAGGAACCTGTACACTAATGCTCCCACTAGCCGTCGGAACTATGGTTGGGTTATTTCGATCTACATGTGTGTCATCCATGACTTGATCGAGGTCTTGTAATGTTTCTTGAGTTTCCTCAAGCGTTACACTACTCCCATTACTTTTGATTCTTTCGAGAAACTCTTTCTCTAAGAAAATTGCACCCCTTTCAACTAATATTCTATTTGTTGACTTGTGCCAAAAGTAGTATCCTTTTGTTTCTTTTGGATAACCTATAAAAAAGCATTTTTCTCTTGGGGTTCTAGCTTGGTTGACATCAATCGTTTGATGTAAGCCTCACATCCCCAAATTTTGAGAAAAGATAATTCAGGAGTTTTTCCTGTCCACAACTCGTATGGAGTTTTCTCGACAGATTTGGATGGAATAATATTCAGTGTGTAAGCCGCAGTTAGCAATGCATGTCCCCAAAAATAAAGAGGCAATTCTATTTGGCACATCATTGACCGAACCATATCAAGCAATGTTCTGTTTCTCCTCTCAGATACACCATTCCACTGAGGTGTTCCTGGTGGAGTCAATTGTGGTATGATACCACACTCCTTCAGATATGTACCAAATTCATTACTCAAGTATTCTCCTCCACGATCAGTTCGCAAAATCTTAATGCTCTTATTAAGTTGATTTTCGACTTCATTCTTGAATTCTTTGAACTTGTCAAAAGATTCACTCTTGTTCTTCATTAGATAAACATAGCCAAAACGACTATAGTCATCTATGAACGTAATGAAGTACCTAAAACCATCTCGTGCACTTGTTCTCATTGGACCACATACATCAGAATGTATCAATTCCAACAAGTCTTTTGCCCTTGAACCTTTCTTCTTGAAAGATTTCTTAGTCATTTTACCAACTAAACAAGATTCACATGTCTCTATTGCATCGCAATCCATGAGACCAAGAAGATTACTATCTTGTAATTTCTTAATGCGTTTCTCGTTTATATGACCAAGACGATAGTGCCATAAAAGAGTATTATTTTCATGAGATATTTTGAGTCTTTTGTTATTGACATTTAGAACATGTTTATCATTCACTTCTAGCAAATATAAACCATCATGAACAGTAGCATTTGCATAGAAAATTCCATCTTTTGCAATACTCATACACGAGTTTGAAATAGTAAATACATAACCATCTTTGTCCAAACACGACACAGATATAATGTTCTTACATATAGACGGAACATAATAAACATTATTCAAATTAATTATTAAACCACTAGATAAAAGAAGGTTTATTGAACCAATGGCCATCGCCGAGATACTAACACCATTGCCCACCTTCAAAATGACTTCTCCTCTCTTGAGATGTCTTCTATTCATTAGTGCCTGCATATTTGCACAAATATGAGCACATGATCCAGTATCAATTACCCAATCATGAATAGATGTGGTTAAATTAATTTCAATAACATAAATACCTTTTGGAATCTTGGGACGCTTCCGCTCTATTTTGCCTGAGTCTAAGTCAGCCTTGTACTTTGGACAATTCGCCTTGAAATGTCCTAACTCATGACAATAATAGCACTCGGTTTGCGGAGTTGGCGAGTTTTTTTTTTTTGCCTTTGGAGGTGCTCGCTTGAGCTTCTCCCTTCCCTTTGTTCTTTTTAGATATCTTCTTTTTGCCTTTTCCCTTTTGAGCTTTCTTGCTATTATGTGATATTGCAAGAACATTCTTCTCTCCCTTGTGCCTGTTCATATCGGCCTCAGCTTGCTTCAAAGTCTGATGGATCTCATCCAAGGTCATTGCCTTTTCACGCAAGTGAAGATGCATGACTACATCTCTGTAAGATGGAGGCAACGAACCAAGGATTATATCCTCAGCAGAATCAGCATGCATTGGAGCATTAAGCTTCTCCAATTTCTCAAGGTAACCCAACATTTTCAACATATGTTGGTTGACAGAAGATCCTTCTGCCATGTTACACCTTGTGAAAGCTAAGGTGATCTTTGAACGCTCTTTACGAGCATTCTCCAGGAACATCTTGGAGAGACGTTCGATTATCTCTTTTGGAGTATTGTTAATGAACTTTCTAGTAAGTTCAGTAGCCATACTTGCCAACATGAGACCTTGAACGCTCAGTTCGTCCTTGCGGTACTTTTCAGATTTGGCCTTTGCTTCATCAGAGGGATCTTTATCTAGTACTGGAGCATCTTCCTCCAACACATTGACAAGATCCTCCGACCTGATGATAAGTTGGAGTTTCAATTCCCAATCAAGAAAATTGGAACCATCATTCTCCAACGGAAACTTTTCGAGTATGGATCGGATAATTACATTGTTTGTCATTCTATAAAATAAATCAAAGGATTTCATGTTAATATTTATGTAAAACTTCATACCACATATTTAACAATTGTCCATTATGCAGTATATTCAAGATCCTATCATAAATAAAGCGAACTCATCCGAATTATAAAATCAAGGTAAGTAATCTTTTACTAATCATAACCTTTTAGAAAAACTTTTGCAATCGTTTGCAATTTTCTAAACTTTATGACTCTTGTTGTTTATTAAGAACCTTTTCTTATTAAACGATTTTCCCGAGACTTCAAGCCAAGATCTTGAATTCCCTTTAAGCAAACTTATTTTATTGGTCAATATGTTTGGCTAATTATCTCCATAAAATAAATGTACCAAATGCCTCACATTTAATCCATTTATCAATGGTCAGATAATATGTCCTAACACATTCCATGATTTCTAAAGATTAGAAATTACACTCATGCATCTTAATAATCTTTAGCTTAAAGTGGATAAAATAAGAAGGAAAAATACTTAATTTTTCAGTGGACATTTCAAATGTGACTATAGTTTGGTAGGTCCTGTTTTCATACACCCATACCTATCCTAACATATCATTCACATATAATCATAAAGCACATAACATAACACAATCACAAAATATTTGCGAGTTTGTATGCCTCTTGCGCTTCTATTCATCCACCGTTTTGTCTTCTTGCACTATTGGATGAAAAATTGCATAAAAATAAATATGCTGCCCAAATTTTATTATGAATCCTTTCAAAAAATAAAATTTGCTAAGTGCAAGTATTAGGAACCCATCTCATTCTCACAATGCATATGATGTAAAAAATAAATAAAGGCATCCTATACATAAATTGCCTTTTGTGCCTAATTAATAAACGCTTATTAAAATTGCTTACAATCAAACATGCACATCACATAAAATTTACATCACACAAGGCATTGGAATGAGACATACAAATTCGATTCCCTACAAAACATTATAATAGGAATTGCATACCGATGCACTATTTTGTACCTTTTAATTAATTTCCATTTCTTAAGTAATTGCGGTTCTCTAAATCATTTAAATCCCTAAAATGATTTATAATTCTCTGTTACAATTTGCATCATAGTTTGAAAAATAATCTTTTAATCATTTAAAAGAAAATACAAACCGTTATTGTGTTTTGTCACAGAAAAACTGCGCACTGTTGCTGTTTTGCCTTTGTGACGAAATTCCATAAAACTTTTGTAGAGGAAAGTTTTATTATTTCAAAACTAGACTTCAATATCTAAATTTAGAAACTGGTTTCATCAAAATATGTTAATCCATTTGAGAGAAAACGTTATTTTGATTTCAGCAAAAACTGCTACTGTTGCTGAAAAATTTCAGCAGCGCACTATTTTCTTTATTTTTGTTTAATCTCATAGATCTGTCCAAAAACCTTGATCTATATAATTATCGTATTCTAAACTTCTTATACTGTACTAAGAATTTTAGAAAATACAAAAATAATTTACCAGTAATCTTATTACAATATTGCAAAATGTGTAACAAAATTTAGCACGAATTTAGAACCGCAAAACAAAAGAACAATTAACTAAGCACTTATGTAATTAAAATTACATAATAAAATAGTCTAATTAGCAATAATAAAGAACCTATGCTTTGATACCAATTGAAGGATTTCATGATGCGAATCGGGTAATTTTTAAAATTTTTATTAACCGATAACATCTAGGATCGTTCTTATTATTGCTAACTTTCTTTATTTTATTTGCATCGCAATCAAATATATTCCTATAAGAAGGATTGTAGAACCATACCTATAGTCTTTAACGAAGCTCTATTCCTCTTCGGTTCACCTTGAATCTGAAACAAGAATGACAGTCGAATCCGTGCTAGCGAACTCCCCGTCAACACCTAGCTCCGTCGCCCGTATCTTAATCGATTGCTTAATCGATAGAATATTTTAACAAGTATTTGGAAGAAAAGAAGAACAAAGCTTCAACACATGAAGACTTACTTGTACACAAAATTTCTGATCTGTTTTTTCTTTAAAACACAAGAAGAAACCTTTCAATTTCATATAGCATTTAAAGCCACTAACCAGAAATTAAAACAACACTTTAATTTCTGACGTTGCAGCACTAAAACCTTGATAACTCTCTGTAGGAAACTCCAAACGTACTGAAACTTGGACCATTGGATTCTACACTTCAAGGGCTACAATTTTCATATATCATTTGCCCAAAATGGTTATCGTTTGCTATACTAATTTTCTGTTTAAAGTTGGCTCAAATTCTGACACGAATTTAAGGCCTTCTTTCTTCTTCATTTGTTAAAATAATTGGACTTGGGCTTCAAATAAATTTATACATTTCATAATAATATTCATATATTATTATAATATGTGAAACTTATATTATCCTTATAATATACATATATTAATAAATTTATTCTTTGCTAGTTAATCACGTCACGTGATATAATTTTCTATTTGTACTTTATTTCATGCAACATGAAACTTTGTACATAGAAAATATATTTCTTGTTTCCCATTCAGTTGGTGTGACCTATATTGAGGATCCATATTATGTTGGCAATGGAATAATTATTTTATTCCATAAACTGTAAGCGGTACTCTAGCATACATTACAGCTACCCAAATAATATAGATGTTTAGCAAATCCTTTTACGAAACACGATCCTTCTACTAATGTTATTAACATTACTTGTGTCTATTCTTTGCCATATGATATTTTGATTATTATACAAAGTAGGACTGTGTCATCCTCGTATTATAATCTTTTCTTGGTCTCTAATAAGTAGGATTATATAATTATAACTGCACTTCAGTTATATTGGATCCATTTATAATCTCACTTTACCAAGGGGCCCTTTATAATATCATTCCTCAATTAATGAGTGGCAATTAGCTATTGACATATATATTTTCCTCCTACACAAGTTACATACAAAGAACTATTACTTTTATCACCACTTGCTTCAAATGGCTTTTAATAATAATTACGTTGCATATTTCTTATGTGAAAAATATATCATATCAATCTTAGAATTAACGACACGATAAAAATATTAATGACACAAACACAATCCATATAATATTTTTATCAATTAGGTCTGTTCAATATATGAAACTTTTCATATACTCGTGTTATTAAATGATAATCCTTTATCAACGTTTACAGAACTACAACGTACTTTTAATCAACACGACAGTCTTATATGGCATATTAGTGTTCCTGCTAATATCCAAGACCTGTGAACATTTTAGAGATATATATTCATTTTATTTAGAGTTCTGCGGTTCAAGACCAAGAGCATCTTCTTGAACACTTCTAAATATGAATATAAACTCATGGAACAAAATGTAATAACATCCAATTCATAAATATAACATATAAAAGTAATCACTATAAGATAACTTTTAGAACACAATTCCAACACCTTTTAACTTAATTAATTATAACGGTTTACAACGGTATATTATTAATTAATCAATTTATCATATTTCGCAACACTCACTGTTGTGAATAAACAAATAATGCACCGTGTGGTTAGAGTCCTATTTGTGCGACCCTATTGAGGATTTATGCTATGTTGGCCATGAAAATAAATCGTTATTTATTTCCAATAATCATAAGCGGTATCTAGCAACACGTTATGATTTTCAATTTGCATAAATAATGTATCGTTACAATATCTTAATCCTGCACAAGAAATATAAGTATTTCCTTGTCTGATTCTTATGTCACATGATATCATTGTATAATCCAAGATAGGAGTGTGTCATTCTTGCAGATTATACATTTCTTGATCTAGAGTTGATCGTCTAGTTTGCATGTATACGATCCAACTCCATCAAGGGGCCCAAACAGATATCATTACTCACCAGGTATACAAATGAGGGACATACGGTTTTCTTGATGAACAACTTTTCCACGCACAATTCAAGAGAACATAAATAAAGTCCTTATAGCAGCCTTTATCAGGAATCAACGTTAGACGATATTTATTGAACCTATCCTCATGTGGAAAAGGTGAACATCTCAAACTTAGAATCAAACTTATATGAAATAAACAATGACACTTAACACAATCCATATGTTTATTTCATTGGGTCAAGTCCTGTACTATGTTCCAATAACATACACATATGCAATTAAGTTGGTAACTCTTTACCTATGATTTGTAGAACTTAATCATCACTTAACTTGCATACTAATCTTTTATGATAATTAATGTTCCTTGTTAATTATCAAGATTATGGACGATTTAGATTTATTATTGTCATTCAAATGAATGATCCATAGAGATCTACAATTCAGATCCTCAACCTGAATGTTCTGTCAATAATAAACTCTAGGAACAAATGATCAAATATCATCATTAACATAAACTAAGAAAATAAGTCATTAAATATTGACTTCTAGGACATAACTCCAACAATCTCCCACTTGGCCTAGAGTCAATCAATAGCGACTTCTGGCCAGTGAAGAATTTAGAACAATGTCATATATCCATATATATACATGTCTCGAACCTCAAAATATATAATACACTTAAAACAAGTTACTCATACGTCCATCACGTATGGATGCACAACTGCATCTCGTATACCGCTTAAGGTAGAGGTTAAGTTAGAGTGTTCGCTGTGTCCGCGAATCCTATCCAATTTTGTTTGACCCTATGTACATATATGCTCCTATATATGTGTTCTTGATCATCATCATGTGAGATCAAGTGACATCGTCATAGATCTTAGTTGGATCACCAATTTAATATTGGGTTTTTCAAGTTTAAGCTATGGTTCGAGATGCATAGAACCATATTAGCTTGACTGAGAACTTCTCGATCCATACTACATTCTTTCATTGCTTAACAGGTTGCTATATATATTTTGTTTTTGGTAACGGAAACGGTTGTAATATCCCATTTAGAACACCTTCTAAATTTACAACACCACATTTAAAACAAAATACGTAGCTCAATTGTATTTATATCAATCTTTCGAAAACTAGCATCAATATAACAATTTATATAAGCTTTCTTTCATCTTATTAGATGAAAAAACATATCACTCTTTCTCATAAGATACTCGAGGACATTCTTGATTATTGTCCAAACGTATTTTTCTTTGTATCCAGTTGACAATTGCTTGTCATACTCCTTGGGTACAATACATAGGGCATGTGCATAAGTATGGCGTACGTAATGAAACTCATAACAGAAGGATGCTCGAATTGTATCGTGCACTCTTCTCGAATTGAGTTGCAACACACCGAGTCGAACTCAAGTGTATGCCATACAACGTGGTTAGACATCCTTTACAGGAGTCTATCTTTTCGTGTAACTAGAACACTTTGTCATTATACACATTTTTTGCTCAAACCTAACATCCATCATAATCTATCTGTTAGGAAATGCTCATATTTTAATTTTAGATTAATTACAACTAATTAATCACCATTAACAACAAGCAAATCAATAGATCTAGTGCTAAAGCAATCACACGTCAAATCAAGAGAGAAGGTAGGAGAAATTGTACCTCTCATGAAATCGCATTCATGAGGCTCGAATCCATGGCATGGGAGTCGATGGGGTGCACTCCGCGCCTTCTTCTCCTTCCTCTAATCCACCAAGAAGCTTCACCACCTCTCAAAAGCTTGTGCTAGCAAGCTTTTAGAGCAACCAACACTTAATCACAATTAACACCTTAATTATGTAGCTAATCCCAACACATGGGCCCTAACAAACAATGGATGAGAGCACCTCTAATGGAGATTTCGAAAATCTCCAAGGAGGAGGTAGGTGGCGGCTAGGAGAAGAGGGAAGAGAGGAGAGAGAAAGTTGGATGAGAGGCCACCCATTGGGGTCTATTTATAGAGCTCTCATTCCTCTTCCAAACTTCAACCAAATTACAAGCATGCCACCATGCCCTAGGCGCCACCTATATGGGCTTTTAGCCCAATTTACCAAATGGCAAATTCATCTCTCATTAGCTCATTAATTCTATTAACTAATGGGCCTTTTAATTATTTGTTAATTGGGCTTAATTAGACTTAGCAATTTAAAGCCTATATATTTAATATAATTCTAACAATTATATTAAATGTAGTTGAGACTATTTAATTATCAAATTGATGATAATTAACAATAGGTTGGTTTATGCATTAATTTATTCTAACATGATCTCCTTGATATAATTAATTATAACGGTTCATAACGGTATATAATTAATTAATCAACCCATCATGTTTTGTATTCTCCAATACAAATAAATAATACACGTGTGGTTCAGGTTCTATTTGTGCGACCCTTTGAGGATTTATACTATGTTGGCCATGGAATTAAATCGCTTATTTAATTCCAATAATCATAAGCAATATCTAGCAACACGTTATGATTCCCAATTCGTATAAATAGTGTACCGTTACAATATCTCAATCCTGCATAAGAAATAAAAGTATTTCTTTGTCTGATTCTTATGTCACATGATATCTTTGTATAATCCAAGATAGGAATGTGTCATTCTTGCAGATTATACATTTCTTGATCTAGAGTTGATTGTACATGTTGGCCAACCAATCCAACTCCATCAAGGGGCCCAAACAGATATCATCACTCATCAAGTATATTAATGAGGGACATACGGTTTTCTTGATGAACAACTTTTCCCCGCACAATTCAAGAGAACATAAATAAAGTCCTTATAGCAGCCTTTATCAGGAATCAACGTTAGACGATATTTATTGAACCTATCCTCATGTGGAAAAGGTGAACATCTCAAACTTAGAATCAAACTGATATGAAATAAACAATGACACATAACACAATCCATATGTTTATTTCACTGGGTCAAGTCCTGTACTATGTTCCAATAACATACACATATGCAATTAAGTTGGTAACTCCTTACCTATGATTTGTAGAACTTAATCATCACTTAACTTGCATACTAATCTTTTATGATAATTAATGTTCCTTGTTAATTATCAAGATTATGGACGATTTAGATTTATTATTGTCATTCTAATGAATGATCCACAGAGATCTACAATTCAGATCCTCAACCTGAATGATCTGTCAATAATAAACTCTAGGAACAAATGATCAAATATCATCATTAACATAAACTAAGAAAATAAGTCATTAAATATTGACTTCTAGGACATAACTCCAACAATCTCCCACTTGGCCTAGAGTCAATCAATAGTGACTTATAGCAAGTGAAGAATTTAAAACAATGTCATATATCCATATATATACATGTCTCGAACCTCGAAATAAGATACACTTAAAGCAAGTTATTCATACGTCCATCACGCATGAATGCACAACTGCATCTCGTATATTGCTTAAGGTAGAGGTTAAGTTAGAGTGTTCGCTGTGTTCGCGAACCTATCCAATTTTATTTGACCCTATATACATATATACTCCTATATATGTGTTCTTGATCATCATCATGTGAGGTCAAGTGACATCGTCATAGATCTTAGTTGGATCACCAATTTAATATTGGGTTCTTCAAGTTTAAGCTATGGTTCGAGATGCTTAGAACTATATTAGCTTGACTGAGAACTTCATGATCCATACTACATTCTTTCATTGCTTCACAAGTTGCTATATATTTTTTGTTTTGGTGACGGAAACGGTTGTAATATCCCATTTAGAACACCTTCTAAATTTACAACACCACATAAAACAAAATATGTAGCTCAATTGCATTTATATCAATCTTTCGAAAACTAGCATCAATATAACAATTTATATGAGATTTCTTTCATCTTGTCAGATGAAAAACATATCACCCTTTCTCATAAGATACTCGAGGATATTCTTGATTATTGTCCAAATGTATTTTTCTTTGTATCCAGTTGACAACTGCTTGTCATACTCCTTGGGTACAATACATAGGGGCATGTGCATAAGTATGGCGTCCGTTATGAAACTCGTAACAGAAGGATGCTCGAAATATATCGAGCACTCTTCTCGAATTGAGTTGCAACACACCGATTAGAACTCAAGTGTATGCCATACAACGTGGTTAGACATCCTTTCTAGGAGTCTATCTTTTCGTGTTACTAGAACACTTTGTCATTATATGCACATTTTCTCAAACCTGACATCCATCATAATCTATCTCCATAGATTTTGTTTCCTTGGATTTAGGTGATTTTTCCAAGTTCTCTATTGAGAAAACATTCTCCAATGAGATCTTGACAATATTCCTTTCTTTAATTTTATTCCCAATTAATGTCTTGTATCTTGTACAATACATGTAACATAATAATGCTCTCACTGAATATCTTGTCTATACAAGATACTTTTGACGAAGTTCAACTCCTTGACTTACTTGTCAAAATGTTTATTCCAATTTCTACAATACTTGCTTCAATCCATTAATGGATCATTGAAGCATATATATGTTTTCAACAATGCAACAAATCCTTGGTTTGTGTCAAATACACAACAACTTCCTTCATTCAATCGAAGAAGGCGGTTTTGATGTATTTTTCATATATCTATATATACGAAATATAATTATTGTTAGAATAATCTTTATTGACTTATACATAGCTACAAGCGAGAAGCCGTGCTTTGTACATGGTCAACTTGTTATCGACTTACACATAGCATCAATCATGAAATTGTGCTTTGTACATAGTCGACTTGCTATCCATATCTATCTTTCTTTTTAAAGATCTATATGTTCTAGATGGATTGCTCCTTCATGAACATTAATCAAGGTCTATACCTTGTTGTTATATATATGGATTGCACTTAAAGATCATATAGATTCAAACCATACTTGTGGAATCGGGTCTTTCCATCGTTTCTTTATTTATCAACGGATCCTCATATATCAAGTACGAGGATGTTGTGAAGCCTATGTACCTTTCAGTTTAGGCAATTCACTCTCGTTGATCTTTGTAGGATTGGTGCTTGAGGTCAGTAAACTACTTCTACAACATCTTGTAGAGTAAGTTCTTGATCCTAATATATTGCATGAGTTTCTCGAACATCATCCATTCGTGAGATGTTTGAGCACTCTTTAGAAGTGAGCGTGTTTATAAACTTCTTCCTTTCACAACTACTTGTGAATAAAGTTCCGCTCAACTCCCACTAAGCACCATGTATGGAGTGACAAGTTTCCTATAAATGTACTTCTTGTAGTGACGCATAAACTCCTTCAATGCTCACTTTACTCCCACTACTTCTTCTTGAGAATATCATTCTTCAAGATTACGTTATGATGAGTAACAACTACTTTGTTCTTATCATGTTCGTTGAAGTAGTACCTTTCGGTTAGTTCAAGATATCCTACATTATATTAAGTGTCTTATTTGGGTCCAAGCTTATCAATCAATCGAACTTTGAAATAAGCTTCTCAATACCAAATCTTGAGAGACAATATACCTAGAGATCGAATCTCGTAAGATATCTTTCTCAATAGATTTCGATGGAATTTTTATTCAGTGTAAACAATATTGTCCTCAAACACAAATCTCTTACATGAGTCGAATAAGTCAATTTGATTTATTACCGATCAAACAATGTTCGATACCTTCATCCTTGGATACATTTTTCAATGTTCCTCATGAAGCGAGTAGTGAAACGTATTTCATACTCTTTAGGTAATACATCAAACTATATGACTTAACTATTTACCATGATCCATCTTAAGACTTTTGCTTTTATTGAATAGTCTTTCAACTTTACTCTTGAAATCCTTTTGATCTTGTCAAAAGATTCATACTTATATCATATCAAATAGATACGTTAATATCTACAATGATTGTTGGTCAAGTGGTAAAGTTTCAACAACCTTTCAATTGCACAAGTACCTGTAGGTCTATATACATCAATATGTATAAGTCTTAATAAGGTTACTTGTCCTTTAAACCTTCATAGTTCAAAGGCGCTTTTGTCATTTAACAAACACGATTCGCATGAATTTCAATTGATTTGCAATCAAATTGATTTACGAGCTCCACGTTACGTAGACTCTCATAATGCGATTCTTGTTTATATTCGACTAAGCGACTATTTTACATAAAAGTCAAATACTTTATGTGAAGTCTTACATATTTGTCATTCGAAATTTGTTTATCTATTTCAAGCAAATTCAATCAAGATGCGTGAAATCTTATACACAAATTCATAACAATAAGAGAACGACATTTCTCTATTACAAAACATGATCATCCATCATCAAATATGAAATGGAGATAAGGTTTTATAAGATGTTTGGAATAAGGTATATAACCTCAAATTCCTAAACAAATTCTTTATTTAGTAAAGATAACTCTACGTATTCAATGGTAGCGGCCTAGACGTATAAGCCATTTCCAAAACGGAGTTTACTTTACTTATCTCGAACTTTCTCTTATTCATCATTGTCTACACATTTCGTTAAATGCGAGCACATGAACTAGCACCTAATTACCAGTGTGAATTAGAGATAGTGAGATAATTTGAACGACAAATATCTCAAGGTTTAGAACATCATGGTATTTCGGACAACCTTTCAAATGCCTCCCATAAATGGCAAATGAAACATCTCATGTGACACACGGTCACTAGTGAGGATCTCAAAGTTTCAACTCATATCTTGGTAAAGTATTCCTTTAATACTTAACCAATTACTTTTAGCACTAACAAGTGTGCGAACAATATATCCTTTATCCATAGAAAGAGATTGTATGACAATATCAACAATCCTTGATATTGGAGATCTTAATATCTCTAGTTGTCAATTAGCTACTCAAACCTTTCGGTTCACAAGCTAATGAAATATTTATCTTGTTATAAGAAGAGTCTCTTGGTTAACTCACATTCCATTACTCGATCATTAATGATTGAGTCTATCTTTTACTTTCTCTAAGACCGTCTTCTTGAGTAAGTGGATGAGAGTATAGAAGTCTTAGTATAGTCCTTATGAATTCTCCAATTCAAAGGTCTAGAACTTCTAAAAGGATATAAGCATTCGCTTTATTGAATAATTTTCGTCAAAACTAATCAATCATTGCGAAGCTATGTTCGGGAAGTTGAGGAACGTTTTTGGGATTAAACTTGCTCAAGTTTCTCATTTCCAAGAACATATCTTAGAAATCGGTATTTCTTCTCCAAGTAAATACCTTAGAAACGAGCTTGTCGTTTTTCAAAGATTTATCGCAACGAAATTAACATATTTAATATCTATAACAATTTCAATTTAAGGTCATCTAGTTTATGCAATGTTTTATTTATAATGATAAACAAAACTCCCACTACATTTATGTAATGTCCCAATGTAGTTGGTTTTCCAAGATCCCCGTTTTCATCAAGTAGAGCCTGCTATGGCACGACACCCTACTTAACTAGACAAGGTAGGTTCTCCAACCAATCATATCAACCATACGACTCTTGGTTTGTGAATATCTAAGTATATTTACAAACTTCGCCCCGATGTCCAAGAAAACTTGTTGGGTCCATCGATAAGCAACCTCTCTCTATTTGCTCCTAACAAATCTTTTCATTTGTACCCCGACTATCAAGGTTGACAACCATGACGTCCGCTATGGCGGACCGCGCCATGATTGGCTATTGACGTGAAGGGGATAGAGAGAAGGAAGGCGGTCGACTTAATCAATTTAGTTTGGGACAAAATAATTATGTGACTCTTGTTTGGTGGTCATGTAAGCATACACCCATACCTACCTATGACAATTCAAGGCATTCACAAACAATCACATAACATAAGCATCTTAAGCATTGTCGTGGGTTTGTATGGCTCCCGCTTGCATTAATCTTCGTCGCATCTCCATGTAACGAGACTAATTTAATCAAGCCCTCCCACTAATTACTAAGATCCTATCTAATAATTAAGGGAAATAAATACATGTGATAAAATCCTAAAACCCTCCTAGGCCTTAGGGGCATGCAAGCCTCACAAGTTACATCAAGTATTAATCAATTATTAATTATCAAGGCACCTTAGGCCACATTACAAGCAATCACATGCATTCACAACATTTTACAACACACAAGGCATTGACATCTTGAGCCATATCAAACCCACATCCTCCTACAAAACAAAGTTAGCACATATACAATATACATGATTCACTTGCTCTTAATTAATTTCATTAATTAGAATCTTTGTGCATACTTGTTGCTCAAGTTTTTTCGAATGCAAAGAAGGCTTAACCTTAACAACTAATTGTTTAAGCCCTTTTAAATTAAATCCAACTATCAAAACAGAAAGGAGGGTATTTAAGGAGTCTTCTAATTAACATTTCAATAAATTGATTAATTAGAAACTATTTTAACTAATTAAAATACGAAATTCGGGACCCGAAAAAATTCAAAATAATTCGGTCTCCAAAAAATCTGAAATAAATCCAGAGAACTCCTTACAAAGATTGTGATTACCTGTAAAAATCTCAAGGAGAGATCAATTACCATCAGGGAGAACCAAAAAAGACAAATCCTCAGATTGTGCGCGAAGCACCGTTAGAGAAAATTCTGTTATGGGTCTCAATCTTTTGATCTGTATGATCATCCCCTTGATATTTTTCCAGCAAACAATTTACATAGAAAAATACTACATACAATAGGCTATCATTCCATGAAAAGAAAATCCACAAGTTATATTCAAGATCAACGAGATAACAAGCATTTAAGCAAGGTATCCTGTTCTGGAACAGACCGTCGACCAAAAAGGTTTCACTCGGTTGAGGTATCAAATCTCAATGAAAATCTATGAAATTAATTTTCACAGATTCCAGACTTAAAGGAAAACATTTCCATTTCAACATTTTTCCATAAAAGTTTCTCAATAAGTACAGTTTTTCAAAACAATCAGTTTGTTTGAAAAAACAGATCTGACAACTTCATCACTTTTCATCCTTGAATGCCTACATAAAATCCGAAATATGCAACAAAATTTACACATTCAGAAAGAGCATCAAGTTTAGATCAATCCTATCTAAAAGTTACAGGTACTTTGTATACAAACTTATTTGTTACCAACCACAACAACAGAACTGTGCAGCAGAATAACAGATCTGCGCACCGTTACCGTTTAAATCACTAAAAATTCATTTTACTTCGAATTTCAATGATTCCAGTGGGAAAACAACCACAACTCAAAGGGCTACAACCTCCAATAAGAAGGAAAAAATTTCAGAGAGCTTTACACCACAAAAAACAAGCAATAAGACAGAAAACAGCCTTTCCAGGGCCAGCAAGCATGCACATCACTAATTAACTTAATTAATTACGAATTCTCACTTAATTAAGTGTGAAAAACCTTAAGCACGACCATAGCTCTGATACCACTGTTAGAAAATGCTCATATTTTAATTTTAGATTAATTACAACTAATTAATCACCATTAACAACAAGCAAATCAATAGATCTAGTGCTAAAGCAATCACACGTCAAATCAAGAGAGAAGGTAGGAGAAATTGTACCTCTCATGAAATCGCATTCATGAGGCTCGAATCCATGGCATGGGAGTCGATGGGGTGCACTCCGCGCCTTCTTCTCCTTCCTCTAATCCACCAAGAAGCTTCACCACCTCTCAAAAGCTTGTGCTAGCAAGCTTTTAGAGCAACCAACACTTAATCACAATTAACACCTTAATTATGTAGCTAATCCCAACACATGGGCCCTAACAAACAATGGATGAGAGCACCTCTAATGGAGATTTCGAAAATCTCCAAAGAGGAGGTAGGTGGCGGCTAGGAGAAGAGGGAAGAGAGGAGAGAGAAAGTTGGATGAGAGGCCACCCCTTGGGGTCTATTTATAGAGCTCTCATTCCTCTTCCAAACTTCAACCAAATTACAAGCATGCCACCATGCCCTAGGCGCCACCTATATGGGCTTTTAGCCCAATTTACCAAATGGCAAATTCATCTCTCATTAGCTCATTAATTCTATTAACTAATGGGCCTTTTAATTATTTGTTAATTGGGCTTAATTAGACTTAGCAATTTAAAGCCTATATATTTAATATAATTCTAACAATTATATTAAATGTAGTTGAGACTATTTAATTATCAAATTGATGATAATTAACAATAGGTTGGTTTATGCATTAATTTATTCTAACATGATCTCCTTGATATAATTAATTATAACGGTTCATAACGGTATATAATTAATTAATCAACCCATCATGTTTTGTATTCTCCAATACAAATAAATAATACACGTGTGGTTCAGGTTCTATTTGTGCGACCCTTTGAGGATTTATACTATGTTGGCCATGGAATTAAATCGCTTATTTAATTCCAATAATCATAAGCGGTATCTAGCAACACGTTATGATTCCCAATTCGTATAAATAGTGTACCGTTACAATATCTCAATCCTGCATAAGAAATAAAAGTATTTCTTTGTCTGATTCTTATGTCACATGATATCTTTGTATAATCCAAGATAGGAATGTGTCATTCTTGCAGATTATACATTTCTTGATCTAGAGTTGATTGTACATGTTGGCCAACCAATCCAACTCCATCAAGGGGCCCAAACAGATATCATCACTCATCAAGTATATTAATGAGGGACATACGGTTTTCTTGATGAACAACTTTTCCCCGCACAATTCAAGAGAACATAAATAAAGTCCTTATAGCAGCCTTTATCAGGAATCAACGTTAGACGATATTTATTGAACCTATCCTCATGTGGAAAAGGTGAACATCTCAAACTTAGAATCAAACTGATATGAAATAAACAATGACACATAACACAATCCATATGTTTATTTCACTGGGTCAAGTCCTGTACTATGTTCCAATAACATACACATATGCAATTAAGTTGGTAACTCCTTACCTATGATTTGTAGAACTTAATCATCACTTAACTTGCATACTAATCTTTTATGATAATTAATGTTCCTTGTTAATTATCAAGATTATGGACGATTTAGATTTATTATTGTCATTCTAATGAATGATCCACAGAGATCTACAATTCAGATCCTCAACCTGAATGATCTGTCAATAATAAACTCTAGGAACAAATGATCAAATATCATCATTAACATAAACTAAGAAAATAAGTCATTAAATATTGACTTCTAGGACATAACTCCAACACTATCTCCATAGATTTTGTTTCCTTGGATTTAGGTGACTTGCCCAAGTTCTCAATTGAGAAAACATTCTCCAGTGAGATCTTGACAATATTCATTTTCTTAATGTTATTCCCAATTAATGTCTTGTATCTTGTACAATACATGTAACACAATCATGCTCCCACTGAATATCTTGTCTATATAAGATACTTTTGACGAAGTGCAACTCCTTGACTTCCTTGTCAAAATGTTTATTCCAATTTCCACAATACTTGCTTCAATCCATTAATGGATCATTGAAGCATATATATATTTCTAACAATACAACAAATCCTCGGTTTGTGTCAAATACACAACAACTTCCTTCATTCAATCGAAGAAGGCGGTTTTGATGTATCTTTCCATATATCTATATATATGAAATATAACTATTGCTAGAATGATCTTTATTGACTTAAACATAGCTACAAGCGAGAAGCCGTGCTTTATACATGGTCAACTCGTTATCGACTTAGACATAGCAACAATCATGAACTTGTGCTTTGTACATAGTCAACTTGCTATCCATATCTATCTTTCCTTTAAAGATCTAAATGTTCTTGATGGATCGCTCCTTCATGAACATCAATCAAGGTCTATACCTTGTTGTTATATATATGGATTGCACTTAAAAGATCATATAGATTCAAACCATACTTGTGGAATCGGGTCTTTCCATCACTTCTGTATTTATCAACGGATCCTCATATGTCAAGTACGAGGATGTTGTGAAGCATATGTAACTTTCAGTT
The DNA here is from genome assembly GCA_027725995.1 of Rhynchospora tenuis. Classification (NCBI taxonomy): domain Eukaryota; kingdom Viridiplantae; phylum Streptophyta; class Magnoliopsida; order Poales; family Cyperaceae; genus Rhynchospora; species Rhynchospora tenuis. The sequence continues at coordinate 153,419,653 of CM050888.1, read as the reverse complement.
TAGGCAGTTCACTCTCGTTGATCTTTGTAGGATTGGTGCTTGAGGTCAATAAACTACTTCTACAACATCTTGTAGAGTAAGTTCTTGATCCTAATATATTGCACGAGTTTCTCGAACATCATCCATTTGTGAGATGTTTGAGTACTCTTTAGAAGCAAGCGTGCTTATAAACTTCTTCCTTTCACAACTACTTGTGAATAAAGTTCCGCTCAACTCCCACTAAGCACCATGTATGGAGTGACAAGTTCCCTATAAAGGTACTTCTTGTAGTGACGCATAAACTCCTTTAATGCTCACTTTACTCCCACTACTTCTTCTTGAGAATATCATTCTTCAAGATTACGTTATGATGAGCAACAACTACTTTGTTTTTATCATGTTCGTTGAAGTAGTACCTTTTGGTTAGTTCAAGATATCCTACATAATATTAAGCGTCTTATTTGGGTCCAAGCTTATCAATCAATCGAACCTTGAAATAAGCTTCTCAACATCAAATCTTGAGAAACAATATACCTAGAGATCAAATCTCGTAAGATATTTTTCTCAATAGACTTCGATGGAATTTTTATTCAGTGTAAACAATATTGTCCTCAAACACAAATCCCTTACATGAGTCGAACAAGTCAATTTAATTTATTACCGATCGAACTATATCAAACATTGTTCGATACCTTCATCCTTGGATATATTTTTCAATGTCCCTCATGGAGCGAGTAGTGAAACGTATTTCATTCTCTTTAGGTAATATATCAAACATATGACTTAACTATTTACCATGATCTATCTTAAGACTTTTGCTTTTATTGAATAGTTTTTCAACTTTACTCTTGAAATTCTTTTGATCTTGTCAAAAGATTCATACTTATACCATATCAAATAGATAAGTTAATATCTACAATGATCGTTGGTCAAGTGGTAAAGTGTCAACAACCTTTTAATTGCACAAGTACCTATAGGTCTATATACATCAATATGTATAAGTCTTAATAAAGTTACTTGTGCTTTAAACCTTCGTAGTTAAAAGGCGCTTTTGTCTTTTAACAAACACGATTCGCATGAATTTCAATTGATTTGCAATCGAATTGATTTACGAGCTCCACGTTACGTAGACTCTCATAATGCGATTCTTGTTTATATTCGACTAAGCGACTATTTTACATAAAAGTCAAATACTTTATGTGAAGTCTTACACATTTGTCATTCAAAATTTGTTTATCTATTTCAAGCAAATTCAATCAAGATGCATGAAATCTTATATGAAAATTCATAACAATAAGAGAACAACATTTATCCATTACAAAACATGATCATCCATCATCAAATATGAAACGGAAATAAGGTTTTATGAGATGTTTGGAATAAGGTATACAACCTCAAATTCCTAAACAAACTCTTTATTTAGTAAAGATAACTCTACGTATTCAATGGTAGCGGCTTAGACGTATAAGCCATTTCCAAAACGGAGTTTACTTTACTTGTCTCGAACTTTCTCTTATTCATCATTGCCTACACATTTCGTTAAATGCAAGCACATGAACTAGCACCTAATTACTAGTGTGAATTAGAGATAGTGAGATAATTTAAACGACAAGTATCTTAAGGTTTAGAACATCATGGTATTTCGGACAACCTTTCAAATGCCTCCCATAAATGGCAAATGAAACATCTCATGTGACACACGGTCACTAGTGAGGGTCTCAAAGTTTCAACTCATATCTTGGTGAAGTATTTCTTTAATACTTAACCAATTACTTTTAGCACTAACAAGTGTGCGAACAATATATCCTTTATCCATAGAAAGAGATTATATGACAATATCAACAATTCTTGATATTGGAGATCTTAATATCTCTAGTTGTCAATTAGCTACTCAAACCTTTCGGTTCGCAAGCTAATGAAATATTTATCTTCTTATAAGAAGAGTCTCTTGGTTAACTCACACTCCATTACTCGATCATAAATGATTGAGTCTATCTTTACTTTCTCTAAGAACGTCTTCTTGAGTAAAATGGATGAGAGTGTAGAAGTTTAGTCTAGTCCTTATGAATTCTCCAATTCCAAGGTCTAGAACTTCTAAAAGGATAAGCATTCGCTTTATTGAATAATTTTCGTCGAAACTAATCAATCATTGCGAAGCTATGTTCGGGAAGTCGAGGAACGTTTTTGGGATTAAACATTCTCAAGTTTTTCCTTTCCAAGAACATGTCTTAGAAATCGGTATTTCCAAGTAAATACCTTAGAAACGAGCTTGTTATTTTCAAAGATTGATCGCAACGAAATTAACATATTTAATATCTATAACAATTTCAATTTTAAGGTCATTTAGTTTATGCAATGTTTTGTTTATGGAATGATAAACAAAACTCCCACTACATTTATTTAATGTCCCAAATGTAGTTGGTTTTCCAAGATCCCCGTTTTCATCAAGTAGAGCCTTCTATGACACGACATCCTACTTAACTACACAAGGTAGGTTCTCCAACCAATTATATCAACCATACGACTCTTGGTTTGTGAATATCTAAGTATATTTACAAACTTCGCCCCGATGTCCAAGAAACTTATTGGGTCCATCGATAAGCAACCTCTCTTTATTTGCTCCTAACAAATCTTTTCATTTGTACCCCGACTATCAAGGTTGACAACCATGACGTCCGCTATGGTGGACCGCACCATGATTGGCAATTGACGTGAGGGGGATAGAGAGAAGGATGACGATTTAACTTAATCGTATTTGGGACAAAGCAATTATGTGACTCTTGTTTGGTGGTTATGTAAGCATACACCCATACCTACCTATGACAATTCAAGGCATTCACAAACAATCACATAACATAAGCATCTCAAACATTGTCGTGGGCTTGCATTAGTCTTCGTCGCATCTCCATGTAACGAAACTAATCTAATCAAACTCTCCCACTAATTACTAAGATCCTATCTAATAATTAAGAAAAATAAATACATGTGATAAAATCCTAAAACCCACCTAGGCCTTAGGGGCATGCAAGCCTCACAAGTTACATCAAGAATTAATCAATTATTAATTATCAAGGCACCTTAGGCCACATTACAAGCAATCATATGCATTCACAACATTTTACAACACACAAGGCATTGACATCTTGAGCCATATCAAACCCACATCCTCCTACAAAAACAAGTTAGCACAATATACAAATATATGTCTAAGTTGTTCACAACTAGTGAGCTCTTAAGTATCTTTGCGTATTGTTTGCTAATTTGTGTATTTCCATGCAAAGAGAGTTTAACATTCAAACAACTAATTGCTTAAACCCTTTGATAAAATCAACATTCAAAAAATCCAATGGATGACAGCAAGGAGAGTTCTAATCAACATATCAACTATTTGATTAATTAAAACAAACACCTTTAATTCAACGGGACCCGAAAAAATCAAGAAATTTTTCGGTCTCCAAAAAATTCAGAAACAACCTGTTCAAATTTCGAGAAGAGATCATCTACCAATCGGAAGAACCAAAATTAACAAACTTCAGGTTGTGTATTAAAACACCGGTTTGAAGTTTCAGGTTTTGGCCTCAACCTTTTGGACTGTTTAACCATCTTCCAAAAAATTTTAATGCAAAACAATTCTACAGTAAACAACCACAAGTGCAAGGCTAGTAACCATGAAAGATTTCCAATTTTACTCATTCAAAATCATCAAGTTTGAGGGGTTTGAATACAAGTCCCCTGTTCTAGAACAGCACGTCGACGGAATTGATTTTGAGTGGTTGGGGTACCAAAACTGGTTCGATTGACATGAAATTAATTTTCATGGATCATAACTTCAAAAGGAAGTTTTCTATTTAAACACTTTTTCTATAAAAAGACTCAATCAATACCAGTTTTCAAAACAATCCAATCGGTACAGAAAACCAATCAGACCGTTCTTGTCTTTCATTGCTTCAAATAAATAGAAAGACTTCGATCCAAACCATCAAATTGGTATGGAAGGAAGTACTCCAAGTCTAATTAATTCCTAGCCAATAAAATTAGGGTCTCTTTATCAAGATAACTCAGATAATGCCCACAAACTCAGATCTGGTCGCACAGGAATCTGTCCTGCGCACCGTCACGAGAAAATTCACTAAAAATCCATAACAACTCGGATTAAAGTGAAACCAGTGGAAAAATGCTCACAATTTGTCCCTCTTTCAAATCCATCAAAACGAAAAATCAAATCGAAAGCTCTGCTATGCGAAAAACACAGAAAACTTCGGAAAAAATAGAGTTCCAGATAGCAAACAAAGGCAGCAACTTAATTACTCCACTAATTACACATTTCTCATCTAATTAATGTGCAAAATGACTTAAAACCGACCATGTGCTCTGATACCACTGTTAATAAGTGTTCAATTTCGATTTTTGAGCCAACCATTTTGCCACAAACTCAATTAAACACAAGGGATCTACGTTTCAACATCATTCACAAGCATTTCAAGATGAGAGTAGGAGATTTATACCTCTCTTTGTGTAGTAACAAAGAGGCTCGATTCCATGGCATGGGAGTCGATGGGGTGCGTGCTCCACCACCTCCACCATCTATGGCGCCTCAAGCCCACCAAGGAGCTAACCACGAGCTCCATGAAAGTGCTACCTTTCAAGAGCTCCTAGCTAATCCCCTCTATGAACCTCTTCATCCTATTAACTATTTTAATGGAGGAGAAGAAGGAATGGAGCTCAACACATGAGCAAGAGAGGAAGAGGAAGAAGGGGGCAGCTAGGAAGAGAGGAGATAGAATGTGGATGGAGGCTAGAGCTTTCCCAAGAGGTGATCCATTTATATAGCCAACAACTCTCATCCTCTCTTTGAACTATTTACAAGTATGCCACTAGGGCTCTAGCTGAAATTAATAGGGTCATTTTGGGCTACATCAAATGTTTCAATGGCCCAATAAACCATCCCATTAATTACTCCTTCATCCTTCCTCAAATCGGGCCTTTAATTAATTAAATAACTAGAAGCCCAAATAGCTCAAACTAATTAAAGTGTGTTGAACATAATTATTTATTAACTCATTAATAATTAACTTTGGATTAGCTAATGCATTAATTTGTTTCCATATGATCCTTTTGACTTAATTAATTATAACGGTTTACAATGGTATATAATTAATTAATCAACTTATCATATTTCGCAACACTCACTGTTGTGAATAAACAAATAATGCACAGTGTGGTTAGAGTCCTATTTGTGCGACCCTATTGAGGATTTATGCTATGTTGGCCATGAAAATAAATCGTTATTTATTTCCAATAATCATAAGCGGTATCTAGCAACACGTTATGATTTTCAATTCGCATAAATAATGTATCGTTACAATATCTTAATCCTGCACAAAAAATATAAGTATTTCCTTGTCTGATTCTTATGTCACATGATATCATTGTATAATCCAAGATAGGAGTGTGTCATTCTTGCAGATTATACATTTCTTGATCTAGAGTTGATCGTCTAGTTTGCATGTATACGATCCAACTCCATCAAGGGGCCCAAACAGATATCATCACTCACCAGGTATACTAATGAGGGACATACGGTTTTCTTGATGAACAACTTTTCCCCGCACAATTCAAGAGAACATAAATAAAGTCCTTATAGCAGCCTTTATCAGGAATCAACATTAGACGATATTTATTGAACCTATCCTCATGTGGAAAAGGTGAACATCTCAAACTTAGAATCAAACTTATATGAAATAAACAATGACACTTAACATAATCCATATGTTTATTTCATTGGGTCAAGTCCTGTACTATGTTCCAATAACATACACATATGCAATTAAGTTGGTAACTCCTTACCTATGATTTGTAGAATGTAATCATCACTTAACTTGCATACTAATCTTTTATGATAATTAATGTTCCTTGTTAATTATCAAGATTATGGACGATTTAGATTTATTATTGTCATTCTAATGAATGATCCATAGAGATCTACAATTCAGATCCTCAACCTGAATGATCTGTCAATAATAAACTCTAGGAACAAATGATCAAATATCATCATTAACATAAACTAAGAAAATAAGTCATTAAATATTGACTTCTAGGACATAACTCCAACAGTTTTCTCACAGGTTGATTATTCAAACATAAAGTGTATTATAGACAAGTACTTGGCATAAAATTTCATTAAGTACTTCTATTGCTTTAAATAGTTACCTTAGCCGTATTATGACTCCTGTAAGTGGTTTTCCCTGCATTATAGCAACTCAAAACAAAAACACCAAAAAACAGTGGCAAAAGTGCTCAAAAACAAAAATTTGAAATTTGAAAAACGATGAAGTACTTACTCTCACGCTCTGTGACTATTTAAACACTTAAAACAGATTTAAATTGACTCAAATTGATACTCAAATCAAATCCAGTTAGTGAAAATTGACCTACATGCAACTAAGGAACTGAATTAAAAATGTGTAAAAGCACATCTTCTGCTATGTGCCTCGCACAGCAAGACAGGGTGCCTCAAACGAAATTAGATACATAAATTAACTGTATTAGACCTCCTGAAGCTAGCCAAGTGAAAGCTCGCACAAGAAACTGGCTCTGTGGGCCCTATAGTCGGAGCTCAGATCAGCCCAACTTAAAGCCTAGTTGCCTCAGTCCAGCCCACCTACCTCTAGTACCCTCCATGCCAAATTGACTTCACCGTTGGCTTAAGCTAACTCTCACGATGTATTAAACCTATAGCTGGTAGAATTAGATAGCCAGAGAGCTCAGAACCCCATTAATGGAGGCTCGAGCTTCTTCAAGCATCGCATGACAGTACAAGCTTCCACGAAATCAATGGAGCCCACTATCCTTTTCTCCTTATCTCGACAATTCTAAAGAACCTAATCTCGACAGAAATGGTGACTGGGATCGCCGTAATTTCGCCGGAGAAAAGTTGAGGACCTTTCTGCAAAAAGTCTTGAGCAGTATGAGGGAGAGAGTTCAAACCCACGATTTTCTTGATCTTCTGTGGTCGATTTGGTGTGGCGAGTCTTTGAACTGCGCAATATTCGCTACACGGACTGCAGAATGAAGTCAGCGCTTCCCTGACGTCAGCTAGACGTCACCTGGCCCAGTCAGCGCCAGTTTAGCTCTAGTCAGCGCCCAATCAGCACATGTGGACCAATCACAAAATTACAAATCAGCAGAAACTTCAAAAATTCATTAAAAATAGTAGGAGACTCAGAAAAATTCAAATAAAATATTCATAAAATCCTAAAAATCTGTAGAATCTAAATTTACTGATATTTTGGTACAAAATTATGTTAAAATGTGTTCCTTTTGTATTTTCAAAGTACTTTCCTTAAAATTGAATTTTATAAATTGCCAAAACTTTGTAAATTCACCAAAATTAGTAAGAAACTCAGAAAAATTCAAATAAAATATCCATCAAATCCTAAAAATATGTAGAAACCAAATTTACTGATATTTGGATATCGAAATCTCTCAACATACTAGTCTTTTATATTTTTGAAGTATTTTCGCTATAAAAATGAAATTCATAAAAACATTAAACACAATAAAACTTAGGTAAGTGTTGTATAAAATTTTCAAACTAAAACCTAAGTAATGTCAACGCTAAAACAATCTTCAAGGGACCATTTTTAACTAAGTATTTCGAAATAAGTATTTTCAAAAATGTTAAAATGAATTTGACGCCTTTAAATTTCTAAAATCAAAATAAAGAAAAATAATAAAAATCACTAAAGTCTAAAGAGAAATATCAGAAAATTAAAAGTCCAAACACGATACCCAAAGTCAAAGCAAAACCTCTTCAGTTGAGGAAAAGTCACGCCCCGAGATCAAGATTAACGCAAGCTCAAATTCAAATCGTCTCTTCAGAAATCGATTCCTACAACGGCCCGACATAGCCTTCGGAGTCCGCATTTCTCTTGTTCCTACAGCGACTCACACAGTCCCAGGAGCCAATTTCTACAGCGACTCACACAGTCCCAGGAATTAAATCCTTTCTTGTTCCTACAGCGACCCACACAGTCCAGGAACCAATTCCTACAGCGACTCACACAGTCCCAGGAATTAAATCCTTTCTTATTCCTATAGCGACCCACACAGTCCCAGGAACCAATTCCTACAGCGACTCACACAGTCCCAGGAATTAAATTCTTTCTTGTTCCTACAGCGACCCACACAGTCCCAGGAACCAATTCCTACAGCGACTCACACAGTCCCAGGAATTAAATCATTTCTTGTTCCTACAGCGACCCACACAGTTCCAGGAACCAATTCCTGCAGCGACTCACACAGTCCCAGGAATTAAATCATTTCTTGTTCCTATAGCGACCCACACCGTCCCAGGAACCAATTCCTACAGCGACTCACATAGTCCCAGGAATTAAATCCAAAACCTTTTGCTCTTACAAGCCGTCAAAAGGCCAAGAACCATAAATTTAAACCCTTCATCTTAAGCGCTCTTAATAAGAAAATCAGAACTAATTCCTACAGCGACTCACACAGTCCCAGGAATTAAATCTTTCCTTTTGATCAAGAACCAATTCTTACAAGTCGCCAAGCGACCAAGAATTACAAAATCAAGCTCTCTCATTCTTACAAGCCACCAAGTGGCCAAGAATTACAAAAGTCAGGCAAACCGCCGAAACTAAGCTACCGTTCAAAGCCTACTTGATGAAATAAATATAATAAAAGTCTAGATGTCCTAAATTGGGTCCCTTCAATAAAGTCTAGCACCATCAATTGAGTCAGGTTTAAGCCAAAAGAAATAAATCCTCAATTGTGCCCCGTCAATTAAATCCGGTACCATCAATTGAGTTTAGTCTAAGCTGAAACAAAGTAAATTGGGATAACAACTTTCTAGCCTACAACATATAATTTCTCGAATCCCTTAATCAGAGGTTCTCGTGATTCGTCACGGGGTAATTAACAATAGGGGCTTGCGCCTATTGGAAGGAAATGATCCACAAAATTAATAAACCCTCATGAGAATAGATTCTCGTTAATGTTTTCTTGTTGTTAAGAAGCATTTTACACTTGAATTTAAACTTGTGAGGGGTGAATCTAAGGCTTATTTACTTTCTTGAGGAAACCCAATTATTCTTCGAGAAATGACGAAAAAGTCACCACATACTGATAGGCCTTAAAAAATCCTGTACCACTGACTACCAAAATGAAAAGACCTCGACTTCTTGGAGTTTAATGATGCCCTCATAAATTCAGTGTCGGTTAACTATATGTATAATTAATAGCACAAGATCCAATTTAAATTGTTTTAGTACTACCAAGATGAAAAGACCTTGACTTCGTGGAGTTTAATAATGCCCTCATAAATTCAGTTCAGTTTACTATGTAATAGCACAGGATCTAATTAAATTGTTTTAATTAACCTATATTTGAGTTTAGTCATGTGGCTGCTTTTGGACGATGCCAGAGGTGCTTTGAGCACTGTTATTGATCAAGTTTGTGCTTTTATTTTCACTCAACACTATTAAGATGGTATTAGGCTACGAGCATTCCCGAAGATCTAAGCAGTTCCTTCTTTGTGTCATATAATAACTTCAAAATTCAAATTGAAAAAAATTCCCAATTTTTCACAAGTTTTCTGGCTTAATTAATATCTTGTAGAAAAGGTTCAAATGTTCAACCAGCCGATAAATTTGTGAAAATTAAAGGTGAACAGAAAATCTAGATTGTCTATGAATAGATCCGTTGTATTTTCGAGCCGATGTAGTTTAATTTTAGTATGGCGAAATGAACAGATATTTTCATATATAAAAAAGAAGTATAACAAATCAATGATTACTAATTCCTAACTTGTATTTATTTACGATAAAATTTCCAATATTCATTCTATTTTTTTATTTGTTCTATGGTTAAATTCAAGAGAAAAGGTCTTCGGTCATTTTACTCAAGTAAAAATTTCTTAGTTTCCCATGCATATATAGCGGAATCTTTTACTACCTTCTGCTGACATTTTTTTTTAACAAATAAGTTAATTTGATTAGTTATTTATTTATTCATTTCTGATTTAATATGATAGACCGATTCCTACACATCGGGCTCGTTTGGATTGTTCCTAAATTTTTCATCCAAACAGTTTTGGAATAGCCAATTCCATTCCTAACACAATTTTCAATAACACTCTTCCCAAGAACACTTTTCTCTCTACTTTTCACACTTCCCAACGCTATTCCTAAACTCACCATCCAAACAACATTTCCAATTCCCGGAATAGCCAATAACCACAATTCCTGTGAATAGTATTTTTCCCTAAATTTATGCTATTCCTACCCTATTCCTAACCCATCCAAACGACACCATCATATACTTCATTAAAATATTTTATCAAAAATTACTTCCTAAATGCTTCAATCCTATATTTGATATTATTTTTTGGAGCTTGTCACGTAGATTTAAGTATGCTTTGGCGATAATTAGTGTTTACCAAATACCCGACAGGTCAGACCCGACCCGCGCTAAACCCGTTCCGTGGACCGAACTGGCCCGGACCGTGTATGGACCGTGACAGACCGAGGGGGTTAGACCCGATTGGGTTTATGAAGGGTTTAGGCCGTCCTTCTTGACAAAATCCGCGTTAAACCCGTCCCGTGTTAACCCGTGGACCGGACCGGACCATTAACCCATTCTAAACCCGTGCTTACCCGCGGCTAACCCACTAACCCTCTCAAACCCACCCAAACCCGCTAAAACCCCCAAAACTAGAAAAAAAAATTGACCGAATACCAATGTTATAATAGTAGTTTTATGTTATAATAGCCAATGCACATTTAGGCTTTTTAATTTTTACCGATGCACATTTTTTTTACCAATGCACATCTTTTATCTTTTAATTTTAAAGTCCCTCATAGTAGAATTGGAAGCTCGGGACATTAATTGACCGAAAAAAATAAATGACCGAATACCTTTTAATTTTAAAAGTCCATGCACATTTTTTTAACTTTACCGATGCACATTTAATTTTAAAGTCCATCTTTTAATTTTTACCGATGCACATTTTTTACCACGAATCTAAATTATATTTTATCTTTTAATTTTTAGACTTGAAAACTCAGGACGAAATTCTCAGTAGACTTTAAATTTTAGGTGATGATATGTCGTTCGCTTACTCTTGAAATATTAACAAACATTAATATTTATCATGATCCACTGTATTGTCCATTACTGTTTTCATTTTAGGATGTTGGCTTTATTTATTTTTTTTTTCTTCATCTCGGTTCAATGTTATAATTAATGAACAACGATGGGACAATTGTTGGAAATTAAACTTAATAAATTATGAGTCAAATGGTCATAGTCTAAAAGTAAATGTGTTTTGGTCTTTTAGGTGAGTTAATGGATTAGAGAATCTAGGTTCATCTTGGATTGTGTAAGACATGCACCTAGATAAATGTATGGTTAAATGTTATTAAGTATGTTTATGAAATTAAGGAGTTTAGTTAAGTCTATATAAGGAGTTCATATGTGATTTTATGTAAGTGTAGTAAGAAGAGAAAGAAAAGAGAAAAGATTTAGTGTTTCATAGAAATTTTTATTTCCTACATTTGGTATCAGAGCGAGACGATCAAGGATCAATCATGGCGAAAAAGAAGAAGAAGAAAAACAAGAAGAAGAAAAAGAAGAAGAAAAAAGGAGAAAAAAAATACCACTAAATTGTTGGTGAGAAAAAAGAGTGGTGAAAAAAAATCTTGTTGACCCCCTTAGTGATTAAAAAAAAAAGTGTCGAGTATTTTTTAATGAAAGAATGACGAGAATGAGAAGTGTGCGTTAGGCATGTATGAAGAAATTTATTTCTAGCGTGTTGAAAAGAGGTTAGAGATATGATGGATGGCGGATGTTCGAATTAGCATGGTTACATTCTTGCAAATGGTCTTTGACGATCGGTGAGTGAAGCCGATGGAAGTCCTGTGCTGTGTGCCGGGAGAAGAGAGCCAGTGACACAATGAGGAGGTTACTGGAGAAAAGTTGAAGACCATGAAGATGTGGTATGGAACCACAAGAGAAGAAGCGATGTTAAAGCCGCGTGTGAGTGTGGAGCTCACATGAGGCAAGAAGTGATATACAACCATGACTTTTGACTATTGAAAGCAGTAAGGAGCGAAGACGCATGCTAGCTTGAGAAAAAATTGAAGAGGAAGTCCTGTGATGTCTGCCGGGAGAAGAGAGCCAGTGACATAATGAGGAGGTTACTGGAGAAGAGTTGAAGACCATGAAGATGTGGTATGGAACCACAAGAGAAGAAGCGGTGTAAAAGCCGCGTGTGAGTGTGGAGCTCACATGAGGCAAGAAGTGATATACAAACATGACTTTCGACTATTGAAAGCAATAAGGAGCGAAGACGCATGCTAGGTTGAGAAAAAGTTGAAGAGGAAGCCGATATTAAGATGACGGCTATGAGGATATATCCGCTACGAGATGATATTGTCCAATGATCGAAGATGAGACATCACTGACACAAGTTTGTTGAAGAAGAATAATTTAGTTAATTAAGTTTAAGGGGGAGTTTTGTTGGAAATTAAACTTAATAAATTATGAGTCAAATGGTCATAGTCTAAAAGTAAATGTGTTTTGGTCTTCTAGGTGATTTAATGGATTAGAGAATTTAGGTTCATCTTGGATTATGTAAGACATGCACCTAGATAAATGTATGGTTAAATGTTATTAAGTATGTTTAGAAAATTAAGGAGTTTAGTTAAATCTATATAAGAAGTTCATATGTGATGTTATGTAAGTGTAGTAAGAAGAGAAAGAAAGAGAAAAGATTAAGTGTTTCATAGAAATTTTTATTTCCTACAACAATTAGCTGCAGTCCTGTTGAAGACACGGAAGTACAAAAATTTTCTGTAGTCACATAAAATACAAGTAGAATCGTTCCACTCTTGAGTTTTAACTTGATACTTGAAACTTTTAATCGACCTACATAAAAGTGTCAATATATATATTTAAGTCAAGAGAAGTTATAAGTTACTAATTTCTCTCTCGTTACGATAAATCGTATATGGAAATTAAAGCCTTCACCCTTAATATATACTTGGGTCAAATTGAAAAAAGCGTGGGAAAATTCTTCATTACTCAATTTGAAATTTTATATACATGCATGTACGCATATCTAATCCAAGATACTGCACACTATATTATATATATAGATGCACAGACGCACTGAAAGCATACACACAATTTCATCTCTTAGCTTAAGTAGAGTGTTATAGAAAACAGAAAACATGAACACAAAGCCAGTTGTTGTTCTTCTTTTCCTTCCCATTCTTTTCTTGGCAACAAGTACAGCTCAGCCACCCAACGAATTTTTTCAATATTACGATGGGTCAGATCCGATTGTTCAAAAATATGGGTCGTAAGCACCTCTCTCTCTCTTTCTACCTAAAATGTAGCTAGACTAAAGAGATTTTTATAATTACTTGACATTACAAATTGTATACTGAATTTGGTGGAAAAGTGCATGGAATGCAGAAGTTGATCCAAGATTCAAGTTTTCCATATTGTTAAAGTGGTGAATTAATTTGTTTGTAATTATTATTTATAGTTATCAATTTACTTGCAAAATCCTCTTGCAGCTTGGGAATTTCGTTGTATAACAATCAGAAGGCTACATCACACCTTGAGTTTATACGAGGATTGAATGGTACACGACAGGAGATACATAACGAGCCGTCAATATACTACCATCCTCATGTTTTTTTTGTTACAGCCATCTTGCTAGAAGCAAAGAACTGCAGCCAGCCCGATCGATCAAACTTGTACTATGCCGTAATTGTTGAAGAAATTGGGGGTCCCACATTTCTAGAGGGCCTTTTTACTACGGATAAAGTACCTATTGATTAAAATGCAAGGAAAGAATGAGCAGTTAATGAGCTAGCTTTCTATCCAGTATGAACATGGTGTTTCATTTGATGTATTTTCAAATTATGATGCAATGTTTCATTATTAATTGTAATCAATTGCTGAATGTTTTTTTTTTCATCATTTTGAATAATAGTATTTTGAAATGGAGTTATAAAAGAGATAAAAAAGAATCATTACGATGCCAGCAAATTTTGTAGAGTGAAACACGCTCCTTTTATTTTCCTTTTTTTTAAAAAAATTAGTGGTAACATTTGAGCATATAATATGAAATCAGAAATCAGAAAATGCCAAAAATATTGATTAGATGTGCACCATTACTCGATTTGAGCATATAATAGCAATTAACACGAATGCAGTTCCCGGGAAAAAAAAATGTTTACCAGGATTTGGAATTCTATGAAGTGATTGCCAAAAACCCATGGATATATCGTGCGAAATGTTTGTCAAACAATACTTGATAATTAATGAAAAGTTTTTCTCCATGTGAATTTGTTTTGACGTAAATCGTAATTGATGTTTTTGTGAAAAAAAAAGTTTGTCAAACAATATACTTGACAATTAATCACTAACACAGTCCATATAATTTTAAAATAATCCGTCAAATGCTTGCAAGTTTTCTTCGCTAAATTAAAACCATCATAAATAATTTCTATTGAAATTTCTCTGGACAAATTCCAAAATAGCTTGGTGAGTGAGGTTCCCTTTTGCAAAACCAAAATTAAATTGGGCCCACGTGCTTATCAAGCTGTGTTAGCTGGATCAAATCAAACTTTCTTCTTTCCAATTCATTTCTAGTCAAACGGATTTTTTTTATCAATAAAATAATTCAATTCGAAGTTAAAAAATAATGATGTTATCATTAAAAATTTTAAATAATATGTAACTTTCTTCTTTCCAATTTATTTGATGTACTTTAAAATAATGATGCAATGCTCCATTGGAGTTATTAATTATATGTCGTTGTTTCCTGAGGCATGTGCATTTGGAGAACACAAGGATCTAGGTTTAATTTCTTCTTATCCAAATCCAGTTGACCTGTATAATAGTAGAATTAAATGGTGCAATTAGTAATACATTTAGTGGTCCCCTCATTCATTAGTGTCTATTTAACAGAATAATATACGTTTAGCAAAATAACAATCTAAAGTTCTAAACATAGTCTCCAATAGAACCTCGGTCGTTGTTTAATTAGGGTATCTACATTCAATTAATATCCTTAATTATGATCACTGGCCCATATAGAAGTAACACAAATCTCTCTTGGAAGCCGGTAGCTGTGATGTAAAAGATCTAGGACTTCTAAAATTGCTAACGCAAAAGATCTAGGATCCAGTGAAATGGTGTTGTTAGAAATGGTACAACTATATAAGTTAAACAATTAAGTTTTCGGTAGTCAGTATGCAGTGACATGATGTTGAATTCAGATGTACAGCAACAAAATAGTGGTAGGATCTCTTGGTTGTCACTTCTATGAATCAAAATCTAGAAGTGATGAGAATTAATACGAACTTCACTATCATCCTTTTTTAGCAATAATATTTGACAAGCAATTAATATTAGTAACACACTGGGAATGCTCATAGCGTAATACAATCTAAAGTAGCGTTAAGTGAAAATAAAAGCATAAACTTAATCAGGAGCGAGGTCAATATATTGTCAACGAAAATTTAGAAAGACTGTTTTGTAAACCGTGTTAAGCACCTCCGGCATATTCCAAAAGCAACCACATTGACTAAACTCAGATATAGGTTGATTAAGTAATAAAACAATTGAAATTGGATCTTGTGCAGTTATATATTAAACTGACACCAAAATTTATGAGGGCATTAACTCCACGAAGGCAAGGTCTTTTTATTTTGGTACTTGTCATACTTGTACATGATTGTTTGGGACCTACCATTACCAAGTAATGTGTTGCCAAAATGATAAGGCTTATGAAGTCTCAGTAGACTTCATTGTTTTAGGTTCACTTTTCATGTTATTTTATTAATTTACTCACTAATTCAACACAACAAAAAGAATTCATATATAGAAAGAAACCCCCTCAAATAGATATTTTTTCATTCAACTATATTTTGATTTTAAATATGGCATAAACATACCCCTAGTACAAGTAGCATCACACCCCTTACCACATTTTTGACGACACCATGGACACATTTTACTATATTTTTTATCCTGGAATCTCGAGTTATTAAACCTACGTTGGTTAAATATTGATTGCTTCTTGAACCCTGGGAAATTTTGGAAAATAGGATACCCAAAATTCACAATGAACATTTTCTTTTTTTGATGCAAATTCTAAGAAAAGCTAAAATTAACCCCTAAAATTTCTGACAGTTGCTTACTATATATCACACTCAAACTTCTGGTAATAATAAACCAAAGTCCAAATTATGATAGAAAATACAAATTTGCAGCAGTAACCAATTTTTAAGTCCGCCTCTCTGCCTTTTGTGTAATTAGCATTGTGAAATAAATTAAGACCCAGAAAATATCCAAGGTACGTAACTTTATGATATGTCGACATCGTTCACTTGACTTTGCAATTTTTACTTGAGTAAAATGACCGAAGACCTTTTCTCTTGAATTTAACCATAGAACAAATAAAAAAATAGAATGAATATTGGAAATTTTATCGTAAATAAATACAAGTTAGGAATTAGTAATCATTGATTTGTTATACTTCTTTTTTATATATGAAAATATCTGTTCATTTCGCCATACTAAAATTAAACTACATCGGCTCGAAAATACAACGGATCTATTCATAGACAATCTAGATTTTCTGTTCACCTTTAATTTTCACAAATTTATCGGCTGGTTGAACATTTGAACCTTTTCTACAAGATATTAATTAAGCCAGAAAACTTGTGAAAAATTGGAAATTTTTTTCAATTTGAATTTTGAAGTTATTATATGACACAAAGAAGGAACTGCTTAGATCTTCGGGAATGCTCGTAGCCTAGCTAATACCATCTTAGGCTATGCTCCAGAAGAGAAGAATCTGAGGAAAGGAAGAGTAAGGAAACAAAAGGAAGAGTAAGGAAAGATAAGAAATTGAAGATTACAGACAGTATCTTGCTCCACATTTTAAACTGACCTACACGAAGTTAACGCTAGTAATCCCATGTGTAATGTATAAAAAGACTATAGCATCCTTTGAAGAAAAGTTCTTGCACCGTTGGATTTAATATCGGGATTGAACGTTACAGATCAGAGCAGAAAGATTAAGGGTATTATGGTCCTAAAATATTAGATCCCAGCTGAATTCCAGTACTCCCCGATTTTGGGGGTAGCCGTCTGTCTCCTCAAATGGGCTCCTGGTGCTCTTTCGTTTTCTTCAGTTTTCTTCGGTTCACCCTCTAGCATCGACGGGAGCAGGGTACTACCGTTACGCTACCTTTCCTTCTCCCCGATTCTCCCTTTCTGGAGCAAGTCCTTAATAGTGTTGAGTGAAAATAAAAGCACAAACTTGATCAATAACAGTGCTCAAAGCACCTCTGGCATCGTCCAAAAGCAGCCACATGACTAAACTCAAATATAGGTTAATTAAAACAATTTAATTAGATCTTGTATACTACGGGTATGTTTGGATCTAAACCGGATAAGAATAGGAATAAGGATAGAGGGTCGGGTTTAGAATCTCGTGCCAATCCTTATTCCTAATTTCTATACCAAGGTTTTGTTGGTATAGGAATAAGGGTCGGAATTAGCCCATATTCCTTATTCCCATGGTGTTTGGTTTGACACCGGAATAAGGAATAGGCCTCTATTCCTTATGCATGCTCCATTTGGATTTCCTAAGAATAAGGAATTAGACCCTTTATTCCTTATTCTCGCCCCAACCAAACACACCCGTAGAATCTTTACTACTTATAAATGCACTAATCCAAGGGTGTAAACCTTCAAACTAAGGGTGTATCCAACTCTCCAATTTGTGATCTGAATCGTTGATAGTAGAATTTGTGCATCAGATATTTCCAAATGAAGGGTTAAATTGGCTGTTGACCTTTCATTTGGAGCGCTACTGGTTAGAACAAACATGTGATGTTGTCCTTTCACACCTCAGTTCGATTCTTCGTTATAGACATTTCTATCAGATAAACTTTTAATTTATAGGTTTCTCCGTCCCGCTCCAAAACCATTCGCATCTTTCTATAATCAGGGGGCGACAAATTTTGTAACAAAAAAAAAAAAAAAAAAAACTCAGTCAGCCGAAAATATTTTGAAATTTATTTGGTTTCTCTGTACCCCCCCTTCCCTTCGCCTCTCAACCCTCTCTCTCTCGCCTCATAGACAGAAGAAGAAACTGTTGTTTTGCTACATCACCAGTATGAGAGAGAGAGAGAGATAAGGGGGTTAGAGAGAGAGGTGTTCTTTCAAGCGCTGTACAAGCATCAGTTGGTGCTCTTTCAAACGCTGTACAAGCATCAGCAATTTTCAGTCCATCTACCTCTTTCCACTGCCCCCTCTCAGGAAAAGGCACAATCGAACCCGGTTGCGATATCCGACGACGAGCGGTCGGTGGCGGCGGATTCTAGATCCGTGAAGAGTGCCTACGGAAGAAGCGCGCTTGACGACGATCAACGCTAAGTCGACGTTGGCGTGGTCACTTCCTTCCCCTGAGAGCGACTACCATGGGTCCATGGCACCAACAAGCGTCATAACGAGACTGATTCCGAACATGGTGTGGCGCAAGCTGATCAGAAACCCAAACACCAATTCAAGCCTGATCTGCATCATCTGGCCCTCATCTCTTTCAGGTGAAGGTTGTGCATTTTTTTTCCCTCTTTAGTTTTGCATTCCCCCCTTTTGTTCCTCATTTCTGCTTAATTTTTCTTCCTCATTATGTAGTTCCTTTTTTTAATCTTAGCAAAACCAAGGAAAAAGGAATTTATACATACTTATTTATAGGTTCTGATCATTTTTCTGTACTTTATTGAATGTATAGGTACCCTCCTGTCCATGGAGATGTGTTTCCAGCACTGACAAACAGTGGAAAGCTTGATGCTATGCTCTCAAAGGTATGGTGGCTTTGGCAATTAGATTTTTCTTAAATACATGGAAAAGTACTGCAGCTTGACATAATAAGTTTGATCTTTTGTCAGGGCAAATATATGTTTTTGTTGCTAATTCTGATAACTTGGGAGCAGTAGTTGACCTAAGTATGCTTTAATTCATACAATCATTCAGTTTCAATTAAAATGGAGTACATTTGGCTAATTATTTAAACTTGATTTTATAGAAAATGGTCTATAAGTGGATGCACGTTTCTGAATATGCTCACTCTTTGAGTAGTCATTAATATTTGTTATTATTTTCAATAGGTATGAGTTGAGTGAAAGCCAAACTGGTCCAATTGATACGGAATTAAAATTGATAGCTTCATTAAGAAGTGCAGAGGGCTGTGCAATGTAGCATCATTAGGAAGACCATAACAGTACGCTGCAAATGTCAAACAAGTTATAGAAATTAAATATAAAAAATAATAACTACACTGTTGCTTTTGAAACTCAGTTTGAAAGAATTTTTCAGGGAAATGCTAGGAAATAAATTTATTTATTTTGAGAAATTAGGGTACCTGATCAAGTGCAGAGGGCTGCTTCTCATAGTAAAAAAGTAGAAATGAGAATGGCAAGTGCTTGAATATGGTTGACATTAACAGCAAACTGATCCTGGAGCATTCTGGCACGGTGTTACTTGCTAAAGTTACTTGTTGTTTGTCTACCAATGAAAGGTTCTCCTGAAAATTTACTTACCACATTTAATTTGATCTTCTTTTAATTTCTGTTTGTCTTCATTTTAGAACTTGATGCTCATGTCTTGATTTCCCCTTGTTTATCAGGTTATTGTCTTTCTTCATTTTTAACTACTTACATTTGGGTTCAAATTGCAAGTATTTGTGTAGTTTGAGCTTGGGCGGAGGTGGAATTGACGAGGCAACGGTAGGAACAACTGGCGGTGTTTAAGTGGACATGGTGCAAATGGCTTTCTCTCCTTCTTTGTTGGTGATGTATGGTATAATAATTGGTGGTGTCATTCGCTACTTCTTACTGAAAGGTTAGATACAGACTAATGGCTATACTGTGGAAAGTGGGGAATACTCGCTTGTCTGTAGATTGAGACTTAATATATCCTTACAATAATTTTTTCTGGTAATTTCTGAATACTCGATTGTCTGTAGATTGTGTGGCATAATGCTATATACATGAGAACTGTATAGAAATTTTTTCTTTGGATAGCATTGTACTGTTATAATTGAAAATTTTGTTTAAAAAAGAAAGTCTGAAAAGGAATCCCATCATGAATATTTGATAACTGGTAGTTTCATGAATATTCGTACATCACAGATACTGAATAAGTCATTCTATTTATTTTTGTATTATTTTTTATTTAAATGTCTCTTATGTGTATTTAAAGTACATCTAAGACATGAGAAATTCAGAGGAATATGTCCTTATGTGTTTTGTAGTTTATTTTCACTTCCTTCTAATCTTTATTTTCCTCATTTGTTCAATTTTTCTATAGGTTGAATACTCCGAGCACATCAGCTATTGCAATTGAAGATTTTTCTGATTTGGCTTCATATTTCAAGGGTAAGATAATTTTGTACAGACTTTATAGTTAAAACTTCCTTTCTTTATTAAGATAATTTTGCAGCAGCAGCAGCACCAATCAATTTCATGGAATTTTTTTTAGTTTGAAATATTGCTATATATTTATCACCATTCTGCCTTTCTTTTCTACATTATGAAAGAAATGAGAAGTTCAGTGACCATTTGTGGTTGGGTATAGTTTGATGATCTCTTGCACAATTAAGCCTCATCTTATCTTAATGCAAAATAATAGATTCAGTTATTGTTGTTTATGAGTTTGAATCTGTACCGACTCTAAAGTAGATATTATTTATACCCTTTTTCATGTAATTTACCCTTCTTGTTTGTTAGGCATGTCAAGCATAGTCTTTGAAGATTGTGTTAACATGAACTAATTATCCAACTTTTAGGATACGAGTACTCTTGCAACATAAGATGCCCATGACCAAGCCAATGTCACTAGATTGTGCTCTGCCTGGAATCTGTTGGTCATAAGAGGAAAAAGGTTCGTTTACTAAGCCTAATTTGCCCTTTTAATGTGCTAAAAATGTTTACAGTAAAACTACCTGTTACAAAGTCAGAATTTCTTGTATAAATTTACATGGATTTCCTTTTTATTTTTTATTTTTTGTCTTTTTGAGTTTAGTTGGTCATTTAATTCCATTGTTTAATACAGGTCGGTGGAGTTAATGAAAATATGCCACCTCTTCGATCAACAATGGAAGGGATATATATTTTTTTTCTAAATATAGAGTGAGGTTAGTTCATCTGGCCTCAACTACTGTTCTTTTATGTCTGATCGAGCATCAAACTTGCTAATTTGATGTTTGTTTGTCAAATTATAGGGACAGATGACCCTGCAACCATTAGACCTCCAAAACTTGAAGTTGTTGCGACCATTTGCTGTAAGTTGTACTACTGGAACACCAAAGTTATTTCAAAAACCTTATCCTCTAGCCGTGATAACCAAGGACACATACTTATATATTTTTGTTTATGTAGAAAATTCATTTTCTTCAATTTTGGTTATTTTCATATGTTTGTTTTACATTTCTTTATATTGAAATGTGGGCACACTTACTATTTAAATTCATTTTCTTCAATTTTGTTTATGTTCATATGTTTGTTTTACATTTTTTTTATATTGAAATGTGGGCACGCTTACTATTTAAATTCATTTTCTTCAATTTTCTTTATGTCCATATACGACAAAGGAGGCGACACACATCTCTTCAGTATTGCTTATAGTCCTGACCGTGATTTTGGGTACTCTTTTTGGACTCAAAACTTCTTTTTCATTTAATTCTGCTTCTGATATGACACCAACATTTCCCTTTGATTGCAAAGAATTACTTGAATTTTTCTCATAAATTAATAGGCCACAGTTGAAGGAGCATATGCAGTATATCACAAAACCACCCAGTTGAGTGAGCAAGTTGTCTAAGCTTAAAGCCGGAAGTACAGAGTTGAAGTGCCTCATGATGAATGACAGTGAAAAAGTTCTAGATTGAGGTGAGAAGATTGTACTTTTAGATGACAAAACTGAAACCATACAGCTTCAGGTGCACAATTGTTACAGTTTCTTGTTATTTTTTTTTCAGTTTCAAGAAAATGCAGAGGCTAAAATTTCAAAACATGCCTCTTTTAGTAGCTAGAAGTTGAATAAGACAAATGAGTGAATAAGAGTAGTGATAGATCATGGAGATGTACTTTGTTGCTGATATTGTGTTATACTGTTATTTGCTACTGGTATTATTCTTAAATTTCTGTCGTTTTAATTAATCTTTAGAAAGTGCCTCTTATACGACCTTGTTGCTCATGTTTACATGTGCTTTTATACTGGTTAAAACTGAGCATAATTGCAACTTTTAACTAGCAATAAGACTTCATTTTTAACCTCCATTTTACCTTTAGTGATTACGTTGTGTTTTCTTGCTGTAGACTGCAAAGGAAAACTGGTACAGCCACTGAATTTGAAGTTTTATGAAGTTGATGGTACCTTTGTACTTTTTGTCATAAAAGTAAGAAGCATGATATATTTTTTACTTTTCTTTACTTGACTCATAAATAGTAAAAAAAAATATCATGTAAAAATGATTCTGAGCGATTGCTTGGTATATAAAAACTTCACTATCCAAATTAAATAGACGATACTTGCAAATGTATTTTCTAAAAATGATGAGAACCACAGTGAAAAAAATTTTGATCACTGGCTTGTCAGAACTTGAAATTCTACAAATCTGATGGTACTTAAGTGTTAATTATGACCTGATTTTCTTCATTAATGAGTTATCAATCAAGGTTGTTGCAGCTTGTGTATGTGACATAGTATGATAATGCCACAAACAAACACATAAATATACAAAGGACGATTTAGATACCGGGATACATAAACTCAAAAATCAAGCTTGCTGCAAAAAGTTTATGTTAAGGTTTATTTGTACAGCTGAAGAAAAGCAAATTGAAAAGGACTGTTCTGGTGATTGGTATAGAAGCAATATCTTGTTGATATGGTAAATATTCTTTGGGATTAAACACTTTTTTTTTCAACATCTTGTGCAGACAACAAATCTTGACACTTAAATTCTGCAACTTGCTCAAGCCTCAGATGTGAAAGTGTTCCTAGGTGCTGGTATGGGATTGAGAAAAAAATCAGGGACTAAAGTGTGGTATTGTAATCATTGAACCGGGCAGATGGTAAAATCACAAAATTCCATTTGTATGATTTTGTATCAATTCTTATTCAGCAACAAAAGAACAGTGTGACAATATTTTGTTTTTATCAAGCTTTTTGTATGAAAAAAAAAACATGACTAATAAAGACGAACTTTGAGTATGATTTTGCATCCAGTTGCGTTACATTGTTAGAAGATGGTTTAATTTTGAAGAGACTTCAGCTATATTATTGCATCATTATACTTGAGAACACTTCGTTTCCCATGATATGCTATTAAGAGAAATTTAAAGAACTCTTTTTTCCCTCCGCTTCTATAATTATTCTCGCCAAATTGAGTTTGCTTTCTACCGCTAATATTGCGAAGCTTCAGCCCCATTAAATAATAGGTAAATCAGACCTAGCTATACCAGCAACCCTACATTATAGAGCACGGCTAAATAAATCATGCCTACCTATACAAAAAAAAAAAAATTAACTACGACAAATAAAATAAAAAGCATAGTCATTTTTCTCTTTTTTAATGATAAAAAGTGCAGCTATGCCGGATTAGTTGTCTGAGATGTGAATACATATATTCTGCTCCATATACATGCTGAATATATTATTAAGAAATATTTATTTTCATAACATTATTTTTTTTTCTATTCATATATTCATTTTTATTATTGTAGCTATTCTATGTAAGATGACAATGATTAGCCTCAAATTATTGTCTTTGTGTTTTTACTCCACAAATTATAAAATGAAAAATGAATGATTTTGCTTGCACAACATAAGCATAACAACCTTAAACAACCATAATTAAAAAATGTGTCATATTGATGAAGTAAAATGATCTTTCATCACTTAAGAATACATTAAGATATTCATTAAATTTTCTACTAATAAGAAGCATTACAAAAGTGCTTAATCTAAGATAAGATAACAATTTCTGATATATAGAGTTCAGACAAGACACTGCTCCTCAAATACACGAAAACATTTAAAACTTGAAGTTCTTTTTGGATTTGCCATCATCCCTTTCGTATGTTTATTTTCTTGTTTAAGTTTCATAATAATAATATTTACCAAACCAAAGGGTATATCCAACTCTTCAATTAATTATTAATTTTTATAAAACATGTCTATGTCTTAAGTATGATCATTGTTCATTACAACTGTGGAGCAGGAGTGATTCAAAAATCTTGTCATGTTGTATTATCTACTTTTGTTTGAGACGATATACTTTAATGTGAAATATTTTATTCAAAAACTTATTTATTTTCATCGAATTATTTTTTTGAGTTGTTCATATGTCTACTTTTATTGATTCTATTTGTTTAAACCGGTGAATATTAATGCTAATTCAGCACCAATCAAGACAACGTTGACCTGAAACATTGAAAATGTACAACATATCTATGTCAAATAAAATTTTCATGTATTAAAGTCCGCCCACACATTGGGTGGGCACTGCGGCTAGTATGGAGTAAATACGAGGATAAAAAAATCATTTCCGTGGAAGTTTTTAAAGTTTCCTCGGTAATAACTAATAATTTATGGAAACGTTGCCTGTATTTTTTTTTCCAACACATTTCGAAATTTCGACTAACTTCTCCCCCTTTTCTGACTTGACCAACCTAACTTCTCGTTTTTGTCTTCTTTCATAACCAACCCCTAACTTCGACGGCGGCCACGCACGGCCCTGTTTGTTGCACCTCCCCTTTGCTGCTTAAACTAATTTTCTTCCTTTCTTCTCTAATTCCCTCCCTTGCTTCACTTTCTTCCTCTCAACCTCCGCCGGTCTCATCTCGCTGGTCTAGGTCAAGCACACCAGTTTCAGGTACGAGTCACGACTATTTCTCAATCCCTCGAGCCTTTCCACATCTCCAGGCCACCTCTATTCAAGACCCTTACATTAAACAATAGGTAAGTTTACCTCTACTTGAGAATCTCAGATTTAGATTTTTTTTTTACAATTTTTTTATTATTCTAAAATACTGCAACAATATAACAACATTTTCGTCACCATATATCTTCATTTTATTGTTCTTGTTGAGAATCATTTGATTTGATCTTTGGTGCAGTTAGTGGTTATTTTGGTTGTGCTCACAAGGTGCTCGACAAAATTCCGCTTAGAGATGATTATGTCCTTGCAAGAGTAGTTAGATTGATGTATGCGACTTTCACAGGTTACATATAGTTTTTCCATACATTAGTTCCCCAATTGGCAATCTTTAAAAGCATCTACATTAAAAAAAATGCAATTTGTTGAAAATTTAGAAGGTGTGATTACCCGTGTATGCACATATAAAAGCAGATTAATATATTTTGAATTCCAAAAGTAGAATAACACTAATCAATATTTCAAGAAATCAATTGGTCTTTGTAGAATCACCCACGAATATAAAGAACTACAAAATCATTTTATATTTGAGTTCTCTTTCCATCTTATTAATAGGTTACAGGTACCTGGCGCCTACTGGTAATGAATCATGTAATTTGATTGTTGGAATAGACTTCATGAAAAAGCAGGTCTGAAATGGATAGATTCAGACTTAGTTTTGGATTGATGTCTATACTTAATGGAGATCTGAAAACTTGAATGTAATTCACACTGGTGTCTATAGTGTGATTTGTGTATTTATAGAAATGTTCAACAAGAATCTCAAATCATAATTTACTTATAAATTGTTGACTTTATTGGATTTTATTTGTAACATAATTGCCTTGTAGAAGATTATTGCTGCATGATTTGATAAATGACTCCATTTAATTAACTTGTTTCTAAATAATCTTTATTCTGTTTGGATTTTCAGGATGCTTGTCGCTTCCATTTCAAGTGAACTTTTCGGTTGAAATAAGTAGAGTGAGTCAACTTTGCACTATATAAACTGCAAATACTAATGATTTTGTTATTTCGAGACTAGACTACATATGTTATGGCTTAAGAAAATCTATATTTTTGCTAATTTATTTTCTTGTACATCATATAGGTTTTAAAACTGTGGATGAGACGAAGTACTGAGTTACGGGATTTACACGAAATATTGGATACATAGCGAGGACTGATAGTTAGGGGTGAGGAATTTGCTTAAATAGAAGAAGATTGTATTATAAAAAGTAATTTTTTTTTTTTTTTTTGTTATGGTCTGTTGATGTTGTAAAACTCTTAAATTATATTCAAGTTGATATGAATGTTGATTTTTGTATTGTTTTCTGTAATGATCAGTGAGAAAATGCTAATTCAAAATGGAAAAAAGAAATTGGACACTAGATTACTATAAATAAGTATGCAATATTCCCGTCAATATATGCACGATTGAACTAGAGTTTTATCCACGGGAATAATGTGCTCGGCGTCACATGGATAGTACTTTCCCGTGGTTCCGTATCCACGGAATTCCTCGTTAAAGCCTCTCTTCCTCGGGGATGAGAATTATTCGCAAGGAGACGAACTATCGACGTTAAAGATCTCATTTTATATGCACGGAATTGTAACTTTTTCTTGTGCTATTACATAGTAAACTGACACTGAATTTATGAGGGCATTATTAAATTCCACGAAGTCAAGGTCTTTCAATCTCGGTAGTAATAAAACAATTTAAATTGGATCTTCTGCTATTAATTATACATATAGTTAACCGACACTGAATTTATGAGGGCATCATTAAACTCCAAGAAGTCAAGGTCTTTCATTTTGGTAGTCAGTGGTACAGGATTTTTTTGGAGCCTATCAGTACCAAGTAATGTGTTGCCAAAATAAGAAAGCTTGTGAAGTCTCAGTAAAACTTTTAAAGTTTTAGGTTCAAAATGTATGTTATTTCATGCTTTTTTGGTACCGAAAATGGTAGTAATATGCCATTTTTTTCGACACAACAAAGTAACACTGAACTTTTGCCTTTTTTGATGGAAATTTACGAAAGCCTAAAATGTTAATCCCAAAAATTTCTGCCGGTTGCTTACTATATACGACACTCAAACTTCTGGTAATAATAAACCATATATAGACCAAATTATGACAGAAAACACAAAATTGTAGCTGTAACTTAAAAAAAACATTCTGTCGCCCTGTTTCTTGATGAAATTAACATTGTGAAATAAATTCATACCTAGAAAGTATATATCCAATGAAATTTTATGATATGTCGTTTGCTTACTCTTGAAATGTTATCAAACATTAATACTGTGACCTACAACCACAAAATCATTTAAAAAATAATAAAATAATAATAATAATAATAATAATAATAATAATAATGTTATCCACTCTTGAGTTTTAACTTGATACTTCTAATCGACGCTGCATAAAAAGTGCCAATATATATATTTGAGTCAAAAGAAGTTATAAGTTAATAATTTCTCTCTCGTTACAATACATCGTATATAGAAATTAAAGCCTTCACCCATAGTATATACTTGGTCAAATTGAAATAAGCGTGGGAAAGTTCTTCTTTACTCAATTTGAAATTTTATATACATGTATGCATATCTAATCCAAGCTACTGCGCGTCTGCACACTATATATGGATGCACAGGAGCACTGAAAGCATACACACAATTCCATCTCTTAACTTATGTAGAGTTATATAAAACAGAAAACATGAACACAAAACCATTTATTGTTCTTCTTTTCCTTCCCATTCTTTTCTTGGCAACAAGTACAGCTCAGCAGCCGCCGCCAAACACCGAAAAATTTTATTATTACGATGGATCAGATCCGATTGTTCAAGAATATGGGTCGTAAGCACCTCTCTCTTTCTCCTTCTACCTAAAATGTAGCTAGACTGCTAGACTAAAGAGATTTTCATAATTACTTGTAAACATTACAAACTGTATACTGAATTTGGTGAAAAAGTGCATGGAATGCTGAATTTGATCCAAGATTCGAGTTTTTCATATTTTTAAAGTGGTGAATTAATTTGTTTATAATTATTATTTATAGTTATCAATTTACTTGCAAAATCCTCTTGCAGCTTGGGAATTTCGTTGTACAACCAGAACGGTAAATCACACCTTGAGTTTATACGAGGATTGAATGGTACACGACAGGAGGTATTACGTCATTCTGTGGTTATTGTTTCCGAAACAGCCATCTTGCTAGAAGCAAAGAACTGCAGCCAGCCCGATCAATCAAACTTGTACTATGCCGTATTCATTAAATTCCTTTGGGGTAGCGGTTCAGACAGTCTAGTTGGCATTTTTACTACGGATAGAGTACGTGTTGATTAAAATGCATGGAAAGAATGAGTTAATGAGCTAGCTTTCTATCCAGTATGAACATGGCTGTTTCATTTGATGTATTTTCAAATTATGATGCAATGTTTTATTACAATAATCAATTGCTGAATGTTTTTTTTTATCCTTTTGAATAATAGTATTTTGAAATGGACTTGTAAAAGAAATTAAAAAAGTTATTACGATGCCAACAAATTTTGTAGAGTAAAACACCCTCCTTTTATTTTTCCTGTTTTAAAACTAGTGGTAACATTTGAGCATATAATATGAAATCAGTAAATGCCAAAAATATTGATTTGATGTGCTCCACTCGATTTGAGCATATAATAGCAATTAACACGAATGCAGTTCCCGGGACAAACAAACAAAAAAAGAAGAAAAAAAATTATTTTTTTGCAATAGTACAATTATATATATTGAAAATAAAATTTTTGTTAAATTATCGTTTGTTTCATCTTTTAAATTTTAAATTTATAATATTATAATTGCGCCTAGCTTAAAATATTTTCTTGCGGATCCGCCCTACCACTGACTAACAAAATGAAAAGACCTTGACTTCGTGGAGTTTAATGCCCTCATAAATTCAGTGTCGGTCAACTATATAATAGCACAAGATCCAATTTAAATTGTTTTATTACTAGATTAACTTATATTTGAGTTTAGTCAATGTGGCTGATTTTGGACGATGCCAGAGGTGCTTTGAGCACTGTCTAATACCCTACCGACACTTCTGTAAATTTTCATTGACAAAATTGACCCTGCTATTGATCAAGTTTTTGCTTTTATTTTCACTCAACACTAGTAAGATGGTATTAGGCTACGAGCATTCCCGAAGATCTAAGCAGTTCCTTCTTTGTGTCATATAATAACTTCAAAATTCAAAATGAAAAAAAAAAATCAATTTTTTCACAAGTTTTCTGGCTCAATTAATATCTTGTAGCTAGAAAAGGTACAAATATTCAGCCAGCCGATAAATAACACGGGTATAAAAGTACTAATGTTTCAAATTGCTAATGCAATCTAAGGCAATGTTGGGGAAAAATAAAACTGCGAATTTAATAATTATCAGGGTCAGTTGTGAGAATTTACAATTACAGGACCAGGAGTGTCCGGACAGAATTGAACAGTATCAGGGTCAGTTTCTACATTTTGCTACACTTCTACCAACAAAGAAATAAGATGCATAAATTTATAGTGCGATCACATTAAAAGGTTGTAGGTTAAAAGTATACTAATATAACACAATTCAAGATATTAAGGAAAGGTAAGCTTAAAGTCAATATGGGAGTCTGTGAATTTATCTTCGAAATATCTTCTACTTTTTGCACGCTCAATTGTCTGATTTTATATATATAAATCATAGTGAATAATTAAGTTTTTTTTAATTGATCTGCATGATTTTTTTGGGAAAAAGTTGAAGGCGGCAATTTATAAAATAGAGAGGGCCAGTTTATCAAACTTATTAAAAAGGAAAGGTATTAATTTAAAAAGCTTCCATTGGGAAAGAAGAACGGGAGCTAGGCCTGTCTAACAGAAAGAAATTTACGTAATTCCGTTTCGTTTCGTCCCTGTGAAACGGTTAACGAAACATAATTTTTGTTTCGTCTGATTTAGCGAAACGGTTAACGAAAATATTGAAATTGGCGAAATTACGTGAATTTCGTGAAAATCACGAGAATTACGTAAATTTTGACCTTTATTCATTGGCGAAACGATTAACAAAAATGAAACTAATTTCGCTACCAAAACGAAACGGTTAACGAAACACCCTGATTTCGTTGCGTTTCTAACGTCATAACTGGGAATTAATTAAAATCATCCTTTTTCATACTTATTTTCTGTATTGACTAAAATACCCTTCTCCTTCCTCTATCTCCTCTTCTCGTCTCCATTCTCCTTCCAGTGCCCCATGGCCGATGCTACCAACTGAAAATAAATCCACGGGATCTATTTTTTTGGCGATACTTGTAAGTATGCGCCTCTTTCATCAAAAATTCCACATTTAGATTCCGTGTTTTTTTTTTCCCTCACCGGATAGCTTTTGTACATCAATTTATTTATTTTTTTTGAAAAATATTTTCCTTAGCTTTAATATATATAGTTACGAAGTTCATTGTTGGTACCGAGTTGGTATGAATACAGAATACCATATATATGTATAATTTTCTTGAGATTGGTTTTTATAACGTATTTGTTGCAAAACTATAATGCTTTTGTTTTAATTTTTTTTTTTTTTTGTTTCCTTTTGTCGTATCTTCTTCATTTGAGAATAGCTTTACACCAATACATTTTTTCAAAATAGTGTATAACTGACCTATTGAAAGGAGAAGGATATTTTCATCAATACGAAAAATTAAGTATCTAGAGGACTGATTTATACCGTAAAAGTGGCAAAATTCTAATTAAATTAGATTTGGAGTGGCATTTTTCAAAAGCTTAATTTTGGGTGGTATTTTTCTAATTTCGAAATTAAGAGTGGCATAAATCTAATTTTCCCATTAAAATTCCTTGGGACATGTGCACGCCATCCCATATCAAGTTTTCAAATGATGGAGAAAAGACGCCGACCGGTATGTTCCAATTTTTTGATAATTAACCAGTAGTTTTCGTTCTGTCAATAATTAACCAGTATTTTTCGGTATAGATAGAGAGCAGTTCTAAAACTTTTCATACCAGATTAGGATTCGATATCCGGTATTTTTCGGTCCTTTTGGCATCCGGTCCGGTATTGAGAAGCATTAATAGGACTCACCAGTTTACGTAGCAAACACTCAATTCAACGTTCAAGCTTGAGAAACATTAACTGGAGGCCTGCAACTTCACTATCATCTTTTTTTCACACAAGGATGAGAATGGCGAAACGTCCAATTAACATTGGGTAGTTCAAATAAAAAAAATTGAATTTAACAGGAGTAGCTTATGATAATATGGCAGCAAGATCCGGATTGAACAAAATTGTTCACTTATTATGAGGAGTTTACGAACTAAATAAGTATATTCAAATTTTATAGAAGTTGTTGAAAAATTTTAACCGCTTATATTTAAATTGTATATTTTAATGAATTAGATTAAGTTAAATCTCGTGGGTATGTGTGAGTGGTAGCGTGCACTCACGGCGGCGTACCTGGATTTGGGGTGTCATATGATTCCTCGTACCCGGATTTAGAGTGTCATATGATTCCTCTTCGCTTGACAAATATCGGCTTTGTAAATGCCTAACTGATCGGGCTGGCTGCAGCTCTTTGCTTATAGCGCAAGAAAAGTAACAATAGTTAAATCATAATCGGCTTTGTAATTGTCTAACTAATTGGGCTGGCTGCAGTTCTTTGCTCCTAGCACAAGAAAAGTAACAATAGTAAAATGATAAGGCCTGATTCTAGAAGGTATAGCCACAGTCGCCCAGCATTTAGCACTTTTTTAAAAGGTATGATGTAGACTTCTTAATAGACATACCTTACGATTTTAATGACAAGTAAAACGAACTCTTTTGAGTCCAGTTCATAGGCATCGTATTGAATGGCTGGATGGATTGGTTGAATTAAAAATAGATATTATTAGAATGTTCCGATGCCTTTCAAGGGGCGTCCGAGATGTATTTGTCTACTTTATACAAAATAACAAATAGCATGATTATTACACAGCTATATTCTCTCTTCAGCTCAAGTATAGGTCAATTAAATTCAGCGGGAGACAGGACTTTGGCTAGAACGCTCGTCCTTTCAAGAGTATTATACAAAACAAATGACTAAAATGTGGTAGATTTTGGGTAGCAACGCATGTTGACAGTAACAACGCTTCCATCTACAAGGGTTCTAGGAAATATAACTTCCCAAAACAACCTTAACCTCTATGTGCCAGTAAGTCACTATGACTATAAGTTTGGGGCACATTAAACAACCAGATGAATAAATGCTTACAAAATACAAGTAAAACAGCCTTATAAAGTAAAAATATAGCTTCAATAGATTTTTATATTATATGCTGAGATTTAATTATAAAGAGAACTAATTAAGTAACAAAACAGACAACATGAATGGCTCAAAACACTCCTAATACTTGAACAAAACAACAAGATTCAACATCATTCAACATCATCCATTAAATTAAAGGGCTACTACAAATAACCAAAATTCGTCCAACAAAACTGTTTCAGAAAAAAACTATTGCATGATCAGACCTCAGACGTTCTAGAAAGAAACTGTTCGGTACATAATTCAAGCAAATAACAATGATGAAATAGCTATGCACAACAGAGGATGCCAAGTGCCAAGAGCTTGCCCTCTGTGTCAATCTGTCAATGAAACAGCTATGCACCTCTTTGGACAATGCCACTTTGCTATTTTGATATGGAACTGCTTCCTGTCGCATAGAGTGCAACAAGCTTACATTACAGATTTGGAGGCTTTTTGGTTGCGGAACAGACCGCTGACAAGGCCAACCTACATGAATAACCTGGGTACTGTTGGATCGCTGTCATGTGGAATATCTGGAAAATGCGTAATGCGATAATCTTTGACGGGAAAAGGATAAATATTCAAGATACCGATCTATGATATAGGATCATGATAGCCCACTGTTAATACTTCTTGTCTTTTTTGTTTGGTGCAATTAGGTTACTAGACAGTTAGTTATTTGTTTCTTGTTTTTCTTTTCTTTGATATAGTACGAATGAGTTTCATTCAATAAAAATTAGTAGGCAAGCCTTTACACCTCTGCTTTATTAATATATAAAAGTTTCAAAATTCAAATGATGAATTCAAGCGTTGAACTTATTACATTTTATTCGCGATGCATTTTCATATAATTTTGAGTTAATTTGATACTCAATTAAGTGACCAAACTATGAACGTATTAGAATTAATCAGTGATAGTTAACTATATTCGTTTATTTATTGACCACTTGATCTAGTATCAAATCAACTCCAAAATTATTAAAACTTACATGAAAATACATCGCTTATTAAATTGAAAAAAAAATCAACGGTTTAAATTTAGCGTTTGAATTTAAAAATTTTTTAATTATTGATAAACTTTTCAAAGACACACTCCGCTATTGTATTATACGACAGCAGAGGATTTCGTTTTCGGCTGATTTGACAAGGGAATTTTTTAATCAATAAAATTAATTCAATTTGAAATTAAAAAAAATCATGACGTTAGTATTAAAATTATACAAAATAATGACGCAACTTCGGGGTTCAAAACCCCGAAGCAGTTTTAGGCTCAAAAATCCAAAAAACCTCAGCTATTTTTTTATCTTGTAACCCACATTTATTTCAATTTTCGAAAAAAAGAAAACCCACATTTATTTCGAGTTTGTAAAACCCGAAGAGACCAAAAAGAACAAACCACACAAAGTTGATTTCGGGGTATCCATATCCCGAAATGGACATTCCTTTTTTACATAAAAATTTTGAAATATAGTCCTTATAGAGTTTATTTATAAAATAACCCAAAAGTTGAACACAATATCAAATTAATTATGTAACATATAAATATGTTTATAATTAGTACTTATATATTGTATAAAAAATATTATATATTTTAGTTATCGTATTGTTTACATATATATACTTACATACATATTGAATTAGCATAATAAATAAAGTAAGGGTTATCGGCGAATAAAATATGTAAAATTTATATATTGTGTTGAATTTATTCCCCGATAACCCTAATTTTGTTAGTTTTATAAAATAATCCAAGTAAGTAATATAAAATACAGAAAATTTAGAATATGGAAACTATATAAAATATATATGTTTAGAATAGAATGTATAATATATTAATATATTATATTTAATATGAATAGTTATAAATATTTACTTTTTATTTTATAATCATTGAATATATTATTATTAAAATATAAACAATGTAAGGACTAAATGAAAAAGGTTAAAAAAATTATAGAGCTTGGGAACGATCAGGGGTTGGAAATTTTACTTTTTTATTTTTATTATGCAAGAAATTCCTTGTATTTGTTGTATTTACCAAATATACACAAAAGTTATATCTAAATAAATAAATTAATATGTATAAAGTACATAACATTTTTACATATTATACTTGTGTGTGTGTGTGTGTAATTAATTTATTTTATTTTGTTAACATCATTTGAGTTATTTTGTATATATAAAAATACAAGGACTAAATCGTAAAAGTTTTTTTTTAAAAGAAATAAACTTGTCCATTTCAGTGTATCAATACCCGAAATCATTTCTTTAAGATTTCCTTTTTGTATCTTCGGGGTTTGCAAACCCGAAGTGGACATGCATTCAACAAAAAAATTCCATGGGGGGTTTGAAATCCTTTGGGGTATTGAACCCCGAAGTTACATCATTATTTAAATTTTTTTATAATAGCTTCATTATTTTTTAATGTCAAATTGAATTATTTTTATTGATAAAAAAAATCCGTTTGACAAGAAATGAATTGGAAAGAAGAAAGTTTGATTTGATCCAGCTAACACAGCTTGATAGGCCCATGGGCCCAATTTAACTTTTGGTTTTGCAAAAGGGAACCTCACTCACCAATCTATTTTGGAATTTGTCCAGAGAAATTTCAATAGAAATTATTTATAATGGTTTTAATTTAGCGAAGACAATTTGCAAGGAGCATTTCATGGATTATCTTAAAATTATATGGACTTTGTTAGTGATTATTGTCAAATGTCAAGTATATATATTGTTGGGAAAAAATTTTCTGTACCCCTCAAAACTGAAAAAATGGAGGATTTACCCCCCGAAAGTACAAACTCCTGATTTTGCCCCTCAAAAATTCGAAGCGTTCCATTATTTGCCACTCTCTTCTTTTATAATAGGAAAAATTGGATATAACCCCCTCAAAACTTTAAATTTGAATATAACCCCCTCTAATCTAGCTTCTTTTGGATATAACACCTTTTGATTAATTTAAATCATATTTTATAAAAAGAGAAATGATTTTTATTATCTCTGACCAATATACCCCTCCTTCTCCATTCTCCTCTTCATGTCGCCGACCTTCCATCTTTCCAAATCCCACTAGCTAGCATCCATAAAAACTTAAATAGAAAATAGAATTTTAATTCATTTATTTCTAAATGGCTAGATTACTCTCCTTCCAAATTCCGACTCATCTTCATTTTTGTTTGTTTCTTCTTATTTCTCTATCTCTGTCAACCGTCAAATAACAATTCAAACATGAGAACTAAGTTAGTGGTACTGTCATACTAGTCGATATAAATCAATCTAAATTTTTTTGGCACAGATTGTTTCATCCAAGCTGAATTCTAAAGAAACATTGCTTGACTTTGTACCTTTCTTTTATTGTACCAGGTCCGCATAATAAATTTCTACTATTTTAACTATTTTCTTACCCTTAAGTGCTTCTATATATGCGTACACAGCAATAATTTTTTGGGATTTTACTTCAGAATCTAACTTCAAATACAATTCGAAAGTGTTTTTTCCATTATATGCAAATGCTATAAGTGCGTACATTGAAGAAAAGTCCCTGCAGCATTGAAGAATGGCATGGGAATACAGGAATCGGATCCTCTACCGCGCGCTGCTAGCAGCGAATTTTTTCGAGCCGTTCAGATTTGATCGGACGGTTAATTTTTTTCGGGCCTATTAGATTCACGGGGCTCCCTTATCCATCAGATTCAAATAAGACGATTGGGGCCGCACCGCTGCCAATCGCGGTGCGGCAGAGGATGTGAATTCTGGGAAGACAAGGGTATATCGGTCAAGAACTTTGAAAATTATTATTTTTTACTTAAAATATAATTTAAATTAATCAAAAGGTGTTATATCCAAGAGAAACTAGATTAGAGGGGTTATATCCAATTGGAGAAGATTTGAGGGGTTATATCCAATTTTCCCTTTATAATATAAATGATATTAAAATAATAAAATTAATAATTTATTACCCTTTTACCTTGATCGAATTAGAACCCGGTCGAAACAAGTTTCTCGACTAAACACTCGATCCGTTTGATCGAATTAGAACCCAGTCGAAACAAGGTTCTCGACTAAACACTCGATCCGTCTCTTAAGTCGAATTCCCTTCTCTCGCTTTCTGAGATGAACCTTAGAAAGCTCCCTCTTGCCTAGCGATGACGACAATAGTGAAATAAGGTGTAGAGGGCTCAATTTTGGGGAGAGAGAGAGAGACGTGAGATGCCATGACTGTGCTTTGAGGCACAAGGAGTGAACAATTTGGACTGGTCCAGTGTCCACTGGTCAGTAGTAGATCGAAGAAGGAAATGTGAGAGAGGAGATCAGTGGTCTCGAGAGAAGCGAATGAGAGGTGGTCGCAAACTTGCGATGTGCATCAGATCAATAGGTGGGTGTTACGAACGAGAAGACAAAGACTAAGGAGATAATGTCAGAAGAGAAGACGGTGTCATTATGTGCATCTGATTTAATTTAATTGTTTTTTTTATCAAAGTAAATTGATTTTGGATGGGATGATTTAATTGTTTTGTATATTGGGTCAAGCCGCCTTAATTGTTTCACTAGTTCATCAGTGGGAATTTTTCTTATGAGATCTGCGAGAGAAGGAGAAAGTCTTCTCCTGGTTTGTACGCACGAGACAGAAAGAAAGGGTTAGATTAGATTGAATTCGTCTGGGTCGATTTGGTTAGCTTAACGAATGGATTAGATTCGAAGTAGGGGTATAATGGTCAAATATATATTTTTTATTATTTAACAAATATTTATGACATAAAATATTGCTAAAGGGCAAATAGAGAACGAGTTTGAAATTTAGGAGGGCAAAATGAGAAGTTTGTTCTTTTGGGGGGCAAATCTTCTATTTCCTCAAATTTGAGGGTTACATAAAAAATTTTCCCTATATTTGACAAACTTTTTTTTTTTCACAAAATCATCCATTACGTCAAAACAAATTCACTTGGAGAAAAACTTTTCATTAATTATCAAGTATTGTTTGACAAACATTTCTACACGATATATCCATGGGTTTTTGGCAATCACTTTATAGAATTCCAAATTCTGGTAAACATTTTTTTTTCCGGGAACTGCGTTCGTGTTGATTGCTATTATATGCTCAAATCGAGTGGAGCACATCTAATCAATATCTACGGTATTTTCTAATTTCATATTATATGCTCAAATATTACCACTAATTTTTTTTTAAAAAAAGGAAAATAAATGGAGTGTGTTTCACTCTACAAAATACTATTATTCAAAAGGATAAAAAAAACATTCAGCAATTGACTAAAATAATGAAACATTGCATCATAATTTGAAAATACATAAAATAAAACACCATTGTTCATACTATATAGTACGCTAGCTCATTAACTCCTCATTCTTTCCATGCATTTTAATTAAGACGTACATTATCCGTAGTAAAAAGGCCCAATAAAAATCTTGGAGCCCACATTTCTTCAGTAATTACAGCATAGTACAAGTTTGATCGATCGGGCTGGCTGCAGTTCTTTGCTTCTAGCAAGATGGCTGTAACAAAAAGAACATAAGAATGGTGGTGTATCTCCTGTCGTGTACCATTCAATCCTCGTATAAACTCAAGGTGTGATGTAGCCTTCTGGTTGTACAACGAAATTCCCAAGCTGCAAGAGGATTTTGTAAGTAAATTGATAACTATACAAAATAATTATAAACAAATTAATTTACCACTTTAACAATATGGAAAACTTGAATCTTGGATCAAATTCAGCATTCCATGCACTTTTCCTCCAAATTCAGTATATAATTTGTAATGTTTACAAGTAATTATAATAATCTCTTAAGTCTAGGTACGTTTTTGGTAGAAAGAGAAAGAGAGAGGTGCTTACGACCCATATTCTTGAACAATCGGATCTGACCCATTGTAATAATGAAAAATATCGAAAACATCGTTCATTATCTGTTGAGGGGGTGGCTGAGCTGTACTTGCCAAGAAAAGAATTGGAAGGAAAAGAAGAACAATAAATGGTTTTGTGTTCATGTTTTCTGTTTTCTATAAGTACTCTACTTAAGCTAAGAGATGGAATTGTGTGTATATATGCTTTCAGTGCGTCTGTGCATCTATATATATAGTGTGCAGTAGCTTGGATTAGATATGCATACATGTATATAAAATTTCAGATTGAGTAAAGAAGACTTCCCACGCTTATTTCAATTTGACCAAGTATATATTAAGGTGAAGGCTTTAATTTCTATATACGATTTACTGTAACGAGAGGGAAATTATTAACTTATAACTTCTTTTGACTCAAATATATATATTGACAAGTTAAAACTCAAGAGTGGAACGATTGAACTTGTATTTTATGTGACTACAAAAAATTCTTGTACTTCTGTGTCTTCAACAGGACTGGAGCTAATTGTCCCATCGTTGTTCGTTAATTATACATTGAACCGAGATTTAGAAATAAATATATAAAGCCAACATCCGAAAATGAAAAACAGTGATGGACAATTGAATACAGTGCATCATGATAAATATTAATGTTTGTTAACATATTTCAAGAGTAAGCGAACGACAAATCATAAAATTTCCTTGGATACTTTCTAGTTTCTTGGTATTAATTTATTTCACAATGTTCATTTCATCAAGAAACGGGGAAACAGAATAATTTTTTTTTTAAAAAAATTACAGCTATAGTTTTGTGTTTTCTGTCAAAATCTGGTCTATATATGGTTTATTATTACCAGAAGTTTGAGTGTCGTATATAATAAGCAACCGGCAGAAATTTTTGGGATCAACATTTTAGCTTTTCGTAAATTTCCATCATAAAACGAAAAAGCTCAGTGTTACTTTGTTGTGTTGAAAAAAATGGCATATTGCAAGTTGCAACCATTTTCGTTACCAATAAAACATGAAATAACATGCATTTTGAACCTAAAACTTTTAAGTCTACTGAGACTTCATAAGCTTTCTCATTTTGGCAACACAATACTTGGTATTGATAGGCCCCAAAAAATCCTGTACCACTGACCACCAAAATGAAAAGTCCTTGCCTTCGTGGAGTTTAATGCCCTCATAAATTCAGTGTCTGTTAACTATATAATAGTACAAGATCCAATTTAAATTGTTTTATTACTTGATTAACCTATATTTGAGTTTTAGTCAAGGTGGCTGCTTTTGGAAGATGCCAGAGGTGCTTTGAGCACTGTTTAATACTCGAACAAAATCATTTGTGCGGCCACGCACTGCGTGTCTTTGATCCATGGTCGTCCGATCACGAATGGATGTCCCATGATTAATACCAGGGCCATCGAGATTTGTGCGGTCCTAAAAAATCTTCCCATCAAAATTAGATCGGACGGTTGATGATAAAAACCACGCACACGCAGAGGATATCGGTCCGTTTAATACTCTACCGACACTTCTGTATATTTTCATTGACAAAATTGACCCAGCTATTGATCAAGTTTGAGCTTATTTTCGCTCAACACTAGTAAGATGGTATTATGCTACGAGCATTCCCAAAGGTCTAAGCAGTTACTTCTTTGTGTCATATAATAACTTCAAATTGAAAAAAAAAAAAAAAAAAAAAAAAAAAAAAAAAAAAAAAAAAAAAAAAAAAAAAATCAGTTTTTCACAAGTTTTCTGGCTTAAGATCTTGTAGAAAAGGTACAAATATTCAACCAGCTGATAAATAACATGATATAAGTACTAATGTTTCAAATTGCTAATGCAATCTAGGGCAGTGTTGGGGGAAAGTAAAACTGCAAATTTAATTAGTATCAGCCTATTAGGGTCAGTTGTGACAATTTAAAATTACAGGAGTGTCCGGAGAGAATTGAACGGTATCAGGGTCAGTTTCTACATTTTTCTATACTTCTACCAACAAAGAAATAAGATGCATGAATTTATATAGTGTAATTACATTAAAAGGTTGTAGGTTAACTATACTAATATAACACAACTCAAGATATTAAGGAAAGGTAAGCTTAAAGTCCATATGGGAGTCTGTGAATTTATCTTCGAAATATCTTAAATAAATTTGGAATAATTATTTATTATTGTTCATTTTCAACTACTTTTAGAAACTGCAAGATAATTTAATTTGGTGTACTTTTTGTCTTCAGCAAAAAAGAAATAAAAAATTCAAGAGTTTGTCCTTGAAACTTTGCAAAAAAATCACTAGCATTGATTCTACAATCTTAAATCTGCACCATATTGATCATTAAACTTCTAAAAAGATATCATTTTAATTTTTTTTTCTATAACATACCAGATATCGAATCGGTGCAACAAAGGGTATGGACTATGGAGTTTTACCAGTTTAACCGATTGTGCCAATTCTAAAAACTGACGGTGTTCACAAGTATTTTGATAATAAATAAGCTTTCTTCGTATAAATATCTTCTACTTTTTGCACGCTCAATTGTCTGATTTTATAAATCATAGTGAATAATTAAGTTTTTTTAATTGATCTGCATGATTTTTTTGGGAAAAACTCGAAGGCGGAAATTTATTAAATAGAGAGGGCCAGTTTATCAAATTTATGAAAAAGGAAAGTTATTATTATAAAAAGCTTCCATTGGAAAGAAGAACGTCAGCGAGAATGAAAAAGTGGGAATTAATTAAAATTCCTTGGGACACGTGCACGTCATCTCATCTCACGTTTTCAAATGGTGGAGAAAAGACGCCGACCGGTATATTCCAATTTTTTGATAATTAACTAGTATTTTTCTTTCTGTCAAGAGAATTAACCAGTATTTTTGGGTATAGATAGAGAGCAGTTTTAAAACTTTTAACTAGGATTCGATATCCGGTATTTTTCGATATTTTTGGCATCCGGTCCGGTATTGAGAAGCATTAATAGGACTCACCAGGTTTATGTAACAAACACTCAATTCAACGTTCAAGCGTTGAGAAACATTAACAGGAAGCCTGCAACTTCACTATCATCTTTTTTCACAGGAGGATGAGAATGGTGACGTCCAATTAAAATTGGGTAGTTCAAATTGAAAAAAAAAAAAAATTAACCGGAGTGGCTTATGATATTATGGCAGAAAGATGCGTATTGAACAAATTGTTCAGTTATTCTAAGAGAAGTTTAAGAACTAAATAAGTATATTCAAATTTCATAAAAGTTGTTGAAAAATTGTAACCACTTTATATTTAATTGTAATATTTTAATGAATTAGTTTAAGCTAAATCTTGTGGGCGGATGGTAGCGTACACTTGCTGCGGCTACCTGGATTTAGTGTCATATGATTCCTCGTACCCGGATTTGGGGTGTCATATGATTCCTCTTCGCTTCACAAATATCGGCTTTGTAAATGCTCAACTGATCGGGCTGGCTGCAGTTCTTTTGCTTCTAGCGCCAGAAAAGTAACAATAGTAAAATGATAAGGCCTGATTCTAGAAGGTACAGCCACAGTCGCCAAGCATTTAGCACTTTTTTAGAAGGTGTGATGTAGACTTCTTAATATACACACCTTACGAGTTACGATTTTCATGACAACTAAAACAAACTCTTTTGAGTCCAGTTCATAGCCATCGTATTGAATAGCTGGATGGATTGGTTGAATTAAAAATAGATATTATTAGAATGTTCCGATAACTTTCAAGGGCGCGGCCGAGCAGTCTTTGTCTACTTTATAACTAGAAAAATAACAAATAGCGTGATTATTACACAGCTGTATTCTCTCTTCCGCTCGAGTATAGGTCAATTAAATTCAGCGGGAGGCACACTTTGGCTAGAACGCTCGTCCTTTCAAGCATACTAGCAAAAGATGCTCTCAATATGCGGACAAATAAAAAAAATAAAATTTTGATATTATTTTTGTTTCATATAAAACTTTACATGTTAGACAATAAAAATACGGTAAAATTAATAATTTAGTATTTCCTTTTAAATAAATAGCTAATTTGGTAGTAATTTAATTTTCTCTATAAAAAGTCTGACCTTAATCTAGATCACTGATCAAATCAAATTACACAAATCAATGATCCATAATTGATATAAGAATTGTTTAACACCTTTTATATGACATATTTACTCTTTTTATATGAATTGTTTACACGCTAGATCACTGCTCAAATCAAATTACACAAATCAATGATCCATAATTGATATAAGAATTGTTTAACACCTTTTATATGACATATTTACTCTTTTTATATGAATTGTTTACACGCTTCGTATGCATGTATTTATAAGTATTAGAGATTTTACAAAAGAAACATACCTTTCGTATGCGTGTATTTATAAGTAGTAGAGATTTTACAAAAGAAACGACTGCATGGTAAGCTTACATTTCACTAAAATATAGTAGATTTTGGATAACAACGCATGTTGACAGTAATAACGCTTCTATCTACAAGGGTTCTAGGCAGGGCTGATTAACGTTGAAAAGTGACACGGAACGGATGGTTTTGTTTTCCATTCCGTACCGTAACGATTCATTATTCATTCTGTTTAGACAAAATGTGGTATATCAATTTGAACTGTATCTAAGCCAAACGTGTGCCGAAACACATTTCGTTTACCCGTTCCATTTCGAAAACGAAACAAAAATATG
The DNA here is from genome assembly GCA_027725995.1 of Rhynchospora tenuis. NCBI lineage: Eukaryota > Viridiplantae > Streptophyta > Magnoliopsida > Poales > Cyperaceae > Rhynchospora > Rhynchospora tenuis. Next base: position 153,376,802 of record CM050888.1, on the reverse strand, counting down.
TACCATTACTCGTTCCGCAAGGACAGAACATACACGGCAAACGAGTAATGGGCGTCCCATTAGCAGGCCTAGTTCTAGGAAATATAACTTCCCAAAACAACATTAACCTTTATGTGCCAGTAAGTCACTATAGGTTTGAGGCACATGCTAAACAACCAGATGAATAAATGCTTACAACATACAAGTAAAACAGCCTTATAAAGTATAAATATAACTTCAATAGATGTTATATTATATGCTGCGATTTAATTATAAAGAGAACTAATTAAGAAACAAAACAGACAACATGAATGGCTCAAAACACTCCTAATACTTGAACAAAACAACAAGATTCAACATCATCCATTAAAGGGCTACTACAAAAAACCAAAATCCATTCAACAAAACTGTTTCAGAAAAACTATTGCATGATTAAACCTCAGACGTTCTAGAAAGAAACTGTTCAGTACATAGTTCAAGCATATAACAATTATGAAATATGAGAGTAGCAGCTTATCGCTTCTTGGAGACACCGACAGTCTTACCCCTGCGTCCAGTGGTCTTAGTGTGCTGTCCACGCACACGCAAGCCCCAGTAGTGACGCAGACCACGGTGGTTCCTGCATTAACAGAAATTCACAAGTTAAATAAATAACCATCATAATCAATTATCACAAACATGGAATGCACCTTCTAATGCTCAAACATAGTAGGTGCTTCTCTACTTATATACATTACACTGTTACTAAATCTCAAGACAACAAATAGAACATGTTTAAACAGATACTACAGAGCATCAAAATATATTTTTCTGGCCTACTGCCAAATTGAAATATTTAATCCCGCATGTAAAGCCTTTGAAATCAACACAACCCAACCTAGTACTAAAACAATTTGTGACCCAAGTGTTCAAGTAACAGACCTGATCTTCTTGAGGCGCTCAAGGTCATCCCTGAGCTTCATGTCCAGATTGTTAGAGACAACCTGGGAGAAGCGGCCATCCTTGTAGTCTTTTTGCCTGTTCAGGAACCAGTCTGGGACCTTGAATTGGCGTGGGTTAGCCACCACAGTCATAAGGCGCTCAAGCTCATCAGGTTTCAGCTCTCCAGCTCTGTATTTGACATAAGATAGAAATAATAATAAAGGTTAATGGCAATGTTTATGGTATGAAATTCCTTTTCCATGTTAATTAACCAGCCAATAGTACTATATATTTTAGAACTACACCACCAAGCTACATGGCAAAAAGGATTTAAAAACAATTAGCCAAAAATTGTAGTCACACAAGTCAAGCAACATATTGTTCCTATTATGATCATTACATAAAAGTCATCATAATTAAGGACAGTCAAGTTTGACATTAAAGATTAAATCTGTGCATTACTTAAAAAGAATAATTACACATCCAATACAGTTAACTTTTTCTGCCACAAAAGTATATTAAAAATCCCATACTTCTAAGAAATACCATATGTGATTAAACAGAATACACAATTAAGTTATTCCCTAAACTGACTGATAACCTCAAAGAGCTCAAAGGACAGGTATAAAAGAGTATAAATATATTAAATGTATACTGTTTATCCGAAATACATTATTAACCAGTGAAGGCCATTCAGGTAATACTGATGCATACAAAAATAGCTTTGAAGCAGCAGCTGAATTGTATGCATTCCATACGAGTACAAAGACTTCTTTGGTTCAAATAATAATTTGGATAATTCCACTAAAGTAATTGCTTGCAAATACATTTATTTTACATACAAATAACTCATCATCTCTACAACTAAACAATACATAAAGTCAAATGTCAAGTCACTGATAACAAATTACATATCATGACCTGATCTAAAGGTCCGAAGGAAACAGTAAGTAATTAAAATCTACACCAACACATTACAAAACCACAGATCTGTCCTAACCCAAAACCCTAACGTCCAAAATAGGAATGCAAAACACAAACCTAGAAAAGAACAATTAAAAAGAGTTATAAGTACCTCTTGTTCATGTCGATATCAGCCTTCTTGCACACGATATTGGCATACCTGCGCCCGATACCCTTGATGCTAGTCATGGCAAACATGATCTTCTGCTTCCCATCGACGTTTGTGTTCAACAAACGCAGAATGTGTTGGAAATCCTCTCCAGCGATCAACGACTACAATAAAAACACACCCAACAATCAATTTTGTCAGATAAAGATCAGATGCACTATCAATCTCGGTTCTAGTACTTGAACTAGGGTTACGAAGGGGAAGAACTAACCATGGCGGCTTCTAGGGTTTTGAGCTTCTCTCTCCTTTGATAGCTGCCTCAGTTGAATCGCGCCGCTAGAAGAAATGGAGGGAGGCGCTGAGTAAATCTGTTTTATATATCGGCCGAAAAACCCTAGAGTTGTCTAAAAATGAGATGAAATCGGACGGCTCAGATTGTCTATTCTTTAGGGAGCGACGATCTATTCAGTTTTGGGCCTATTTGTGAGATTCGTTGGGGCCTGGGCTCTGGACCAAATCTGATAATTGAACAAAGAATTTATTTATATGTGATGTGATTAGGCCTGTCAATTGTACCGTCCGTTCCGTTTTTCCGTATCGTTCCGTCCAAACGGAACGGAAATGAAAGAGGAAATGAGTTTCGTTTTAAAAAACGGAACGGAAACGGAACAAGAAATCTATACCGTTTACCGAAACGGAACACGTAAATATGGAATTTTAGTAGAAAATGGAGAACGGAACGGAAACGGAATCGAAAATCTGTTTCGTTTTGCGAAACGGAACGGAAATGAAAATTGAATTTTGTTACGTTGCTGAAACGGAACGGAAACGGAACAGGCCTGTTCCGTGTTCCGTTGGAACGTTTGACAGGTATAGATGTGATGATGTCTCATATGGTCATATGGTAATGTCATATCCAGCCCTTTCAAATTCTAATTAAGTGAGCTTCTTTTTTTGTGTTAAAGAATTTTAAATACATACTACTATATCTTATGCTGTTCAAGTGTATTAAATTTAAAATTATTTTCATAATTTCATAATGTTTTTTTTTTCATTATTATTTTCTTCATATGCAGATAATTGTATTTTATTAGGGTATAATTTTCGTTTTTTTACTAATTATAAGCAATTCAAATTGATGTGCAATGATAAATGCGTAAACTATTGTGGTTACTATTTTCCAAAATGATACGAGACGAGCATGTTGGTATGACATGCATGCGTATTGACACATCTTAACACGACACGAGCTGGCACATGACACGACATAACACGACATGACACAGAACACGGGTTGACATGACAAAAAATAATATTATTTAGAATTTATTACAATTTACTAAGTTTTTATTATAAATTTAATAACTTCTCTTCTCATAATCTTTTTTATTCAGTAAAAAAATTTTATATTACTTATATGAAGCTAAAATAAATTTCAACAATTTATTATATTTTTCTATTTTAAAATTATTTAAATACTCTTTAATGATTTTTTAGCGAAAAATTAAACTAAATTGTAATATGGCTTGACACGCTGGGTCACCATGTGACGTGTCAAAATGCATGTCATGTTAACTAATTCCTTCATTCAACACGACATGTTGAAAATATTAATTCGTGTCAACATAACACCACACGAGCTCTAACATGCACATGTTTGACACAACACAACACAAACATTACAAGATTACAATATCCTAATTGTGGTTCAAAAATAATTATACAAAGCAAGAGCTGAAATTGATCGGTACTTCAACTTCTAATCTCCGTTTATATTTTCAAATAGCAAATCTAAATAGCTCAATTTGATGTAAGCAAGAGCTGAAATTGATCGATACTTCAACATCTAATCTCCGTTTATATTTTCAAATAGCAAATCTAAATAGCTCAATTTGATGTACATGCTAGAACCTTGTAAAAAATAATAATAAAATAAATAATAAATAATAAAAAAAATTATTATTTTTTTAGATCGGAAGAAAACCATAAATTTAAAAAAATCGAGATCATCTAACAAGAATGAATGTTTCATATATAAAAAAAAAAAGGTAAAATATCCCCCAAACAAATAGAAATTTTGGTTCAATAGAAGATTGCAACATGTAAATCGAATTAAAGTGGCTCAGAACGACAGTCGAATATGAAAAATTTTAAATTTGAAACCATAACACGGATTAATACAAATCAAGATGATATAGATCACCCCTTCTTGTGCCAAAGATCTGACCATTTCGGAACTGGAGTTCCATTTCTTTTCAATTTCCATTCAAGAGTTCCTAATGTGTTTCCACGTCCTTTTTTTAGACCTCGAAAGAAATTGACAAATTCCTTTTCTTAGGAACACATAAAAGAAATAGGGATAATGGTAACCTTATCATTAACGACAAATTCTGAATTTGATAGTATTATACATGTCATGACGAGAGATAATTTGTAACTTGCTATTCTCTTGTCTAGCAGGCAAAGATGGGCCTCTTTAGATTTCGAAAGTCCTGTTGAATCATATACTCGAGGGGTGGGTATGGGGCGGATGATTTCGAAACGGACTACTAATCGATTATTTCTATAGAGAAGATCACCAAGATTTTGTGATCCCCTGCCAAACCTATTCCAATTCCAAGAGCTTAGTGATAGGATTATTACTGAGCTAGACAAATCGAGCTTAGTACTAGAGGTAATAAAAATTAATATGTTATGATTTACTAAATTTGATTGTAATTAGATTGTTATGTTTATAATTAATTTAATTAAAGTGTAATAACTAGTAAGATAGAAATAATAAATTATATCTCCATATGTTGAAATGTTTTATACTGATGATATAATTTTTGTGAAGTAATTCGACAATAAGAGAGAAATGCGATTGAAAAATATTAGAAACATAAAAATTAAATTTGAGCTAATAATCTAACTCATCTGATCACTATAATCTATATGTAAACACTTTATATTGTCTACAATATAATACAGAGCATATGCTTTATTTGAGCAATATTTAAGTAGTTTAAGCGATTCTGCACTCATTATATGTCATTTAATTACAATAATCTATATTTCATCTACTTATATTGTCTATAATATAATTCAGAGCTTGCTCAATATAAAATATTTATTTATACATATAAAATATATATAAAATAAGCAAATAAAGCTTATTCTGAGCAATATTTGAATATTTTAAGTGATTCTGCACTCATTCTAAATCAAATTATGATAATAATCTATATTTAAAAAAATTATATAGTCTACAATATAATTCAGAGCATATTTATTACAAAATATTTGATTATACATTGAAAATATGCATAAAATGAGCAAATAAAGCATATTCGGGCAATATTTGAGCAATTTAAACGATTCTACACTCATTCTAAGTCATATGCTCATTATAATCTATATTCGAACACTTTATATTGTCTACAATAAAATTTAGAGCATATTTATTGTAAATTATTTATTTATGCGTGGAAAATACGCATAAATGAGCAAATAAAGCAAATTCTGGTTAATATTTGAGCATTTTAAGCGATTCTACACTCATTCTAAATCATTTGATCACAATAATCTATATTTAAACAATTTATATTGTCAAAAATATAATTCAGTGCATATTTATCATAAAATATTTATTTATACATATAAAATATACATAAAATAAGCAAGTAAAGCTTATTCTGTGCAATATTTGAACATTTTAAGCGATTCTGCACTCATTCTAAATCAAATTATGACAATAATCTATATTTAAAAAACTTATATAGTCTACAATATAATTCAGAGCATATTTATTACAAAATATTTAATCACACATTGAAAATATGCATAAAATGAGCAAATAAAGCATATTCGGGCAATATTTGAGCAATTTAAGAGATTCTGCACTCATCTAAGTCATCTGATCATTATAATCTATATTCGAACACTTTATATTGTCTACAATAAAATTCAGAGCATATTTATTGTAAATTATTTATTTATGCGTGGAAAATACGCATAATTGAGCAAATAAAGCATATTCTGGTTAATATTTGAGCATTTTAAGCGATTCTACACTCAGTCTAAATAATCTGATCACAATAATCTATATTTAAACACTTTATATTGTCTTTGATATAATTCAGAGCATATTTATTATAAAATATTTAATTATATAAAGAACATATGCATAATACGAGCAAATAAAGCATATTCTGGACAATATTTGAGCAGTTTAAGAGATTATGCCATGCTAAGTCATCTGATCACTATAATCTATATTGGAACACTTTATCTTGTCTATGATATAATTTAGAGCATATTTATTGTAAATTGTTTATTTTCGCGTGGAAAATATTCATAAAATGAGAAAATAATGCATATTCTGGTTAATATTTGAGCATTTTAAGTGATTGAAGACTCATTCTAAATCATCTGATCACAATAATCTATATTTAAACAGCTTCTATTGTCTACAATATAATTCAGAGCATATTTACTACAAAATATTTAATTATACATAAAAAATATGCATAAAATGAGCAAATAAAGCATATTCTAAGCAGTAATTGAGCATTTCAAGAGATTATGCACTCCTTCTAAGTCATCTGATCATATAATCTATATTGGAACACTTTATCATGTCAACAATATAATTCAGAGATTATTTATTGTAAATTATTTATTTATACGTGGAAAATGTGCATAAAATGAGAAAATAAAGCATATTCTGGTTAATATTTGAGCATTTTAAACGATTCTACACTCATTCTATATCATCTCATCACAATAATCTTTATTTAAACAATTTATATTGTCAAAAGTATAATTCAGTGCTTATTTATTATAAACTATTTAATTATACATAGAACATATGCATAAAATGAGCAAATATTGCATATTCTGGGCAATATTTGAGCATTTTAAGCGATTCTGCACTCATTCTTAGTCATCGGATCAATATAATCAATATTTGAACACTTTATATTGTCTAAAATATAATTTAGAGAATATTTATTATAAATTATTTAATTATATATAGAAAATATGCATAAAATGAACAAATAAAGAATATTCTGAGCAATATTTGAGTAGTTTTAGCGATTCTGCGCACATTGTATGTCATTTGATTACAATAATCTATATTTCATCTCTTTATGTTGTCTAAAATATAATTCGGAGCTTGCTCATTATAAAACATTTATTTATACATATAAAATATACATAAAATAAGCAAATAAAGCTTATTCTGAGCAATGTTTGAGTATTTTAAGCGATTCTGCACTCATTCTAATTCAAATGATCACAATAATCTATATTTAAACAATTTATATAGTCTACAATATAATTAGTAGCATATTCATTATAATATATTTAATTATCCATTGAAAATATGCATAAAATGAGAAAATAAAGAATATTCGGACAATATTTGAGCATTTTAAGCGATTCTGCACTCATTCTAAGTCATCTGATCATTATAATCTATATTCGAACACTTTATATTGTCTACAATATAATTCAGAGTATATGTACAGCAAATTATTTATTTATGCGTGAAAAATACGAAACAAATGAGCAAATAAACCATATTCGGGTTAATATTTGAGCATTTTAAGCGATTCTACACTCATTCTATATCAACTGATCAAATTCTCTGTATTTAAACACTTTCTACTGTCTACAATATTATTCTAAGCATATTTATTCTGAAATATTTAATTATTCATAGAAAATATGCATAACATATGCAAATATAGCATATTCTTGGCAACATTTGAGCATTTTAAGCGATTCTGCACTCATTCTTACTCATCGGATCACTATAATCTATATTGGAACACTTTATATTGTCTACAATATAATTCAGAGCATATTTATTGTAAATTATTTAATTATACATAGAAAATATGCATAAAATGAACAAATAAAGCATATTCTGAGAAATATTTGAGTAGTTTAAGCGATTCTGCACTCATTATATTGTCATTTGATTACAATAATCTATATTTCATCTATTTATGTTGTCTAGGTTATAATTCAGAGCTTACTCATTAGAAAATATTTAGTTATATATATAAAACATACATAATATAAGGAAATAAAGCTTATTCTGAGCAATATTTGTGCATTTTAAATGATTCTGCACTCATTCTAAGTCAAATGTTCACAATAATCTATATTTAAATAATTTATATTGTCTACAATATAATTTGGAGCATATTTTATTATAAAATATTTAATTATACATAGAAAATATGCATAAATTAGCAAATAAAGCATATTCAGGGCAATATTCGAGCATTTTAAGCGATTATGCACTCATTCTAAGTCATCTGATCGCTATAATCTATATTCAAACACTTTATCATTTCTACAATATAATCCAGAGCATATTTACTGCAAATTATTATTTTATGCGTGGAAAATATGCATAAAATGAGCAAATAAAACATATATTGGGCAATATTTGAGCATTTTAAGCGATTCTTCACTCATTCTAGGTAATCGGATCATTATAATCTATATTTGAACACTTTATATTGTCTACAATATAATTGAGAGCATAATTATTGTAAATTATTTAATTATACAGAGAACATATGCATAAAATGAACAAATAAAGAATATTCTGTGCAATATTTGAGTAGTTTAGGCGATTCTGCTCTCATTATATGTCATTTTATTACAATAATCTCTATTTCGTCGATTTATGTTGTCTAGAATATAATTCAGAGCTTACTCACTTGAAGATATTTAGTTATACATAAAAAACATACCTAATATAAGCAAATATAGCATATTCTGGTAAGTATTTGAGCATTTTAAGCGATTCTACACTCATTCTAAATCATCTGATAACAATAATCTATATTTAAACAATTTATATTGTCAAAAATATAATTCAGTGCCTATTTATTATAAACTATTTAATTATACATAGAACATATGCATAAAATGAGCAAATATACCATATTCTGGGTTACATTTGAGCATTTTAAGCGATTCTGCACTCATTCTAAGTCATCGGATCACACTAATCAATATTTGAACACTTTATATTGTCTACAATATAATAAAGAGCATATTTATTTTAAATTATTTAATTATACATAGAAAATATGCATAAAATGAACAAATAAAACATATTCTGAGCAATATTTGAGTAGTTTAAGCGATTCTGCACTCATTATATGTCATTTGATTGCAAAAATCTATATTTCATCTATTTTTGTTGTCTAGAATATAATTCAGAGCTTGCTCATTATAAAATATTTATTTATACATATAAAATATACATAAAAAAGCAAATAAAGCTTATTATGAGCAATATTTAAGCATTTCAAGCGATTCTCCACTCATTCTAAATCAAATGATCACAATAATCTATATTTAAACAATTTATATAGTCTACAATATAATTCTGAGCATATTCAGTATAATATATTTAATTATACATAGAAAATATGCATAACATGAGCAAATAAAGCATATTCTGTGCAATATTGGAGCATTTTAAGGGATTCTGCAATCATTCTAATTCATCTGACCACTATAATCTATATTGGAACACTTTATTATGTAATTCAGAGCATTCTATTGTAAATTATTGATTTATACATAGAAAATATGTATAAAATGAGCAAATAAAGCATATTCTGGGCAATATATGAGCATTTTAAGCTATTCTTCACTCATTATTACTCATCTGATCACTATAATGTATATGCAAACACTTTATATTGTCTCCAATATAATTCAGAGCATATTTATTGTAAATTATTTATTTATACATAGAAAATATGCATAAAATGAGCAAAAAATGCATATTCTGTTTAATATTCGAGCATTTTAAGCTATTCAACACTTATTCTAAATCATCTGATCACAATAATCAATATTTAATCACTTTCTATTATTTGAAATAAAATTCAGCGCATATTTATTGTAAAATATTAAATTAGACATAAAAAATATGTATAAAATGAGCAAACAAAGTATATTCGGAGCAGTATTTGAGCATTTCAAGAGATTATGCACTCCTTCTAAGTCATCTGATCACTATAATCTATATTGGTACACTTTATCATGTCTACAATATAATTCAGATATTATTTATTGTAAATTATTTATTTATGTGTGGAAAATATGCATAAACTGAGAAAATAAAGCATATTATGGTTAATATTTGAGCATTTTAAACGATTCTACACTCATTCTATATCATCTCATCACATTAATCTTTATTTAAACACTTTATATTGTCTACAGTATATTTCAGAGAACATTTATTACAAAATATTTATTTTTACATAAAAATATGCTTCAAATAAGCAAATAAAGCATATTCTGGGTAATATGTGAGCATTTCAAGCGATTCTGCACTCATTCTAAGTCATGCGATCACGATAATCTATATTTAAAATCTTTATATTGTCTACAATATAATTCAGAGCATATTTATTGTAAATTATTTAATTATACATAGAAAATTTGCATAAAAAGAACAAATAAAGCATATTCTGAGCAATATTTGAGTAGTTTAAGCGATTCTGCACTCATTATATGTCATTTGATTACAATAATCTGTATTTCATCCATTTATGTTGTCTAGAATATAATTCAGTGCATACTCATTACAAAATAGTTAGTTATACATATAAAACATACATAATAGAAGCAAATAAACCTTATTCTGAGCAATATTTGACCATTTTAAGCGATTCTGCACTCATTCTAAATCAAATGATCACAAGAATCTATATTTAAACAATTTATATTGTCTACAATATAATTCGGAGAAAATTTATTATAAAATATTTCATTATACATTCAAAATATGCATAAAATGAGTACATAAAGCATATTCTGGCTAATCTTTGAGCATTTTAAGCGATTCTACACTCATTCTAAATCGTCTGATAACAATAATCTATATTTAAACACTTTATATTGTCTAAAATATAATTAGAGCATATTTATTACAAAATATTTATTTATACATTGAACAAAAAGCATATTCCGGGCAATATTTGATCATTTTAAGCTATTCTACACTCATTCTAAGTCATCTGACAACTATAATCTATATTGGAACACTTTATATTGTCTACAATATAAATCAGAGCATATTTATTAGAAGTTATTTATTTATACATAGAAAATATGCATAAAATGAGCAAACGAAGCATATTTTGGGCAATATTATGAGCATTTTAAGCTATTCTGCACTCATTATAACTCATCTGATCACTATAATCTATTTGTAAACACTTTATATTGTCTACAGTATAATTCAGAGCAAATTTCTTGTAAAATATTATTTATACATAGAAAATATGCATAAAATAAGCAAATAAAGCATATTCTGGGCAATATTATGACATTTTAAGCTATTCTGCACACATTATAACTCATCTGATCACTATAATCTATATTTAAACACTTTATATTGTCTGCAATATAATTCAGAGCATATTTTTATGTAAATTATTTTTTTGTACATAGAAAATATGCATAAAATTAGCAAATAAATCATATTCTGAATAATATTTGAGCATTTTAAGCGATTCTACACTCATTCTAAATCATCTGATCACAATAATCTATATATTAACACTTTCCATTATTTACAATAAAATTCAGTTGAATATTTAATTAAAATATTTAATTATACATAGAAAATACGAATAAAATAAGCAAATAAAGCATATTCTGGGCAATATTTGAGCATTTTAAGAGATTATGCAATGCTAAGTCATCTGATCACTATAATCTATATTGCAACACTTTATCTTGTCTACAATATAATTTAGAGCATATTTATTGTAAATTGTTTATTATTGCGTGGAAAATATGCATAAAATTAGAAAATAAAGCATATTCTGGTTAATATTTGAACATTTTAAGTGATTGTAGACTCTTTCTAAATCATCTGAACACAATAATCAATATTTAAACACTTTCTATTGTCTACAAGATAATTCAGAGCATATTTATTACAAAATATTTAATTATACATAGAAAATATGCATAAAATGAGCAAATAAAGCATATTCTCGTTAGTATTTTAGCATTTTATGCGATTCTACACTCATTCTAAATCATCTGATCGCAATAATGTATATTTAAACACTTTATACTGTCAAAAATATAATTCAGTGCTTATTTATTATAAAATACTTAATTATAAATAGAACATATGCATAAAATAAGCAAATAAAGCATATTCTGGGCAATATGTGAGAATTTTAAGTGATTCTGCAATTATTCTAAGTCATTGGATCACTATAATCTATATTTGAAAACTTTATATTGTCTACAATATAATTCAGTGAATATTTATTGTAAATTATTTAATTATAAATAGAAAATATGCATAAAATGAGCAAATAAAGCATATTCTGGGAAATATTATGAGCAGTTTAAGTGATTCTGCACTCATTAATGTCATTTGATTACAATAATCTATATTTCATCTATTTATGTTGTCTAAAATATAATTCAGTGCTTACTCATTAGAAAATATTTAGTTATACATACAAAACATACATAATATATGCAAAAAAGGTTATTCTGAGCCATATTTGAACATCTTAAGCGATTCTGCACTCATTCTAAATAAAATGATCACAATAATATATATTTGAACAATTTATATTGTCTGCAATAGAATTTGGAGCATATTTATTATAAATATATAATTATACATTGAAAATATTCATAAAATGAGCACATAAAGCATATTCTGGTTAATATTTGAGAATTTTTGGCGATTCTATACTCATTCTAAATCATCTAATCACAACATTCAATATTTAAACACTTTTTATTGTCTACAATATCATTCAGATTATATATATTATAAAAATTTAATTATACACAGAAAATTTCCATAAAATGAGCAAATATAGCATATTCTGGGCAATATTTGAGCATTTTAAGCGATTATGCACTCATTCTAAGACATCTGATCAGTATAATCTATATTGGAACACTTTATCATGTCTAGAATATAATTCAGAGCATATCTGTTGTAAATTATTTATTTATGAGTGGAAAATATGCATAAAATGAGCCAATAAAACATATTCTGGTTAATATTTGAGTATTTTAAGCGATTATATACTCATTCTAAGTCATCTGATCACAATAATCTTTATTTAAACACTTTTTATTGTCTAAAATGAAATTCAGAGGATATTTATTGTAAATTATTTTTTTATACATAGAAATATGCATAAGATGAGCAAATAAAGCATATTCTGGTTAATATTTGAGCATTTTAAGTGATTCTACACTCATTCTAAATCATCTGATCACAATAATCTAAATTTTAACACTTTCTATTGTCTACAATATAATGCTGAGCATATTTATTACAAAATATTTAATTACACATAGAAAATATGCATAAAATGATCAAAGAAAGCATATTCTTGTTAGTATTTGAGCATTTTTAGTGATTTTTAACTCATTCTAAATCATCTGATCGCAATAATCTATATTTAAACACTTTATATTGTCAAAAATATAATTCAATGCTTATTTATTATAAAATATTTAATTATACATAGAATATATGCATAAAATAAGCAAATAAAGCATATTCTGAGCAATATGTGTGCAGTTTAAGCGATTCTGCACTCATTATATGTCATTTGATTACAATAATCTATATTTCATCTATTTATGTTTTCTAGAATATGATTCAGTGCTTACTCATTAGAAAATTTTTAGTTATACATACAAAACATATATAATATAAGCAAATAAAGCTTATTCTGTGCTATATTTGACCATTTTAAGCGATTCTGCACTCATTCTAAGTCAAATGATCACAACAATCTATATTTAAACAATTTATATTGTCTACAATATAATTCGGAGCATATTTATTATAAAATATATAATTATACATTGCAAATATGCATAAAATGAGCACATAATGTAAGTGCTATAACAATTCTAAAATGCGAAAATAACCCAGAATCGTAAAATACCTCGTGCCATCGCTAATCGAAATCGAGTGTTGAGTGGATGAACTTGAAACCAGCAAGCCATGTGTGTCTCCTTCTTATCTCCTGCAATCTGCAAAGACTCCTTAGCGAGAAGGCACTACAGAACCGTTCAGACTTCCCGTGACTCGATGGTGTACTCGGGGAATGACGGTCCTGACTTGTTTTCCTCTCTCTCCTTATATTCTCTCTCTCTTGCTCTCTAATCAATAGAGGAACTGAAAGAATGCCAAAGCCCTTACTGTACTCCATCATAACAGTGGCTTATATAGGGGTTCTAAACACTCAGAGGGCGCATACAGTGGATCTGAACAAAGGGTGCGATGATCAGACTGTTCTGTCCAGATTCAGTGTCCCAACGGTAGCGACCCGCTAGACGACGTTTTGGACAGAATACTACATTCTCCCACTTGAGCTTGCATCCTTTGTATGCACAATCCCCTCTATTTTCCTTATGCCAAATGATCGAGACATAATACATGAACTAAGGCAGTAAGTCATCATTATCGTTATTAGTGCTAAAAGCAACTAATAAATGCGAATATTACTTTCCATAATCACAATGTACTATATAACTACCAATTCAGCCCTTTATGTGATTAGAATACAACCTTTATGAATAAACCCGACGTTTATTCCAAATCAGTCTTTATGATATAATTCTCAACCTTATGATCAAATATATATTCCATATATGCGCGCAACCAACTGAGAAAAAACATCTATACTCTTATGAAGAGTTTATACACAATCGTACGATTAATATTAACCATAGGATCAATTCCTATATATACCCGCTACATGATCTTTGAATTCCTTTAGCTGCAGTATTTATTCAAAGAATCGGTCAGCTTCTATTCTGTATGAACACCTTTAATAACCACTTAATTCTTCTTAATGCGCTCTTTCAAAGTCAAATACTTAATGTCAATAGCTCGACCTTTACCTTTATTATTCTTGACTAGAAAGACTGCAACAGAATTATCATACAGAATCCTTAATGACTTAGATATAAAATCCACGACTCTAAGTCTCACAATAAAACTCTTCAAACACCATCGAGGGTAATCTCAAAACACACAACAAACTATACTTTATGTTGAACTAACGAACAATGTCAATTAGACATTTCTTTATGACACAATTTCACCGGTTAACATGTATTCTTAATTTGATTTACTAAAATCAACACAACCAGTTTGTGTACCAAAATAACTTCAACTTATCAATCTGTTGAGACATAAGCATATTATCTTAAGTACCTTAAAGATATATCATTACTTTCTTAGCAATTTAACTGTGGTCTATCCCCTAATTATTATGATATCAGTCCAAATATTCAAATGGCAAAAGCTATGTCAGTTCTTGTGCACAAATCTGATCATACTTTATGCTTTCAAATTGCCTAAATACTTGAAGTATTTATTATTTGTTCCCTTTCTAAGTTATACTGAGGATACTGATTCACAATGAATCTACCACCTATTTTAACAGGTTCTGGACGGAATACATTTTCTTCCAGAATCTTTCTAATACCTTATTGATATATGCTTGTTGAGATAAATCAAGAATATCTTGATTCCTATCTACATGGGCCTTGATGCCTATCACAAACAAAACTTCAGTCATATCCTTCATATCAATATTTTAGAAAGAAACTATTTCACCCTATATAACTATCTTTTATCATTAGTTACAAGTAGAATATTATCTATATATACAACAAGTAGATAAAATCAACTCCCACTAATCTTCTGATATATGCTCAGTTCATCTTATATTTCTTCAAACCGTATGAAGAAATAACCTTATGAAACTATTAATACCATTAGTGAAATACTTGTTTTAATTGTTATATAGAATACTTTAACTTGCTAACTAAATACTTATTACCTCAAAGAAAGAAATTTTATGATTATTTAATATAACCATCTCCTTAGATCACCATTAACAATTGCAACATTTATATCCATCTGATGTAACTCAAAACCAGAATGAGTTATTAATGCCATAATCATATGAAGTGAATCTTTCTTTAATACATGAGAGAAAATCTTTATGTAATTCACTACTTCTTTTCAATGAACCACTGGTGACAAGTCTAACTTTGTATTACTTCATGTTAACTTTGTATTACTTTATGTTAACTTATGAATCCCTTTTAGTTTTAAGAAATCCGTTACAACCAATAGGTTAAAACCATAAGTAACTTACCCAATTCTAGACTCAATTACACACCATTGATTCAAACTGATTTTACTTGGCATTATTCCGTAATATGGACTCATCGCAATTCATTATCTTGAAAATGTAACAGATTATGCTCAGCACTTATATCTTTATAAGAGTCTTGTAGGTAAACTACGTTACAATACTAGGGATAACCGACCTTATCCTTTATTAGATCACCTTAATATTGAATCTTAAAATTCAACTTGATCTATTATTGTATTATATGCCGGTTAACAAATGTCAATAATTCGATCATCAATATTCAGTGATCCTTAATGAATACCATCCAATTATGTATTAGAGAGAATTTCCGTATGATCTAAAACAGATCACTCCCACTAATCTGAACATTCTCTAGAACTTAAATATTTCTAATTCAAATCCTAGTCATATTTCTAATCTCTATACCATTAACTGACTTCACAATCTTTATTTGCTTACCGCATTGTTTCTCTACTTCCGTCTCAATAGGTATGTAGAAATACATATATTGTGAATAATCATCATTTAAAGAGATAAATGCAGGCTACACTCTTGATGCCGGCTAGTCGTTTTCTTACTTGTTAATCATATCTCAACCATATGAACACTCTCAACTTTATCCATAATATGTCTATTCTCCTATTAAACACATATGGTCAAAAACACCAAACTGACCATTTATCTTTATATGTGTTATAACCTTATAGGAAATCTTGATAAGACTATATTAAACTGGACAAGTATTCAAAATAAAATATACAAGTAATGACTCACAAATATTATATAGACTCTTTTGTTGAACAACTATATTCCTCATTTTCATTATGTGCTCTCGCACCTATAATGGTAATAAGCCTAAAAGATAAACTTTTATGATGAGTATTATTACATTAGCCTTAACCTAAGAGGCCAACTACTCATCTAATGTCTTATGTAAGAACTTTACATTAATATGTATATCAACCAAATCACTATACATTGAAAGAACTTATTCTTTATAAACATGAAACATAAGTAGTTAAATTGCTCCCACTGTTCATTATAACTTATGTTCATAAGTTCAACCTCAAAAGTGGATCCTACTGGTTGATAAATTTAATATTCTTACAACTGTAATGAAGGAGAGCAGTATCCTACTAGACCCTATAACTATTATCCTCAACCCAGGAACTTTGATACTTATCATTTCTAAAGGGAATCTGCTATCCTTATGAAAGTAGAACCGATACATGCTTATCTTTATGTTGAGACTTAACTTTATACTTTAATTTACCAATGCAAACTAAGTGATGTATCTTTACGAGTCAATTCTTGCATAATATTACCTGTGGGCTAAATATCATGCTATAACTCTTTATGTAATTAAACATTACAACTATATGAATCAATTTCTCACCCAGTCTAAATACTATGATTTGATTCTTCATACTTTATGATATAACTAGTTAAGTATATTCCTATCCTTAATCCCTGTGGGCAAATTAAGTATTCATAATTTAACTATTATATCCTAATATATTAAGTTAACTAGGTCAATAGTCCTGTGGGACGATACAAACTTCGTTAACTTAATCTATTACAATCTTGTGTCTGTTTAATCCAAATGTGATTTTATAAACTTTATATATACATAACTTTAATCCAACTAAGGATGCTGTGGCTACTCCTTAATATATTAATATATATATTCATCACTAGACACAAGCTATGTCCTTTCTTCCTAATGTGATTTATAGATACACTATATAATATATATACCTCAATATAATTGAAGATGTTGTGGCTACTCTTCAACTAATTAACATATATTAATCAACTAAACATAATATATTATAGTTAGATAACTAATATATATGTATATGCTTAATAACTAGCATAGTTATCTAACTTTCTTAATTAATTGATCCTTAATCAATTTATTTGTCTAATTAATTTAACAATAATATCAGACAAAACTTTATTCAAACTTTTCCAGACAATCCATTTCAGAACCTGACGGTTTGTCCCAGTTTGAATCTGTCAATACCCAGACGTATCCTCATGCAACTTCATTCAGAACAGTTCGTCCTAAAACTAGACTATTCGTTCCAATATGCTGAGTAATGCAAACAGAAACTTTATGCAAATTTAATCTGGAACGGTACGTTCTAAGCCCAGAATCTGTTTCAATTTGCACCTGAAACCCTAATTCACTGATAATTAGCCTCTAATTAAAATATTAGATTATATAATAGTTAGGGTTTAGTAATTTTTCATAGATCATCTAACTATAATTATCTATATCTAAATAATTATCATATGCACAATTACTGTCATATCCTTTATAAATACAATTTGTGTATTACTATACCACATGTATAGTTCTTCAAGTTTGTTTAATCAATATATGCTTGTAACGCCAATACTAATAGAATATCAAATAGTATGATGGTCTGTGGACTACATCAATACTTTATTACTATAGTATATTCAAGCATATCATCATTGACTAATCAATCTTAACCAAAAATGCCAACCATCTTTACAAAATTAGTATTTATGACAAACTGTGACTATTTTATAGAATTCCATAATAGTTATGTAATCTACAAGCTTTAATTAACAATGGAGAACCATCATATGTCTGATTATACCTTATTTTCATCTTAAAATTCATTTCTGGACCAAACTCTATTAGAACGGGTCGTTCCAACTCCAAACGGATCGCCCCACACGAAAGGGTGCATCCAAAATTCATCCAGAAACTTTCTGACAGCCTAAACACTTTCTGGAAAACTGACAATAACTTTCTCTATACTTATTTGTTTTCTGTGTTCTTGGTCATTATAGAAACTAGATTCAAAGATCTTTCTTATGACTTAAGTTTCATAAAAAATAATTTTACAGATCAAAAGCTATGCCCTTCGAAAGACAGACTATCACAGACAAAACACGACAAACTGTCAGGATGACCTATTTTATAGACAGCATATCTCACTCATACTTTATCGAAATTTTGCAAATTTACACTTTATGGAAAGATATCTGAAATATCTACATCCCAGTAAAATTTCATGCAAAACTGAATTACCAATTGAGAGAAATCTGGCCCGCAATACTGAAAGGTCAGAAAATTCAGAATCCCGACTGTTTGACCATTGCTGGTTGCGACTTGATTATCTCACTGTATACCCACTGGATTTTCAAGATGTTTGTCTCGTTGGAAAGTAGACTCAGAGATCTTTCCAATCCCGAAAACCTCACTCAAATTAGATAAGCAGATCTTGAGATAATGCTCCACGAATTCAGACAATCAAGAAAATCAGACAAAAAACCGAATCCACTCAACACTTACAACAGAATTTCTGATAAACCGTTATGAAATCCTATTTCAATAAAGGCAATCCAGCGGCATAACCCGCTCTGATACCAACTGTAAGTGCTACAACAATTCTAAAATGCGAAAATAACCCAGAATCGTAAAATACCTCGTGCCATCGCTAATCGAAATCGAGTGTTGAGTGGATGAACTTGAAACCAGCAAGCCATGTGTGTCTCCTTCTTATCTCCTGCAATCTGCAAAGACTCCTTAGCGAGAAGGCACTACAGAACCGTTCAGACTTCCCGTGACTCGATGGTGTACTCGGGGAATGACGGTCCTGACTTGTTTTCCTCTCTCTCCTTATATTCTCTCTCTCTTGCTCTCTAATCAATAGAGGAACTGAAAGAATGCCAAAGCCCTTACTGTACTCCATCATAACAGTGGCTTATATAGGGGTTCTAAACACTCAGAGGGCGCATACAGTGGATCTGAACAAAGGGTGCGATGATCAGACTGTTCTGTCCAGATTCAGTGTCCCAACGGTAGCGACCCGCTAGACGACGTTTTGGACAGAATACTACACATAAAACATATTCTGGTTAATATTTAAGCATTTTAAGCAATTCTACACTCATTCTAAATCATCTTATCACAATAATCTATATTTAAACACGCTCTATTGTCTACAATAAAATTCAGAGGATATTTATTGTAAATTATTTTTTTATACATAGATAATATGCATAAAATGAGCAAATAAATCATATTCTGGTTAATATTTGAGCATTTTAAGCGATTCTACACTCAATCTAAATCATCTGATCACAATAATCTATATTTTAACACTTTCTATTGTCTACGATATAATGCAGAGCATATTTATTTCAAAATATTTAATTATACATAGAAAATATGGATAAAATGATCAAATAAAGCATATTGTTGTTAGTATTTGAGCATTTTTAGTGATTCTTCACTCTTTCTAAATCATCTGATCGCAACAATCTATATTTAAACACTTTATATTGTCTAATATAATTTAGAGCATATTTATTCTAAATTATTTATTTGTGCGTGGAAAATATGCATCAAAGCAAATAAAGCATATGTTGGTTAATATTTCAGCATTTTAAGCGATTCTACACTCATTCTAAATCATCTGATCAAAATAATCTATATTTGTTATAAAATATTTAATTATACATAGAAAATATGCATAAATTGAGCAAATAAAGCATATTATGGGCAATATTTGAGTATTTTAAGCTATTCTGCACTCATTCTAATTCATCTGATCACTATAATCTAAATTTAAACACTTTATATTGTCTAAAATATAATTCAGAGAATATTTATTATAAAATATTTAATTATACATAGAAAATATGCAAAAAATGAGCAAATAAAGCATATGCTGGGCAATATTTGAGCATTTTAAGAGATTATGCGCTCATTTTAAGTCATCTAATCACTATAATCTATATTGGAACACTTTATCATGCCTAAAATATATTTCAGAGCATATTTGTTGTAAATTATTTATTTATGCGTGGAAAATAGGCTTAAAATGAGCAAATAAAGTCTATTCTGGTTAATATTTGAGCATTTTAAGCGATTCTACACTCATTCTAAATCATCTGATCACAATAATCTATATTTAAACGCTTTCTATTGTCTTCAATAAAATTCAGAGCATATTTATTATATATTATTTATTTATGCATAGAAAATATGCACAAAATTAACAAATAAAGCATATTCCGGGCAATATTTGATCATTTTAAGCGATTATGCACTCATTCTAAGTCATCGGATCACTAAAATCTATATTGGAACACTTTATATTGTCTACAATATAATTCAGAGCATATTTACTGTAAATTATTTATTTATGCGTTGAAAATATGCATAAAAGCAAATAAAGCATATGTTGGTTAATTTCAGCATTTTAAGCGATTGTACACTCATTCTAAACGATCTGATCAAAATAATCTTTATTTAAACACTTTATATTGTCTACAATATAATTCAGAGCATATTTATTATAAAATGTTTCATTATACATAGAAAATATGCATAAAATGAGCAAATAAAGCATATGTTGGGCAATATTTGAGCATTTTAAGTGATTCTGCACTCATTCTAATTCATCTGATCACTATAATCTATATTGGAGCACATTATCATGTATAGAATATAGTTCAGAGTATATTTACTGTTAATTATTTATTTATGCGTGGAAAATAAGCATAAAATGAGCAAATAAAGCATATTCGGGTTAATATTTGAGCATTTTAAGCGATTCTATGCTCATTCTAAATCATCTGATCACATAATCTATATTTAAACATTTTCTATTGTCTACAATAAAATTCAGAGCACATTTATTATATACTATTTATTTTTACATAGAAAATGCGCATAAAATGAGCAAATAAAGCATATTCCGGGCAATATTTGAGCATTCATAGCAATTATGCACTCATTCTAAGTCATGTGATCACAAAAATCTATATTGGAACACTTTATATTGTCTACAATATAATTCGGAGCATATTTATTGTAAATTATTTATTTATGCCTGGAAAGTATGCATCAAAGCAAATAAAGCATATTCTGGTTAATATTTGAGCATTTTAAGCGATTCTACACTCATTCTAAATCATCTGATCAAAATAGTCTATATGTAAACACTTTATATTGTCTACAATATAATTCAGAGTATATTTATTATAAAATTTTTAGTTATACAAAATATGCATAAAATAAGCAAATAAAGCATATTCTGGGCAATATTTCAGCAGTTTAAGCGATTCTGCACTCATTCTAAGTCATCTGATCACTATAATCTATAATTGAAAACTAGCGTATTTATTGTAAATTATTTAATATACATAGAAAATGTGCTTAAAATGAGCAAATAAAGCATATTCTGGTTAATATTTGAGCATTTTAAGCGATTCTACACTCATTCTAAATCATCTAATCACAATAATCTATATTTAAACACTTTTTATTGTCTAAAATATAATTCAGAGCATATTTATTACAAAATATTTAATTATACATAGAAAATATGCATAAAATGAGCAAATAAAGCATATTCTGGGCAATATTTGAGCATTTTAAACTATTCTGCACTCATTCTAAATCAAATGATCACAATAATCTATATTTAAACAAATTATATTGTCTACAATATAATTCAGAGCATATTTATTATAAAATATTTAATTATACATTGAAAATATGCATAAAAATAGAAAATAAAGCATATTTTGGGTAATATTTAAGCATTTTAAGCGGTTCTGCACTCATTCTAAGTCATCTGATCATTATAATCTATATTCGAGGACTTTATATTGTCTACAATATAATTCAGAGCATATTTATTGTAAATTATTTACTTATGTGTGGAAAATATGCATAAAAGCAAACAAAAGTATATTCTGGTTAATATTTGAGCATTTTAAGCGATTCTACAGTCATTCTAAATCGTCTGATCACAATAATCTATACTTAAACGCTTTATATTGTCTACAATATAATCCAGAGCATATTTATTTGAAAAAATTTAATTATACATAGAAAATATGCATAAAATGAGCAAATAAAGCATATTCTGGGCAATATTTGATCATTGTAAGCGATTCTGGGCAATATTGGAACACTTTATATTGTCTGCAATATAATTGAGAGCATATTTATCATAAATTTATTTATTTATACATAGAAAATATGCTTAAAATGAGCAAATAAAGCTTATTTTGGCAATATTTGAGCATTTTAATTGATTCTGCATTCATTCTAACTTATCTGATCACTATAATCTATACTAGAGGTCCTATCGAGCGTTGCTCGATATTTGACATAGTAATAAAAATTAAATACATTATCATTTAATAAATGTTGATTGTAATTAGGTTGTTATGTTTATAATTAATTTAAAGTGTAATAACTGTTAGGGTAGAAATAATAAATTATATCTTCATATGTTGAAATGTTTTATACTGATGATATAATTTTTGTGAAGTAATTCAACAATAAGAGAGGAATGCGATGGAAAAATATTAGAAACACAAAAAATTAAATTCGAGCTAAAATGAATAATTATTGAAACGTACATTGGTGATACCATAAAAATTTAAAATATAAATATAAATTTCTACAGAAAATATTAATCGTCAAACATGTTCATCAGGATAATAACTTTTGCCATCAATATGAAATTCAGAAAATATACAATGTCATCATGGATGAATGGAGGAATCGGGTACCTAAAAAAATTGATGGGAAAGAATTGTGAAGATATCTAAAATTGCAAAAAACATAGTAGTAAAAAAAGCAAGGTCTCCATCATTATGAAAAAAATTAACAATTAGTAGTCTGCTTAGGCATTTGAATTACTTTTCTTGATTTAAGTTTCTAAACTATCGCAAATAAAAAATGTTGTTCCATCATTTCTCATAGAAAGCAACTAAGAGAGAGGTTGAAATAAATTATGTGATAAAAATGATGCAGTATAATCAAAATGGATATTTTTTGAAATTTTTTTATAGAGGTTTAGCCCACTCTATAAATTAGAGTTTATCCCTCTTATACTTATTTATCTACTTATTAATAGCTACCTATTCCGCATCTAGCGGGAATTGAACCCGTTACCTCTAGAATAACGGCGGAGTCACTGACCATCTGTGCTGGACTCTATATTCTAATCAAAATGGATATTAATAATGCAACATAAAGGGAACACAATTCTAAACAACACATATTACAACACAATAAGTAACACATAAAAAATTAACATATATCTGAAGGAACGGACCAGATTAAGTCAGAGTAGAAAAATCAAAGGTCTTGATGGAATGTCGCACTAATACTAGCTAAAACATGGACCGACACCCACACATCTTTATTTATATTATTGATTATTGACTAGCATAGTACGTAATCATAGACTTATTTATTGTAAAATATTTATTCTAAATTGACACGAATACTTTCAATTTCTAGATTTTTTTTTGTGGTTTGTTAAGTAGTGCGCCACAATTTAAATGCCCGTGAAGAAATCATTAAAAATTTAAAAATTAGTATATTATAAATTCCAACATAAAAACATTTCTGGGTTGAGCATGCATGGCTGGCTGCCTGGGTTGCAAACTTGCAATGCATTGAATACTGTATTGAGTAAATTGATAAAATCAAATTCAGTGTGTTTGCTTGAAAGGAAGTGGAAAATGTTAATATAATAGATTTTGTAGCATTGATCGGTCTATCATAAGAGAGAATGAGAGAATGTGTCAGCCATAGCATTAATTTCAAGTTTTCAACAGAGCCAACAACAATGAAACACAGTCTGGATATCACCAGCATGGATATGTTTTTCTTCTTTGCGGCTCACATTGGAATTATTTATCTGTAATCCAAACTTTGAAACAAGTGCAATGAACCTTGAATTTATTTCTAATCAAATTAAAATGTGGCATTTATTAGAACGACATTTTTGTTAGATGGGAGGAGGACCATAAATTTAAAAATCGAGATCGATTAACAAAAATGAAAAATATTAAATGTGAAATATCATAAAAATAGGAACTTTGGTTCCATAGAAGATTTAAATATGTAAACCGAAAGAGTGGCTCAGAAGTCAGAACGACAGTTGAATATAAAAAATTTTAAATTTGAAACCCTACGATCGACCGATTAGTACTAGACTACTAGCTTACTATCGTAGACTCGTAGTCAAAGATTTACTTATTGTAAAATATTTATTCTAAATTGACACGAGTACTTTCGATTTGTGGATTTTTAGTTGACTGTTAAATAGTGTGCCGCAATTAATTCCCTTGAAGAAATCATTGAAAATCCCAAAAAAAAAAAAAAAAAAAAATCCTTTATGGGTTTAGCATGGGTTGCAATGCATTGAATGCTGCATTGAGTAAATTGATAAAATCAAATTCAATGTGTTTGCTTGAAAGGAAGTGCAAAATGTTAGATATAATAGATTTTGTAGCATTGATCGGTCTATCAGAAGAGAGTGAGAGAATGTGTGAGTCATAGCATTAATTTCAACAGAGCCAGCGACGACGAAACAGTCTGGATATCACTAGCATGGATACGTTTCCTTCTTCAGGTTCACATTGGAATTTTTTTATCAGTAATCCCGACTTTGAAACAAATACGACCTTGAATTATTTCTAATCAAATATGAATGTGGCACTAATTAGAAGTTAGAACAATATAAGATAATTAAGGACGTCGTTACCCAATATTGATATATTTTGCGATTCAAAATGAACACCATAATTGAAAATAAATACGATATACCTTCATTTTTTTTAGAACTTCAGGATACTTATTTCGTTTTTTTTTTTAATATAAAACGTGGCTCCATGATATTTTAAAAAAGTGTTTTTTTTTTCTTTTTTTTTTTTCAATCGAGGTGGACTTGCTTCTCAGTGAATCAGATTTTGTCTGGCAAGTAACTGCTAGTCCTTTTTCTACGTCATCCCTATTCTCTGCAGTGGTTCATTTCAGCAAACTCAGATATAAATAAACTCAAGAGAACTCTTATTCAATCCTCAATCCAATTCTTACACCTCCGAGTGCACATACCAACTTCTCTCTTCTCGCCATCAAACCATCATGAAATCTTTCAAGTTCCTCAGAGGCAGAGCCCTTTCACGCCTTCTTACCTTTCTCTTCTTTTCCTACATGTGTTCACTGTCCTTCAATTTCTCTGCTTTTGCATCCACTATTGAAAGACAAAGATACATCATTCATGTCGCACCGGCAGATTGCACCGACATAGAAAACTATCACAAATCCTTCTTGCCAAAATCTACCACCATGAATACAGAAGAGACACCCCAATTAATCTACTCTTATTGTGAAGCTTTTAGTGGCTTTGCAGCCAGGCTCACTGAGGAAGAACTTGATTTTATAAAGAAAAAGGATGGATACATAAGTGTTTATCCTGATCGCTACATTCCTCTAGCAACAACTCACTCACCTGATTTTCTCGGACTACACACCGGTGGTGGTTTGTGGGCCGAGTCCAATCTTGGCGAAGGAATTATAATTGGAATGATTGATACTGGAATTCTTCCCACTCATCCGTCTTTCAATGACGAAGGTCTACCGCCACCTCCCAAGAGTTGGAAGGGAATTTGCGAGTTCAAAACTGGAGGTTGTAACAACAAGATTATTGGTGCACGTGCATTTGGTAGTGCCTCGATTAATAGCACGGCGCCTCCTCTTGATGATGGTGGCCATGGGACCCATACTGCCAGTACGGCTGCAGGTAATTTTGTGGGTAATGTAAGTTTTAGAGGAGATGCTAATGGAACAGCTTCGGGTATGGCTCCGCACGCCCATCTGGCAATATATAAGGTCTGCGACGGACAAGATATGTGTTCACTTGTTGACGTGTTGGCCGGCTTAGATGCTGCCGTGAAGGATGAGGTTGATGTGTTATCATTCTCCCTTGGATTTTTAATGGCTGAATTACAGTATGACCCCATTGCAATGGCTACATTTAAGGCCATGGAGAAAGGGATATTTGTCAGTTGTTCAGCTGGTAACGATGGCCCGACACCTAGCTCGGTTTCAAATGGATACCCTTGGGTTCTCACGGTAGCTGCTGGTACAACAGATCGAACAATTAGAGCATCTGTCAGGCTTGGTAACGGGCTAGAATTTGATGGCGAATCACTCTTCCAACCTGCTAACTTTACCTCTGTATTATATCCTTTGGTGTATCCTACTGCAAACCACTCCACAAATTTAGATTGTGAATCTACAATAGGTTTTGATGTACATGGTAAAATAGCACTGTGCATGAGCAGTAGGCTATCAGGGCGGGTAGATATTGGATCTCTTATTTCAGGTGCCGGTGGGGCAGGTTTAATTCTTATGAACCCAAAACCCGAGGGCTACACCACTTTTGCCGATCCACATATTCTCCCTGCCTCTGATGTAAGCTACTCTGCAGGTACTGCAATTCTCTCATATATTAATTCGACTGCCAATGCCACAGCCACATTTGTATTTAAAGGGACTGTCTTGGGTTCTTTGCCTTCTCCAACTGTCGCCTTCTTCTCTTCACGTGGCCCGAGCAAAGTCACTCCAGGTATTCTAAAACCTGATATCACAGGACCTGGTATGAACATTTTGGCTGCATGGGCACCAACTCTAATGAACCCTATTAAAGAAGATTTCAACATTATTTCGGGTACTTCAATGGCGGCACCACATCTAAGTGGCATTGCTGCTTTGATTAAAAGTGTGCATCCAGACTGGTCACCAGCTGCTATTAAATCGGCTATCATGACCACATCTGATAATACAGACCGTCACGGTGAGCTCATCAAGGACGAGCAATACCGTAAGGCAAGTTTCTTTGCCATGGGAGCTGGTCATGTCAACCTGTCTAAAGTTGTCGATCCTGGTTTGGTATATGACCTTGGAGTAAATGATTACGTATCATATCTTTGCGGGTTGAAGATTGGTGATGCCGGCGTGTCAAAAATTGTGCAAAGAATTGTTAATTGTTCGTTAGTTGGCAGCATAACTGAGTTGAACTACCCGGCAATACTAATTGATCTACAGTCCAGTCCTATTACTGTTAACCGGACTTTGACGAATGTTGGTATGGCAAATTCGACATATGCCGCAGTGGTGGATGTGCCGACAGAGGTCACAGTGATTGTGAATCCATCAATTCTGCAATTTACAAAGGTCAATGAGAAAATGAGTTTTACTGTGACAGTGACTTGGAACAGTACTGGTAATGTAAGCGGTGGCGCTGAAGGGAACTTGAAGTGGGTCTCTGATAGTCATGTTGTGAGGAGTCCTCTTGTTGTTCTTGCAAGAACCTAGATACGGTTTAATGCGATTTGCTTTGTGTCATGGGATATTCAAAATGGACCAACTCAACAAAATATTTATATAGAAATTCTATTTATTGAATTTTTGGTAACTTTTTTTTTTTTTTTTTTTTTTTGCTCTATCGTTTTGTCATCGAACATCGATCATACTAATCATCCGAGCCATGATCCCGTTTTTCCCCCCTTTTTGGTCCCTTTATTTATTTATTTTTGAAACATCATCTTGTGGGAATCCGCATATTGCTTACAATTCAAGTATATCAGCATCAGAATCGAAGTTTCTAACACCACTAATCTTTGTTTAGTTTGAAACATATTACCATGCCTTGCCACGGTTTCATTTTCTTTTTTGTTTGATTTAACGTGTGATTTAAGAGACAGTGTTGCATGATAGTATGTTTTTTCGTGAATTTGTTCCTTTTTCCTATGCGCTTGTCTCGACGAAAACGGTCATGGCTTCCTTCCTAACAAAATAAGTTTTAGTACCTAAATTGAACCCAAGATTAGCTGTTTTAATACCTAAGATCCTTCTGATCTGCATCGACTGGCCTACATCATATATTCTTTTGCTAAAAAGCTTAGTTTCTCCCTAAATATGTGTTTTAAATTTATTTCCCAAAAGCAACATATTCTCCGCAAACAATGAACCTGCCTGGTTTAGTTTTTTAGGACACTTCTACAAATGCAGTGCCAGATGACACACATTTATAACATTTTTGGTATATGAAAGTAATCCAACACACGTTTTTCTTTTTTTCTTAGACTGGTGAAATACTATCGCAGCAGCATTCTAATTTTAAAAAAGTATCCCTATTCTGAAATCCATTATGATAGATTTTAGTTTCTATTTTATCATTAATTTCTATTTTTTCTCTTTTTTTTTTTTTCTTTTCTACAATTTTCCTTAGCTCCTAGAGTCCTAGTTCTAGATGAAGTTTTCCTTTTTCTTATTTATAAATTTTTTTTTTATGTTCATTGTTTGCTAGTTATTATTGTTAAGAATATAATAATGTTTGATTGATGAAAATAGATAGAAAAAATGTTTTTTTCTTTTGTTTTTCTGCTACAATCTCGTGAACAGCTTAAACTTTTGGGTCAATTGGCCAAAATTAAAATTTCTGTTTAAACAAACTAAAACAATAAACAAAATATTTATAAATTAAAATTTCTTTTTTTTTTTGTTTTTGTTTTTCAAGTATTCTGCTACAATCTCGTAAACAGCTTAAACTTTTCAAGCCTTTATTTATTTATTATTATTATTTTTTTGAGAGAAGGTAGATTTTTCTTCCT
This sequence comes from Rhynchospora tenuis, assembly GCA_027725995.1. Taxonomy (NCBI): domain Eukaryota; kingdom Viridiplantae; phylum Streptophyta; class Magnoliopsida; order Poales; family Cyperaceae; genus Rhynchospora; species Rhynchospora tenuis. Next base: position 153,347,144 of record CM050888.1, on the reverse strand, counting down.
TTATTAGTTCCAAACAAGAGGGAACGAAACAGTTGAAATCTGGGAAAGTAAATACTAAAATATTTCCTTCCAATAACAAAGTCGGGTGACGTCACCTGCGTCAATAAAAGGAAACTCTCCACGAAACCGCACCAATATATTTGACAAATATCTTACGCATGAACTGTCACGTGTTCTATTCAATTATACTCTCTCACAAGTGACAAGTCACAACACAGGAATCGTTTTCCTCGCTCGATTCACTCCCATTCTGTGAATAATGACCAAAATACTCTCAACAATCTTGCATCATACTCTTACAAATATACATAAATCAGTGGTATTTTGGTCATTATTTAAAAAAATGGGAGTGAATCTTCTAAACTGGAGTGAGAAAAGCAATTCACGTCACAAGTCACAACACATAAGATAAGAGTAAAAAATAGTACAATCTGAAAATAGATTTAATTCTATTAATTTCCTTCCTTGGAAAAAAAAACCAGAGGCGAGATCCGCTTCTATATATATAAAAACCTCGACCATTCGAAGACGTTTCTCAATCCGATCTCCTCTCAATCTTCCTCGGAGATCGCTCGCATCTCCGTCTCTCCTTAATCGGAGAGTCGACGCGATTTTTCTCATTTCCTCGTTCTGATTTCGCATCTTTGATCGATTCTATATTGCAAGAACGAGGTAACGAACCTCTTTATTCAGCTTGATTTTGCGATTTTATTGATTTTTGGATTGATTTGGAAGATGATATTGCAATGTCGGTGCCTGAGAAGAGAAAGCGATTGATTCTTGAATCGAGCGATTCAGAAATGGATGAGTATTTCATCTCTCCAAGGTCTAATTCCAGTATAGAAGGTGCCCCGATTGATCAAAATCAAGCTGGAGGTGCAGTGGTGGAGGAGGTACGAATTGAGGAGTTGAATATTTGTACGGATGATTCTAATAATGGTTTTGTTGAGAAAGGAGCAGATGGAAGTAACAAAGAGAAATTCACTGGAACTGAGTTGGTGAAAAAGAGAAAGGGTGAGTTTAGCAATGGTAATGGTGAAATTGATGCTACAAGGGCGAGAATTAAGTCAGGGAAAGACAGCAAGGGCCTGAAATTGGGCGTACCACCATGCCGGTATGAAAGGGAGGAGGTACGAGCTGGTAATTTTGTGAGTGGAAAGAATAAAGACTTGAAACAAAATTTGAAGAAACGCCGCATGGTTACACATGAAGCCAGTGGTTTAAATCTCAATAGCAGTCATTTGGGTTCCAATGTAAAATTTCAAAGTAAAGTTGGTTCTAGTGGAGACAATACAGAAAATTTGAACAAATTGAGGTGCTCCAACTCTGAATTGGTTTCACCTACTGCTCCTGCATCCAAAAACCTGTGCATGAATGGTGAAAGAAGTGTAGATGGATCCTTAAGCACTGAGAACACCAATTCAACTGAGATAAGTTCAAGGAGAGGAGATGTTTCCACCTCTGGTACTTCAATTCCAGCCAACAAAAGAATCAGTCGTCTTAATAAGGGTCGGGGTGAGGTCAAGAAGAAAGTGAAGGACCAGATTAGGAGCATGCTCTTTGAAGCAGGCTGGAGCATCGAGCTGAGACCAAGGCGAAACAGGGATTATGAAGACTCTGTCTATGTCTCACCTCAAGGAACTGGTTACTGGTCTATAACTAAGGCATATGCTGCATTTCAAGAGAACCAAAAATCAAATAACAGTTCGATAGCAATAGATGCATTAGAGGTGCTAAAGAGAAACGTGCGAAACAAAAGAGGTTATAATGCTGGGCCTGTGGAAGCTTCTAGAGAGGCTAAATGGAGCATGAGAAAAAGGCCTCATGGAGATGAAAGTGGAATGGACAATTATACCCCTTATGAGTGGAAGAGAACAGTGCTGTCATGGCTCATTGATAAAGGGTTGGTTTCAGAAAACAGCAAAGTTAAGTACATGAATGTGAGAAGAAACAAAATGAGGCTTAAGGGAAGAATCAGGAGGGATGGCATTTATTGCTCTTGCTGCCTTAAGATACTCTCTGTTCATAAATTCGAACTTCATGCCGGTAGCAAAGAGAAACAAGCCTATGATAATATCTATGTAGAGGAATTAGGTGTTTCTTTAACTCAGTGCTTGTTGGATGCTTGGAAGAAGCAAGGAGAACGAGAGAGAAAGGGTTTTCATGAGGTGAAGACATGTGGCGATGATGGAAGTGATGATACCTGCGGCATCTGTGGTGACGGTGGTGACTTGATCTGCTGTGACGGCTGTCCTTCAACCTTTCATATGGTTTGCTTGGGTATTCAGGTAATTTACCATAAGGATTGGTCTTTTAGGGTTCAGTAGTTGGTATTTATTGTTTCACTATATAGCTATCAACTTCATCATGAAGAATGAAAAATATACTGTCTGCCCTTTGGAAACAGAATGCACCATTTGTTTGTATAAAACTTGAAGAACATCAAGTAGACCCCTTGCTTTTCCAGTAATGATTTTATATTCCCAACTACCCTCCTTTCTCATTCTCTCTATATATGAAAACCAGTTAGGAAAGGGCAATTTGTGTTTTATGAAGAATTTATTAGAAGACTGGTATTTCTGAAATTCTCTAGCATTAAATAGCACTCAAAAATTTTTTTTTTTTGGAAGCATACAGAGATTTTGTTGTTTGCTGGTGTATATATAAAACTATTACATGTTGTTAGGTCTAGGAGTACTTAGAGCTTCACAAGATTTATATAGTTCCAAGGAAAAGTATGACATTTAAATTACTTCCTTGTGTTATCTTTTATGTTTCTGTTGCAATTGTGGTTCTTCAATAGTAATTCATTATCAACATAATTACCTTTACAGGTGCTTCCACCAGGAGATTGGCATTGCAGAAATTGTTTGTGTAAATTCTGTAAATTGTCCTCCTGTTCAGAAAAACAAGAGACTGACGCATCTTGTTCCGCACTACTAACATGTCGCCAGTGTGGCCAGAAATGTATGGCTCACACCACTACTGTTTGATTTTGTAACTTTCAAGAGCACTTTGCAAATTGCTGGTGGTCATTTGCATATTTGCAAAGAAGAGCATACAATTTTTTGTATCAGCTATCAACATCTAATATGGTGTCTAACGTAGACAGTTGCCAAGAGCCCAAATTAAGTCCTGCCATTTTAAAATGATTAGTTTCACTCTACCGTTTTACATTTAACTGGACCAGATTGCTTAGAAGAGCCACATTTCTTAGTAGAAGCTCATGCAAATTTGAATCTCAATACTTTAGCTGCCTAATTTTATTCTTAATTGAATTTCAGCTCTAATCAAATGGGCAAACTTGCAAATACAAAGTATGATTGCATGAGTTTTTTTTTGAAAACTTTTGTCGCAAATGTTTCTTGCGGTATAAACCTGAACCCTGAATTATCTCATATAAAATTAATTCATCTGCCAAATTTCTGTATGTTATCTTGATATTTCTGTTTATGTAATTAGTTCACCTACCCTTTCTCTGAATAGTATCAAATAGCTAAATGTTTTGATGCATTTTTAATAGCTACCAAAGTTCATCAGAAAATGTCGACAGCAATAAATGAGCTTGTGATTTTTTTAATAATATTTTATTCCTAATTTGACTTAGTATTAATTTCTTTTATAGTATAGGTAAAGTCTGACTATGTAAACATATTTATAGATCACGAAGGTTGTATGCCAGAAAAGGATGCTGTTTGTACAAAATTTGGCTCAGGGCAGGGGGTGAGCAACTCATTTTGTGGGCTGAGCTGTAGAAAGGTAAATCTTATAGTGATTGGTAGTGAGAAATGCTACGGTCAAGTTGCTTTAACCGATGGGTCCTTGAAACCCAATCAAGTCTCACTTTTTGAGTTCCAAATGATCGATCCGAACCGTTCAATGTGATCTTCCTACTGAAATCTCATTGGAGACCAAATTTTATATATTTCTTTGATTTTTTCACTTTTTTTTTGGATTTTTAACACTAACTAGACTAGATCAAGAATTTTCTAAAAATTCTAAAAGAATAGTACAAAAAAGAAAAAAAAATGTTGAATTTAGGTGTCAATGAGTTTTTAATATGAAGAATCACATTAAATGGTCCATATTCAATCATTTGAAGCTCTAAAGTTGAGATTTGATCGTGTTTGATGGACCCCTCGTCTAAAAGATTTTATTCTAGCCTTTCTCATTGGTAGTTGTACCTTACATTTCATGATTTTTGTGGTCATAAGTTGTATATATTGGTAAGTTTTGAGAAAAAACCCACAAAATGAGAAAAAAACTTTCTATAATTTGCAAAGTTCCCTGCATTATTGATTAGTTCAATGATTAACCCGAGCTCTTCCTATTTTTCTCTATTCTAGGTTTCACAGTTTCAATAGGCAATCTATTATAAGCTTATTCGTAGAGTTTATTTCATTGAGGAAGGTGTAAATTCTTGTTCCAAATAGTGACAGAACTCTCGGTTGAAAACTAACGAGTTATACGTAGAAAATAAATGCGATAATATCTAGACGGACATTTAACAAAGCTGTTATAAACAGTATTACAGAATGACCTGAAATGCATATGATACTTGTTTTCCAAATTACTTTAAACAAAATCGAAGTGGTAAAAATTAATTATTGTTATATGCACAGTTGTACAAACAGTTGCAAAGGCTCCTAGGCGTGAGAAATGAAATTGAAGGGGGTTATTCTTGGACTCTGGTTCGCCGGCTTGATGAAAGTTCACCGCGATACCTACAAAGACTATCTCGAGTGGCGATTTGCAATTCCAAAATAGCTGTGGCATTTGATGTAATGGATGAATGCTTCTTACCTATTACAGATCAACGAACGGGCATTGATCTAATTCATAATGTTATCTATAATTGCGGGTATATCTTTTCTCCTCACAATATTAACTGACTGATAAAAGAAAGGTCCAACAAAGTCAATTTTATAATAATAAGAAGAAGAACTGACTAAAAGTTATAATTTTTCGTATTCTTGCAACCAAATAACTTTATGACTTGTTCATATAATATGCATAGATATAAAATCCAAGCAGTGTGTAGAAAAGGTTATGCGCCTGGCCGACATTCGGGGCACCGCCAAGTGATTAATCATGATGCGGCAGATTAATTGGATTTTACAGACAATTTGGCGTTCATATCATTATATACACATGCATTCATAATTTACATAAAAAATGGATTATTTACCTACTTTAGAATGGAATATGTACTATAGTTTATCTGAGAGAGGACAAAACCGGAATTATACCTATAAATTAATGATATTTTTGGTGTCTTGAGGATAAAATATGCAACTGATTATTTTTTGTTCTCTCTAACCAAATATGGTCGGGCGAATTAAAAACTAAATATCAGTTTGGCTGCTGATTAATCATTCAAGCCTGCACCATGCCACTGAATATATTACATGTGACAGTTTGTCCACCACCAATGACTAATGGCTGACAAATCAATCTTAGCATCCATTCTTGTTAACACTGATATCAGGCAGCAGCATATGCTTGCTTGATTCAAGTTCAATTTGGGCTGAGGACCAAATGTTTTGGGCTGGAGTAGTGTAATGTTGTCATTTGTCAATATAAAATGGATCCTCTTACTTCTTAATTATAATGGCAGAGTGCTATCTGAATGCAATTGAAAATCAGATGTGATTTTGCACTCCTTGAACTAAAATTGTAAGGGCATTTGATAAATGAGGAATAAAATGTGGCTGTCTGCTAGATTAGATTACAGTATTATACAAGTTTTGTGTCAAGTAAAATTTTTCTATCTGAGCTTCAACTGTACAAAATCATCTTCTATGTATCATACAAGTTTTGTGTCAAGTAAAATTTTCCTATTTGAACTTGAATCAACTTTAATAAAAATTTTAGCCCCACGAGAATGCTATTATTTATTAGCTACATATCCAAATGTTTAGTCTGATTAGCTTTTTATGTCATTATCTGCAGATCCAATTTTAGTAGGTTGAATTTTGGTGGCTTCTACACCTTTATTCTGGAAAGGGGTGATGAAATTATCTCAGCTGCATCTGTTAGGTATTTCTTTTCTCAGAAACTGCATTAAATTTCAGCTAATTGAAACCCACAATTATGGATTGTTTATTTCTTAAATAATCTCATTGACCTTAATGCCAATAATGTCCATGCACCCTGCAAAACAATATAAATTTCTCCAAAACAAAGATGTGCATTCCTCTTTTTAAGTTATCTTTGAATTATCCAGATTAGAGTCTTTCCTTTTTAATCTTTTGATGAATAGTGTGTATGGAGGGGGTATTGATGGTAGTTGAGAGCATCATAAGATGAGGAAGAAATGGGAACAGAGATTACTTTGCATGTTTTATAGGGTATTTGTGGGATTTCTATATTTCTAAGGAATGCATATTTATTCTGGCTTGTCTTCCACTAAAGGGGTTAGTCTAGTTGTAATGCAGTTTGTCAAGCAGTTGTATGAGAACTCAAATGTTTGAAATGGTATACCCTTTATTTTGTTTGCAGCCATGTGCTGATACCAACTCCAGAACTTATCTTATACTATCTAAAGTTGCGAGCATATGTTGCTCAGCTAACTGTGCACTTTCATTGCTTATTGTTTGATACAAAACAGTGGCTCAAAAGACCAGCACTAATGTCTTGAAGGGATACGTTTTGTTTTCTCCTCATTGAGGACTGTATTTCTTGTATGTTTTGACTAAATTATTGTGAAATGAAACAGGATTCATGGAAGAACTCTTGCAGAGATGCCTTTTATTGGCACAAGAAATATCTACAGACGGCAAGGAATGTGCCGACGCTTACTTAGTGGCATTGAATCGGTACTTCATTGCACCTTCAAAATTTTTTTTATGTAAATTATTCAATTATCAACACTGTTAAATGGTTTTGGAAAGACGCATTTGCCTCATCCTTAGATATTCAAATAGTGCAGTTAGTTTCAGCTAGATTAGTTGAAAATACTATCTGTTTTGCATACATGGTTATCTAGACTTGTGATAATTCACCACTTCCATCTGGGATGGAGTAACAGTGGTTTATTCATATTGATAAGCTAAACCCAAGATAGATGTAGTTATGAATATTTCATAAATTAGATGTGATAACAGGGACTGAATTAGCTGTACCAAGGTTTGTGTCAGTAAGAGATAGGACCAAGTCCTTAGGTTGTCTCCTCTTCTCTTGAGCATCTTGTAAAGAGAGTCTTGGGAAAATAGCAATGGAAATTTGTATAACTTAAAGCCAAACACATCAAGTTTAAATTAATTACTTGTAACACCAGGTATATGTCTGTATTAGCTGTTATGGGTATTATGCCCATGTCTCCAATTATATTGTGTTTTGTCTTGTTTGATCAATACTTTTTTATGGGCTTAAAATCTCACTTCTCTGTGGTATAATATTATAATTTTGTTCTTTAAATGCTTAGGCTTTGTGCTCACTGAATGTCAAGAAGCTGATTATACCAGCCATATCAGAGCTGAAAAGCACATGGATAAATGTTTTTGGGTTTAACAAACTTGAGCAAACTCAAAGAAAAGAAATCAATTTCCTCAATTTAGTAGTTTTTCCTGATACGGGTCTACTTCAGAAGATAATACTAGCAAAGCCTTCAGATGGGGTATATGCATCTACTATAAAAGGTACTTAATTTTCCTTTTCCTCATATTTTCCCACTTTCTCTTGATCAGGATGAGTTTGGTTCTTTATTGTATTATTTGGGTTCTGCAATAGCAAACCTTCCTCCCCCCCCTCCATGTACACATGCCAAAAGAGAGATTAAATAAATAAAAAAAAACAATATCTTCCACTGTTGTTCTATGTACTTGTATGATCTGTAAACTAGGTGGACCCCTGAATTGACAAATTTGACAGGAAAAATGTTGCTGAATGATGCCTAATTTTCTGTACATTTGTGATGAATGAGTGTAGTTGAGTTGAATATTGCCTCTGTATTTTTCATAGCTTCGCAATGTAGCCATAAAAGAAGGGAATTTTCACAAATTTCTCTGTACTTTATAAACGAAATAAAATGGGCTAAAGTAATTAATAGCTCCTGTTCAAGAGTTTTCGCCATTAATTTGGCACTCTAGACAATCTCCAAATATAACTTTGGACATAGATATATGAGTTGTGATCAAGCTATATTTAGGTCATGCACATTTAACATGATGAAAGTTGGTGCATGTTTTACCATTCCTTCCAAGTTTGAGTTTTTCGATAGTCAATAATGGAGTCACCCTTTAATACATCACCAATCTAGGACTAATGAGACCCTAAAATCATTTTTTTCTATTTTTTTTGGTTTGATTTGATAAATATATTCAGTTGTCAATTTAACCCATTATCAATGGAGCCTAATCCTGTGTATAAACTTGATGTAACTTATACACCAATAATTTGTTCTTTGAAACCTAAAAATGACTTCCTTGTAGGTTCTACAGAAAGCGTAGGAAAAGATAAGATTGTAAAAAATGTAAACTCTCAATTTCAGAAGCTGTCAGAAGTAGGTTCTACATTACTGAGAGAATGTATGCAAGATGAAAATGGAGAACAAAAGTTGCTCGAAGAAAATATTAAGATGCCTAAAGATGTCAAGCCAACGTCAGAAAAGTTGCCCTTGGCCGAAGTTGTTTCCATTGGTCCTTGAATTATTAAACTTGGATTATAGAGGTGGATGGTAGAGATTTAACCTTAGTAGATACTAGAGAGCTGGATGATAGAGGTTTAACCTTATTAGATAATAGAGGTGGATGGGTTTGATAGTCTCTAACTTTGAAAATATTGGGTAGTCTTGTTCTTTTAGTTGGTTCTCCTTAGAAATATTCCTAATTTTTAATGGTGTGGATCATAGAACTTGACGTCCAAGTCAAATCTAATCCCACCTTATAGAAATTCCATGTCAAATTTGTACTTATTATTGTTGATTTGCTATATAGAAATAAGAATCATTTCGTTAATTAAAGTATATCAAAATACAATAGAATGTACCGGAATACTTCTGCACTTGTGAGAAGCTAATATAATTTGAACTTCTTTGCGGAGAAAAAATAATAATGCTCAGAATTCTCTGGCAAGTTTCTGATCCTTACCTATGGCAGATAGAAGCTTCGGTGATAGGATAAATTATAAAACTACTAAATACTGTCTAATTGATTTTTTGTTTTATGCAAAATATAAAACGTTGTCATTCTTATCAACGTTTTCAAGGATAATCATTTCGGTCTTTTCAAATAATTTTATTTTTTGTGTGTATATTTTTAATGTAACAAAACGCTTAAAATCTAACCCATTAATATTTGATAACGCCTAGGTAAAAGTTAGATTCCCTTCTATTTGAATGCGTCTGCCGTATAGTTTTTTTCGACCTCCCACTTGGGATAGGAGCAGGAAACAATATTAAACTGAATTTTGATTATCACAAATGAAGATGCCACCAAGATTCTATTTTAACAAACTATTTGATGGCAAAATTAAGAGCACTACGTTCATTTATTCAATTGACTACTGCTTCATAAATCTTCCGTAAAATGCACGGGATTATTGTTAAGTCGAAACTTCAAGGATTCAACACAGCGAGAATATGCATTTTCGTTAACTGTTTTCGATAACAAGGCCCAAAATGGAAACATTTCTGTAGGATCTTCAACTAGCACAATCTTATTTTTATTCAGCATTTCAAGCAACTACAATCTTGTCAATACAGTGAAAAATGACTAAGATCAACTAATGGACTCTTTTGGACCTTTTTACACCAGCCTAAGTTAAAAAAAGACAAATACAGATATAAATACAAAGAACATTTTAAATCACAATTCTTTTTCTTTTGCCCGAAAAAGGAATGAAACTACTCCTAAAAATTAGAAATGGGGAAAATAAACAGGATCATCACTTCAATAAGTACAGGCCAGGTTGCAACAAAGGCCCCCATTAGGTACAGCCTATCAAAGACTCTTGGCTATTGGGTCATGTTGTTCATTCGCCACCGAATTCTGAGACTTCACTCGGTACACCTTCATGACCTGTGGACTAGTCCGCTTCTCACTCAAACCACCTCTACTAGACCCACCACCGTTATATCCTTTTCTCTCTGGCCGCCCAATCCAATTATTCGGTGGAAAAGGTGGTGACATACCAGGGTTACGCACCTGTTCAGGTGGCACTGCTTGTCGAAATGAAATGTTCTCATACCCACTAGCTCTAGCCCCATAACCAGAATGGCCTGCATTGGGTGCTCGGGTATGTTGCTGACTTATTGTCATTCGTGACATACCTTCTTGAATATGGTAATTTGGACGCTCTTGGAACCTCACGTTTTGCTGGTACAATTGGGGGTTGTGAGAGGATTGACCTGTGCGAGGGTTTGGGTTTGGGTTTGAATTATAATTAGCGTAACCGGGGTTTGGTACATAGTGATTATGAGTGTTTTCTTCAGCATAGCCATATGGGCCTGCATGTCTAGGCCTGGAGTTAGCCGGCCCATGTGGCCCTCCTCTAAATGGCATGTCTAGTAGCCCTGCAGTGCTGCTACTAGGTTTGATTTGCAGGGAGTTTTTGATAAGCCTGTGGGATGCCTCCCCTAAAAGATATCCTGATAGCGCCCCAGAGACTTGAGGCCTGAAATTGAAGATATACATGAACTCTCATATACACAGACATAAGATTGAATGGAAAAAAACAAAATAGAATTAGTCAATTAGACAACAAAATTTTGGTGAAAAGGCAACCAGACAGTTACAAGTATTACCATACCAAGCCAGTCATCAGATAGACTGATACCATACCAATAGACACCGGCACGTGTAAAATCAGTGCCAGATTACATGTCAGACTAGTTCTTTATCAAATATTTCTTTGTATTTTGGCCCTTTATTGCACACGTGACAGTTTATTTGGGCTAATTAAACATTAAAATCATAAAAGGTAACGGCAGACAAATATGTGCTACTAATGGTGCTTAATTTACATAGCTGAGGATCTTTAGGTATAATTGAGCTTAAAAAAAAAAAAAAGAATCAGAGGCGATACCTCTCTCTTGCTTGCTGCCGACGGCCACCAGTGTCTTCATGCCACAACACAGGGAAAGGCTTGAAGTCATAAGGTTTTAAAATCTGTGAATGCACACTTCGTTAGAAAATTCTTTAGGGCAGTTCCTTATTTTTGATAATTTCATTTAGGGCAGTTCCTTATTTTTGATAATTTCATCTGTGAATGCACACTACTCATCAGCCAGCCAGTACAAATGGCTACAAGTTCCTGAGTTTTGAGATCCACAAATGGTCGATTCGAGCTGCTCAATTCGATCTACATATGAATATCTTGTAGGAAACCAATATTTTTTGTTTGTACTCCTTAAAGATTCTTACTACTTTTCGATAGGGACAAAAACATTCTAGTTGAATGGTCCAAAATTTTTGATATTGTTAATTTTCTCCTATCTAAACAAGTAGTGGAAAAGACTCTTAAAAAAGATATAGAAATTTAATTTTGATATGTAGAATGAATTGACTGATTCAGATTGGCCATAGATCTCAAAACTCAAGTTATAAAGCCCGTACGGTCCGATTAGTACCATAGCTTCAAATACTATTACTTATTTGGCTTAAAAATTATTGAACGTACCTTTGGTGGGATAATGACACCTTCGGGTGGCTCTGGTATATGCTTGTGGTATTGAGGGTTAATGTAGGTAGCATTCCTGCAAAAATAGTTCCATACAAAATACTAATCTTATTCCAAACACAACTTGTCGAGTAAAATTATCTTGATTTTCTATATTGCATTTTGGCCATGTAAAAGGGGGTCAGATGCTGCTACATCTGGTTCATTATTGCAGTAAAATTAAATTCCAGCCAAGGGGGGTCAGATGTGCTTAAAAACCACATAGCATAAACCTGTACCAACAAAAGCATAAGATTTATGTTGCATTAAGACAGGATAGACTTACAAAACTCTGTTGTTCATGATAGCGCCAAAGCCGTTAATAGGGGAATTCACTGACATGCTGTAGCAATTTCTCTCAGATAAACAAAGGTAACCATTCATCCCACCACTTCAAAGAAAAAAAAAAAATGGAGAATGTAATATATGAATGGATGATCAACAAGAGAATCAATCTGCAAATGCCTGTGAATATGGAATAGAAAATCAAGAGAAGCAATGACTAACCTCACAAATGGATCAATAGGCAAAATAACTGCTGGCTCCTTGCTTGTTAATTGAGAACTTGTTTGATATAGTACAAGCATTTGACTGGCCAACGGGTGAGTATTACGCACATATAAAATGTCATACATTGTGCTATTTCTAAATTTCTCTTCTTCCTGAAAAAGCACCTCAAATTAGGAAATTTTTTATGGAAAAAAATAAACAAAAATTGACTTTTGAGGGGAATTCTCAAAATTTGAGAACAGGAAAAGCTGGACCAGGAACTGAAACAATGGCCAGACTTTCAAGATTATGATCAATTCCATCGCTCCCATTTTTTTTTTTTCCATGTTCTCTGTTCGATAACCGACCAAACTATCAGAGACTGCCACACTTCCAAGGGAAAACGTTGTTCTAGCCAAACTATGAATATCAGGCCACTATTTCAATCCTTGGAGGGATTTTCAATGCATTGTCAAATGTCACAAATTTCATTCTAATAAATCTATTCCAATATTATAAATATCCTCCTAAATTGCATCAAAAAAAGGGAGGTTCAAACTTCAAAGGATTTGTACAGGTTGAAAAAGGCCTTGGTATTGTAACTTTTCTGTTTTCCTAATAGTTTCTCATTTTGCTCCATAAAGAATGGCCAACAATGATTTTGGCTAAACAGTACAGATGTGTCTAGTTGCACGACAATAAGATGGAGAATAGAGAATAGAGAAGAGTGAGAATAATTTTTGGTAAACAATGAGCTTAATCCTTATTCTTTGCTGAAAATACACAGACCCTCACAGAGAGATAAGAGAGACAGGGTGAGGAGCTCATACTGTTAGGCTATCTTCAAGTTTCTTTGTTTCTGCAAGCAACCGCATCTCATCAATGAATGGTAATTTCGCAACACCCTGTTAAATCATCAAAATCATTCTCTATACAAAATGACTGACGGACAAAGATGTAAATTCAAGAATACTCAAAAATAACTTGCCTGCCAAGCAAATCGCTTTCCATTCATGTCTAACTCAAAATCTATTCAGAAAGAAAAAAAAAAATAACAAGCCTTGTCATTCCATAACAAGTTGGTTAAATTGTAGAGACTGAATTCAGAAACAGTATCGACGTGCAGAGCACTTTTCTTTTTTTTTTTCTTTTTTTTAAACTTAGGTGGAGCATATTTCTCAACATTCAGCCTTAAACAGAAAAGTTCTGACTAAAAAAAAAAAGAATTATCCACAAATAAATTGTATATGCATCATGATGCATAGAACTCTTTGTGCATCATGGCCTTTTTGATCAGATTTTTTTTTAATCGAAAAATCTAATTTAACCACTACAATCTACATTTTGCTATCCCATAGCAAACCAAATTTTATTTATTTATTTATTTTTTAATTTCTTTACTATATTTTTTGGATTTTTTTTAGAACCTGTCATTTTTAGATACAAACTTAATAGAGAAAGAACATGCCAACAATGGCAGGTTATAAAAAATTCAAAAAAATAGTAAAAAAATCTTAAAAAAATGTAAAATTGGTTTGCTACGATATTTCAATATGTAGATTGGATTGGCTAAATTAGATTTGTCAATTGGCAAAAATATCGATGAATAAGTTCACGATGCATGAAAAGGCCTATGCATGATGCACCATAAACTATCTTGCGGAACTATACTCAGAAGTGTTTAGGCCTAATGCACAACAATACTTAATATAAATACAAATACAACAAAAGTAATAATTAGTGTACCTTCAGGATAGAATGAGCTCAGAGGTGAATTTGGGTCCTTCATGAGTGCTCTATATTGCTCTGGAAGTGAATCCGAACTAAAAGGAGATTTAATAGTGAGAAATATAGTATGAATTGCTGGACATTTAGATATTTCTCTATTAATACTCCATCAAAATAAGATATATTTAGATACATTATTTTATTTATTTATTTATTTATTTTGGAAAACATATATCACATTCCCTAAAACTGGCAACTAATAGCTCAAATTTCTCAAATTCTGAACTAGCTTTCTCACGATTTAGGCTTTATCTGCAGAGAAGTTATAATCAGATTAAGCTAAACTTTGTAAATTCACCCACCCAACTATTAACTTCATTTTCCCCTCAAGGCTCATATGCTGGGCCAAATTAATAAACGATCCGCTTTTCTTAAAGTTATGGTAGATTTTTAATTACAGAGGGAGGTTCATTTGAATAGAGATCCCGGTAATTAAGCAACATTGACTTAATCATCAGTCCAATAGGTTATTTTAAGAAAAATTTCCATACAATGTACAGAAAGCCACTAATGTGATGTCTGAGATATTACAGGTATAATTGCAGTAAGATGCTAAGACTAACTAACAAAATGCCCAACAGAAAAGAAGAAAAAAAGTAAACCTTGAAGCAGGTAATGTTCCCATCAGTTGATCAAAAGGCTTGAATGGTTGACCCAAGAAAAAGGTAATCTCTAAATCAGCCAAATCTGTAAGGTCAGATGCGAAGGGTGCATAATGGTACGGATAAAACCTGAGCAATGCAGTGAATTTGAGTTGAAAAATGATTTAGCCAAAGAGAAGCTGGTAAAGTAGATAAAATGCTCAATGACTACAAATTATCTTGACAGCGTATAATGTTCCTAGATTGTGATCTCACTCAAACTGATAAACCAACTTAAGAATTTTGATCGGGTTGCATGATCTCTTATTCAGAAGGGAAAAACTTGTACTTCAATTACCCATCAAATACGGTAGTTTGATATATATGTGATACTATTTGGAAAATTCTAAACATACCACTGCCATGAGCAAACCCCTTGGTAATAGTATCTCATGACCCAACAGAGGCCTTCAACATATTTTTGAACCTACAAAACGATCTAACAGTTACTAAATAAGAAAAAAAAAATGGTACATTTTACATTAAGGTGTTTTTGCTAGAAGTGGCAAAGAAAGGGAATGCTACACCTAAGTTACTGACATATGTAACCATGACATTTAGAAAGGAATAATGCAAAAGAAAAGCAGAAGTGCAGAACTCTTAAGCATTGGAAGCCACTCAAGCAATCTCTCATACTGGTAAAAGAACTAGTTGATTTGTACATTAACTCTGCTAATAAAACTACTTCCGAGATATCTTTTACCAATTCAATCAGGACTTTCTGTTTGTTTTTGTTACAATTAAAAACTTATACAACCAAATAAATTGACAGGAATAGTACCAGTAAAGTTAGGATTTTTCTTTTTTGGTTGGTTAGAATTCAGAAACATTGTTATTTTAAGCAGCTAAAAGGAAAGCTGAATCCGTAAAACAACAAATTGATATATTGCATATTGACAGATACAAGTGGTATGCTCATGATATGGTAATTGTTAGCTTCAGAATAGTATGTGATCAGGACAAAAATTCACTAGGAAGGATATTACTCACAACATCTCTCTTGATTTCGTCAATACTCTTTGATTCTTCCTCTTTAAACTTCTCAGCATAATATCTTTCCTTATATCCAGGCTCCCCAAGTTTTATCTTATAAGAAAGTAAAGATAACGAAGGTAACAGCATTGAAATGGTTAAAAAGGATATAGTTGTGTCAGTATTCCTTTCTTAGGTTCAGTATCTAACAAGTCAGTTCTGGTACTGGCATGTTCTCAAATGGTACAGTGTTATCCTTGGTTTTCCTTTTTTCTGGCTTAGTACCTTTATTAGTGATTACACAATGCTAATGATAATAAAGATGTTTTCCTGAAATATCACTAAAAAGGTACAAAAATAGTCCTAGATGATTGCACCAGCATCCAAAATGTACTGGTAATTGCTAATGTTTCCTACCTGTATATTTAGCTTAAACTTTTAAGGATAGTGATTACTAAATAAGCTTTAATTGAAAGAACCTTATCAACTTTTGCCTCTGAATTTTCCACTGCTCCAACACCAAGCTTAGATTCTTCATTCCTTTCAACAGCCTATTTAATATATCTCAAATTTGTAATAATTTAATTTAAAAAAAAAAGAAACATACTGTAAATAGTTCTTATTATTAGCAAGTAAAATAGTCAATAACCTGTTGAATTCGAGTACGCTTTCTAAAAATTTCATCTTCATATATAGCAACTGCTTGTATAAAGTGCTCCACCCGATCCAATAAAACCTGAACACATGAACGCAACCCTTATTCAACACTAAATCCTAAATCACACAAGAAATATCAAATTCAAATCAATGTGAACATATTGCTAATCACAGACAGGAATTCCACAAACATGAAGATTAAAAAAAATAATAATATTATTAAATTTAACACCAACTCAATTACACAAAACTCTAAAAAAATATAGACTGGTGTCTTTGCTGTTTGAGAACTTCCAGACCAGCAGACAAAATCTGTTTTTGAAACACTTAAGACCAATAAAATATTACCTCGCCAGAATCAGTAAGGTAGCCACCCATATTACTGAACTCCTTTCTGTACACAGACATTAGTAGAGCAATTGCACCCTGG
The DNA here is from genome assembly GCA_027725995.1 of Rhynchospora tenuis. Lineage (NCBI taxonomy): Eukaryota > Viridiplantae > Streptophyta > Magnoliopsida > Poales > Cyperaceae > Rhynchospora > Rhynchospora tenuis. Next base: position 153,330,509 of record CM050888.1, on the reverse strand, counting down.
AAATTTTAGCACATCCAACATAAAGATAATATGATTAGATGCAATTTTCAGAAAGTCACTTCAAAATTTGGACAACTAAACATGCAAAATGTTCACATATACATATGACTTCACAAATGAGAAATGCATTGTGTGCCTCTATAGAATATTGGAAATATTCTGCACAGCCCTCTAAAACATAAAAAATTACCAATGCAGCTCTCCTTTCTGTATATCTAGACCTTCTCTACTGTGTAGTACAGAGATGCAAGGAAGACAGAGTCCTCTGGTTACAACCAGTTAGGGCTGATTTCGAGTCGACTTACAACCGAGTTAGCACCTACTCGACATCAATTCGTTCCATTTCGAGTCAACTCGTGACTCGATCGAGAAGCATTCCGAGTTCTGTTGGCTTGATCGAAATCACCTCATGACTACTCAAGTTAGGTCATGACTTGATAGTTCTACTCGAAATGAGTCATGGGAGGTTGTGTAGCGGAGGGAGAGGGAGTCTCAACGAGGAAGTAAGAGAAGAAATTCAAGGCGGGGAGTCGGGGGGAGAGGCATTGTGCGGCGAGTTAAAAAAGTAAATGAGAAAGTGAAGCAATGGTGTAAAGGACTGGGTAGGTGAGAGGCTTCGGTTTTGATGGGAACTTTATTTCCCTTTAAACTTGATAGTTTGACCAATGACCCTTGGGAACTCAACAAAACATTTTGTATTAATGAATTGTCAGTTTGTCACGTGCTTCTTAATAGAAAAAAAAAAAAGAGAAAGGAGGTAGAGAGGTTCGCTGGCAGAGACACAAATTTAGAGTTAGACGATATAAAGACTTGTCCCCTCATCTTTCCTTTGGGCCTGTCAGAAGTAATTCTTTTGGGCTGCATAAATAACTCGAGTTTGGGCCGATCGAGTTGGGTCCTACTCGAAATCACGTCATTTAATTTCGAGTTGGGCCTAACTCGACTTGTGGCAACTCGATTTTTGCTGACTCGATTCATATCCGAGTTTTTTACAAGGCGAGTTCGATTAATTCACGAGTTACGATTTTTTGCCCACCCCTACTACCAGTACAATGATAATTTAGTGTTTTATATGGGGGCTTGATTGATAAATTAATGTTTCAACTTTCAAACGGATGTACACCAGAATATTCCTAAAACAGGTAACAAAAAGGCTAACCTCACGAATTTCTAAAGTAGGCATGTGAGGAAGAAAGTCATTTCCCACAAAGAAGCACATGAACACAAAATCATCCAGAAGTCGCTCCAGGTTAAGCTTGAATGGGGGGTTATCGATATGCAAATCATGTTCCAAGTACTCCCTTAATACCCATATATTGAGGAACTGCAACATACGAAAAAAATCAGAAAACGGTCAATTTCCAATTGAAAATACCATCAAAGCATTTTTCCATATTGCAAGTAAGGATCTGATTATAAATTTATCTGGCAGTGACAATAATGGGTGTCAAATTTGAAGATAAAAAAAATTTATGCTTTTAAACTTCTATTCATTTGTTCCTTTGTGGAAGCCAAGCTTCGAGTCCAAGTTGTCTGGCAGTGACAATACCTGGATCTTGAGGTATTATCTGGTTCTGGTCTATGTTTCCATACATAAGAAAGTTCCTAATCATACAAAATGTAAACAGAGTAACAACTCAGAAACACCTGATATCGCTTTTTGTAAATAGGGGGTAATTCTGCAGCGTCTCCTTCCTTAGGTTTACCTTGACACTCAGCTGCTAAGTGGCCAGGTTGCCCGCAAACAAAACATTTCTCTTGATGACCCGGTGTTGTGATCACCTACTCAACAAAGTATATAACATCTTTAATATGCAATTTGGAGGTACGCTTTCATATTAAATGAAGTTAACATGAAAATACCTCTCTTAAAATGGAGAAGTGAACCTCATGTGTGGCCAAAGAAAGCATTATAAGATCAGCATCCTGTATAAAAGTAGTAAGTTACAAAATGAAGCCAATAAAATGAACCCAGACAGAAAATGAAGAAAAAATTCCCATGCTCTACTTGTCTGATAGTACCTACAATAAAATTATAAAAATGAAAATCCTGTTCTGTCACTTGTAACTAGGGTGCCATGTATAGAAATAAGGAGACTATGTCCTCTCGCTCTCACTCTCACTCTCACTCTCGCGCTCGCTCGCTCCCTCTCATAAGAACAATTAAAATATTAATCAAACCAATGAAAAATATAAAATGATATTAACCACTTTGTGAGTTTTGTTAAACATACAAGCTTCTCTTTCTACTGCAAATTCCTTAAATAAAAGCTTACAGGCTATCTAGATTGATAGAATAGTTCCTTTGAGAAATATTCCAGTCAGAAGAGAGGAGGTATTTACAAGATTTGGGAAAAAGCCACTCACCAACCCATACAAGCAATGCCGTGTATTTGGATCAAACCCTGGAAGGTTACGTTGAAGGCGAATGTATGACATAATCTTGTGCTCACCTTCTCCAGGCACATTAGCATCAGATAGCATTACCTACAAAAATATCATCCATCAACATTAATATCATCATTTTTTTTTACTTATTCATTTCTATACAGAGAAGAAATAGATGAGAATCTAGTACTAAAGCACTAAAAAAGAGAACTAAACCCATAGGACCTCAAACAATATTCCAATGGCCAATCTACAAACATAATAAGTTAATAACACATACAACCTTTACCTATATCTTCTTTTCACACTTCTTAATTCTTATTCTTTCTGGCTACTAGGTGTTTAAAATTACAGCTTTAAATAAGGTTTTGTCTATTAGCAAGCCAAACTTAATCACCAAATTCCTCCTTTTGTCCTTCGAAATTCCAATTGTAAATAGACTTTAATGAAGCTCACACGAGCAGTTGTGACTACATTGCACTTCAGCAAAGTACACATAAACCAACTGAACTAGAGAACTAACAAAAGAACAGAACCGATACAAATCTAACCAGATTATATCAATTCGTGTCAACACCTTGGTAGACTGCCATCCTGGCGTGTTGTTTAGTCTTAGGTGAATGTAGTACTGAAGAGCTGTTGATAGTGCAAACATGAATGGTGTCCCAGGTGTGATAACATTTGAATCAGCTGTCTGTCGTTTCTCTTGTGCTGCCAGATTTCGTCCTTCTAGCTCAAATTCTTTTCTCAGCCTTTCCTCTTCGGAAGCCTATGAAAAATAAACAAGCCAAAGGAAGAAAAAGATATAGGATAAGTTTGCAAATAACACCCGACACTTCTCATAGTTTGAATACTGTCAAATATGCAACCATCCTAATTTTTTTACGGTAATATAGGGTACAGGATTTGTCAATTACTGTTCCCTGTCTTTTATGGATACATTCTTTTTGATCAAGACTGAACTGCACTAAAATCAAACCATGCAATGAGCTTGTATACAATGCTCAGTTCATTTGATATGAAAAATTCAGCAGGGAACGTAGCCCTTCTTGCTTCACTAACCAGTACATGCCAGATTGCATCATTAACATGATACCGATATTAATTTTACTGAAATTCAAGATTTCTGTTTCAATACATTTTTTTTTTTTTTCTAAACTATCTGGTGCTTAATTGCACAATTCTGGGTGAATTGCTGTCAGCCTTGGTATTTAATACAACAAAATTTTCAAGCCATTTTGGATTAAACTAATCACTGTACAGATAAGGCATTAATTTCTACTTTTCTAGTATATATACTTAGTTACTTACAGCATCAGCTGCATCTTTAGCAGCTCTGAATCGCCTGGATCGTTGTTGGTTCATCTTTGCTCTAGGAGCGACGCCATCTAAGGTGTTAAAAATTTAGTATATTCACAATTAGGTTTCCTTATAACTAAGAAGCAAAAAATCGAAAGTAACAACAAGGAATTCCATACCAATTGCCATAAATAGCAGTTTTCTCGGGCGAACAAGTGCAAAGAGATGGTCTACATAGCCAAAAATTGTCTTAAATACATCATCATAGGTGGTCGGTGGGGGCTGCAAAGAAAAGATGTAAAAAATAACAACAAATCAAATTATAGAGATCAATTTCATAAAGAAAACAGAACAAAGAACGAAGGATGTATGTATGGCCGTATGGGCTGAATTAGCTATGGCTATGATAATGGGATAGTTGAAGGAGAAGTGAGTTTTGTCAGTGCATTCTCAACTATAAAGGAGTAAACTCTGATCCTTAATTTTCATCAAAGAACTTCAGTTACATATCACCACACCAAAATTCATGATGCAGTACTTATCATTAAAAGGGTACAACAGGTTGTCTACTTCAAGCAATAGAGATGCTACTTTTGAAAATGGTAAGTACAGCAATTTACAGTGATGCAGTTTCATTATAGTTGAAACTATAAAGAATCTGAAATAAAAAAAAAAAAAGCAAAATGTATCAAAAATCACTCTCTATCTCAATTCTCGCACTATTCATTTCACTATTTCTCAACCTAACACTCCAACTCCAATTTGAAAAACGTGTTTTCATTTTCTCCTCTCCCTCACAAATCAGGTATAGAAAATGACAATAATATACACAAAATTGACCTACAACTAAACAGAATATCAACACCTACAAATTATTTTTTTTTTTTAAAAAAAAGAAAAAGAAAAGATGGAGGAAAACAAACCCGGCCTTCGGGATGGAAGCAAGGATGGATGATGCCATTCATATCGAGGTAGAGATTGTCGAACTCGAGGCCGTTAGGGTTGGGACGGCGCAGATCGACTGGGACCCACACGCCAGGCTCGATCTCGATCGCCGCCTCCTCCAACGCGTCGGACACCGTCTGAGGATACCTGTCCGCTAGCCATCGGTAAAAGGCCGGAACTCCCATCCTCTCTCGCGTGATAATAAATTATGATTCTCTCTCTCTCTCTCTCTTTCTGAGATCGGAGATTTGAAAGATTTGAGTGTTGGTGCGACGAGGCGATTTAGCTGAGAGAGAGAGAGAGAAGTCGAGAAGTTTGAAGAGTGGGGAGTCTGACCGTCTCCGGTTCGGTGCGATTGGGAAGTTGTAGTTGTGAAGCGATCCGGTCCGTTTGTGTTTCGGTTTTTGTTTATCTGCGGGTTTATGGATATGAACCATATGGTGGAGGGTCCGGATCCTCCGGTCGGCGTGATAAAAACGACCATGTGGTCGGCGTCCGATCCGAGCCGTCCGATTTAATCTGAATGGTTCATTTTTTCGGGCCAATATTTTCTTCGGGAGTGGTAGAATTCACGGAGCTCCGTTTTAGCCGTTGAGATTAAATCAGACGGTCCGGATCGTGCTGACCAGAGAATCTGGTTCCATATGGTGGAGACTGGAGATTGCCAGAGTTAAGAGAGATGAGATCCTTTTATTGATTTTATTATATTTGGTCGGGTTTGAGGATTATCTGAGAATTATTTTTTTAAGACAGGAAAAAAACCGAACCGATCTGGTGTCTGCAGTCTGCTATAAGGATATTCTTGGTTTTGGGATTGGATATTGGAAATGCTGGTTTGAACCCAATCATGGGTTTGCGGGGGTGCAAATAATTGAGTTTTACATAGTTGCATTTAGTAATTAATAATGAGTTGATTGATTTTGTATGAATGCAGGTATTGCAAAGAATTGGTATTTACATAGTTGAATTTAGGGTGCACAGCGTCATTTCATTCTTAAAAAATATATATAATTTATTACTTCATTATCATTAAAAAAAAATGTAAGTTCTGGTCTAAATTTAGGGTAAAAACTCTTTTGGAAGTATGTTTAATGTTATACTCATCAACAGACCTCAAGGATGTAGAGATGAAATTAAACAAGTGAAGCGATCTACACATTGGGTGAAATTAAACAAGTGAAATCGCGTAGGAAAAAATTATAAGAAAATCTACATATGCGATTTCTTCCAAATAGTATGCTAAAATTTACATAGGAGCTTTTCTTGTATATAATTTACTATTAGTATTACCGCAACGTCTTCTTTTTCCTAAATAAAATGATACACTAGACTGATGCTGTCTAGCATAGGACAAACTCAAGTTTGATTTTGATGTGGAAACATTTGTTGCGAATTATCGAAGTTCTTTTATTAATCGATGAAAAGAGCCCGTTTTTTTTTTGGAATAAAATCACGTAAATTTTCTTCCTATATATATTTTACTATTCGATTTCATAATAGTACGTGATTTTTTTCTTTTTTTTAAAAAATAAAATCAGGCACTTTGGTTGTTAAGAGAATAGCTTGTGATTACTATCGGTTTATGAATTTATTGTCCACCGATTGCATTCACAACATATTTAATGCTCTTGCTTTTGTATGCTGCACCATTGCGGCATATGACCGCAAAGAGTAGGGTTACTATTTGACGTGTGTCATCCATTGATTTCATAATCAACGGTGATGAAAATTAATCCTCGACAATATTAAATAACTAGGGTTCATCATTTCGTGACGGCTCATGTCACTGATGAGTATGATAAATAGATCGATAATTATCTTTTAGAATGTTGAAGATATTAAGGAAAATTTCATACAAGAAATTTTCAATATTGAGAGAGAGAGAGAGGAGAATTTGGTACCTTTGCCAATTATTTTATTTTTTTTTTAAAAAAAATAGAGAGAAGATGAGAGGAAAGGCTGAAAGTGCTGAAATGAATGAAAGTTTTGGCTACTTCGTTGGTAAGTTTTTTTTTTTTTTTTTTGTTGCCATACAAGTTGAAAGATTTTTCTCTTTTATTCTTCAAATTTGTCAAATTGTGCATTTAATTTGGGTAAGAACTTCTAACTTTACTGTATTGGAATAAATTTTTTTGTCAAATTGTGCATTCAATTTCGTTAAACCATTTTAATTTTGTTATATCGATATAAAATACTTATTTTCATAAATTTGAAGCGGAGTCATATACATCGATCTCTTGATAAGTGAAATTTTTGCGTTGTTTAAATTGGGTTTTTAGTCCTGAGAATGTGGTTTGACTTGAAGGATCAAGTCTTGTGTGGCTTATTATTTAAAAAAAAAAAAGAATTCAAAGCCTGTAGTTTGTGCAAAACCACAACTTGTTTTTGTAGCCATTTCAGTTGCATTGCCAATTCAATAACCTTATTCGACCGGTTTATAACACTACAATTGTTATTAAGACTTAAGAGGACCCATTTTCCCCTTTTACTAAAAGAAGGTAACAAATTTGTTCAAATCTTTTCAGGGTTTTTGAAAGGGTACTGGAGCAAGTGTGTTTGGAGCGATACTTGTCCATTGAATTTGAGGCTTTGAGCTCTCCCTTTTACCAAAGACCGTTTCTTAGATCCATCATGATTAAGTCTGTTTGATCTAAGCCGTGAAATTTAGGTTTAGGCTGTTTCCATTTAAAGGTCATCCTTTATAAAATAAAAAAATTAAAAAAAAATAATGCAGAGAGGGATTAACAAAAATCCCTACCCATATTACATGAGTGCTGCAAATATAGTTGTGCCCATTAATTAAGGTGCTGAATTATGAGACTGCAAGAGGTGCCTGCGCATGCTTAGAAACAAGGAAGTGTAAAGAAAGATCTTAGAGTTCGACGCCTATTTTGAATAAGAAAAGGGAGCTATTTTGATTGATGAAATGATCGCAGCAAAACAGACATATGTATGTAACGACTTGAACTAAATCTTCCAGAAATGTGAATGAGGAATGGCTGTATTTTTTTTCTCTTTAATTTTACCGTGTTTTGTGAAAAAAAATTCTCTTGTTTGTACAATAGTATTTGAAAACTAGCAATAGGGTAATTGAGTTGTGTTGGGTTGCTTTTCTTTAATAAAAAAGGAAAGTGGTGGAGTTCCCTCCACTTATTTATTTATTTATTTATTTTAAAAAAACTAGTAATAGGATAGGCCAAAATTTTGAGCTGTTGTATTGGTCCTTGTTTAATGTATTGCAGTGATAATTAAGCACGTTGTTAGAATTTATTTTTCTTGCGGGGAACATATGTTGGACCAGTTACTGTCTTAACTGACTTAAGTACCAAGAATTATGTTGTTAGAAGACAACACCTTTCATCTTTGTCCTTTGATCCAAGCATGGTTTTAAGCTTGAGAAACATTCTTGGAACTAAAGGATACAAATAAATCAGTCAGCTTCCGGTATAATAAATTTATTAGCACGGTTAATTGCTTGACAAAATATATTTGGAATCCCATCAATTACGTAAGATATTGTTAAAATGTAGCTATCTTTCAATCTTTGGTGGATCTAGTCTGGATTGTTTGTCTTTGATGTCAAAATATATTTGATATATAGTGGCATGGCGGAGTAGTTAATTAAGATTTTTAAACTACGTATGAACTAAGTCAAGTGTTATTATTTTTTTTATGTTGAGTAAAGTTAATATTTATGTAATTTGAAAGGAGTAATTCATTCTTCCGATGAGTTGGAAACTTAATTGGAATCATCAAAAAGTTAGTATAAGAATAATAATTTTTCGAATTAAGAGTGTATTAAAATAATGTAAGAAGAGTGCTAACTTGAACAATGTCTACAGAATGTTAGTGTAATATTATTCAAATTAACATAAATATTATTTGGAATGTTTGATTTAAAATAGTACTAATGTAAAATTAAAGTATAATGTTGTTATTTTATAAAACATTAAATTGACGAATTAATATTACATTTGTAGATTATAATTGGACTGATAAGAAATAACATTAGCGACTACTTTCAATAACTTTATAACATTTAGATAGATGAATAATTATTTAAAATAGTCGCTAACCAAATATTTTATTATTTTAATTACAATTTAAATTAACGGCTATATATTTCAAAAATTTAATTAGTACACACTAGCATCATTCCAAACGAAGTCAAAGCGAAATACGTACCCATTGATTGTATCATCACAATTTACAGTAAGATACCTTCATTGAATTTTTGTCGCCTACCTCTGAATCCCTAACTGTGAGTTTGTCACCTTCAAAGAGCATCAAAGATTATCTGTCTCCTTCCACGTGACATCAGGCGCAGAGACATCGCCTAGCGCACCTCTCACATATCCTTCTCTGTTCTCTCCACGTAGCTCCTCTTCACTCTCCAGATGGCTTCATGCATGCCTCCCTTCACCTCTATTTAATAACCCCAATTTATGGTCACTCAAATCAACTCTCAGAGTTGCATTCATCTCTCCATTTCATAATCCCTCTCTAACAAATATGGCCTCAATGGCCTGTGCTAAACTTCTGTTACCTATTCTGCTTCTCATATCCTTTGCTTTTGTTGCGTTCTCCTTCCGATATGGCAATCCATGTGATTGTGAATCGAGTTGTAGAGAGTATAAAGGGGAGGCGCAGGTGACTTGCATGAGGATATGCAAGCAGATATGCAGTGAAGAGCCTGGTATCAAGCCTGAGAATCCAAGAAGAGGAGAAAGAGAAGAAAGACATAATCCCTATTACTTCGGGAAGGAAAGGTAGTATATATGATGTTATTATGTGGTTCAATTGACTAAAAATTTCAGTTTATACCTGAATGGTTCGTCACGTCTTATCAAGGTTGCATGTAGATATTAATTTCTCAAATAATGAAGGTTGCATGTAAATATTTTGACTTGAAATTTAAAAGGTTTATTTCTTGAATTCCACTGTTGTAATTTGCATGCATTTTCGGATAAATATAAATTAATTCTTCACTCTATAGCAGCTCGTCTATCTTAATTTCCATTTTGCACTTATTTGGTGCCCATAAAAATTGCGAGTTCAAAACACATTGAAAGACAAAAGGACTGAAAATTTGCTCTGACCTATTTCCCTCTTTAAAGCTCAAACCCGGGGCAATTAAAAGCCAAATGAATTTGTTTTTTAGGTATGCGCATGTTGCAAAAACAGAAGGAGGGAATTTCAGAGTGCTTGAAAATTTCTCAAGAAGATCAAAATTATTGAAGGGGATTGAAAAATACCGTGTCGCAATTCTAGAGACAGAGCCAAGAACCTTTGCCATGCCGAGTCACTTGGATGCAGATGAGCTTTTTTATGTCATGTCAGGTAATTAATCTACCTAGTTTTGTTAATTCATGCAAAAATTATATTGGGACTTCATTTTCATAAATAAAGGGAAAATACTGTCCTTGAAAAATTGACAGCACCAAAAATTCATTTTTACTGTCAGGGGAGGGAACAATCAGCATCCTATATCAGGAAAACAGAGAGACATACGAAATTAGACGAGGAGATATTATGATGATACCAGCTGGTTCAATCATCTATCAGGTCAACAAACATCAAACAGAGAGGCTTCGAATTGCAATGCTGTTGTGCCCTGTTTCAATGCCAGGACAATTTGTGGTAACACTACTTTTCTCTATTTTCCATTTTACTGTATTTGTGCATCTTTTTAGGAACGGTATTATACGAAAACTATGATTTTAACTTTTTGCGTCAATTTCAGGAATTTATGCAAGCCGGAGGACAAAACCCAGAGACATTCTGGAATAGTTTCAGTGACGAAATTCTTGAAGCAGCATTTAATGTGAGGACTGGTTTTCTATCTAGGGAAATAATAAGATGCCATTTGTATAACAAGAATTCATAGAGTTTCTTTTGTGTAGGTAGTCTTTATCTAGCATAATACTTGTATAAAAAATATGGTAGCATATGTACTGTTTTGGTCGGACATGCTGCTTAGTAACATTGGGTTTCATCTAATCATCTCATTTACAACAGATACACTTTTAGTGCCAATTTACAGAACAATGTAACCAATACAGCCAGCAACTTGGGTTCTTTTCTTTAATTTTCCTGGAAAAAAATGATAAATCAAACGAGAAGTTCCTTGTAATAAGACTTTTTTAAAATTTATTACTTTTCTAAAATAAAATTTTGAATTAGGCACCCAGAGAGAGGTTTGAGAGGGTCTTCCAAAGGCAGAGCAAAGGAGAAATATTCAGAGCATCTGATGAACAAATCAAGGCACTAAGTAAATCGAGCAAAGGGAAATTGGGGAAGCCATTTAACATCCTTAACAAGCGCCCGTCTTTTTCGAATAACCATGGGCAGTTATTTGAGGTCACTTCAGATGATTATGCGCGACTGAAGGAGGGTGATTTTGATGTCTCAATAGCTAACATCACTAGGGTAAGTATTTATATGTGTTCTTCTTTTTCACAAGATTTTGTAAATTCTGAAGTACCAAGCTGGCGCGCACAGTTGTCATTATTAATCTTCCTGATAGATTATTGATTAGTATAAACTCAGGCTTGAGACTCTAATGGGAAACTTTCTTGAGAAGAAAAGATTGGAAATCGCTAAGAAATCATTTGTACCAAACTACCAATTCATAGGGTTCAATGATGGCACCGAACTACAACCCAAAAGCTACAAAGATAGCCATAGTTGTCCAAGGATGTGGTGATTTTGAAATGGCATGCCCCCACGTCTCACGTGAGTCTGGAGAAGAGGAAGAAAGAGGTAGAGAGTGGGGAAGAGAGGAGGAAAGTGAGAGGGAATGGAGAAGGGAGAGAGGAAGAGAGAGGGACCATGGAAGCGAGAGAGGTGAACGCCGAAGCGAGAGAGGTGAAACAGAAGGCCATACTTACTCACTGGTTCAGTCGAGGGTTTGTCGTGGCGATGTCTTTGTCATACCAGCTGCTCACCCGGTGGTGGCAGTTGCCTCGAGGGACAACAACCTTCAAATCTTGTGCTTCGGCATCAATGCTGAGAACAATATGAAGGTCTTCCTTGCTGGTAAATAAATAATAAATGTTGTTATTTTATTTTTATTTGATTTTACTTGATTATTAGGCATAAGCGTTACAGTATCACAGTTGATATGCTACCAGATTTGGTACCAGTGAGACACTATTAAACAAATTAATCATGTATTATTGGTGTAGTAAAAGTGTAAATCATCGAACATGCTGTCACCGGTACAAGACCTGTACCGGTAATTATAGTTAAAATTTTTTCTATTACATTTTTTAGTTATGATGTGTATGGTACAGCATTCATTCTCATCTATATATGAATGTGTTTCATTGCAGGAAAGAATAATGTGTTGAAGCAAATGGAGAAAGAGGCTAAGGAGCTGGCATTCAACACGCCGGCGACAGAAGTTGATCGACTTCTGAATGCTCAGCCAGAGAGCGTGTTCTTTGCGGGACTTGGCGAGGCCAGACATGGCCATGACCAGCGCCATGCAAGCGAATAATTAAGCTACTACTGAAATAAGAGTGTAGTAATTATGTTGTAAATGAGTGACAAATAAGGGCTTTCTACTGTGTATGTACGCATGGAAATTAAGGCTTTTTAATTTCGAGTTTGTATGTGTGACCCTCTTTTGTGTTAAGAGGCGTTCCTGAATGTTAATGATGAGTAAATAGTACGTAGTTATAATATGTGGTTTTCCTTAATTTGAGCACTTGTAAAGTAGTCTATTAATTTTATTATATAAACACGTACGTTGGTAATCGTAGATTTTTCTTTTCCCAAAAGGATGAAGCGCTGCGTTAAACGTTAATCTCTCTTTCAAAGTAGGCCAACCAACGAATACATGCTTGTAAGCTATAGATAATTCAAGTTGTTGAGATCTAGCCTTGTTAGGCTTCAATTCTTTTTGAGGGTCAGGTGACAATCGTCACACCGATAAAATTCTATTAATAAACAAAATATTTTTGTTAGGCTTCAATTCAAGTTGTAAGCTATCGAAACTCAGCAAATTTACAATTGGAAACTGGTGCTGTTGCAAAATATGTTCTGCTGGTTAGATTAATTAATTAAAAGGTTGATATTGGTCATGAAGTATTTGATATACTGGTTGAGTGAGTTTGTTTTCTGGTTTCTGGTTAGTAACATAAGTTACACAGATTCATCTCATACTCTCACAAGAACATATAGAAATCACACAACATTTTTTTTCAAAAAAAAAAAAAAAAAAAAAATTCACACAACATTTACGTTCATAAACAATATCATCTATGTTAACCTAGGATCGATAAGATAAACAAATCATCACATATTAACTGCAACGTATGTTTCACCAATCCAGGCAATGGATTAATCCAGCTTATATATACTCTCACAGGAAACAACAAATCACACAAAATACATACTCATAAACAATGATATTATCATCAATACAGATAATTTAGAAAAAGAAAAATAAATAATCAGATACAGTCTTAATGCATGTTTAAACAATCCTGGCAATAAATGCTGCAAGAAGCACAAGGAAGTAATGAAATGAGTTACCTGAATGAGTCGATCATAATGATCTTTGCTTGGAGATAATATATAATACCAAAGAGGAAAAACTAGTTAAGTAATTTGTTCTATCTAAAATGAAATTTAAAGATCTTTCATGGTTACCTGTTTGAGGATTTCGTGTTGATGGCTTGGAACTTTGAATCATGGCGTGGTTGTGCCTGGGGTAGCTGTCAAACATGCAAATTCATTCTGGTGAGTAATAGTTAATATTGTAATTAATTTATTGAACCTAAATTTATTTTGCATTATTACATTACAAAACTGCGGGCATGTGTCCATGAATAGTTTAAAAACTGTGTAAGCAAAACAAGAACAAAATTGTTGTACAACTACTGATACTATCTGATACTCTTTCAAACCAATACCAAACTGAAACTTGTAATGGCTGATAATCATAATAAACTTGTACTTACTGTTGCAATTAATCGAGACCCCACAAGCACCAGCTATTACTTGTACCCTTGTTTTATTATTCGATAATTCGCATAGGCATTGCAATGGTTGAAAAAATTGTGCAATTGCAATGCAACAAGGATCAGACTTAGACGGGGTATTCTCATTGCCATCGAGGAACATCAAGCACTTGGAGCTCACACCACCATCGGGAGGCTCAAAAGGGTTACACGTGCTGCTTGATTGTACGTTACCGACTGAGAATAATATGGCAATGAAGAGGGTTGCTAGGAATGCAAGGGAAAGCTTTGGAGACATGTTTGTGGAGCTTGATGGATTGTTTTTCGGATGGAGGGACCATACCGGCCAATGGAGTTTTATGCAAATATACAATTTCTGTTTAAGATAATAAAAAAAAATGACGCGTGAATCGCAACGCCTGCCCGCCTGGGCCGGTGCGGAGGCGACAGCTCAGATGACATAAAATATTTGGTGCGCGAACCGCACCGCTTACGTGGCAACGAAATGTTTACATCATTTAAAATTCCAAATCAGAGGGTATGACATTTTGACTAGGATCACCTGTGGCGAACTCATGTCGCGAGTTGTCTGGTGTCAATTTGCGGTCCTTAGACGATGCCTTGGCAAGTCTAACCTTGCTGGGTTTTTTGGCTTTGGGTAAAAACAAGGCGCTGAGCATAATTAATTAGCGTATTAAATGCAAGACATGTACCAATTAGTAGTCAATTTGTCATCTTATATGACAAACAATTAGACAGGAAGGCCCTGATCACAATCTTTTTTTTTAACGTAGGATTTCAATTCATTTCATTTCATTGGAAAATTCTTGATCACAATGAACGAATTTGGTGTCATTTGGTTGGGATTTCTATGTAATTAGGTCTAACGAAATCCTATGAAATCTTACGAAGTCAATTCAAATGAAATGAAATGAAATGAAATCTCAAGTAAAATCATTGTGATCAGGGCCGAACATAACTTTGGGTGGTGCCTCAGAAGAACTCCCTTCGTGTCTTGCGTGGGTATTTTCTTAACATACCGGAGCTTTTTTGTTCCTAAGAAAAAGGACTTGACAATTGGCCTTGTGGACAGTGTGAGACTGTGAGGGCTAAAGAAATCAAAAGAAATCAGCTTCTCATCTGATTATATATAAAATAAATTAGTTACGCTGCTGATGTATATAAACCTATTAATTTATTATGTATCATACACTTATCTTATCATATTTATTTTAAAAATAATAAATTAGTGCAATTTTTTTTGAAATTTTATTGAAAATTAAAATTTATATGTTTTAAAAATTTTATATTTTTTAATGTGTTAGAAACTTAGAATTATTATTTTTCAGATTCAATCTAATTGTAAATAATATTTCAAATATGCTAATCTTTACAAATATAAAAAAATAATTTTTTAAAATTTTTTAAAAAAATATTTTAGATTTTTCAATATGTATATTGAATTGATTACAATTATATTTATGTTTTAAAATAAATCTGATGGATAAGCTTCTGATACACAAAAAAGGCTTATGTATCATTATGCACCAGCGCACTATAGTTAAATTAAAAAAACACTAGACTTATATATTGAAATGTTGTAAAACTGATCCAAAACTAAATTTACCGTGTTACTAGAGAAGCCAAAATTATACTCCTTCCTGGATCTATCATTTATATTGCTTGATCGTGAATTCATGAGAAAGGATAGAGGCCAGATTAATTGAGGCAGCTTTGCATGGCTACACTTTCCAATCTGATCAACCAGCATCACACTCCGCACTCGTCTTTCCATCACAACACCAAATTTCATGATCAAGATTGTTAATCGGGATGCCCGGGAGGATACGTGGAACAAGAGCATCAAGATCTCCGAGATATCAATGGCTTGATTTCATAAGAAAGAAACTATTTGTTCTCTGTAATGGAGTACTAGGAGGATTGTTATAAATGTGTCTTTTGGATCTGTTTTCTTATTTTTCTAATTTTCTGTGTTTGCCACAGTTTTTGCATTTCTTTATGGGGAAGTTTTAATAATAGTTAGGACTTTTAAGGGGGGACCTGATAAATTTCTGTTTCTTCTGTTTTATTGTCACGTTTAGATGAGTGTTGGAGATTAGGCCATGGTTTATATTTTATGGTACAAACTACAAAGCTCTGAGAATCTGAGATAAAATTGCGGATTGGGATCGGTGCAAGTGGTCACGGTTAGTGCAATTAATGGTGTTGAGGACCTTCTGATCTCAAACTCTCAATAGGATATTTTAAATTGTGTTGTTAGATATATATTGTTGGTCGGTGCAGTGTTTTCTTTTTCTTTTTTTCCCCTTTCTTTGGTTGCCTTTATTAGTTTAATATACTTCATTCTGTATGCATCAAATGCTTGTGTTTAGGCCATAGCTTACTGTTTCTTTATTGGATTATTTTATAAGAACTCTTTCCATCATGTATCATCAGGGGCAGGGGATTCTATGATCAGAAATAATGAAATATACTAAGGTGTGCCACCCCCCCCAACCCACACACAAAACAATTAGTGGTACTAGCCGTATGGTAACATCTCTTAATCAAGATAGTCCAGGGTTTCGATTGGATATCAAGAAATATATTATCTGAATTAATTCCTTTGTATCATAAAATGATACCAATCGAAGAGGAGGAAAGACAATGTCTGTATACGTTGACCATTATCAATTTATTACTACTCTCTTTCTCTTGAAATCAAATAATTTACTGCGTGCTGACATATTGATTTAATTTTACAAAATTCTACAATCAAAGTAACAGGGTGGTCATTTAAAATATCATCAACATGAGCTATATTAATTCCTTCGTATAACTTACTCAGAATTAATCTCACACTTTAACAGGAACAACAGAAATCGCACAGCATTTATGCTCATAGAAATGGTATCATCTATATATCCTAGGATAAGATAAACAAATCATCAAGAACGAACTGCAACGTATGCTAAACGAAACCAGCTGGCAATGGAATTAACCTTCACTCTCACAGGATACAACAAATCACACAACATATTTGCTTGTAAACAATGATATCATCAATACATAATCTAGACAAAGAAACATAAATCATCAAATATGGACTGAATGCACGTTTAACCAATCCTGGCAATAAACACCCGCAAGAAGCACAAGGAAGAAAATAAAATTGTGTTACCTGCATTTCAATCATAATGCTATTTGCTTAGAGATAATATAAAATACAAAAGAGAACGAAACTAGTTTAATTTAGTAATTTGTTCAATCTAAAAATGAAATTGAAAGATTTTTCATGGCTTCCTGTTTGAGGATTTGCGTTGTTGGTTTGGATCATAGCATGGTTCTGCCCGGTATGCCATTAGCTGTCAAACAAGTTTATTCTGGTTAGTAATAATCTTGAAATTAATTTAATGAACCTAGAATTATTTTACATTATTACAGCACAAAAACACGCTCGTTTCCATGAATAATCTTAAAACTGTAATAACAAACCAAGAATAAAATTATTATACAATTGCTGATAATATTTAGTTCTCTTTCAAACAAATACCAGAACTGAAACTTGTAGTGGCTGATAATCATAGTAAACTTGTACTTACTGTTGCATTTCTCTGGCTGTGTCGAAATCTGGCAAACAACAGGCAGTTCCAGTACCTTTGTTTGATTAATCGGCGGCCCAAAAGGACTATTTGATAATATGCATAGGCATTGCAGTTCAGATCCGAAAACTGACAGTACTGCAGAGCAACAAGACTGAGACGGTTTCATCTGATCATTGCTATTGAGGTACACCGAGCAAGAGGAAATGTAACCAAGGGGCTCAGTGCGAGTGGCGCCACACCTGTTTAATTGTGCGTTCGTGCTGACTGAGAATAATGTGGTAATGAAGAGAGTTGCTAGGAATGCAAGGGAAAGGTTTGGAGACATGTTTGGGGGGCTTGATATGGGTTGTTTTTGGATGGAGAGACTTAAGGGATTAAAGGAGTTCAATATATAATAGTTTACATATTGTAATATAAGGTAATAAGTTGGTGCGTGAACCACACCGCCTACTTTGAAACCATATGTATACTCTGATTAAAATTGCGTCATTTAAATTTTCAATCAGATCAGGTTTTGACATTTTGACTCTGATCACCTGTGACGGAAACTCATGTTGCGAGATGTGGCGTCAGTGCCTGCGGGTTTTCATGCACCAAGTTGTTGTCATCTACTCATCTTATACGACACAAAATTAGATGGTAACATACCTTTGACCGGTGCCACATAAGAACTCTCTTCTTGTAGTCGTGTCTTACATGGGTATTTTTTAACAGGGTGATTTAGATTTATGCCACCACAAATATTTAAAATTAAAGATGTGCCATCACTAAATGACTAATTATTTTCATGCCACTACAAAATAATGAAAATTAGTTTTATGTCATCTGACAATGGATATGACCATTGTGCCCTTTTAAATATGCCATTGTAAAATATTAAAATTAGACATATGCCATCAAGAAAAAAATAATTAGTTTCATGCCATTATAAATCAATAAAATTAGTTTTTCTGCCATTACAAAATAATAAAAAATAGTCTTATGCCACTGGTGTATAAAATAATAACATAATTTTTTTTATAATTTTTATAGTGACGTATCTCAAATTAATCATCTAACAATTGCTTCAACCTAATTTTTTTTTCCAATAATTTTTGGTAATATATAGGGTAAAATTAATTTACACAAAAATTATGTTGCTATATGTGCATATTTGGATTCAATTTATACATAAACATAAAAAAGGTGTGTTGGTCGCATCGTCGATTACTCGATTTTGCTAAAAAAAAAAAAAAAAAAATTGGGTTCATGGTGTAAAGAGGATTTGTTCACATATCTTTTAACTTTTAATAATACTATAAGTTCTGCATACTTTAAAAAACAAAACTTGCAATTATATTCGTAAAAGTATTTTCGGGGCCTTCACTCTTCATTAGTTTAATCATATTATTACCATTCCATATTAAAAATTCTAACGAAGGTTTGCTGGGCGACATTTCCGTCAGGTTTGTTTTTTCCTTAAATGAATAAACCTTATGGCTAATGATGAAACAAAAGGGTAATTTAGGACTTTAAAAAAAAATTAAAGTGGCATATCTCTAAATAGTTATGGTTTGGAAAGAATTTATGGCATAAATCTAATTTTTTAAATTTTATGATGGCATATTTATAATTAGTAATTTAATAACGGTGTTTTCCTAATTGGCAAAATCTGGGATGGCATATAACTAATTATCTCTTTTTAACATGTCGGTTTTATTTTTTTCCCTTTTTAAGGAAGAGTACTTGACATGTGGGCAGTGTGCAAAGGATAAGGAAATTAAATGATACAGCTGCTCATCTGTTTATATTATAAAAATAGTTACGTTGCACCAATGTATAGACTTCTTTATATATCACAAATGTATCTATTAGATTATTCTTAAAGTAATAAATCTAATTTAACTATTTCATATTACATATATTTAAATTTTATAACAATATCAAAATTAATTTATTTTTTAAACATTTTACTATTTATTGAATTTTTTAAGCATTATACTAAAATTTTATATCAAAATCGAAATTAATTTATTTTTATTTTGTAAAATTTGTTGAATTTTGAAGGATTACATTGAAATTTTATAAAGCAAAATAAAAATAATCTATTTTTAATTATTTACTATTTGTTAGATATTTAAGGATTATTATATTTTTCAAATTAATAGTAAAAACATTTCAATTATTTGTAAATATTTTACTTTATTTATAGATTTTAGATAATTATTGATTTATATGGTTTATAAGTTTAAAATCAATTGGTTTATTTAATAAAATAAAAATATTAGTAAAAATTAATCTCGTTCTCCAATAGAACGATTCATATTCATTATTTCACACTCAAAATTCGAAATAAATGCTTTAAGCGTTCCCCCTATGTTAATAATTTTTTTTAAAAAAAAAGTGTTCGAAATTTTACAAGAATAAAAATTAAACAGCAAATAGCCTATATAGGCCTAATGCTTACTTTAGGACCATTAAAAGTTTCAATTTTTTAATCAATAACCATAAGGCCCAAATACAAACTTCCCAAAAGCTTTTCTTGTTGCCTAAGCTCCAACTCCAGAGAAAAACCTCTCTTTCCTCTTCTTTTCCTCTCTCTCTACACTTCCTCCGATCCAAGCAAGATCGACCTCCCTCTCTCCTCTCGCGAAAGGAACTAATCTAATTCCACAATGGAGTGCGTGTTCGGGCTCGTCGGGAAGGGTTTCGCGATTGTGGCGGCTGACTCGTCGGCGGTGCATAGTATCTTGGTGCACAAGTCCAACGAGGATAAGGTCATGGTTCTCGACTCCCACAAGCTCCTTGGCGCCTCTGGCGAACCTGGCGAGTGGCGATCGGTCCGTTTTCTTTTTCTTTTTCTCTTTTATTTTGTCAGAGAATTTTGATTGAGCCCCATTTGAAAATTGAATCTTGGTGAATTAGTTCAGTGCTGGAGGTTGAGAGCTTTGGATCGCAGCTCTAATTATTTGCTTGTTGACCACTGATTTGCTCAAAGCTTAGTTACTTTAGAGCCAGGTTATATGTGTCCAGTAACTTGGTTCTTTCTTTAATTTTCCTGTTGACAGTACACCTGAAAAAATGATAAATTAAAAGAGAAGTTTCTCTCAATTAAATTTTCTAAAATGAAATTTTGAATCAGGCACCCAGATAGAGGTTTTAGAGGGTCTTCCAAAGGCAGAGCAAAGGAGAAATATTCCGAGCATCTGATGAACAAATCCAGGCACTAAGCAAATTAAGCAAAGGAAAATTGGGGAAGCCATTTAACATCCTTAACAAGCGCCCGTCTTTTTCAAATAACCATGGGCAGTTATTTGAGGTCTCTTCAGATGATTATGCGTGACTGAAGGAGAGTGATGTAGATATCTCAATAGCTAACATCACTAGGGTAAGTATCTATATGTGTTCTTCTTTTTCACAAGAAGATTGTAAATTCTTAAGTACCAAGCTGGCGTGCACAGTTGTTGGACATTTATTAATCTTCCTGATAGATTATTGATTACTATAAACTCAGACTTGACACTCTAATGGGGAACTTTCTTGGGAAGAAAAGATTAGAAATGGCTAAGAAATCATTTGTACCAATTCATAGGGTTCAATAATGGCACCGAACTACAACTCAAGAGTACAAAAATTGCTATAGTTGTCCAAGGATGTGGTGATTTTGAAATGGCATGCCCCACATCTCACGTGAATCTGGAGAAGAGGAAGAAAGAGGTAGAGAGTGGGGAAGAGAGGAGGAAAGTGAGAGGGAATGGAGAAGGGAGAGAGGGACCATGGAAGCTAGAGAGTGAACACGGAAGAGAGAGAGGTTTAACAGAAGGCCATACTTACTCACTGGTTCGGTCGAGGGTTTGCCGTGGTGATGTCTTCGTCATACCAGCTGGTCACCCTGTGGTGGCAGTTGCCTCGAGGGACAACCTTCAAATCTTGTGCTTTGGCATCAACGCTGAGAACAATATGAAGGTCTTCCTTGCTGGTAAATCAATAATAAACGCTATTTCATTTTAATTTGATTTTTACTTGATATTATTAGGCATGAGCATTGCAGTATCACAGCTGAAATTCTACCAGATTTGGTATGGTGGGGCATTACTACACAAATTAATCATGTATTATTGGTGTAGTGAAACGTAGAAGTTAGAACATGTTGTCACTGCTACAAGACCTGTACCGCTAACCATAGCTTAAGTTTTTCCTTCTATTGCCATTTGAGTTATGAAGTGTATGGGTACAAGTACAACATTCATTCTCATCTATGAATGTGTTTTGATTGCAGGAAAGAATAATGTGTTGAAGCAAATGGAGAAAGAGGCTAAGGAGCTGGCATTCAACACACCGGCGACAGAAGTTGATCGACTTCTGAATGCTCAGCCAGAGAGCGTGTTCTTCGCAGGACCGGGTGAGTCCTGACATGGCCAGGGCCATGCTAGCGAATAATTAAGCTACTAATGGAATAAGACTAGTAATTATGTTCTAAATGTGTGGCAAATAAGGGCTTTCTAGTATATGCACGTATGTGGAAATTAAGGCTTTTTAATTTGGAGTTTGTATGTGTGACCCTCTTTTGTGTTAATATTTGGAGGCGTTCCTGAATGTTAATGATGACTAGTAGTTATAATATGTGGTTTAATTTCCTTAATTTGGTCACTTGTAAAGTACTCTACTAATTTCATTATATATTAAGGCCTTGATAATTGTAGAATTTTCTTGAGAATCAGCTCTTGGTCTAGTGACAAAGAGCAATGCATTTTAAGTGAAAGGTCGCAGGTTGGAGGGTCTTTCATAAACATTTAGTTTAAAAATAAGTTGGGAGGAGTGACCACCTATTTATCTTAAAAAAAAATTGTGGACTTTTCTTTGCCCGAAAAGATGAAGCTGCGTTAATCTCTCTTAAAAATTAGGCTCACTAACGAATAAATGCTTGTAAGATATACATAATTCATGTTGTTGTGATCCACCTTTTTAAAGGCTTCAATTAATTTGTATCAAGTCGTGCAAATCGGAACTCAGCAAGTTCAGAATTTGAAATTGGTGCTGTAACTATTATGTTATGCTGGCCACATTTATCGAAAGATTGAATTGCTCACTAGGTGTTTGACACATTGCTTGAATGAGTTTGTTTTCTGGTTACTAACAGAACTTACGAATATTTAATCTCATACTTTTTCCTCAAAAAATAAATAATAATAATAATAATAATAATCTCATACTTTCACAGGAACAACCGAAATCACACAACATTTATGCTCTAGGTAACCTAGGATAAGATAAACAAATCATCAAATATTAACTGCAACGTATGTTTCACTAATCCAGGAAATGGACTTAGTTATTCTTATCAACAATGATTTCATCAATATAGAAAAAGAAACATAAACATCAAATACTGAATGCAGTTTTAACCAATCCTGGCAATAAACGCTGCAAGATGCAGAAGGAAGAAAATGAAATTAGTGCTTGCATTTAGTCGATCATAATGCTCTTTGCTTAGAGATAATATAAAATATTAAACAAGAAATTAGTTAAGTAATTTGGTCTATCTAAAATGAAATTGAATGATTTTTCATGGCTACCTGTTTGAGGTTTTGCATTGATGGTTTGGATCATATCGTGGCTGTGCCTGTAGCTGTAAAAACAAGTTCATTTTGTGAGTAATAATTAATCTTGCAATTAATTTATTGAACCTATAGTTATTTTGCACTATTTACAGATTTATGCAGCACAAAATCGCAAACAATCCCATGAAAAATTTTGAAACTGTAAAAGCAAACCAACAATAAAATTATTGTCCAGCTGCTGGTACTATTTAACTCTTTTTCAAACAAATACCAAAATGAAAATATAATGGCTGATAATAATAATAAAGTTTTACTTACTGTTGCATTTAATCGGATTTCGAACAGTGCAAGTTTCAGGCAGCTCCAGTGCCCTTGTTTTATTAAATGGCACGCTACTAGAAATTAAATCTAATAATTTACATTGGCATTGTGGTTGATCTTCAATAACCATGCAGCAGGAACGAGGCGGGGTCATCACCATGTCACCGAGGTAAGGGATGCAAGGGGCGAGCCTAGTCAGGGGAAGGTAATAACTGTCGTTCTCTGGTATCAGGTATATCATTTGTTACATGACTTTTACTTTTTTCACTTGTATTCATCAGTAGTATTTTTTTTCTTTTTATCTTTGGTTTGGTGATCATCCGCACAAACAACTCATCCGTCATCTGAGAACGAATAAGATTATTTTTAAAAAGTAAAATTTTTATGAATTTGGAAGGGTGGGCAATTTGTTTGACTGATCTTGTGGTTTTATCTGGCAGAGTTGGTAATTGGTCATGTTAACGTAACCTAGCTTCTTAATTTCACACTTAAAATAAGACTGCCAATTGCGTACGTTCTTCTTCCTAAGAGCCCACAGACAGAGAATAAAATTTAAACAAAGAAACTCAATTCTTTTTCTCACTATATATATAGTTTTATACTTTTATTGATTTCGCTCACTCAAATAACATCCGTCATCTGTCAATTGCTCCAATACTAGAATTACCAAGTCCTTTTCTATTAATATGGCAGATACAGAAAACACAGCAAAGACGACTTATCAGTCGCCGGCTGGAACTAATCAACCCTCCAATCGATCATCAGCTTCCCTTGGCGATCAACCAATGGACCAGCAGCTACAAGAGGCGAGCAACAAAGGTGATGCTAATCCCTGCAAGCACTTGATCCTCAAGAGCCCAGATATTATGTTCAATGTAACTCCTCAGGGGAACAACTGTCTCCACATAGCTGCGATGCTCTGCCCTGAGAAGTTGACGGAGGAAGTCCTGTCAACATCCCAAGTGATAAATCTAGACAACTCTCTGAACAAAATCATTTCAGTCAATATGGCAGAGAAAGAAAACACAGCACAGCCTAACGATTACTTACCAACTGAACCACCATCAGCTTACAATGACGATCCACATATGAACCGGAGGCTACTGAAGGCATGCAACACAGATGATCTTAACCTTTTCCAGTACTTGATTGTCCTTTGCCCAGATCTCATGTTCTGTGTAACTCCTGACGGTAACAACTGCTTACACATAGCTGTGATGCTTGGCCATGGTGAGTTTGCAAAGGAGGTCTGGTCAAGATCCCCTTCCCTCTTATCCAGTACCAACAAAGTTGGGGAGACCCCATTCATCATAGCTCTCATGGCAGCTAATGTCGAATTGGCCTCAAACGTGCTCACTGCTGCAAAGCAGCATCTCCAGCCTGACTTGGAGGGAGGCCGAAATCTGTTGAACGAGATGCTGTTGAAGACCGACAAGCATGGTGATAATGCCTTGCATCATGCCATACGAAATGGCCTCGTTGATTTGGCACTTGAGCTCTTAGAAATAGAGTCAGGGCTGTCGAAGCAAGTTGACAACATTGGAGTGTCGCCGATGCATATGGCAGCTCGCAGAGGCTACTCTGAAGTGGTAAAGAAGTTGCTCAAAATCCCTTATTCGGCATATTCAGGCCCCGCAAACTATACTGCTCTCCATGCTGCTGTGGAAAGTGGCGACCACGACAACGACAAAGGTTAACAATTATAAGCTCAATTTTATATTTTGAATTTTCTATGCATGAAATTTTCTCTCTTACTTAACTTTTTTGCGCCATTGTACGTACCCATGGCCGGGTGTGGTATTTTAGTGGGGAGAAGTATTATTTTGGCTTCTCAAGTCTGACCTATTATTTTTGGTGCTATGCCCAGATTATTTTTAATAAGAGAAATATTTACCTCATAAATTTTAAATGGAGCACTGATTTATTCTTTATTTTAAAAAATATCATATTATCGCCCTCGTGGATGGCGCTGCATGACAGGCCCTATAGCTCGCCATGGTATGATTTCTAACAATTTTCAACAATTTTAATTTTCATACAAACTAATCTCCATGCATACAATTTGGCAACAATTTTATTTACATTTTAATTTTTACAAACAATTAATTCCAATATAATACAAAATAATTCTCAACAATTTTAATCTAATACAAAATGATTCCCAACTATTGAAAATTAACAACAATTTCCATTGAATATTACAAAACTATTTTTTTTAAAAAAAAAACCTACATTTGCTCCGGAGTAGATCGGGTCGTTGTCGGTTCTCAATAACCTTCTTTTTTCACTTCCAACAGAGTAGATCATGTCGTTCGAGTTGACTCGAAACCTTCCACTTCCGTTTCTCGCTTCCTCTCCTTCCTCTCTTTCTTTCTTTTTTTCTTTCTTTCTTTCTTTCGTTCTCTCTTTTTTTTTCTTCCTTTCTCACACACCACGCCCTCTCTCTTTCTTTCTTCCTTTCTTTCTTTTTTCTCGGATATCCTCTCTCTCCTCTGTCTCGGCAGCAGAAAAATAGACAAAAACAAAAAACTTAAATGCAATGGTCAGATTTTTTTGGACTGATCCTTATAGCGGCACCCATGAGAGCGTTGTAGGGGATATTACGGCATCCATGAGGACACTATAGGGTCTGGCATACAGCGCCATCCATGAGGGTGCTAATATGGTGTTCTTTTTAAAACAAATAATAAATCAGTGCTCCATTTAAAATTTTTGAGGAAAATATTTCTCTTATTAAAAAAATCTGGCTATGCCTTGACAGCCTTGTACCGGTCAGCTAGTGGTAAAAGCAAAAACATCTCATTAGAGAACAGATCATTTTACTTTCTGTTCTGACTTGAATTGATATTCGTTATAGTATCGCGTGAGATGAATGTTGAACAAAAAATAATTAATTTTTTATTATTCTTTCTTTCTCTTAGCAAGAAAGTATCGGTCTTTTGAAATTTTACTCCCCTCAAAATATCATAAATAACATCAAACTAAAATATTACCAAAATTTAAGAAATCTAAAATATAAAAATAATTTGAAAAAAAGCTTGCAAACAACTAGTCAAAAATAAAAAAAAAAGTACAAAAATTTAAAATTTTCAAAATAAAAAATCTTTTTCCCTTGATTTGTTATAGTTTATGTAAATTACTACACTGGAGGAAAAAAAATATATACTCGTATAACTTCATTATAATTATTAATATATAGCCTTACAATTGTATAATTATAATTCATCCCAACAATTGTGTATCATGTACATAGATTGCAGGCTATGTTGCATGGATATGGGCATGAATACCGTACCCAGTACGATACGGATACGACGGTACGGAAATTTTAAAAAATCTATGGTACGGGTAATCGCTAATCTAATTAATTACAATCCGTTCAAAAAACAGCCATTTTTAAAAATCCAAAAAGAATACTTAAAAACTTTGAAAAAATATAAAATTTGGTCTGCAAGGAGATTTCAATATAGAGATCATATTAGACGGTTTGGATCGATCATTTCGAATTAGATCCAAGAGCTTTGATCACGACTCACAGTAGCAAAAACTCATATTATATATAACTAGCAAAAATATGCCCTCAATATGTTGGCAAATAAAGTAACAAAATAATGGTAGGCAATAAAAAAATTTAGTTGAATCTTCCAACGATAAAGATGGATATCTTTCCCAAAAATAAATTGTTTAAACACCACCTGACTCTTTTCTGTCAAAGAGTCTGACCTCTTATCTGAATACACGATCTGAACCACATATCAATGGTTTATTATTGAATTACACAGATCAATGGTTTATTATCGATGTTAACACATGTTTGAATCCCTCCAGTGAAATTATTATGACTTTTTTTAGATGTTTTTATAAGTAGTATAGATATAGATAATATTTTAAATTTTTTTAAATATGATGAGAGTTGGTGTATATAAATTTTTTAAAATTTCTTATGAGATTTGATAAATTATTTATAATATTCATGTGAGTGAGTGTATAAATTTTTAAAAGCCTTCAAATAATTTAAAAAAAACTAAAATTATTAGATTCAGAAAAGTTTATTAGATTCAAAAAACTAAAATTATGCAAAATAAATTTTATTAGATTCAAAAAATAACCTAATGTATTTTATTAGTCTATAATTATAGAATTTTATATTACTAAAACCCTCATATATTGTGAGCAAGTACATTAATTTTCATAACCAAATAGGGTGGATGTGGAATTCTGTCCGGTTTGTAGCGCACCCTTAGTCCACGATGTTTTTGAAACTTTTCCTAAGGCATGTATACAGAAAGGTATCTCTTCTCTTGAATCATTAAATCACTTAGGCCCTGATCACAATGATTTTTACTCGGGATTTTATTTTATTTCATTTTATTTGAATTCATTTCGTAAGATTTTATAGGATTTCGTTAGACCTAATTACATAGGAATCTCAATTAAATGACACCAAATTCGCTCATTGTGATCAAGAATTTTCCAATGAATTGAAATTCAACATTAAAAAAAAAGGATTGTGATCAGGGCCTTAATTAATGTTAACTGTACCCATGTGATTTGGAGTGATTGCGCGCTTGATTTGCTGTGGCCAAAGCTTAATTTTGTGGTCAATTTTAAATCAAATCAGACCGCACATGCTACGCAAGGGTATGCGTTCTGTTGTATATCCCCTTACCGGGAAAACATAGATTGTTTTTTTTTTTTGAAAAAAGGATATTGGGCCCGTTTCCATTAAATCGGAAACAAAACATTACACGAGTCAGTACAGATTAACAAAATTCTAAAACCCATATCCCTTATAAAAAACCAACCTAACTGAATGATTAAACAGAACTAAGTCCCCCCTGAATTATGCTATCAAGCAGAAATAAAACACACAATCCGAACATCAAAACAAGCGACCAATCTCTACTTTCACAGTACAACTTTTAAACCTTCTACACATAACAAAATTGAACCCGCTTCAGTCCTGCGCTATCATCAGTTGACCCATGTTCCAGCCAGACCAATCATCCAAGTTAAGCATCCCTGCCATCTGAGTGTCAGTTGACTGCCAGAGGTGGAGATATCCCTTTGTTTGTGTATCGACTAACCCTGCCCAATACATCACAAACGAATGAATCAATAATAGTATATTTTTTGTAGTTTTAACTTTTTTAGCTTGAAAAATTACATCATTGCGCATGGTCCAAATACTCCAACACAGAGCACTGAAGCATATTAAAAAGGCTTCTCTATTACCTGAATGAAGATTAAAAGCGAAATCTAGCACTTCCTGCAAAGAATGCCAATTAGAAAAATGATCTTGGCACTGGCCCATCCAGAACCAAATGGTTTTAGTAAAGGGGCATAACAGGAAAAGGTGTGTCGCAGTCTCCTCATCATTGCAGCCACAACAACATAGATTGTATGCAATCTTATTTTTCCTTTTCTTTTGTCAGAATTCATTGATATCATTCATCAATTGTTAAAAGCACGCCCAAAGCTAGCATATCATATAGCCCAGGATGGACACGTTCCTATAACAATTGCTGTAGCCAACAACAATGTCAAGATTGTGCAGATGCTTTTAGAAGACGATCCAAATCAGGCTTATATTAAGCATGAACATACAGGCGATACTCCATTCATTACGGCAGCAAGAACAGGTTTTGTGCCCGTTGCAGAAGTGATCTTCAGAATTTGTCCAGGTTCTGCATATACTACCAACTATTCCGGTGCAAATGCACTTCATATTGCTATTTACATGGACCGACGAGAATTTGTGGTGTTCATCCTCAGAACAACCAAGCTTCACAGGCTTATTAACCAAGTTGACAATAGAGGCAATCTTCCGCTACATCGTGCTGCTATAGCGTGCAACCCTGAGATTCTTCGCTCTTTGCTAAACCATAAAGAACAGGATTACACCGCGCTCAATGTGGAAAACAATAATGCAGTTGACCTAGTCTGTGGACAAGATATATTATTGAAGACTCTAAGATGGGTAAATTTAGTTTACATTGCTCTCATGTCCTAGACATAACACTAATACAAAATACATTCCTTCAATTAATTACCATCATGATATAGCCACTGTTAGATAAGATCAAGATCATGCAATTTTTTGTGATTTGACAGAATGAATCATTCACATTGCTATCGAATGTAATTCCATCGGCATGGAGGAACACAGCTGCAGACAGGGCAACAAAGAAGATCAAACAACAAGCAATTGAAGAGGTAAAGTCACTTACAAAAAGGTACACTGCCAACACCTCACTAGTCGCTGCCCTCCTGGCTACTATTACCTTTGCTGCTGCTTTTACGTTGCCCGGAGGAGTTAGCACTGAACCCTCCAATGCCGGGCTACCTATTTTTGCAAGGAAGGCCGCATTTCAGGTATTCTTGATATCCGATACCATAGCAATGTGTTCTTCCCTTGCCGTGGCATTTCTCTGTGTTTTGGCAACATGGGAAGACATGGATTTCTTACTAAACTATAGGAAAACAACGCGGGCGCTTATGTGGGGTGCCTATGCAGCTACTGCAGTCGCATTTGGCACGGGGTTGTTTACGGTGATGGCACCCAAGAGATTGTGGCTTGCGATTCTCATATTGGTCCTATGTTGTATTGTTCCATTCCTCTCCAAGATCATGGGTGATTGGCCCCTGATAAAGCTTCGCCTTAGGCTTGGTCGTCATTTTCGGTCAGACCTTGTTTCAAAAATTTGAAGAAGTGGTCGAGGATAATATATATTGATGTATACTATGTGATATATGAGAACTTTCTTTTAATAAAAAGACAATGGATATGCTTAAACTAGGGTGCATGATTGAAGGAGATTGATTAATGTAATTTTTTCATTTTTGTGAGAAGCTTAATTTATTCAAGCATCAAACATTTTAATTTTTTATTGAAAATTATCATGTATGTAAATTTCGATTCAATTAAAAATTTATTTGGACATTAATCTATACGCCGTTATTATTATTTATTTAGAGACAAGTTTTAATAGGAAGATAACAAAATGATAAAGGCATAATATTGTGTTGGTATATTAATATCATCAATATTTATTTTTATAATATAATTTGCGTGACTTTTTTTTAATCCTTTTTAACGCTGCAAATAGGGACATGGCATCCATCCATTCGTTTGTTTCCATATGATTAAATCTCGTACGTCCAAATTCAACAGCGAAATATTACCAGTTTGTTATGCGGTGGTTTCGAAACTCGGCGAGTCAACTCGGAATCGGGCCGAGTTGACTCGGACTCGGCGGCCAACGATCCGATTTTTGACGAGTTGGAGCGGATTCGGATTGCAAATCTTGAGATCACCATTAATGATGGTGTTCTTCCATGGAAAGAGGTGAAGGAGCAAGGGGAAACACTTGTTGAAGTTGCTATGGTGGAGAAATCGTGTCATGAGACCGAGAAAATTACCATGGCGGCTCCTCACGAGGGTATTTGAGCCCTCTCTTGTGCTCTATCGGAAAGGAAGAAGGAATGGAGTGGGATCGGGAAGGGAGAAGGGAAAGGAGGAGAAGGGTTCGGAACTGGACACCTCCATTTCCGAATTTTTTTCAAAATTTTCATTTCAATCACATCAGACGGTTCAGATAATTCAGTAAATGAAATAATTTTAAAACAAAGTGATTCTTGATCTAAAAATTGATCCGAGAACATAGAAAAATTGATAATTTCATTCTCTACTATTCTAACTGATACATTAAGATGTTTTAATGAAAATATCACTAATTAAAAAATATTTTCTTGATTTTTCAACTTTTTTTCTGATTTTTAAGACATTAAAAAAGATTATTTATGAAAAATCCGAGTTTCCGATCCGAGTCACGCGAGTTTTTCCGAGTCATCCGATTCGACTCCTTAGTCCAACACTCCGAGTCCGAGCCCGATTCCGAGTTTCAGAACTATGCCGTTCGCTTCTGTGACATTTTGTGTCGTAATATTTTTTTTAAGCAGCTCTCCTATGTTCCTACCCGTTCCAGGCATCAGACATAATCACTGTTAACTCCAGATCATAGCCTTTTATGTAGTCCCTTCATTCCTCTTCGTTGGTTGCTCCCTTTTTGCCTCCCATGGAACATCTCAGGGATCCAGAAAAAATATTAACCTAGGCATCATTATAATATAATAAAATTTTAAAAATAAAATAAATAATAAATTTAATAAACAAAGTCATTCTAAACATATATAATTGAAATATTACAAAATACATCATCTTTTTCATAAATCTAGTCATTTTTGCATATTTTTACTTTTCTATCAATCTCCCATTCGACTTCTTAAACGAATTTTAATAAGTTTCATGACAAAAATGCTCTTTCAACACATTTTCTGAATCTTAACCCAGGCACTATAATTTTTTAATCCGGACACCTATGAAATCCTACTATTCGGGTCCTTAATTTTCCAAAAACTTTACATTCCATTTGGATCCACCCCTGGAACCTCTTCTACGATTTTGTTAATCAATTCTAGAATGTATTACGGCTGGCCCTGGACAGCAAAATGACATCTCCTCTCGACTGCCCCTGGCCAGACTTTGAAATCATCCCCAACCGCGCAGCAGCTCCATGGAAAATGGACCCGCACCATCTCCTGCGGTTTAATTTCAGTTTCTCCTCTCCGAAGGTTTATCTTTCTATTTTACTGTTGGATCATTTTGCTATATTTTTTTTTTCAAGGCCGATTTCGCTATATTTTAAAGCAAACTTTAATGTCCTAGCTCCTTTAGTTTAATTTCCTTGCTCCTTCAATTTGTTGTGTTGGAGGACAAATCCAATTAGGATTTAAAAATGCATCCTCTTATACGGCTATACCATATCTGAAATTCTTTGATTTGTGCGAAGACTTTCTGCACAGTCCTTTATTTTTCATTTTCAAAATGCAAGTTTTACTGTTTTCTTAACAGCTTTTCGTAATTATTTTTTTTGTTTCATTTTTTTGGCTGCCCTTTTGCTTTCTTTAATCTCTTAGATTAAACATAATTTATGGATTTCAATGAAAGCTTTCTTCACAGTTCATAAGCACTTAGTTTTTCTCTTTTTGAAAATAATTTTTTTTCCTCCCTCAGTGATTTATTATTAAATTATTAAAAACAAAGCTTCATGTTCGTGTATGTGTCCTTATTTAGTATTTATTTAAAACTTAGTGTTCTTATATATATTATGATTTATTACTGCCGTTAATTTTATTTTTTTTAATGAAATTGAAGTCTGAGGTCCATTTATAATGGCTACCATTATCTTTTTGTATTAAATGTGCTTCATAGATGTATTTCTTTTGCAGTGATTGATTTATTGTCCTTATATTGCATCTGGAAAAATCAAAATGAAACAGTCATTACTCTCACACTCTCCATTATTTTTTTATCTATACATATATGTCTCTGACTTCAACTGTAGAAGTTATCCCTTTTTAAGTTTGTCCTATCTGAAGTGTGTTTGGATGAGGCAAATAATAAGGAATATGAATAAGGAGTGCCTAGCCATACTCCTTATTCTTATATCATGATTTTTTTAGTATAGGAATAAGGGCCCAAATAAACTCAAATTTCTTATTCTTGTGTTGTTTGGATTTCACAAAAATAAGGAATTTGGAATTTATTGTTATCCAACACTCTATTCTTGTGTTGTTTGTGTTGTTTGTCACAGGCTGCTGTCCAAAACAATATTTCCAGTTTAATTTTTTTTGGAACTGTACATTAGATCCTGAATATTTAATTTCTTTTCCCCAAGCTATAATGACTACTGTTTTGCCGATGTAGGGTGTTATCCATGTTAGAGTCTTGAAATCGTGGGAAGCCGTGGATACAAAGAATGAAAACGTTTGGGCGATGAATTTTGTTCTTTGGGATAAAGAAGTGAGGAGATTTTCGTTTTTACACATATTAGTATTTTTATTAGTAAATAACAGCACCAACGCCATGTAGACAAATATAATTTTTATTTGAAAAATTACCATTACCAAAGACTATTTAAATTTGTCAATTTGTCAATTTACATATTTAGTCCATATTAGCTGGTTTAATAATTTGCCTTTGATTTTATGTACTAATCTATTTCATTGAACAACATAGTTTAGTAAATTTAACAATTGACCATTATTCATGGTCACATATCACAGGTCACAATTGTGGAAGGCTGTTGAAAGATAAAAAATAAATGATAGACCTGACTTGATTTGTCGAGTTTTCAATGAATGTTGACGAATTGATAAAAGACATAAAGATTAATAAACATTTCGGAACAGCTTGAGCATGTAAGTACTCTAATCCTGCAAATTATATTTTTACTTCTTCAAATTCACAGTGCTATTATGTTCTCCTATCACATGTCAGTTCCCTAATTTTTACATTACAACTTTTTTATATAAATGTAAAAATAAAAATATTCAATTAAATTTGCTCTCTTTTTGGCTCCTCTTTTTTTACTGATTTTTTGCCTATCTGGTTAAAATTTTGGGTTTTCCTATGATATGTCAGTACAATATTTTTAATATGACATTTATACCCGGTTTCCTCAATCAATATATGCGTGCAAAAGGCCACTATAATTAGAAGATGTTAAGTATGGGGATAAATCATGAAACCGGCCTTATAATTGTGGACAATTTTGTTGTTCATGGACTTAGTACACATAAGAGCATGTTTCTAATTACCAACTTACGTTATAGGTTTAGTAAGAATTTTGTACATAAGGAATTTTGTATACATGATGAACTTTTGTAAGATTGTTGTTTTGTAGTAACGTTTATATAATTTTTGTTTATTTTTGTATACATAACATTTTTAGTAAGAATTTCAGATAACCTTACTATATATAAGGAATCCAAAATTTTGTACCAGTGAACATGAGATGTTTCTTGGGTTTGTCTCAATACTGATACATTAAACCAGATTTATAGGTATAGTAATTAATATTTATACAATTACGTAGAAATATATTACCTCTATGTTTTTATGGGGTTATAGATACTTGAGACAAGTTCAAGCCCTAATATGGTGTCGGTATAAGTTATACACCAATTTTTGGTATGGTTGCTTTGGGTCTGGTATGAGTAATGGTATGGTTTTATAAAATCCAGGGGCAAATGTGATAACAACCTATATACTGCTTCTATTCTTTTACGTATGGGGTATAGATACTTGAAATAAGTTCAAGCCTTTAATATGGTGTCGGTATAAGCTATGTACCAATTTTTGGTATGGTGGTATGGTTGCTTTGGGTCTGGCATGAATATTGGTATCGTTTTATAAAAATCCAGGGGTAAAATGTGATAACAGCCTAGCAATTATAAGTAGGCTGTCAAACGTGCAAAATAAACACGGAAGTAGCCTCTTACGTTTATGTTCTGCTAATTAGCACGTAACAAAATTAATTTACGTTTTCGTTCTGTAAAATTTCTATCATTTTTGTTCCATCAGATTTAAACGGAACAAACATTAGAAACGTTGTAGAGACTCATGGTCGTTCTAATAACGCAGCCATGGCGGAACTCGTGGTCGTCAGACCGGGGAGGAAGAAAGAAAAAGAAAAGAGAAAGATGATTGAATCCAAAGACTTGCGTAGACTCGGCACAAAACCTTTCTCTTGAAACTATAAGACAGTGGATCCCATAAGAAGAGATTACCAATGGTCTATATAGCACCCAAGTCTACAAAGCCCAGGTAGCCTCTTAGATCCCAATTCCCAGGTAGCCTCTTGAAACTACAAGACAGTGGGCCCCATAAGGGAGTGTTTTGAACGTTTGACCATGCCTCTTAGATCTCAAAGTAGCCTCTGCAATACTTAACATTCCACAACGCTACAAAAATTCAATATGCCTGACGGAATAATGTTGAAAGACGGAACGGAATTGGTCCATTTCGTTTTCGTTCCGTTCTTACCAACGAAACTTATTTCGTTTTCGTTTCTGTTCCACTGAGTGACGGAACGGAACGAAAACGTCAGAAACGACATGAAATTGACACCCCTAATTATAAGGGCCAAAATAAATATATAAAGGGGCTATCTGAAGTATTGGGGTCTTTGTTAAAAGTTTGCAACATTAATTTTAAGCAACAATAATATTAGAAAAATATTAGAAAAATTTCTTTGCTCTCTATTATATTTCAATATCAAGATCATGTATTGATCGATTCAAAATTTCAAATCGATAATTTTAATTATTTAACCGATGGAAAAAAAAAGTTTTTAACTTTCTATACTACATCAAAATTTACGTGCAACATGTTTGAATGATATAATTAATCTAAGATTTTAGGTTTTATTCCATTGTTACGTGACATCCGACAATTTTATAATTTACACTTGAATGCTGATAAAAAAAATTGTAACTGGTATTAATCAAATATCCTAGGGCTTGTTTGGATGGGTTGGGAATAGTGGGAATAGTGTGAAAAGTGGGAAGAGTAGGAAGAGTGGGAAGAGTGCTATTCCTAGGTTGTTTGGATGGTGAGTTTAGGAATAGCGTTGGGAAGTGTGAAAAAGTAGAGAGAAAAGTGTTGTTGGGAAGAGTGTTGTTGGGAAGAGTGGGAAGAGTGGAAAGAGTGGGAAGAGTGCTATTCCCACTATTCCCAACAACCCAAACAAGCCCCTATATACCATCTATTAAGATGACATCCTGCACCATCTAATGGGACGCGACTAAAGGCCCATTAACTCCTCACACAGTCACGTGATACACGTGAGGCAATTAATTTTAAGAAGTCGGCTCTCAGACCTTTTCATAAACCCTCTCTCTTTCGCTCCAATCAAATCTCTCTATTTCTACGGAGCTAGTGAGCTTTTTTTCTCTCTATCGGAGCTCTTCTCAGAATTGAAGAAATCGAACTTCTCGCCATGGTGGTATGTATTCTCCTCGACTGTGTTGTTTCAATCCTGAGAAATCTCGCGCACTCTCTCTCTCCTTCTTAGATATGAAGCAATCGAGCTCCTCGCCATGGTCGTGTGTGTAATTTGATCGTTCTTCTTACCTGTATTGTTTGATCAATCTTCGTCAAAGTGGTGACGTCATCGAGATCGCTAATTCAAGCGCCGTTGCCATCGATCTTCTTCATATTCAAGGTATGTCTTAATCAATGTCAATTTCGTTTAAATTGTAGTTATATGTTCTCAATTTTGCTTTAACAGTTGAGATGTGGATTTTAACATTATTCGGAATCAGATCTAGGTTTTTACATTATACGAAATTAGAGTTTTCTTTAGTAATTTCTCGATTTTACAACTAGGTTTTGTTAGGAAATGCTCATATTTTAATTTTAGATTAATTACAACTAATTAATCACCATTAACAACAAGCAAATCAATAGATCTAGTGCTAAAGCAATCACACATCCAATCAAGAGAGAAGGTAGGAGAAATTGTACCTCTCATGAAATTGTATTCATGAGGCTCGAATCCATGGCATGGAGTCGGTGGCGTGCGTGCTCCGCCTCCTCCACCACCAATAGTCGCCTCTAGCCCACCAAGGACCCACCACCAAGCTCAAAGAGAATGCTAGTTCTCTTGAACCTCTTGCTAATCACCTTGCTTCTCTTAATTAACTATTTAATGGAGAGGAAGAAAGATGGGATGCTCAACACATGAGCTTGGAAGGGAGAAGAGCCATGGAGAAGAGAGAAAAATCTCTCTTCTAGGTGGAGGCGCAAGGGAGGGGAGAGGAAGAGAGATGACGGCTAGGGTTTGCTCCCAAAGAGGCCCCTTTATATAGCCAACCACTCTCATCCAACCTTCATACTATTTACAAGTATGCCATCCACCCTAAGAGGCCACCTAATGGGCTCTCTTGGGCCATCTTAATAAAAGGCCTTTATTCATTAATTCACCAATTAATGAATCCCCTTTAATTGTCTCTTCATTCTTCCTAAATTGGGCCTTTAATTAACCAATTAAATAGAAGCCCAATTAGCTCAAATTAATTAAAGCAAGTTGAACATAATTAATTATTAACTCATTAATAATTAATCTATGATTAGCTAATGCATTAAATTGTTTCCATATGATCCTTTTAATTTAATTAATTATAACGGTATATAATTAATTAATTAACTTATCACATTTCACAATACACATTATTGTGAATAAACAATAAATGCACTAAGTGGTTAGAATCCTATTTGTGCGACCCTATTTGAGGATTTATACTATGTTGGCCATGGAAATAAATCGTTATTTATTTCCAATAATCATAAGCGGTATCTAGCAACACGTTATGATTCCCAATTCGTATAAATAATGTACCGTTACAATATCTCAATCCTGCATAAGAAATAAAAGTATTTCCTTGCTTGATTCTTATGTCACACGATATCTTTGTATAATCCAAGATAGGAATGTGTCATTCTTGCAGATTATACATTTCTTGATATAGAGTTAATTGTACAAGTTGCTAGCAAACAATTCAACTCCATCAAGGGGCCCAAACAGATATCATCACTCACTAGGTATACTAATGAGGGACATACGGTTTTCTTGATGAACAACTTTTCCCCGCACAATTCAAGAGAACATAAATAAAGTCCTTATAGCAGCCTTTATCAGGAATCAACGTTAGACGATATTTATTGAACCTATCCTCATGTGGAAAAGGTGAACATCTCAAACTTAGAATCAAACTCATATGAAATAAACAATGACACATGACACAATCCATATGTTTATTTCATTGGGTCAAGTCCTGTACTATGTTCCAATAACATACACATATGCAATTAAGTTCGTAACTCCTTACTTATGATTTGTAGAACTTAATCATCACTTAACTTGCATACTAATCTTTTATGATAATTAATGTTCCTTGTTAATTATCAAGATTATGGACGATTTAGATTTATTATTGTCATTCTAATGAATGATCCACAGAGATCTACAATTCAGATCCTCAACCTGAATGATCTGTCAATAATAAATACTAGGAACAAATGATCAAATATCATCATTAACATAAACTAAGAAAATAAGTCATTAAATATTGACTTCTAGGACATAACTCCAACAGGTTTTGGTTTAATTTTGTCAATATGTGCAATGTCATGATTAGAAATCAGCGTCACCTTTATGTATTTATCAATCCTTTATGTATTTATCGATTTACTCCTTTATCTTGGCGAGAGTTTTTATTGTGTGATTTCTCGATTTACAACTAGATTTATGTTTATTTCTCACAAATTGTGCTTACTGTTTCAAGGCATTGATATGAATTCTTATTAATTTTGCTTTGACATTTAAAATAGATTCTCAATCTTTTGAATTAAGAAAAATTTTTTCTGTACCCTCAGAATTGAGGAAATAGATGATTTGCCCCTCGAAAGTTCAAACTCCTGATTTTGTCCCCCGAAATTTCGACCGCCTTTTGTATATGCCCTTCTGTCATTTTTTATAATAAAAATAATCGTTAAATAAGTAAATTATTAACTTGTGACCTTTTTACCCTTGTGCGGATCTAACCCAAACGAAACAAAAGACTCATGGATCCAGTCTCGACTAAACGACTCGATCGTCTTTTAACTCGATTTCCTCTCTGATGAACCCTAGTTCCCTTGTCGCTACCAATCAATTTCCTCTCCTCAGAGCCCATTCCCAGTCGACTAAACAACTCAATCTTGCATTGCTACCAAAGCTCCTTCCTCTCTCAATTTACAAAGAAAAGCACTGATCTTCGTTCCAACTCGCAACCTCCTTCTCTCGCAGATCTCGTCTTCTCTCCCTCGTGCTCACAAACTAGTCGCAAGAAATGCTGACATAAACCCTAAAAATTCATCTCTTCTCCTCTCTCACTATGAATCGATCGATGAAGAAGCTTCTCTCGCACAAATACCTGCTCTTCCCTCGCATGGCATTTGTCTCCCTCGCACGAATCAGGTTTGTCTTTTCTTTTTACTGCCTTCTTTTTATTGATCAATTTGTTTTGGTTTTGAGCAATTTGTTTCGCCTTTTAGCAATTTGAGCAATCTCACAATTTCCAGTCAAATAATAGAACTAGCTCTT
The DNA here is from genome assembly GCA_027725995.1 of Rhynchospora tenuis. Classification (NCBI taxonomy): domain Eukaryota; kingdom Viridiplantae; phylum Streptophyta; class Magnoliopsida; order Poales; family Cyperaceae; genus Rhynchospora; species Rhynchospora tenuis. The sequence continues at coordinate 153,291,450 of CM050888.1, read as the reverse complement.
TGTTGTCAAATATTTTGTGTTACTGGAACTAGCTCATGCGATGGATTTTCATTTTGGGTTATGAAGTATCTCAGATGTAGAAACAAATTCCCTACAATTCTGCTATAGAAAAAAGAAAAAGGTTTTTTGAAGTTTATTTGTCTATTTAATGACAATCTGACATGGATGTGATATTCTATACTAGTCGGTACTTGCGCTCATCCAATTAGACTCTAGCTTGTTAACTGATTGAAGGATTTTTTGAAAGGATGATTGTTATTTTTGAATCAGACTAGCATTTTGTGTAGAGATGCTATTATGTCAGTGCTATTATATGTAGAGATTCTGTTATGTCACTGTTATTTTGTGTTGCTTGTACACATTGCCATGTTACTGTGTTGGTACCATGTTACTCTATGTAGATGCTGAATTTTCATTGTAAATTAGATTTTCTTTTTATCAAGCAATGATTCTACAATTAAAACTGATCAACTTAGAGTTCAAGAACTGACAGTATGTACAATTTCTTATGTAACAGGAGCCGAAAAATTGCTGACGATAGGAGAATTTTGGCTGCCAGAGGCTAAGGGCAGGAACCTTGTCTACATTTACTTTTCGCAGCTAATTCAAGCACTGTGTTATGATTTTTAGGCTTTGTGGGGATGTAATAGCATTTGTACCATGTTAATTAGTTGATGATTGAAGACAAATCGATACAAATTGTTGGTTGTGTTTTGTATTGCATAACTAATATGCAAAGTGGTTAAGGTTTTTTGAAATAAGTTAATATGTGCCATGTTTCAGGTTTTTTGAGATAAGTTAATATGTACCACGTTTCGTTTATTGATAAATATTTACTTGATGTGTACCATGTTTCCTTTATTCTAATTGATGCTTATTTTCCTTGGTTGAATGATATTGTACTATGTTTCCATGAGGTACTGTACTGGACCAGTACCTATTGATGCTTCTGTACACAAAAGCAAAACAGGCTTGAGACAAACAATTATTCCATGATTCAATAAGAATCTTTTTTTTTTTTTTGCAATATCAAAATCGTTCAAGATACATGAGTGGTACACAAGATACAATTGACTACAACTATCTTATACATTTGCAACATTATTCTCATACATTACATCTCAAACATTGACTACAACTATTAGGACCAAGTCTAGTCTTCAAAGTGCCTTAATCAGAGTCCTTCACATGGCTCATACCGCACAAGAGGTGCTGGTCTTGAAGTTATCAATCAACCTGCAACTGAGACTAATAGATCATTGTAGAAGAGCGAAATTTTAGTAAAATTAAGGATATGACAAAGTCTCCTGGGTCTATGTGCAAGCTAGAAGACTAATTGAGCATTTCATAAAAAGTAATTATTCATCTCCTCCAAATTAAGGTATTTCACAAAGTCTCAGAGCATTTCACCGTTACACAAGGAGACTGCATATTATTCATCTCCTCCCAATTAAACTAATTAAACTAACAGAAACAATAAATCTATTCAAGTAATTTATGCCTTAGTCAATTCAAAATACTGACCAAAGGTGTACTTAGTCCTAGTCAAGTCAATAAGATAAAAGTTGGCACCATGCTTAAATTCGTCTAGTAGATGGTCCAGTTGATGCCTCAAATCAATGCTCAATTATGGAAATACAATTGGTAGGTTTGTGCAGATCACTGTGTTGTTTTACCATATGCGTGGGCTATGTGAGAAACCACATCCAATACGCCTAATCTCACAATGAATGCAATTAAAATTGCAAAGAAATTAGATGGACCCTATCAATTAAACCGGATTAGACTTAAATCAAAATAAACCAGATTAAAAAAAAATTTAACCAGAATAGGAGCGAACCAAGCTTTTATGGTTTACGGAAGAGGAGAGGGACATGTGTAGAGGAGAGAGAACCTGTGTCACGATCCTCAATTTACCAAGGTTGACTGCTGACCTAAAAGAGTTTGACTTGGTCAAAAGAACAAAAAAGAGACAGCCGAAAAAAGGAGCATTGCAGCTGTGTGCTGGGACCTAGCTGGGACTGGAGAACAAATAAAGCTAGCTCTGTATAACACGGCCCAACAGGCTATAACAAGAGAAGGAAAATTCATTCAGAAGCCCAAAATGTTAACAACATGGAGATGGGTGCTCGCGGATCCGGATCCTCTGGTCGGCAGAAGTGTGCGGACCATCTGGTCGGCGCGTGATCCGAGCCGTCCGATTTAATCTCAACGGTTCATTTTTTTCGGGCCAATATTTTTTTTCGGGAGTGGTGGAATGCACGGGGCTCCCTTTAGCCGTTGAGATTAAATCAGACGGTCCAGATCCTCTACCGACCAGCTGGTCGCCGACCAGAGGATCTGAATCCTGGTGGTCGCTAGCTGACGATAGTTGAGCTGAGTCACTGTTGGGACCACTAAGGTGAAAGACTGAGAAAAGATAAATGAAGAAGGAAGTTGCCGTTGAATTCTTTACTTTTTACCAAGCTGTAATTCCTTTTCTTATATAAGCTTTAGACTCAGGAAATTAGGGTTTTTTATGCGAATTCTGATCTGAAACCAAACAATTATCATTTTACTCTTATTTTCATCTTATTTCTAGTTTTTCTTCAATCCAATGTTGTTGGAGTTATGTCCTAGAAGTCAATATTTAATGACTTATTTTCTTAGTTTATGTTAATGATGATATTTGATCATTTGTTCCTAGAGTTTATTATTGACAGATCATTCAGGTTGAGGATCTGAATTGTAGATCTCTGTGGATCATTCATTAGAATGACAATAATAAATCTAAATCGTCCATAATCTTGATAATTAACAAGGAACATTAATTATCATAAAAGATTAGTATGTAAGTTAAGTGATGATTAAGTTCTACAAATCATAGGTAAGGAGTTACCAACTTAATTGCATATGTGTATGTTATTGGAACATAGTACAGGACTTGACCCAATGAAATAAACATATGGATTGTGTTATGTGTCATTGTTTATTTCATATGTTGTTGATTCTAAGTTTGAGATGCTCAGCTTTTCCACATGAGGATAGGTTCAATAAATATCGTCTAACGTTGATTCCTGATAAAGGCTGCTATAAGGACTTTATTTATGTTCTCTTGAATTGTGCGGGGAAAAGTTGTTCATCAAGAAAACCGTATGTCCCTCATTAATATACTTAATGAGTGATGATATCTGTTTGGGCCCCTTGATGGAGTTTGGATTGTTTGGCCAACTTGTACAATCAACTCTAGATCAAGAAATGTATAATCTGCAAGAATGACACATTCCTATCTTGGATTATACAAAGATATCATGTGACATAAGAATCAGACAAGGAAATACTAATATTTCTTATGCCGGATTGAGATATTGTAACGGTACACTATTTATGCGAATTGGGAATCATAACGTGTTGCTAGATACCGCTTATGATTATTGGAAATAAATAACGATTTATTCTCCATGGCCAACATAGCATAAATCCTCAAAGGGTCACACAAATAGAGTTTTGACCATACAGTGCATTATTTATTTGTATTGGAGAATACGAAACTTGATAAGTTGATTAATTAATTATATACCGTTATGAACCGTTATAATTAATTATATCAAAAGGATCATGTTAGAATGAATTAATGCATATACTAATCCTAAAAATAATTATCAAGTTGATAATTAATTTTGTTCAACATACTTTTATGTAATTAGTTGAATTATATAAAAGGTATAGGCTTAATTAGCCTTATTGAGCCCAAATTAAAAGCTATTGTCTTAGTCTATTAAATATATGATTTAATGTGTTTAAGAGACAAAATGGAAAAGAGCAAATGGCCCAAAATGGCCCATGCGTGGCCAGCCATCAAGGGAGTGGCATATTGGTAATTAAGGAAGTTAATTGGATAGGATTAGGTGGCTATATAAGGACCACTTAAAGAAGAGAACCCTAGCCACCTTTCTTCTTCCTCTCTAGCCGCCACAAAACCAAGAAGAGAAAAATGGTTTTCTCTCTTCCAAGCTCTCATCCATGGCTTATTTATAGGTGCTCATGAGTTGAGCTTAGCTATTCTAAAGATTAAATGGTGATTTGATTGAAAGAACAAGCAAGGATTAGCTATTCTCTTCCCTTTGCTAGCACCAAGGAGAAGAGCATGGTTGATTCTCTTGGTGGACTCGAGGCCGGCGCCGCCATTGGAGGGGAGACGAAGTTGAAGAGCACCCCATCGACTCCATGCCATGGATTCGAGCCTCATGAATGCGATTTCATGAGAGGTACAATTTCTCCTACCTTCTCTCTTGATTGGATGTGTGATTGCTTTAGCACTAGATCTATTGATTTGCTTGTTGTTAATGGTGATAAATTAGTTGTAATTAATCTAAAATTAAAATATGAGCATTTCCTAACAGTGGTATCAGAGCTATGGTCGTGCTTAAGGTTTTTCACACTTAATTAAGTGAGAATTCGTAATTAATTAAGTTAATTAGTGATGTGCATGCTTGCTGGCCCTGGAAAGGCTGTTTTTCTGTCTTGTTGCTTGTTTTTCGTGGTGTAAAGCTCTCTGAAATTTTTTCCTTCTTATTGGAGGTTGTAGCTCTTTGAGTTGTGGTTGTTTTCCCACTGGAATCATTGAAATTTGAAGTAAAATGAATTTTTAGTGATTTAAACGGTAACGGTGCGCAGATCTGTTATTCTGCTGCACAGTTCTGTTGTTGTGGTTGGTAACAAATAAGTTTGTATACAAAGTACCTGTAACTTTTAGATAGAATTATTCTAAACTTGATGCTCTTTCTGGATATGTAAATTTTGTTGCATATTTCGGATATTATGTGGGCGTTCAAGGATGAAAAGTGATGAAGTTATCAGATCTGTTTTTTCAAACAAACTGATTATTTTGAAAAACTGTACTTATTGAGAAACTTTTATAGAAAAGTGTTGAAATGGAAATGTTCTCCTTTAAGTCTGGAATCTGTGAAAATTAATTTCATAGATTTTCATTGAGATTTGATACCTCAACCGAGTGAAACCTTTTTGGTCGACGGTCTGTTCCAGAACAGGATACCTTGCTTAAATGCTTGTTATCTCGTTGATCTTGAATATAACTTGTGGATTTTCTTTTCATGGAATGATAGCCTATTGTATGTAGTATTTTTCTATGTAAATTGTTTGCTGGAAAAATATCAAGGGGATGATCATACAGATCAAAAGGTTGAGACCCATAACAGAATTTTCTCTAACGGTGCTTCGCGCACAATCTGAGGATTTTTCTTTTTTGGTTCTCCCTGATGGTAATTGATCTCTCCTTGAGATTTTTACAGGTAATCACAATCTTTGTAAGGAGTTCTCTGAATTTATTTCAGATTTTTTGGAGACCGAATTATTTTGAATTTTTTCGGGCCCCGAATTTCGTATTTTAATTAGTTAAAATAATTTCTAATTAATCAATTTGATGAAAGGTTAATTAGAAGACTCCTTAAATACCCTCCTTTCTGTTTTGATGGCTGGATTTAATTTAAAAGGGCTTAAACAATTAGTTGTTAAGGTTAAGCCTTCTTTGCATTCGAAAAACTTGAGCAACAAGTATGCACAAAGATTCTAATTAATGAAATTAATTAAAAACAAGTGAATCATGTATATTGTATATGTGCTAACTTTGTTTTGTAGGAGGATGTGGGTTTGATATGGCTCAAGATGTCAATGCCTTGTGTGTTGTAAAATGTTGTGAATGCATGTGATTGCTTGTAATGTGGCCTAAGGTGCCTTGATAATTAATAATTGATTAATTCTTGATGTAACTTGTGAGGCTTGCATGCCCCTAAGGCCTAGGCAGGGTTTTAGGATTTTATCACATGTATTTATTTCCCTTAATTATTAGATAGGATCTTAGTAATTAGTGGGAGGGTTTGATTAGATTAGTTTCGTTACATGGAGATGCGACGAAGACTAATGCAAGCGGGAGCCATACAAACCCACGGCAATGTTTGAGATGCTTATTATTATGTGATTGTTTGTGAATGACTTGAATTGTCATAGGTAGGTATGGGTGTATGCTTACACGACCACCAAACAAAGTCACGTAATTGCTTTTGTCCCAAATTAACTTGATTTAGCCAAATCGTCCTCCTTCTCTCTATCCCCTTCAATACAATTGATTGTCTATTGATGCATTCCTGCCGACGCGGACATCGTAGTCCATCATTGTAGTCGGGGTGTAAATCGGATTTACTAGGAGCAAATAGAGAGAAGTTGCTTTACAACGGACCCACTCGGATTGGACGTTGGGACGAAGTTTGTAGATATACTTATGATATCTTACAAACCAAGAATCATATGGACAAGATATGATTGGTTGGAGAACCTACCTTATCTAGTTGTTTTAGGTGTCATGCCGACGCTGGCCCCTATTTCAACGAAAATGAGGATCTTGGAATCCATTACATTTAGGGACATTAATTAAATGTAGTGGGAGTTTTGTTTTTCATTTCATAAACAAAACATTGCATAAACTAAATGACCTTAAATTGAAATTGTTATAGATGTTAAATATGTTAATTTCGTTGCGATCAATCTTTGGAAAACGACAAGCTCGTTTCTAAGGTATTTACTTGGAGAAGTAACACCGATTTCTAAGACATGTTCTTGGAAATGAGAAACTTGAGTAAGTTTAATCCCAAAAACGTTCCTCAACTTCCCGAATATAGCTTCGCAATGATTGATTAGTTTTGACGAAAATTATTCAATAAAGCGAATGCTTATATCCTTTTAGAAGTTCTAGACCTTTGAATTGAAGAATTCATAAGGACTATACTAAGACTTCTATACTCTCATCCACTTACTCAAGAAGACGGTCTTAGAGAAAGTAAAAGATAGACTCAATCATTAATGATCGAGTAATGGAATGTGAGTTAACCAAGAGACTCTTCTTATAAGAAGATAAATATTTCATTAGCTTGTGAACCGAAAGGTTTGAGTAGCTAATTGACAACTAGAGATATTAAGATCTCCAATATCAAGGATTGTTGATATTGTCATACAATCTCTTTCTATGGATAAAGGATATATTGTTCGCACACTTGTTAGTGCTAAAAGTAATTGGTTAAGTATTAAAGGAATACTTTACCAAGATATGAGTTGAAACTTTGAGATCCTCACTAGTGACCGTGTGTCACATGAGATGTTTCATTTGCCATTTATGGGAGGCATTTGAAAGGTTGTCCGAAATACCATGATATTCTAAACCTTAAGATATTTGTCGTTCAAATTATCTCACTATCTCTAATTCACACTAGTAATTAGGTGCTAGTTCATGTGCTCGCATTTAACGAAATGTGTAGGCAATGATGAATAAGAGAAAGTTCGAGATAAGTAAAGTAAATTCCGTTTTGGAAATGGCTTATACGTCTAAGCCACTACCATTGAATACGTAGAGTTATCTTTACTAAATAAAGAATTTGTTTAGGAATTTGAGGTTATATACCTTATTCCAAACATCTCATAAAACCTTATCTCCATTTCATATTTGATGATGGATGATCATGTTTTGTAATAGAGAAATGTCGTTCTCTTATTGTTATGAATTTGTGTATAAGATTTCACGCATCTTGATTGAATTTGCTTGAAATAGATAAACAAATTTCGAATGACAAATATGTAAGACTTCACATAAAGTATTTGACTTTTATGTAAGATAGTCGCTTAGTCGAATATAAACGAGAATCGCATTATGAGAGTCTACGTAACGTGGAGCTCGTAAATCAATTTGATTGCAAAATCAATTGAAACTCATGCGAATCGTGTTTGTTAAATGACAAAAGCGCCTTTGAACTACGAAGGTTTAAAGGACAAGTAACCTTATTAAGACTTATACATATTGATGTATATAGACCTACAGGTACTTGTGCAATTGAAAGGTTGTTGAAACTTTACCACTTGACCAACAATCATTGTAGATATAAACGTATCTATTTGATATGGTATAAGTATGAATCTTTTGACAAGATCAAAAGGATTTCAAGAGTAAAGTTGAAAAAACTATTCAATAAAAGCAAAAGTCTTAAGATGGATCATGGTAAATAGTTAAGTCATATAGTTTGATATATTACCTAAAGAGTATGAAATACGTTTCACTACTCGCTTCATGAGGAACATTGAAAAATGTATCCAAGGATGAAGGTATCGAACATTGTTTGATCGGTAATAAATCAAATTGACTTGTTCGACTCATGTAAGGGATTTGTGTTTGAGGACAATATTGTTTACACTGAATAAAAATTCCATCGAAGTCTATTGAGAAAGATATCTTACGAGATTCGATCTCTAGGTATATTGTTTCTCAAGATTTGGTATTGAGAAGCTTATTTCAAAGTTCGATTGATTGATAAGCTTGGACCCAAATAAGACACTTAATATGATGTAGGATATCTTGAACTAACCGAAAGGTACTACTTCAACGAACATGATAAGAACAAAGTAGTTGTTGCTCATCATAACGTAATCTTGAAGAATGATATTCTCAAGAAGAAGTAGTGGGAGTAAAGTGAGCATTAAAGGAGCTTATGCGTCACTACAAGAAGTACATTTATAGGAAACTTGTCACTCCATACATGGTGCTTAGTGGGAGTTGAGCGGAACTTTATTCACAAGTAGTTGTGAAAGGAAGAAGTTTATAAACACGCTCACTTCTAAAGAGTGCTCAAACATCTCACGAATGGATGATGTTCGAGAAACTCATGCAATATATTAGGATCAAAAACTTACTCTACAAGATGTTGTAGAAGTAGTTTACTGACCTCAAGCACCAATCCTACAAAGATCAACGAGAGTGAATTGCCTAAACTGAAAGGTACATAGGCTTCACAACATCCTCGTACTTGATATATGAGGATCCGTTGATAAATACAGAAGCGATGGAAAGACCCGATTCCACAAGTATGGTTTGAATCTATATGATCTTTAAGTGCAATCCACATATATAACAACAAGGTATAGACCTTGATTGATGTTCAAGAAGGAGCGATCCATCTAGAACATTTAGATCTTTAAAAGGAAAGATAGATATGGATAGCAAGTCGACTATGTACAAAGCACAATTTCATGATTGATGCTATGTCTTAGTCGATAACCAGTTGACCATGTACAAAGCACGGCTTCTCGCTTGTAGCTGTGTATAAATCAATAAAGATCATTCTAACAATAATTATATTTCGTATATATAGATATATGAAAAATACATCAAAACCGCCTTCTTCGATTGAATGAAGGAAGTTGTTGTGTATTTGACACAAACCGAGGATTTGTTGTATTGTTAGAAACATATATATGCTTTAATGATCCATTAATGGATTGAAGCAAGTATTGTGGAAACTGGAATAAACATTTTGACAAGTAAGTCAAGGAGTTGAACTTCGTCAAAAGTATTTTGTATAGACAAGATATTCAGTGGGAGCATTATTATGTTACATGTATTGTACAAGATACAAGACATTAATTGGGAATAAAATTAAAGAAAGGAATATTGTCAAGATCTCATTGGAGAATGTTTTCTCAATAGAGAACTTGGAAAAATCACCTAAATCCAAGGAAACAAAATCTATGGAGATAGATTATGATGGATGTCAGGTTTGAGAAAATGTGCATATAATGACAAAGTGTTCTAGTAACACGAAAAGATAGACTCCTAGAAAGGATGTCTAACCACGTTGTATGGCATACACTTGAGTTCTAATCGGTGTGTTGCAACTCAATTCGAGAAGAGTGCACGATATATTTCGAGCATCCTTCTGTTACGAGTTTCATAACGGACGCCATACTTATGCACATGCCCCTATGTGTTGTACCCAAGGAGTATGACAAGCAGTTGTCAACTGGATACAAAGAAAAACACATTTGGACAATAATCGAGAATATCTTTGAGTATCTTGTGAGAAAGAATGATATAATTTTCATCTGGTAAAATGAAAGAAAGCTCATATAAATTGTTATATTGATGCTAGTTTTCGAAAGATTGATATAAATACAATTGAGCTACATATTTTGTTTAAATGTGGTGTTGTAAATTTAGAAGGTGTTCTAAATGTGATATTACAACCGTTTCCGTCACCAAAACAAAATATATAGCAACTTGTAAAGCAATGAAAGAATGTAGTATGGATCGTGAAGTTCTCAGTCAAGCTAATATGGTTCTATGCATCTCGAACCATAGCTTAAACTTGAAGAACCCAATATTAAATTGGTGATCCAACTAAGATCTATGACGATGTCACTTGATCTCACATGATGATGATCAAGAACACATATATAGGAGTATATATGTATATAGGGTCAAATAAAATTTGATAGGTTCGCGGACACAGCGAACACTCTAACTTAACCTCTACCTTAAGCGGTATACGAGATGCAATTGTGCATCCATACGTGATGGACGTATGAGTAACTTGCTTTAAGTGTATTACATCTTTTGAGGTTCGAGACATGTATATATATAGATATATGACATTGTTCTAAGTTCTTCACTGGCTAGAAGTCGCTATTGATTGATTCTAGGCCAAGTGGGAGATTGTTGGAGTTATGTCCTAGAAGTCAATATTTAATGACTTATTTTCTTAGTTTATGTTAATGATGATATTTGATCATTTGTTCCTAGAGTTTATTATTGACAGATCATTCAGGTTGAGGATCTGAATTGTAGATCTCTGTGGATCATTCATTAGAATGACAATAATAAATCTAAATCGTCCATAATCTTGATAATTAACAAGGAACATTAATTATCATAAAAGATTAGTATGTAAGTTAAGTGATGATTAAGTTCTACAAATCATAGGTAAGGAGTTACCAACTTAATTGCATATGTGTATGTTATTGGAACATAGTACAGGACTTGACCCAATGAAATAAACATATGGATTGTGTTATGTGTCATTGTTTATTTCATATGTTGTTGATTCTAAGTTTGAGATGCTCAGCTTTTCCACATGAGGATAGGTTCAATAAATATTGTCTAACGTTGATTCCTGATAAAGGCTGCTATAAGGACTTTATTTATGTTCTCTTGAATTGTGCGGGGAAAAGTTGTTCATCAAGAAAACTGTATGTCCCTCATTAATATACTTAATGAGTGATGATATCTGTTTGGGCCCCTTGATGGAGTTTGGATTGTTTGGCCAACTTGTACAATCAACTCTAGATCAAGAAATGTATAATCTGCAAGAATGACACATTCCTATCTTGGATTATACAAAGATATCATGTGACATAAGAATCAGACAAGGAAATACTAATATTTCTTATGCAGGATTGAGATATTGTAACGGTACACTATTTATGCGAATTGGGAATCATAACGTGTTGCTAGATACCGCTTATGATTATTGGAAATAAATAACGATTTATTCTCCATGGCCAACATAGCATAAATCCTCAAAGGGTCACACAAATAGAGTTTTGACCATATAGTGCATTATTTATTTGTATTGGAGAATACGAAACTTGATAAGTTGATTAATTAATTATATACCGTTATGAACCGTTATAATTAATTATATCAAAAGGATCATGTTAGAATGAATTAATGCATATACTAATCCTAAAAATAATTATCAAGTTGATAATTAATTTTGTTCAACATACTTTTATGTAATTAGTTGAATTATATAAAAGGTATAGGCTTAATTAGCCTTATTGAGCCCAAATTAAAAGCTATTGTCTTAGTCTATTAAATATATGATTTAATGTGTTTAAGAGACAAAATGGAAAAGAGCAAATGGCCCAAAATGGCCCATGCGTGGCCAGCCATCAAGGGAGTGGCATATTGGTAATTAAGGAAGTTAATTGGATAGGATTAGGTGGCTATATAAGGACCACTTAAAGAAGAGAACCCTAGCCACCTTTCTTCTTCCTCTCTAGCCGCCACAAAACCAAGAAGAGAAAAATGGTTTTCTCTCTTCCAAGCTCTCATCCATGGCTTATTTATAGGTGCTCATGAGTTGAGCTTAGCTATTCTAAAGATTAAATGGTGATTTGATTGAAAGAACAAGCAAGGATTAGCTATTCTCTTCCCTTTGCTAGCACCAAGGAGAAGAGCATGGTTGATTCTCTTGGTGGACTCGAGGCCGGCGCCGCCATTGGAGGGGAGACGAAGTTGAAGAGCACCCCATCGACTCCATGCCATGGATTCGAGCCTTATGAATGCGATTTCATGAGAGGTACAATTTCTCCTACCTTCTCTCTTGATTGGATGTGTGATTGCTTTAGCACTAGATCTATTGATTTGCTTGTTGTTAATGGTGATTAATTAGTTGTAATTAATCTAAAATTAAAATATGAGCATTTCCTAACAAATGTATCTTTGAATTTCAGCAAGGATTAATATTCGTTTATTATATCAATCTCTTCGTTTTTCTATTCTCTATCAATTTCTACTTTTAATTTCTGTTCTTGTATCCTAATTTGGTGAAAGCCTAAGCTGCTTGGTCTGATATTACTGTTTCAATCCGAGCTACTGTAGCGATTCTGGTATTTTAGTGAACTGGATCGTTACAACCTGAAATTCAAAAACTTGCTCGAAGAGAGTTAGGGCAGGGGATTGCTAAGAGATGGAAGCACGGAGCAAGGAGAGGTTTTCTTTCGATCGAGAGAGAGGCCAGAAAGGCGCGACTGGTCCTCGTTGAGAGCTACGCATGAGAGAGGAGAAGAGAAGCGAAGAAAGGTGCGACTGGTTTGCGAAATGCGATTTGGTTTTCGAATGGGTTAGATCCGCACAAGGGTAAAAAGGTCACAAGTTAATAATTTATTTATTTAACAATTATTGTTATTATAAAAAATGACAGAAGAGCAAATACAGAAGACGGTCGAAATTTCGGGGCGAGGGGCAAATTCTCTATTTCCTCACTTCTGAGGGGTACAGAAAAAAATTTCCCTTTGAATTATTTAGATCAGATCTAGGATTTCAAATTAGTTTGAAATCAAATTTCTATGCAAAATCAATGATTGAGCATATTCGAATGAGTTCATTTATTTTTATATAGGGATTTTTTTAATTCAAGATTCTGAGAAATGAGTCATTGCTTGCATGTTTTTATCTTTTTCTATTTCTTCAATAAGATGGCTTCTTCTACATCAGTAATATCGTTTATTCAAGGTATTGATCTCAATTCTCATGAATTTTGTTTAGGGCACTTAAATTAAGGGAGTACATATAAACTGTAATGAGAGTATATATATACTAAACTTATATCTTCTATTGTTACTAAAGATGAATCATCATTAGTTACTTTGCTATGTAGGGAGTATATTAATCAATGCAAGGGAGTATATATCATATGATAAATTTTAATTAATCTATGCTAAGTAAGGGAGTATATTCATCAATGTAGGGGTTAAATATATTGATAAAGGGAGTATATATCTAATATGCCGAATAAGAAACATGGTTAGCTATTTTGCTTAAAAAGGAGTATATTCATTAATGTAAGGGAGTGTATTAATCAAAACTAGCGCGTATATATTAGATGATGCATTTTAATTAATCTATTCTAAGTAAGGGAGTATATTCATCAATGTAAGGAATTATATTTATCAATGTAGGGAGTATATTAATCAATGCAAGGAGTATATATCAGATGATGCATTTTAATTAAGGGAGTATATATCTATTGTTCTACAGAATTTTAATAAAAGATTATATATTCACTACTAATGGTGTGAAATATATTGATTAAGAAAGTATATATTCTAAAATTGCACATTTTTCTTTGCAGATTGATGTAGGTGATGATAAGCGTTTGGCTGCTTACTGTTTGTTATTAGACCCTATAAATCAAGTGAATGCTAAATTCTAGATGTGAGCGAATGTGTTCTCCTTGATTTTGACTGAGATGATTGAAGTTTTTGTTGTTGCAATGTCTATTAAGTTTGTTAGCATGTTTGAACTTGGTTGTAACGATGTTATGTCTGATTTGAATGAATAGTAATTTGAACTTGATTTTGTTGTTATTATTAATATACAATTAAGCTTGGTGAAATTTGTATCTTGAATGCCTATTTGAACCCCTTATGAAGAAATATACACTCCCTTATGAAGAAGTATATACTTCCTTAGTATTTTGAATTTTGTTTAGGACTACTGGCTGAAATTTATATCTTGAATTAATATTCAACCCCTTATGAAAAAGTATATACTCCGTTAGTATCTTCAATTCTTATTTGAACAATCTTGGATGAAATATATACTCCCTATGAAGAATTATTTATTCCCTTGGTTAATATATTTGCCACCTAATAAATATTTAAACACTTTTTTAATACTAAATGCTAAAAAAATAAGTACTGTATTATTAAATTCCTTGTGTACAAATTTATATTCCCTTGTGTATAAATATATACTCACTTTTTTTACGTATTAAGGGAGTATGAAATATGTTTTCAGTTATCAATTTACTTTAAAGGAGTATTTAACTTGTCTCACGAGAGTAATTATATCTACATAAGAGGATATCTTATTATATTATAACATAAGAGAGTATATTGTTCGATTGAAGGGAGTATATATATATAATTAAGGGAGTAAATATTTATAAGCGACGCGAGAGTGACGTCAGCAACTCAAAAGCGCGTGATGACATCATCATTTTGCTGAACATTGCATAACACATCACGTAAGTTCATCATTCAACCCATAATCATGCGCCTCGTAGATTAGAATGGCAGGATGTCAAAATGCTGGGATGTCCCATATATGGACTCTCCCAACGGGTCCTCCCAACAGTCGAAATTTCACAAGAATCAATTTGAGCACAACAGCAAGCAGCAAAAATTGACCTTATGCAAACTTCAGGCCCATTAAAAGTTTCAAAATTCATAAATCAACCACTTCGGCCCAAATACTAACTGGCCCATCTATCTATTTACCTTCCCAAAAGCTTTTCTTGTTGCCTAAGCTCCAGACTCCAGAGAAAAACCTCTCTTTCTTCTTCTTCCTCTCTACACTTCCGATCCAAAGCAAGATCGACCTCTCTCTCTCATCTCGCGAAAGGAACTAATCTTATTTCACAATGGAGTGCGTGTTCGGCCTCGTCGGGAAGGGTTTCGCGATTGTGGCGGCTGACTCGTCCGCGGTGCATAGTATCTTGGTGCACAAGTCCAACGAGGATAAGGTCATGGTTCTCGACTCCCACAAGCTCCTTGGCGCCTCTGGCGAACCTGGCGATCGGTCCGTTTTCTTTTTCTTTTTCTCTTTTATTTTGTCAGAGAATTTTGATTGAGCCCCATTTGAAAATTGAATCTTGGTGAATTAGTTCAGTGCTGGAGGTTGAGAGCTTTGGATCGCAGCTCTAATTATTTGCTTGTTGACCACTGATTTGCTCAAAGCTTAGTTACTTTAGAGCTAGGATATGCTCGTCATTTCCTGATTTTATTGGTTTGTATACTGGGAGATATACAGTCTGCAAGACATTTTGCTATTTGTTCTTCAAATGAAAAGGGGTGGGAAAAAAACCCCACTTAATAAAAAAAATAAATGATAGTATAATCTGCAGAAAATGGTCCAGGTTGATAACTGGTACCTTTTGACTGATCTTCTGTATTTCTTCTGTAAAATTGATTTGAGCATCAACACCAGCTGATTTTGGTTGAGTTTTAGCTAAATCAATGAGACAATTAATTAGAGGATTATGATTAATTGGAATGCCAATTTGATCAAATTGAGATTCCTTAAATGCTTGCTTCTCATTGGAATTTATACTATCTTAATTGGTGCGAAATGTTTGTTAATTGTGTCATATCAGTCTGCAATAGTCAATATTTCTGAATTAACAAATTATAATTATTTTATAAATGACATGCATGAAAGTCCCTTGCTCTCTTTTTTGTTTGTTTCCTTTAGGGTACAGTTTACAGAGTTCATTCAGAAGAACGTGCACCTGTACCAATTTCGCAATGGCATCCCTCTAACCACTGCTGCAACTGCCAGTTTTACACGTGGCGAGCTAGCAACTGCTCTCAGAAAGGTACTTAATTTTGGCTCAATTCTTTATACTGTTCGATACCTCAATGTTTCGCCACCTGGGCAGACCTCTAGTATCATTAAAAAAAAAAGGTGTTTTACTTGAGAAGCCAAAATCGTCCTCCGTCCTGTAATTTATATTATTTGATAATGAGAAATAAAGAGGATTAATTGAGGCACCTTTGCATAGCTACACTTTCCAGGATGTGAATGCCACACACTCATGATTGCCCTTTTATTAGTTATACACTACAGAGTAGTTTATGTGCCTCCCCATTTTATTTATTTAGTAGTTTTTGGGTGTCAAATGTTGTTTAGTTGCTTTGTCATGGTACTGTTAACTCTCATATATGATTTTTGGCAAGAGCTTCATGGACTTTACTGAAGTACAGTAAATATTACTATAATTACAGTTAGTAAAATGTACCCGTGGTGATCTGACCTGTCCATCATATACACTGGTACAGGAGATTCAACATTTGAATTATTTTAGATCTTGAGGCTATGCTTATATTGTCGATATACCATAGTGAAATTGATTGTTTTCCTGGGTTTGCAACAGTCTCCTTTTTCTTAAAGCTTGTTGCTGGTATCATCTTGGTTCTGAAATCAAGCATTTAAAGAAAGAACAACAACTCTGACAGAATTTTTGTAAATATGTTGGCAGAATCCATACTCTGTGAACTTACTACTGGCAGGTTACGACAAGGGTGTGGGCCCCTCAATGTACTACATTGACTACATTGCGACCATGCATAAGATTGAGAAGGGTGCTTTTGGCTACGGATCATACTTCTGCCTCTCCATGATGGACCGCTTATACCACCCTGACATGACAATCGAGGAGGCAATTGAACTGATCGACAAATGTATTGTTGAGATCCGCACCCGTCTTGTAGTCGCACCACCAAATTTTGTGATCAAGATTGTTGATCAGGATGGTGCCCGGGAGTACGCATGGCGTGAGAGCATCAAGAGCCCTGATGTCTCGATGGCTTGATTTCATAAAATTTGTGGGATGCATGTAAGAAAGAAAGTATTGGTCATCTGTATGGAGTACTAGGAGGATTGTTATAATTATATCTGTTGGATCTGTTCCCTTTCTGTGTTTGCCACTGTTTCTTGTATTTTGTTTCTATGGGAAAATTATCATGATATTTAGGATTTTAGGGTTAACCCCATAAGTTGCTCTTTCTATTTCTTTTGTTTTCTTGCCACGTTTGGTTCAAGTGTTGGAGATTAGGCCATAATTTACTTTTTCCTAATACAAAAATCTGTGATTACACTTGTTGAATTGGATCACTGCATGGGGTCACAGTTGGTGTGCTGGTGTTGAGGGCCCTTTGGAATCTATAGGCCGATTCTTAGATTAAAATTGTGTTGTTAGAAATTGTTGGTTAGGGTAGTTGAGATTCTTTTTTATGTTTCTAGATATTATGTCTCATTCTGTTTTTCCTTTTTGATAAATTCTACGCATACAGCTGATGCTCTGTTGAGTGCGTAGCTGTCATGGTCTGAGGAGTTGTGTAGTGTCTTTGTAGGCATTTTTTTATTTTTTTATGCGAATTTATTTGATTGACCGTGTTGTCGATTTAGGTCTACGCCTTAAATATTTAGCATGATGCTTGTTATCCAGGGAAAACGTTTTTGCCAAGCGCCAAACTCAATTGAATTTGAAACTTACGACGTCATTTTTTTTTCATTTAATTCGGCTATAATTGGTACTCAACTCTATGTTTACATCCCTCAATCAAGATAAGACTTTTTTGAACCCGTAGGCGAGCACAATTAGTTATAGGCCTGTCCGAGGATCCGATTGGACAAAAATAAATAAATAAACGATCGAACTCCTCCGTGCCGTAAAATAATGTTTGATACACTGAAGCAGCAGGAGGGCTGGAGGGGACGCAACGTTTGTACAGGTACCATTTAACTTTTACTTGCTACAATCAAATTAGCAGAAGCTGACATTTCGAAATTGGCGTCAACATTAATAGTCTTTAGAAAATGGAAATTGTTGTCAGCATTCAGATGTGGAATTAAATTCCTTCATTAGAACTTACGCCAACTCAATTAATTAATCTCATACTCCCACACGAACAACACAAATCAACATATATGCACATAAAAAATTATATCATCTACATAAATAGAAGAAAGATAATAAATAAATCATCAAATACGAACTGAATGTATGTTTAATCAATCCTGGCAATGGAATTAATTAATCTCATACTCTCAGAGGAACAACGGAAATAATACAACAATATATACTCATAAAAATAACAACATCTATAAAAGAAAAGGTAAAGAAATCACCAAATACAGACTAAGTATATTTAACCAATCCTTGCCACGGACACTGCGAGAAGCACAAAGAAGAAAATGAAATTGGTTTTATGAGAAGGAGCGCCAGAACCTACAATGCTAGTTGGCACATCCTTTGATCCGCTGTTACCTGCTCAATCATAATGTTCTTTGCTTAGTGATCAGATAAAATACCAATGAAAAAGCTACTTAAGTTTCTGTTTCTATGTAAAATTAAAGTAAAAGATGTTTCATGCCTACCTGTTTGAGGACTTTCCGTTGATGGTGTGGACGATGGTGTGCTTGCACCTGGGGTGCCATTAGCTGTCATTTAAGTTCATTGTAGTGAGTCAATATGATCTTGAAATTAATTAATTAATTAAATAAAAAATTATTGTACATTTATACAACATAAAAAGAGGGGCAATGTTTTAAAACAGTAAAAGTAAACCAAAACTAAAGTGATCGTACAATTGACTGATATTTTTTTTAAATCTCTCTCAAACCAATACAAAATTGCAACTTGTAATAGTTATAATAAACTAGAACTTACTGTTGCATTTACTAGCTGACGGTGTCTGAACATTACAAGCAGCAGGCATTTCCAGTGCCCTTGTTTGATTAATTGTCAAGCCAAGAGAACTAGATGCTTGACCATTCAATACTGTGCATAGGCATTGAGGCTCAGACTGAACAACATTTTTTAGCTGGGAGCAACACGAACCAGATGGCTTTGTGTCATTGCCACTGATGTAATTCAAGCAAGGGGAAAGGCTAACTAAGGCAGTGGTACAGCTGCTGCTCGATTGAGCGTTCGTGCCAGTTGAGAATAATGTGGCAATGAATAGAGTTGCAAGGAATGCAAGGGTAAGGTTTGGAGACATGTTTGTTGAACTTTTGTGTGTTTCTCACGTTCTCTAATTTGATTGTTGGTTGTTTTTTGAGAACTTGATTGTTTGTTTTTTGAATGAGAACTTAAGAGGGGGAAAAGCAGTTTATATAAGGATATATTGTGGTAATGAGGAGGTCATTGGTAAGAGAGGTTTTGTGGGTGAACCGCTCCTCCTACTCTATAACGAAATGCTTGACTGTGATTAAAATTACAAATCAGAGGTTTGACATTTGACTTTGATCTCCTGTGGCAGAAACTTATGTTACATGGTATGTGGCGTCATTGTTTGCTGACCATAGACATGCCTTGGAAAGTTTTGACTGGCCGACATTTTGTTTTGGGTAAAAAATAAGGCATTGCACAACATAATTAACTAGCATTTTTTAAATGTAAGACATGCATCAATCATCCTGCGTGACAGAAAATTGGACGATAATACCTATGAGTATTGCCACATAAGAACTCTCATTATTTCTTGCTTGGATATTTTCTTAACATTATACATAGTGTGTAAAGGAGGAAAGAATCCAGGTGGTCACCTAACTATATCAAGTACCCATTGATTAATACAAACTTTCACATCTGGTAGGTTTTTTTGGTTCTGTTACCTGCTGCACTCTTTTTGTTTACATATGTTAATGACTGATACATGCAAAGTCAAATGCCCGAGTATGTCATGCAAAGTGGTCAAATACAAGAGTTGTACTCTTAATCATTGGGTTGTTAACTAAAAATAAAATATTATTTTTAAAACTTAAAAAGTAAGAAGAATAGAAGATGGACTTATAAATCTGTCTACAACAATGGAAATAATTATCTACTTAAAACCCCTTTTCATGATACACATTTCCACTAAATATATAAATGGAAACAACGCCTGCCATTGCAGAGATCTTCACTATATGCTTGCTTGTTGCTGGTTCTGATATATTATCTACATTTCATTTTTTTTTTTTTAGAGCAATATCTTTGTCTAGACTTATATAATCTTCGTATTAAACAGGATTTATTATGGATTGCAAGAAAGTCCTTGTTAAAACAACTATATTACCTTACTATGTTACATCTGATTCGACACAATTACTTAATATGAGAGCATCATGGTCATGAATTACATTGAGAATCAAAGATGAACCAGAAAGAAAAAACTAAATAATAATAAATACAACTTGTGTTTCTGATTTTATTGTGTCATCAGTGTATGAACCAAGCAATGCATAATTTATTTGGAGCTGCAGTTTCATATAGCTTATATCAGACCAATCTAAAGACACAGAGTAAATAAATATTAATTAATTAATTGTGAACTAGATCACGATTTGACGAATTATCATCAGAACTGGTACATTCGTGATGTCATTCTGAAAGCTGACTGGGTAACAGATTTCCATTTATTTTAAAAAAAAAATTTTGAGCAAACTTAATTTTCCCCAAAATAAATATATTTTTTTATCTGACTTGAACTTAATTGAGTGTTTAATCTCAAATTCTTAATGTAATTGATTATAACTTATAAGAAAGAATTAGTATTGAATAAAATTCGCAGTTATAGTTAGAACTGTGGTGAGGCCTGTTTACAAAGAATAAAACAAGAGCCATATTTACAATAGACCTGTTTACATAGTTATCTTCTTGTGCTGATCATTCGGACATAAAAAAAAAGATACAGTATGTGTATTTCAGCTGAAATTCAAATATTTTTTACTGTGGGCCTTGACTCTAGCATGCCCCTAGTTTGATTTGTGCAGGCTATTTAGGTGAACTCATGATACTCGAACTCTTTAATATTGTAACTGTTTGGCTAAATTTGAGCAAATTAGATCAAATAGGAAATAACCTGATTAGCACATGATGTAAATACATGTACTGGTAGGTTGGTCGGTTAGTTAGTTGGCCTAATCAGGACACAGTACATGACTTCCTAAAATGCCCTATTGTGTTTTCAGTTTTATTAGTCTTCTTATTTGCTTTTTATCCTTTATTTTAGGTACTGATTATTTGCAGACAACAAAAAAAGCTTTAAGATGTCAGAGAGGTTGATCATCATTCATCACTGCCACATGGTTCTTGATAATGTTACAAAAGAATGGTATATATATGTCTTCTATATAAAAAAATTACATGTCAATTCACACCGGTGTGACAAGGCCCTACAACAGAATTCAATAAACCTCAATCATATTTATAAATACACAAAAAAACATCACGTTCCTTCTAAAATTATACAATAATTCAAAATACAAAAAGAGAGCCAAACAAAATCAATATTGAAGCAGGTATCAAATAAATCTGAGAGCTCCTGACAGCTGAGCTGGGAAAAATTAGAGGTTTTGCCCCTTGACCGAAGCCTTGATCGGCTGAGTTATCATCAGATGGGGGTGGAGATGTTGGCACCGACTTGGGTCCAGGCGTAAAAGATGGAGTCATGGCTAGCGGAGTATCTGATTCAGGTGGCGAAGGGGCTGATAAAAAGATTACAAATTTCACATAAGAATTTAAAAGTAATAAGATATGAATGATATATCAATAATGAAAAGGTATTTTACAAATAAA
Organism: Rhynchospora tenuis; assembly: GCA_027725995.1. Lineage (NCBI taxonomy): Eukaryota > Viridiplantae > Streptophyta > Magnoliopsida > Poales > Cyperaceae > Rhynchospora > Rhynchospora tenuis. The sequence continues at coordinate 153,269,725 of CM050888.1, read as the reverse complement.
GAAAGCTATTTCCAATATGCCACAGAATTAAGAGATGCCTGCTTTTATTAGACTGGGTTGGGGGATTATGGCAAAGTTCAAATTGTGCACAAAGAACTGTAATCATTGGTTAAATTGAATAAATTAACAATGCAGCTGAAGAACTTACAAAGTGGAGGCAAACCAGGACCATATGCTACCGGACCTGTCAGAAATTCAAATACGTCACAACAATGTTAGGGAACTGTTTAAATCTATCAACTCGTTTTATTCTGTTCTTAAATTTTCGGAGGAATGAAGTTTCCTATAAAGGAATTGATCTTGCAAATTTTAAGAACTTTGGTTTTTATGACCTCCTTAATTTCTCTTTCCTGCCCTTTTACTTCTCGATAAGGTAGTATATAGTTTCAAGTTATTTTTTTACTTTTCCTCATTTCGAACTTTTAGCTTCTGGCTAAAATGTACTTCTTTAATTCAATGAAAAGACGAACAAATTTTATTGAATTTATATTTATATGTTGGCGGGGTTGAATTGATTTGAGTAAAATTAAGTTGTTTAACTAAGCTTCGTCATGTACCTGGGCCTGGGAGGGGAGTTGACGTATCTGAAACAGAAAAAAAGTGTTCATTAGTTATGCTAAATATTTTTTGAAGTCTGCTTCTTTTTTCTAAATCTAATTCTAACAGAATAACGGAGTCTTGTATTGAGTTTTTCATTATCATTCTTCATTTTTTTTTTTCTTTTGGTTTTTTGGGGGGAGTTCTTAATTTTCGGAAAAGAAGTATTCAATGCACATTTGCAACTCAAAAGTATCAACTACATGACAATGTGTCATGTGTTGCCTGCTCTGCGTTCTCCTCTAGCATATACGTTTGTCAAAATAAACCAATCGGAAAGGAACTAAAAAAAATAAAACTCTTCTTAAAAATAATGAAAAAAGGATTGTTGCAAGAGTAGTGATAATAATAATAATAATAATAATAATAATAATAATAATAATAATAATAATAATATTATTATTATTATTAATAATAAAACAAACCTCTGCATTTCAACGGCACTGAACTTGAGTTGGTCGACTTGCATGCCTTTGGCAGTGAAATGGCCAGTGTGCGGTTTATTGGGAGGCTGCTGCCAAGCGGGACATTACCAGTCAGGATCAAGCATGCACAGTCAGTGCTTGTACTGATGAGTGCACTAAGAGCCTGGCAACAACCTTTTGTGGGTGACCCACCGCCATTTGTGCTTCCTGTTATGAAGTTGAAACATGGTGTGAAGCTACTAATCAGGCCGGCTGTACACGATTGCGACACCTGGCCATTTATAGGCCGTATAGAAAATGTTAACATAATTCCTAGTAGAAATGTTGTGAATCTAAAATGCCTGAACTTGTGTTGCTCCATTGTTGATTTGCTTTTCTGGGCTTGGTTAGTGTTTATGGTTTGAGAGCTGAAAATTTATGATTTGCTTTTCTGGGTCTTGGTTAGTGTTTATGGATTGAGAGCTGAAAATTTAGCGAGTACAAATGACTAGAGATTATTTATTGTACCGAGTTGTTGAAATGTTGGCCAACCTCAGCTACTAATTGTGATGTGTGGTTATAAAGCAGACTCAACAATGACGTTTCAAATTATATTTAGACAAAAGTTGATTCGTTATTACGTACGATATTTGGTCAAATGCTGAATTATAATATAATTTTGGCAGTTACAAATCTATTGCAAAAGTTGAATGTTTTGCTTGTAGTTTAATTAAAAAAAGGTTAATTTTTTGTAGAGAGTTCATGAATCACTAACTGAATTCGATCTATTTTTTTTCTTTTTGAATTATCTGTGTGATTAAACAATTTTAGCTTTTACGCTATACATTATTAGCATCTATAGTTTCCCTAGCAATTTTCTAGCAATAAAAAAAATTGAAAGAATTATTTCCTCCCGTCTGTACAATAAAGAGTTTATCAAATTTTATAAACAGATTCATGTCAGCAAAATTAGTGACGACCTTCAGAGGTCGCATTATATATATTTAATAAACATCATATATTATTATTACATCCTCCGTTAATAATGTTGGAAAAATTGGTAGCACTTGCCATTATTAGTTAAATCTAACTTGCTACCTCTTGCCATTGTCAGTAGCAAATATTATTCCAGATAGTCCTAGAAGAAATAATTTCTCATCACTGCCGGTTTACCTACAAAATGGACACGTGTGACTGCTGAGACATATTCTCTACTGAAAGCCAAAAAGAACAAAAATTTAGGTAAGGTTGGTATTCTACTTGCGCTGCTTTTTACATGTTTTGCATATTTTTTATTTACATCAATTTTCTATTTTTGCCTCTCCTTTTCTTTAGCAACTGTGACCGGAGCAGGCAGCTCTATTCTTCCTTCCAATCATATTTGTTACCAACTTACCATACTTAGAAGTTAGAAATACCAACTGATGTTTTATCAAGTGTACTGTGTACAGGAAAATGCTTAAGACAATCAATCTTTCAGACAATCAAGCAATCAGGCGCTGGCGCCTTCCTTTTTTGTCACGTTCTTTTAATTCCATCCCCGTCGGTCATGTGCCAATCACGCGCATTTTCAAATTGAATCGAAAACCTCCGTATAAAAATCCCTCTTTCTCTCTCCCTCTCCGAAAATCCTTTCGCGAGTCGCGATCAACCTCCATTGTGGTTTCTCTCTCTACGAAACACCTTCATCGACGGGGATTGCTTGCTTGATCCAGATCTCTTGCTTGCTCCAGGTAACATTTCTCTCTCAACAATCGATCTCTCTTGATTGCTCCATATCCTCTCAACAATGTCGGACTCTTTCTCTTTGATCTCTCTTCCTTGCTCCAGATGCTATCCCTGCATCGTTTTTGTTTACTTTAATGGATGATTTTGTGCGATTTTTAAACAGATCGAGAATTGCTAAGACGATTTCCTGCGATATATTGAAGTGCGTGCTCTTAATTCATCATTTGTCGGAAGTTTAGGTAATTCCACTTCCTTTTTCCTTTGATTTTTACTTATTAATGTTTTTTTCTGTGCTGGAACAACTGATTTTAATCTGGATTTGTACTTTCATTTGTATGAATTAGTCAATTATTTCTCTAGATCTGTGTTTGTTGTAATTCATTAAGTGTGTTTACTGTTTCTCATAAGTGTGTAACTAGTATAAAATAAGGGTGTAACTAATATAAAATAAGGGAGTGATGATTTTGTGCGATTTTTAAACAGATCGAGAATTGCTAAGACGATTTCCTGCGATATATTGAAGTGCGTGCTCTTAATTCATCATTTGTCCGAAGTTTAGGTAATTTCACTTCCTTTTTCCTTTGATTTTTACTTATTAATGTTTTTTCTGTTCTGGAACAACTAATTTTAATCTGGATTTGTACTTTCATTTGTATGAATTAGTCAATTATCTCTAGATCTGTGTTTGTTGTAATTCATTCAATGTGTTTACTATTTCTCATAATGGTGTAACTAGTATAAAATAAGGGAGTCTTATTTATTCAGTAGGGTGTTCACTATTTCTCACAAGTGAGTAACAAGTTCTAAACATTGCTATTATAGTTTTGTTGTTTCGTTTACACGTTCTATATGTTGAATTGAGTTGTTTATATTCTGATGTTAAGACTGGTTCCTTTTTCTTTCAAGAAATTTGAATATCATTTAGCAATGTCGCTAACAGGTACCTTTATTTTGTTTGGCTTGTTAGCCAATTAGTTTGCATTATTACTAATTCAGATTTGAATTAGAAATAGGGAGTAAATTGTATTTGCGAAGGGATAAACTGTTTGTATGAAGCTAGTAATTGACATGCACCAGATAAGAGAATAAATGTACATGTTACAACAAGGGAGTATATTATATGCTTAAAGGGAGTACATTATATACACGTAGGGAGTAAATTTCCTGTACGTAATGAGTAAAAAACGAAGCACACTTGTTATATTGTTACCTCTGTTGTAATTAATGTTTTTTTCTATATAACTTATATGGTTAGTTGTTCTTATTAAATTAGATTATTCGTTGTAAGTGATTGTTTTCTAAATTTTGTTTGAGCAGGCTTTGACTTGAATATTGGCTTCGATGTGCACATGTCTCCCCAAACCGCCATTGCTGCCGAGACTTGGGATTCTACTGAGGCTTCCTTTAGTCACTCCACCAACACTGAAGATGTAGTTGAACAGAAGAGTACTGAGACAAGTAATGAAACTGACCCTGCCTCTTCAAGCATCTGTATCATTCCTGATCCAATTCCTGGCATTCCTGCTCCAGTAATTGGGATGGAATTTGTTTCAAAAGAAGAAGCTTGGTAATTTTATAGTAGATATGCGTACTCAGTGGGTTTTGGTGCGAGCAGAAATGGGGGATCATCTAAGAATGGAAAGACCGTTCGGGAAACCATCAGGTGTCACAAAGGAGGAGAAACAAGGGGGAAAACTGACAAACCAGTGAGCGAGCGAAGGCGTGCAGTGAAGGCGTGCAGTCAATTTGTTAAGCAATTCGAAGAGGCACTAGGGAAACAGAGAAGGACTGAGATAGAGCTGGACTTTCAGTGTGTTGATGGATTCCCTAAAACATTTACAGAAAAGGCTGTCGAGGATCAGTTTGCTGGAGCATATACTCACAAAATGTTCTACAAATTCCAGAAAGAATTGCTTGCTGTTATTGGATTAAAATTCAATCCATGTGAGAGACTTGGAGGAAGAAGGGTGTACACTATTGTTGAAAAGAAGATGGGTAAGAATCTGGAGTATAAGGTAGATTATAATGCTGAAGATCAGACCTATTCTTGTGACTGTTCCCTATTTCAAACAGTTGGTATTGTTTGTAGACATGCTCTCTTGGTCTACAAACAAGAAGACCAAGAATTTGTTCCATCTATTTATGTTTTGGATAGATGGAGCACACACTGTAAGAGGAATCATTTGGATGCTAAATCCATAGCTATGAGAGTGAATGATAGGCGGGAGACCTACAACAACCTCTATTCTTTGCTTCATGGTGTTTTCCTTGACTTAATAGATTATGCACTACTTGATGAACACACTCTCAAAACTGTGGTGGATGGTATGAATGATCTGAGGATGTCATTGTGTAACAGTAGAGAGAGTAGAGGAGATGGTGTTGGAAATGTTGGAAGTAATGTAGGAGAGAGTGAAACTGGTTGTAGTGTGGTTGGTGCAGATGGTGACTCAAACCAAGCTGTGAAAGATCCAATCAAGAGGAGAAAGAGAGGTCGGAACCCAAACCAAAGATGGAAGTCACATGAAGAAATCATACGTGATAAGAAGAAACAGAAGATGAAGAAGTTGACTCAGTTGGAGGGAAATGTTAATGGTGGAGCAGGTTGTTCAAAAGTCAAGAGAAGCAAAAAGTAGAAATTTATTTTTTTTTCAAACAGAGAACAATACTTTGTTGTATGTGGGATTTGATATATTTTTTTTTTGGAATTATAGCATATAATTGTTTTGTAATAGTTGATACCATATTGATATGATATATGTCGAAATATATTTTCTATAAAATACAGCATTCGACTTATTGTGTTCCACTGGAGTATATAAGTAGCATTGAATTTATTGTTTCTATATAATCAGAAGGGAGTAAATTGTAGACTTGAAAGGAGTAACTTGTTTACTTGAAAGGAGTAACTTGTATACTTTAAGTGAGTAAATTGTATATTGTAAGGGAGTAAATTGTATACTTCAAGGGAGTAAATTGTGTACTTTAAGAGAGTAAATAAACGTAACACGAGATTATCTGCTATATATACTTGTAATAATTTAAGTAAAATTTAGTCCAATTAACAACGTCAGGATGTAGATATTACAAAACACGGGAGGAAATTAATGAAACAAGGGAGTATATAATACAAAACCATGTATTAAATTAATAACACAAGGGAACACCTATTTGTAAACAAGAAGGAAATTAATAACACCAGTGAGTAGATAGTAGTAAACAAGGGATGAAATAAATTATAACAAGAAAGTATGCCTTGTATGCATTACAGTACTATTTTATTAAAATAACACAGGGGAGCACCTATTGGCAAACACAAGGGAGCACCTATTGGCACACACAACACAAGGGAGTATATTGTAGAAAACTAGGGAAGAGATTAGTTTTAAACAGGGAATATATCCTTTATGCATTATAGTAATATTAAAATATATCATTATGGATGAACGTTAATTTTATTAAAGTAATGTAAACATTTTATACAAATTATTAGACACAGGGACGTCAATTTTATCGTTATAAATTACTTTTTTTAAAAAAAAATGTATGAATCATCGCGATATTCCGCTGGAATGCACCCTTTCATTCACTTTATAAACTTTTCCGAATTATTTAATATTTCAAATCAACCTCACTCTCTCTCTAGTTCCATCGACTCTCGCTCCCTCCGAAGGATCCGTCATTTCTCTCTCGTTTATCACTCTCTCTCCTAGGGTTATCGTAGATTTACCACTCACATCCTCTCCACTCGCTCTCTCCTAGGGTTACTCTTTCCATCCTCGATCTCGGATCATCGACTCGCGCTTTGTCCTATTCAGCGACAATGGTGAAAAAGGGGTCGACAATCTCGGCCAAAGAAAAAGGACGTCCCAAATCGCCACTGAAACCAGGTTTGTTTACATCCTTTACCTTTCTATTTGTCTTTTTATTGAATTTTTCAATCTTGTCGCCACTGAAACCAGGTTTTTATCATTACAGTGAAGCCTTCTTCAAAAGGCGCTGGAAAAAAACGGAGTGGTTCCTCCTCTCAAAAGGCGACTACGTCTCAAGGACGTCGGAAACCAACTGGTACAGCACGTGCTCCATCTGGTATGTTTTTTAACTCCATAGTTTTTTTTTTCTAATTAGTTATGCGTGAAGCACCAGTTGATGTGATTCATGTTCTGTTATGGAAGGATATAATTGGTTTAATGTGATTCATGTGCTGTTATGGAAGTATATACTTAATATTTTCATTGGAGTATTTTATTTGCAATCAGGGGGTACTTAGTAGTTCCAAGGGAGTAGTTTATTTTAAGTCAGGGAGTAAATTGTATGTACAAAGGGATTGAACTGTTTGTATGAACCTAGTAATTGACATGCACACCAGATAAGAGAATAAATGTACATGTTGCAACAAGGGAGTAAATTGTATGCTTAGAGGGAGTCCATTATATGCATGTAGGGAGTAAATTTCATGTATGTAAGGAGTAAGAAACCAAGCACACCTGTTATATTGTTACCTCTGTTGTAATCAAAGTTTTATTTTGAAATAACTGATATTGTTTGTTGTTCTTATTAAATTAGATTATTCGTTGTAAGGAAGGGAGTAAATTGTATGCTTAAAGGGAGTACATTATATGCATGTAGGGAGTACATTATATACTTAATTTATTCAATGCAATATTTTATTTGCAATCAGGGAGTACTTAGTAGTTGCAAGGGAGTATTTTATTTTAAGTCAGGGAGTAATTAATAGTTTCAAGGAAGTAATTAATCAGGGAGTATTTTGTTTGATATCTCTATTATAGTGTGATTTTTTTGTGAACAACAGGTGTTAAGAAGTTCATAACACGTTGCAAGCCAGGTCACGTCTTGGTTTTCTATGAGAGGGATATTTTACCGAAGATGTCTGCCTTGCAAAAGGAGAGGCTGATGGAAACTCCATTTGCTCACCTCTTTGAAATGCCTGAAGCATTGCTGTCGCCAACTCTACTGAGAAAGGTAGTCGAAATTTTTGATCCAGAAGATGAGACTTTCAAGATTCATGGTGTTTCACTTCCATTCAGATCTGAAGACGTTGGCGTTGTACTCGGTATTTAATATTTCATCCATATTCTACATATTTGATTGGTTTAGATATATTGTTTTCTGTTATATATGAGCTGTTTGATGGAGGAAGTGAATTGTTCAGATCAAGGGAATAAATTGTTCTATTCAAGGGAATAAATTGTTCAAAGCAAGGGAGTAAATTGTTATATATGATATCTAGTTATATATGATAGCAGTTTGATGTTAGAAATAACTTGTTCCATTCAAGGGAGTATCTTCTTTGAATCAAGGGAGTAACTTATTCAAATCAAAGGAGTAAATTGTTCCAACCAAGGCAGTAATTGTTATATATATGATATATAGTTATATGATAGCAGTTTGATGTAGGAAGTAACTTGTTCAGATCAAGGGAGTAAATTGTTTAAATTAAGGGAGTAATTAGATAAGTAAAAAACATTTATATTTTTATTCTTATTTCTAAACAGAGACTATCTTTTATTGTTAGGGTTGCGCGACAATGGTATTCTAATCAAGTTTCATGATGAAGATGGGAGGCAGAAGAAGCATGGTTTTACTAAGAGCCGTCTTCAGCTAGATTATTTGAAAGGAGAATCGAAGGTCAGCTATGTGGATCTGGAGGAACAAATCATTGAGATTGCAGGAAATGATGAGAAGGTAGAAGATTTTGTGTCTCTGTTGATTCTTCACATTTTGACCGTTTTTCTTCTTCCTCCGTCAAATGGCCGAGTTCCTGTGGGGATGATAAAGTTTATCGAGAATGTTGACAAATTGTCTGAGTACAATTGGGCGCATGTTGTACATGCGGCCATTGTAAGGCAAATGAAGGAAGCACTGGACAAGCTAAGAGATAGAGATGGCAACAATAGTAAGATTTGCATCGGAGGGTGTGCTCATGCTGCAATAGTAAGTTTTTTTTTTTGTTTTAGCTTTTATTAAATTTTGATTTCTGTTCTGGATGACAACAACCTTTTTTTGTTTACCAGGTTACTTATTTAAGCCATAAGGGTGTTTATAGTTTAGTTTAAGGGAGTAACTTAAAATACCAATGTTTATTTAATTAGGTTACATCTTCTTGCTGTTCTTAATTAGGTTTCATATTGAACTTATAAGGGAGTATATTGTTTCATGTTAAGGAGTAATTTAATATAAATTGAGGAGTATCTTGTTTAGTTGACACAATGTTTATTTAATTAGGTTACATCTTATTGCTGTTCTTAATTAGGTTACATATTGAACTTATAAGGGAGTATATTGTTTCATGTTAAGGAGTAATTTAATATAACTTGAGGAGTATCTTGTTTAGTTGACACAATTTTTATTCCTGCAGATCTGTTTTTTGGAGCATTCTCGTGTTGAAAATAACAAGGTACTGAAGGGTGGTATCCCACGTTACTATAACTGGGATTTGAACAAAAGATTCTCTGAAGTTGCAGCGGAGAAACTTTTGCAAACTGTGGAGTTGAAATTCGAGCAGTTAACGAAGGATGGTAAAGAAATTGTGCCACTGTCTTGGAGTCGCCCTGAGGTGATAATTTTGCAAAATGGTTGCAAAGATACTTTGCTGTTGAAGTACGTTTCGCCTATTCCTCGTCGTCCTCATCCTCCTCGTCGTCCTAGGCATAAAAGGGCCCGAGTAGCTGAAACAGTTGATGAGAATGTAAGTGAGGAAGATGAAGAGAACCATGATGACAGTGGAGAAGATCAAGATGATGTGCCCCCTCACAGTGGAGAAGATCAAGATGAGAACCAGGATGAGCATGACAGAGATGATGTGCCCCCTCACAGTGGAGAAGATCAAGACGAGAACCAAGATGAAACTGGTAAGTTCATTACTTGTCTGGTTCAGAGTTTCTGTCATTTCTTTGATAGAGAGTAAATTGTTTGCACAAGAGTGTATATTGTTGTTAAGTAGGGAGTAACTTACATTTGTTCTTTTGTTTTTTTGCAGAGAGAGAACGTTCAAAGGGACCAGAAGAGGAGGGCAGTAAAGAAAAAGAAACAGAGAAGAGAAATGATGTCCCCCCTCACACTGGAGAGGATGAAGATGAGAACCGGGATGAAACTGGTAAGTTCATTACTTGTCTGGTTCACAGTTTCTGTCATTTCTTTGATAGGGAGTAAATTGTGTGCACAAGTGTTTATATTGTTGTTAATTAGGGAGTAACTTACATTTGTTCTTTTGTTTTTTTGCAGAGAGAGAACCTTCAAAGGGACCAGAAGAGGAGGGCAGTAAGGAAAAAGAGAGGACAAAGGGTGTCCCCCCTCACAGTGGAGAAGATAGAGAAGTGAACTGGGATGAATTTGGTAAGTTCATGCTTTGTCTTGTCCATATTTTCTGTCAAGGATGTATATTATTGTTATGTAGGGTTTATATAATTGTTAAGTAGGGAGTAACTTGATAAAACAGGAAACTTATTATGTTGTTTGTATTCTGTATATTAGTCTGATAAACATCAATACTTGTTTGTCATAAGGGAGTAATTTATTTGAATAAGGTTGTACATTCATATCATAAGGGGAGTACCTTATATGCATTTCTTTATTTTTTGTCAGAGGAAGAACTTACAGAGGAAACAGAAGAGGATGGTGGAGCACACAAGAGGCCAAGGCATATTGTAGCGTTTCAGTCTCCCAAAAAGACTTACATTCGAGGGAAGGGGACAAATGCTGGTATGTGTTAAATAATCAGTGTGTAGATATATTGCATATGTGCATCATTAATTTTTGTCCCCGTAGATGTAATACAAATATATTATACCTCCTTTTTTTGCAGGACCATCTAATCTTTCTATTCAAAAACCTGTTCCAAATTGTGACTGGGATCCAAAATCATTCCCTTCCTTTAGTTTAGGGTTTTCTTCTGAGAGTGAGAAAGAGGAAGAACCTAATGTCAACAATATACACCCTGTTAAGGAAGAATATCACCCTGCTGATATACATCATGTTAATGAACAAGTTCCTCCTATTAATACAAACCATGTTAAGGAAGAAGATACTGTTAGCTTAGATTTCCCTCCTGAATTTTTTGACTTGGCTGGTGATGTGTGTGATATCATCCAAGCTTTTAGAGATTCCGGCGACTTCTTTCCATAGTTTAGAGTTTATATAGTAAATGTATTAGGAGTAGTACTATGTTAAGTAGTTTAGAGTTCATATAGTAACTGTAATTTTTTGTTTTCATTTTAAATGCAGCAGATTTCTTGTAACTGTTTGGAATTTGGCTATAAAACTATATGCATTTTATTACAGTAATAGCATATCAAAAGAATTTTATTTTTATTCGTTTTATTTTTTTCTATCCCAGTATCAGGATTGAATGAAGATATTTCTTCTATTGTTTATGCTTATCCGGTTGCGCAAACAAATCTTCCAGCAGATCCAGGATATTATACTAGTTTTATAGACTGGAAGAAGTCATCCCCTACTATCAAAAGAAGTTCCAAGGGTCGTGCATTAAAAAAGACAACCTTTCATGGTAGTCCATATGCAGACCCATTCATTTACAGTGATAAATTAGTTAGAGGGGACAAGAAAATGAAGGGAACGTCTGTTAATTTTTGGGATTCATTTCATATAACTGAGAATTCAAGGATCTCTGAAGAGTTGACTCTTCGAATGACTATGTTTACGTCGACAATTGGAACTGAAGCTGCACCCGTAGATGTATATAGGCATGACAATCTTTCTGTAACTTCATCTGACATGCTGATTTTATTGAGTGATAAGGGCGTACCACCACGTGTAAGTTATACTATTCTTGTATCACATTAGAAATTCAATACATCAATGCATTATGCTTATATATATTTGTTTTCCTCAGGTCATGTCTGCTCTGATATATCTTATTAAGAGAGAAGTCAGCACAGAGTTGAAGTGGTTGCCAGTTGACTCATTTGATTTGGTAAGTAGCATTGAATTTATCGTTTCTATATAATCAGAAGGGAGTAAATTGTAGACTTGAAAGGAGTAACTTGTTTACTTGAAAGGAGTAACTTGTATACTTTAAGTGAGTAAATTGTATATTCTAAGGGAGTAAATTGTATACGTTAAGGGAGTAAATTGTACACTTGAAAGGAGTAACTTGTTTACTTGAAAGGAGTAAATTGTATATTCGAAGGGAGTAAATTGTATACTTTAAGGGAGTAAATTGTATACTTTAAGGGAGTAAATTGTATACTTTAAGGGATTATACAACTGTCACATGAGACATATCTTTGACTTGTGTTTTAATTATCACTGATTTTTTGCTGCAGCTTGCATTGTCTTCTGGTGTGGTTGGTGAGATGAAAAGGTCGAATCCTGATCTCCTTAATTCAGTATATGTGGAATCAAACTTCCTTTTCATCGTCTCCAACGATGGTTTTCAGTGGTGGATGTATATTGTGGATAAGAAAGCAAATACTTTTGACGTATATTTTCCTGCCACAAATTCAGCTGAGTTCATGAGCAGGATGCAGGGCGACTTCAGTGTCGTCAAGGAATTCTTGATGTGGCGGTCTTGTGGGGACAAAAAATTCAAACAAATGAAGTGGCAATGGGTCTATGGCCTTCCCTATCAAGTCAAAGCAGAAGACAGTGGATTAGTTATCCTGAGGATGCTTGTTTGCAAGTTGAAGAAAATTCCTTTGCCAGAACGCAATGTAAGTCAATTATGGAGTATTAAATTTATAACAAGGGAGTACCTTTGTTTGAACAAGGAAGATTATTATAAACTGTAGGGGAATATTTTATGGATGTGCTAGTAACCAATGTAGTAAGTTATTTCTTACAGGGGAGAATATTAGCTTCACAGAGGGAATATATTAACCAGAGGAATAAGTTTTCTAATTGCTTGTTCTTTTTTGTTTCAGATTCAGATTGATGGTGACAAGTTTGTGGTTGCATATAACTTGATGTTTGACAGCACTAATGAGGTGTTGGTTGAATTACCTGCAGTGTAACATGGGTTATATAAACTCTGTATTATGGTTGTTGTTATACAATTGGATTGGCTACTTTGTATAGTTATGTTTTGTTATGTTGTGGTTTGTAATGTGGAAACAGGTACTTGTTAGTAGAATTATGTTAATTATGTTACAAATTTCAATAGGTTTTGTTAATTTAGTTATTCCCTTAAGTAGAATTAGTGTTGCTATTTTGCATATCTATTTACTCCCTACAGTCGATTAATATCAATCCTTCTGAAGGCAATTAACATCTCACGCAGAAGGCTATTATTACGATCTTGAGAATTACATACTCCCTTGATTTAATTACTCCCTTATGTTAAAAATGTAAAAAATTTCAATAAGTTTTGTTAACTTAGTTACTCTCTTAAGTGCAATTAGTATTGCTATTTTCCATATCTATTTTGTTAATTTAGTTACTCCCTAAAGTAACTTAACATCAATCCTTCTGGACGCAACGAAATCCTTAAGCGGAAGGCGCACGTGACCTCAGCTTCACGCGGAAGGCGCGCGGAAAGCGCGTGGTTTGACTCCGAAGGGGCGCGGAAAGCGCGTCTGACGCCATTTTCACGCGGATTGGGATTCCAGCGCCCTAATGAATGCTTTTCCATTTCCGGAAGCGCGCGGTTTCCGTTTTTAGCCGCTGATTGCGTGATTGCCTTAAGGCTTGATTGCAGTTATCAGCAATCAACTCGGAAAATTGGGCCCAGAATTGTTTCTAAAATAAGAAATCCTTAAAGTTCACGTATGACAAATTTGGGCTTGCGCAGTAGCGTTTCCATTCAATAGTTTAGTTTCCAACTTTCCATAGAAATGTATGAAGCCCACAAATGTCCCGTAAATCGTAATCCAAAATCATTTTCTAAGAGAATATGTTTAATTAAAAAGCACAAGAATTAAGATTTCAGAACCGTGAAATAAAAAATTAAATAAAAGGTATACTCGCATTCACATTTTTTCTTAAAGAATACTTGCATTCAGATTTATATTTGGCTTTTGTTTGTATGGGGAAGACGCACCAAACATATTTGTACACATACACAGAAGATTTACTGAACGGGAGATTTATCTGATAATAATTATTATAGCTGAGAAATATAAAGTTTGGCCTTGTGTATATTCTTTCTGCACATCCATCATTTCCTGGAAGTTTAAAGAAAATCTATTGTGCAAATTAAAAAGGGGTTAGGAATCCGGAATCCTTAGTTACTGACGTCAGCAAGTTTCTGGAGCAATCATAGAGATAGAGTGGATGAACTGAGAGAGGGGTTGGCCAACTATACTTACTAAATACTTACTAAATCGTTGTCATATATGTCTCAATATAATTAAAGTACCAAATTCGTTAAATTTCACATAACTAATCTCACTTACCCACATGACGTCTTAATCAAAGGAGCTGAAAATCATTAACACGTTATGCTCAAAAATGGATCAGATACCTCTCCGTTTTGCAATATATGGAGAGTGCCTATTGTACAGATGGTGCGACAATATTAGCAGAAAACAATAGCTAGCAAATAATTGAAATGAAATCTGTACGACATCCATATCGTACACATAAAATGTTATGAAATTTTATGTAAATTTTGAAGTTTACCGAATGAATTAAAAATTACAATGGATTTTAAAATATTTGACTATAAATCAAACGATATTTAAAATGCATGAGAGTTAATGTATCACCAAATGATATTGCATAATTTTCTGTAATTTTGAATCTCTTAAACGTCACCAAGATAAAATATTCTCAATTAATTCTAACTCTTAAGAATAATACGTTCATATCATATATTAGCATTAAAATTTCATTTACACTGCGCTATTATTTTAAGCCTCCCACTCCTTCAAAGATTGCAAGAATGTAAGCATTCTATAATATTCGAGATTCAATAACAGTGCTAATTTAATAGTGCTAATTAGTCCAAAATCTCCTACTTTGTCTACGACTTTTACCTCATTTTCTGCTGCTATAGTCTACTAAATTAAACAGAGATTGAACAGTGCTTGTTTTGCTGATTTGGTTGGTTCTTTAATTTTTGAAACGGACACCTCTATTACTTATAAGTTATAATTGAATGGAGAGAAGACTTGTCAATACTAAATTTTCCTCGGAGCCGTTAATTAGTAGGCATAGCAGGCCACCTATCCCTGACCCCATCAATTACTCTTATATAAACCTCTCTTGATCCCTCTTTTCAAACACAAGCAAACTCACTAATCAACACTTCCAAAGCCAAAACCCACTTTATAACTCCAAATCTCCAAAACAAACTCACTAATCAAAATTCCAAAATGGCCCAGAGAACATTGGCAATGGGATTCCTTGCATTGGCCATATTAACCATGATGTTTGCAAACTCATCGGCACAATCGGGATGCACGACAACGATCATAAGCATGGCATCATGCCTTGGGTATATCAGTGGCAACTCATCCACCCCGTCAGCATCATGCTGCTCAGCATTATCCACTGTCGTGAAAAACAACCCTCAATGCCTCTGTGCTGTCCTTGCCGGTGGCGCCTCCTCCCTGGGTGTTACCATTAACAACACCAAGGCTCTTGAGATGCCCGCGGCTTGCAAGGTTCAGACCCCACCAGTCAGCGACTGCAACAGTAAGGCTTTGAACAAAACGATTTACAAATGAGATTTCATTTGATTAGAATTAATTTGTAAGAATTTCGTTGATTCTAATAATATGAAAACTCCAATCAAATGAAATCAAATCCATATATTTTTATCAAATTATTTAAAAAATATGAGAATTCAATGGAATTTCCAGAAAAAAAAAAAAAAAGAAGAAGTCATTCTAATCAGGGCCTAAAATTTCCTCCTAGTCCTAATACAAAAAAAGTTACGTTATTAATTTTGTTAAAGTTCTGCGGGCGTGTGCAATTCATGGGTGTTGGTAACCAAACAATTAATGTGGAGCCAGTGTTTGGTGATAGCAGAGTACATAGATTGCTAAAGAATCTTCTCCCGGGAAATAAATAAACAAAACAAAGTTAAAAGGAAATCTAGGGGTCCCTGGTAATTTAATAGTTACGTAATGACAATTTTACATTTTTAGCCAAGTCTTCAGAGTTTTGCACAAATGTTAACTAGATTTGGACCTATTTTTTGTCCAACGACAACGCACAATAGAAACTTAATGTAGGTCAATTAAAGTACAATGTTATCCATATATTGCAAGTTTGACAACACAATCTGTTTCCCTCAAAAGAAAAATATATATATATTCTATAAGATCAACAGCAAACTGTCTACTCTTAGTTTCAGAACTTTGGGGGTTTGATCCGAAACTTCCGAATCAGATGAATAATAGTTTGTTAATTTACTAGATTTAATATTTTCAAATTAAACTAAACTTATTAACTTTTTCAGAGGTAAACGGTGCACCAGCAGAAGCTCCAGCCGCCACCCCAGCTACTCCCGCACCCAAGGAGTCAACCACCCCAGCTGCTCCTGCACCCAAGACATCAGAAACACCAGCAACACCTTCGACTCCGAGTGTCACCCCAGCAGGTGTGGAATTAATTCATATTTTTGTATGCACAATTAAAAAATTAACTCATAGTCTTTCCGGAAAAAAAAAATCGATAATTTCACCAAAAAAAATCTCTTGTAATTTGATTTGTGAAATCAATATTTCACCAAAAAAAATCGAACAGTACCAAGTAATTAAAAGTCGTCAATTTGTATTCAAATGTAAACTTGATTGGATTTTTGATGCAGGATCTGGATCTAAGGCAACTCCATCTACTGGAACCACTTCTGAGTCTTCAGGAGTAGTGAAGTCAGGAACAACTTCCTTCCTCTTCGTTGCAGCACTGGCATCCTTTGCTGTCTTTTTAGTATAAATCATGCATTGACTGCATTTCCTTGTACTTATTGCTTTGAATTATTCATCCATTGTATGAGTGTATTGTATTCGATTTATTTTCCATTGAAGTTCTTGATTTTCTCATGATTTCAAATTGGGTATTGTAACGAGAAGACAGTGCAAATTATTTTTTATTTAATGTATAATCAATAATTTATTTGCGTTCCATATCCTTATTATCATTATTGAATTTATGTCTTTGTTTAATAACAGTATTAGTTTAATAGTGCACTTGTGGATGGATGATTAATTTCTCTATAAGATGAATGTTCCCATTTGCATTTATAATATCGTATTTTTCTGGCATTTTCCAATCATTTATTTCATTTTGTTCATATATATGACATATGATCTATTGCATTCGAATCAACAATCCAATTCCGAAATTTTGTACTCGGGCCTAGTCTCATTTCACCGTGTTCTCTTCTAGGATCGAAACCGTTAAAATATCATGATGTATAGTTACCATTTATCTCACCTATGCAAGTTGTGTAACAATTTCAAACAATAGTCGGACAACTCAAACACACGAGTATTCAACGAGTTTCAGCATAAACTTGGTGCCTACATCTTCCGAACTCACACATACGAATTTTGTATTTATTTTCTATTTTTTTTTAACATCAAGGGAGAAGATGAAAATAAATAACAAGAGACAGATGGAAGGAAAGAAAAAAAAATGTTTGGTTGGACTGAGACAATTGTTGAGGATATCGAGGAAAGTATAGCTCGAGTTTTTACAGTAACTTGATTTATCCTTTCTCTCGCTTTTACATACATCTCAACATATTGACACCAAAAAGAATAATTGATGTCATCCATCTTCACATCTATTAGGTTTGGACGTATTGCTCCACCAATTTTGGATTTATGGATGTTGGCTGGTATTTGTTTCGGGTGTATTTTGCACGCCCACTATTTGAGTCTGCCGGAGGGTTAAGGAATGTGTGAGTTGGGGTAAGTTTTTGTTGTAAAGTCATTGATCTATAGCTTCACTTGTTGGGGATTTTTCATAGTTGGATTAATCAATTTTGTCTATGTAATAGTATTTGTAAGACGTATTTTTCTAGAGTTGAAATCCTTAAGATATCATGACGAAAATCATACACATAAAATTAACACAAACGCAACACTACCATGAATCTTCCCTCTCTTATTTTTATTTATTTTTGAAAGAGGTTTACAATAAATGTCGTAGAAGAATTTTTTTTTCATTACTATTTTCTTTCGTATGTTGCATCTATAAAAAGAGGAGAAGAAAACAATCGTTCTAAGAATAAATTACAACATTTTAACGAAAAACATTCAACTACTAGTTGCAAGGAAATTTCATTTCTGGTGACATGTGCCGAATATGATAGGTGCAATACTTCATGTATGTATAGCCTAAGATTGTACATTTCCTTTTTTCCACATGTTGCATTTAATCATAGTGCCCTTCCTAACACTTGTGATATCTTTTTTTAGCACCGCAAGCTTCAGGTTTTTGCTAAAAAATTATCTAAGAGGAAATTCTACCAATTCATAATTTATAAGATTCGTAAAATCATATCATTCAATAATGTACTGTTTGTACAATTTGTAAGGTGAATATAAAATAATTGAACTACTCATTTTCTCAAGGAAATAAATAACTAAGTAAGGTTTTTATTTATTTGCAATAATTTTTAAAAGAAAACATAAAAAACTTATTGACATCAAGTATATTTTTATCCAAATCATATTAAAAGTTTTGTTTTGACGAAATTGGATGTTGCCCAAATCACCACCCCCATATATGATACTAGTTATTCATTATATCAACTTTATCAGCTTTTGTATTCTCATTATTAAAAATGTCAACTATTTCTTTAGCTTCCTCCATCATCTCACTTCAAATACCATATTTTAACCAAATAATAGCTCTCTATAACAATTTTAGATAAGGGAGATCACAACATTAAAAAACATACTTAATTTTTTTTTATGAATATTTGTAGTTGAGAAACTTAATATTATCTCAAAAAATTCAGAAGGATCATGCTATAAGATTGTTTTAAGCACGCGAATAAGCAAGCGATCATAATATTGTTGTTGGTCCTTTCATTGTTCTTTTTGGGGTCATGTTCTGGGCACCGATGCATAGAGGAAAAAAAAAAACTAATTGTCTTATACGAATATTCAATCGTACTTTGCTTCTTTGTGTAACATATATATAATAAAAAAAAATGTACTAGCATTTAATTCAATCGTACTTTGCTTCTTTGTGTAACATATATATAATATATAATAAAAATAATGCCCTCATACGTGTGCAAATAAAGAAATAACATAATGGTAGACAATAAAAATATGTTGCTTAATTTAGTATGGCAATTGACATCCAACCACATATCAAGCCGATCGAACGGTAGAAACCCCTGTTTACTATATAGACCTGGCGTGTAACACCTCTTGAGATGCGTGCATTTATAAATAGTAGAGATAGAGATAGAACACTACGTTTGATTATATTAGCATAAGATGCTCTCATATGTGGGCAAATAAAGAAACAAAATAATGTTATGTTAGACAATAAAAAATATGTTGCTTAATTTACCAGCGATACAAATAGATGTGTTATTTAATTTGTTTCTATATTAGATTGAAAATCAAATAATAGTATTGCTTCGTCTAGCGATTCATATCCAACCACAAATCAAATCGATCCAACGACAGAAACACTTGTTTACTATTTAGACCTAGAGTGTAACACCTTTTTCCATCCGTGCATTTATAAATAGTATAGATAGATGTATTAAAATTTAAGTATCGCAAATAGTTTGATAAGATGAACAATTATTGATTCATATATAATACGTACATATCTGAAAGTTTAAGCAACAGTTCGTTTATACGGATATAGTATCGTAATAATAATAAAATATTAAGTATAATTAATTACTAATTTAATTGTGAATTTATAATTAAATTACCCGATGAATTGTGATATTTTTGTCCCTAACAGATGTTCTCATCTCAGACATTAATAAGTTAATTAATTCAATAAAAAAATATTTACTTAAACGAGAATCTTATGTGTGTGTACTAATAACAAGCGGGGTAAAAACAAGAGCAGACCCGGCCTTCTAAACGATAAAGGCGTCCGATTAGATGGATTCGCGCAAAGCTCAGATCGAACGACAGGTATGTCGCTCTGCTAGACTTGAGAACAGAACACCTGTTATTCGCCGAAAAAATTATAACTAATCTTGATTAATTAAAAAATTTTAAATAATCCATTTTTAATCGAAATTATAAAACTATGCTCGCAGTCTCGGAATTCGGTCCGATACAAATTCAGTCTAGTATCGAGATCCCGGAATTCAATACTAGCTAGTATCGGGATTGCGGAATCCGATACTAACAATCCCAACCAAATATCAAAAACCAATGTTATTTCAAGTACCAACATTGCTTTTTTTTTATTGTTTTTGACTTTTTTTGTGCGGTACTGAGGTATAGGCTATGGATTGGATTGGAGCACACAAACTATAAAACTAGGAATGGTCCAAGATAATCTTCAAATTCTTGTCAAGTTGTCAGATGCAATTCACCAAATCATTGCTTTATTTCTTTTTAACTTTCTTGACCTTCGAAGTTTATATATCAAAGGGATTCAAAAAGTTTGTAGATAAAAAAAAATGTTTTATAGAGAGAAAAGGTTCAACGGTTTTTAAGGCGACATGCATATATGTACAAGGGCTCAATCAATTAAGGCCTTTTTTCAATCAATTCAAAACTGGGATTAATGAAACTGAATGCAAAAAAAAAAAAAAAAAAAAAAAAAAAAAAAAAATCGGACTAATAATTTGTTGTCTATTTTTAAATCAATACCAGTATCATCCCAATTCTAAATTGATTGAAAAAGGGCCTTTATTGATTGAGCCCTTGTACATATATGCATTTCGCCTTATTTATTCATATCCAGATCTTCCAAAGAAAAACAAAAGCAAGAAATAATGCAGAGATGAAAGAGGAACCCTTTGGCAGAAGAATATTATTATGAAATGAGGTTACTTATTATCATGTAGCTCTTATTAAATTTATTATCATGTAGCTCTTATTAAATATTATTATGAAATGAGGTTACTTATTATCATGTAGCTCTTATTATGTAAAGGGCCTTACAATTATTATTTTTGTCAAATTTAACCCAAAACGAGGTTACTTATTATCATGTAGCTCTTATTAAAAGTTCAGAAATTTTTTTTTTGTCCAAAACTAAATTGGTTTTGTTAGATTTGCTGGAAGCATTTGGATTATGTTTTTAACTCTTAAAGATACAAAATAAATCAAGGAAGTAAAATTGAGAAGCAGATGTTTGCCTTAGAAATAGAGGTCAGAGGCATTAAAAAGAAGTAATTTGATAAATTATCAAAAGCAAGAAAAAACAAATAAAGGATGCGAGGAGAGTTAACATGTCTAGATTTACCATGCCTCCACATGTTTTCATTTTTAAACTTTGATAACTTTAAATATCAAAGTAAAATTAATGTATATGATATATTTTATTTTTTTATACGCAAACTCCAACATTTTGATTAGAATAAAGAATTTGTAAAAATTATTAAAAACCGTTGAACCTTTTCTCTCTATAAAACATTTTTTTTGCTGATCTACAAACTTTTTGAATCCCTTTGATATATAAATTTCGAAGGTCAAGAAAGTTAAAAAGAAATAAAGCAATGATTTGGTGAATTGCATCTGACAACTTGACAATAATTTGAAGATTATCTTGGACCATTCCTAGTTTTAAGAATTTGTAAAAATTATTAAAACCGTTGAACCTTTTTTCTCTATAAAACATTTTTTTGTTGATCTACAAACTTTTTGAATCCCTTTGATATATAAATTTCGAAGGTCAAGAAAGTTAAAAAGAAATAAAGCAATGATTTGGTGAATTGCATCTGACAACTTGACAATAATTTGAAGATTATCTTGGACCATTCCTAGTTTTATAGTTTGTGTGCTCCAATCCATAGCCTATACCAGTACCGCACAAAAAAGTCAAAAACAATAAAAAAATGCAACGTCGGTACTTGAAATAACATTGGTTTTTAAAAGTTGGTTGGGATTTCTAGTGTCGGATTCCGGGATTCCGATACTAGGCTGAATTTATATCGAAATACTGCGAACATAGTTTTATAATTTTGATTAAAAGCGGATTATTTTAAAATTTCTTAATTAATCAAGATTAGTTATATTTTTTTCGGTGTTATTCGTTTTGCCGTTCCGATCCGTCGAAGCAGAACAAATAATGAAACACAAGTGTTTCGTTTCTAAAAATAAAATGGACATTGAATTAGAAATTGTACAGTCGCTTGACGGTACGATAAACTGAATGTCTTATCCGCATTCGTTTAAGCTGGAAGAGTGAAATACCTGTTGACAGAATGTTGTTCTGTTCCGTCCAAATAGAATAATTAACGAAACTAAAATGTGTTTCGTTTCTAAACGAAATGGAAAACAGAAAATGCATCTCAGTTCTGTTGTCGGAACGGAACGATAAATGAAATGCCTTATTCTATTATCATTCTATACGTTAAACACTCCTATACTCTGTCTTGTGTTTCCTGCGGAATGATCCATGCATTTATTTGTGTAGTAGTTTCCATTATGGTTATGATGCGTCAAAAGTCAAAACGTAGGTCTTTTCACAATGTGAAGAGCGAGGCCCATACAATCGGTCATTGTACAATTTTGATACTTAGGACGTGAGATCAGTCTAACTTCTAGATTAATAATAATAAAATTGTTAAATTTATAATGAGATAGTTTATTGTGCATCATAATGTATGGACTCTCTTATGCACCATAGCCATTTTCGTCGGCATTTATATGAACTAACAAATCTAATTTAATCAATTCATTCTACATATTGAAATCTCATACCAAACCTAATTGTTTCAAGATTTTTGTACTATTTTTTTCAATTTTTTTTTAAATTTTTTTTATACAAACTATTATAAAAGAACATTCCAAAATAGTAAGTATAAAAAATAAAAAAATTCGAAAAAAGTAAAATTTGGATTGGTATGGGATTTCAATATGTAGATTGGATTGATTAAATTAAATTTGTCAATTTATAAAAACTAGCGTTGTATACGCGCTTCGCGCGTGAGGTGTTATTGATGTCTGGCCAGTTAAGTTTGGAGGTGGAAAAGGGGAAAATAATACACGAAGGATGAACTTGATTAACATGATACATGTATCAATGAATATCATTTAAATTATGTAAATATTGATAGATAAATTAATATATTAAAACTCTAAAAAACATTAATTTATTTACGTAATTTTTGAAGACAATCCACAAAATTTAATACAAACAAATCTAGAAAAATCTTATAAACAACCAAACAAAAGTGGAAAGAAATGTATAAAAGAAAAACCAATATCACTTTGATTTCATATAATTTTTGTTGATTCATATAATATCATAAGAATATATTATTATAAGATAATTATAATTACTAATAGTCATATTTAAATATTTCAGGAAAAATATTGTGTTAAAAATAATTTGTGTCTCGAAATAGAAAAAAAATAAAATATTTACAATTTAGATGAAAAAAATTAGCATTTTGTTACGCGCTTCGCGCGTGATGTTTTGTTATGTTAATTAAGGAGGAGTAAAAAAAATAGATTGGTTTTCTTACGTATATAAAATTTTATAAATCAACAAATTTTGGAAAGGTTTAGAAACAATGAAAAATAAAATTATATTTATGAAACAATAGAATTGAGTAATCAGGTTTAGAAATTTGACAAAAATATGTTAGAACTCTTTAACTATGAAATTTTATATTGCAGGGTATTTCATTTTTTTTTTATGAAGGATATAAAATTTTATGATCAATTGAATTAATAAATGTCCTCAAATAATTTTAAAAGCACCAACCATATTCCATATTTCATATAATTATATGATTAAATTAAAAATAGCTCAATGGCATGATTGGATTTGTTATAATCTTCACATCATTTATATAAAATTTCATACACTAATAAAGTTGTAAATATCTTAGAATAATTAAAAACCTAATGACATTTATGAAATTACGGAAATTCAATTTTTGTGAGATTCAAAAAATTATTTAAAATATTTATAGGTTTGTAACTTTAAAATTTTACATCAATTAATTGTTCATATATTTTTGAGCAAGTACATAAATTTTCATAGCCAAATGATTTATTCAAGGCCTCCAAACAATTTTAGAAACTTTTATGCATATTAAATTTTATGAGATTCATAATATTATTTAAAATATTTTCTAAGTCTATAATTAAAAAAATTACATCTTTAAATTCTTTACATTTTTATGAGGACACACATAATTTTTCATAGTCAAATGAATTTTTAAATGTAGCTAAACAATTTAAAAACTAAACTATATTTAATCTAAAATTTCTGAAATGGAGGTGTCCATTGTTTTTTCAAAATGGAGATATGACTTCATCCAAAGTTACTGTAGATAATGTACCCAACATTGTAGTATTGTTTGATGATTTGATGATACCAATGAAAATGACTATGATGGTAGCAGGTATGTAGCTGTTTATGGGCCTAAGGTTTGATATATTTAAGCCCAAACAGAAAGGCCCATTATATTGGACCCAATCTCGACTTCGAATAGCGTACGGTCTTCTCCAATGTCCATTTATCTCTTACAAGTTACAAACTCGATCCAATAACAAACAAAACTTCGCGAGAACTCCAGTAGGGTTTTAGTCTGGTCTCATTTCACCTCTCTTTCTCTTTCCTTCGCTCCAGTCGCTCCTTCTACTCTTTCTCGCAAATCTAGGTTTTACTCAAGCCAGCCACTCATCTTCTCTCCTTCCTTCCAACGATCTTAAAATGCCGGTAGGTTTGAGTGATTCGTTCTCCTTTCAGTTTCGGCTTGGTTTTGTTGCAAATCTAATGTGTCTTTTGATGAACTCGGGGATGATCCGTTTGTAGGTTGAAAGGCTGCTTAAAGATGAAGCAACTGAAGAGAAAGGAGATCGCGCAAGGATGGTACTGTTAAATTTTTGTCGTTTATTTGAACATTTTAATTGTTTTATTTATTTTTCATTGTTGTCAGTGGCGGCTAGCCATAATTTCGATTTGATTGAGCATAGACTGTATCTGCTTGTTTCTTATCTAAACAAAATCAGTGTTTTAGTTTATATTTATTTTCTCTCTTCTTTTTATACCGCTGTTGTTTACTGAGATCTATGGTCTAAACTGAACAAATGTTTTTTAAAATGTTGTTTCCAGTCATCTTTTGTTGGTGCTATGGCGATTGCAGACTTGGTAAAGACCACCTTAGGTCCAAAGGGCATGGTATGAGTTCCTTTTCCTGAAAGCACTCTTTTGTAAAGGCTTGTGTATGCTTTTCTTTGCTGATTTGTGGTAATTTGGCTTCTGTGGCTTACATGATTGGATGTACTTTCAGGATAAAATACTGCAATCGACTGGTAGAGGGCGCAACATTACAGTCACAAATGATGGTGCCACTATCTTGAAGTCTCTTCATATAGATAACCCTGCTGCTAAAGTGCTTGTTGGTATCCTTTGTTCAGACTAGGATTACATTTGAGTGCATGCTGGTCCAATCTTGTGAGGCCAGTTACTGGTACCAATCAGACTTTAGGTTGGCCGTACTGATGATGGTTATTGGTTAATCTTTCAGCCTAGTTGTTTGTGTTTTTTCATGTTTGTGTTGTTTTAATAATTGAATCCGGGTATTATGCACCGTGGACTGTTGTGAATCTTTGTCTAGTTTAGGTTACACATATCTGCCTCAGTAGTTGCTTCTGCATTTGCCTCATAAAAATTCCCTACATGGCTTTGTAGAATAGGACTGATTATGATTTATGAAAATTCATAGTTTTTTTGTTAGAGTTCTTAATTAAAAACGAACAGATATTTCAAAAGTTCAAGACGATGAGGTTGGTGATGGGACCACTTCTGTTGTTGTCTTGGCTGGCGAGCTCCTCAGGGAGGCCGAGAAGTTAATTAGCATGAAGATCCATCCTATGACCATCATTGCCGGTTAGTTCTTAATTTGCCATTTTCATATGAGCCTGTTCGTCCGTATGATAGAAATCTTGCATTCTTACATAATGCGAGGGTTGTGCTCATAAGTGATTATTTAAAAACTTAGAACACTCATTCACCAATAATTTATTAATAATGCTTGTTGTTGTTATTTGTCATTTAGAAGTCATGAACAAACTATTAAAAAGATAAAAGATTAATTTAGCAGAGAAAATCTAAAAAAAGAAGAAAGCGTATATTCCCTGATGAAGGCACAGCTTATTGCCCTCATTGTTGATGTATATATTTGTGTAATAAACAGGATATCGGATGGCTGTGGAGTGTGCTCGCAATGTTCTGTTGCAGAAGGCCATGGATAACAAGGAAGATTCAGGTATTAACACTTCTAAATTGTTTTTAAACTTTTGACTTGCTGAAATTTAGTTTTGTGGGATTTGCAATCAAGGATTGCCAATCTACAATACATTACTAATACATATTATATTGCTGGTAGTATGTGTTGACATTGTGGTGTAACAAGTATGGTAACAATTTTCATGGATTCTGTTTGTTCGGAACTAGGTGTCTACCTCGATAGAGCAGACATAAACCAGCATGTTCCTGTCGATATATTCTTGATACCTGTTTTGACTAGAACATTATCAAATAATCTGTTGTCATGGAAATGAAGGGTTGCTGTGGTTCTGCTCTGGATTTTGTTATTTTAAAAAATGTTTACTATTTGTTTTATTCATACCAATGCAGAGAAGTTTAGATCGGATTTGATGAACATTGCAATGACAACTCTCAGTTCCAAAATTCTTTCTCAAGACAAGGAATACTTTGCTAAACTTGCTGTTGATGCTGTCTTGAGGCTTAAGGTACCTGTTGTAGCCAAGTTAATTTGCCCTAGTAATCATTTTTTTTTCAACAGTTGTAGTAAAAAATGCTGTAAATAATGACGAATGGTGTTTGACTCACCTAATGCTCACTATTAGGTAAAACCAAATGTTGTTTAAGATATATGTTTTATTTGTCCGAACCTCTTATCCACTGTTAGATTTTAAGCCAGGTTACATGTGTTTATGCATTTACTTTTTAATCACCACTGAGAATTCTAGTGGTAGTGACTTTTACATGAAAGATGAAAGGATCTACATCTCAGGACCCCCCCCCCCCCCCCCCCCCCCCCCCCCCCCCCCCCCCCCCCCCCCCTCCCTCCCTCCCTCTTAATGTTGCAAATTGAAAGAACTACTTAGGAAGGCAACAGTTGTGCAATATCTCAAAAATGTTGTTCAGTTCATAAATACATTATCTTGATCTTTCAGCACCAATGCTGTTATTTTCTGTCTTCTAATTTTAGGATGCTTTTATGCAATTTTATTTCTGACAGGGCAGCACAAATTTAGAGGCTATTCAAATTCTAAAGAAACCAGGTGGTTCACTTAGAGATTCATTTTTGGATGAAGGGTAGGTTCATTATATATCTTGAACTTGGTACTTTCAGATGTTTTTTTCATGAGTACTCACTACAGGGAAATTGGTGTTACCGGCCACATTAGGTGACCAGTTCTGGTTCTTCTAGCTCTGCCAGTCATTTTGACACCTCAAAACTGTTTGAAGCCATATTCTAGAACATTTAGAGAACCTAATGATGACATTAGATTTGCACCCAATGTTAAGAGAACTTCTGGATTTATCAAGAAGCTTTGTGAAGGTGGGCCAAGAAAGTGATTATTATAATAGAATCAGTGTAAAGTTGTTAGAAACTTAGACTAGTATCAGTGGTCTAAGTTTCTCTTTTCAATATTAATTGTTTTACTTTTCATGCAAGCAGAAACCTATATATAGGATAATGGCTTGAGATAACGTTTTTTTCTGTTGAAGGTTTATCTTGGACAAAAAGATAGGCATTGGCCAGCCAAAAAGGATTGAAAATGCAAAAATATTGGTGGCAAATACAGCAATGGACACAGATAAGGTGAAGATATATGGGGCCCGTGTTCGTGTTGATTCTATGTCCAAGGTCGCTGAGATTGAGGCTGCTGAGAAACAAAAGATGAGGGAGAAGGTTCAGAAGATTATTGCTCATGGCATAAACTGCTTTATTAACAGGTAATGTTTCATTATAGTTTCAAAATGAATAATCACCATAAAAAAAATTTCACAACAATAGATAAGGACCTTAGTTGGGACACAACTCCCAGCGTCAGTTATTCTATGATTAATATATCGAGAAGACGAGAACACTTCTTTGTTTGCATGGTCTTATATGTGATCCAGTTATGACTGTAATCAGGTAAGCTTAATTGTGATACATTTGAGACTTCTGTTGCAGTTTTTAAGTTTTATTTTGATATCAATAAAACCATACTTTTCTTAAAACCTTTGATGTCAGAACAAAAGTTTACTTATTTCAATTGTGCAATTGACTACCATATCAAAATTAAACTCATTATTAAGATGCTAATGTTATGTGCAGACAATTGATCTACAACTTCCCGGAAGAATTGTTTGCTGATGCAGGCATACTGGCTATAGAGCATGCGGATTTTGAGGGAATAGAGAGGCTTGCTCTGGTGACAGGTGGTGAGATAGCATCAACATTTGATAACCCGGAATCTGTTAAGCTGGGGCACTGCAACCTGATTGAGGAGATCATGATTGGGGAAGATAAGCTTATAAAATTCTCTGGTGTTGAGATGGGTCAGGCTTGTACCATTGTCTTAAGAGGTGCTAGGTATGTGAACTGAACATATTACTTGTACCTTTGTGTACCCCCTGGAAACCTGCATTACCAAATTTATCTTGATGGATATTCCCTCCCTGAAACATGCACCTGTGTTTTCTTTATTTCGTTGTTTTTTTTTTTTTTCACGATGATAAATAGTTGATTTGGGGGTAGTAATTAAGAACATAGGTTTTCATAACCTGCACCTGCTATCCTCATTTGATAGAACAGTTCTCGGCCACTTTTTAAGTAACCTATAACTGCATGGTTGATATTTATCACGTCTGAATTTTTTTTCCAAGTAATCTTGGTTATGTGGGAATTTCAGAATAGTACTTTCTCTGTGGTTTATGGAGTATTGGTACATACATTATATGTTGATCCCTCTCTCTGGCATCTATTATGCAGTGCGCATGTGCTGGATGAAGCTGAGAGATCTCTCCATGACGCGCTGTGTGTGCTGACGCAGACGGTGGCAGACAGCAGGGTGTTGCTTGGTGGTGGATGGCCAGAAATGCTGATGGCCAAGGAGGTTGACGAGCTTGCGAGAAAGACCCCTGGGAAGAGATCACATGCTATTGATGCCTTCTCACGTGCCCTTCAGGCCATTCCCACTATCATTGCTGACAATGCTGGCCTGGACAGTGCTGAGTTGGTCTCCCAGCTCAGAGCGGAGCACCACAAGGAGGGGTCTAATGCTGGCATTGATGTCATAACTGGAGGAGTAAGTGTATTTTATTTCATAATTATTTTAATTTGTCGCGTGTATGTGGGGATAGCATGGCCAGGTTCAGGTACCTGGCCTACTTCAGAGTCATTTTAAGTTGACAGGCCATGCACCTATGATTCAGCTTGGCCCCTTTCAATTGGCTGAAAATTTTGTCAAAGGACAAAGCCCTAGGATTTTCTTAGCAAAGCAACAGGCATAAATGTGTTTTGAAAAATTCAGAGAACATTTTCATACTGCAATAACTGACCATAGGGATAACCCATCTGATGCAAATAGCTATTGAGATGATCACAGGGATGCATTTCACCCTGTTCGGACTATGAAGCTTAATATATTTTACTTTACTGGTATTATTAGGTGGGTGATATGCAGAAGCTTGGAATATCAGAGTCCTTCAAGGTTAAACAAGCTGTGCTCTTGTCAGCCACTGAGGCAGCTGAGATGATACTACGTGTTGATGAGATCATAACTTGTGCCCCACGTAGGAGAGAGGATAGGATGTAGAGTTTTACTCTTTCCCACTTGTTTTTGTTTATTACTGCTGTCTTGTTTAACCATCCATCTTATGTTTTTGGTTCTTGAGAGGCGGATGTAAGATTTTGTAGAACTTTGTTTATTCCAGCTTGCAAGGGATTTATGATTTGTAGCAGTTTTAGTTATTGGTATTGCAGGTTCTTGTTTCTATTGTTAATTAAATTGTGCTTACAGCAAGAAAATTTTTATTGTTATTAGTCTTTTGGATGCTTTGATAACCATCGATTTTTTTATTATTATTTTATTATTATTTTATTATTTTTTTTTTTGTTGAAACTTTTGTTTGACTAGGATTAGACTTGCCCTAGGCTTTGGCTGTAGTTATTTTGCGTAGGGATTTGCTGGAGTTAATTTCACGTGTTAAACTGACCCAGAATGCTTAATTATTGGCATCTTGAACTGTTTCTGTAATTGTTGCGAGCTATAATTAATCGGCATTATACAAAGAAGAGGGACATCATGTTGGATAATGTTACGGATTTAATAATTGGATAAGTGAATTTTAGCCACACGCCCAGACACGTAAGAGCCAGTAGTTTGCTCTAAGATCACAGCTCTTGTAGGTAAATCACTGATGAGCAACATCTGATCTGCTTTATGGAAGTTTGTGTAAAGTCTCAGTTTACAGAGGTAATTTTGTTGGGTACTGAAAATAATATTCCAAATGCAGATCATGTTCTTTTATCACAAACTATAAGCTAAAACTAATCACAAAAGATAAAATGTCGCTTCTAGCATGTTTTCCATGTATATTTGAGTGGAACGTGTTCCTCATTATTGACCAACTTCTAAGTTGCATCTAACGAATTTTTACAATTTTACAAGGACGGACAAAAAAGAGAGAAAAAGATAAGGGAAGTAAAGAATAAGGTAAAGTTATGCCAAAATATCAAATCAAAAGACACGAGGTAGTGTCCCCTTAATCTCCAGTTTTATCATTAACTGACAACAAAAAAAACCAGTAACAAAATTAAATGCAAATACAAAACAATCCAAACCACAAACAAATTCCTAATCTATTGCCTTAAAAACTCTGAAGGAATCCATAACTTCCCGCAAATCTCTTTCCTCTTCCATGAAGACCTTTTCTGGAGATTGTAACCTTAGTTCATACAGTCGCTTGTTTTCCACACCAAGAACAGAAAGGTAGCGCCTATCCCATTCAAGCTTTTGTACCCGGTCTTCTGGCATCACTGCCAGTTCATTATTGCTTGCATATGATTTTATGTTTACCTATAAAAAAGGTTCTTATTAGTAAACTTGTACATCTGAATAAATCTGAAACCAAAACAGCAGTAAATGCATTTGTCAACAGATTATAAATAGGATCAAAGCTACTCTTATGCATTGTTCAGGTGGCCTGTTTCAAACTAGTTCTCATCAGTTTGTCACGGATTATAAATGCTGTCCTACTTGTACCTGAATCTATCATACGATCATCTTTTAACTCTTATTATAATGTGATAGCCTTCAAAAAACTCATACAATGTGATAAATTATAGGAAAGAAGAATGATGCTGCAGCCTTGATTGCAGATGGGAACAAAATGAGGAAATAAAATAACAATAAGCCCCATTTTCACAACTTCATTTAAAGCAATGGGCTCTAGTTGTAGCAACATAAAGACCCTAATTTTTTACAATACAGGTAATTTTGCAAATAGTGAATAGGATTGAGCTCTTTATGGATTGACCCAGCTTGCAATATTCCTTACCTCCACTTGGTAATAATTCCTGCCATCATCAGCAACCCTTTGTGAAGCTGTTAGCACATTTGACTCTCGCTTGACACCAAGACGAGTCGACATAAGCTCAGTCAGGTACTGCCGCAAGACCTTCTGGGCAGCATCCTCAGGTGAGCCCAAATCCTCAACACTTTTGTACTTTGACGAAGAAGGCGATGAGATTTCAACTGATATATTTTCATCAAGCACTAGTGGGTCGCGGAAGAAGATATCGGCCCCAGCTCCGCGAACCTGAATCCAGCTTCTTGGGTAAAAAAAGGTATAACCATCGAAATTGTCAATGTGCTCTTTGAAGCTTGAGGAAGGAGAGGCTGTGGCAGGTAAAAGTGGGAGCAGCGGTGAGAGTGTAAGGGTAGAAAGCATGGTGGAAACGAATCTCCTCCTGCCAACTGAAAAGGTTTTAGTCTATTCATATTTAGAAAAAGAGTTAAAAAAAACAAAAAACAAAGAAACTTAACCTTCTTGCAAACTATACCAATTTTCTTTAAAATCACTCAATTGAAAATTGTGATTCAGAAAATGTATATAAACTACAAATTTTCTGTAGTAGAATGCTCCTTACAGGCGGGGACAAACAAGAAATATTTAATACAATCTCATTTTTCTCATCAGCTGTGGTCTCAATAGTTTGGGTAACCTATTTGCAAATATCAGAAAATATTTGTTATGACAGGATGAGCGGATTGGTGTTGCAAAACTTAAATTTATCTTGAGACGTGTCAAAAATGAGTAGTATATAGGAAATGTCCCAAAATGGAAACAATTAATATTGAATGAACCATTTTCTGTCCATCGTTAGGCAAATATGCAGTGAAAATATCTAAATAATCAAATTATTCTCTCTTAATTGGTGTTTCAATTGGTCAATTTCCTACCACGTCATTTTAACTTTGGAAAGAATGAGAAGTAACAATCTCTTATAAAAAATTCAAATTTTCCACTAACCCTGATTACTAATTCCAATTTCCCCATCTAATTAGCTTCATTTGCAGAGAGATTAAGAACACACAAAAGATAACTTAACCTTATCACTTACTAGTCAAATTTCCAACAAAAGAAAGCTGCTTAATTTCAAATGGAAACATTACATACAACTTCTTAAGGGAACACTCAGCATTTTAAAGAAATGGAGATAGAGAGAGAGAGAGGCAATGCACCTTGAGTCACTATGACTGACAGCTTGAGGTGCACAGACATGCCTCCGGGGAATGACACACGTGGGAGAGGGACGAAGGAATCCGGAGGCGGAGGCCGTCGAAGAGCAGGCGCCGGCGCCGGCGCTGCTCATGATAGCACTATTGGCGTCTCCAGTTCCTACCCCTTGTGTGTGTCTTGTGTGTGTGTGTGAGTGAGAGAGAGAGAGAGAGAGAGAGAGAGTGTAAGATAAGGCTTATGCTTATGGGAATTGGAAGAAGCTATTTGATTTGATTAGAGGTTCAAAGGATGGTTTGGTGGGGCCTAAGTTTAATTAACGGATCCACAGTATCAAGTTCGTTAATAGTTAAGAGGAACATAGCCCGTTAATCGGATGGTTGAGCGTCCATCATCCGACAGTTTCTAATGGATTCGTTGTGCATCCGATCTCCTTGTCCCAAGTTATCGAAACCGAAATTCAGATCGGACGGTACGTCTTGCCGCAAGCAAGTTAAAGACGGTTTTGAAAACAACGACTTTCCGATCAGAATCAGACGGTTCAGCTCTTCTTGGGCTCAAATTTACTCCTGTGCAGTGAATTGAAAGCAGAAGGATTGGGCCTGGTGTTGCGTCTTTTCTATATAAAATGGGCTTAGATGTACTTGCAAGCTTTTTTTTCGCCCCAACCCATTGTAAATAAAATTTTTTTTTTCAACAATATTGTAATTTGTAAAATCAATTTGGAGTGCCACACAGAATATCAAAACCATTTAAAGGACAATAAAATAAGAAAATTGATTATTGTCATCTGCATCATCTCTTGTCATCGCTTGAACAAAGTGACACATAAAATAAATAAGATGAATATATAAATGATCAAAGTGAACACATCCGAATTAATAAATTCAATAAAAATAAGTTGAATATTCATATAAAAATCTAAACAAGAGATAACAAAACTTATTTGTCTGTATGTATTTATTTATATCATTTTTATATTTGCATTGTCTATTTTATGCATTCACTTTGTTCAAGTGATGGTAAGATATGACAAAACGTTCATCATAAAATAATTGGATTGTCGCCGCATTTTATTTTCTCCTTTCAAACGCCCGCAGACAAAAAGAAAAACACTCGTTTTCAAAAGCTTGCACCCAGAAATCACACTAGACATTGGAAGCCGATTAACTTTTTTGTACTAGAAAAGGCAAAATTGGTTTGACAAGTGAAGACCAATTATCAACCACTCCCACCAATAGGCAAATTCAAGGTGCATCCTTTGATCAGCAAATTACTCCAAGAGATAAACATTGGTAAGGTACATCATTTTCAAATAATTTTGTGCGCTTGTTAAGCAAAATACGTTACTTCATCACTCTGTACCTCCCCCACTTGGTGCATGTCTAGTCTCCAGTCACGAAATTGAGAAAAGAGCAAAACCAATCTGGAAAGTTAATAATGATATTAACAATACTGAATATAAGAGAAAATGAATAGTGTCTTTAGTCTTTTCTATTTTCTCGTAAAGAACAAGTTCAATTTCGTGGACGTAACAATAAATGAATGGTATACAAATTATCGATTCATGTGTCTGAATGAAACCTATTATACAAAAAATAAAAAAACCTATTATATAATGAGGGAAAAAAAAAGAGATTTGCAAATTTAAGTCTGCATTGGAAAAATTTTGCGGAGTTCTGACAAACAAAATTACACAACACTCACTTTTTAATCGACGTGCAGATTCGCTTCAGCCGAAATGCACTCTTTAAGATGTTCTTTTTTAAAGAAGACTGCGTGTTTACCTTCAGTATTATATCGCTTATTTCTGTCCACTTGTATATGTATTATATATATGTCTGTTTGTTTATTGATGGAACCTAGCTAGTATTCTCACCGGTGCAACCTTTACTCGAGGCCTCAAGCAAAAGTAAAAAAATAAAAAAAAGTTTTACACATATCCGGTATAGGCATTTCATATTCAGCCTAAACCTGTCGTATCAAATGGCAAAATGATAAACCCTGGGAATATGAGTGATAATAACTTCTAGTTCAAGCTCCAAACCCTCTATAAAACCAAATTACTTCCTCATTCGCCACAAACAAAACCCACCAACATATGAAGACCCACCCAAAACTACTTTTAAATATGGCTTCGTTGCTACTACTCATCACCACCTTGTGCGCTGCTGCATCTACCAACCTACTAGACTGTGATGACACACTGATCGGTCTTTCATCATGTCTCGACTATGTAACCGATGCGTCAGACTACCCGACTGAAGAGTGTTGCGAGCAGTTCACCGGCATATGCCAGGCAGAGAACCCTTGTTGTTGTGCATTTATTGATGGCTCAGCAAATGAGTTTCTAGGAGAACCTATAGACCCTGAGCGAGCCGAGAACCTCCCATATGCATGTGATTATGTTCCTGGTGCCTCACGCGCCCGATCAACCTGTAAGTGTAATTGTCAAAAACTCATAATGTATTAAAGGCTTTTAATTGTTCACCATATTTTTAAGTGTATAGGACCAGCACACTGTAGTATTGTTAGTCAAGGCAAGATTATTTAAGCTATTAACCTTGGCAACGGAATATAAATATCAAGTATATCTTTCTACAAAAATAAAAGTTTTTAATGAAGCTTAGTTTTGAGCCTTAGTTGACAATCCAGTACATCATTTGAAATTCCCTAGGAACAAAACCATACACTTGATTATTAGAAAAAAAGTATACATGAGACAAGGATGTGTTACTAAATGGACAAATTTTGAAATAATGACAAACAAAAGATTCAAGTGTAAACCATAATTCTTTTCTTTAATGTTCATTTTATATAGCTAATGGAACAACAGTAGCTAACACAAAGGCGATCAATGGAACTGCTTGGAAGAGGACACAGAAGGAAAAACAAGCAAAATCACCAAATCCTTGAGGTATTAAACAAACGATGTTCATTTTAGACGAAGGAATAGGCAAACCAGGAATTTCTAATCAAAACCCAATTTTTATTTGCACCTAATGTTTGGCACACACCAGCACCGGTAATGATGTCCAACAATCAAACTCATAATAAAATTTGAAGATTGTTTGAGTAAGAAGATACATTTTTATGTAACCGCCCTAGAAAAAAAAAAAAGAGAGATTTTCTTAGTGTATTTGTAAGGCTGATTTGAACCTAATACGGTAATACCCAATCCACGGTTTCGGCAATTATTTACAATATTACAATCTAGAACTCAGAAAAAAAAAAAAGAAAAAAAGAAAAAAACAATTGCTGTCTCAATTCAGCATTGATAAGAGAGTTTTGTTCTGCCCCAGAGCATACTTAAAAGTCAGTTCTATAACATATAGCTCCTTTTTCTTTCTTGTCATGTCGCATCATTGGTGACTTTACTAATGTTGATTTTTTATCTCACACAGTCAAAAGATGGCAGATCATATAAGATCACACGTTGAACACAAGCATCTACTCATCTACTAGAGCTTCATACATTTGTTTTCTTACTGTCACCGTACCTTTGTACATTTTTATACAGATATTTTGCTTTGGATTTTATTGTTTGCATGGATTCTACTGCTTGTAATATATATGCTCTCTATGTATGTTAATTGCATTTATCTTTGTCTGATATCACTAAGGTCATGTTTGATTGTGGGGCAAAACGATATGTCCCGGCCATAAAGTTATATTTGCACCACTTTATGCCCCCAACCAAACATCACCTAAGCTCATAGTAAATCTTATGAAGTACAGTGTGGTTATGTGCTCAATTTTTTTCAACTCAAAAATAGGTCATATTAGGCCTAAGGATTTGAACTCGATTCCAAAAATACCTTACAAAATAGCTCTGATATTATCTGCTTCACTTCAGACAATGATTAACAATTAAGATGTCTCGTTAGTATCTCCCTCATCTCCTCTCCACGTGGGTCCACATGCTGACAAAGTTGCTCCTTGTAGCCAACATCATGATGATCTGGCAACGCCACACCATCTGGCAGTTCATCCCCATAATCTATAATAATATTATGAAGCAAGCAACACACAAGCACTATGCTAGGCAATTTATGCTTGTCAGGTCGCCACATCACCTTATGCAAAATCCTCCATGAACCTTTCAACCTTGCAAGTGCTTTAGCCGCCACTAATCTTACTGCACCAACTGTCTTGTTAAAGCCCTCACAAAGACTCGATAGGTTCTTATCTTCAAATGGAGTCATAAGCCAATGCAGGAGAGGGAAACCAGTATCTCCCACTATAAACTCCCTTATCTCCTCATTCTCCTTAGACAGCTTAACAGGTCCATTCAACCGGTCACCTGCTTCACAAAGCTTAAAAAAGCCAGAGCACTTTAAAAGGCGTGCAAAGGTCATGCTGCCAGGCAACCCAGTGACAAGGTCAAGAAATCTCATCTCATGATCAACTATGCATTGTAGAAACATGCTGTAGTTTCTCTCTGAATCGCACCAGTCGTCTGACGACTCGATAGCAGGTAGAGTCATGACTATGTGCGTTGCATCAATGGACCCGCAACAGTTGGGCAGGCCAAAAGTGGCCTCAAAGTGGGATTTGATTTCTTCAATCTTAGCAGAGTCTGGCCAGCAGAGGTGGTGCCGGGCTCGATCCTCCATTGACTCAATGAATCGCCAGGTCACCTGTGACAAAATATGTTGAAACATAAATTTCCAGATATGCTCAAAAATAAGTGAATTAACAAACTAAGAGCACTCTTACTGGAAAACCAATGAAACTAATGAAATCCCAAAAAATATTACATTGCTTCAAAAAATGTATTGTTTTGTAGCAATTAACATGCCTACGAAATCAACTTTTTAAAGTAGTGGTACCTATTGCTATTGTTGCACATTTTGACCCACTGTTTGTTAACCCAACCATATGATCATTCTTAGGTCAGAGGTGGTACTGATTCAGTAATGGCATGAGACCTACTGAATTGCATCATGGTCTCAAACGATGACTTTCACCATTTGCCTTTTGGCTGTTGCTTATTTGACTGCAGTTCACACTGTTGTCAAGTAATTGTTGTTGAATTGAAAGAAGTTAATATTATGCTATCTCAAAAACAAATTTGAAACTCTCTACAAACTGCTGTGTGTTTGAGGAACTACTTTACACCATGGAACCAGCAGGGGTTCATGCATATTTTGGCAATTTATATCTCATAGAACCTCCTAACAGCAGCAGTTCATTACATTCTGAAGTTTTGAAACTGATTACTCTATTTTCTGTGTCAAAAAAAAAAAAAGCAAATATATTTATACAACTAGCATCAGCCCCTTTATGGAAAGGCAGAGTATGTAGTCATTTCAGAAAAAAAACAAGCCATCCTGGGTAAAAAGGAAAATCACTTAAAATAAATATTTCCCACATTTTGTACTTCTTTTTCCCAATAAAGTCAGCATTGAGCTTCAAGTTAATGGTTGTGCACTTCATCTTTAAAAAATAATTTACTTCAAAACAATTATGCCTCGATTCATTTTCTTTCTGATGAACCACCCATTGGGTAAGTATGAATAAAACTCAATTTTACTAAGAAACACAACAGCAGTACCTGAGATACTGTGGATTGGCCAACTCCAAAAGCAGACCCCACTGACACCTGGGAGTCCCCTGAAGCGAGCCGCCGCATGGCAATGGCAACTTGTTTCTCAACACTGAGAAGACGGCCTTCTATGTTTATTAAACCAGATGGAGGCCTTGAGATGAGATCTTCTCTGACAAGTGAGCAGATGTACTCAAATGTCCTTTTTGACACTCTGAAGAAATGCCTAAATGCATCGTCTTCTTCTGGAGGAATAGGTATTCCTGCACGTTTTCGGTTTGCTTTTAAAAAGGTATACAAAATATAAGAACCTTTTTTGGGGAACAACAATGAAATTTTACATACTTGCAAAGCACCCCAAATATTTATTGTAGAATTTGTGTGGCATTTTGCAAACAAGAGTAACAGCTAGTTTTCCAAAAGCTGCTATCTGTTAACCAGATTCTTCTGCAACCCAAGGTTCAATAAAAATTAAGTTGAGAAAAAAAAGAAGACATATTTGAACAGACTTTATTAAAGATATAATAAAATATTCTACAAAAGATATTTCATCATCATTGTTAAAAAAACCCAGATTTTTTTATTTTTTTTATTTTTTTTGCATTTGGATTTTGGAGTTAATGAACAGTGTTATCTGGGTGTTACCAAAAAGGAGGCAAATATGATTTTTAAGGCTGGAACAAGCAAAAAT
Organism: Rhynchospora tenuis; assembly: GCA_027725995.1. Lineage (NCBI taxonomy): Eukaryota > Viridiplantae > Streptophyta > Magnoliopsida > Poales > Cyperaceae > Rhynchospora > Rhynchospora tenuis. Next base: position 153,230,940 of record CM050888.1, on the reverse strand, counting down.
GACTAGATTGCTTCCAGCACTTTATGCTAATAAAATTAAATTAAGTACAGCTTGGCTTCATTTTAATCAAATGCAACTAAAATTAGAAAAGACTATTCAATGTTCCAGATTTTTTAAATTTATAAATTTAGTAAAGAAAACCCAGTAAGGCCCCCAATGTAGCTTTGTTGCCTAAACACACAGTTGATCCCAATACATGAGATCATTTCGAACTAAATCCAATATTGACAATTTTTAATACTTGAAATTAGCAACTCTTAACCACCACTCAGCCAACATCCACTACCAACACAATAAAGTATCCGAACCCACCAAATTGGATCACAGAGTAAAAGGAGATATTTGAGATTTAAAAATAGAGGAATACCAGAATCAGAGTTCTTCTGTAGAAAGGCGTACCACCATTCAGTCTCTAGAGATCTATTCTCCACTGGCTCCAAAGGAACTGTGCGCTTGCGACCAAGCTTGCCTCCCGCTCCCTTTGATTTGCGCTTGATTTTCTTCTTCGTTTTCTTCAGATGAGGCGCCATTTATTCTGTGTTCTCCCAGAAGAGATTTCTTACAAGAAGCGAACTACCAATGGAGAATCTGTGGAGAGTTGATGAAAGGTAAAATTTACAGAAGAGCCCTTTTAGTTTCTTTTTAAGTGAAAAGTGGTCCAGCCCATTTCTTCTTCTTGTTGTTATGGGACCCGGATCCTGTGTCGCGCGGCACGCGTGTAGCGCACCTCCACGAGCCGTTCGATTTTGATCGGGCGGTTCATTTTTTTCGGGCCTATCAATCTGGTATTATTCACGGGGCTCCTTTATCCATCAGACGGCCCACACGGTGCGCTGTACGCGTGCCGCGCGACACATGATCTTGATTCGTTGTTATGGGCTTTAGTTAACTAGGGAACCAGATCCTCTGGTCGGCGACCACCTGGTCCGCATTGATCCGGACCGTCTGATTTAATCTCAACGAATAAGGATGCCCCGTGCATAATAGACAGGATTGGTAGGCCCGAAAAAATGAACCGTTGAGATTAAATCGGATGGCTCGGATCACGTGCCGACCAGGTGGTCTGCACTTTTTTGCCGACCAGAGGATCCGAGTCCAGTTAACTAGTTCCTATCTAATTTTAAAAATTGAAACGATTTTAATGTAGGACTCGTCTCCGTATCGATTAATGTGATTTATCTATTAGAATAGCCATTTTGTTTGCTGTTCTTTTATCTATTAGAATTTGTAATGTGGTCTCCATTGAATGTCTCGAAAGATTCGAGAATTTAAAAGAACAGAAAGTATCATTAATATTTAGTGGATTATATCTCTTCATGTCTTGTATCAATGTTATTAAGAATACAGAAAGGTTCATGACAATGTCATTTTTGAGCTTAAGCTCGAGGAACACTTGTCTTATTTGTCACTCAAAGGCTCAAGGCAAACACCAGTGGAAAATTTAATCTAAACAGATTAATGTAAAAAAAAAAAAAAAAAATCTTAATGGATAACCAAAAATATTCTTTCACTATCCATAATTTTTTCCCCTGCAGTTATATAGCGAATCCAAAGAACATTCCCACACACAATATCCACGTCTCCAGCACATTCAACCTCAACCAGTAAAGATGCTTGTGTTACATTACAACCAGTCTGTCTCACTGAGACACTAACACAAAAGAAAATCATTACCTTCACCAACAAAGTAAGAATAAATACTATGTAATCATTTCTCTATTATGACTAAAATGCTTCAGAGAACAGGGTAAAGTAATTGAAGAAAATAGCATAAGCGTAAAAAGATGTTCTTTATTAAACCCATTTGAAATAGAAGTCAGAATATTATACTATACAAACATTTCATTTCCAGTAAAGAATAACACAATTAATACGTCTGTAACTGATTTGTATATTAAAAAAAAATTGCTTGCATCAGTGAATAATGAGGTCGGCATGACCGGTAACTGTTTAACAATTTGCTTCTTTGGAGCTAACATGCTTTGCTCAAAAACTACAGAAAGGAACTACTCCTTAGATAAACAGCCCTCAGATTTATTCATGATGTAACTAATATAGTATAATCATCAGTAATCACTGGTGCAACTAATACAGAAAATCAATCAGAAACTCAAATAACAATAAAAAGGAGCAACTAATACAGAAATCAATCAGAAACTCAAATAACAACAAAAAGGAATTATCAATCACTGTGCAACTAATACAGAATAATCATCAGTAAACTCAATAACAACAAAAAAAAATTGACAGAAAGTGTGAATAGAGAGTGAAAAAAGAAATAGCTAAATTCTTTAAAAAATTTACTGACATTGTAATCGTGTGATTTGAAACATATGCAAAAAATGAACTAAAGAAAAAATCAGCCTAAAATACAGAATAGACACAAAAAAAGGTACAAAAGGATTCATTCCTTGAGACAAAAAGTAATGATATTAAGTTGAAAAATGATGAATCAGATAGATAGATTTATTAAAAGGTTTCAGATCTACATGAGTGAAGGGACATAAGCAAATACCTAATGTTGAATGTAAGCTACAGTGAAGTGACATTTGAGAACGAAAATGCCAAATTCACATGTTTTCTAAAATTTCTTTTTCCCAGTGCAACTTAATTGAAAACAAAGCATAACCAACTAATAAATTATCAGAACCACTTTTAAGAAGAAAGACAAAGCAAGGACACACATTTTTAAATATTTGTCTAAAGGAAGCAAGTTCAGTAAAATTACGTGCCCTCAGAAAGTTTAAGTTTACCTTTCTCAAAATTTATCGGCAGCTAAAAGATAGAACAAGCATGCTTATCTTTTCAGTACCAAGTATGGCCTAGTCAGCTTTATTTCAGTACCAAGTTTTCATAACAAATGGACGTAAATTTCTAATTGAAAATATTTCAATCCGATTTGGTCTTACATGAGGTAAAACCATTTTTGTTGTTTTGCAATGGCATGAAACCAATTAGTCATTCTACGATGACATATCTCAAATTTCAAATTTTTCTAGTGGCATAAACCTAATTGGCCCATGATTTCTTTTCCCTTTTTTCTTCTCTTTCCATTGCACGCATCCTTAAGAGGAAAGGACTAAACCAAACTCGCATCTCAAAAGACAAAGCTTGCTATGTTCTTGTTCTATAGATAAAATAAAACCCACTGAAAAGGCATCAAGCTGTCTCAATTTGTACATTAATCAATACTTCATTATTGGGCAAAGATAAAAGGAGAGAGAAAGCAAAGATTGAATTAAAAGGAACAAAATTGAACAAACAAATTCATATTATTTTACAATGTTTATGCTTTGGCTTCATAATAGAAAACAATAAACTAAAAATTCAGCAGCAAATGTTTATAAGGTGCTTTTTTAATCAAATCAAGTTACTAGAGACTGATACCGCCAATAATAAAAGAGAAAATGGATTTTAGCGTTCCAATCAACATAAAAACATGAAACTAGCGATTGTGTAGCTCTATATCTATAAGCCCCAGAAAAAAGCAATCAAGGTACGAAGTGCAAATGAGGTCACAAAAGAACAATCCACTGGAATGGATGCCATTGTGACAAAAATGAATCATCCATCACTTGTGTAACTAATACATCATAGTCATCATATTCAAAAATAAAAATACAGCATAATCAATCAGTAAAAATAACAAAATATTGGAAAGAATATTACAACAATATAGTAGATTGCAGGAAAAATTAATATACATAGAGAAGAAATAAATAAAAGCTAATGTTGACTGAAATTTTATATGTGTGAGTTGAACGTATACAGAAAATAAATTTAAAGAAAAAGTAACCGTAAAATACAAAATAGTCAAAAGACTTACAAAAAGATTCACTCCCCAAGACAGAAGTAAAAATATACGCACTACATAACTTGAGAAATGATGAATTGGTTATTTGATTAGTTTAAAAAGATTTCAGACCTACATGAGTAAATGGGATGAGCAAATTCAAAAAAGTTTATGGCATTGATATCTAAACACCCATATATACAGCAATGAAGTTAACCCAAATTAGGCACTGCTATTAAATTTCAACTAATAACTGCTCCTAATTCCATTTCCCCAGTGCAACTTATTTTGACATAAAGCACAACCAATAAAAAGTTCAATGCTTCTGCAGTAGGGATATAACAAGCGAACCTGCTTAGCAAACATAATAAGTTATCATAACATTGTTCAGAAGAAAGAGCAAGAACACACATTTTTAATGGTTATGCTTAAACAAAGCAAGTTCAGTAAAATTATGAGCCCTCAAAAAATTTACATTTAAGTTCTCAAAATTCATCTAAAAGATAGAACAAGCATGCTTATCTTTTCAGTACCAAGAATGGCTTAGTCAGCTCTGATATGAATCTTAGGGATGAAAACGGAGTGGAGTCAGACCAGAGTCACACTATCAGCTCTGATATTGATCTTTACCAAATACCTCGATCTGTTTATTGTTTGGTACCAACTTTTCACAGCAGTTGTCAACAGTACCAAATTGAAGTACATTTCCGAATTGATAAGATTTGAGGGATATATAACCGATTTTGATTTTCTTTTTCCTTTTCTTTTCTTCTTACATTGCATGCATTTGACTCGACCAAACTTGCATCTCAAAAGACATAGCTTGCTATGTTCTTGTACTATAGATAACCACTGATAAGTCATCAAGCTGTCTCAATTTTGAATTAACTAATACTTCATCATTGGGCATAAGACAAAAGGAGAGAGAATTCAAATAATAAAAACACAATTAAATTAGAATAAAATTAAATTAAATAACTTTGAAACAAAATAAAATAGTTTAAAAAGATTTCAGAACTACATGGGAAAAAGACATAAGCAATTTAACAACGTCCACGTTAGCTAGAGTGAAGTGATATTTGAGAATGAAAATACCAGATTCACACGATTTTATTGCATTAATATCTGTACTCATATCTACAGCAATGAAGTTAACCCAAATTGGGTGCTGCTTTTAAATTTCAACTAAGATCTGCCCCTAATTCCATTTCCCCAGACTCCAGTGCAACTTAATTTGGCACAAAGCACAACAAAAAAAAAAAGTTCAATGCATCTGCAATAGTAATATAACAAGCCAACCTGCTTGGCAAACATATAAATTATCAGAATATTTTTCAATAGAAAGACATCAAGAACACGCATTTTCACTGCATATGCTTAAGCAAAGCAAGTTCAGTAAAATTATGAGCCCTCAGAAAGTTTACATTTACCTTTCTCAAAATTCATAGACAGCTAAAATATAGAACAAGCATGCTTTTCCTTTCAGTACCAAGTATGGCTTAGTCAGCTCTGATATGTATCTTAGGGATGAAAACGGAGCAGAGTAAGACCAGAGTCATGCTATCAGCTCATCTGTTTATTGTTCAGTACCAACATTTCACAGCAGTTCTGAATAGTACCAGATAGAAGTACATTTCCGAATTGATAAGATTTGAGGGGTATATATCCAATTTTGAATTTTTTTTTCCTTTTCTTTCTCTTCTTCCATTGCATGCATCTAACTAAACCAAAACTCGCATCTCAAAAGACATAGCTTGCTATGTTCTTGTACTATAGGATAAACAAAACCCACTAATAAGGCATCAAGCTGTCTCAATTTTGAATTAACTAACACTTCATCATTGGGCATAAGCTAAAAGAAGAGAGCAAAAATTGAAATAATAGGAACAAAATAAAATAAAAATTCAGCGGCAAATGGACCAACGTAGTGACATTGACATTTACGTGACACAAAATGGACCAAAAAAACAACATTCAAAAAAGCGATTAACGTAGTAGAAAGCTACGAAGAGTAATCTAGGTCACAAAAGAAAACAATTCCACTGGAATGGACATCATAGTGTAGGAAAGAATGAAGCACTCAGACAAAAATACACCAACAAGGAAGTAAAAAAAAAAAAAAAAATGAAAAACCTGAGAGAGGGATAGATAGGGGTTAGGGTCTGCGTTATTGGCATTGAAGAGATCGCAGTGGAGGAGAGAGCAAAAAGGAGTCAGGATCCTCTGCAATAAATCTTTGGATTGTGGATCTTCAGTTATACGATTCGGATTGTTTTGAGATTCGTGCGGGATTTTCAGGTTTTTATTATAAGCTGTAAAGATGATGGGCTATTAATATTGATCCAATAGAAGATAGCATAGTTTATTTTAGGGCCTAAACTAGGTCAGAACAATCTTGTTTGCTTTTTAAATGGTAATTACTACTCACCATCCTTCCAATTACCATCCACACCATCCATAGGCTCCAAACAGGTCAGATTGGGCCCAGCGACTGGCCCAATCTATTTAAATCCCTCTAAACCTTCTTCCTCTGAACCCTAGCCGCAGATTGAAGCCTCTGGTTCGTCTCAAAAACTCTAGATCTCCTCTGCTCCGCTCTCGCCTTCGTCGGAGAACTGTTCGTCGTTCAACCCTAGACCCAGAGAGAGAGGCGGAGACAGATGGAGTTCTTGGAGAAGATATGTCAAGAGGCGGCAAAGGTGTTTGTAGTGTTGTTGCCATCTCAAATGTAATTACAAATCTTTATGGTAAGTCCATTTGCTTAGTTTGTGTTTTTCTTCTGTTACTTAGGTTTCATTAAGTTTGTTTGGATCAGAAACAAAAACAAATCTTGATGTTTTTTTTTTTGAAATAAGAGGCTATTTATTTATAGAGGCTTTAACCCACTCTGTAAATTAGAGTTTATCCATCTTTTACTTATTTATCTACTTATTTATAGCTACCTATTCCGCGTCCAGCGGGACTTGAACTTGTTACCTCTGGGATAACAGCGAAGTCACTGACCATCTGTGCTGGACTCCATGTTCCACAAATTCTTGATGTTAAAAATGAAATTTTGTACAGATGGCATTTATGATAATCAATTGATTATTAAATTGGTCTTTGAAAGATAACTAAGGGATGAATTGTTTTCTGTCGATTTGTGATAATTGCTAGTATATTTTGGCCAATTAATTACTGTTTTGTCTCTTTTGTTTTCTCCTATATGGTTCTAACTTCTGACTTGTAGAATAAACAAAGTCTGTTCCACGTCACATACATTATGCATTCTTTTGAAATTATGTAAAAGATGCTTCCAGTCTTATCAAATCATAAGAACTAAATTGTTTGTACTTATTAATTTGATGAAAAACAATACACTTCCAGGAATTGTTGGATAGTTTCGATGGAACTGACTTCTGGTACGACGATAAGGCTAAAGAATCATTCAGCAGTTCCAAGTCATTCAGCCTATCAGAGGACAAAGAATCACCTTTGCCCGCCTCCTGACATTTCTCCAAGAAGCTAAATTTTCAGTCAATTCAGATCTGTAGGAGCTTATCAGAAGGGATCTTTAGGATTAGTTAGTCATTATATGTGTGGAGTCAGTATCTCTAAGGGATCATCTTGTTTGATCTGTAGGATTAGTTTGTTGTTTATGTATTGGAATAGAGAATCATTTGTAATGGATATTATTGTAAGTATAATTGTTCAGTTTGTTGCAATAATAGATATCATTCTTAATAACTGATCAGTGTTCACTTTTGCATGGTTATTAAAACGTATTTGATCACAACTAACTGAACACACAAACAATGTTAATTGATCCCTTAACTGGTTCAATTGAACACAAAAACTACGAAATTAAATTTCTACCGCAACTAACTGAACACATAAACATTTTAAATTAATCCCTTAATGTGTTTAACTTAGCACAAAAAAAACTATAAAATTAAAATTCTGTTGCAACTAACTGAACACATAAACAATTTAAATTCATCCCTTAATGTGTTAAACTGAACCAAACAATGTGAAAATTTAATTTTGAGATGCAACTAACTGAACACATAAATCTTTAAGTTCATCCCTTAATGTGTTTAACTGAACAAATATATATGAAAATTCGACTTTAAGATGCAACTAACTGAACGCATAACAAATTTAACTCAACCCTTGAGCAACTAACTGAACACAAAAATCCGTCCATTTGATGACGTCAGCGCGGGAAAAAAAATTAAAAAAATTTTCGAAAAAAAAATGATGACGTCAGTACGCTAAAAATGAAGGCTGAAGCCCAATTTGGCCTGTTGAAGCCTGTTGGATGGTATTGGATGGTAATTAAATGGATGGTGTATGTCATTTCTATTTTTAAATTGTACAGGTGTATAGTCTTTTTTTTTTTGGGGGTACTTTTGGAAGCTAGAAGATTTTTCTTAGAATTTCTCTCATTTCAAATTCTACTTTTCCAAATTGACATGGTGGTTTTGAATCTCTTCTCGAGGATATAATTTTAGATTATGGTTCATTTTCTTTCAAATGGATTTTACATTTTTTTTTTTTTTTGTTGGGTTGGCGATTGCCAATTTTACATTGTCAGAATAGCGTGTTCCGACAATCAATTTTGATTTGGCTAGGAAATCAAAGATAATCTCCCAAATTCAAGTTCAATTAAAATTTGACTTTTGACTTCAAATTCTACTTATCCTAATTTTGATTTGGTTAGCATAAACCTCTTTGCTCAAATTCGTTCGCTGGGATTAGATCTCTGACTCTTTCACTCATCAAAACTATTTGGATCGCACTAGAATTTGCAACCCAAACACATTTCAATAGCTTTACTTAATTTTGTCTGCACACTGAAACTTTAGCTAAGCATTGTTTAGAATTGTCTGTTAGAAATATCTGCACTATTGTTTTATTTAGGAGATACAATATCCAACCCCAATACGGCGGTGATATGTCTCATTTTGCTTTTCTCACTAATTTGTATGCACATGGTTGAAATCAACAAAAACTGAGAGCCTCACCATTTTTTTTCTAAAAAATATATTGCCAAGGTTAGCAAATGAAGTTATGATGTAGAGTCCTGTTCCATTACAATGGCAAGTGTGCATCGACATTGACCACACCTTTTGTTATATTACTAATTACTTCTTTAAGTGGCTCTGCGAAATACAGAAGGTAAGATGTTGCTTTTATCTGATGGATGCACGCTAGTTTGTTCGCTCGTTTGAGACAAACCGATTGCAAACAAATCTAATTGATGGTCGAAAGAAATAAATAAATAATAACCTTATACAAGGTATGATGCTGATATACAATTGATCGGATTTAGTTTATGTTCTAAATTTAATTTCATCATTTAATTTTTATCTTATAATTTGTAAGACTATTTATTTAAATCAATATTAGTCGAAAATCATGAACCAACCTTACAAAATAGCCTTAATTAAATATTTTTTGAATTTAAGGCAAAATAAGTGGTAAATCAAATGCCTCAGGTTATCAGTTGTCAGCAGGAATGAAGCTATACATCACCATATCACTAATCTTCCCTTTGTGAATCAAATACTTCTTCAATGTCCCTTCTTTAGTAAATCCAGCCTTCTCCAAGACTTTCTGTGATCCCACATTCTGTACCAGTACCAACGCTTCCAGCCTCTCTAATCCCTCCATGTCACCAAAAATTGTCCCCAAAACTAGATTTACTGCCTCTGTCGCGATTCCTCTCCCCCAATACTGTGATGCGATCACATATCCCAGCTCAGCACAGCACTGATGCTCGGCTGTTCGGTGAGTCACCTGATATGAATCAGAAAGAATTAGCCTTAAATCACGTTTTTAAACTACTATAACAAGTTTTTGGTCTTAAGTAATTGGAAAATTTTAGGGTACAATTGTTCCGACATATATTTTGTCAGAAAAATTCTGAAATCTGAACCTATTTTCCTGTGACGTTACTAGCCTTTTGGAATTTTTGCACTTCAACGAGACGTCGAGATCATAAAACTAGTGATTATATTTTAGTTAGACCAACATATCGAAGGCAACATGCCGTAAACAAATTGATATTTGAAATGGTGCCCGGATTCATTTTAATTTTAAAAATGTGAGCAAGGCGAACTTGTCATGGACAAAATATAAAGAACTAAGCAAATGACCATAAGAGATGTATTATACATGCAAAAGCACAGTAGTATTATCCACGGGATAATTAAATAGTAACTATTTTTTCTAGAGGAAACCCCACAAAATAGTGTTTAATTCAAAATTACCCAAATTGCGCCAACAGGTCTACCATTAAGACAGATAGCACGCATCCACGGATGCGGCAGCACAGTTTTCTCCATGAAAGCGAGCACGTCTTCCTTGAGGGTAAAGGTGTCCCAACGCCACCAAGGAGAGACCCGGTCGTCAGAGGCCCAGACAAAGTAATCATCCACGTCTGTCAGTTCGAATTCTCGGAGAGTCACTTCATGGAACTGGCGGCTTTGGTTTACTTCTGATGTTTTTTCATCCATTCCAAGTCAAATAAAGGGAAGATTCTTATTACCGAGAGGATTTGCACGTGTATTATAATGTTGTTAATGTGATATATAACTGTGCTATAGGCTATCATAGAGAGGGAAGGTTGATATTTATAAGGTAAAGTAAGGTATCTGTCCGATGGAGAGATAAATAATTAAATAATAAAGTAATTAATAAGAGTTTCTGAATCTTCTTACTAATTGTCAAAAAAAATCAGAGAAGAATTGAATTTTGGTAAACAAGAACATGACAGTAAAGAAAATAAACAAAAAAAAAATCAGCAATAAACAGAAACGCTTATTCTTTATTAATTGCAAAGCAAACATGCCTGGAACGCATCTTTTTTTTTTTAAAAAAAAAAGAGATACAGTCAATTGTGATTTGTGACTAGTTTGTACAAACATTGAACAGATTCCGTACAAACATTCAACAGCAACAAAATAAACAACAATAAAAGCACCTTAGATCTTCAAAGCAACTAAACTTCAACCATTTAATAAAATCATCTTAGATCCGACCCGTTAGCATATTTTTTGCACTTACATCCATAAAAGTTTCTAAATTTATACATTGCAAATTTTTCAACTAATTGCCAATATTTCTTTGCAGATGCTATCCCCTATTTCTTTCATCTACAAAATGTTCCCAACTAACTATCCCGCTATTTTTTTTATTTACAAAATGTTGCCAACTAACTATCCCACTATTTCTTTCATTTACAAAATGTTGCCAAGAAAAAAAATTCCTCTAAATCTTGTCTAGTCTTCTATAATTGACACATTGCTGCAAAAAAAAAAAAAAAGAAATTACACAGTATTGGATAAAACATTAAAGAAAGAATTGGATAAAATATTAATCTCATAGCACTTACTGTATGTGTTCGAGATTATCATAGCACCCAAAGTAAATCTCCTCCAATATATCTTGTGACAAATTATTGTCTGGCCTATAATTAAAAAGAATTGGATAAAACACAACACTTCCTTGTTTTCACATATGACACTATCCTTATTTCGTGTATACATTGGGGTTCACTGACTTTACTGGTTTTGTCTTCTATGTTGTGGTGATGTTGGCTCCCTCATTGGGTCTTGCGGCAAAGGCCAAGTTCTCTGCTGGTTCCTACTTTTGTGCTTCTTGTTTTGCAAATTGGAATTCTTGTGTAGTACAAGCAAGGATTATACAATAAAACCTGATTGTTCACTGGTCACTGGTCACTTATGTATTCACTCACATACTTTTCCAGTTATGTCCCTGGGCAATACCATACAAATTAGAACCGAAATTAATTTACCTTATCAAAGGCGCAGTTTTGAGAAATTGATTAATGTGAGTTAAAAATTCTTACTTGCATACTGTTGCTGGATGAATTGGAGCTCTTCCCTTGATCTTGAGTGGGGCATCCGCAATATCTGCAAAGAGAAGGGAAAGAGGAGATGGCAGTTTGAGAAATTGATGCACTTCCTGTGTAATTTCTGCAATTTGATATCTGCAAAATTCTTTTATAGGGATGAGAGGCGGACTTGATGAGACAGGCGCAGCGATGCTTTTTGGCGGGAATTCGATTCTTCTGGACAGGCAAAATCGCTTGTTTTTTCAACAAAAATCGGAATGGGCAGAAAGGTAGCGGAGAGAGGCGAAATCCTGAATTTTTTCCTGCTCCGCGCAGTCCTTTTAAATGACTGTTCCGTGGGCTAGGAGAAACGCTTCGTCTCTCCCATTAAACAAATATCAATAATACGTGTGGCTCTATGATTGGTTTAAACCATCAACATTGGCATCGTAACACCACACAATCTAGTCAGCTCACTCCCTCCAAATAGCTCTCCTGCTTTTTCCTGAAGCAAACACCGCGCCTCCACCACGATCTGCGAAGAAAACCTCTCTAAAGCCATCCAAGCAAAAAGTAAGCTAATTTTTTGTTCTCTCTTTTAAGAAAGTTTTAACCTTTTTTCTATTATCTATTAGGAAAGGTAAATTGATTTCTTTTTTGTTTACAATTTGCAAAGGTATGCAGCCGTGGCAATACGGGTTTGAGAGAGCAGGTCGGACCGTCGGAGCCAAAGGGAAGGGACGGAGGAGATGTCCTCTTACGAGGTATATGAATTAGCTCGAACAATTCTTTGAGGCTAAAATTGCCAAGTTATCATGCTTGTTCCAACAGCTCTTTTCGCTTCAATTTGGACGTGTGGGATATGGGAAATCTTCCACCAGTCATCTCCTTCAGGTTCACGTTGGCATTGGCGCACTAGTTCATCTGAGCAATCAGTGATATATAATTCAGTGAGGTTTTGTGGTAAACCGAACTCAGGCAGTGAAGAAATCTTGTCACAAGATACAACAGTTAACTTCTTCAATTTAGTGAGAAATAGTAGTGTCGAAGGAAGGCCTTTAAGTTCCCCACATTCAGAAAACTCTAGCGTTTCAAGGGATGATAATTGGTTGAACCAACTTTCTTCTTCCTCTGTATATTTTATTACACTGGAGCTCTTTATCAACAGAGAGCGTAGGTATTTAAGCCTTCCTGCAAAGGGCGAGCTTTGTGTAACGTACTTTTTCTCGTAATCCAGTTTCAAGGAAGTTAGAAATCGATTTTGTTGGTGAGTCCCATCCTTGTCTTCCTCCTCTTCACATGATTCCAGAATTTTATCGAACCCCATTATTTCTAGTTTTCTTAGATTTACAAGGGAATTTAACCCTCTGACAAAGCAGAGTTCTTTAACAGATTCAAGGCGTAAAACCTTTAGGGATCTCAAGGAAGTACAATGGATAGATAAATCACGGAACAAACGTGTTATGCTCAAGTGAGTTAAATGAGGCATACGTTGTAATATTGTTTCAATTTTATTAATTTTACGACAGGACGACAACACAAACTCTATCACTGGAGTTGTGACAAGATTGGGAATTTCAATTAGCTCGCCGCAGGAATCCAATGTGAACTTTTTGAGGAGCGGAAATGACTTTTTTTCAGCCGGCGCATCCGACCATGTCCTCCAGGAATCCATCAAACAGAATCGCAACTCCTTCAAAGATGGAAATGCCACGTCGGAGCCGCCATAAAATTCATCATGGACCTTTTCTAATTTGGATATTTTCTCAAAACTGAGAAATTCAAGGGAAGGGAGCTCTCCAAAAGCAGGGAGGGTGTATAATATAAAGTGAATCACCTCAATGCGCTTTAGGTTGGAAAATCTATTCTGAGTTGACAACATCCAACCTGGAAGAGAATCTACGGCTGTTAAGTAGCCTTTGATTATAAGAATTTCTACACTAGAGGGTGGTTTTAGGGCCTCAAGTACCTCTTCCACGTCATAATTTATTGGACGAAATTCCAACTCGATACTTGTCAGGTACTTTTTTCTATGAAGTTGACACTTAGCTGCTTCTTCTTTGCTAGTGACATTTTGTAGGTTAGTTAGGAGAAGGTGCCCCCTAATTCCATTCATGTCCCTCAACTCACTAATTCTATGCCCCTTACTCTTTTCTATACAGAATTCCTTGAGTTCTTGGAGGTTGGTCATTTTTCCTATACCGGATATTTGAGAGACAGTCTCAGCACTTGCGTATAAATGTCTCAAATTTATAAGTTTATTCATATTTTTTGGTAATGTTTTAAACACACAGCCTTGCACATTTAGGACTTGTAAATGCCATAGCTCACAAAATTTATCTGGAATGAATTCAATTCCAGAAGAAGAGAGATCCACAAACCGAAGATGTGATAGTTGACAAATGGCATCAAGTATGGATACATCTTTTTTCACCAAAAAAGACCACCAATGCTGGACAGAACCATCTAAAATTTTTGTTGCATTAAATTTTGATAAATTCAACAGGCGTAAACCTTTTGGTTTGGCAACGATATTACTAATTGACTCGTAACTGCAATTATCCCAGTCACCATACAGCATCACACTTCTTTGATTTGACTTAATCGGTATAATATTATTCTCTTGTTCTGAACCATCACAATTGATGCCAATATGCTCGGTAATGTCTGGAATTTCATTAACCAAGCTATCAACATGATAGGATTTCTTTTTAGACACAGCAATAGCTAATTCTCGTATTAGATCGTGCATGACGTACTTGCCATCGTTATTAATTGTTGCCTGAAAAAAAGATCTTTTTACTAACTCGTCAAACCTCTTTCCCCCAACGTCCTCTAGTCTACTTCCTCTTTCATCCTGGTTGGGTTGAAAGAAATCGAATTCATGAGCCATCCACATTTGAACCAATCTGTCTCTATCAAATTCATAATTTTTTGGAAATATGGAACAAAATTCGAAGCATCGTTTAAGCTCAAGATTTAGCGCCTCATAGCCGATTGACAGGAATGAAAGGATTTTTCCTGAAATACTTTTTTCATCCAATGCCCACCTATTACTTCCTGAAATACTTTTTTCATCCAATTCCCACCAATTACGTTTAAGGATACCTTTCCATTGCGTTATATCTAAGTTTTTATGCAACATTTTTCCAATAACCTCTCCAGCTAGAGGTAAACCATGCAACTTTTTTGCAATATCTGTGGCAATGGATTCCAAAACGCTCAAATCTTTTTCACTCAATTCACAATACTGTGCTCCCGCATTATTTGTTACGGAGATTGAATACTTGCCAATTTTCCAATGAAATTGAAACAATTCTCCAAATGCAAAATACTTGAAGAGTATGTCGAACCACTTTGGTTCTAAAACACCTAATCTTATTATATTGGACAAATTTCCAATTGTGTTCGCGACATGTTCACTTTGAGTTGTTACCAAAACAAAACTTCCAGGCGGGGCAATATTATTTAAAACTTTAAAGAGGTCATCCCATATAGATTCGATCCCATCATAGACGTCATCCAGGACAAGAAAAAATCTCCTATTTTTGATAGTTTCTTTTAGGATCCTTTCAATTGTATCTAAGTACATAGTGGAGTCGATCCTATCACCAAATTCCCCTGCTTTCTTAGTCAATATTTCCTTTATATCCCCTGCTATCTTAGTCAATATTTTCTTTATATCAGGTTTCTGTGAGACGTAGACCCAGATTCTAAGATTATCAAAGACCTCTTGGGCTATATCGCTGTTGTAGACCATTTTAGCAATAGTTGTTTTGCCCACTCCTCCTATACCACAAATAGGAAGAACTGGTAGTTTCCAATTCTTGATGAACAAAGTATTTTGTACACTTGATTCTCTAGCGCTCATCTTTTGAAACATGCTTTTTATTTCAACCTCACTTCCTTTCGTTATTTGAATGCTACTAGTGTTGCCTTTCTCAACAGTTAATTTAATATTACCTATATTTTGATCGTGAATCTCACCAGTATTCCCTTTCTCTTCTCTCTCTTCTGAATTCTCTTGAGGAAAAGCTACTAATTGGTTTGATATCATTGCCAATATGAAATCAATTTCTATATCACGGCCAAATATCTCTTTATTACGTTCTAAAGTAGGGGTTGTTTCCCCTTTACTAGGGTCGGTGGGCTTTTTTAATATCCTGATGACTAATCACGAGTTTGATAAAAGTATCAACTTTGCTCGCAAATGTATTAAATTCATCTACCGCAGATTTGAATGCTTTTAACTCTTTGTCGGATAGAATGAGAGTTTTAATTTTATTACCTAATTTGTGTAGTAATTTAGTAACCTCAGTCTTCCCCTTCAAACTTTCACGGAAACTCTTAGCCTGCAAGTCATCGAGCACGTCTGTCACCTTGTAGGCCTTAATCCTCAGGTCATCCAACCATTTTATGAGTCCACTGTTGTCGATTGGATCCTTACTGGCTCTTTCGATAGTGGCCAGGATAAGGGGGAGTGAACTCTCCAATTCAATGAGCCTCTGTGCGGTTTCACTTTCCAGAGCATTGTTG
Organism: Rhynchospora tenuis; assembly: GCA_027725995.1. NCBI lineage: Eukaryota > Viridiplantae > Streptophyta > Magnoliopsida > Poales > Cyperaceae > Rhynchospora > Rhynchospora tenuis. Next base: position 153,214,771 of record CM050888.1, on the reverse strand, counting down.
CTGCCAAGGACGGAGCGTGCTGCATCCATTATGTTGCGAATGATGCTGGTTGCAAACCAACCAACAACAGTTAGCTCAGCACCGGTCATTTTGCTGGGCTTGGTTCTTTTTGGAGTTGGAATCTAGAAATGAAAGAGTAGGAAGAGTTATCCTGTTTCTATATATATATATATATATATATATATATATTTGACAGAGTTTAGTGTATGAATGTATTGTATTGTATTGAATCATGTACAGTACAGTGATTGTATATATAGACAGAGATACAGCGCCTATACAGACTACCCTCCAGTTATACAAGAACTGGATATGTCCATTCTATTCTCTAACATCCCCCCCGCAAGTTGAAGGTTGTGAGCACACCCTCAACTTGTCTCTAATGGAAACAAAACGTGAGACAGTCAATCCTTTAGTTAAACCATCAGCTATTTGATCCTTTGTTGATAAGAACTGAACCATCAGCTGTTTGGCAACAACACGCTCCCGAATGAAGTGGAAATCAATTTCGACATGCTTCGTTCGAGCATGGTACATTGGATTGGAAGCAAGATACGTTGCCCCAATGTTATCACACCAAAGCACAGGTGTTTGATGCAAGGGCTGATGCAGTTCTTGAAGAATATACTGCACCCATATGAGTTCTGCACCAGCCAACGCAAGACTGCGATATTCAGCCTCCGTGCTAGACTTTGACACCGTCGGTTGTTTCTTGGAGCTCCACGAGATTAGGTTGGTCCCCAAATAGATGCAAAACGCCGAAGTGGAGCGACGATCGTCGGGGCAGCCAGCCCAATCAGAATCGGAATAGGCATGAAGCGACATTGAAGGCGATGGTGTAAACAAGAGTCCATGTTGCAAGGTGCCTTTGAGATAGCGCAGAATGCGTTTGACTGCAGACCAATGGACGGTGGTGGGAGCGTGCATAAATTGGGAGCATTTGTTGACTGGAAAGGAGATGTCAGGCCGAGTGATAGTGACATATTGAAGAGCACCAACGACGGCTCTATAAAGTTTAGGATCATGAAAGGGATCCCCATCAAACTTGGAAATAGACGTGTTGACAGCCATGGGTGTAGAAACGGGTTGAGCATCGGCCATGTAGGTACGAGATAGAAGATCAGAGATATACTGTTGTTGAGAGAGATGCATGCCGGCTGAAGATGTCCTGACAGCTATGCCCAAGAAGAAAGATAGAGGCCCCAAATCTTTCAGAGCAAATCTGGATTGAAGAGTATGAATAAATGTTGTAACACTCTGAGCATGGCTGCCTGTCACGATTATATCATCCACATAGACAAGAGTGACTAGGGTATGACCATTGGAGTGAGATATGAACAAAGAGGGATCAAACTTGGAACCATGAAAACCAAGCTCAAGTAAGGCAGCACTTAAGGTATGGAACCATGCACGTGGTGACTGCTTAAGACCATAGATAGCTTTTTTTAATAAACACACGTGATGTGGCTTGGAGTTGCTGACAAAACCGGGCGGTTGATGCATGTACACGGTTTCTTGGAGATCACCGTGTAGAAAGGCGTTGTTAACATCTAACTGCCGTATTGGCCAGTTGTTGGAGATGGCTATGGATAGAACAAGGCGAATTGTGGTGGGGCGGATCACAGGGCTGAAAGTATCGAAAAAATCGACACCCTCTTCCTGTGTGAACCCTTTAGCCACTAAACGTGCTTTGTAACGTTCAATGGTCCCATCAGAGCACCGTTTAGTCTTGAATACCCATTTGCAGCCCACTACATGCTGGTTGGCAGGTTGGGGAACAAGAATCCAGGTTTCATTGTGCATTAATGCTTGGATTTCATTTGACATAGCATCACGCCAATGCTGAATCTTATTGGCTTGAAGAAAAGTTGTTGGATCAGAGTCAGTAGGAGAAGTTGCAAGATAAGCAATGAAATCAGGAAAGTGACGAGAGCGTCGTGTGTTATCTCTGTGGCGAGTGACCATAGGATGAGTGTTAGTAGGTTGACCAGAGGCGGAAGCAGTGGAAGAATGATGAAGGGAGTTATGGGAAGAAAGAGAGAGAGCAGAGTCTCGGTCAGGAGAGTTTGAATTATCCAGCCGTTGAGAGACACGGTCAGAGACTTGGGCAGGTGAAGGAGTGTCATGGACAGCGCCAGTGGGCCGATTTAAATCAGCAGGAGTAATAGGCGGCCCATTGTTGATATTAGGTGAAGGGGAGTTATTAGTTGGCCCAGTCGGAGAAGAAGATGTATTTGGGCCAAGAGAAGAAACTAGAGGAGCCCACAGACTATAATCAACTGATGATTTGTCGTGAGTGTTTGAAGAGAAGGATGAGTCTCGAAATGGAAAAACCTGCTCATTAAAAAGTACATGGCGAGATACAAAAATGCGTTTGGTAGCAGGATGGTAGCAGCGATAACCTTTTTGGTGCATGGCATAACCAAGAAACACACAGGCAGTGGAATGAGGTTGAAGTTTGTGTTTGTTATAAGGTCGGGTGAGAGGGAAACACTGAGTACCCAACACTCGCAGTTCTAGATAATTAGGCGATTTGGTAAACAATTGTTCAAAGGGAGAGACAGTATTGGAATGTAAGGCAGGTGGCAACCGATTTATCAAATAAACAACGCTAGCAAATATCTCATCCCACAAATACAAAGGTATAGAGGCATGGTCAATAACGGCTAAAGACAGTTCAAGAATGTGGCGGTTTTTCCGTTCAGCCACGCCATTCTGCTCAGGCGTATGGGGACAAGTCAACTGATGAACAATTTGGGGAAAAAGGCGAGTTATAGGTCGAAATTCAGTACCACCGTCAGTTCTCAAGATTTTAATAGATCTACCAAGTAAATTTTCGACTTGAAGTTTAAAGTTAGAGAAAATCTTTACCACTTCATCCTTAGAAGAAAGAAAAAAGATCCAAGAAAACTTGGAAAAATCATCAATGAACACTACAAAGTATCTAAAACCATTAGAACTAATAATTGGGGCTGGACCCCATACATCAGCATGTATCAGCTCCAAAGGAGCAGTAGTACAACTAGAGCTAGGTAAAAAAGGGAGTTTATGGGACTTAGCCACAGCACAATGTTTACACAAATTTAAAGATACATTTGTACAAGGCAAACAATAAGAATTTAAAATTTTCCTAGTAGTAGACAAAGATGGATGGCCAAGTCTAAAGTGCCAAGTTGTAGCTGTAACTCTTTCTCCTACCAAAGCACGAGGAACACAGGTAATTGGAGCAGTAATCAAATACAGTCCACTAGTTACTGTTGCTTGAAGAAGGGTGGCAGAGGTGTGGCAATCCTTAACAAAACAAAGAGAGGAGTGAAATTCTACTCTAAGTTGATTGTCAGCTAGCAATTTAGAAAGGCTTAGTAAGTTTTTAGTAAAGCCTGGTACATGCAAAACCTCATTTAAAACAATAGAAGAACTACCAACAGTTAAACAAGTAGAACCAATGTTAAGAATGTGCATACCATTACCATCTCCTATCTGGAGCTTGTCAGACCCTTCATATGGCACAAAAGCTGACAAATTGTTAATGTCACTTGTGACATGGTGAGTAGCTCCAGAGTCAAGGTACCACTCAGTGGCAGATGAACCAGCAACACCAGCTTGAGCCACATGAGCCTGAGGGTTAATGGGAGGAGGTGGTGGTGGTGGGTCCAGCTCATCAGTGTAACGCATATCACACCTCCACCAGCAATTCCTAGCTGTATGTCCTCTCTTGTAGCAGATCTGACAGGCTTCAGAGGTGGTAGTGGTGACAGTACCAGTTTTTGTACCAGTAGAAGGTGGTGTTGGTAACAGTGGTTGTGAAGACTGAGTTCTTGGTCTGACAGATTGGTAAGGTGGTCGGTGAGGTGCTCCTCTTGGATTGCGAGGCTGATTGCGAGACTGAGCCCGAGAATTAGCTTGATTAACAGGTGGCCTGTAATTGCTTTGTTGGTTGTGCGCATAAAAAGCAGTAGGAGTCGAAGAAGATGGAAGAGAAGCAACTTGAGAATGCTGCATTTGAAGCAATGCTTCATGGCTGAGAAGTAGAGATTGAACTTCAGGAAAAGAGATGGGATCTGGTCGAGAGTTGATAGCGACGACAAAGGAATTGTACTCAGTGCCGAGACCATTAAGAATGGCTAAGACGAGATCTTCATCAGCAATTGGTGAGCCAATGAAGTTTAATTCGTCTGCTAATGCACGAATTTGCTGAATGAAGTCAGAGCAAGAACTGCCACCTTTGATAGTGGTTTGAAGCTTCTTCTTTAATTCTGTGAGACGAGCTCGAGAGGAAGCTGAGAATGTTTGATGCAAGTAGCGCCAGAGAGCAATGGAGGTGGTACAAGAAACCACCTGTGCCAAGATAGATTCGGAGAGAGAGGCGCGCAGCCAAGCAAGAATCATCTGATCTTGCTTGTACCAAGAAATGTAATCTGGATTCAATTGATATTGACCAGTATTAGGGTTAAGAATGGAAGAAGATAAAGGTGGAGAAGAGAGAAAGGTGCTAAGCCCATAAGCATGAATCACAGGCTCAATTTGGGATTTCCAAGCCAAGAAATAATTTCTTGTTAGCTTGGTGTGAACAGGTAAGGAGAGAAACACCATTGGAGAATGTGAAGCAGTAGAATTGAAGAATTCAGGAGTCGGAGTGGAGAAGGCAAAATTAGGGTTTGGCGGAGGAATGGTGGTTGTGATCGGTGGAATGGAGCTGTTTGGCGGCGGATTAGCTGAGACGGGAATGCGTGGAGGAGTGCTTGAGGAAGGAACCGACGTATCGGAGGAGGAATTAGAAGTGGCCATGGCGAATTTCTTGATTGCAAGAGAAAAAGAAGAAGAAAGAGGAAGGATCGAAAAAGCGTTTAGCTAATATCGCTCTGATACCATGACAGAGTTTAGTGTATGAATGTATTGTATTGTATTGAATCATGTACAGTACAGTGATTGTATATATAGACAGAGATACAGCGCCTATACAGACTACCCTCCAGTTATACAAGAACTGGATATGTCCATTCTATTCTCTAACAATATTACTTTTTCAATTTCAAGAACTCAGAAAGAACAACAAAACAGACAAGTAAAGGGAGCAAAAGAAACGGCAGGGGAGAGTGAAAATAGGTGAAATTAAGAGTATGTAGCTTGAGGTGAACAAAGTTGAAATTTAGCAATTTAAAGAGAGATAGATAATCCAAAGTTAGAAGTTTGATTTTATAGTGGAAGAGAGAGATCTTGTTGGGGAAAGAAAAAAATAATAATAATAATAAAAAATTGGAAGTTGACCAAAAGCTTAGCTTGCCTTCCGTCCCTTAAGGGTCAGAGCACGTTGTTCTCTGGAGGGGGGTTGGGTTGGTTGCAAAAACAATATGTAAAAAATTGAAATATTTATATATCTAGCTTTTTGAAAGAGTTTATGCGATTACCTCCTCAATTATTCGTACGACTTCATTTTTTGGATTTAGAGGAATTAATGTACGTGGAATATTTTTTTTTAAGATAAAAGATGGAGTCAACCTCTCCAACTTATACGCGGAAAATTTTTATTTGAATAACTAATAATATGATCATTTATCCAATATTTCTCCGTTATAACTTATAAGTTTTATAATAGTAACAGACGACTTTTGGTATTTTGCTCTTGTGAAGATCAACTGTTCAATTAAAATCGTCAATATTTTATCCACTCTTTCGATAGAATATGGATTAATATTTGACATAGATTAAATGTTGACTACTATTTGCAAATTTTGCTGGGTTAATAAGTTTTTTCATGGAAAGTGCATGATGAATTTATATACACTGTATGTACAGAAATCATTCTAACTGCACAAAAGTCAATTCATGGCCAACTGGACGCCATGCCAACAACAATACATTAAAGTTGTTAGACAATTTGAAATCATTCTAACTGCACAAAAGTCAATTCATGGCCAACTGGACGCCATGCCAACAACAATACATTAAAGTTGTTAGACCCAAAGAAAATTTCTATTTATTCGTTACCAATTTTGAAATGACTTAAATCGTTATAATTTTCTGGCAAAAGAAAATCCAAAGTCATATTCTGCACTGGAGTATTAAATTAATCAATCGTTTAGTATGACTTCATGGAATTTTCATTGTTTCTTATTCATGATATATATATATATAGAGTTTTGCTATGGTGAGTTGCAAACTCACGGATCCTTCCGTGAGTTGCGATCAAAACTTTTGGATCTAATTCAAAATGACCGATCCAAACCATCCAATATGATCTCCATATCAAAATCTCCTTGAAGACCAAATTTTATATTTTTTCGAAATTTTTAATTATTTTTTTTCAGATTTTTAAGAACTGTTATTTTTGAATGGTACATAATTAATTAGATTAGAGATTTTCTAAAATTCTAAAAAAATACTTAAAAATTTTGAAAAAATATAAAATTTGGTCTACATGAAGATTTCAATAAGGAGGTCATATTAGACGGTTTGGATCGGTCATTTTAAATCAGATCCAAGAAATTTGATCGCAACTCACGGAAGACTCTATGAGTTGCAACTCACCATAGCTAAACTATATATATATATATATATATATAGAGAGAGAGAGAGAATGGCTATACTACTATTCATATGCAAAAAGCCCTTGTAGGATGAAGTTTTAAACCGTCCGATTCTTTTATTCGATGGAGGAGATATAGCGCTGAGCTCCTCCTCCAGTTTAATATTTTCCGTTAGCAGCTCCGTCTCCCTCTTTCTATTTACAACTTCCGTGAAAACAGTAGCACCTCTTTGGATCCAAATAAAATAGGAAAAAAAGGAGACGCGAAATTGGTGAGCTCGAACTCCTCTCTCAACTGTACCTCTGCTCGACGGCAAGACTCGGCAAGGCGTCTCCCTCTTTGGTCGTCTCTCTTTCAACCATCTTCGTCTCCCTCTTTCTCTGGTGGACTCGCAACCGTCTCCTCGTCTCAAATGTCTCCTTGCAAAACCCTAGACTCAACCGGCTCCTTGCAAAGGCGAGATCTTTCTTCAATTTCACCAAATTCATGTTATAAAATGTGTGTACTGGTTAAGGAGGTAGGCTTTACAAGGGGTTAAGTTATAAGGCCACACATAGGTTAGCATCCATTTTCTTGTGTAATTAGCATCCCTATTCAAGTTTTGACAGAATGGAAGTTAACATAGGTTGAGAGATTAGCATCCCTGACCAAACCTAAACCACCAAATTGCATCAATTTTGCAACAAATTGAGGTCCAGGTTAACAAAAACCTGTTGTCGTGAAATGACCACAAGTTGAGGTTCAGATTATCTACATAAACAAAATGCATATAGTTCAAATTTTGGTTCAGATGAGGTTGAGATAACAATCAGTATTTTCATGTATAATTATGCAGAGAATTAAAGACAATTTTTTTAGGGAGCATTTGGCAAAATTGGAAGAGGCATGTTAGACTACTTGCTATAAACATGAAGAAGAGTACGACTTGGGATTCAGTGCTTGTTAAATTACATTTTTATATACTGATGTGTATGTGTTTGGAGATACAACTGAGTTGATTAGGGACAAATTTTGTTTTTCCTTTTTGGATGTTAACATCTGTAAATTTGCTTAGATCAGAAATTTAATGTAGTAGGTTATTATTATTATTTTTTTGTTTGTTTTACTTTTGAGATAACAGTTCATTCTATTGGCACTATGTTTAAAATTTTAGTAAAGTTCTGCCTTTGGCGAACTTCCAAAATTGTTGTTTCAGAAAACACTTGTAGCATTTTATTTATGGTTTTCAATATGTTGTTTCATATGTTGCATTTAATTTATTGTTTTTTCATTTGATTGACTTGTTGGTGCATTGCACCTCTATATGTGCATATCCAGCTATATGTTTTGTTGCTTTTATATTACTTGCTAGAGGGAGGTTACAGTAAAGAAATTAGGAAATGGGTATGTTGCTTTTACATGTGCATATTTAGAGAAATTACCAACACATGGTATAGAAGAATTCAGATAGGCATGGTACAATAGGTACAGTAATCAAACATGGAGCTTAGAGAAAGAAACAAGCACGGTACAGTAGGTACAAACAAGCATGGACTTGCAGAATTCAGATCCTCTAAATATGAACTAAAGTAACTCAAATTTAAAAGACAGCTTGGAGCTTCGAGCATACAAACAAGCATACTAAATAAAAAAAAAAAAGCATCCATTACAGCTTGGAGCTTAAAGCATACAAACAAGCATCCATTGCGAATCAAACAAGCATCAATTACAGCATACATTAAAACTAAACTTAGTAAATTAAAATCCAGCTTAATTAGCAACAACCCTACAAGATAACTACTAAATGACTAACATACAACATTTTTTACGCTATAGAACCAACTTAGTAACCCAATTTATGAAGCCAACTACAATTAAAACCCAGCATGGATTACTCGAAGATTGCGACACCTTCACTACTGTGTATGCACCACATTTCCAGCAAGGAGGATTTACTCACTGATTCCAAGAGTTTTGACTTTGAGTACTAGTTCTGGATTCATGGAAAAAAGATTATGATTACATGCTATCGAAACTCAAAATTGCTTCTAAATCTTGGTTGTCTAATTGGCACATAAAAAAGATTATGACACCAGGTACTATAGTTCAATACATTCATTTCGCTTCTTGCTTGCTGTACCAATCTATTTTTTAGTTTTTAGTGACCAGGTTCAAGGCAAAGCATATTCTACCTACTGGAACCAGAAAGAATGTATCTCAGATTTTTATAGATATGGGGTCAGATTAAGGCAAGGGAGACCCTGTTTTATGTGTTAAGATTTTTACCAGAATTAGGTAAAATTAGGTCCCTGTTATTAGGTCAAAAAAGTAAAAGTAGGACATATTATAGAAAGGGAAAAAATCAACTCAAATTAGATATAATTAGCTCATCAGAATACATTAACTATCAAATTTAACCATCATGTATTAGGCGCCTACCTATGACCAGTAATTAAGTTTAATTAGCCTAAGACCAGTGATGCTTATTTAATTTGTGCTGCAATTCGAAGTGACAGAGAGAAAGTTTACAACTTGAGTTATGTAAAGTTTATAACTTTGCACAATTTATATGAGTGGGTCTGAACCTGTAACAATTTATATGAGTGCGCACACTACAATTTTGCTCAAATTTTGCACAGTTGCAAAGAGAAAGATGATTCTAGGGTTTTAGAGATAGGACAAAGAATTACCGAGTCAAATGTCAGAGGCTAGAGAAAGGCTGTCAAGAGAGAGACGGCTATGTGGTCGTGAGAATTTTGCGAGACCAGGCGACCAGGCGAAAGCCACCAGCCACCAGCCACGCCTCGTGAGAATTTCGCGCTGAGAGAGAGTTTAGGTTTATGCTTTTCTTTTTTCCTTTTTTTATCAGGAGCCGAGAGATCAAATTCACGCTAGATGTTGGGTGGAGGGAGACGGGAAACAATTGGTTGTGAAGGGAGACGGGAGTTTTAACAGAGGGAGGAGACGGAAAAAATTAAAGAGAAGGAGCGATTAGCGCTTCCATCTCAGCCATTCTCTCTGATCTCCGCACAGATCCTGATAAAATCCAACGATCTAAAAATCTAGCCTACAAGAGCAGTTTACGTATGCATAGTACTATATATATATATATATATATGGATAATTCTATGGTGGACTGAAATTTCAAACCGGGCTTGAATCATGACCAACCAAATTCCTTCATAATTTTAAATGAACGATTCAGATTTAAGCCCGGTTTAAAATTTCAGTCCACCATAGAATTACCCATATATATATATATATTCATATCCTATTTCGTATACACAGAAAGTAAATAAAATCAATCGCCTCTTAGTTAATTAACTTTATCAGAACATATCTTTGGATCTTTTTTTTAGATTACATCATATCTTTGAATCTTACCAAGCAATCTGACAAATTACAGGTAGAAGATAAATCTATGAAGTAAAATATATAATTGTAACATCCTAGAATTTTAGAACCTGTACACCTCAAAAATCTAAGGTTTTATTTGAAAAATGTCCATTCTTATTCATTTGATCTTATCCATATCCTTATGATATTATCCATTATATTATCCATTTGAAAATATCATATTGAAAATATCTACTTTCTTAGCCACTAAGCCAAGAATATTTTTGAAAATGACCATAACTATCTTCGAAAATAGTCACCGAGTCATCAATATTTACTTAGTGATTAAGTAATTAAATATTTACCATTTTGGCCGTAACCTCCACTATAAATAGCCCCTAGCCTCATTTCATTCATTTCGTGAATTCTCTCTCCCACTCTCTTTCTCTCCAACTAACCTTGAATACCGTCTTGACTTTGGATAGTCGGCCATTTGGAATTCTAGTTCTATATCACAGACATGTTGGATAATCGTTTCGATTTCACTTGTGGTTGTGAATCGCTCAGTCAGGTAACCAGACTTCTCTATATCTAGTTTCATATTGATTTGATTCGATTATCGATTGGCTTTGCTTACATGTGTTCACTCGTATGTGGTATGTTTTGCGGAATATCAGGTTTAAAAACTGGATTCCAAGCTCGGCTGCCCGAAAAACGGACCGGGCTAGATTCCGCATTTGATTGTGTATGTGATTTTGCACCTAGATCGTGGGGAAATGGGATGGGGTTATGTTTGCCTGATTTGACCAATCTAGACACGTTTATCTCTGCAGAATATACTATTTGTTATGTGGATTAATCTAGTCTTATTTACTTTTGCTATATCAACTAAGTATAGAAAAACACGTCGTTAAATAATCGATTACTGAGCTTTATAGTAGCTGACATCCGTTTGTTTTCTTGTGCTTGCGACGTAGGTTGATGGACCGTTGGATGGATGCAGAAGATACCGCTCCATAGACGTGTATCGGTGCGAGATGTGACAATAATGCAAGGAGAAAAAAATAATACATAGAGAATTTATGCTACTAAGAAATGGTCGACCAAATTCTTGCGTGACATCTTTTTTTTAGATAAATTTCAACCGACAATTTTTTTTTTTTAAGAAAAAAGGGTTCAGCCCCATTTTATAATGATCAAACCATAGTATTGAGTAAAAAATTTAACCAGAGACTATATATAATATACATATAAAATGGCGATGCTTAGTTGTATCGTCAAGATAAAAGACAAAAAATAAATAATAATATTAAGTAAAAGAAGGCCTTCGATTTGGGTTCAATTCTTTCTTTAAAGGATTAGATATAATTTTAGATCGGTGTGTTTGGTAGTTGGTGTGAAGTGTGAACAAGGTGCGAGTAAGGACAAAGAACAACTCTCCCACCCAGTTTGTGGAAAATGGGGAACTGCGAATAGAGCTGTCCACGGCAGCCGTTGTGCCGTTTGCCATCACATTTCGGCCGAACGAACGGTAAGTGGCATAAAAAATCGTACCGTTTTCAGGGTCGTGGCTCCAACATCATACAGATCAGGTTGCAGACTACTAAGAAATGGCAGTGTCTATCTTTCCTTACGAATTAGTGTTTTTTTTTTTTAAATTATAATTGGTAAAGTTACTCTAAAATTGCAAAATCAAGGTTTTCATTAGAACTAAAGGAGCCTTTTTTTTTAACTAATATAAACATATGCAATGACTCCTTTCACTGATATGTATCTATTTTTTGGTCTAACGATATGTACATGGAAAATTTTATTAGATTACTTATAAAGTTATAATTAAGGTGACAAATAAAAATTGTTTAATTCAAAACTTTTATTTTATTAAATTCGTCCAGTAAATTAAAATTGTAAACCAATTATCCGCTTCTTAAATGGCAAAAATATTAATATTTGACCTCAATTAAGCCTATTTCAAACAATTTTAAAATTTTATTCAGTTAAACCTAATAAAAATTTTCAAGGAGTACCAAATTAAAAAATAATTTGGTAGTGTACGATAAATTCACAACAAATTTATCACCTTAATAACTCGAGTTAGCGAAGGATTTTTTTTTTTTTTTTTAAGATAAGATGGGTCAAGCCCTCCAACTTATTTCGAAATTAAATATCACAAAAATCCTTTAGCCGGGTTTCGAACTCACGACCTGAAGTGAAAGTGTGTTGCTCCACTAGACCAAAAGTTAATTCTTAGTCAGCGAAAGAATTGTGTAAAACATCAAAATCATGTTGGTTGCATAGAATGATAAGAGTGCACATGAATGTCCCCTTTAAATGACTTAGGTAGTATTAGTATTCTGACTACCACAAAGTCAACTCAAGGCAAACTGGACGACCGTGCGAATAATGGAAAAATCAATGATAATAATGTTGACAGGCTGGCAGCAACACTACTAATCCGGATGTTATAGGTACAATCTCCTAATTTTGCAATCTCGCAGCATCCGTCCAAAAATGGAAAGGATGCTGAGAAGCGCCTTTCCATTTTTACGTGTGGTTCCGCTCTCCTCCCCTCTCTCCTTCTGAAGTTATCAGAACATTTGTGTAGTAAGTTATCAGAACATTTTTCAGAAGAAAGACAGCAAGAACACACATTTTTAATGGTTATGCTTAAACAAAACAAGTTCAGTAAAATTATGAGCCCACAGAAAGTTTACATTTACCTTTCTCAAAATCCATAGACAGCTAAAAGATAGAACAAGCATGCTTTTTTTTCAGTACCAAGAATGGCTTAGTCAGCTCTGATATGAATCTTAGGGATGAAAACGGAGTGGAGTGAGACCAGAGTCACACTATCAGTTCTCATATTGATCTTTACCAAAAACCAGATCTGTCTATTGTTTGGTACCAACTTTTCACAGTAGTTGTCAACAGTACCAGATAGAAGTACATTTCAGAATTGATAAGATTTGAGGGGTATATAACCGATTTTGATTCAAAAGGAGAGAGAATTCAAATAATAAAAACACAATTAAATTAGAATAAATTTAAATAAAATAACTTTGAAACAAAATAAAATAGTTTTAAGAGATTTCAGAACTACATGAGTAAAGGACAAAAGCAATTTAACAACGTCCACATTAGCTAGAGTGAAGTGATATTTGAGAATGAAAATACCAGATTCGCATGATTTTATTGCATTAATATCTGTACTTATCTACAGCAATGAAGTTAACCCAAATTGGATGCTGCTTTTAAATTTCAACAAAGATCTGCCCCTAATTCCATTTCTCCAGACTCTAGTGCAACTTAATTTGGCACAAAGCACAACAAACAAAAAGTTCAATGCATCCGCAATAGTAATATTACAAGCCAACCTGCTTGGTAAGCATATAAATTATCAGAATATTTTTCAATAGAAAGACAAAAGAACACACATTTTCACTGCTTTATGCTTAAGCAAAGCAAGTTCAGTAAAATTATGAGCCCTCAGAAAGTTTACATTTACTTTTCTCAAAATTCATAAACAGGTAAAATATAGAACAAGCATTTTTTTCCTTTCAGTACCAAGTATGGCTTAGTCAGCTCTGATATGAATATTAGGGATGAAAACGGAGCGGAATAAGACCAGAGTCATGCCATAGCTCTGATATTGATCTTTTCCAAATATCCGATCTGTTTATTGTTCGGTACCAACATTTCACAGCAGTTCTCAATAGTACCAAATAGAGCTACATTTCCGAATTGATAGGAGTTGATAAGATTTGAGGGATATATATACAATTTAGAATTTTTTCTTTTCTTTTTTTCTTCTTCTTCCATTGCATGCATCTGACTAAACCAAACTCGCATCTCAAAAGAAAAAGCTTGATGTGTTCTTGTTCATTGGGCATCAAGCTGTCTCAATTTTGAATTAAAGAACACTTCATCATTGGGCATAAGCTAAAAGAAGAGAAAGCAAAGATTGAAATTATAGGAACATATGATAATTTTAAAAAAAAATCATATTTTTTAAAACAATTTATTCTTCGACTTCATCAAAATAGAAAAATTTACAAATAACTACAAATTCAGCACCAAATCACATAAGACAGCATACCAACATGAAAATAGCGATTTCGTACCTCATGAATACCCTCAAAAAGGCGATCAAGGTAGTAGTAAATCAGGTCACAAAAGAAAACAATTCCACTGGAAGTCTGGAATGGACATCATAGTTTAAGAAAGCATCGACCTCAGACAAATGCGCCAAAAAAGAAGTAAAAAAAAAAAATCAGAGGGATAGATAGGGGTTAGGGTTTGCCTCCTGGCATTGAAGAGATCGCAGCGGAGGAGAGAACAAAAAGGAGTCCGGATCCTCTCCAATAATTCTTTTTCTTTGGATTCATCTTAAACAAAAAAAAAAAAAGTTCTTTGGATTGTGGATCTTTAGTTACGATTAGGATTTTTTTAAGATTCGTGCTGGACTGTTCAGGTTTTGGCTATAAGCTGTGAGCCTTTGAAGATGTGCATGTGCTATTAATTTTGATCCAATAGAAGATGGGACCATTTTCCTCTTTAGCGGTCACAACGTAGCGGATCGATTTTCATCTGTCTGATCTAATCTCGACATGTAGATTTTCATAGGCCGCATGAATCTCGACAGACTTGATGTTAATCACAAAGCACCCATTGTCAATCGGACGACTCATACACCGTGTAGTCGCCAGAGAGGATTTCATTCCGTAAAAAGACTAATTGGGCAAGATAAGATATCATGAGTTTAGCTACGGTGAGTCGCGACTCACGGACCCTCCAGTGAGTCGCGATCAAAACTCCTAGATCTAGTTCAAAATGACTGATCCAAACTGTCCAATATGATATCCCTATTGAAATATCCATGCAGACCAAAATTTTCATTTTTTCAAAATTTTTAAGTATTTTTTTGAAATTTTAGAAAATCGTTAATCTAATCAGTTCTAAACCATTCAAAAACAGCAGTTTTTAAAAATTCGAAAAAAATACTTAAAAATTTCGAAAAAAATGAAAATTTTGGTCTGCATGGAGATTTCAATAGGGAGATAATATTGGGCGGTTTGGATCGGTCAGTTTGAACTAGATCTAGGAGTTTTGATCGTGACTCACTGGAGGGTCCGTGAGTCGCGACTCACCGTAGCTAAACTCAAGATATCATATAGTTTTTTTTAGGGCCTAAACTACGTCAAAACAATCTTGTTTGCTTTTAAATTGTATTGGTGTACAGTCTTTTTTTTTTGGGTACTTTATGATGCAAGAATCTTTTACTTAGAATTTCTCTTATTTGAAATTGTACTTTTCCTAATTGTCAGGATGGTTTTGATTCTCTTCTGGAGAATATAATTTTAGATTATGGTTTATTTTCTTTCAAATGGATTTTACATTTTTTTTATTGGGTTGGTGATTGCCAATTTTACATTGTCACAATAGCGTGTTCCAACGATCAATTTTGATTTGGTTAGGATATTAAAGATAATTTCTCAAATTCAAGTTCAATTAAAATTTGACTTTCGACTTCAAATTCTACTTATCCTAATTTTGATTTGGTTAGCATAAACCTTTCTGCTCAAGTTCGCTCGCTGGGATTAGATCTCTAACTCTTTCATCTTCAAAACTATTTGGATCGCACTAAAATTTGTAACCCAAACACTCGCACTAAAATTTGTAACCCAAACACATTTCAATAGCTTTACTTTTGTCTGCACACTGAAAACTTTAGCTAAGCATTATTTAGCATTATCTGTTATAAATATATGTACTAATGTTTTATTTATGAGATACAGGCCCAGTACTGCGGTGATATGTCGTCTTTTTCTTTTCTCACTAATTTGAATGCACATGTTTGAAATCAACAAAAAACTGAGAGCCTCGCCATTTTTTTTTCTAAACAATATATTACCAAGATGAAGTGGGTTGGTCACGAGTTGTTTAAAATTATGCAGCTTACCAAGATGAAGTGGGTTGGTCACGAGTTGTTTAAAATGGGGGATGGTCATATCTCATAACTAGTTCAGAAGGAGAGCTGTTGGAGTATGGAGTTCAATCTGGTTCAATCTGCTCGCCTATGCAAGCTGAAACAAAAGCCATGCTAAAAGCAACCAGAGCAGTAAGTACTAGAGGATTGGTCGGGTGTTTATTTTCCACTGATTGTGCCAATTTGTATGAGGTGATTATTGGAGCTTTACAAGCGGATCAACTAGATTGGAGGTGCTACCATGACTTGTTGGAACTGATTCATATTTTCAAAGTCAACGCTGGTTTCAAGTGTGTATTAGTTCCTAGAAATCAACTTCTTATTGTGGATGAATTAGCTAAATTTGCTAGACTATTAGGATTGATTATGAAGGATGTACTTTTCCTATTTTTACTCCTGTATAATGTACCTCTATTTTTATGTGGAATTAATGAAGTGTACCTACGGGTTTCAAATCAAAAAAAAAAAAAAAAAAAAAAAAACATTGACCACACCTTTTGTTAGATAAATAGTTACTTCTTTAGTGGCTCTGCGAATACAGAAGGCAAGGTGTTGCTTTTTACCTGAAGCACACTAGTTAATTTGTTTGCTCGTTTGAGACAGACCGATTGCAAACAAATCTAATTGATGGTCGAAAGAAATATATAAATTATAACCTTATACAATGTATGAAGCTGATACAGAATTGATCGGATTGAGATTATGTTCTAAATTTTATTTCATCACTTAAATTTTTACCGAGTAATGCTAGAGTCAAATACGTTTGTGGTCAAATAATGATTATAGTCTCATCTATTAAAATTTCAAATAATTGATTCGAACGCTCAATATGATCTTCATATTGAAGTACCTTGAAGATAAAATTTTACAATATTTCAAAATTTTTAACTATTTTTTTTATTTTGAGGGCCTAGAATTAATTAGATTAAACATTTTCTAAAATTCAAAATAAATGGTGAAATATTAAAAAATATATAAAATTTTATCTCTAAGGAGATTTCATTATGGAGAATAAATTGAGCGGTTCAGATTTGCTATTGAAATATCAAAATTGAGATTCGGTCGTGTTTGACATGCTCAAGTATCAAACATATTTGACTCTAGAATTATTCATTTTTTATCTTGTAATTTGTAAGACTTTATTTATTTAAAATTTTAAATAAACATTAGTCAACAATTATGAATCAACCTTACAAATTAACATTAATTAAACATTTTTAAATGTAAAGAAAAAAATTGGCAAATAAAATGCCTTAGGCTATGAGTTATCAGTACGTAGGAATGAAGCTATACATTACCATATCACTAATCTTCCCTTTGTGAATCAAATACTTCTTCAATATCCCTTCTTTAGTAAATCCAGCCTTCTCCAAGACTTTTTGTGACCTCACATTCTGTACCAGTACCAATGCTTCCAGCCTCTCTAATCCCTCCATGTCTCCAAAAATTGTCCCCAAAACTAGATTTACTGCCTCTGTTGCGATTCCTCTTCCCCAATACTGTGATGCGATCACATATCCCAGCTCGGCACGGCACTGATGCTCGGCTGTTCGGCGAGTCACCTGATATGAATCAGAAAAAATTAGCCTTAAATCACGTTTTTAACAAATTGACCAACATACCGAAGGCAACATGCCGTAAACAAATTGAATTTGAAACAGTCCCCGGATTCATTTTATTTTGAAAAATGTGACCAACACGAACTTGTCATGGAGAAAATATAAAGAACTAAGCAAGTGACCATAAGAGATGCATTATACATGCAAAAAAAGCACAGGAACATTACCCACGGGATAATTAATTAATAATTATTTTTTCTCTAAACCCCACAAAATAGTGTTTAATTCAAAATTACCGAAATGGCGCCGACAGGTCGACCATCAAGACAGATAGCACGCATCCACGGATGCGGCAGCACAGTTTTCTCCATGAAAGCGAGCACATCTTCCTTGTTGGTAAAGGTGTCCCAACGCCACCATGGAGAGACCCGGTCGTCGGAGGCCCAGACAAAGTAATCATCCACGTCTGTCAGTTCGAATTCTCGGAGAGTTACTTCATGGAACTGGCGGCTTTGGTTTATTTCTGATGTTTTTTCATCCATTCCCAAGTCAAATAAAGGGAAGATTCTTATTACCGAGAGGATTTGTACGTGTAGTATAATGTTGTTAATGTGATATATATATAACTGTGCTATAGGCTATCATAGAGAGGGAAGGTTGATATTTATAAGGCTTCAGTAAGAGGTATCTGTCCGATGGAGAGATTAGTTGAATAATAAAGTAATTAATAAGAGTTTCAGACGGACTTTGATTCCTACTTTCTAGTGAGATGATCTAAAATATGATTACTAATTCCAACAGACTGTGTTAAACAAAGGGCATGTCAACATTTGATCAGGGAAAAGCTGTTCATGTCGGTGCGTGTTTTCAATTAGAAAAATTAAAAAGCAGTAGATCTAGTCAATATTAATATGTTTTCTACCTACATTCATACGGCAATTTTTAGTTATTTTAATACCCATAAAAAATAAAAAGGTCAAGACTCATAAATTAAATAGTATCGATTGAATGTAAATTAAAACTTAAATTTCTTAATATAAATATGTTCCAGGGTTCCAAAGGTCCGATATAAATAATGGTCCATACTGCCAATGAATAAAAGGACATCAACAAAAAAAATACCACAAGCTAATATTTAAATTGTTCTGTCAATTTCAAATTTTGACTTTAGTAAAAGTTTAACTAATTCTTGTTTGTGTAACTGAAATGAGTTTTGAGTTTAAGATTTTATATTCCGATGTTTGAAATTTTGAAATATTTTATTTTTTATAGATTGACAGTAATTAATTGAATAAAAAGCTCGGTTGCAACATTTTGGTAAGGATTTAAAAATAATATATTTTGTTCTTTGGTCAAGTTTTTTTATTTTTTTTTTAAAGTTAGGAGACAAGTAGGCACAATGTTGTCCTACAATTTGGTGTTAGAACACCGTATTATAAATAATTTTCAACCTGCTTCGAGTTCTGAATTTTTTCGGTTCATATATAAAAAATAGCATGTTGTAGACTTTGTCTTTTCAGTAATACTAGACAGACAGAGGCTATCTAGTAGAAATGATAATGTTGAATATATTATTTTTTTTTCCTATTTTTATAAACTTCGCTTCAATATGTAGAGAAAATTTTATTTCCGATAGATCTATTCTTTTCTAATGTGGGAATTGGGAAATTACAAAACCTGGTTCGGGAATTGGGAGTAATTTATATAAATTATATTTAACTATATAAAACGCACTCCTTTTTCTCTAATTTTCTCGTTTGCAAATATTACGGCGTTGCCACTGCCAGGTCAGCTGCCTGGAGTTCAAATCCTGTGTTGCGCTACACACGGTGTAGCGCACACATGGGCCGTCCGATTTTGATCTGATAGATAAGGGAGCCCCGTGAAAATAATCAGATTCCTAGGCCCGAAAAAAATGAACCGCCCGATCAAAATCGAACGGCTCGTGGGTGCGCTACACTGCGTGTAGCGCAACACCAGATCAGGGTCCAGCTGCCTGTACCTGAATCTCTGTACCTGGGCTAGGAAAAACGCTTCGTCTCTCCCATGAAACAAATATCAATAATACGTGTCGCTTTATGATTGGTTTAAATCATCAACATTGGCATCGTATCACCAGTTCACCACACAATCTATCTAGTCAGCTCACTCCCTCCAAATAGCTCTCCGACTTTTTTTTTCCCTCAAGCAAACACCGCGCCTCCACCACGATCTGCGAATAAAACCCTCTAAAGAAGCCATTCAAGCAAAAAGTAAGGTAATTTTTTATTTTCTCTTTAAGAAAGTTTTCAACTTTTTGTGTGATCTATTAGGACAAGTAAATTGATTTCTTCTTTGTTTATTTGCAAAAGTATGCAGCCGTGGCAATACGAGATTGAGAGAGCAGGTCGGAGCCAAAGGGAAGGGAAGGAGGAGATCTCCTCTTACGAGGTATATGAATTTCCTCGAACAATTCTTTGAGGCCAAACTTGCCAAGTTACCATGCTTATAAATTGTGATGTTCATTCCCAAAAGCAAAAGAGAATCAGACAAGAAGATCTCATCCTTGATGTCTCTGGGTCTATGTTTTTATTTTCGAAAAATTTGTAAAATTCAAAATTATAGGTTACTATATTTGTTCCAACAACCTGTAATTTGGTGTATACTTGTTCTCAGATGATCTATTTTGGTTTTGTATCTTTGAAATTGACATATGACTTGCAAAAATAATGCCTGAACAGAAGTCGAGTGTATTAACAAATGATTCCCTTTGTTTTTCTAACAAATTTCCATTTCCATATAAAAACCATTCAGTTTGTGCTTTGATCGATTAAAATCCAAAATTATAATATGGATGTTCCTAACTACATGCTATTTTAAATTTGGTATTATTCAAAATTAGCTGGCTAAAATGGTACATTTGCATGAAAAGATGACAGAAATAAGAAGGGATGTTGCCTCTTTGTTCAAGAGTAGTTTTATTTCTTCGAAACAAATTCTGCTGATTTCTTAGAAACTTTTAGTTTTGCTCTCATCGTAGTATTATCCTCAATTCATTAACACTCTACTGGTTCATTTCCCAACATACCAAACTAGCCATATTTTCTTTCTACACTGGCTCAACAATCAATTCCAATCAAACCATTTTCCTAATGGTAAAGCTTGATCCTATTGTCTGGATTGTAATGATGTCATAATGCTTTTTTTGTACTTCTGTTGGCAGGCTATCTGTAGAGAATCAGAGATTCCATCGACCTATTTCCAGATGAATGACAATCTAGAATTACGAACTCTGGAAGAAAGAATTAAAAAACAAGTGGTGGGTCAGGATCATGTCATTCAGCCTATTGTGTCTTCCATTCTAAGGTCTACAATCGGCCTGTCAAAACCCACAAAGCCGATCGGTTCTTTCCTACTTGTTGGTGACTCATGGATGGGAATTGATTTGGCCAAAACTCTTGTCAATGAATTGTTTCATGATGAAAGTTTTCTTATCAGAATTGATATGTTTGCATATTCTGATAGAAATTCAGATTCAAGATTGTTAGGATCTCTAGGGTATATATTTTATTCTCTCATGTCAAAAGCTCTTCTTTTCACCCCTAATGTATTTTTCATATTGTTTGTGGTTATCTAGTATCTCTCTACTTAAGTTACACGTTCCTCTGTTATCCTAATTATATCATATGTTTTTTTTTCTTTTCAGGCAAACTGGCCAACTAATTGAGGTCTGTAGACGACCCTTTTCAATAGTACTTTTTGAAAATGTCGAGGAAGCCTCTACAGCAGTGTTGAATATTCTGTGTAGCATAATTAATTTTGGGAAGCTTTCTAATGCGATGGGAAGTGAGATTGACTTTTCAAACACCATGGTTTTGATGACAACTAATATTGATTTATACAACTCAAAGTGCGGTGAGGAAATATTTCTGGAACAAGTTCGTAATAGCATCATCCAGAAGGTACTAAAATACTTCATCTTGAGGATTTTTTGCCATAATTTAAAACTGATTAGATTTCAATCATTCTCAGTTTCAAACTCGATTCAGCGAGAGAATGCTCCAGGAAATGCAAATCCTTGTGTTTGACAAACCATCCATGGAATATTTTAGGGGAATTTTAGAGAGAGAGATTTTTTATATCTCCAAATTGATGAAAATTCGAGGCAGGAGTTTGAAGGTGACTCCAGAAGCTATAGACGCCATTCTAACTAGCAATATTCCCAAGCCGGTAATATATCTTGTCCCAATCTAATACTCTTTGGCTATTATTTCTTTCTTAATTGAACTTTTCAACAAAATATTATGTTGACATCTTATATTCTTATGCAATTTAGGTTGATTTCAGAGCTATAAAAAAATGGCTAGATGATGATTTAAAGATGGTGTTAGCAAGGAAAATCCTAGATGTGAATATGCCACCATTTTCCCAAATTAATGTTGGTGTAAATTTGGAGGGGAAGCTTCAGTATGATTTTGCGTGAAATAATTTTTATTTCCTTTGCTACTTTTATGTAATGATGAAAATAGTAATAGGTCTCTAACCCTGAATATCTTGTGCATGCAGTATAATTTTGGTAGCATTGCACGTGTTAGGAACTAAATTTTTTTGGGTTGTGAACTTTAAACGTATGGTTTAGACGTGCTTATGGGTTGTTTCTCTTATTGGGTTGATTTGTTTAGGGTTGTGTACTTATATCATATTTTAGTTCAACAAAATGATGATAGAATTTGCTTTGGAACAGAGGGAAATATCTCATTTCTGGTAGATAGATGATATTATTTATCTATACTTCGCTATTTGAAGATGCGTTTATATAGGGAAATAATGAGGTTTTTACCAAGAAAGTGACATTTTAGCATGGCAGTTTATTTATAGCAGCTGTATCTGCATAGTAGTAATGAAATATTGTAACAAAAAGAAATCACAACAGGAGAATTGCCGATGCAACTGTTGCACACTTGCACTTTCCTGTAATTTTTTGTCAGATTATCTGAAATATTTCTTATATCAGGACATGTCAACATTTGATCAGGGAAAATTTGTTCGTGTCGGTGTGTGTTTTCAAGTAGCAAAAAAAAAAAAAAAAAAAAAAAAAAAAAAAAAAAAAAAATTGATGTAGTCGATATTATGTTTTCTATGGCAATTCAATTTTATTTTAATACCCATTAAACTGATAAGTTATTTAGTATAACTGAATTTACATTCAGTTATATTCTTGTTTGTGTGAGAGAAATGATTTTGAGTTCAAAATTTTATATCCCGATCTTCAAATTTTCAAATATAATATTATTTTTTGTATAGATGTAAATAATTGACCAAAAAGTTCGGTGACAAAATTTTGGTAAGGATTTTAAAATAATATATATTTTCTTTGATCAAGTTTATTCAACTAACCAGACAATTAGGCAGTGTTATCCTACATTTCATTGTTGGACCTCTGTATTTAAAATAATTTTTAATCGGGTTTGAGCTTAATCAATTACAGCTGCTCATAATTTTGCAAAAACGGCCTGAATTTCGATCCATATAAAAAAAAATAGTTATTGCAAAATTTATCTTTATAAGTAATATTAGGTTTCTGATGAAATTAACATTTCAACTCTATAATGCTCTCAAAGGTAGTGAATTACAATCTTAGCATGTTGTAGTGTGTCGTATCAAACACGGGTGTGTTTAGCACCGTATCGTGTCGTGTTGACACGGGTTATATTTGCAACCGTGTTGTGTCATGTCATGTTGAGTAGAGGGAAATGCCAACACAACATCTTTAGAAACCGTGTTGACACATCACACCACAGTTGTGTCAATTGTGTCAAACCGTGTTAGTAGTTTATTATTATTATTTTTCATTAAAATTGTCAAAAAAATGTTAAAAATTATTTAAAAATTGTAAAAAAATCTAAAAAATTGGAATAAATTTTGAGATTCATTGTCTATCTAAGAGTTTTTTTTTTATATTTTATGAGAAAATGTATAATTAAAAAAATAATAGGAATTAGATGATGTAAATTCGTAATATCTTGGTTGAAATTTCTAATAATCTGTCACTTTTAGGTTTGATGTATTGATATTTTAGTGCTATAATGTGAAATTTCAAATCAATATTAGTTTTTTTTAAATGATAATTAATATTTATATACTATTATTTATTTTGAATTTTAAATTTTAAAAATATATGGAACCGTGTTGTGTCGTGTCAAATCGTACCATGTTGAACCGTGTCGTGTTAGACCTTATCATTTGTCTAAAAATGCCAACACGACACAGTTTTAACACGCCACACCAACACACCCGTGTCCTGTTAAATCCGTACATATGGCGTGTCATGTCGTGGTAACACGAGTATGTATTGTGTCAACACACCAAACACGTCACAATTTGTAATTCACTACTCAAAGTAGTCCTCTATCAGAATTGCAAGAAAGAGTTATCTACGTCACCAGAATTTTGACTTAATAATAACAAAAACAATGGTCAAAATTTAAATTACATTAATTTAAGACGGGACAGTCACCAGAATTTTGACTTAATAATAACAGTAACAATGGTCAAAATTTAAATTACATTAATTTAAGACGGGACAGTTGTTATGGAAAAATAACAATTATTTCACATTTAGTTAAAATTCTACTACATGATACAATCGTGGTTTAGATTAATTAGCTTTTTAATTAGCTAATTGGTAGAGGTACAAGTATGGTATTGAAATCGCTGCCATTAACATTGACATTGTTAGGTCAAGTCCTTTCCCCACAACACCCCGTTATGTTCGATTAGGGATAATGTGAGGGAGGGAATAGGATTAGAGGTGAAAATTAGTAATTTTTTGTATTTTGATGGAAGAAAATATATAGAGAAGGAAATTATTTTTGCGAGGAAAAAATTCCTTCTGAAATTTTCTTTTATGTTAAAATTCATTCTCTTCCAAATTAGTGAAAAATAAAGGAGAAAAAAAATTACGAGATGAAATTGTTAAAAAAAATAACTTTCTCCAAACAAAAAATACAAAATATTTTACTTTCTATCGCATTTCTTTCTCTCTCTTTCTCTTTGGATTTTTCCCTTTTTCCACGCTCTCCGCCTCTCCCGTTCGCTCTCCCACGGAACCAAACATCGAAAAAACCCAAAAATCAAACAACATCATGGAGCGCCAAAAGCGCATCAGAATTCTGAATTCGAAGGTAAAACCAGAGTCGGCGCTTCATCAAAATTCAGTTTCCTCTTCTTGCCCTCTTCCCTCCTTTAGGTCCATAGTGATGGCATCACGCTTGCAACCATATCCCGACCAACCCGACCTTCTCTCTACCCTCCCCAACGAGCTTCTCATCATATCCTCTCTTTCCTCCCGACTCACATCGTAGCACGCACCTCCCTCCTCTCCCGCCGCTTTCGCCACCTCTGGGAGGCCTCCCCTTCCGTGCACATCATCAGCTATTGTAGCGACGAATTCATTGCCATGTTCGATCGTGCGCTTCTGCTCCGAAATTCCTCCCATCGACTTGTCAGCTTGCGCATTGAGTACTATGATGGTAACCCGCTCCCAACCTCATATATATACCATCCATCATTGCCAAGGTCAGCACCCTCGACTTGCGACACCTCACCATTGACGGTTTCCATCTTGATCCTATTCTCCAATGCATCTCTTCCATCATCTACCTCCAGTCTCTCTCACTTCATGTATTTAACTCAAAATGCATATTTCCCTCTGGACTCACTTTAACCTGCCTGAAAAACCTCTCTTTTGGATTATCACATGATCCCCTCGACCCAGCATCCAACTTAGTCCAATTTTTCTCTGAATTGTGTTCCTTGGAGGATTTATGCCTGGTGACTAGTCTCATGGATAACCTTAGCCTTTCCTCCCAATCATCAGAAAAAGTCAAACTGATAAATAGTGATAATCTATACCTTGAAACTTGATTCTGTGAGTTTATTTCTGCCATCATTGGAGTCGCTTCATATGGAAATTCAGGATGTTTATTTATAATTGTAATCTGTTTCACATCCATGGAGAGGTTCCGTTGCTGCAAAGAGCAGTGATTAGCCTCAATAGCGTTCGTGCAAGAGATGTCAGTGCTGTTACAAGGCTGCTTAATTTTATCTCAAATGTGAAAGAACTAAGCATATGTGTAAAGGAGCCACTGGTAATAAGCCTTTTCCTCCTCTGTTGGTTAGATTTATGTGTGCTCCAACAATCAGTTAATTAGTATTTTTGGAAATTTATATTAGATGCTATGACTTGCGGGATATGCTTCTGACGCACCCACATATTTATATTCAGTGAATTGTAAAGCATCGGTGCAAATTAAAAGAGTATCAAAATATAATTGTTGAGTCAAATCAATCAGCCAGACCTATTGCACTGAACCTACCTAATTATGAACCCTATTTTTTCAGTAGAATTATTGTGGTTGAAAATTTCATTGACTCCTTTAAATTAACTAAGATATTGTTTAAATTATACGGATTGAATAATGGAAAATTGTCTAGTTAAAATAATTTAAATTTTGGCGCAATGAGGTTTCTTCATGGTTTCAATAAAGGGTGATAAGTCATAAAATTTTGCTTTTGAAGAACAAACATGGTTGAATGCTGCACCTTTATTAGACTACAATTGGTTAATATTTTTGTTCCATCTAGAGGCTATATGAATATATGGTGTATGCTGAACCAGAAAGAGCGCTGAAAGCATGTATGATATTATTTCTCAACTATTAGAGAAATAATGGTGTTGTACATATGTAGTGAGTCAAGTCAATACATTTAATTAGCAGGCACTGAAGTTGCTACAACCATGAATCAATAGTTAATATTACCTCTTGATGAAGCTGATCCTAAAATGAAAAGATCCAAAGAGCCCGGGGAAAACACCAATTATACCATACCATTGGTTACCATGTGCAGTCTAGTAGGTGGACAAAATATCAAATCTTACATTAGTTGTGTTGTTGGAAAATCAAGCCTAGGCATACTTTTAGGATTTTGCCCATGCTTTGTACCACACCTGTATTTTAAGTAATAGAGGAGAACTGAGATTTGTGCTACTACCCTTGACTTTTTTGTGATTTCTACAGGATGAGAAGCATCCGATTCCTATCTTATTGGAACCAGGAAAAGATATGCCAATTTTTCATAATCTGAAGCACTTGGATGTTCGCCTTTGCGTGTATGACAACAGCTTTGAAGCTGCCATCATCATGCTCCATAATTGCCCTAATCTGGAATTACTGAAGCTCGTTCATGAGGTGCTTTAACTTTTTTTTTTCTTCTTTTTACAACTTATATTTTGCTGCATTTGTATTATATGTGCTAACATATTGGTTGAATGTTTTTCAAGCCTTAGTACCTTATTTATTTCGAATAAGATCTAAGTCTAGATTGTGATGAGGGTACAGTCTGAAATATTTTCTATATTTTCTTCTTAATCTTTTTTTAGTATTCCCATCTTTGCAAAGGGATATCATTCCAGTCAATTTTTTTTTCCTCTTTTGGGAATTGGCTTCTGTTGTTGTTATTGTTTTCTTTTTTTTCTTTTTTTTTTTTTTTGGGTGGGGGTGGGGGGAGGATTTGTAGGTTGGAAGTACCTGATTTAATTAAATTGCCCGTGTCTTTCATGAGTTGTTGTCATTCCTGTACGTTTTTAAAGAATCATAAATTTGTTTGTTAGATGTCATTTTTCTTTTTTGTTTTATAAGAAAAGCTTGGAATTAAACCCTGAATTGTCTTAAGTTTAATCATAAATTTTAACTTTGCCACTCATCAACTACTGGTAATGCAGCTGTGTTTATTGAGTTGCTGTTGTGGTTTGACTGGACCTAGCATACAAAATGAAATAAATAAGCAGAATTCATGTTCTCTATTCCCTTCAATCTGAACAAAGTTATCTTCATTTGTCACATTTTTGTACCTCAACGGTTATAAGCAAAGCTTCAAATATTTTCTAATTTTGCATTTTATCCCTCCCCCTCCACTGATCACTCTAAATATAGTTGGCATAATGTAATTATATTTCTTTTGGTACGAGTAGTACGTTGAACCATTTGGCATCTAAATAGAATGACTAAGGACCCATGTGGTTTTCAGGTTGTTCATGCCCATTCTGACTGCTCTGTGTGTTATTGTTTCTCATGCCTCATAAGGTTGAGTGTAAAAAATTACGACCGTATAATAATAAAATAATAAAGGGATCAGAGGACTTTTGCAATTCTTGACCACGCTGTGCTCATCTCCTTAAGGGTGTTAATTAATCTTCCCCAAAAAAATAAATAAATAAAATAAACTGTGTTCATCCTTAATCCTGGCATTTCTTTTTCTTTTAATTAGTGGTATTTAGATAATTTTAGGCAATATTTTGGTAGTCTATACTATTCATAGATCATAGTATTTTTCTTAAAATATTTTTTTCTTGTCCTTTTTCTCAGATTCCGACTATTAAGACAAGAGGGTGGAAAAGGAAAGATTGGGAATCAAACCTGCCACATGCCGATGTTAATTACCGCTATGATTTTGTTAGAAATTTCCATATAGGGGAGAATATAAAAGAGTTCATGAAACTGCTAGCTAAGAAAAATAGCTCTAAGATGCATGCACAGAACAAGGACTCAGTTAGACATTGTAGTGGAGCCAGATGAAGCCATTTTATTGCTTTGCTTGTCTTGAGTATTCTGTTGAAGTAATAAGTAAGAATATCCTTGGACATCGGGAATGCAGAATTTTGTTGTTGAAATAGTATAATTGCTTTGTTGAAATTTGGTTGGGCATGTCTGTTCATATGGAATGCGTTCCTTGTAATTTAGTGTTCTGTTGATCCTTGGTGCTGTTATTGAGTATAACTGTTTAACATACACCGAGTTAGATTCCTGCTTATTTAATTCAGTTTGAAGTTTATACTACACCGGCCCTGATGCAGCTTTGCGGTGAGTCACCTGATATGATAAATACTAGGATTTCACCTCATTTAGATCTACAAGATGATCACAAATTTTCTTTCTTTTTTTTCAATTTTCTTAACTACCTTAAAAAAACAATTGTTGCTTAACTACTAAGATCACTAGTTCATTGTCTAATTAATTCATATACAATGTACATGAAAAATAACCCTACAGCTTCAACATAATTTCTAATTAGAAAAACTCTGAACCTAATTTGCTGTTATTTTTGTGAGCCTCTCTGATTCAGTCTTGAGGGTTGTTGATCAGACCTATTGGACCTTTTCTCTGATTCAGCTCCCTCGCCTTGTTTCCACCTCAGCGTTCGTGGTCCCTATCTTGTATCTGTTCTCCCAAGCATCTCTTCCATCAACTGCCTTCGATCTCTCACGCTTCCTGTCATAAATTTAGATTTTTACCTGCCTGAAAAGCCTCAGATTTTGAAACTCTTCCCTCTTGTATCAGCTGCCCGATGGAGAGATTGCTTCCTGTCATAAATTTAGATTTTTACCTGCCTGAAAAGCCTCCGATTTTGAAACTTTTCCCTCTTGTATCAGCTGTCCGATGGAGAGATTGGTTGAATAAAGAAATTAAAGAGTTTCAGACGAACTTTGATTCCTACTTTCTTGTCAGATTAACTAAAATATGATTATTTCCAACAGACTTCGTCATATATCAGGACATCTCAACATTTGAATAGTAAATATTGTTCATGTCGGTATGTGTTTTCAAATTTCAAGTAGCAAAAAAGGTATTAGATGTAGTCGATATATTATATGTTTTCTACATGAAGGTATATTCATACGGCAATTCAATTTTATTTTTTATTTTAATACCCATAAAACTCATAAATTATTTTATTAATTGAATGTAAATTCAGTTATAATCTTGTTTGTGTAAGAAAAATGAGTTTTGAGTTCAAAATTTTATATTCTGATCTTCAAATTTTCAAATATAATATTAAGTTTGTTATAGATTTACAATAATTGAACAAATAGTTCGGTGACAATATTTTGGTAAGGATTTAAAATAATATATTTTTTTTCTTTGATCAAGTTTATTTAATTAACCAGACAATTAGGCACAGTGTCTATCCTACATTTTGATTGTTAGACCTCTGTATTTAAATAATTTTTCATCGCGTTTGAGCCCTAATCAATTACAGCTGTTCATAGTTTTGTAAAAACAGCCTGAATTTCGATCCATGTTTATATAAAAAAAAATTAGTCTATTGCAAAAATTCTTTTTTAAGGAATATTAGGCTTATGATGAAATTAACATTTCAACTCTGTAATGCTCTCAAAGGTAGTCCTCTATTAGTAGAATTACAAAAAGAGTTATCCACGACACTAATTTTTGACTTAATAAATACAAGTCACAATGGTTAACATTGAAATTGCATTAGTTTAAGACGGGACAGTTGATATCGAAAAAAAGAGCAAATGTTTCACATTTAATTAAAATTCGACTGCATGGATCAAGCGTGGTTGAGATTATATTTCGTTATTAAACCAAAAACGGTACTCACCCTAAAATCTATGAATAAATCGTTCCTATTTTAATAAAAGCAATTATTTTAGATATGGTGAAAAAAAAAAGCAAATGATAATTAAATTGATAATGGAAGGAATTGATAGGTTATATTGCACATCCTAAAATAAAGCCACAATATTACTTATATCACATTAATATTTGTTACTAAAAATAAGCTTTCCGTGTTATGCGAAGCGAGAGTGACGTGGTTAAGTGAAGTCCTTTCCTCACGTCACCCTAATGAAAACCAAAAATCAAACAAAATCTATGGGGGCGCGCAAAGCGCATCGGAATTCGGAGTAGAATCACAGTCGGCGGCGCTTCCTCCTCTATGATGATGGCGTGGTGCTTGCAACAAGATCCCGACCAGACCGACCTTCTCTCGACCCTCCCGGACGAGCTGCTCATCACGATCCTTTCCTTCCTCCCGACTTGCATCGCAGCGCGCACCTCCGTCCTCTCCCGCCGCTTCCGCCACCTCTGGGAGGCCTCCCCTTCTGTGCACCTCACTACCAAATCATGCGAAAAATTTGTTGCCATGACTGACCGTGCTCTCGTCCACAGAAATTCCTCCCATCGCGTTCTCAGCTTGCACCTTGAGTACCACGGTGACCAGCTCCCGGCCTCATATATACCTTCCATCATTGCCAAGATCTGCTCCCTAGACTTGCGACACCTCACCATTGACGGTTTCTATCTTGCACCTTTTCTCCCAAGCATATCTTCCATCATCTGCCTCCAGTCTCTCTCACTTCCTCACATATACGAAAAATGTATATTTCCCTCTGGACTCACTTTAAGCTGCCTGAAAAGCCTCTTTCTTGAAGTATATAGAAAGTACCCGGCAGTTGAACTTGGTCAGTTTCTATCTGAATTGTGTTCCTTAGAGGATTTACATCTGATAACCCACGGCGCTGATACGCTTAACCTTTCCTCCAAATCAATCAGGAAACTCAGACTGATAAATTATGTAAGTCTTGATACACTTGGGTTATTTTTGCCTTCACTGGAGTCTTTTAATTTGGAAATTCGATGGCTCCTTTCTAGTAAGTTTCGAATCTCTGTAGAGTTTCCTTTGCTGATAAAAGCAGTGATTAAAATTGGTAAAGTTCATACAGAAGATGTTGTTACAAGAATGCTGACTTGTATCTCACATGTGGAAGAATTGAGCCTGCATGTAATGGAGCGTGAGTTAATAAGCTTTAACCCTTCTATTGCTCAGATTCGTGCATTGAACCGATCAACTGACAGCTACTTTCCAAACTCCCTGCTTGCCAAGGCCCGCTCCCTCGGCCTTCAACACCTCATCATTGATGGTTTGGATCTTAGACTTATTATTCGAAGCATCTTCTCCATCAACTCTCTCCAGTCCCTGTCTCTCTCTGTTCCTGTCTTGAAATCAAATTTCATATTTCCCTCTGGATCTTCTTTGACCTGCCTGAGAAGCCTCTATCTTGTCTTACATGGCGTATGCCCGATAGACAAATTAAACCGATTTATTTCTGAATTGTGTTCCCTGGAGGATTTACATATAGAAACCTACGCCGATGATATGCTTAGCCTTTCCTCCAAATCAATCAGGAAACTCAAACTGATAATTTTTTGTTATAATTCAAGACTTGGCACTCTGGGGTTATTTCTGCCATTGCTGGAGTTGCTTCATTTGCAAACTCCAAGGCTTTTTTCCAGTGTGTTTCACATTGATGGAGAGGTTCCTTTGCTGAAGAGAGCTGTTATTAGCCTTGTTGACGTTCATGCAGAAGATGTCAATGCTGTTACAAGGCTTCTGAGTTTTATCCCACATGTGGAAGAACTCAGCCTGCATGTAAAGGAGAGTTGGGTAATAAGCTTTTCCCCTTCTAATACTCACATTTATGGGTTTAAACTATAAGGTAATCGCTATTATTCAAAATTTAACTTAGATGGTATGGTATGTGGGATATGGTTCAGATACACCTACATACGTAAATTTGTGCAGTGGCAGATTCAGTAATTGTTAATTAGTATTGGCACAAATTAATAAGTACCAAATTATAATGTTTGTGTGATTGTGTCAAATCAGCCAAGTCAGAATGACTGCACTGATCCTAGCTAATTTGATCCCTATTTTTTCAGTATAAGTATTGTTTGGTGAAAATTTCATTGACTTCACCAAATTGACTAAGATATTGTTTAATGGATACGACTGAAATGTGGAAATTTTTTGTAGTTAAAATGTATTAAAATTAAAATTTGGAGCACTAATGTTCCTTCATTTTTTGAATGAAAGAAGCTAAGGAGTAGATATTTTTGCTTTTGAAGAACAAAAATGCTTGAATACTGCACCTTACTAATTAGACTTGGTTAATATTTTTGTTCCATTTAGAGGCTATATGAATATTTGGTGTATGCCGAACCAACAATTGTACATACTGAAAGCATGTTTGAGATTCTAATGTGTGATATAATTTCTCAACTAATGGAGACATAATGGTGTTGCACACATGTAGTGAGTCTACTCAATACATTTGATTAAATGACACAAAAGTTGCGGCAACGATGAAGAATAGTTACTATTACCTCTTGAAGAAGCAGGGCCTAAAGCGAAAAGATCCAAATCATAATTGTTTTTTCAGCAAGCCTGTTAAGCATGCCCGGGCACTACACCATAACATGGGTTACTATGTGCAGTTCGGTAGGGAAATAAATTAAAGCATATATAGATAACGTTTTTGGAAAACCAAGCCAAGGCATTATTCTGGGCTTTTGCCCATGCTTAGCAGTTAGCGCCACACCTGGTTTAATGTAATGTAGAGGAGAACTGAGATTTCTGCTTTACCAAGTAACCTTGCTTATTATTATTATTATTATTATTTTATCTTTTGTGATTTTTGCAGAAAGAGGAACATCCAGTTCCTATCTTACTGAAACCAGAAGAAGATGTGCCAAAATTTCATAATTTGAAGCGCTTGGATGTGCACCTTTGCATTCTTGAGCGCAGCTTTCAAGCCATCATCAATATGCTTCGTAGTTGCCCTAATCTGGAATCACTGAATCTCGTTTATGAGGTGCTTAACCTTCTTTTTTCTTTTTTCTTTTTGTAACTTATATTATATGTTTGTGGAATTTTATAAAATGTGCTAATATATGAATGGCTTAATGTTCTATTCTTTGATTAAAAATGGTTCTGTTTTTCCAACTCTTGGTTTAACCTTATGTTTGTCTAATTCAACAACATCTAAGTCTAACCTTCTCCCATCTCTTTATTTTTTTTTTTTCCTTTTTAGTATTTCCGTCTTTGTGGAGGGGCTATAAGTTCATTTTTTTTTTTCAATCCTCTAGGGGTTGGGTTGGGGTACGGGGATTTGTGGGGACGAAAGTTGAAAGTACCTGATTTCATTCAAATTGACCCTTACATTTTTCGTCAATACTTGCATGAGTTTGCAGTAGTCAATTCTGTACCAATTTTGGAATCATAATTTATTTTATTAGAATTTTGGGTCATTGTTTGAATTTAGGTTCTCAGAAAAGCTTGGAGTTTTACCCTGAACTGTCTCTAGTTCAATTGACCATTTAATCCCCTGACTCTTTTTGCTTAAATGACCATCTGAACTTTCAGTTAATATTCTTTATCAGTCGTTAACTACTGGGAAAACAACTGTGTTTATTGAGTTGTTGATAATTTGATATGGCATGATTAACCTAGGATATGAAATGAAAAAAGAAGATGTGGAATCCATGTTTTTTCTATTCCCTTAAATCTCAACTACTCAGATAGAACTTCATTTTTCACCTTTTCCATATCTCAACAGCTAAAAGCAAAGCTTATAAAATTTGTAATTTTGTATCCCACATCCCGCACCCCCCCCCCCCCCCCCAAAAAAAAAAATAATAATAATAATAATAAAAAAATAAAGAAATAAAAAAATGAACCCCAACATGGCAAAATTGCATTATATTTGTGATTTTAGGTTTTTTTTATTCTGATTTCTCTTTGTGTTACTGTTTCTCATGCCTCATATGGTTGAGTGTTATAAATTACAGCCCTATATACCTGAAGATCAGAGAACTTGTGCAATTATTTACCACCCTGTGCCCATCCTTAATCATTACCCTTTTTCTTTTAATTAGTGGTATTTGAAAAATAATAGGCAATATTTTTTTTTATTAGTCATAGATCATGGTAACATTTTTAAATATTTTTTTCCCCTTCAGATTCTGAATTTCACTGGTAACGCAAGAGGGAGGAAAAGGGAAAATCGGGGATCATGTAAGTATGCTTATTCCAGAAATTTCCGTTCAGGGGAGAATATAAAAAGGTTTATGAAATTTCTGGCAAAGAAACGTATCCATAAGCTGCTGGCTGCGTCCACAAAGCTAGGAGCCTAGGACATTGCAGTGGAGCCGAATGAAGCCATTTTTCATTACTTTGCTGCTCGTCTTGACTCTTGAGCACTATCGAAGCTAAAATGATCCTCAGAAATTGATAATGCAGAAGTGGGTTGTTGAAATCAATAGTATAAAAAATGCTTTGTTTAAATTTTGGGCTTGCGTGTAGGCTGGCTGATATGGGGATGTGTTCCTTGTGACTACTTGTTCTGTTTGTCCTGCATGTGTTGATCCTTGGTGTCATTATTAAGTTTCACATACACCAAGTTAGATTTCTACCTTTTTTCAAAAAATAAAATTCAGTTTGAAGTTTAACTTTTTACAGTTTCAGAAGCAGCTAATTAAAACAAGCAGACTTAAAAATTTATAAAATGATCTACACTCACATTTAGTGTTGGGAATTTGGGATAATTTCACTCACATTTAGTACCTTGAAGTGGCATGAAAGCTACATTGTAGGGAGATTTCGGCAGTTTAATATAAACCACCCAAATCGATATATATATTTCTTCACTTTACCTGTACGTTTAGGCTCCGGCCCTATGATCATTGCGTCTAAAGCACCCAAAAAATAAAAGAAGTAGCAGTTTGTAGTTGTGCATTGCACAATCTACATGGCCAATATTGGAATGTATATCTTGACATTTGGAATTGTGAAACCCGTTAATTATAGAAGCGTCATGTGAAAAATATTCGTTAAAACTTGTTTGATAAATCTTACATTCGTTAATCCCGAAAGTATTTGTTGTACAGATAATCATGTCGTGCAGTTAAAAATTGTTGTTCACCAATAGGTCGGACGAGGAAAACTCAGAACTTTTTACGGTTTTTTTTGTTGGGTCAGATTGGGTATTTTTTTAAAAAAGGAAAAAGAAAAAAGTAGGAAATGATGTTGCACCAAAAGTGGGACTCAATTTTTTTTTTTTTCTTTTCTTCGATTCTGTGAAGCAGCCCCATCCCCCACTGTGAGCAATCCAGCAGTTCATGTCATTTGCAAACCTTCTGTGGGCTTTTTGGAAGTCAAGATGTGCTTTCATATATGATGGTGCTCAGTTAACAATTGCCTCTATCTTGAAATTGGCAGACCATCACATCCAACTCTCGAGGCTAACCTCGAGTTTCATGATTCCTAAACCACTTAGGAATATGTGGCAATATGCACAGGTAGGGTTTTCTTGCTGTGTGGACGGCTCTGCTTATGTGATGCATACGGATAATACTCTCATCCAGATATGAAGTGAAGTGGGGGAAGCTGCCTCAGCTTTTGGTACTGAGGTTTTGTGCTTTGCAAATGGCCCTAGTTGCAGCTCTCCAATGTTAGAATGGTTACTGGCATCTTTTTCACTGACTACCTTCAGCTACAAAAGGTACTTCAAGGTTGCATCAGCCTTGACTCAGTACCATGGCAAGATTATCACGATACTGTCAGCCTACTGAGTGATTTCCGAAGCCAACAGGGATTAATTTGCTGCTATATTCCAAGAGAAAACAATCTAGAAGCGCATCAATTGGCCAATTTTGCTAGATTAGAGAGGGTCTCGTATGAAAATGTAACTTATCCTTTAAAACATAACATAAAGGAAATTTGGATGTTATATATAACATCTCATATCTTCTTCATTTGAAAATAACCCCTCTAATTTTCAAAATCTAAAATTACCCCTCTAAACTATCAATTATGAATATAAACCTTTTAAATTAATTTTAGTGATTAATCTAATTATGAAACTAAGTTTTAAAAATTATGCCCAAAATATCCTTCTCCTCTTTTCAAAATATCCCTCTGTATGCTTATTTCGAAATCAATATTATAAATAAAGATGTGTGGGTGTCGGGATCGTTTAGTTAAATGTAGTTCGACACTCCAAGTATTGTGAAAGAGCATTTTTCCTATTTTTGTAACATGATAATCTATAACTATTTGTGTACTGAGTATTATTCCTCATAAAATTGACTCGCTTCACCGGCAGACAATAATATGGCAGTACATTGTTTTGTTTCTGATTTTTTTGACCCCTTCCTATTTTCATTTTCATTGTCAATTTGTAATAGTTAAGCTAAAAATATTGTAAATTATGTTGGACATATATTTGGAAAACTCAAAATTCATTCTATGAGATAATATTGTTGGACATATTATTTTAATATATTCATATCTTATTGATATGATTGTGATATTTATATAAAATAATATGTCCAACATATATTTTAGACTAAGAGTATATATATGTCGCCAAATATCATTTCTTAAAAGATACTATGTTTCAATCATATTTTTTTCTTTTATTTTTTTATGTTGATCGATTGATATTTATAATTTATAATTGATTTAGCTTTTTTTCTCAGATATAAACTGCAAATATTTCCTTTTAAAACATAGTATATTTAAAAAAATATTGTAATTTTCTTTTGAAACATACATGATTTTTTGAGGATAATATTTTTTTCCCATGCCTTCTCTTTCTATATATTATAAATTTTGTTGCTGATCAATGATTATAATGGTGTACCATCTCATTGTTTATTGGTAATATCTCAGTTAAAGTGCAATCTCATTTTTCCTTTCGGCTTAAATTAAAGTTTATTACTTGATTAGTATTTTTCTATCATTTATAATATTAATACAATAAAAATTCATGTATCGAGCGAAGCTCGATGATCTACTCTAGTAAAGTTAATTATTGTATAGTATGAGAAGGTAAACAAGATGTTATACGTAGGCAGACAATTGTCCTCGATGAAAAAAAGGGACAGTTTGGACAAAAATAATGAAGTAAAGAATCATGCTGCAAAATTATTTTTGTGGATAAAACACGATAACTTCATATAATTCTCATGAATTTGACTGCATGAATCAAGCAATTGATTAAGATTAAATCCGTTATTCAACAGGAAAAAGGTATTCACCAGTCACCCTAAAGTAAAAAAAAATAAATAAATAAAATAAAAAAAAACATTGAATTCTGATTTTAATAAAAGTAGTAATTTTAAATATAGTAAGAAAATAAAAGAAAAAGCAAAGGCGAAGGGGGGAAAAATTGATAATGGAATTGTTAGGTTAGATTGCAATGCACGATATTGCTTGTATGGCAATATTTGTTATTTAGCTAAATTCATTTATTACTTAAAATAAGTTTCCCATATTACGGCTAGCGAGAATTTGGCAATTTGCAATGACCGCCATATTCTTAGGTGAGGTCTAGTCCGGTAGTCCTTTTCCAAGCGAGAACCCAATATATAAAATTAAAATTTAAAGTCCATAGTCAAACAAAAATACCAGGCGAAAACCTTAATCGTCCATCGACTCCTATTAGGCTATGCCCTATAGCCCAACAAAATCAGGGTCGGCACATCAGTATCATCCTCTTCTTCCCCTGAACCCTTTTCTTCCCTCCGCCATGTCCATGGTGTCATGCTCTCTGCAACCAGATCCTGACCAACCCGACCTTCTGTCGACCCTTCCCGATGAACTGCTCCTCACAATACTCTCCTCCTTACCAACTCACATCGCTGCTCGCACCTCCGTCTTGTCCCGCCGCTTCCGCTACCTCTGGGAGGCCTCCCCTTCATTGCACCTCTGCTCCATGATGTGCCACAAATTTGTTGCCATGTGCGATCGTTCTCTTCTTTACCGAAATCCCTCCCATCGCCTTCTCAGCTTGCACCTAGATTACAATGGTAGCATGGCCCAACACTCCTATATACCATCTCTGCTTGAAAAGGCCCATTCCCTCGGCCTTCACCACCTCAAAATTAACGGCTCGGGTTTTAAACCTATTCTTCCATTACTCCCAAGCATCTTCTCCATAGACTCTCTCCAGTCTCTGTCTCTCTCACTTCCTGACCTACAATCAAATTACATGTTTCCCTCTGGGTCTACTTTGGCCTGCCTGAGAACCCTCTCTCTCAAATTACGTAGTCCGATAGCCGACTTAGGCCGACTTATCTCTGAATTATGTTCCTTGGAGTATTTATATCTGGAAACCAATGCCGGTGATACGCTTAGCCTTTCCTCCAAATCAATCAGAAAACTCAGCCTGATAATTTTTGGTTTCAAACTTGGTAGTCTGGAGTTATTTCTGCCTTTGATGGAGTCGCTTCATTTAAAAACTCCAAGGATCCTTTCTAGTGTGTTTCACATAGAGGTTCCTTTGCTGAAGAAAGCAGTTATTAGCCCTGTTATAGATCATACAGAAGATGTCAATGCTGTTACAAGGCTGCTGAGTTGTTTCTCACATGTGCAAGAACTGAGCCTGCGCATAATGGAGAATTGGGTAATAAGCTTTCCCCTGCACAAATATATGTGTTGAAAGTATAAACTAATTTATCTCTATTATTCAAAAATTATATTAGATGTTATAAATTATTATATGTGGGATATGCTTCTGGTACACCTACATTATAAATTATATATATTTGTGGAGTGGCAGATCCAGTGGATTGTAAAGCATGAACACAAATTAAAAAGAAAAGTGCCAAATTGAAATGTTCGTGTTAAATCAATCAAGCCAGAATGACTGCACGGAACCTATCTAATTTGAACCCTATTTTTTTCAGTAGAAGTATTATTGGCTTATTGCTGAAAATTTGATTTATAAATTGGCTAAATTAACTAAGATATTTTTAAAAAGTATACAGATTGAAACATGGAAAATTGTCTAGTTATAAAACATTAGGAGCAACTATGTTTCTTCATTGTTTGAATAAAGGAAGCTAAGGCGTACTTTTTTCTTGAATACTGCATATTTACTAGACTAGACTTGGTTCATATTGTTCCAGCTAGAGGTTACATGAATATTTTGGTGTATGCTGAACAAACAAGAGCACTGAAAAGCATGTCTAAGATTCTAATGTGTGATATAATTTCTCAACTAATAGAGAAATAATGTTGTTGCACACCTGTAGTGAGTTTACTCAATACATTTTATTAGCCGACACGGAAGTTGCTGCAACCATATGAATCATAGTTAATATTATTCTTGACAAACCAGGCCCTAAGACGAAAAAATCCAAAGCATGCAATTATTTTTTTTCTAAATTTTTCAGCGATGCTCTTCAGCCTGCCTGGGCACTACACATACCATGGGTTACTATATGAACAGTCTGGTAGGAAAAAAGAAACTGAAGCCTACATAGTGTTTTTAGAAAATCAGCCTAGGCATAGTTCTGGGCTTTGGCCAATGCTTTTTGAAGTGATATAGAGGAGAACTTAGATTTGCGCATCCCTAAGTAATCTTTATATATATAAGGAACGTGGAATTTTGGTTTAAAAATGTTTAGTGATTCTGTAATTTATATAAAGATAATGGTCTTAATTTTCTACGGAAACCTGAAGAGCTTTTTTTTTTTTTGACTGTGCTATAGCTCCCTAAATAAATTATCTTAATTCCAAAATAAATAAATAAATAACCTTATCTTTTTTTTTGTAATTTCTATAAAATGTGAAGACTCCAGATCCTATCTTATTGGAACCTGCAAAAGATGTGCCAAACTTTCACAACATGAAGCGCTTGGATGTGCACCTTAACCTTCACGTGCACAGCTATGAAGCCATCATCTTCATGCTCCATAATTGCCCTGATCTGGAATCACTGAAGCTTGAGGTGCTTAACCTTTTTCTTTATTTTTTGATGAAAATGTTTTATTTCTATTTTAACGACCCTTATTAGTCTTACAAAATACCAATATCTATGCCGAGCAATAATTAAGTCTAATTGCGATGAGAGAAAACTCTGCTGTATATATTTTCAACATCGTCCATCTCTTTATTTTTTATATTTATTTTTAATCTATATTTAGTATTCCCATCTTTGCAAAGGTGCTATAATTACACTAAAACTTCTTTTTTAAATCCTCTGGGAGGGTGTTGAGGCATGGGGTTTGCGGAAGGTTGTATATTCATTTAAATTGACCCTTACGTTTTTTGTTCGTTGATATTTGAATGAGTATGCAGTATTCAATTGTTAGATTTTAATTAGGTCATTTGAGTTTTTTTTAAGAATAAGAATAAGCTTGGAAGTAAACCATAAATGCGTAAGGTTCGGCTGGCCATATAACCCCCTGATTATTTTTGCTCAATTAAATGACTATTTGAAACTTTATCTGGGTTCAGTTATATTCGTTGCCTGTCATTGACTACTAGTAATAACACTGTTTATTGAGTTGTTGATGTGGAGTGGACCTAGAATATGAAATGGCAAAAAAAAAAAAAAAAAAAAAAAAGAAGAGTGGAATCCATGTTCTCTCAAAATATATGGCACTAAATTCCTTGTTGTCATGAGACGTTGAATCATTTGGCTTGTAGAAAGAATGAGTAACCATGTGATTTCAGGTTGTTCATGGTCGTTCTGATTTTTGCTCTTTGTGTTATTGTTTCTCATGTCATATTGTTTCTCATATCCCTTATAAGCATGATTTGAGGGGGTTATATCCAATTTTAAAGATTATAGGGGTTATATCAGGATAGAGAAGATTGTAGGGGGCTATATCTAATTTTTCCATTAAAATAACCAAAGAATCAAAGAAACCCTCTGCCTTTACTTTTAACTACTTATATAGTTGTATTTGGAGAATTCAGACAATATTTTGCTTTTAACTAGTCATAGATCATAATATTTTCTTTTGATTTTTTTTTGTGTTTTTTCCTTCAGGTTCCGAAGTTCACTAGTAAGGCAAGAGGGAGAAAAAGGAAACGTAGGGGACAAAAGCTCAATTCTTTTGTTCGAAATTTCCATTCAGGGGAGAATAGGGAAGAGTTCATGAAATTTCTGGCTACGAAATGTAAAATAAACCACCAAATCGATTAGGGGCATTTTGGTTTTTGCCACTACAAAAGACTTAAAAACATCCCACCAGAATACATCTTTATTTTCAAAAACATTTTCTTTAAGCGTAAGTGTTTTCTTCACGTAATTTTCCTGAACCAAACAATTCCAGCGAATGAAAGTCCAGTACAGCCTAAATCGCCACGGCATATCCAATGGTCATCTAATTAATCCCTCACATACCAAAATCAATCAATGTTGATTTGTTTCAAATTTTAAAAGAAAAATACACACTCAGAGAGGCTCATGGTATTGTGACCAGATAAATAACAGTGAACGCATCTAATGATTATTATAAGGGTTATAAATATATTTTTTGTACGATAATCGTCACATATGGGAAAGACATGTAAAATGATATCAAAGTTTTTTCTTCCCGTTTGAATCGGAGTTTGAAACCAAACTTCAACTAAAAGACCCATATTTTTTTTCTGTTTAGATATAAAACTTCAATAGCAAAACCTTGTTACTTATCTACAGAGTCATGGTCAATTTACGTGCCAGTTTCTAACAGGTCTCAGTCAGTCTCAGTATAATGTATTCTCCAAAAGTATCCCTTTCTTGTGGTACCACGTACCTAAGATTTTCTTTTTTTTTTCTTTTTTTTTTTTTGAAATTGGCCCATAGGCAGAGATTTCATTAACACAAATGAAAGTCAGATTACAAATCAGGGAACATGGGAAAAGTAAAGCCGACAGTGGAGACTTCCCTAATTCGTGCATATTTTGCAATACAATCTGCTAACAAATTCAACTCCCTTCCCACAAAGTTACAAACAAACCCACTATTCTCAAAAGAACATTTTAGGTCCAGGAGATCGCGAAAACAGTGCCAGTCCACAGAATCCAGTGAAACTGAACCTTCCATGATGAGGTAGAGATCGGCACAATCAGTAAAAAAGGAGCAAGAATTAATTCCTTCACTCCTTACCATTGTCACAGCATCCTTGAGAGCTAGAATCTCCGAGTGAATTGGGGAGTGTGAGGTGCCAGCAAAACAGCCATAATCCACAAGGCATCCTTCTTTGTCAGTTAACACGTAAGACCAACCCGACCCACCAAAACCTTTATCCACCCATGATCCATCTATGTGACAGTAGGTTTCTATAATGACGCAAGGTTGCTGCTGCAATGTTAATGGTGGCAGGCCTGTGTGTACCATCTTTGCTTGTGCCAGCACCGAATTGTGGAGCCAGCAGCACGATTGACAGATGCAGGACAGAACTTCTTACCTTCAAACATCGTTTTGCATCTTTGCTTCCATAGATTCCAGATAGTAGCTAAGAAGATCCTTAGCTGCTGATCATCAAAATGTGCAAAAAGCTGAGAGAGGATTGCTGGTACTTCATTTGGCAAAGCATCAGAGCGTAAACCCAAGGAGGAGGACAACCATACTTGCCGTGCAAAGTCACATTTGAATAAGGTATGTGTAACATCTTCCTGTTGCGCACCACAAAGGGGACATCCTTGAGATTGTTTGCCAAAACGAGTCACAAAGAGGTGATCAATGGGAATTGGGAAGGGCAGATTTGACAACTTTCCAAAGAAATAGACGAATTTTGGGTAGCAGACCCTCCGAGTACCAAATTTTCTTTAACAGGTGTTTCAATTGAGGTGATTGTTGGTTTGATTGGGGGTTCAGACTAGAGAGCAGGCGGTAGGCTCCTTTAAGTGTGAATTGCCCGTTGGTATTTGCAGTGAAAATGAGCCTATCTGGATAGCTATTTCGCAGAGGAGTGTGTGGAAAAGAGATAGCCAAGTACAGGGCACCATGGAAACCAACCAGTTCAATGAGTTTGGTTGTGTTCCAAGAGCCGTCAGAGGTATTAATAAGGCCAGCCAATGTCAATCGACGTTGGTTTGCATTCTGCGGTTATGGGTCCACATGTCATGCCACGGTTCTCCAAGAGCACCACAGGTATCACCATTACCTATTTGCCATCGAACATTATCCTTCAACACCTGCCTTACACCCAACAATGCTCGCCAAAGGGTTGTGCATTTCCTTGTTCTTTGTGAGTTCCAGATTGTGGTACGGGATAGGTACTTGGCTTTGACCAATGAGACCCAAATAGCAGAGCTTTTGGAGACAATGGCCCACAATGCTTTCATATGGAGAGAGAGGTTGAAGTTAGTAAGATCCTTCAAGCCTAAACCCCCTTGTTGTTTAGGAGTTGTGATTGTTTTCCAAGCCACCAGAGGCAATCGGGGTGTGCTACCTTTGTCCCAGAAGAAGGCCCTCAGTTTCCCCTCAATTATTCTAACAATAGCAGTTGGCAATGCTGTTGTTGACATCGTGTAAAGGAGCAATGGTTCAATGACAGACTTGATAAGAATGGCTTTGCCTGCTTGTGAGAGGAACTGTCTCTTCCAGGGTTGAAGTTTATTGTCAATTTTATCCAACAAAGGCCCAAATTGACTAAAATATAGTTTTAAGTATACTGATTGAAATGTGGAAAACTGTCTAGTTAAAATGTATTAAAATTAGGAGCAATGATGTTTCTTCATTGTTTGAATAAAGGAACCTAAGGCGTAGATTTTTGCTTTTGAAGAACAAACATGCTTGAATACTGCACCATTACTAGACTATACTTGGTTCATATTTTTGTTCTTTCCAGAGGCTATAAATATTTGGTGTATGTTGAACCACAAGGGCACTAAAAAGCATTTCTGAAATTCCAATGTAGTGAGTCTGCTCAATACATTTGATTAGCCGACATGGAAGTTGCAACAAGCATGAATCATAGTTAATATTACCTATTGAGGCAGGCCCTAAAGATCCTAAGCACAGGATTGTTTTTTTAGCAAGGATGTCAAGCCATTCGATCTGGCCCACTGCACCATAACATGGGTTACTATGTACAGTTCGGTAGGAAAAATAAAATTGAAGCTTACATAGTGTTTTTGGAAAATCAGGCCTAGGTATAGTCCTGGGCTTTTGCCCATACCTAGCACCACTCCTGTATCAAAGTAATACAGAGCAGAACTGAGATTTGTGCTTTAATTACTAAGTAACCTCGTCTGTTTTTGTTATTTCTACAGAGTGAGAAGCATCCAGTTCCTATCTTATTGGAA
The DNA here is from genome assembly GCA_027725995.1 of Rhynchospora tenuis. Lineage (NCBI taxonomy): Eukaryota > Viridiplantae > Streptophyta > Magnoliopsida > Poales > Cyperaceae > Rhynchospora > Rhynchospora tenuis. The sequence goes on along the minus strand of CM050888.1, from coordinate 153,170,672 downwards.
CCAGGAAAAGATCTGCCAAATTTTCATAATATGAAGCGCTTGGATGTGCACCTTTGCGTTCATGAGCACAGCTTTGAAGCTGTCATTATCTTGCTCCATAATTGGCCTAATCTAAAATCACTGAAGCTCATTCATGAGGTGCTTATCTTTTTTTTGTTTCATTTTATTACTTCATATTGCTGAAATTTTATTGTATGAGCCAAATTATGAAGAGGTGAATGTTCTTTGATGAAAATGTTTTCTTTTTTTTTTCCAATCCCTGTAACCCTATCTATGCCGGACAAGATCTAAGTCTAGATTGTGAATAGAGAAAACTCTGAAATATTTTCTACATAATGCCCTCTCTTTACTTTTTTATTTTTTAATTCTTTTTAAGTATTTTTCAACTTTGCAAAGTTTCTATGATTACAGTCAAACTTTATTTAATCCTTTGCGGGGAAGAAAGTTGAAAGCACTTGATTTCATTCAAATTGACTTTTACATTTTTCATTGATACTTACATGAGTTTGCAGTAGTCAATCCTGTACCATTTTATAGAATCACAATTTTGTTTCTTAATATTTTAAAGGTACTGTTTGAGTGTAGTTTCTTTGAGAAAAGCTTGGAATTAAACCCTGAACTGCCTTAAGTTCAATTGACCGCTTACCCGCTGATTCTTTTTGCTCAAATGACCATTTGAACTTTTAGTTGACTTCAGTTATATTCTTTGCCAGTCAGAACTACTGGCATATGCAATTGTGTTTATTAAGTTGTTGATATGGCATGAATGGTAATAGAATATGAAATGAAAAAAATAAGTCAAAACCATGTTCTCAATTCCCTTAAATCTCAACAACTCATATAGTTAACTTTGTTTTTCACCTTTTCATATCTCTCTTGCAAATACACCCCCCACCCCCCCCCCCCCAAAATAAAAAAAAAATGGAAAAATGGCATTATATTTCTTTCTTCATGACTAGAGTACTCTGATTTTAGGTTGTTCATGGTACTCTGATTGCTCTGTGTTACTGTTTCTCACGCCTCATATGGTTAGTATTTGGCAATTATTTACCACCCTGTGCTCTTTTTTTTTTCTTTAGTTTAGTGGTAGTATTTGGAAAATTTTAGACACTATTTTTAACTTGTCACAGATTATAAAGTTTTTTCTATATTTTTTCCTTCACATTCAAAAGTTCACCACTAAGGTAGGAGGGAGGCAACGGAAAGATGGCGAGTCAAAGCTCTATCCTTATTGCAGAAATTTCCATTTAGGGGAGAATGTAAAAGAGTTCATGCAATTGCTGGCTAAGACAAGTATCTATGAGAGGCATGCACAAAATTACGACTTGTGTAAGGCATTGTAGTGGAGTCCAATTAAGCCATTTTTCATTGCTTTGCTTGAGTATTCTGTTGAAGCTAAAAATATCTTGAGTATCTGTTGAAGCTAAAAACATCCTTAGAAACTTAGAATTCAGAAGTGTGTTGTTGAAATCAACAGTAACAAGAAATGTTTTTAATATATATATATACATATATATATATAGAGAGAGAGAGAGATGTATATATATATATATATATAGAGAGAGAGAGAGAGAGAGAATATCTATTGTGAACCATGATGTATAGAGGCTCCCGTGCACCATGACCGTTTGACTGGTGGTTTTGCAAATCGACAAATCTAAATTAACCAACCCAATCTATATATTGAAATCTCATAGAAAACAAAATTTTACAATTTTTGAAAATTTTTTACTATGTTTTCGAATTTTTTAAAGCTTGTCATTTTTGGATGATAATTCACTAATTATGGTCCAAAAATGGCAAGCTTTTAAAAAATTCGGAAAATATAGTAAAAAATTTTCAAAAATTGTAAAATTTTGTTTTCTATGAGATTTCAATATATAGATTGGGTTGATTAATTTAGATTTGTCGATTTGCGAAACTAATGATCAAACGGTCATGGTGCACGGGACCTTCTATGCATCATGGTTCACAATAGATATTCTATATATATATATATATATATAGAAAACCTATTGTGCATACTAATGTATTGAGCCTTCTATGCATACTAATTCAGATCGTTGGATCTGCTTTAAGATCCGTGCGGATCAAGGCGCTAGATTAAAAAATTAAGATGTGCGTCTCTGTTAGGTTGCTCCGCTCCGCAGTCGACTAAACTGCTCCCCCTCTTCGTTCTCTCCCTCTCTCAAACAAAAATGAAAACCTAGACTCGCATCTCTCTCTCGAGACAAATCGCTGACCGGAAAATGAAAACCTAGATCTCTCTCTTCCGCTCATCCTTTGGGGTACAAGGGGCTTCACCTATTCTCTGCTGATCCTCCTCCTTCGGTTTGTGCCTCTTTTTTCTCGAAATTGGGAGAAACCCTAGACGGAGCTCCATCTGTTTCTTCGTCGCCTCTCTGCCTCCCCTTCGTGACAGGTTATTGTACCCTCTATCATCCTCAAAATTCGAAATTTTTTACTTTTTACAATTTGAAATCTCCATGCTAATCAAATTTTTCAATTTTTCGAAATTTTTAAGTATTTTTTTCGGATTTTAGAAAATCGGTAATCTAATTAGTTCTGAATCGTTCAAAAACAGCCGTTTTTTAAAATCTGAAAAAAATACTTAAAAATTTCGAAAAAATGAAAATTTTGGTCAGCATGGAGATTTCAATAGGGAGATCATATTGGACGGTTTGGATCGGTCATTTTGATTTAGATTTAGGAGTTTTGATCGCGACTCACCAGAGGATCCGTGAGTCGCGACTCACCGTAGCTAAACTCTATATATATATATATATATATAGTGAATGGATAAAATACACTGATGTGTACGGATTGTCCCCGTACACATGAGTCGTTTTTCGAGATCCAAAATTCAAACGGCCAATCCGAACCGTTCAAGTTGTTCTCCATATTGAAAAACCCTCAGAGACCAAATTTTACATTTTTTCGAATTTTTTTACTATATATTATGATATTTTCAAATTATGATATTTTTTTACTATATATATATTTGTGCTTGCATGTAGATTGATATGGAATGTGTTCTTTAATGTTTTTGTTGTTCATGGTGTTATTATTATTAAGTTTAACATACACCTAATTAGGTTTTTACTTTTTTAATTTCAGCCACTTTCTAACGGTATCTTCAAGTAGCATGAAATTAAGCTACTTTGAAGGACGATTCGGCATTTTAAAATACACCACCAAATCGATTAATAAAAGACTTAACATACCACCAGAACACATCTTTATTTTCAAAAATGTTTTGTTTTAAGCGTGTTTACCTCACTTTACCTGAAACAAATAATTCCAGCAAATGAAAGTCTGCTCCAGCCTAAATTGCCACATCACAAGTAATGGTCATATAATTGATGGCAAGGACACCAAATTAAATCAATCATTCATTCATTCTTGGATTTGCTTAATTTTAAAAACACAACAGGCTCGTGGTATCTGTGACCAGATAAATAACAGTGAACACGTCTAAGTACATAAAAGAAAATGTATTTTTGTGTACAAAATGAACACTAAAAGACCCATATTTTGTTTTTTGTTTATATATAAAACTTCAAAGGCAAAACCTTGTTACATATCTATAAAGTATAATAAAGTCATAATCAATTTACTTGGCAGTTTCTAACAGGTCTCAGTATAAAATGTATTCTCCAAGTTACCCTTTCTTGTGGAATCACCATGTACCTAAGATGCCAAATGTTTAATTTGTCAGGATTTGCTGTTTCATTCTTCTGATAACAACAGAAAAGCATAATTAAAAAATGAGAGAGACAGATAAAGTCAAACCACGAAACCTTAGCCGCCTTTGTCTTTATTTTTATTTTATTATAGTACAAGTTCGATCGGCGAAGCTGTCCAATAAAATTTTGATTCAAATTCACTCGATAACCACTTTCTGGTTTCTCCAAAAAAAAAAAAATTCAAATTTTCCGTTCGTTAAATGACTTCAAATTTGCAGTGTTAAATTCGACATTTTTATTAGAATATCAAATCATACTCAATTTATTATATAACTTAGTATACATCCAATCTAAAATTTAATAACATGATCATAAAATATTTATTATTTTGCTAAAAATCATATCATTTTTTTACAGACTAAGACAAAACAAACCGGTATCATTATACTAACGGAATTGCTTTCCATCATCCTATAGATTCTATCATCCTCATCATCCCCTCTCTATCTCGTCAATTAACGCGCGAATAACTGTCACGCGTTAATGAGCGCAACTCCGCTTTCCTTTTCTGTTCACAGAGCCTACGCTCTTCATCCCTGATGTCTCGTATTTTTATACACATTTTGACCGTATTTAGCCCTTAATTATTACTCAAACCATTATAATTGCCTCGTGAATTGCTATGTTTTCCTAAATTTTGGTACTGCTGCTGCTTCTCCATTTATTTTGTAGGATTCCTTGGAGATTGAAGACAAAACATGACAAACGAAGAGGCTGGAGCTAGATCATATGCCAGACAACTCATTCCTTGCTCATATAGACGTGCTATGGACCATTGGAGGCCGGAACAGATCGAGTATTGAGCACGGGCCTTAGTCTCAACCCAATTGGTGGGTCCAGAAGTGCATTTTGGATCCATTTTGGAGCCATTTCGGTGCGAAATTCCTCCATTTCGGTCCGAAATGCATTTCTGGAAAGCACGAACTTGGTAATTTTCGAAGAAGGAAAGGAGTAAACCGCCTCTCCTTGACCTAGCCGCCTCTGGTGGTGATATATATGCGTTCCCTGCCTCCAGAGCACGTATTCGACCTTCTACCATTGAATTTCCACCTCCCGTTCCATTGTTTTGGCTCTTTCCACGGAATTCTTTGAAGGACATCAAGCTTTGAAGGCGACAGCAGCAAGGCATGAAGTTCTCCATCGATTCCTTTGCCCTGGACCAGCGAGTATTTGCATAAAGGGACACTTTAGTTACTCTTTTATGCTTTTATCTTGTTATTCTATGGCTTGTATCTTGTTTATTTGCATGATATTTATTGTTATGTGTGCCATGGATATTAGTGAGTAGTTTTATTATGTCTTAGGGGTAGTTAGTAGGTTAGTTTGGTATTTTGTTATGACTTGATGGATTTATGATATATTATGTGATTTATTTAGTTGTGAATTGTTGTCTATGCTTAGTTAAATTATCTGTTTGATTGATGTTTACCTTTGGATGAATCGCGACGTCTTTAGGGCATTAAACTATAAACCAAACTTGTAATTGATTAAGTACTTGAGGTAAGCCAATCGCTCGAAAGAGGAGGTTAGTTTAACGACCGAAAGGTGTAACTTTTATTGATCTGAAAAGACTTTAAATACCTCTGGAAATCCAACTAAATATTCTTAAATTTCTAAATACCAAAACGCGACGGCTGAGGCTTAGTTATTTACGTGGTAAAAGCCGGTTCCAAACCAAACCAGAACCAAAACGCGACAGCTGAGGTTAGGGTTTAGGTTTGGTCGTCAAGTAACCTTCACATAGTATCCCATAAAAATATCAAGTCAAAACAAGAGGTCTAAAGCGAGTTTTGGGGCGAAACCGTATGGATTTCGGTCGGAAATCCAGGCATTTCGGTCCGAAATAGGCTTCTGTCCCGGTGAAAATCGTGGACAGAAGTGCTTTAGAGCCAAACTAATTGAACGCGCAACCCTAGGACATATTTTTGCATCTGTTTTAGTAAAATAATTTTAAAAATCACCCAAAAATATTTTATTATTTATTACTTACTTTATTATTTTATTTTTATTATATTTTACTTGATTGCATCTTATTCCAAAATCATACAAAAATCATTTTTCTAGCTATTAAGAAAGTTTTAAGTCCGGTACTCAATCAATCCGTCCCTGTGGGTTCGACCCTTAGCTTTACCAAACGACTAGTGAGGTAAACCTTAGGAATAAATTTATTTGACCTAGGTTTTGAAATCTTCATCAAATTGGCGCCGTTGCCGGGGACGGTGTTTGATATCGTGTACTTTTTCTAGTATTAAGAGGCTTGATTTTTTTTTATTTAATTATCTTTTTGTTTCCTCTCGTGCTGCAGGTTGAGATCTGGCTGGAAAGAAGACCAAGGACATGATCAAATTTCACTATCAAGACTGGGTCCAAGGTCTGGACGAAGACTCACCCTCTCTAGCTCAATCAGAGCCCCAGCTAGACCACATTTCGGTCCGAAATCCTCTCATTTCGGTCCGAAACCATCAACCAGAGGAGGAAACAGTGAGCAAAATGGCAGGAACTGGTGCACCTGTCAACGTAGCAGCAGAGGCAGAGCGCCTTGAGGCCTTGAGACTCCTGCTTGAACAGAAAGAAGCCCGCATTGAAGCAGATGAGGCTCATCTCGAAGGCCTAAGGCAAGAATATGACGATGAGCGTCGACGATGGGCAATTGACTGTGCCATGAAGCGCCGAAGCCCCACCAACACTTGCTTCATGATCAAAGAATTCGAACCAGTCATTGAAGAAACTCTTGAAGATCAATATGAAGCAGCACTCAGGTACTACCAATCTTTTCTCTCCGAAGTGCAGGAAGCCATAGGAATCGGGGAGGCGATGGAGGATGCGGAAGAAGACCAAAACAGGGATGAAACCTCTCCGCCCACTGAAATTTCGGAAGGAGTCAGGTCTGCTGGAATCGGCGATTTCGGTCCGAACTCTCTGATTTCTGTCCGAAATGAGGCCCCCTCAAGTTGAATTAAAGCCCATTCCTTCCACTCTCAGGTACGAATTTTTTGGCTTAGATCAAATCTTTCATGTTATTATTAACTCTGGGTTGAGTAATGCAGAGGCAGAGAAATTTTTGATGGTGCTTCAAGGTGCAATAGGATATTCGATTGATGATTTAAAAGGTATCGATACCTCGGTTTCCACGCATCGAATCCTATTGGGAGACGACCACAAACCGCCTGTCAAGGCACAGGGGAGACTTGATTTCAATCTCATAGAAGTGGTCAGAAAGGAGAGCTTCAAGCTTTTAGGCACATGCATCATCTATTCAATATCCAAGCAAGTCTTGAGAGTCTTTTTCGAGTATTTTTGGGAGAATGTTGATGCGTTACATGGGCGTAAAGTGAAAGTTAGATGAACGCCAAAGGTGGTCAAGCTAATGACCTAAAAGAAGCGCTTCTTGGGAGGCAACCCAAGGGTTTTTACAGTTTTATTTATTTTTCAAAAATAAAAATCAAGAAAATACAAAAAAAAATAGAAAATAGAAAATAACATAAAAATTAGTTGTTTAATATTTTTTCCTTTGTTTCATGTAGGAAAAAGGAATTGATGGAAACTTGATAAGGTAGCAACTCGTGCTAGAGCACCACGGGTCAGAAAAGGACAGAGACAACGACCCTCGCACGACCTCATACGAGTTGCACTACATGGTGAGGCCGATCCAACTTCTTTTCGTTGATTTGGTATAATTTTTACTTCCCTCTCCTTTATTTTTCATTTTGTATGATTGTGACGCACTGGGACAGTGCTTGAATCAGTTTGTGGGAGAAAAAGAAGATGGAACTAAAAATTATGGGCAAAATGCTTCTGTTTCGGGCCATTTTTTAATTTTTCTTTTCCATTTCGGTCCGAAATGGAGCCATTTCGCCCCGAAATCAGGCTCTGGAATTTTGGGCGAATTTTTTAACTTTTGATTTCGATTTTTTCTGATGCATGCATTATCACTGAGAGGTTTGTATTGATATATTATTCACTGTTTCACACTTGTTTGAATTTTTAAAGCAATTTTAAAATTATTTCTTAAGGATAAACGTTTGTTTAGGAGATTTTAGGTTGGTTTGTGCACCAATAGATCAATTGAATGATTGTTTGATAGAATAGGACCTGAACTTGGATGCTTAGATTTGTCAAAACATTTTAAGTCAATTCTCACAAGTCTTTGCCGAGTGAACGATTTTGTAGTTTGTAAGCTTTTGTTCAAAGAAGTTTTTATCAACTTTAAAAATTATAAGATGAGTCTAAGTTGTTCTTGAATGCTTGAATCACCAACAAGCAAACCTAAATTAACTAAATCTAAATAGTTGCGAAAATGAAGGTGCGAAGGGACTTGTAATTCCAAACAAATTCCACAAATATTGGAGAAATGAAAATTCTATGTTGCTAGGAGCTCTGGCCCGATGATACCGGTGGCTTTAGTCGTGTGACATAAGAATTAGATCTCCCCAGTGCGGCATGTGCTGGTAGCTTATTCACAAGTCCCAATAGCGTAAAACCTTAAGTGATGTAAATCACCGCGACTCGACTTGCACAAATTAAATCAAAGAGAGAACTAAACCCTTGTCCTTAGAATTAGTTTTTAATTTGCTTTATTTATTTTTGACTTGTGAAACCTTGAGTAATTTTATTTAATACATTTTCGTTGCATCATTGGTTTGCGATATTTCATTTCTAGGTCTAAGTACAGTCTTATCCTTTAAGCTTAGATTATTGTTTGAGGACAAACAAAGATTCAAGTTTGGGGGGATTTGATGTCTCGTATTTTTATACACATTTTGACCGTACTTAGCCCTTAATTATTACTCAAACCATTATAATTGCCTCGTGAATTGCTATGTTTTCCTAAATTTTGGTACTGCTGCTGCTTCTCCATTTATTTTGTAGGATTCCTTGGAGATTGAAGACAAAACATGACAAACGAAGAGGTTGGAGCTAGATCATATGCCAGACAACTCATTCCTTGCTCATATAGACGTGCTATGGACCATTGGAGGCCGGAACAGATCGAGTATTGAGCACGGGCCTTAGTCTCAACCCAATTGGTGGGTCCAGAAGTGCATTTTGGATCCATTTTGGAGCCATTTCGGTGCGAAATTCCTCCATTTCGGTCCGAAATGCGTTTCTGGAAAGTACGAACTTGGTAATTTTCGAAGAAGGAAAGGAGTAAACCGCCTCTCCTTGACCTAGCCGCCTCTGGTGGTGATATATATGCGTTCCCTGCCTCCAGAGCACGTATTCGACCTTCTACCATTGAATTTCCACCTCCCGTTCCATTGTTTTGGCTCTTTCCACGGAATTTTTTGAAGGACATCAAGCTTTGAAGGCGACAGCAGCAAGGCATGAAGTTCTCCATCGATTCCTTTGCCCTGGACCAGCGAGTATTTGCATAAAGGGACACTTTGGTTACTCTTTTATGCTTTTATCTTGTTATTCTATGGCTTGTATCTTGTTTATTTGCATGATATTTATTGTTATGTGTGTCATGGATATTAGTGAGTAGTTTTATTATGTCTTAGGGGTAGTTAGTAGGTTAGTTTGGTATTTTGTTATGACTTGATGGATTTATGATATATTATGTGATTTATTTAGTTGTGAATTGTTGTCTATGCTTAGTTAAATTATCTGTTTGATTGATATTTACCTTTGGATGAATCGCGACGTCTTTAGGGCATTAAACTATAAACCAAACTTGTAATTGATTAAGTACTTGAGGTAAGCCAATCGCTCGAAAGAGGAGGTTAGTTTAACGACCGAAAGGTGTAACTTTTATTGATCTGAAAAGACTTTAAATACCTCTGGAAATCCAACTAAATATTCTTAAATTTCGAAATACCAAAACGCGACGGCTGAGGCTTAGTTATTTACGTGGTAAAAGTCGGTTCCAAACCAAACCAGAACCAAAACGCGACAGCTGAGGTTAGGGTTTAGGTCTGGTCGTCAAGTAACCTTCACATAGTATCCCATAAAAATATCAAGTCAAAACAAGAGGTCTAAAGCTAGTTTTGGGGCGAAACAGTATGGATTTCGGTCGAAAATCCAGGCATTTCGGTCCGAAATAGGCTTCTGTCCCGATGAAAATCGTGGACAGAAGTGCTTTAGAGCCAAACTAATTGAACGCGCAACCCTAGGACATATTTTTGCATCTGTTTTAGTAAAAATAATTTAAAAAATCACCCAAAAATATTTTATTATTTATTACTTACTTTATTATTTTATTTTTATTATATTTTACTTGATTGCATCTTATTCCAAAATCATACAAAAATCATTTTTCTAGCTTTTAAGAAAGTTTTAAGTCCGGTACTCAATCAATCCGTCCCTGTGGGTTCGACCCTTAGCTTTACCAAACGACTAGTGAGGTAAACCTTAGGAATAAATTTATTTGACCTAGGTTTTGAAACCTTCATCAATCCCCTCTTTCCTTTTCTGTTTTCCTCCATCTCTTTGTTCACTTCCTCTCTCCATCCATCCTCTGTCCACCTCCTTACCAGCATATAACTATTGAAGATGAAACTATTACCGTTGAAATTACTAAGCTAGCTACTGAAGTTGAAACTATTACCTTTGAAGTTAATAGCCTAACTGTTGAAGTTGAAACTATTACTCTTGAATTTAATAAGCTAACTATTGAAGTTACTGAGCTAACTGTTGAAGTTGAAACTATTACCTTTGAAGTTTATAGCCTAACTGTTGAAGTTGAAACTATTACTCTTGAATTTAATAAGCTAACTATTGAAGTTAATAGGCTCACAGTTGAAGTTGAAACTATTACACTTGAAGTTAATAAGCTAACTATTGAAGTTACTGAGCTAACAGTTGAAATTATTATGTTAACTATTGAAGTTGAAACTATTACACTTGAAGTTACTAGGCTAACTATTGAAGTTACTAGGCTAACTGTTGAAGTTGAAACTATTACTCTTGAAGTTACTATGCTGACTATTGAAATTACTAGGCTGACTGTTGAAATTACTAGGCTAACTATTGAAGTTACTAAGCTAATTGTTGAAGTTATTAGGCTAACGGTTGAAGTTGAAACTATTACTCTTGAAGTTACTACTGGCGCGGATGACACTGAGCAGAAAGGAAAGGGCGCGAGTAAATATGGAAAGCGCGATTTAACAGATGACGCTGAGCAGAAGGGGGGTAAGCGCGGACCAAAATAGAAAGGGCGCTAGGATGATTAATGCGTTTTTTCAGTTATTAATGAGCGGATGATGGGATGATGGATCTAGCGGATGATCCTTATCAGCCCTGTTATACTAACATGACATAATGATTCCAATTCGGCACCAACTCAAACAAGTCAACGAGTCAAACCATAATCGGGCCATACGTGTCCTACTCTGGTTTGTGCACCGGTCCGGAAACTCTGATCGTGCCCCGTTAAAATTAATTAAGAAGAAGTAGGCAAAGTCACCAACACGTTCAGAATTGATCTGGTTCATCCAATCCTTAATAGATTGTCCAAAATATCTCAGAGAGACCAACACAGTCCTTCGAATTGTGGAGAGCAGATCCAATCCAACGCCAACAATTAGCCTCCACAATTCATTGACCAAATCCAACAGAAAGATCCAAAAAAGCAAAACAAAGCACTGTCATCACTCATCAGTCATCACCAAACGGTCCAAACTATATATTCCTCTCCTTCCTTCCAAGTTTCCTCTCTCACAAACACAACTAACAATCCCACACTAGACTAAAAGAAACATGGATGAAGAAGTGACACTGCGGCTGTGCAACCTTGCTGATGTGGACGACTTGTACGAGTTTGCGTCGGACGACAAGGTGAGCGCATGGTGTCGGTGGGACACCTATACTAGCAAAGAAGATCTGCTCAATTACATGAAGACTGGTATGATTCCCCACCCCTGGATGCGCGTCATTTGCTACCGCGGCCGACCCGTCGGCTCCATCTCGGTAATTTACTCTTATATTGTATTTAGTGAGGTGGGATGGGGTTCCTTCAGTGTGTTATGTTATTTTTTTTTTTTTTTTGGGTAAGCTAGATAGTGGCTATGTAGGTACAAAGTAAAATTGAAAAGTAAAAACAACAAAAAAAAAAATGGCAAACTGCTCTCTAACTGTCTTGTTCAAGCTTTGCTAGCAGTGTTTGAAGAAAAAGGTTGCTTCTGCTATAGTGCAGCCATGAATCATATGTCAAGCAGTCGAGCTTCCTTTCTAAAGATTCTGTTAATGTTCCTTTCTAACCAAATGCACCAGAAAGCAGTCGCAATAACCTGATGTAATTGTAAGCAAGCCTGACCAATTTTTGGAATTGGGATTTGGGAGTAGCATGTCTCCAAGTGATTATGAAGAGCAATAATGGTCATTTTGATTTGAGAACAAATGGGTGGCTCAATTATTGTTTGAAATCATGATCTGATCAATTGTAAATTTTCAAATAGAAGGGTTTTACAAGTTGACCTTTTTTCAAAAAATGTTGATCCAGTTATTTTTTACATACATATGGACGGCTCTGTTGTTGAATTATTTGGAGATTAAATGTATCATTAGTTCCAATTAAGCACAGCGTCAAGTTAATTTACTGCCAAATGCCTAACTTTTATCTTTAATAACTTTCACATATGTAATTTAATTTCTGTTAATCTCAAACTCGATCTGGTACAAGCTTTGATCACGACATGCTATATATAAAACCCTAAACTATTAAATAAACTATAACCTGGTAAATTAGAAATGTGTAGAACGATATGAAAATAGATATAACCAGCCTTATTAAAAGTTAAAAATTTTATCAAAATGTGATATATATACTGGTTGTAGTACTGAGAAAAATCCTGATATTCAATGAGACTGATCAGTTAATATCAATATAAGTGACAAATAATCCTTGATTTACCTTTACAATTAGGGTATCTGTACCAAGAATTATGGAAATTAGGACATATGTACCAGGAATTCAAAATAAATATCAGTACCTCTTAACTATATAACATCTCTCGTAATAGACTTGTCTTCTCAAACATTAGCACCTCATCGGATTTTTTGCTCAGTGAAATTGCGACTTGTGTTAGTTCTTGGAGAAAACATGTCTAGTTGTATTTTTTTCTTTTTTTTTCTTTTTTCTGTATAGGTTTTAACTTTTTCTTTTTAACTTTTGTATATAATTTTTATTATTAATAAATTTGTCGGTTGGCGATTTGCCACCCGTCCCTCAAAAAAAACTATATAACATCTCTCGTGAAAACCAAAAAACTAAGCACAACATAGATAAATTTTCAACTATTTTAACATATGAGAATTTTGGATAATAGGTTACTCCCTATACAGGCGGTGACAGGTGCCGGGCCGAGCTTGGGTATGCACTGGCTTCGCAATACTGGGGGAAGGGAATTGCAACAAAGGCAGTGAAGTTGACACTGGAGACGGTTTTCGAAGACTTGAAGGACTTAGAGAGAGTTGAAGCATTGGTTGATGTCAAGAATTTCGGATCGCAAAAGGTTTTAGAGAAGTCTGGGTTTACAAAGGATGGTGTTTTGAGGAGGTTTTTGATTCACAAAGGCAGTGTTAAGGATATGATTTTGTATAGTTTTATATCTACTGATCCTTTGGTCTGATAGATTTTATTGATTTGGGTGTGTTTGTAATGTTAATCTTTTATTGGAAATTATTCTATATTGAGTGCTGAACTCTACCTAAAACAGAATGTAAATTAGTAATAAAGTTTTTTCTTTTTTTGTTGTCAGCAAACTTGTACAGATTGACAAGTTATATGTGTTGTATTGCGTGCATCCATGATAGCTCTGAATTATTTGTCATCATCTTAGCGCAGAATATATAAAAGATATATTTCTGAAGAAACTCGAGGATTTCTGGAAATTTGAAAAAGAATATTATTTCTTCTCTTGTAATACCTCAAAGTAGCGTAAAAAAAAAAAAGCCAAATTTAATACAATTAATTTTATATTTTGAATTTTAAGATGCTATAATGAAAACCTTGATGACAGCATCAGATAACCTCACATGTTTGGAAACATATACCAAAACAAAACTTTACGTGCCTTGAAAGAACCATAATGATGAACACAGAGAGGCACAAAAACATATAACTAGACTATACTTGGTTCATATTTTTGTTAGATCAATTCCACTGTGTATGTCCTTGGAATTTAGCAGATTTGTTGTGCATTATTCATGGTATTGATAAAAAAGAGGCTCTGAAGTACTGGTGTGCTGCTCTGTTGTGGATTATGTGGACAAATAGAAATAGAAAGTGTTTTGATAATGCTAATCCTCAGCCTTTAAATACAATTTGTGCAGCAATTATTAGACTAATGAAATATTTACAAATGGTGTGGCCTGATGGTCTGAAGACCAGCATTTGAAGTTTGAAACCCCTTGTGGAGGCTCTCCCTGGACAGCTTGCAGGATCAGATGAGGCAGAAATAGGAGGTATGGTGACACTGGTCCTGTTTCAGGAAGAAGGGGTTGCTGTGGAGTTGGAGGCGGCTTTGACAGGATGCTTGGAAGGGAAGCTTGAAGATTTTAATGTGTTTTGATTTCTACTATTTTTTTATTCTTGTTTCTGTGTTTGGCACTTCATTAATGTTTGTTTGTGTTTGTGTTGGTACTGTAATTTTTAGATAATAATGGGGCGCCGGTACATGAGATAAGGGTACCGGCGCGAGTAGAAAATTAAAGGTTTTGGGTTGGCTATTCTGGTAGCTTTTTGTATGCGGGTCAACTTTTCTTTAAAGAAGAGCGGTGGTTTTCGACCACTTATTTCAAAAATAATAATAATAATAAATGTTTCTCTTTCTTGTGGAACCCCCATGTACCTAAGATGCCAAATGGTTAAAAATTTGTCAGGATTTGCTGCTTCATTCTTCTGATTACAACAGAAAAGCTCAGTAAAAAAATAGGAAATGCAGATAAAGTCAAACCACTAAACCTTAGCCGCCTTTGTCTTTATTTTTATTTTGTTTTAGTACAAGCTCGGCGAAGCTGTCCAATAAAATTTTGATTCAAATTTCCCGTTCGTAAATGACTTCAAATTTTATTAAAATGTCAAATCGTACTCTAATTGTATAATTTCATATACATCCAGTAAAAAATTTCATAACATGATCATAATTATTTATTATTTTGTTAAAATTATTATCAAAATACAAGCTAAGTTCTTATTTTTTTTACCTTGTACGAAACTTATTCGTTCAATACAATTGTAGGAGAGATAATCATCTCCCTACCTTAAAAAAAAATAAAAAATATATACAAGCTAAGACAAAAGAAACCGGTATTAAACTAATATCATGCTATTAACATGACAAAATGAGTCCAAATGTCCAATTCGGTGCCAACTGTCAAACTAGTCAACGTGTCAAACCAATACCTGGCCTGCTGGCCATACGTTTCCCCACCAATGAGTGCAATAATCTCTGGTTCGTGCACCGACCCGGAAACCCTGACGTGCCCCGTTAAACTAATTTATTTAAAAAGAAAAGGCCAAGACACATTCAGAATTGATCTTGTCCATCCGATACATAATGGACAGTCCAAACCATTTCAGGTTTACCAACAGCATCCTTCCAACGGGAGCAGACCCAACTCAACTCCAACAATTAAGCAGCTTCCAGCCTTCCACAATTCATTTACCAAATCCAACAGAAAGATCCAAAAAATCAAAACAAAACAGAAAGCACAGTCTAATACCAAACCAAATATTCCTCTCCTCCCTTACAAGTTTCCAGTTTCCTCTCTCTCTCAAACGTTACACATTAACTAACAATCACACACTACACTAGAAGTAAAAATGGATGAAGAGGTGACGCTGCGGCCTTGCGACCTTGCTGATGTGGATGCTTTGTACGAGTATGCCTCGGACGACAAGGTGAGTGCATGGTGCCGCTGGGACACCTACACCAACAAAGAAGATCTGCTCAATTACATGAAGACTGGTATGATTCCCCACCCCGGATGCGCGTCATTTGCTATGGCGGCCGCCCCGTCGGCTCCATCTCGGTAATTACTCTTATGTTGTATTTGGTGAGGTGGGATGGGATTCCTTCAATGTGTTATGTTATATTAACTGATGTAATTGTAAAGCCTGGCCAATTTTGGAATTACTTATTGCATTGTTTTTAACAGTAATATTAATGGCCAATTTGACCTGGTTCGCATTTTCAAATAAGAGTATTTTCAAGTTGACCTTTTTTGAGTAAAATTGGATCCAGTTACCTTTTTAAGAACGAATGAATGGCTTCGTTTATTGAATTAATCGGTTACCTTTTTAAGAACGAATGAATGGCTTCGTTTATTGAATTAATCGGAGATCAGATGAATTAAGTTCCAATTAAGAATAGAATCAAGTTAATTTACTGCCTAAATGTGTAAAGACATAAGGCCCTTCTGTATTTGTGTCTAAATTGTATCTTTAATTACTTTCACTTATATAATTTGTTTTCAGTTGATGGCAAACTCGGTCTGGTATCAGTTTTAACCACGACATAAAATTAAACCCTAAAAATTAACTAAATTATAAACTGGTCAATTAGGAACGTATAAGTCGATATGAAAATAGACATAACCAGCCTGGTTAGAACAGTATCAAGATGAGATATACTGGTAAAGTACTGACAGAACTCCTGTTAATGAGACTAATCAGTTAATATCAGCATAAGTGACAGAAATCCTTGATTTCCCTTTGCAATTAGGGCATCTGTGCCATGAATTAGGGAAATTGGGGTGTCTGTAACTCGAATTCAAGATAAATATCAGTAACTCTTAACTATATAACATCTCTTGTGTAAACCAAAAAACTAAGCAACTTAGATAAACTTTCATCTATTTTAACATATAAGAATTTTAAATAATAGGTTACTCCCTACACAGGCGCTGACAGGTGCCGGGCTGAGCTAGGGTATGTACTGGCTTCGCAATTCTGGGGGAAGGGAATTGCAACAAAGGCAGTGAAGTTGACACTAGAGACGGTTTTCAAAGACTTGAAGGACTTAGAGAGAGTTGAAGCATTGGTTGATGTCAACAATTTCGGATCGCAAAAGGTTTTAGAGAAGTCTGGGTTTACAAAGGATGGTGTTTTGAGGAGGTTTCTGATTCACAAAGGCAGGGTCAGGGATACGATTTTGTATAGTTTTATATCAACTGATCCTTTGGCCTGATAGATTTTATAGATTTGGGTGTGTTTGTAATGTTAAATCTTTTATTGGAAATTATTCTATTTTGAGTGCTGAACTCTACCTAAAATAGAATGTAAATTAGTAATAAAGATTTTTCTTTTTTTGTTGTCAGCAAACTTGTACAGGTTGACAAGTTATATGTGTTGTATTGCGCGCATCCATGATAGCTCTGAATTATTTGTCATCATCTTAGCGCAGAATATGTAAAAGATAAACCAGAGATGGCAATCGCAGCTTCGCTGCGCTATGATTTTTTTAAATAGAGAATAATTTGTTTCGGTAATATATAATTTCTTAAGAAATGTATTTAACGTAAATTTGTTTTACCAATTGAACATATTTTACCAATTGTTTAACATATTTAACGACATATAATTTTATATATTGTGAAACCTAAATAGGCAAAATTTAAAATAATCGGTAATACATAATTTTCATATTTGTTGCATTTGGTGTCATTAGCAAATCGAGTTTCACTCGACAGTGCCCGCCATGAAATATTAATTATGTTTAACGTTTAATAAATAACATAGTAGAAACATGATTTTAACGCATAACTATTTTGTTGCATTATAAAAATTTTCTCCAGGTTAGTCCAGGAAATGATACATTCCATATTTTAAATTGTCGCATACATGAAGATTGGAGTACAACAATAATTATCAAAGGAAACCTATGAGGTTCTGTTGACCTTGGACTCGCACAAATTACATATAGAATACTGACATTGCATCTCTCCATAACCTTTAATGTTAAGTTGTTAACCATTATCTACAAATAATGGTTAATCATATCAAAGAATTTATTGAATTAGCAAACCTTGAGACTATCTTCTTTCCTCTTTACTCGCATGAATTTATAGTGCAGATTGAACTTCGTGATATTTCATTTATCGGCTCAGGATATGGATAAATGGCTGTCATTGCTTGGAAACGGTCAGTTTTGGAAAAATATTATTCCTGATCTGTAATAAAAATAACTAAAATTAATCAGCATTTATTGACTGCTACTTCATTTTTGAGCTATTTAATGAAGCACAATAAGAAGAACTCAATTTTAGAAATGATTCACTTGTGCAAATAGAGCTAACACGTGCAAAAGTTTTCATTAATTCTGGTTCTAATACATGGCACTTCTTTGAGAAAATTCATACGGATACCGGCCATCTACTGGCTTGGTTGAGCTCAAATATTCCTCTCTACCTCATCATAAACCATCCTGTACATTTGATCTGACCCTTCATGAAATTGTACCACCTATCAGTCATCTTGACCATAAATATGCCGTCCTCTGTCAGGTATATTCTTCCTCTCCTTTCACTATAATATAACAATATCAAAATATTCATAATCTAAATGCCAATCTTACCACAATTGAGAATAACTTACTATGCATAGTAGCATCATGGTTAGCTTATTTGCACTTCCAAGTGCCAACGCAGCATTATACAAACTTAAAGTTGAGACCATCGAGTCAGGAGCTATTCCCATGACTGGTACACTCATCAGACCCATTGTACCAGCCGCATAATAGCAGTACAAGTACAACCACATAATAGCATACTAATTTCTAGATATGGTTTGAGATTCAAAGAAATATTACACAGTTTCTGGTATGGATTGAACTCAAGAACTCTTACTTTTCCATCATACTAAGAACGCAAAACAGAAAAAAAATATCACTGAGCAATAGCATGTCTAAAAAAGGTGTATATGTACCATAAATTGCCCAAATTGCTATATGCCTCTCTGGAGTCATGATCAAAGTACCCGAAACAATCAGGTACCTTATAAATTGAAGCATATGTTTATCATAAATCGCAGCTAAACTTTTCAAACTGCCCAAACGCATGGTGCAATTTATTTTATTTGTTTGAGATAAGCATGTTGACACCATTACATTATTAAATGAAAACAGTACAAATGTACAATAGTTATCTCAGTTGAGCCCTAGAAGAAATTTTGCTAATACCTTCTTAGCTATCCAGAGAACAAAGTATGTTATCCCCATCATCAGTGAAATTTCCTACCATCGTTAGTCCAGCAAATGACTCTTACCATGCGTGATATCTCTGTCATGGTTATATTTTTAAAATTCAAATTGGTTTGTGAATTTCAATATTTATCGCATTAGTCACTTGATAATCTTTAATCAAATAAAAAACCAGCATCTAAGTCAGTGACAGAAAATAGATGGTAGACCGTAGACCCTTGTTGCACTATAAATACCTGAATGTGAACTACTAAACATTACAAACAAAAACATAGAATAAATGATCATGGGCCACTCGATTTTTACTAAAAAGAAAGCATAATTTTACAAAATGGGGCAAGTTCTTACTTGAATCCGTACTCCGACATAACTATAGCTGGTTCCCCTTTTCCAACAGCAACTATTGCTTATCTTCAAAATTGTTTGTCATTAAAGATAAGAATGGAGTTTGCCAATTGCAATAAGGATCATAAAATTGAACATAAACAGTTGTACCGATTGAGCAGTTCTCAAAAAGATGTATGACCTTGAACCACCTACACAATTGCCCCATAAAACAATAAGGAATTCAAAGCTTTGTTGAAGTAACAATCCGTTGTAAGTAAAGTGAAAAAAAAAATGAAGTAAAGCTAACTAAGCAAAGTCCAGTTGAATCAGAATAAGCAATGCCTCTACCCATTTCAGAATAAAGTAATGTAAGTTATCTGATTAAATAAGAAGAAATTATTCTGCACCCTGTAGTATATGCCAGTATCGTAACACATCATAAGTATAATAATGTAGGAAGAAGCTTGAAAAGCAAAGGTACACAGCTAAAAGCTTGCTTAATTGAGATGCACTTTTTGACTATGGAACTCCACCACCTGTCAATATTAAATATCAAAGAGCAACCACAAATTAACCATAACATATGGACCTAAGAAATAGAACTCACCATTACTTCATCTTCCAATCTCTCCAGATGGAGAGGCGGGGAGGTAGGAGCACATGTAAAACTGATGTTAAGTCTCTTAGTCACTAATATAACATTTTAAGTTTATATGGATACTGATAGCTGCAACATTGATAATAACTGCAACTTACCAGAACAAATTTTATATACCAGTATATGATTTTTAATGAAAATTAGAAATTGCAATCATATAGCCAAATAAATGAAGAAAAAGCATAGGAGTCGATGCTTAATAGGGAAAATTTCCAAGAAATTAATAGAAGGGGCAAAACTTTCACACACCAAATTAAAGTATTTGTAATTTGAAGACAACAGAAAAAATTAACCCAAAAAAACTTCAACGTTTACATGGAATTTGTGTATCTCGACCCTCCATCTGGATTTGTGCTGTTGTACCTTCAGTTTCCATAGGGTTCGGTGGAAAGGAAAGAGGACGGGCAAGGTGCGGCGGTGCTGGTGGAAGAGGAGGTGGAGAGGCGGAGAGACGAATAGGGGGCGGTGTTGGCAGAAGGAGGAGGCAACGGAGAGGAAGACGGAGAGCCAAATCCTCTCTGCTGCACTAAAACGAAAGAGAGAAAGAAGGGTAATTTTCTCTGCTGTTGTCTGTTGACGAGAAAGAAGAGAGGAGAAAGGAATATTAACGGATGAGATCGATCGATCAAATGAAAAGTAAAGGGCTCAGATTTCCGCATATCATAGCGGATTGAGGTTTAATTAATACTATAGATTTCTGTAGAAACTCGAGGATTTCTGGAAATTTGAAAAAGAATATTATTTCTTCTCTTGTAATACCTAAAAGTAGCATAAAAAAAGCCAAATTTAAGAGAATGGATATAGAACACTAATGTGTACAGATCGTCTCCGTCCACATGAGTCGTTTTTCGAGATCCAAAATTCAAACGGCCAATCCAAACTGTTCAAGTTGTTCTTCATATTGAAAAACCCTTAGAGACCAAATTTTACATTTTTTCGAATTTGTTTACTATATATTATGATATTTTCAAAAAACACTGCAATTGAAGTATTTCAAGTCCATTAATTTGAAAATACCATAATATATAGTAAAAAAATTCAAAAAAATGTAAAATTTGGTCTCCAAGGGTTTTTCAATATGGAGAACAACTTGAACGGTTCGGATTGACCGTTTGAATTTTGGATCTCGAAAAACAACTCATGTGCACGGGGACGATCCGTACACATCAGTGTATTTTATCCATTCACCAAATTTAATACAATTAATTTTATATTTTTGAATTTTAAGATGCTATAATGAAAACCTTGATGACAGCATCAGATAACCTCAAATGCTTGGAAACATATACCAAAACAAAACTTTACGTGCCTTGAAAGAACCAGAAATGATGAACACAGGAAAGAAAAAAAAAACATGTACACATGCTTGAATACTGCACCATTACTAGACTTTACTTGGTTCATATTTTTGTTCCTTCCAGAGGTTATATGAATATTTGGTGTATGCTGAACCAACAAGGGCACTGAATACTTGGTTCATATAATTTCTCAACCATTGGAGAAATTGTGGTGTTGCACACATGTATTCAGTCTGCTCGATACATTTTTTATTAGCTGACATGGAAGTTGCTACAAGCATGAATCATAGTTCATATTACCTCTTGAGGCAGGCCCTAAAATGAAAAGATCCTAGTACAAGATTCCTTTGCTTTTTCTTAGCAAGGGCGCTGTTAAGCCAGCCTGGACACTTCGTACACCATAACATGGGTATGCACAGTCCGGTACGAAAAATAAAATTGATACTTTCAGTGTTTTTGGAAAATCAAGCCTAGGCATAGTTCTCGGCTTTTGCCCATGCTTAGCACCATATATACCTTTACTTATATTATATATATAGAGGAGAACTAAGATTTGTGCTTTACTAAGTAACCTTGTCTTTTTTTTTTTTTTTTTTACAGAGTGAGAAGCGTTCAGTTCCTATCTTATTGGAACCCGGAAAAGGTGTGCCAAATTATCAAAATATGAAGCGCTTGGATGTGCACCTTTTGCGTTCATGAGCACAGCTCTGCAACATCATGTCCTTGCAGTTTCCAACAGGTCTCAGTATATAATGTATTCTCCAAGTTTCCCTTTCTTGTGGAACCACCATGTACCTAAGAAGCCAAATGGTTAATTTGTCAGGATTTGATGCTTCATTCTTCTGATTACAACAGAAAAGCTTAGTAAAAAAAATAGGAAAGGCAGATAAAGTCAAACCACGAAAACTTAGCCGCCTTTGTCTTTATTTTTATTTTATTTTAGTACAAGTTCGGCGAAGCTGTCCAATAAAATTTTGTTTCAAATTTTCCGTTGGTTAAATGACTTCGAATTTTAATAGAATACCAAATCATACTCGAATTTTAATAGAATAGCAAATCATACTCGAATTGTATAATTTCATATACATCCAATAAAAATTTAATAACATGATCATAAATATATATTTATTATTTTATTAAAATTATTATCAAATTACAAGCTAAGACAAAAGAAACCGGTATTAAACTATTATCATGCTATTAACATGACAAAATGAGTCTAATTCGGTGCCAACAGTCAAACTAGTCAACGTGTCAAACCAATACCTGGTCTGCTGGCAATACGTGTCCCCACCAATGAGTGCAATAATCTCTGGTTCGTGCGCCGATTCGGAATCCCTGACGTGCCCCGTTAAATTAATTAAAAAGAAAAAGGCCAACACACTTTCAGAATTGATCTGGTCCATCCGACATAATGTACGGTCCAAACCATCTCAGGGCTACCAACAGCATCCTTCCAACTGGAGAGCAGACCCAATTCAACTCCAACAATTAAGCAGCTTCCACATTTCAATGATTTCATTGACCAAATCCAACAGAAAGATCCAAAAAAAACAAAGCAGAAAGCACAGTCATTACTCATTTGTACCAAACCTAATATTCCTCTCCTCCTTTCCAAGTTTCCAGTTTCCTCTCTCTCTCAAACGTTACACATTAACTAACAATCACACACTACACTAGAAGTAAAAATGGATGAAGAGGTGACGCTGCGGCCTTGCGACCTTGCTGATGTGGATGCCTTGTACGAGTATGCCTCGGACGACAAGGTGAGTGCATGGTGCCGCTGGGACACCTACACCAACAAAGAAGATCTGCTCAATTACATGAAGACTGGTATGATTCCCCACCCCTGGATGCGCGTCATTTGCTAACGCGGCCGCCCCGTCGGCTCCATCTCGGTAATTACTCTTTTGTTATATATGGTGTGCTGGGAATGGGATTTCTTTGCTATTCTTTGGTATTAACTGATGTAATTGTAATCAAGTCTGACCAATTTTGGAATTGGGATTTGGGAGTAGTGTCTCCCAGTGATTATGAAGAGCAATGATGGTCATTTTGAGAACAAATGGGTGGCTGATGTATTGTTTGAATTCGAGATCCGATCAACTATAAATTTTTAAATAAAAGGATTTTCAAGTTGGCCTTCTTTTGGGAAAAGTTGATGCGGCTATCTTCTTACGAACAAATGGACGGCTCGTTATTGAAGTAATTGGAGATCAAATGAATCATAAGTTCCAATTAAGAACAGCATCGGCAAGTTAATTTACTGCCTAAATGTGTAAAGACATCAGGCCCTTGTGTTAACTTTTATCTTTAATTACTTGCACATATATAGTTTATTTTCTGTTGATGGCAAACTCAGTCTGGTACAACCTTAGACCACAACATACCATTAAACCCTAAAGAAATAAACTAAACTATCACCTGGTCAATTAGAAATGTACAGATCGATATAAAAAATAGATATAACCAGCCTGGTTAGAACAGTATCAAGACAAGATATTCATATGCTGGTAGTAGTACTGACAGAATCCCGGTATTCAATGAGACGGATCAGTTAATATCAGCATAAGACCATAATCCTTAATTTTCCTTTGCAATTAGGGTATCTGTACCAAGAATTAGGGCAATTGGGCATCTGTACCATGAATTCAAGATAAATATCAGTACCTCTTAACTATATAGCATCTCTTGTGAAAACCATAAAACTAAGCAAAAATTTAAGATAAACTTTCACCTATTTTAACATATAAGAATTTTGGATAATAGGTTACTCCCTACACAGGCGCTGACAGGTGCCGGGCCGAGCTAGGATATGTAATGGCTTCGCAATTCTGGGGAAGGGGAATTGCAACGAAGGCAGTGAAGTTGACACTGGAGACAGTTTTCAAAGACTTGAAGGACTTAGAGAGAGTTGAAGCATTGGTTGATGTCGAGAATTTTGGATCACAAAAGGTTTTAGAGAAGTCTGGGTTTAGAAAAGATGGTGTTTTGAGGAGGTTTTGGATTCACAAGGGCAGGGTCAGGGATATGATTTTGTATAGTTTTATATCTACTGATCCTTTGGTATGATAGATTTATGGATTTGGGTGTGTCACAGTGTCAGTAATGTTAATCTTTTATTGGAATTTGTTCTATTGAGGAATGCTGAACTCTACCCAAAAAAGAATGTAAATTACTAATAAAGATTTTTCTTTTTTTATCAGCAAACATGTGCAGATTGACAAGTTATATGTGTTGTATTGCACGGATCCACGCTAGCTCTGAATTATTTGCCATCATCTTAGCGCAGTATATATTAAAGTTAAATTTCTGAAGAAACTCGAGGATTTCTGGAAATTTGAAAAAAAAAAATATATATATATATATATATATATATATATATATGTATATTATTTCTTCTCATGTAATAAATACCTCAAGCTGCGTCATAATATAAGCCAAAGTTATACAGTTAATTTTACATTTTTGAAATTCAAGGCGCTATAATGATATCCTTGATGACAGCATCAAATAACCTCAAATAATGTTTGGAAAACATATATCAAAATAAAGCTTTATGTGCCTTAAAAGAACCAGAAATGACGAAAACAGAGAAGCAAAAGCATATACACAAGCTGAACCTAAATTTTTTATGAGCCCATTGAATGAAGCCCGGGTAAAAGAGTAGCCCGGGCTACTAGATATCCGCTATCTAGCTTGTCTAAAAAAAAAAAAAAAAAAAAGAGTAGCCCGGGCAATGCAACATCTTCTTCTTGGGCTCCTACAAGCCGGATTTTCCCAAGATGACGTAATCTGCCCCGTTGGAGCTGGAATGAATAACTTTGGGGCTTATAAATAGATATGGACCGCTTGTTTCGGATAGAACGGTTTAGATTACTTCCTATATATAGAGAGCCATCTAATCAGTTCGGTTCAAATCAAACTAAATTGTTTCAATCAAATTGCGCATAAATATAAACAGAACCGATCAATTTACTCCATCAAGCAACTTATAAGCCGTACTACATAAAATTGAAGTTTCAATTAGTCAGTTTTATATTGACTTATTATATTTAATTTGTAATGATAAAAATATGTATTTAGTTGATAAATTGTGTGTGAAATATTACAACTATAACATAATGTCCATTGATATTTCAGTTCATTTGATTTTTGTTTTTTTTTCAATTGTTAAATTAAACTAAAATGTAATCCTAAACTTCCACGATTTTAAAACCGAATGGAACTAAATTGATTAAACAACTGAATCATGCTGTCCAAACCAATTTCAATTCAGTTAAAACTAATTAATTGAACCATCTGGACACCGTGTCCACGTCTGATTTTGATGCTCCGATTTTATCTTCCGGAAAAAGAAGCAAAAAGAAACAAATTTAGAAGAAAGGAAGAAAAAAAGTGTCCAATAAAATTGAGATCCAACCCACAAACTGGGATCCCGTTCCTGTGTCGCGCGGCACGCGTGGAGCGCATCTCCACGAGCCGTTCGATTTTGATCGGGCGGTTCATTTTTTTCGGGCCTATCAATCTGGTATTATTCACGGGGCCCCCATAGCCATCAGATTCAGATCAGACGGCCCACAGCCCGCGCTGTACGCATGCCGCGCGACACAGGATCTGGATCCCACAAACTGGGGTCACATAACGCCTGAGCAGTTGCAATCCCATAATCTAATAATATAACCTTTTACCAAAGTAGAAGTGATAATTTTCTTTTTTGTTTCTTTTAAAAAATCTTGCGCCTTTTAGTGGTAATGTGACGTAAATTCAAAAGTTGAGGACAAAAACTGACACACCTGAACTCATTTTTATACGATTGTTTATTTGATTACCCTAGCATGGATTTCATTTGATTTATTGCGCGTGGTGCATCAGGCGCATTATAATTATACGTGCTGACAAAGTGGTTATACCAGTAGATTTTGCATAATTATCTTGAAGATACGGTATTAAGATACTGAAAGCTTCTTTAGTCCTTTATTAGAGGAGACAATGTCTACCTAAGTTCATAAAGATATCACATTTTTCTCACTTGTACTCTTGTCAGTCTTATGTACTTTAGTTCTTAGCATCCAATATTCTCATTTTGTTAGTGTTTAAAGGTTAACTTAATTAAAAGTTGAAAACAAGTGATGTGTTCAACAGAATAAAAAAATATCAAAATTGTAACATAATTTGAAAAACAATACATCATTCATCCAGCGATTAAAAAATTAATATTTTCAATTTCACTGACACTTAGATTTGTAATAAAAACAATCCGTTGATTACACTAGATGTGTGACATGGTCAATTGGAATGATAAAGAGCACTCTATAATTTAATCTTTCATTTTATCAATTTTTATATCGATTATCATGGTTGTTAATTTATGTCATCTCATACTGTTTTCTCCTAGTTCAATTATTGATAGTTTTGGTTTTAATATTTTATGTCACTTACAAACATGTTATTCTACGGTATGTCCATCTTTTTATCGTACAAGATTTATTTCATGATAAATTTATTCATAGACTAAGAAATAAAAACAAAAACAAACTGTGAGTACATTCTCCGTCGATAAACTATGGCACGATACAAATTGAGACCGACTTGGAAGTTTTGTTAGAACAGATATCCATTGAACGTATGAATATTCCAATGATCGAGTTCTAAGAGCTTTTTGATAAATGCTCGAATAAAATTTAAATCCAAACGATACAACTATTATAATATTTAATTGGATGAGGATTCATTGATAATCTTGATAATCGTTGAAAATAATTTAAAAAATTAAAAACAGCATCTAATAAGATGAAAATTATACTCTATTTATGTCATATAAAACATAAAAATGAAGTTTGATGTAAGTTTTACCGTTCATTAAAAATTTATAAATTTTACGATAATTCATATTTAGCGTTCTTTGATAAAAGTACAAATGACATTCACATAAAATTAAATATTGATACACAACAAATCTAGAAAACCAACAGTATCTACATTACACTTTTTAACTTTTTGGATTTTTGTCAATTGATGTAACTATAATGGTCCTAACCTTTTACAAAATAAATGTCAAATATATTGTACATCAGAACTAACTTCAAACAATGACAAGAATCAGAATTTTTGCAACTTAAATGAAGTCCTCACAAGGCCCCAATGTTGTACGATGCTGCTGTCATCCTTGTCTACATTACAATGCAATGTCATTTCACCTTAATTAGACCCTTTTGGACTATAATGAACGGTTCAATTAAATCATACAATCGACATTAATTCGGCTTAGACACGTTATTTAATACATGTACTGTTGATAGGAACCGATCTACAATTGTCATTGTCAAATTCATATTTGAATTTCATGACACGTTGTTTAATCACTACACTATACGCGCACGCTCATGCAAATTTGTTTTCCTTTCAATTGGGAAAATTAAAAAAAGCAACTATTTTTAGTGGGGTTCTGAGTTCTGACCTTTTGTGGTGTATAAGCGTCCCAAAACGAAATCATTTTACTAAGATGATTTTTTTTGTCTAAACTTCATGTGAGATATGGTTATTGTATTTTTTTTTTATTATCAAATGTAAAATGACAGTATCTGGGATATTGTTTGATCGATCTTGAGAAAAAAAAAATGCTGTTTTAATTTAGACGACTGGAATGCTTTTTAACTCAGCGTGGGAAGAGGACAATACACAAAAATTCCATCATTGAGCAGACTTATCTTCGCATAAATGTTCAAAGAAGATTATAATAATAAAAAAAAAAAGAGGACAGAATATGGAATTTCATGGTTCTTCGCATCAATAACATAACTTTGAAGGACTATGGCGTAAACATGTTGCATTGTTGGGCTAACTGATTACATGCTATGCTCACCAACAAATACAAGGAAAACGGTAACGTAAATTAAGTATCTCTACTCTTTAGTGTGTGTTTGTGTGTGTATTATTATTATGTTATTAAACCCTGACAAATTTCTGTATTTAAATTCTTTGGTTGTTCAGCTAAAGTATCTAATGAGGATACGGTTGTCTCCAACAGCCTACAGCCGAATAAACACACTTCTATTCTAATGCAAAAACCAACCAAAAGGGGTCAGACTAGAGGCTAAAGCGAAACAACAGCCAAAAAGAAATTAATTATAAATAATAGTAATAATCATAACCCCAAAGATGATCTATGACAATGCACCATTAAAGAAAAGCAACTGGCTTCTTTTACGGTAATTTGAAATTGACATATAGGACCCAGTATCTTTCTCCACTTCAATCCATTACTACATTGCCAATTTGCCATGACTTTAAAAGTCACAAAGGGATTCTTTGTGCATCAAGCAACAATAAGAAAGAAAACAAAGTTGTGTCCCAAGGCATTCTGCAATGTTTCACACGCATTCAGAATGTTTGTTCAGAAGATATATTTTATTGTGCTGTTTTTTTTTTGTTTGAATTGTTTATTATTCAAACATGGGATGCAAAAATAGTTGTTCTCAGCTAATTTCAGTACTGTGACAGAGGTTGATTTCGGACCAAATAAGAAGGTGAAAACAGAGGTCCAAGTAATCACTCTAGTTTTTACAACAAAAGAGCCATAAAGCTACATTTCATTACGTCAAAAATGGGCTACAAAACCCATATGCATAGATACTTTCTTTAATCCATAAACTCTAGCCACATATATTAATAGTTCCTCTTTGTTAAAAAATTGTCTTGACAGCTCTGAGAGAGCGAATTATGCTTCTGATTTCTCTATGGCTTCGTCATATTGGATAGCCTGATCTCGGCACTCCATGCTACAAAATGCTTTCTCCCCTCTGCCAAAATAATAAAACAGAATTAATACACAATAAATCAAGAAAAATTGTTTAAAGTAAGAAAAAATGATTTCAATATATTTTATAATTTAGTTAATGAAATTAAAAGCCCTAATGAATTAAGCTTTATTCCTGCCAGAGATGGATTGGTTTGCATGGAATAATATCTTATCCAAGTGATGTTTATCAGATGAATTGAAAGTGATTTCAATTTATAATAAAATAATTCATAAGATTCTAGAAATATCTGGAATTATGTCATTACTAATTGTTTAATTTAGATAATCTTTTGGGAAACATTGTTGGTAGATTCTGTAAGAATAATTTTGGCCCGCTTGAAAAAGAAAATAAATAAACATATCTTTGATAACAGGAACATAGTCAACAAATCTATATTTATGATCGGAATTTGCACTTGCAATGGCCCAAACAATTATTTTCCAAACTATTCTTATAGATTTGGCCTCTATAGTGAAAGTGAAAGAGCATCAAGACATCACTATCCAATAATTGAGATCAAATTTGATAAATATTTATGCCCATGTATTGCTCTAGTTCATGAATACGATAGTATATATTTTATATGTTGGGTCTGTGCTCGAGTTGGGGTATTGTTCAATAAATATATGAAAAATTCGGTGGCCAAATCAAAATTTGCCCTAACCACACTTTAGACCATCGTTAGAACAAAGCAAAAAGTAAAAAAGGTAAGAAGCAAATTCTTATTGTTTGGTTGGTTCTTGCAACATTAGAAACAGAGAGAATCATATTCTTTTTCTTAACCAAATCTTTTTGCACATAAAAAGAACAGCAATCCTTTTCTAAGGTCACCCCCGCCTGCCCCCAACAAAAATAAAATACCCACCAACGTTATAGTCTTGTATTAAGATGAAATAAGAGTTAGCTAAGTTTAAGTTGGTAAAATAAGATAAGTTTTGTAATCTTTACAAAAAGAAATATAAAAATAAAAATGAATAATAGACAAAGAGTATCCGGCAGAGTTTCCCTTGTCTTTTGTTACAAAATCCAAACAAAATGCAAGTAGCTTTCTCTCTTGCTTCCACTCTAAAGACAACTAAACCGCACTCTCTAACATTATGTCACTTCCAATGATATATTTTCGTCTATTGCATTTTGAAGTATTTGAGAATATTGATGTTCATATGAAACTGTATTAACTAACAATTGATGTTCATATCAAACTAATTTAACTAAATAAACAATAATGAATGAAAAATTTTGTAAAAATTTAATTGGATTTAGAACCAACCTATACATGAAGATATCTCTGTTTTCTCCAAGGCTTCTATTGCATGAATGACAAAAACTCAGAAAATCACCACCATTGGCCCTGCTTTCTTCCATTGGCATCTCCCACAAAGCATCCCCACATTTCTCCACCACGCAATTGTCGAAAATATGTGTCTTCCTCGGATTTGGCCCATGAGAAATCACACATGTGTAATCCTCAGACATCTCCATTTCATCCACGTTCATCACCCGAGAACTTTGCCTCTCCATTGGCAACGGAGTTCTCCATACCGGCGAGAACAGTGCAAGCTGTGACTCTCTGTTTTTGATGCCGAACTCAATTGATCCACTAGGGGAAATCGGCATTGGATTAGTACAAGGCGCCTTGGTTCTCAGTTTCGACCCGATCAACACCATCTTGTCAAGCTTATCAGAATCAAGCGCATCGACCAAACCGAGACCAATCGGTTTCGGGTCGGTCTCATGTGCCGGTTTAGACTTTCTCGGGCTGGATAGCTTGTCGGACAAGGAGAAGAAGGGGATGTTAATCGAAGAAGAAGATGGGTTGCTTGTTTCAAGTACAGATGTGGGGCTCATGGTAGATTCTACAGGAGAGAAGGCCCCTTTTGAAGAGAGACCCACTAAAAGCCTTGGAGAGAGGAATGGAGATGGGGTTTTGGGTTTGTTTCTCTGTTGGTGGTTTGCACTTGGAGAAGGCAGCGGCGATGATCTCTTTCTCAGCATAATAATATATAGTCACAAAAACAACACCAAAAAGTTGGCGTCTTTTATTTGGGAAAGGAAGAGGTGTGTAAAGTAATTAAAGGAGCGCAGATTGATATTTAGAATAGAACTAATTTGGGTTCCTTTTAGTTTTTCGTTTCAGTGATCTCGAATGCAAATTCCAACAAGGGAAAGAGAAAAGCGAAGGGTAATTAAAAAGAATGTAGACCAATCCCCATCTATCATGGGAAATGTTATAAAAAATCTAGTTTGGAAAGCAAGTATCGCAAAATAACGAGAAGAGAGAGTGCGAAATCCAAGAGATGGATCGGAAACCGTTCAAAGATTGGATTCCCTTTTTTGCCTCTTTTGAAGCCTATGAACTGCACTATCGGTTTCAGTGTGAAGTTAGTCTTCCCACTAAAAGAGGTTCTCGTTTTGCATGGAAATGGTTTTACAGGTGGAGTAGGAGTAGGAGATGCATGCAAGTGCTCCCCTAAAGAAGAACTTGGAGCCGTTTCGGCCTATTTAAAGACTCGTCTCTTGTCAGCTGTTTTGAGGCCCAAGCGTGGGTTAGGATTTCGTGTGCCTGATACGTAACCTAACATGGTGTAGCGAATCATAGGAATTTGAGGCTCAATTATTATTAACTTCTCCTTTCAACTGTTTCATTTTTACCTTTCAAATTTTTAGCTTTAACACTAATTTATGAATGATTATTAATTAATAATGTAAAGGTACTTATCCTCTTTCCTGCTCTTTTATTTTCTATTTGTTGAACTTTTCCTATTTTCTCTTCAATCTTGCTTTCACACAGAAGCATGAAGATTGAAGACAAAAGGTTGTATGGACTCTACTTTGCATTCGCCACACCTTATATTTTTCTGTACAGAGGCACCATCAGCAACCGCTCGTCCAATAACATCAAGTGAAAATTAAAAAAAAAAAAAAAAGATCATGTAATGATTTGTGGCCATAATCATCGATCAAGGAGAAAAAACAGTTTCCTTAACTCTCGACACACCAGTTAATCAGTTTTCTTTTGGTTGTTAAGATTCGTTAGAATTCATGGCACGACTGGAAGTTGCAGTTTCCCAACAATTAAAAAGAATATATTATATATATTTGGTGTTCCACTTTACTCTAGTTTTTTCCCCCTTTGCTTGAAATAGCAATTGAGTGCTTCACAAAATAAAGGACGTGTTTGGATGCAACCCCGAATAGGGAATTGAATAAGAGCAGTGGGCCCCACATTGTCCTCTCTCCTCTTCTCTCTCCTCTTATTCGGAATAAGCCCAATTCCACCCCACCGATGGTATTAGAATTTGGTGCCGAATTAGAGCCTCTCTCTCCTCTCTCCTCTGACACAACCTCCTCTCTCCTCTGACACAACCCTTATTCCGTGAGTGAATAAGGATGCCAAACACGTCCAAAATAAAATTCTTAGTGACAAAGATATAATGGAACATATATAATTTCAACGTTAAATTTTTTTGTGATTTATTAAATGGGCAAATAGGAAATATTTTCAAATTTTAAGGATAGATAAGAACTAGAGGGACATATCGAGCTTCGCTTGATATAGATATCTATAATAAGAGTATTTTTATTATATTTTTATAGTTTAATTATGTTTATTTTTGGATATACTGTGAAGATAATTTATCTTTAGAGATATAGTTTAGTTATTATACGTACTTTGATTTGATTAAATTTAAAGAGTTTGATCAATTTAAAAAAATATATATATGTGTGTAAATATAGTTATAGTTATATGAAATAATATGATTTATATTATGTTGATATTATTTATGAAATGTAATATGTTTATAAATGACTTAAATAAAAAATATATATATCGTAATAGATCTGATGCTTTTTCTATTTTCATTTGAATGAATTTGATTTATATTTTGTAAACCAAAATTAAGAATGGTGATGAAGAGAAATTAAGGAGGAGAGAGACTCTAAGCAACACAAAAAATAAATGAAGACATGATGAAAATGAAAAAAAATGAAGGGGTCACAAAAATCAGAAACAAAATAATGTAGTGCCAAATTATTGTCTGCTGGTGAACCGGGTCAGTTTTATAAGCAATAATACCCGACACACAAATAGTTACATACTATCACATTACAGAAATCAGAAAAATGTTATCTCACAACTATTTCACAATGTTTGGAGTGTCGAATGACATTTAACAAAAAGATCCCGACACCCACACATCTTTATTTATAATATTGATGTTAAACTGACGAATGGAGAAATAAGAAAATAACTAAAATTTGAAGGCACGTAGCAATCAACCAAATTCATTATATTTTTGTTTTTGGGGACGTTTATATATCTTTTTCCCTTCACTTATTGTTTGATTTCCCTTTTATTCAACGGGTTTGGTTTCACAGAATCACAGTCTCTTCCTTTTATTTATGTGAGTTTTGAATAAGTGATTTTGTATGTAGCACTTTAAATTTATACGTCCTGTGAAATAATTTAATCGACTGGATGAAATAAAAAAAATGATTCAAAATTTCACGATTATCTCTTTCCAAAAAACTATCATGCCCGAGTCATAATTTCTACTAAATCAACGCCGGAAAAAAAAATTCGATTTCAACAATAAACATATGTTTCTAACATTGTTACTTGATTTGTTCTGTAAATACGCTTTCAATCACCAATAGACTTGATAAAATGTTTAAACAATTAAGATTTTTGCAAAAGGCGTGTCTTACGGGAACAAATAATATCGTACACCACGCTTGATCTTAAAAGATATTTTTGTCACATCATTTGTTTAAATAAATTAAGAATAAACCTAGTTTCCGTTTCAGCATACATATCACTTGTTGGACGAGTTGCTTTTTTTTTTTAAAAGAAAAAAATTTAGCCATCTGATGTTGAATTTGAATATTACATGTCATCATCGATTGCATATAAATAACAAATAAATATCACTTGCTATCTCTTATCACGATCTTTGTAAAGGATTCATACCTTTAAAATAATCGGCAGAAGTTTTGGAATCATACGCCCGCCCTAAGATTAGATACGTGAAAAATAAGAAATTTTTTTTTTTTTTTTATATCCGATCTATACATAAATTTGACTGATGTTATGGGGACCATAGTCCAGCTTCATTTTAATTAATATTTTTCTGTGTTGTTGTTTTTCCATTTTCTGGGCAGGTTCAAGACCTGTAGTTTATTTAATTTCCAGTTAGTTCTTTATTAACCGCCCCTAACATCAGGTGCGCATGCTTTGTCTACACTTAAATTCTGATTATATATATATTGATATTTGTAGTTTTGAACTGTTGATCATATGCTTTGGTACATTTTGTAAAGCTTGAATTATTAACTAAGTACTGATCTGCTGCGATATTTGAAACTTTAATAGTATTTTAATATTTAAACATGAATTTTGGTATACTTTAATATAATTTAAATGTTAAAATCCGCCAGCATTTTTTTAAAAGCTTGCTTTCAAATAGTATGCATGAATTAATGATAATGAAAATTAAAAACTCTGTAAATAATGCTAAATTTAAAGGTGAATTTGTCATCCATCACTTTGTTAAAAATGTCAAATGGAAGACAATCTTAATTTCTGTCTCTGTACATCCATCATGTATATTTTGACTGGATTGCTATTGTTAAAATACAATCATCCCGTGTCTAATTTTGCATACTATATGTCACCGTCAATTGGCATTTTTAATATCACGTAATATTTGCTTGTTATCTCTTATGGAGATCTTTCTTCAGGATTTTTACTTTTTAAATAATCGGCATAAGTTTGGAATCATATGCCCCACCTAAAGCATGTAAAAAATCAGACCTTCAACATCCAATCCTCGTATAGTATAGAGCACAATTGATCATCTTCAAAGCAAAATTGAATTCCCTCTAGCCCAGTCCTGCTTGGTTTCCTTTTCTTCGTTATTACTTTCTATTTTTCAATTCAAAAATTTTGGCCCACCCTATTATAATTTTCTTATTATTGTAGTATTGTTGGAAATATTTGTATTCGATATTTCATATTTGCTAGCTCCTTGCTTTATATATAAATTTTTATATTTAAAATGATACACAATAAAAATATTTCTTTATTTCTCTTTTATAAACTCCTTTTTAAATTAATATTTTTTTTCAGCTCTAAATAGCACAAGGGGCCACAAAATCTACATTTAAACAAAAAAGGAGAGAATCCCAGTACCGGTATTCTCGGTGCGGTTCCTATTCCCGCGACAGAGGCTGGAATTGGAAAATGTGGAATAGCTGAGTTGGGTAAAGGGACCCCGATCTGGTGTAGCGCTACACGGCTTGTAGCGCACCCAGAGCCGTTCGATTTTGATCGGGCGGTTCATTTTTTTCGGGCCTATCAATCTGGTATTATTCACGGAGCTCCCTTATCCATTAGATCAAAATCGGACGGCCAGATATTTTTCTCTCTCTGCGCTACAACTGGTGTCGCGCGACACCAGATTTGGTTTCTGGGTAAAGGGAATAGGAATAGCTTGACACTTTGACAGGACAGATAGGACAGGAGAAGTCGCATCGGCTGGTGCAGATTTGGTAAAGTTTTCTCTCTTTATTTTCTCTTCTCGCATTTCTGTGTTAAGGGTACCGTCACATCCGGTATAATTACCGCGCTGTCACTCTGATTGCGCCAGTACATCTCACATCTGCTTTCGTTTTTACTGTAAGCGGTAAGAAAAGAAGAAAAAGAAGAAAGACAGACCTACTCTGGCCAGAGGTGACGATACGGTGTGTTTTTTTTTTTTTCTTTAATTTTTTCTCTCTCACTTTCCAAGAGATGACGACACCATGTTGGTGATTTTACTTCATTTCTTTCCTGCTTCTTTATTGCGCTTAAGATGATGCAGTTTAATTGATTAATAGTTACATTAGTTTAATTAATAATGCGTTCCTTGGATTCCAAGGGAGACTGCTTCTTGTCACCGGCCATAAGGTAGCAATTACTCTCATGCAGGATTTGTAAAAAATTGAATAATGGATGGATGAATAAGGTGTCATGAAAATAAATTAATTTGAGATTGATTAAAATAATTTTATGGATGATTTTGAGTTCGTGTTAATTTTTTCAATAATATAAATGTTTTTACATGAAGAATATTTTTGTCAAGAAATATTTGTTAGGTATTTATTTACAAGAATCATTACAATACTCAAAAGTATGATTTATATAAGAATTTAAATTCCATTATTTACTCAATATATTATGCTTAATGGTTTGAATAATATAATTCTGCGTGTACTAAGTAAATGACATTTTGTGATAAGGCCGGTATCATCTTGGATGACTAGTCTTCACTGTATAGCTATTGGAATATTTTGTGTCGTATGTGAAATTGTAAATCATGGTAGACTCAGAATAATAATTCTTTTTTTTTTTTGTTTCCAATGAAAGCACGAGATAAAATTAAAGTTCTCGTATTAATTTCAAC
Source organism: Rhynchospora tenuis (assembly GCA_027725995.1). Classification (NCBI taxonomy): domain Eukaryota; kingdom Viridiplantae; phylum Streptophyta; class Magnoliopsida; order Poales; family Cyperaceae; genus Rhynchospora; species Rhynchospora tenuis. Next base: position 153,134,256 of record CM050888.1, on the reverse strand, counting down.
ATCAAATTAATATTGAATTAAGAATTCATGGTCTTCTCGGATGTGGACTTAATAGTTAATAATGTTTTTATTTTCTAAAAATATAAATTTTGGAGATACTTAGCGTCAAATAAAACGAAGGCCAACTACCGCCCCTGGTTTATTCCCATCAAAATCAATCTATTGGTAAATACTAAATATAGATGTGTCTTCAGAATTACATTGACTCCATTGTCCACATCATACTCTCTTCGATGCTGATTTTAAATGACGATAAGTGTTGTTGTGGTTGATTCTATCGTTTTTTAATATTTAATAATTATGCCCGGCAGGCTGATAATCTCTTGAGATAGGATATTCAATTAAAAAAAATTATGATGGCCTCATGTTTTATTAATAGAATCAAGGAACCCGTAAATATATCTGTTGAAAGGGTCGTCCAATATTAAATCAATAGTTTGAAAATTAAATATTTTTTTACTAGTGTAGGACTGATGGAATATCTCAGTGCAACCCTTTGCTGGATGGTATTAACAATTTAAAACCTTGTGCTAGGAACCATAAAAGCTCGCTTATTAGAATTAATGGTTTCAGTATTTTGTTTCAATTATTCGGGAATAAAACTCTCATCCTAAGAAGTGTCTTCTTTCTTTGTGTTGCTTGTTGCCCTTTTATTCTTAGGGCAATGCATGTAGGTAGAAAAATCATAAATTTCTAGTTTATTTTTGTTATAATATCAAAAGATATATAAAAATAATGTATTGATCAAAATAAACACTTGATTTTACGACTTATTAATCATGCTCTGAACAAACTCTATTATTTGGTTTTTTGGAGGTGACAAAATATTTTATATATAAATTTTTGTGTTTTCTAGATATACTCTTTTCGCATCTGCATGTGATATTTTGTCCAGCAAAATACCAAATTCTTTTAAATTGAACTGTACCTGTACGAATCAATCTGAATACATTGTTTAATTCAACTGTACAAGTGATTTTAATTCTGTTTAAATTGTTTAAATCTGATTACGGATACGCGTATTTTTCCAGCCACGTGTCGTCACATCACCAGGTGCTGGGATTCGCTGGGCACACTTCTCAAAGCTCTACCTATCCATCCGTTCGTACACGTGTACTTCTATCACCGGCTCCTCCGAGCGTGCCGTGGACCCCACACCCACAGACCACGGTGCGCAGTTCTCTGTCATAGTCCATACGCCTAAACACTAGCCTCCACTCACAAGTCTCCAATATCAGATACATGGAATCAGATATGGCGCATCTAAAGATGACAATCTAATTTCGCCAGGCCGATTAATCAGATCAAAACTGCCAGGTGGCGTAATATTAGTTGATATACTCTCTGTTCTAATGTTTGGGAACACATCGGAAGCAACGTACAAACATCCATCCGCGGTTGCATCTCGTGATATTTGTAAATGCTGCACGAATCTTACAGGAGTAATGAGAGGATGGATGGATGGATATAAAGTTGGGTAGCAGAAGACCGTATGTACTCGTGAGAGGGGAAATGCTACCTGCCAAGGAGACATATAATATTTAAATCATACAAAAAGATTTTATGACAAGTTTGAATAAATATGGAAACATTGAAGTGCGTGAACCTGTACGACTTGGAGCCGTTTGAGATTGGTTTCAGCTTGGTATTTATTTAATTAAATAAATGAAATTTCATATTTATATTTGGAAACTAATCAGAACGAAGTTTCTAGAAAATGGCCGTCCGGGATTTTAAATCGCAGCTTTATATTTCCTTTATGACAATATATACATAAAAATAGTTTAATACTCCCTATTCTGGGAAAAATCCTGATTTTAAGTCGGTGTTTGAAAATTTTGATCTAGAAGACCCGGATTTCCAAATCCAAGCGTGACATTTTTTTTTTTTCTCTTTAACTTTCAATTACAAAATGACCTTCGATCGAAATTTAATATTTCAACTTGTATTTGGAAATTTATTGTAATTATTGAAACTTAATTAGATTTGTAAAATAATCATGTGTGTAACAATTTTTCATGAAAATTTGGACATAAGTGTGACTTGAATGGAAAAAAAACAAATTTGTGTTTCATAACTTTCATTACGTCGGCTAGTAGATATTATCAGCCTAATGTTTATATTCTAAAAAAGGGCATCGTAATTTGAGGAATACATTGGTTTAAACTTATGTTAAGTGATTAAAGTCTTATGATCATTTTGTAAAATAATAACTACGATTATTTTAAGGACATACTTTCAGTAAATACTTTTAAAAGCTGATAAAAGTGATAACACGTATAAGTCCGCAATAACTTAATTTTCAGTGTATTTTTGTATATAATGTATGCTGTGAATCTGAAATCTTTAATATTACTTTACTTATATATTTAAATCATAATAAAAATATATATTTATATTGAAATATGCTGTGTATGACAGCTAGCTTCGACGATGACACCTGTTATCAATTATAGCTTTTTTCTCAAGATCTTTCCGCGACAGAGTATTACGAATTGTTATTTGAAACTCAGGATTTGGAAAAATCCACCTCGATGAACTCATATCAAATATTAATGAACTTTACGGCGTCATCATAACAACTTAAACACCATTCTGTTGCTAGCTCTTACAATGCTGCATGGAGCACGCTTGAAATCCAGCTCTGAAACGTATTCAAACTCTAGCTCTTACAATGCAACTAATGAGTGTTTTGGACAGAATGCACAATCGCTTGAAATATTCTAATTCAGTCCAAAACACTCAATATTTACACTTTATTTGCGTTATTGACATCTATAATCCAATATTTTTAATTTTTAAGATCATAAGTTTATTCTACACTGTAAAAGAAGCTTAAATATAGATTATAAAATCAAATGACTTAAAATGAATACACAATCGCTTGAAATTCTCCAATTCTGTCCAGAATGCTCATTATTTGCACTTTATGTGCGTGATTAACAAGTATAATCCAATCTTTTTGAAATTTTAACATCATAAACAAAGACTCCACTGTATAAAGAGCTTAAATATAGATTATTGCACAATCGCTTGAAATTCTCCAATTCTGTCTAGAACACTTATTATTTGCACTTCATGTGCGTAATTGATACATATAATACAGTCCTTTCGAATTTTTAACATCATAAACAAAGACTCCATTGTATAAAGAGCTTAAATATAGATTATTGTAATTACATGACTTAAAATGAATGCACAATCACTTGAAATGCTCCAATTTTGTCCATAACGCTCTTTATTTGCACTTTATGTGCGTAATTGACATGTATAATCCATTTCTTTTGAATTTTTAAGATCTTAAGTTATTCTACATCGTATAAAGAGTTTAAATATAGATTATTGTGATCAAATGACTTAAAATGAAAGCACAATCGCTTCAAATGCTCAAATTATATCCAGAAAACTTATTATTTGAACTTTATGTACGTAATTGAGAGGTATAATCCAATCCTTTTGAATTTTTAAGATCATAAACTTATTATCCAATGTATAAAGAAAATAAATATAGATTATTGCGATCAAATGAAAAATGAATATACAATCGCTTGAAACGATCCAATTTTGTCCAGAACGCTCATTATTACACTTTACGTGTGTAATTGACAAGTATAATCCAATCCCTTTAAATTATTAATATTAAAAACTTATTATCCATTGCATAAAGAGTTTAAATATAAAGAATAGCGATTAAATGACTTAAAATGAATGCATAATCGATAGAAATGCTCCAATTCTATCTAGAACGCTCATTATTTACAATTTATGTGTGTAATTTACAAATACAATCCAATTCTTTTGAATTTTTAACATCATAAACTTTGACTCCACTGTATAAAGAGCTTAAATATATATCATTGGGGTCAAATGACTTAAAATGAATGCACAATAGCTTGAAATGCTCTTATTCTGTCCAGTATGATCATTATTTGCACTTTTTTGCGTAATTGACATGTACAATTCGATCATTTTAATTTTTAAGATCCTAAACTTATTCTACACAGTATAAAAAATCTTAAATATAGATTATTACGATCCAAATGACTTAAATGATATCACAATCGTTTGAAATGCTCCAATTCTGTCCAGAACGCTCATTATTTGCAATTTATGTGAGTAATTGACAAGTATAATCCATTCCTTTAGAATTTTTAAGATATGACCTTACACTCCACTTTATAAAGATATTAAATATTGATTATTGCGATCAAATGACTTAAATGAATACACAATCAATTGAAATGCTTCTATTATATCAAGAACGCTCCTTATTTTCACTTCGGTGCGTAATGGAAATGTATAATCCAATCCTTTTTAATTTTTAAGCACATAAACTTACTATCTGCTGTATAAAGAGCTAAATATAGATTATTGCGATCAAATGACTTAAAATGAATGCACAATCGATTGAAATACTCCAATCTATCAGGAACACTCATTATTTGCACTTTCTGTATGTAATTGACATGTATAATCCAAACATTTTAAATTTTTAAGATAATAAACTTATTCTCCATCATATAAAGAGCTTAAAGATAAATTATTACGATCAAATAACTCAAAATGAATGAACAATCTCTTGAAATGCTCCAATTCTATTCAGAACGCTTATGATTTGCAATTTATGTGCATAATTGACACATATAATTCAATTCTTTTGAATTTTTCACATCATAAAATTAGACTCCACTGTATAAAGAGCTTAAATATAGAATATTGGAGTCAAATGACTTAAAATCAATGCACACTAGTTTGAAATGATCTAATTTTGTCCAGAACGCTCATTATTTACAATTTATATGCGTAATTATCACGTATAATCCAATCCTTTTGATTTTTAACATCATAAAGTTATATTTCACTGTATAAAGATCTTAAATATAGATTATTGCATTCAAACGACTTGAAATGAATTCATAATCGCTTGAAATGCTCCAATTCCGTCCAGAACGCTCGTTATTTGCAGTTAATGTGCGTAATTGACATGTATATATAACCCATTCCTTTTGAATTTTTAAGATCATAAGATTATTCTACACTATATAAAGAGTTTATATATAGATTATTACGATCAAATAACTTAAAACGAATGCACAGTAGCTTCAAATGCTCCAATTTTGTCCAGAACACTTATTATTTGAACTTTATGTGCGTAATTGACATATATAATCCAATCCCTTTGAATTTTTAATATCCTTCACTGTATAAAGAGCTTAAATATAGATTAAAGCGATCAAATGACTTAAAAATAAATGGCTAAAAATGCATTAATTATGTCCAGAACACTCATTATTTACGATTTATGTACGTAATTGACAGGTACAATCCAATCCTTTTAAATTCTTAAGATCATAAGCTTATTCTACACTGTATAAAGAGTTTAAATATAGATTATTGCGATCAAATGACTTAAAATTAATGCACAATCGCTTTAAATGCTCCAATTATGTCCAAAATGCTCATGATTTACATTTTATATGCGTAATTGACATGTATAATCTAATCCTTTTCAATTTTTAAAATCACAAACAAATTATACACAGTATAAAGAGCTTAAATATAGATTATTGCGATCAAATAACTTAAAATGAATGCACATTCACTTGAATTGCTCCAATTCTGTCAAGAACACTCATTATTTGCAATTTATGAAAGTAATTGAAAGGTATAATCCAATCCTTTTGAATTTTTAAGGTCTTAAACTTATTCTACACTTTAAAAAGATCTTAAATATAGATAATTGGAATCAAATGACTTAAAAGTAAATGCACAATCGTTTGAAATTCTCCAATTCTATCCAAAACGATTATTATTTGTAGTTTCTATGCGTAATTGGCATGTATAATCCAATCCTTTTGAATTTTTAAGATCATAAACAAATTATCCACTATATAAAGAGCTTAAATATAGATTATTGTGATCAAATAACTAAAAAAAAATGCAAAATCACTTCAAATGCTCTAATTCTTTCCAGAACGCTCATTATTGCAATTTATGTGCATAATTAACATGTATAATTTAATCCTTTTGAATTTTTAAGATTATAAACTTATTATCCACTGTATAAAGAACTTAAATATAGATTATTGCAATCAAACGATTAACAATGAATGCATAATCAAATGAAATGCTCTAATTTTGTCCAAAACACTCATTATTTGCACTTTATGAACGTAATTAACACGTATAATGCAATACTTTTGATTTTTAAGATCATAAACTAAATTTATATTGTATAAAGAGCATAAATTTAGATTATTATGATCATTAATTTTATTCTCCACTGTATAAAGTGCTTAAATGTAGATTATTTCGATCAAATGATTTAAAATTAGTGCATATCGCTTGAAAGTCTCCAATTCTGTCCAGAACACACATTTTTTGCAAATTATGTGTGTAATTGACAGGAATCATCCTATCCTTTTGAATTTTTAATATTATAAACTTAACATCCACTGTATAAAGAACTTAAATATAGATTATTGCGATCAAATGACTTAAAATGAATGCACAATCGTTTGAAATGCTTTAATATCGATCCGGTATATATTAATTACGGGCATCCATTATCGATCAGACAGTCAAGAGTCGAGAACTATGCACTCTGGAGTACTCCATGAGGAGGGTTTTGGAATTTATGGTTGCAAGGTATGTGAAGTACTAAATAGTAATTTAGAATTTAAGGTGATTATGAGGTTATTATATAGCGTTTTTGTAGAGGTGCATGTAAATGCAATTTCCTTTCTGTCTATGGATATATGTAACATTATTGCCTTATTGCACTTTAATAAAATGTTGCAAATATAAATAAGTATACTTATAGTCACAAAAAAGCTGTTGACATTCAAACCTTTGTTAATTGTCCGTTACGTATCTGGAGGTGTGTAGATATAATTTTGTTTTGAACTTTGAAATACATTTAATACGTGTACCCACTCGATGAAATGCAATTACAATTATCAAAGTATCATCACGTGTTATATAAACTCATGAAGAAAAAAGGCGCAAAACATTAGGTTAGATATATGCTTGAAAGCACCTATATATGTGATTCAAATAATTTCAATGGAGTAAAACATATCCTCAACATAAGTAATATATTTACTTATATTGACAACAATGCACTATTTCAACTACTAAGTCAGGAAATCAAATCCAGTGTCGCGCGACACAGCGTGTAGCACGCGACGTGGACCGTCTGATCTGAATCTGATGGATAAGAGAGCCCCGTGAATCTAATAGGCCCAAAAAAAATGAACTGCCCGATAAAAATCAAACGGCTCAAAAAGCGTGTAGCGCGGTGTCGCACGACACCAGATTCGGATTCCTAAGTCAGCTACAATTTTAGCATTAAAACAGGAAAAAAAAAATTATATTCACAATTTCCAACTATTAATAGGGAAAAAGAGGGTGGGGAGCAATGATGCAATCTATGCATTAGGCGTTAGGCGGAGAGATGATGACATATATATACAGTAGAGACCAATAAATGATGCTTTAATTAAGAGGCGCAATAATCCGCAGACACGGAGATTTGACTCCCCAATAGTGAATTAAGTGGCTGTGCATCCAAAGTGTACGGACCAATCAAGGCTTTGAGCAATTTATCCCAGTTTCCAGTACTGTACCAAGCATTAATGCTTCCATGAATGCTGTTTCCTGGTTTTCCCCCTTCTGCAAATGACAAATGGACAATTTTTTGTTTCTTATTTGCTAATAAATGTTAGGTTTATGACCTTAAATTTTGAAGTGGAGTATTATTTTAAGTTTTGATTGTTTTCTTGATGCATATATTACAAAGAAAGAGGAACTGCCTTTTAAAATGGATCGTCTATTTTATCTGATGGTCTAAATTGAAGTTTGATGTTGGATATTAACTTTTAAACTAGGATTGGAGTATTTTATTTTGTTTAGTATGTTTCATTTTACATCTGACAATTTAAGTTCCACTTGAAAACCTTGAACACATTCTATGAAATTTGAGATCGGAAGGTTGGGTTGGGTAGGCCTTCCGAAGTCCGAACAAACAGACCTAACGTTTCCAAGGTCCATTATATAAATAAGGCCCATGTACGCACTCTCCTGTGGACTTCATATGATTTAATAAGAGAATACACTAGTGCAATCACAATAACAAACAATCACGCAATCACCACCTTAAAAGAAATAATATTTCTAGTCGTCCCCAAGAATCTATCATTCCACCCAAACTTAAATTACTAGAAGACCTTAATAATGTCTCTAGAAAGAAACAGATGTTTAAACATGAAATGAATTCAAGAATTTAAACACAAATATTCAGAGATAGTATGATCAAACCCAAAATGCTGACCTAGAATACTCTAGAAAAATTAAAGTCATTTAGAAATTAACTTAAGGCTTCTTTGATAACGCCTGGATCTTCCAGGGAGTCTTCTATGGACTTCATACCGCAATCTAGACCCGAGGCGGTAGCCACGAATCTGATCTTCAATGGTTGGTGCGCGATTATCCTCTCCGCCCGATACTGATGGCCTGGGGGCCACTGACTCTGTCTGTGTTTGTGTTCGGCTCATGTTGCTTTCTTCTTTTCAGCGTCAAAGATAAATTTGGGGTTTTTGAACACAAATAGCTTGCCCTTCGATTTCTGGATGCTGGCTTACTGGGCTCTCCTAAGCTCAACTTTTGCAATTGTTTCTGGATCTGATCAAGAGATTCTGATAGATCCTCTTGTGGAACAGTTTCTTTGCCCTTGTTAGACTGCAACTGGTACACTGCAGTTTTCAAATCCTGCGTTTCTTCGTTGAGTTTTAGTAATAACTGGATTATGGTATTATTTTGTTTAAACAATACATCAGTTGTTTTACCATTTACTTCTTGAGGCTTAGCGAAATCAATTGCTGGTTGTTGGATTGACTCTGTTGCTTTAAGTGCTTCTTTATAAACTGAACTTTCTGCACTTAAACGCCTGTCCAAATTTTGGCTTAACGAAACCAATTGCTGGTTGTTGGATTGACTCTGTTGCTTTAAGTGCTTCTTTATAAACATCTGTTTTGTAATCATGTGTTTGAATCACCAGTTGAATGTGATTCCTGAAATCTCTGATGCTCATGGTCATGTCTGGTGCAGTATATGCCAACTGCGTACCAGAAGTGAGATCAATCTCCATAGAGCTTATTATAGCTCTATCATCTCGCCACCTAGTGTCTCTGAGTAACACTAGTGCATTTACACATGCATTTCGCCTATGCAGAGTGTATAATCGGACCGTAATTAGGCCGATATGAAGATGTTGGAGTCCCTCTTGCAAGAGTCTATTAAAACTCTCTTCGGAGATAAAGGGCAACTCCACTTGTTGACCATCTGTGACCAATACCCGCTCATCTGAGTAATGCTGGTACACACGATATCGACTTTCTGACCATCCTGCTTGATAAAGTATTTATGCAAGAACCTGCTGGGCCCGTCGATACTGAGATATACACTTTACCTACCAATACTTAGTCGAGCAGTGCAAACGAGTTGCATTGCAAAGAAGTTTGAAAGATCTCTCATTCTGTAGCAGAATACCAGTACCAGGCTACTATCAAAAGAACAAGAAGTATGGTCTTCGAAAATCGAAGACATACAGAGGCAAGCCGCATGATACCCACATCAGAGTATTCAAAAAGAAGCACACAGACAAAGTCAGAAGATGTAAGTGCTTTATATGCGGAGAAGAGGGTCATTTTGTCTGAGAATGCAGAAAACAGAAAGGCAATATTGCGAGAGCAGCAATAATCGACAACCTAGACTTAGATGATGACTGGGATGTACTCTCAGTAGATCTGAATGAACCAGATAATGATGCTATCTGTTCATTTTCTGAAGGGGAAGGATGTACTAATCATTCACTTTTAATCCAAGATGTGCCCTATGAAATCACTTTGATGATTACTACAACAGAAGAAAATATCTCTTGGCGGGTCACAGTCCCAATTCCCCAAAATATGAAGGAATGCGTGCATATCTGGGAAGATAATGCACCGGTGGCTTAGGAATATATGAGGTGTCTGTTTTGCAAAGAACAGACTAATCCAAGGATGCGAGCACATTGCGGGTTGTGTCACATAACAGTATGCCCGATGTGTTCCAGGTTCCAACTGGGAAGACGATTATCAGTGCAAAATCAACAGCCCAGTATGATAGCAAGGATACCTTGATTAATGAGTTGGTAGGATATACCAATTTCCTTTTAGCTGAAAATCAAAGGCTGAAAGAAAGGATTGACGAGCTAGAACTTGGAGAAGAGCTCAAAATGATCAGAGACCCAGCAAAAGAGAAAGCTCCAGAAGCTCCAATAATCAGAAATGAGGATTCTGATTCGGAAAATAATGATTACCATACCAACAAAGGAGTGGTAATCAAAATGATGACGGATAGGGAATAATACATTTCAACTCAAGTTCCTGACCCGAGAAAAGGCAAAAGAGTCTTGAATAGGCTCTATAACATCGAGCTGATAATGGAAATACCAGGTTGTGAAAAATTTAAAATTCAAGCAATCCTGGATACTGGTGCGATAGTTTGTTGTGTAGACCAAAATGCAGTCCCAAAGGATGCGCTGGAACCAAGCGCGTATCCAATCCAAATCAACGGAGTTAACTCTTCACAAATAGCCAACCAAAAACTCAAGGGAGGAATGATGGCTATTGAAGAAAACAAATTTCGTATTCCATTTACCTATGCGTTTCCAATGGAGCAGAGAGATGGTATTCAAATGCTGCTTGGTTGTAATTTTATCCGGGCAATGCAAGGAGGATTACGCATAGAAAAGCAAATGGTGACATTTTACAAGAATATCACGACAATAGCAACCAAGGTAGATTCTGAGGTGGCAGCTTCAGCAGTAATTAGAGAAATGGATCTATCAGAACTTGAATATTTAGAGATCCAAAGGATGGTTGCGTATTCTTGTGGTGATGAATCCCAAAGCTTCAAAAATAATTCAAGCCACTATTAAACAGGCTCAGAGAACAGGGCTACATTGGGAAAAATCCTCTCCAACACTGGGATAAGAATCGGGTTAAGTGTAAGTTAGATATCATCAACCTGGATATCACCATACAAGATAAACCATTGAAGCATGTCACACCTCTAATGAAAGAATAATTTGACAAACATGTGCAGGCATTACTCAAAATAGGAGTGATCAGGCCAAGCAAAAGTCGACACAGAACTATGACAATGATGGTCAACTCAGGCACCTCAATCGATCCAAAAACTGGTGCTGAGATCAAGGGCAAGGAGCGGATGGTGTTTTACTACCGAACGCTCAATGATAACACGCATAAAGATCAGTACACCTTCCAGGTATAAACACAATCCTTAAGAAGGTCGGCAACAGTCGAATATATTCAAAGTTCGATTTGAAGAGCGGCTTTCACCAAGTCGCAATGGATCCAGAGTTTATAGAATGGACAGCACTTGTTGTCCCAAATGGCCTCTACGAATGGCTGGTGATGCCATTTGGTCTGAAGAATGCACCAGCGGTATTCCAACGCAAAATGGATGACTGCTTTAGAGGTACAGAAGATTTCATAGCAGTCTACATTGATGATATTCTGGTGTTTTCAAAAAATGAAGACCAACACACAAAACATTTGAAAAAAAATGCTGACAATTTGCGAGAAATGGGGACTCGTGCTTTCCCCAATAAAAATGAAGATTGCAGTACAGGAAATCGAATTCCTAGGTGCTGTAATTGGTAATCGCAAGATTAAACTTCAACCGCATATCATCAAGAAAATCATCTCTTTCGATGAGGAAAAATTAAAGGAGAAAGCGGGCATGAGATCATGGCTTGGCATACTCAAGTATGCTAGATCATACATTCCTAAATTAGGTACACTACTTGGGCCACTGTATTCAAAGACAAGTGAGCATGGAGATAAAAGGCTCAAGAGCTCGGACTATGAGATCATCCGAAAGGTGAAACAAGCAATTCAACAGCTGCCAGATCTCGAGCTTCCTCCCGAAGGATCATATATCATTTTGGAAACTGATGGGTGTATGGAAGGATGTGGTGGTGTTTGCAAATGGAAGCCAACTAAACACGACCCTAGAAGTATGGAGAAGGTTTGTGCCTATGCAAGCGGAAAATTCCCGGTAAATAAGTCAACCATTGATGCAGAGATTCACGCATGCATGGAGACTATGAAGGCACTAAAAATTCACTACCTGGACCAAAAGGAGATCACTTTGAGAACTGATTGCTAGGCGATAATCAGTTTCTACAACAAGTCAACACAGAATAAACCATCAAGAGTAAGATGGATTAATTTTGTTGATTTTGTTACAGGAACAGGTGTCCATGTGAATTTTGAGCACATTGATGGCAAACTCAACGTCCTTGCCGATTCACTATCAAGGCTCACAGCTAAGATGGTGCAAACAGTCAACTGCTGCAAAATAGATGGCTACCTTGGTGATTTGGAGCAAGTGCTCAAAGAACTGGAAGATGCTCCAGCGACATAACGAGAACTCTTAGGTGTTATCAGCCGCATCGATAACCAACTCTAAGAAAACCCTAGGAAGAGGAAGAGCAGACATAGTGGACTGCTGGAAAAAACACTAATCAATTGTTAAGAATGATATCCATTATTGCAACAAACTGAACAATTCTACTTACAATATCATCCATTACATAAATTAACCCACAACAAATACAGTAAATTACATTCAACTATTACAAATTGAATGTAAACTCGAAATTCATCTTCAAGATGTAAACTTAAAATTCTCCATGCTTCAATCGTCTGTATATCAAAATTTTTTTTTCCAATAAAGAACCTATATTCTTCTACATCCGACATTAATCAACTTCTTTGCGCTGCAAATATCAAAACAAAACAGTTAAGGTCAAAATTTAGGTATAATGTATATTTACGAATTCTAAGGAATAGATCTCGGTGACAGCATTTTATCCATTCTAAATTGAAGGTAAATTTGTCTCGGTGACAGCATTTTACCCATATGAGATTAGCATAACGCTGGTTTAGATACATATTCCAAAGCAATAAAACATTCTCAGAAAGGAACTCAAGAACCATGCGATTTTTTTCTTTTTACTAGGAATAATGCCTAATAACAACTAAGATTCAGATCATCGACTCAAAGCCTCTCTGAAATCCTCTCTGAACTATTTCGAAAATGATTTTCAAGAAGGAAAAATAATCTTTCGAGATAAAAAAAAAAGAGAATGAAGCAGATAGACCTGACCTGGATAGGAGGAGAACAAAGACGCACGACGAGGGAAGCGAGGGATGGAGAGAGGCGGTGAAGAGCGTAGAGAGCCGGAGGAAGAGGCGGTGACTGTTGAAAAAGGAATCAGGAGCGACTTCTTTGAGAAACGCCGCTGGTGAATTTGGTTTTCGCCTCTCTCTCTTTCTCTGGCTGCGCGGCTAGGGTTTGGGAGAGAAGGTTTAGAGAGATATATATAGATTGGGCCAGTTGTTGGGTCCAGAAAAATCTGTTTAGCGCCTGTGGATGGTATGGATGGGAAAATGATGGATGACAGTAACCAATTCTCAATATTTTGTTAGAGGTGACCAGGTGGTTTACACTTTTGATTGGTTGGCATATGGAAACGAAGAAAACCGCGAAACTAAGACGCAAGAAAGGAATCCATCTAAAAATGAAGAATTAAAGCGGAACAATAATGCTGCAATGGAGAGATATATATTGAGATGGATTATATTATAGTTATTTTTTAATATATCTCTATCTCTACTATTTATAAATGTACAGACCGTATAGGTGTTTCTATCGTTGGATCGATTTGATCTGTGGTTGGATATCAATCGCTAAATGAAGCAACACTATTATTTGATTTTCCATCTAACATAGAAACAAATTGAGTAACACATCTATTTATATCGCTGGTAAATTAAGCAACATATTTTTATTATCTAACATTATTTTGTTTCTTTATTTCCACATATGAAGACATCTTATGCTAGTAAGAAAAAAAAATGATCTGTTTCATGAAAATGTGATAGAAAAATTTCCTCCCATAAAAAATAGCTTTACGTTTCCATTTATTCTCGTTTAATCAAAAGGGTCAAGTTATATTGTAGTTTTTCCTTTTTTGTCTTTCTTCAATAAAGTCAAACACTAACGGGTTTTTGGTTTGATTGACAAAATTAATTAGCTTTTTAGAAAAGAAAAGAAAACAGAAAAAAAATCGGTGAAATTACTAGAGGAATAAAGAAAATGTCTAAAGTGACCACAGAATGTCATTTCCACCATATCATGTCTCCTTAGATCGCTCTTTGACATGTTAATCCACTACTTATATGTGCACGCTTTAAATTTTCTAGTAATTTTCAGCATATGAAAAGTAAGACCATAAGAAGAGCACTTATGAGTAATGATAGCAGTTACAAAATTATCCTACGAAACTACGAAAGAGTGCAATTTATAGCATGCATGTACTGGGTGTTGTTTTTGGATCTAATGTTCATTGAATTAAATTTTTTTTATCGGATTTTCAAATTTACAATTAATTGATTGTGATAAAATTCATGACATATATACGAAATAATCATGGAGCGAAGCCTTTTCCATCATTAATTAATAATATGCACAAATACTTGATAGTTTATCAGCAATAAGAACAAATCGAGCGAGCTCGATGAGCAAACTAGTTAATATATATTACCGGTAAATTTAATTGTATATTATGTTGGGTTCATTAGAGGCGACGATAAGAGGAAGATGCGAAATAAGTATGAAATTATGAATTAAACAAAAACTGTAAGAGAGATTACCATATTATTAGTCGGTCTTGCTAACTTTTACATTGCATATGTCGGATGTAAAACATATATACAAGCCAGCTCCATTAACCTTGCTCCCTTAAAAATAAAATTTAAACACAATAAGATGAATTTATTAATTTTTTTTCTTTCCCTACGAGTCCTTACTTTACCTTGAGCAAACAAGGTTAGGGGGAAGATATGTTTGCAAGCTACTACAACCATATATAACATACAATCTTATGGAAGAGAGTTGCTTGTATGCTCTGATTGTATTACAACTTGATCCTGTGAGTGAGAATCAAGTTTGCAAACGATATGATGGTGGCTGTCGCAGCATTTACTAGATGGCCTGAATGGGTTGTAGACATCTTTTTCCTTCTGCAGAGGTGACGAAGCTGCTGCTGCTGAAGGCCCACAACCAAAGAAATTGCAAAAGAAGACTGAAATAACAAAAATGAGAACAATCAGGTATTTTCCCTTTGTATCCATTTTACTTTCTTCAAAGTAGATTTTTCCTCTTTTCTGAATACTCTTGATCGGAGAAGCTATGATATGAAAATTTTGAATTTTCTGTCCACATATAATAATCTGCCACAAAGAAAAAAAGAAATTCCTTTTGGTTTGAAGAATATTTTTAACATTGCGGTCTTGCGAATCCTATACTTCAAAAAGGAGTGGAAACTTTATTAGGCTCTCACCGAATTGGCATTTCCGGACCGGCTAATTTTTTGACTAACTGCTGAAGCTCTGCTTCTGAATCCAAGAAGAAACACCGTTTTGACAGAGTCAGGCCCAATCTAGCTCAACAAAATATCCGAGGACATATCAGACAAGACAAACTAGTCCATTACTCAAATTAGAAAGAGTCAATTATATATATCTGATAAAGTGATAATGTATCATCTATGCTAAATGTTACATGAAACTAGTCCATTTGCTTTCTATTATAATACCTCATTTTGAAATATTGAATATTAACTGCAAATTAAAAAGTTGTATGGCAAGTTTTCGGTCACAGAACATCAACGATCAAAGATCATGTCGTCTTGCACTATCATCTGTGAGTTTAGTCCTGCACATATTCAGACACATATATAGTTGACATTGATCCATAGTCTGTACTTAACAGTATAAAATTGACGGGTGATGAATTTTGGATGATGATTATTGATGAATATCAGAAGAAGAAAATGTCTCAGACGGGATAAATCACAAGAAATAAGTATTTATGGTTCATTTCAAATCGAGGCCTGCTCCTGTCAATCTATATATTTTTAATTGTAATGGAGTTTATCTGGCGCAAAGTGGTCTATTGAATTATTTGATTGGAGAGGGAGCACGCCTGTCAGGTGGACTTATTGAAGGAGCAGTCTACTGAAGGGAGAAGGATGCAGTGTTAATATGCTGAACTTGTTCAGTTTACAGTTTAATACTGTTTGTTGCCTTTTGATTATTTTGTTTTTAGTAGGGTCCTTTCTGCATAAAGTTTTACTAGCCGTTGCATTTGTGATGCAGTTTATATGGTTATTAGTCAGTGTTTTAGGGTCTGTTCTTTGGAGATGAGATGATAATATCCTCTCTGTTTGATGGTTTATTGGTGGTTAGCTTGTTATAGAAGCTGAGGGTAGATAGTAGATAATCGAGTTGACTTTTTTACTTTCACTTTTATGTTTGGTTTGTATTAACTTTGCTTTTCTGATAAAAAGGAAAAGTGGTAGAGCGCTCCTCTACTTATTTCCAAAAAAAAAAAAGCACCTGCGTGGCGGATCCAATGTAGCACATCCCATGGCAAGTGTCTGGGGTAAATTTTTTAAAATTGAAGGCTCATATATGTAAAATTGGGTTGTGCCCGGGCTAAAAATAGGTTAGTGCCTGGGTGTTTTGTGAAAATAGAATAATTCTTGACTTAAGATTTGATCTAAGACAAATTGTGCCTAGGCTAAAAGAAAATCCTGGATCCGCCCCTGCTTGCACGCAAAATGTCGAGCAAGCCGTATCAGTTGTTTCACAAATCACTACCAATTCAAAGGCAAGATTTATAAGTTAAACCCTGATGAACGAATTGATTACGTTATTTGTTTGTGATGAATAAATATTGGCTAGATATATAACAAAGATTTCATCCATTCCTCCATTATAAAATCGGTTAATCTGGATACAGTTTATGAAGAGAACGTCAAATAGGCGCCTAACTGAAATAAGAAAATGCCGAAAGGAATTGAAGAAGGGACACAACTGAAAACACCGCACGCCAGGAACAGTCTTCACCAAGTATACTGTGGTTACTTATTAGTGTGTGCTTAAACACAAGCAGAGGCACGAGTAGAGCAGACTCGTACAATAGCTGAAACCACTCAATTTCTTTTTTATTTTTTTGATCTATCTACCTGACGAGTTAATCATTTTTACTAGTTTTATTTTCTCAAGGTCGCTTTATAATATATTAATTATTTAAAAAATTGAAAAAATAAACATACTAAAATAATAATCATATGTTTCAGCCTGTCCATTAAATAATAAAAAATCGATACACTAATATTTATTTTTAAATTCATTACATAGAGCCAATTTTACGTTCTTTCAAATTATATATACATGAATTCTATGGCTAACCATAGTCTCAAAACTCATTTATACGAGGCCTTAATACACACCAACCAGCTGTGGCCCAACCCAATCCATCCCCACGTTCTAGTACGAAACGACCAACAAATGAAACAGCAGCTCAGACCAATTAAAAACCCAATTAATTCGCAATTAAAACCATGCTTCCCTTCTTCTCTCTCTTAACCCATTCCCATTCACTCTCTTCAATCTCTCCTTCTCTCTCACCACCACGGCCGATCTCCTCCTTCTCCACCTTCCTCCGCCGCCGCTGCGCCACCTCGGCGACAGTACGACCTCGCCGGAGAAGGCCCCTCCGTAGCCTCCGTCGTATGTCTTCCCAAGGCCAGGGGTTCTATGATGAAGAGGCTGGAATGAGGCCTCTCGATCTCGACTCCGAGTCGGATAATCGCAATGGTGAGTTTGTTTTCTGTCTTTGTTTGAAATTGAGTACGGAGCTTGGTTGGTTGGTTTTAGGTGAAAAATGTATTATGTATGTGTGCACTTGGGTGAAGTTGTTCAGTTCAATTTTCGATCTGTGGCAATTGGAGATGCTTTTGTGTTTAATTTGTTTATGAAAGAGTGGTGGAATGTCTTTTAGTGGTGTTATTCATGGTTCATTGGTTAAATCGTGAATAATTGTCATTCCCCAGTCATCAAATTTTGTCTGCCTGTGTAATATGAAGTCCAATTTGTTCAGTTCTACTGCCAGTTGCGAACTCATTAGAAGTAGGTTGAAGGATGTTCTATCTTTGTCATTACAATTCCATATAATATGTTTGTCTTAGTTCTGGTGTTGGCATTGTTATTGAATAGAGACTACTTGTATGAAAAAAACATCAGTATGGGGCAATTGATGGTTTTTATGATGTTCTGTGCAAGAGCAATTAGGACATCAAACGTGCATATCAGACTATAGGAAAATAGTTGCGGCATTACTTGTGATGTAATTCCACAATGTGATTGCTACAATATCCATGAGAGGAGACTAGGGAATAAACATTTTTATTGTTTCGTAATATGTAGTTTATATTATGTTCTTTCTAAGAAGTGGTTTTGGAAAATTAGGGAATGGATAGTACACACACATCAGTCATATGTTCTACTTCTGCTATATTTTAATCTACATTCTAAATTTCTGTTTTGATTGATTTACCCAATTCAGGTACTAATGTATCATATGATATGAGAAGAGGAAAATCAAGATCAAGCTATTTCAAGCTTTTTGGGGTCGACCTATCTCCTGATAACCTGGCAGTTGCCATTGTCTATTTTGTTCAAGGTGTATTAGGTCTTGCCAGGCTTGCTGTTAGTTTCTATTTGAAAGATGATCTTCACCTTGATCCAGCAGAGGTATTACTTTTATCCAAAAAACCAATTCCATGCAGTTTTACAATTCAATCTCATTATTGAATTGCTTCGATGTTGAGTAGTTATCGTAAAGCTTGGTACAGAATGAATTTCTTGTACAATTTATTTTCCAAATGGCAGATCTATTTATTGCTTTTTATTTCTAGACAGCAGTTATATCTGGTTTCTCATCCTTGCCGTGGTTGGTGAAGCCTCTATACGGATTTATCAGGTAGCAATCTAATTTCAATATTAGGTATCCTCTTTTTAGTTATATATATATAATTCAGCTCCTAAGTTGTGAAACTTTTTTCTTTTTCAGTGATTCTATTCCTCTTTTTGGGTATCGAAGAAGGTCATACCTAATTCTATCAGGGCTTCTAGGTGCACTTTCCTGGTGCCTCATGGCCACAGTTGTAGATAGCAAGTATGGTGCAGCCTTTTCAATTCTGATTGGATCTCTCTCTGTTGCCTTCTCAGATGTGGTAAATGCATGTTCATTTAGCTGATGACTAGTTTTTAGGATACAATATAGTTCAAGTTGCACCCATTTCTTGATGGTTTAGAGGTTGTACAACTTTCAAAATCTGGAAATATTTATTCATTTTATCATTATCTATATATAGTTCATTATTTTGCAATCAGACCTGGCTGTTTTATTCAGATGTTTAAAAACCAAAAGATCAATGGTAATGTGATGGAAGAACTCTTTTCCTCTTAATTTACTTGTGTTTTTACTCTTTTCTATCGTCTTAGCAATGTGAGATGACTGATATAAGTAAATTATTCACAGGTGGTAGATTCGATGGTAGTTGAGAGAGCTCGTGGTGAGTCACAGAGTACCTCTGGATCTCTTCAATCTCTTTGCTGGGGCTCATCGGCCTTTGGCGGGATTGTCAGTGCATACTTCAGTGGTTCCTTTGTGGATGCTTATGGTGTAAGGTAGGTTTCTCATTGCAATGTATGATATTTATTTTGATCTAAGTGACAACAGATGTTTGCAAATTAAACCCATCCTATTTCCAAAGTTGCCTTGGAACTTCCTAAATTGTTTTCCAAAAGATTTATATGATTATATCATCTTGGGAGATTTAGTATAATTGTCTTGCATTATTTAGTCTCATTAGTACTAAAGATTAATAGAACTTGTTGTCATAAATATGATGCAACAGCTATATCATTAATATTATACTTTGAAAAACAATTATGAATACTTTAACTTGTTTAGAGCAGTCAACATCTTATTGTTAATTATACAGTTAATTGAAAAGAACAGGTGAAAGACCCTACATATAGAAGAGGGTTAACTGCTATTTCTCATCAATGTAGGACGTCATTGCAAATAATGGAAATATATTTTATAATTGTAAGTTTTTTTTTTCCCATTGAAAGGTGACAGATTTTAACATGAGCCCTTCATCTTACTGTCATATCAAATGCAGATTTGTCTTTGGTGTGACGGCATTTTTACCGCTGTTGACATCGGCTGTGGCTGTGCTTGTGAATGAAGCCCCTGTATCACGCTCTGCATCTGGTCGGAGTAGCATCTTTGTTTCTGGTGCAGGCTTTATTGAGATCTCCAAGCAGCACGTGAAACAGCTGTGGGGTGCAGTGAAACAACCAAACATATTCTTACCCACCCTATTTATTTTTCTCTGGCAAGCGACCCCACAATCAGACTCTGCTATGTTCTTTTTCATGTATGTTTTTTTAAAAAAATAGAAAATTAGAAATCTATAGTACAAAGTATTCCAGTGCAGCTTTTCAATCTTTCTCGATCTTTCTCATTATGTTCCTATTGATGCATGCATTACTGTTGCCAGCTAAATTTGGTGCTTCAAACTATTTATTTCGTTTTTTGGTGTTGATTGTATTGTATTTCTCAATTGAACTAGTTGGAGGTATAATGAGGTCATGTTGCAGTAAAATTGCATAATTTAGGGCAATTGGTGCAAAACTTAGTTGAAATTAGACCGATGACAAAGTTGTGCCTTAACAGTGACTTGACCTTGTTGCACGGCTTAGCCTTAACTCTATATATAAAGTAATAAGTCGTGTAAGATTGGGCATGGTCATTTTACCCCTCTGGTAAGTACGGACCATTACCTCATGAGATTGCAATAATTAAAAGGGTCACTGTTAGTGCTGGCTATGCTGTGATGTACATCCACACAATGGCATGATATAATGCTGTACAATAACAATGTGCAATTATTTATTTATAATTATGTTTCTATTCTTTTCTCTTCCAGCACAAATAAGCTTGGATTTACTCCTGAATTCTTGGGCCGTGTGAAGCTT
This sequence comes from Rhynchospora tenuis, assembly GCA_027725995.1. Classification (NCBI taxonomy): domain Eukaryota; kingdom Viridiplantae; phylum Streptophyta; class Magnoliopsida; order Poales; family Cyperaceae; genus Rhynchospora; species Rhynchospora tenuis. The sequence goes on along the minus strand of CM050888.1, from coordinate 153,113,221 downwards.
GTTACGTCCATTGCATCTTTGCTTGGTGTGGGGCTATATAATACATTTTTAAAATCAGTTCCTTTACGGAAAATATTTCTAGCCACGACCATTATTGGATCAGCCCTTGGAATGACACAGGTACAAGTATTTTTTTTTTTTAATTAATGTTATTTTTATGTTTACTATTGTAAAAGTCTAAGTGGGACAATCCTTTTGTCAGGTTTTGCTTGTAACAGGGATAAATAGACAGTTTGGGATAAGTGATGAATGGTTCTCCATCGGCGATTCTTTGATTATTACAGTTCTTGGTCAGGTACTTTTTTCTATCCAACATCATGTCCAAATGTGGCTTATCCATCAATCATTGCCAACTCCAAAATTTAGTATTTGCACAATTGAAAGTTCAGGAAGATAGCAGGACTTGTAAAGCTTGGTTTTCACTTCCAAAATTTGACCTACAACTACAAGACTTAAAGCTTCCAGGTTATGGTTGGCATCATTGGTAATAGATTTGGTTCACTCAGTTGAGTAAAGGGCAAATTTAATCATTTATACACTAAACCTTGATTTAACCACTGAGTTGACCAATTGAATGTTAGAAGCCTTAAAATTTTATTAAGTATTACATAAATATTTTTCTGCAAAATGGCCATGTTTCTATTAGATCTTCATTGGCATGGTATGCATGACAAATCTATGACTTTTGTTGTGCAGGCATCTTTTATGCCGGTGTTGGTTCTTGCAGCAAGACTCTGCCCAGCTGGCATGGAAGCAACTCTATTTGCCACTCTAATGTCCATCTCTAACGGTGGAAGTGTGGCAGGAGGTCTACTAGGTGCTGGCCTAACTCAACTTCTTGGTGTCACAAGAGACAATTTTAGCAACTTGGCTTTTCTTATTGTAATCTGCAACCTAAGCTCTCTGTTGCCCCTTCCTCTCCTAGGCTTACTCCCAGCTGAAAGTGACTCTGATAAAAAGTCTTGAATAAACTGTGTCAAACTGAGGTGATTATACCTCAGTTAACACACCGGCTTTTTCTGTTCTCTTTTTCCAGTTTATTGCCTTTTCCTTTCCACAAGATAGAAGCTATGATGACCCTTGACAAGCAGCAGTTTTGGAAAAGTTATATCTGCCACATCTAATCAGCTTATTAGATGTAGGTAAGAGTGAAACTCAAGGCATGCTAAGAAACTGATGATATGGTACCTTAGTGCTTTGTAGAACTGGGATAAAGAAAATGTGTGTTTACGGTAGTGTTGGCTGCGTATTAATTATTGACGATGTAAATGATTTTCAATGATGAATGTTCCGAATTAACCACTTGTTAGAGCTGAAGCGTTTGGACTTTTGATTGATGAAACACTTTTATATTACTTCTGTATGTATAATATAAACGGAGAATGATGAAAGCAGTCTAACTGGAACGTTTAGTATGAGATTCACACATCACTGGTTCCACACAGGTTTGGCCAGTACGAATTTTCTATTTGCATATCAGTTGATTATTTTTTGCCTGTTATTTTTTTACTTAGAATAGAGTACCAACTATTAACTTTGACACGGATATCGGAGAAACAATTCGATTGCATAAAATTTTGGCAAATTACGGTTTTATGGTGCTATCGGACATTTGGAATATAACAAAATCAGTCCGGTCTCTGTGAAAGTTGTATTACTCGGACTTTACCAAATAATAAGAAAATTTTGAAAATATAAAATTTGATTATTGTAAATTTTCAACACCGTAACATCGCATAAATTGGATCGACTATATGGTGTTTGAAATGTGAGACAACCACGTAGGACAAACCCATCTGTCCTATGAGTCTATGACCTTTCTTAATTTTAAAATAAATCCAACGTAACACGATACCATAAATTACTAAAATAGAATAATATCTCATTTCTAAATCAATACTAAAATATTTTAACATTCAAGATCTTACACTTAATTAAGTATAAGATCTTGAATGTTAAAATATTTAACTTGTTTGAAACTTCAGAATTTTAAAAGATAGTTTTCAGTTTATTGTTTCGAACTTGTACTCTTGGACATTTTTTATTCTGACTTAAATTTTTTAGCTGTTAATTTTTTTATTTGTTATCAAACTATAATTTTGAATAATCAATTAGAACCACTCGAACAAATTTCATCAACTTGGATCTGAATTATGTATGTGATGCATCGTCAAATAATGATTAGTTTGCTATTTCGGATTACATGATGTGAATCGTTTTTTTTTTAAAAAAAAATTAACTGCTTTTTCAGCGTTAAATCCATTTAATCATCTAAAATTTCTTAAATATGTTTCTTCACAAGAACTTAGTGCCAAGAAGACAAAATTACAAGTACGTTTAAACGGTTTAATCCATTAACTCTGTTCTCAAAAGATTGATTTAATATGAATATTCAGAAAACAGAATAAAAACGTTCTAATCCACACTATAGAGTAACCTATTGCTTTCATGTTCTAATTCTTTATTGTAATCTTGCCACGAATGCTCGCTACATATTTTCCTGCACAGGAATGTGTAGAGCAAAATTTGGTGCATTGGGCTGGGGAGAAGCAGGTGCAATTTCTGGACTTATTGGGGCTCTTTCGTCTGTATATATCTGTGCGCCCAACCTTTAATCCTACAGTGTCCCCCTTTGTCCGACCCTCATATGAAACAAAATTTTGTTTGTCTATTGCTACTCTTTGTACCACGAAATAGTGTGTTAAGACCTGCAGTAATATTTGTCAACTGCAGAAAGCACATAGGCTTGTAATTTCTTGTCCAGAGGAGGTTTGGTATTTTCTTTTCTGTTTCTGGGAAAATAAGATTAGACAAGCTTGAAGCTCTCCACATGGAGAGGTCAGATTAAATGTATATAGTCTCTAACTCTCTATTTTCTAGTTTGTACTCTCCTGGAACGGAGTGTAGAGATTTACACTAGTTTTGGTCTGGCACCCAATTCAAGACATAGCCAATGTTTTTTTTTTTTTTTTGTCTTTTTTATTTTATTATTATTATTCTTTTTTTTTGAAGGTTGATAAAATCGACAATTTCATCAATAAGAAAAAGACATTACAAGGTATTAAAAAAAAAGGAATCATAAGTACCAGTATCGACCTGTATGACACACACACAATGGTTTAAAAATAGCTGCACGTACTGACACCAAATCGGTACGTCACTCTCGAAAACTCCGAACTAACCACTGTTAATTACTAAGTTCTTCCTGTTGAAAATGAGCATACATTCAGATCTCAGTAATAAGTGTCCTGTTTATTCCAATATTGTTATCAGCAAAAAAGACATTATAATTACAAGATTGAATCCAGATAGTGGGATTTGGCATATTGTGAACTTACCAGATTCACGCACTGCATGAATAGTTCAAAATTGTCCCTACCATAGGACAAATACTGTACCGAATTTTATTAAAAAAGGATAAAACTAAACTGGATTCGTGAGCCAAAACTAGAATTAAGCTAAGGTATCTGTACAGGATTCAAACTACTTTGTAAAATCCTCTCTTTTTTTTTTCCCTGAAAAAAGAGTGGAATGCAATCCATCTCTCAATCAAATAACAGTCCTATTTGAATGCATTGTTCTGAAAAGAAGGCTGGATCATATGACTATATTTGTTACCTTATGCATCAGTTGGTCCACACCAGTACCAACTTATGTTCCGTAATATTTCATACACAACTTGTGCTTCGTTTAGGGGTCATTTGGCATGCGTGAGGTTACCCACTTACCCTAACTTCTAGGTTAGTAAGCTAACTTGTTAACGTGAAAGTTAACAAATTTGCTTAAAAATACTAATGTTAACCCTTGATTCACTAACCTATGGTGTTGCCAAATGCCCCCTGTATTATGCAATTAAGAGTGACAATGCATGCCAGGTACGTAAGACTGCCAACTGTAATAATTATCAGACTAGTATTTGTAAAAGTAGCTCGTCGTTTCTGAAATTTTTGCTACTTACATCAGAAATATATTTCAGTTATTCTATATATAGGTACCTATTTCTTTAGTACCACCTTGCTGATATAAAGAAGCAAGCTTTTTGCTCCATGAGCTATTAGTATTAAGTTTGTATCATACAATTGTGCACACACAGAAACAGACACATGCGCGCAGGCACACACACAAACAAAAGAACACACGGGCCCGTAAACTTAGAAACCAATAGTGTGTTAACCTTAGTATATGATCAATCATTATGATAGATTAGAATTACAGAGTGCAATCTACCGAAAGCCCTTGAAATATGTACTCCATTCCTCCTCCAAGTTCTGTCTGCCAAAGAGAGAGAGAGATGGATGTTGAATCAGTGAAGTGCGAGTGCTGTGGGCTAAAAGAAGATTGCACCAAAGGCTACATATCACAAGTGAAATCCAACTTTGAAGACACTTGGCTATGTGGTCTGTGCTCTGAAGCAGTGCGGGATGAACTTTGCCGGGGTGCTGTCTGTGACCTGAAGGATGCCATGAGGGCTCACATGTCATTTTGTCGGCTAACCCGGGTGAGCCCTGCTGTGGCTGTGGCTGAAGGATTGAGGCAGATGCTGAAGAGGAGGTCTGGGGAAATTAAGTAAGAGTAATTAGTCATGCATCGAGTAAATGTTTTATGTGCTAAAGTAGTTTCCTCTGAGAAGCCAATTATCTCTCAAGTAGGATATGATCAGTGGTAAGGATCCATTTATGTACAATAATTTAACACCATTTATTTTAGTTTCCCTTTGAGATCTGGGTCATGTTTTAATATAAGTGTTGATAAAAAAGTAATAACCGATCTAAACACAGGACACTAACAACATAATTAATCTATACAAGTATGAAAAAAGTAGTTCCACAAAAAGGTTTAGCTATACGATTTCAGAAAGGTTGATCGAGTGACTTCAAGCTTTTAGATTGGAAACTACGCTTTTAAAGTGGTTCAAAAAAGAGTGCATGCATTATAATTTGAGGAAGGTTCCGCTACCAACATTTTGGTTGCCCCCAAATGCCAACATTTTGCTATTTAGTTACTTTTTCAAATTTTAAAATTCAAATGTTAAATTTAAACCGTTGATCTTATTTAGTTTAACGAGCGATGCGTTTTCATATAAGTTTTGTAAATTTTGGAGTTTATTTGATGCTCGATCAAGACATAGAAAAATAAACGAACCTGGTTAACTATGATAGATTCATTCTAATACGTTCATGTGTTAGCCTTTGATCGAGCATCAAATAAACTCTAAATTTACAAAACTTATATGAAAACACATCGCTCGTTAAACTAAATAAGATCAACGATTTAAATTTAACGTTTGAATTTTAAAATTCGAAAAAATAACTAAATAGCAAAATGTTGGCATTTGGGGGCAACCAAAATATTGGTAGCGGAACCTTCCTCTTATAATTTATGGTTTATATTGGAAGATTCTTCTTCATGTATATATTTGTTGAATGTTTATATATCTGGTACAGCACTACATAAACACCTCAATTGATCTGTACATTAATTATCTCTTCCTCTATGCATGATGCATCTTGGCCTCCGGAGACCGGAGTTCAGTACTAAGCTGGATTACAACATATATATATTTCCCAATGTTCTATCAGCTGTCGTGTTAAGTTTTAACTATTGCTCTTAACGAGAACCACGATTATACTTCACACAACATTTTCGTATCTTGAATAAAGATGGTGGGTAGGCCTGTCAATTGTACCGTCCGTTCCGTTTTTCCGTGTCGTTCCGTCCAAACGGAATGGAAATGAAAGAGGAAATGAGTTTCGTTTTAAAAAACGGAACGAAAACGGAACAAGAAATCTATACCGTTTACCGAAACGGAACACGTAAATATGGAATTTTAGTAGAAAATGGAGAACGGAACGGAAACGGAATCGAAAATCTGTTTCGTTTTGCGAAACGGAACGGAAATGAAAATTGAATTTTGTTACGTTGCTGAAACGGAACGGAAACGGAACAGGCCTGTTCCGTGTTCCGTTGGAACGTTTGACAGGTCTAATGGTGGGATTGAACTTTTACTGAAGAATTTCTGTGAATACAAGTTGGTTAGTACATGTGTAAGAATTAAGTAGGACATTTATACCTGCATAAAGTCCAAAACAGTAACGAAATTGGGGTGTTTCGTTAACAGTTTCGTTTTGGACACGAAACTGACTACCAATTCCGTTAACCATTTTGTTTTAGACGAAACTATCGAAATCACGAAATACACATGGGCGAAACAGTTTGAAGCTTTCGTTAACCGTTTCGTTTTTCAAACGCAACCAAAATCTTTAACCGTTTCATTTTGTTTTATATAGTTGTAATTAAGGATACTTCGGTCCAATCGAGCCCAAGATCACTGGGCCGTACCTGAAAATTGATGGGTACCGTCCAATAAGGTCTGACCGAATTCGAGCGAATTAAATCTTGAACGAACTTGGCCTCGGAGTATTTTTTTTTTTTTTTAAAAAAAAGAAAGAGCTAATTTTGGGTAGGCTAGTAGTAATTTTTTAAAAAAAAGAAAGAGCTAATTTTGGGTAGGCTAGTAGTAATCTTGCAAGTTGCAAGGATTGTAGCCTGTAGGTATCTTTTTTTTTTTAAAAAAAAAAAATCGTTTAAGCTCTCCTCTATGTAACATCTGGTCCAATGTTTAGAGACAGAAATAGAGGTGGACTAGTCTGCGGCCCAATCTATGATCATATATATTAAGTTCTTTATATTAGTATTAATGTGTCAGTTAAATACATTATAATGTTTTTCTAATAATTACCTTACCCTATTTACTGAGTTTTACTTGTCCCTCTTTCTACCGTGTTTTCTTAGTGCAAACTTTTAAAAAAACATCATTATAATTTCTTAATCTTAGTTTCAAACATATTGTAGCCTATCCTTCGTTTATACTAGGAAATGAATAGAGCGCATAGCATTCGATTCGTTTTATAATTTCGACCATTTTGTTACACCCCCCCCCCCCCCCCCCCCCCAAAAAAAAAAAATAAAAATAAAAATAAAAATAAATAAACAATAATAATAATAATAATTCATTTATCCTGACATCTCACGTATTATAATTATTTACAGTTTTATAATGTTGAGCCAAATTCTCTTAATAGAATGATTTCTTGGTTTAATTATGATGAAAATTATTTAGTAATTATGTAAAAAATATACATAGTAAAGTAGAAACATGTCTTGTATTTCAAATTGTATTTCATATATAAGTAAAATTTTGGTTTGTATATTATCTGCTTCCGTCTAAATAAATTCCGGCTCTATTTCTTTTTTATGCTGGAGACATTGTTTTAAGTTTTAACTGGTTAAGAGTTAAGACGGACGTAATTCTTATGAACGTAATTGATTTGAGCAAAGTTAAAATTCAAACCGAGCTAAAAAAATAAATTATGCACGAAAAAAGCATCCCAAAATTAAATTTTTTTCAGTTAACTATTATTTACAAGATCATGTCTGAAGTTCTGCTAACATGCAATCGAAAACCCATATTTATAAGTGCCGTCTCTTCAATGTAGTTGCTGGGACCAAAAATATTATTTTAATATTAAACCGGTCATTTTATATCTGTATGGTGGAATGTAATTTGGTCATAGTTGCACTAACTTTTTTCGCACCGAGGACAAGTAAGTGATTTTTTAAAAATCAAGGACTTGTATGTCAAAAGTTCTCAATAATGCCTGCAAAGAACAATAGTAAATTAAAGAATCCTCATCCAAAAAGGCGCTTCTATCCTCTCACAAAAACCTCACCTACACCAGGTCTATTTATAATTTATACAACTTTCTCTGTACCCAAATATAGAACTCTTCTATTTCAGCCTTCAGGAGTCTTACCATTTCGCGGTCCACACTTCCCTTTCAAGTACAATCATAGACCGAGTCTAGCATTTACTTTCAGACGGTGACAAGATTATTCTTTCCTTCCGAAAATACCCTCTCCCTTCCGAAGAGAACACCACAGAGCAGTTCTCTCTTCTCCAACGAAACTCCACTTCAAATTTATTCCTTCGATTTTATTCTTGCTCTCAAATTATTCCTTCTCCATTCAAGTTTCAAACCCAAACCCATAAACCAACTTCTCCTCTCTTCTCTTCTCTTCTCTTCTTCAGCCATGAGAGTACACCCAATATCGGGTTTGGGCAAGCGAAACATCGCGATCCGATACCACGAAGGTATCGCGGGTCGACACCAGAAGAAACTGCGCCGCCTTCCCCATATCTTCAGCCGAGTTCTCGAGCTTCCCTTCACCGCCGACGCTGACGTGGCGGTGGAGGAGGGACCCACCGACTTCCGCTTCGTCGCCTCCGCTGATGGAATCGGGGCCGAGGTGCGGGCCCACATGATCCAGATCTGTCCAGGTGTCGTCAAGATCGTGATCTTAGATGGGTTGGATGTGGATTCGGGTTCGGGTTCGTTGTGTGCGGATGGGAGCGATTTGGAGTTTAATCGGTGGCGGTTTCGGTTGCCTCAGTGTACCCGACCCGCTTTGGCCACAGCCGAGTATGTAGATGGAGAACTTGTTGTTACAGTTCCTAAGGATGTAGTTGTATAGTATTAGTAGGTAATAGTTTTTTTCTTTCTTTTTTTCGTTTTTTTTTTATTTTCTTTATTCTGATTGGTGGTTGGTATGTACTTCTACTTGGATAATGAAATAAAGTACTTACAATTTGTTTAGCGCCTTAAATTCATTCAATTTATTCTTTAATCTAGTCGAATATTATTGGGGACATTTGGTAATTGGTACAAATAATCCTTTATGTTATACAATATTCAATAATATACTACAAATCCTTAATTGTTCTTTCATGGGTGCACTTTATTTATGCTTAAATGTTCTTTAGGCACTTACTTTTTTTTCCAATGTTGACAGTATCAATTTTATATGTGATTGTCTCCTAACTAATATCATTTCATTTTGAAATTTGGGAGTTGGTATATATTGTTGGTAGTCATTGATGATTGGTCTGTTTAGATTTTGCCTTACCCTCCACCAAAAAGAAAAAAAAAAAAAAAAAAGAGAAAATAATTTTCCTTAGTGCGAGGTCATGTTTACCGGGGATTAACACTGGTTTTACTGGTTTTTATTTTTACTATGATTTGTAAACTTTCTTTTTTTATTAATGAAAATTGTCAGCTCTTGCTGACCCTCAAAAAATTTTCCTTAGTGCGGTTTCTATTGTAAAATTGCAATAATTGAGAACTATATACGGTCATGTCAACCCTGTGTTTATGGCAACTGTGCTATAGCATGAATTTTTAAAGTTTGGAATTCTAATATGCTGTCTTGTCAAATTTTGTTGGTATTTATCTTGAGAGGATAATACGATTGATCTCGATGTATATTGAATCCTAAGCTATTTTTTTCCCTAAAATGTCAGCATCATCAAGTGCATTATTGATAATGATTTCTCTAAATTAATGTATCAAAAATCTGAACTTCAAGAAGTAATTTTAGCTTCTATTTGTAGTGTTAATTAATGAATCATGGGGCGGTGTGATGAGATGCTGACATGTGTAAGTTGACTCTTTTGGTTAATTGACATGTCCCAGTTTTCTTACCTGGAATGACTTCTTTTATTTGATAATCTAACATATGAAAGATGAATGGAATGTTAAAGAACAAATTTTTACAATTAGAAAGATTGTACTTAAATCTCTGAAGTTTACACATTGTCTACAAACCAAAAAGAAAAAAGTTTTCAAACGCAACATTAAATAACCAAATAAAAAAAAAAAACATAATACATTGTGTTGTGTATGATGTTCTCAAATTTTGCTTTTCGGAAACTGAATCCAGCTGCTGTTTAAGTTTTGGCGTTATCATATCAAGTGAGAAACTTGAAATGTCCTCTGCTATCTTGCTCGAATTCAATTGAAGAATAAGAAAACTTTAATGCAGTGATGAACCTTTAAAGATCTGCCATGTTTACCAAAATGTTTATACATTTTTAGTAAAATGTCTGTCTGGAATTCTATCATACATTAATCTGATGAAAATTTACCTGAAAAAGCCTAAATATAAATAATGTGGTCGTCTGAAGAATAAAGTTGATCTGAACTTTTAGCAAGGAATTTTCTGAGCCTAATAATTCTTGGGATCTCAAATGTGAAATTTAAGCCACTAATTGTGATATTTATAATGACCCTATTAACGTGTCAATTCTAATTTTCTTTGAGTTTATATTTATAAAATGCCAAGATGTTGAATATTATTGAAAAAGGAATGTACAGAAATAATTCAATTTCAATTTCCTCATTTAATATAAGGAAATTTAGAAATTCAAAATTAAGCCAAAAAAATCTATGGTTTATCAGTTGAGATGCAACAATTTTGAAGATACATGAATTATTTGGCGGATTTTAAGTTTAGACTAGTTTTACTTTAATTACAAGCAGTCCTTTTGTAGGGAATATATTCTGTCATGACTCATGTGGCAGATCAAATAATTGAAATACATAGATGGCGACTATACTTTCCTGAACATCATTTTTCTATCTTTTTATACTTGTTGAATATTTTTGCTTCTTGCCATTTAATCGTAGTAATTAATTTTAAGTGAAGTTTTTGGAAGGATATCCCACTCTTGATTTCTCTAAAAAAAAAAAAAAAAGAAAGAAAAGCGAAAGCAGATTCAACCTAAAAAGGATGCAATAACCCATACCGTAGATGGCGAAGAATGATTAAATTGTAAGCATAGTTAATACTTCAACATAATATGAACTCAACTACTCAAGCGAAGAATATTTATCTAGTTAGTCAACCTGTTTTCATCTTACTCAAAGAAACCTAAATCACTTTCATGCCAACTTTTTTTTTTCCCCTCTTTTTTGGTAGTTAAGCCCGTAGCACTTTCGTGCCACTTAATTATATTCCCAAGCACCTGAACATGCGTCCATTTTGCACACTGATTTCTTATCATTGAGTATGTCATGTGATCGTCAGAATACATGTTAGGCACATTACTTTGTGTTGGCACCAGAAGAAGAGTGAGATTTATCTTCTACAATGAAATATCGGTATCTCTTTATGGATTTCAACATAGATAGTAAAATCTATGAACAAGCCACGTTATATTACAACTTTTTAATTTTAAATTGAGGATTATTTTTGGAATCTAAAAGCAATATAAATCGAACAGCTCACTTCACGTGCCATGGTCCTTAGAAAAGTATTTGACCCAAAATTGGTACTCCATGGTGCCAGGTAGGGATTCACTGTAGAGAATTAGAATACTGTGTTCAACTTACTAGGGACAAATTAAATTTTACGAGGATTGTTTTACTGAATATGTGGTTTATTTGTTTTTGAGCATATGCTAAAGTTTATCAACGAAATTTTATGTTGCATCACGATGCCTAAAGTTTTTAGTGCTTATTATTGGTCGTATTATTTTAACTCGACAAATTTAGTTGATCTATTCTACATAACGAAATCACATAAAAAAAAACTAGATTTTGTTTATTTATTTTATATAAAAGAACCATATAATAGTACAAAAATTTTTAATTAGTAATTTTAATAAATTCGAAAAAATAGCAAAGAATATTTCAAAAAAATATATAAAAAATTTAGTTTGTCATGAGATTTCAACATTATTTAGATTGAATTCATGTATAATTCGATTTATTATTGCAAAAAGTTACCACACGAATAAGTTCATGATGGATAAAATATTCTATTATCAGCGCTATAAATGTTGAAATTGTACAACACAAAATTATATATGCAGTATGTACTTGGAAAATTACCAAAAATTAATTATTTATTGAGTGCGCAAAGCTAAAGGATAGTTTTGTAAGTTAAATATCTAAATTCAATAATGCAAATTAAATAGTTTAATAAGTTGAAATAAGAAATAAAGTTCAAGAATCCGTATATAATAAATTTCACTGCCAACTATAACAATTCTTTATCTTTATTCTGATAGAAAAAAAGATGGAAATATATTTATTTTTGTGTAACATTCCGAAAATAATATTTCAAATTCTTAGATTTTAAATTGTAAGATTTTATTCTCATCCTTTTTGACCGATAGGCTTGAGTTAGCCACCTGCATATCTATTACTCCTACGTGTCCTTTGTGCATTCCGTAACCCTTTATTTAATTCCTCCAAACTCCTTACTCTCATTCCCTTCAACATCGACAAATAATTGGTTTCATCAGAATCTCTGCCTCTATCGCAAGGTTTATATAATCAAATAAGAAAAAGATACAATCTATTTTGAATATTGATTATAATCTGATTAGCTAGTTGAACGTCTGAGATTCTAATTCTACGTTGCAGTTGTGTCTGCAAAATTGTTGCAATATCATTTTGTCTTTCGAAATCGATCGTTGTCATGTAATTGGACTATTTTATATTTAATGTTGTAATGATTAATTTAATTGAATTTTTGTATCGGAATTGTAGTTGATATATTTTATAGGATACTGACTTTCTGATGTGATGTTGTTTTTGAATTAAAAATGATGAATGGAACTAGATTCTAAAGTCGCGGCTCTGCCGCGACATGCATTGTTGAGTATTTATTTTCAAATTTTGACTATTGTTTATTAAAATTATTTATCGAATTTTTTATTGTGACTGATTTTATATTTGATACATTGCTAAATATTTATTTTTAGATTTTACCTATTGTTTATTAAAATTATTTTTTTATTATTAGATTTTGTAGTATGACTAATTTTTTTATTTTATATAAGTAGTCGGAAGGTTGAGTACATTTTATAGGGTTTCTTTGGGCTACGTGAAACGATTGGGTTGGATTACTTTTTTATGTTTGCATTGTGCATTTTCGTTTTAGGTTTTCTTTTTTCCGCTCTTTGAGTATTTTAGAAAAGTGTAGTCACGCTTCATATATATCAGTGTTAATTAGTCGTACACTTTAATTTGGAACACTATGCGCATGAATACAGGAAGTAGACATAACCTTAGCAATTTGAGAACATATATACCATAGTTGACAGTCTGGATTATTGGACTTGATAGGGAACAGATCTGACGATAAGATACAAATACAAGGAGAGTCTATACTCCAAAATCACATTGCATGCCCTTTTTATTTCATATTTTATTTTAAATTTTTTTCTTTAATTTTTGTGGTGAAAGAAAACTTAAAATCAAGTTTAAATCATAATTAATTGTTTATATATGTCATAATTTTAAATGAACGATATGAATTTAAACACGATTAGATACTTATGTAGTTGTGGATATAATATTTTTTTCTTGTATGTCGTTGCTTGTACTATATTTTTAATTAGCTCAGGCATCAAAACGTAAGTAAGATTAATTCTTACAAAGATTTCATGATTAGTTATTGTATGTTACACACTGATTGTTATATGTAACAAAGATTTAGAATTAGTTTGATCATCTCTAAATTCTATAAAAATATTAAACACAATTAAAGAAAATATAGGACGAATTATACTCTACATAATATCATTATAAAATATTGCACAGAGGAAGATGTCATCAACTTACACACATTTATTTGTTAACAAAAGTAATGGGCACAAAATATCATTCTCATTGTCCGTCTGACACGATTCTATTTATTTTCAGTAGTTTTTAACACTAAGCATAAATTCATATGACTTTTATTCAGTTTTAAGATTTACAAACTCACGTGGATAAATTTTAATGAAATTCTTTCATTAAGTATTTGTAAAAAAATTAGCAAGGTCTAAGTTCGTGATTTAGATATAAGACAGATGTAGAAAATAATTTACTATTTTATTACAAATAAAATATGAAAAAGATTGACTATTTGTACAAGAAGTAGAAAACAACTCATAAATTTTATGAACACAAAGAAAATAATAACGTGTGTTTTGTACGGTAAGGAAAAATTTAGAAATAATTAAAAAATATGATAAAGAATGCAAATGATATTATTCAACATTGTGGATACAAAAGATCATTATAATCTGCCACAGAAAATCAAGAACATGCACTATTTATTACTGTTCATTCTTCTATTGAGCATTCAAGTATTGTTAATTTGAGTCAGGATCCTGCGAGGGGTTGAACCTGATCCTTAGTTATGAAGAGAGACAGATAGATTGACTTGAACTATTATAGTGAAACATCTAGATCTATTGATCTCTATAAAATATATTTTTTATTTATTATTATATGAATTAATCCAGTTGTTTGAATTTTATTATATAAATTAATTATAGAGAAGTTATGTCGTTAAATAATCTGTTACTCATGACTCAATAGTTGTGATGCAGGTTGAAGCCGTCAAATGAATACAGAACATGCTGTCTGAAATCTCATGGGACTCGTGACATTATGTTTTCCATTAAGAAAAGCGATTGGATGAGCACCCCTTAGGTGATATTATGGGCACGTATATCGTATAAATTCTTCTTTTAATCAGATGATTCATTGTCAATTCGGTCTATTTGGTGAAGATCCTTTACCATCTTAGACTCGACCCATTCTGAGAACGATATTCCCTTAATTCTGTGAATTAGGCTGAAATGCACGTCTTGTGGGCTCCTGTCGGCCTTTCCTGATGTAGTGCATGCTCCCGAATATATTATGGGTATACCGTATATGTATATGCTTTATAAAGTTTTTGTTCAGAATTGGACATTGCATTTTGTTTTGGGCCTATTAAGTAAAAGAGCTGTACTGAATTTTACTTGACCCAAGTCAATGTTAGGAGTGTGAATTGGGCTCAAATTGCGTGTTTTAATGTGCTTCTAATAGGCCTCTTTTAGTCTTTTAGCAATTCCCAATCCCAAGTCATCTGTTTGTAAAATATATATTTTTTAAAGAAGCTTCCTGTTTCTACGTTGCAATCCGGGGGGATGCCACGTGTACTTCCATGCGGATCTCCCCGTTCCCTTCATCATCAATTCATCCCTAAGCCAAAACTCCTTCCTATCCCCCTCAAATTTCTACAATTAGGCAAAATCATTTCTCAATAGGAAACTATAATATATAACTATAAGCATAGTAATCACAATCCAAATACAATGAGCAAGCAACCACAAGTAAAAGCAGCGATGCCTGGTAATGATTTATCCTCTGCCGAAGGCAACACTGTCGGATCTTCTGTCCCTGGTGGATGTGCAGCCTCTGACACCACTCGTGGCCAGGTTTTCTGTTTTTGATTTATAACATTTTTTTTTTTAGGTTTCTAGTTTTCCAATTGCATGAATCTTGATAAGGTGCTGATTATTGTATGATCAAATTTTGTTTTGAAAATTAATGGGTCATTTTTCTTTGTTGTTGGTCGGCATTTCAAATGGCTCTAGCCGTGAAATACTTGGTTTTGTGAACCACAATTACAATCAACCCCGAAGAAAGTGACTTCTCAAGTACCTTAATTATAGTATCAGTCTGCTGATTGGGTTGGGTTCAATATGAAAATTGGAAACAAAAAAAGAAAAAAAAAATCAGCTAATGTATATAGAACATTTGGTACCACTGTGAACATAACTTACCTAATTATCAAGAATAAAAACCACTGTTTGGTTGGGAAAATTCAAAATTCATTATTGAGAGTACTGAAATGAATTGAAAGGGAAATTTTTCTCTGTTTTGTGTTATTGAGCGTCTCATATAGGTAGAGCAGGTTATGTTGAGTGGCTTGATATAACAATAGGATATTAGTCTGATTGATTGAATATAAAACTTTTTCCAAGGTAAAGAAATCTGTCAATGAAATTAGAACTTTTGGTAGTAATTTGACCATAATATGAGCATTTAATTAGAATATATATTCCATTTTCTCATGCAGTATGGCTGATGACATTGTCTACAGTCATATAAGAAATCTTAGGATTAGATTGTTTAACATAGCTTCAAAATGTCTGCAAGATATATACTAAATTTAATTTCTGTGACTACAAAGTCATTACCCTTCATAGAATTAGGAGATAAATCATCAGTTTTATCTTGAAAGTTCTCTAAGAAGAAGTATTGACTCTTATTTGAGTTTATCTTAAGAGCTATTTTCTAAGGGGGAAAGAATATTTTTTTTGGGAGATAAACTGATGCTTTGTCTTGAAAATACTAATTTTGCAACTGGTGATGTAGATGTAAAAATAATATTTGTTCAAGTTAAGCTATAATTTATAATTTATTTTATGAAGAGCCATTGTGGAAATCATGAGTATCAAATATCAATGCCTTTTTAATAATAATTGTTGGCAATAAGATTTGGCAATTGATATGTTGATTCGACTTGGCACCTTCCCAGTTTATTTGGACATTCTAGTAAAATATATCAGAAATTATAAATAAGTACCTTTCCAAAAGTCAAAATAAACACAGATCACGCCTAAAGAGAGAAAGAAATAGGAAAACAAATTCTCTTGAAATTATAAGATGGAGCAGCAAAAAAAGAGGGTTATGATGCACCATAAAGTAAAAGTTCCTAGCTATGTCATATAAAAAGGTAGTCATGTACTTTATGATGGGAAGATGCATCTAAAACTATTCTGACTCTGTATTTAATCTGATAAAAAAAATACCTACCATATAATTCAACAGTTTTGAAGCAAATACACATATTCGATTATGAATCATCCAAAACACAAGTTGTCAGTTCAAATATTGTAATAGTTTGTTTTCTACAGGGTGAGAAAAATATAGTGTGAGATTTTTTTTTTTTCCTGAACTGGAATTCGAAGTTGGTGTGGAATCTTTGTAGATGTTTATGAGGAATAATAATCTATATTAATTGCACGGATCCATGCAGAAATACAAATACTGAACTTACTCATTAGCCAGATTAATCATGGAAATACGGATCCATGCAGAAATACTGAACTTACTCATTAGCCAGATTAATGCAGGACCCGGTGCAAGCCACATTTCCAGAATTAAGAGTTTCTGATCGAGGAATAGAGGAAGATGCAGTGACGATTGGCGAGGCACTTGAGGCTGCTGCGCTTGTATTAGGTCCCCTTAATAAACTGCTACATTTTTTTTTCATTTTATCAAATTGCCATTATAATATTATTAATATACGGAATGCATGACATGACAGGAGAAAAACCCATTGATCTAGCTGATGCGGCAGCTGTGTGTGCAGCGGAGATGAGGGCAACAGGATTGGCCGGCGTTGTTCCAGGTGGGGTTGGTGCAGCTGCTCTTGCGGCAGCTGAAAGCAATGTGCGGAATGAAAAAGTGCACGAAGGAGAAAAGACCACCATGTCAGATGTGTTAGGGAATGCATCAGCTGTTTTGCCGGTAAACAAGGTAGTGAGGAGAGAAGATGCGGTAAGCATCAGAGCAGCAGAGGAGCAGTGTAGGCGTGCGGGGGATGAAATGGAGACGGGATATGGAGTTTCGGCGATGGTCATGGAGGCAGCTGAGCTCAACGAAGATGGAATATTTTAGATACATTAATAATTAGTTTTACAAATTTTGGGGGCTAGCTAGTATGTACATAAGCTGGCAATTTCATTTGTTTTAATATGCTAGCTCCTTAGTTGCACATTAATTGTGGGAACTATTATCTGTTTATTTCTCTTTCTCTCAAAGCCACGAAAGATCAAATATAGTTTATTTTAATTGCAATCCAAGGGCATCGTCGCTTCTGTTGGCCGTTATGCATAGCCTGAAACTAATTTGATGCAAGCAATGTATATAAATAAGTTCAGGTTAGGAAGTCCACTAGAATTTAAGAATTTAATATCTGGCTAAATGAATATTAATTGTCCATGAAAGATTAAAAATAATATGTTGGCATTCATCTAAATGGTATGTTAACACAGCACGCTAAAGCTGTTCTTCGGATGGGGAAGCAGAATATGCGTATTAGAGGCTTTTTTTTTTCTTTTAATTTTCTGCTGGACAATGCTCCAAGCTAATACCATCTGGATTTATTTCTATCCAATACCTATGGATTGAAACTGACAACATTTTGAACGAATAATTTCTCGCATCAAACTATATCTAATATCGTTATATAATAAACTACATTACGTTTTTGGACTGATATGTTCAGCAAATAAGAAGAATGCGCCAGGTGTATAACGACAGACACGTAGATATTCGGTTGTCAGACGCATAATGAAATCCGACGCGTATTCCCTTCACATTTTTTTAATTATTAAAGTATTCCTCACATTGGAAATGGAGTCGTTAGTTTGTTGTTTATTGAATCGTTAGTTATTCATAATTTCACATTTAGTTGTCAGATGCATAATAAATTGTTAGTTGTTTCGGCCGCTGACGTAAGGCCTCAGGTACCAGTCTGACCTGGTCAAACATGCCTTGGACCGGTCAAAGAGGCCTTGAGGGTTGCGATATGCTGTGAAGGTATCTTTTAACAGAATTATATTTATCTATGGTAAAAGTGTACCTAATATGGGAGCATGTTCTGCTAATAATGCTATCACTGTGCCTTCAGCTGGGGCCTTCATACCAAAAGCAAAAGATGTGAAACCCCATGTGCCATGCTCCTCTAAAGCAAACATTCATCAGAGAATATCACTACTTATTTATCCAAACCCAACTGCTTCCAGCAGCTTGATTCTTACTTCTCGGTTCTTACTTATGGCCTTTTAGTTGGTTAACAAAATGTATATATAAATTACTATCAACCGCACTACAAAATCATAATTTTTTTTTTAATAAGCTATACAATGCAGAACATGCAAAACACTGATTCCCCAGCTAGGTTACACGCCAGTCAAATCATAACAAGCACACAGATGTCAACACAGGAAATTAGAGTCTGGAAATACTCACTAAAACAGCACAGGGACATTTACAGAAAAAATAAATAAATAACAACGAAACAAATTAAGACCATAAGATAGTTAACATGCATTAATATGTCTGAAGTTTAGTAACACAGAGTACAGGAAATTAAATAGGATAAACTCCATCCATAATTAATTTACAATGCTCTTCTTTTAGGAAAGCAAAGATACAGCTGATCTAAATAACAGCTACTAACCATGCACCTACTGATTAATAATTAAACACGACACATACGCATCCTACCCTTGTAGTCAGTCACTACAAAATGGGTCTTTTCAGATCATTAGTTCTTGTGTCATTTCTGCAACAGCCCCTACCGGTAATATGCCTGGTGAAACCCGTAACCAGGCATCGGATTATTATACCCTCCGTATGCAGGGTAACCCATAGGATGGGAAGGATATGACATGGCAATACCTGAAGCAGCCACCTCATCAGTCTGGTATGTGTATGGTTCTCGAATAGCTTGTGGACTCCTACTGCCATACACTGCATGATAATGAGGGGCTGGGGCTGAAACCTGGTAAGGGACATGAGAAGGGGATCGCACAAAATTGGGTCCCACATATGCATTGTTGGTAAGACGACCAGCCTTGGCAGGAGGCATAGGGCCACCATGGTTGGCCCGTGTACGCTTGTTTGGAGGGGCTGAGGTAGCAGTGCTGTTGGTGGCATTGGTACAAGTGCTGGTACAGCCGCCAGAGCTGGTGGTGGAACTTGCTGATGATTTCTTTTTGTCAGGTTTGGCCTTCTCGAGGCTTTCGAGACGTTTTTGGAGGTCATCCATGGGGAACTCTGCCTCAAGCTTGTGATCCTCGATGCATTTTATAGCTGCTCGGACTGCTGACTGTTCCCTACGGCAAGTGTTGCTCTAAAGATAAAAAGATAAGCATTGTTAGTTTCTTCAGACAACAACTTTTGTGCTTCAAATGAGAAAGTGGAAAAGACGATAATTGTTAAAACTATTACCCTTACCGACTCTTGAATACATGGGATGTGTTATATCGTAAATGAAGCAGAAAGAATTACAAATAACAAATTACAGTTATCTTCTTTAACATGAAAGATTATTACTTCCAATTGTTTTGGTTGCTCCAACGTTGCCATTTTTTATTTAACTATAGATAGTGAAGAGAAAAAGTTTCTACTTCACAACTATCAGAGAAGCACCTGATAATAATTCTATTTATAGAAAAACAGAAATAAAACTACCATATGCAAAAAATTTCCTACTTCACAACTTTGAAAGCAGCACTAGATAGTATAAGTCTTACAGCAGAATAAAGGTGTAACATGTGGAACAGAAATTATAAATTATGCAGCTTTACATACCCCTGTCTGGCCATGGTTATCAGCAACAAAAGTGGAGCTTTTCATTGATTCATCTAGGTATGACTTCAGAAGAGGCACTGGAGGATATTTATCCTGAAGTCCAGCCTCATATGCAAAGTTTACTGCGTCAACCTGCTGACCCTTAGCAATGAGCTCCTCAATTATATCTAGAAATCAATTTCAGTTTCCAGATTAGTTCTCTAAAATAACCAAATCAATTTGAGCCCTACTTAAAACTACAAGAAAAGATAAGAAGTTAATGCCACATCAAGTTCTTTGGCAATAACAAACATATATGGCTTTTAATTATCACAAGTAACTACAACTAGTCCAATCTTGTGGTCTTCGTTACCACACAGCAATGCTTTTGCAGCACAAACTTCCAAAAAAGAGTTTCATTGATTTATTTGTTAATAAAACAGAGAACACAAAATGTCATTAGGAGAAATGTAAGCAAACAAAACCCATACCATCCATCTCATCCTCGAGGCCAACTGCAAGTGCTATCTTGGGCATCTGCCGCCTCCGTGAAAAACTCACGACAATCTTCCTGTACAACCCCTTCTCTTCCCTTGATACAATGCCAAAGGTCACAACCAGCTGTAAGAAGGCATGTGCATCAGCTGGCTTAGACCCCTCAACCCCACCACGTGCCTCGAGGCCTTCCTTCCATGCATTGGCCATCGCCCTTGCCTTGTCCCGCATGCTTCGAGGAACTAGTGGCCTGGCAGACCCAAGCTCAGGATCAGCCACTACTGGCTCAAGGGACTCGAGAACCAGTACACATGCCCATGCCACATCATTGGGCGTCTTCACCTGTCATGCAAATTCAAGTTTATTATGCAAACTTCAGGACTAATGGTTGCTATTTTGTTAATTGGTTGGGTACATATTGGGTAGGAATACACATCTGTGCAACCATTACAGGCCATAACAATTCCAATTTTGCACAGGAGACGGAATACAAGGTTTGCCAGAATTGGAGCATTTCAAACATTATTGAACTTTATTTTAAACAAAGAGAATATATGCAACAGTATTAAACCAACGCAAATTATCTTCCTAAAAAGAAAAAAAATATTCACTGGAACCATATAACTAAATCAAGCTTCTAACAGTGGTGGTCATCACTTAACTAGTGGCGTAATTAGTACTAAATATGGCATTAATTACATTAGCTTAGTTTCATTAAGGCAGGTTTCTAAAAGGGCTTGACCATGAATTTTAGCTAGAGAGGCCGTTAAGCCACTTCGCTCACTAATCAATAGTTCAATTATCAAGATAACGTTAAAATAAAATAAACAAAGCATTTCTCACATTACCTCTCTTTTATCCACAGGGAAGATAACACACATGGCATCCACAACAAATCTCGCCGGATCAACGCACTTCTCAAGCGCCAAAGGAACTTCAACACGGAGCAAATCTGCCTCCTTGCGCTTAGAAAGCACCAGATCCAAAAACCCACTCGAATCCATCTTAGCACACAGAAATTTCAACTTCTCAGCTAGATCAGCCGCGTCAGAGCCCTGATCAGACTCAACCACCTCAATCGAAGCTCGACGGCGCTTCTCCACGGCCGAGATCGCGCCATTAACAGACGAATCAATCGAGTCTTCACGACGACGCAGTGTGTCAAGTGCACGCTTGGTGCGAACCTCGAGGAATCGGCGCTTAGTCTTCAAAGACTCGGATTTGTTGTCAAGGCCTTTCTCTAGAGACGTGAAGTGTTCAGAGAGTTCCTTCCAGAGAAGAGTGCAAGTGTTGATCAGTTCCCGTTGCTTCTCTAGCGCTTCGAAGCTCGCCTGAACCGCCGAGCTCGAAAGAGCTGAGGCCATGGCGGCAGAGATGGAGAGAGAAAGCTTGGTATCGAAGAGGCGAAACCCTAACCCTAGCTGTGAAGGGAAAGGGAAAGTAAGAGAGAGAGAGAGAGATAAAGAGACGAAGAGAGAGAGAAGAAGAGAGAAAAGTGACGAGATAAAAAGGTAGAGAAAGAAGGTGGACTGAGATTTTTTTTTCTTATCTGGACCACAATCACCACGTCAGATATGTACTTGTGTAACTGATCTGTGGAGCCCATTTGTAATTGGCCCACCTGTCAGCTTATTAATGGAGGAGCTAATTAATGCGTCGAGAAATGTTTACGGGAAAGTGGAGGCAACGAATGGCGGGAAGCCGCGTGGTTGTCGCGAGTCGTTATGATGACAACGTTTAAAGATCTCCCGTTGCACGCGTGCACCGTTGGATCTGTATATCGGGCCTATGATCGCACGGCACGAATTTTGACGAGAATAAATCCGTTCGATCTGGAAAGAAAGTTTTTGAACGTTGTACTGGATTTGAGAGAGTTGCACACTGTAAAGTGGATAGGGGCACTTTGGGCAAATGTTGGCGGTAATAAAATATGGATCTGTCTGCCAAGAATTTTTTTTTAAAAAAAAATGGATTTTATCTTGTAAGGCCCGCATCCACCGGCATGGATACAAAATTGTGGGAGTAGGAGGGATGTTATCCGACGGGCAGGATGTAAATTGATGGGTTCATTTTTTATCTCAGCCGTCTATTTTGAAATATATTTAAGTTATATCGTTGCATGACTTCAACTGCAAGGGATCACCTTTAAAATTGCGCAGTCTTCCCTTTTGATTGCAAGTTACAAAACCTTTTAGTTTATTATTGTAGTTAAAAAATCAAAGCACTTGACATATCTACTCTATAATTGTCATCTATGCTTAATTGCATCAAATAGAGTCAATTTAATAGTTATAATGTTTATTTTTTAAAACCGAAATGTCGATTAACAAAATTCTGCAACATTCTATGCCACGAACACTAATTAATATATAAAATAAATTGCAAATATTAGGATACTTCCTAGAATATTGATACACAGATTCATCTCACAGGTCTCGTGCGATCCACACATTTACTCATATTGTCTCTTCTTTGTGATGCATGGGACTTAATTTTGCTAATTTTTGTTTTTAAATTAAATATTTATAAAGGATCCTACCCGGGATTCAAACCCATTTACTTGTATTGTCATAAGATGATCTGAATTTCATTCAAATTTTTTTTATTGTACGATCATATTTTCTCTAGTAATCATTTTTTTTAAAAAAATCGAATGTTTGCAAATCATTGTATCACACGACCTCGTTACTATGATAAACTGCAAATCTATACAATTTTAGTTAACATTTTTAACATTTTGACCATTTAAGTTTATTAATCACTGAAACGTTGAAGAATAGTGAATTAGTGACCATATAAGTAACCATTAGATTTTTTTTTTTATAATTGAGCCCAAAATAAATGTATATTTACTCAGTTTCGAATTTGAGATATCCTTACATCTATTTTCAATTTTTTCATCAAATTTTTGCAAGGAAAAGTTTAATTTGAATAAAATTCATGACCATATATTAAATAAACATTAGATTTTTTTAAATTGAACCCAGATTATATAAAAAGTAAAACAGTATAAAATAGATATATAATAAATTACAATAAATCAATACTAAATTTAATTATCTTTTGAACATTTATCTTATCTCCAGAAGAAAGTTTTTTTTTTCAAAAAAATTTATCGCCATAGCATACGTAAATCTACATTACAAGCTCCAAAAAATAATATCAAATAAAGGATTGAAGCATGCAGCAAGTTATTTTTGAGAAAGTATTTTAATAAAGTATATGATGTGTAGGAATCGGTCTATCATATTGAACAAGAAATGAATAAATAATAACTGATCAAATTAACTAATTTGTTAAGAATAAATGTTAGCAAAAGATAGTAAAAGATTCCAATATATATTCATTGGAAATTAAGAAATTTTAACTTAAGCAAAATGACCGAAGACCTCTTCTTTTTAAATTCCACCATAGAACGAATAAAAAAAATAGAATGAATATTGGAAATTTTATCGCAAATAAATAAAAGTTAGGAATTAGTAATCATTAATTTGTTTTACTTCTTTTTTTATATAAAAATATCTGTCCTTTTCGCCATACTAAATCCTTGTCAAGACATCCGTTCGAAAATATAACGGGTCTATTCATAGACAATCTATAGTTTTGTTCACCTTTAATTTTAACAATTGTTTTGGTTTTTTAAATAGTTTAATAAATTGAATACATCAGTATAAGATTTCTTTAGACTTGATTATTTATAAGAATTTTTTTTTCTACATTGAAAAGAACTAGAAAAGGTATATAGATATGAATTGATTAGAAACGACATGTTAATTTATTAGAGCTCTTTCTCATGAAAAAAAAAAAAACAAAAATAAAAAAGGATGATAACAAACAAAAACCTAAAAAAGGTGTTTTTTTTAGACGACCCAAAAAATGTTATTCTTCGTTTCCGGAACCTTACAAAAGGGGAACTTGCTTAGGTTAGATGTTCATGGTTATAAGCGAAATTAATGCTAAACGATAAATATCAGCATTTAATTGCTTCCCTGTAAACATTCAATAACAACTTTCTCCGACACCTGAACTTGTCTCATACTACTCTTTGCTATTCCCTACGGAAAATACGAGTGGCAAATCTACAATTAGATCTACGATTATGCTTAGAATCAGCATTAAAAAAAAACATTATAATAATAAAAAATAAAAATACAAAGATATTCCAAATATACAAATTAGTTCAATAACCAGTTTCCAAGAGAATGGTTAACACCAATGATGTAGCCGTCTCTTGTGGTATTATATAGAAAGGGTTGTTTTAAAATTTAAAAGAATAAAATCACTGAATTATTAATTATATTATGGGAAATGAAATTATTTAAATTTGAAAATTTCGAACTCTAATCTCTTGAAGTCTGTCTAACATAGTAACATATATTGCAGAATGCAAATCTGGATTCTGCATTGAAAACCCTATTAAATTTTAAAATAAGCTTACCATTTAATCTCTATGGACTAATAAATTTTTCTGTTGAAGGTCCTGTATGGTCTAATATTTATGACATAATTTTTTACAACAAAATTTCAAAGAAGAAAACCAAGTAAAGGATGAATTGAAATCTTGAGATGATGTAGTGACGTGGCTGAAAGGATATACTTTTCCGAAAGTCAAACTTACCATTGAGTTCCATAGATATAAACAAAGCTAAAAACGGGAAGAATTTGATGTACAGAATGAGACTTGTCGGCCAATAGAGATGTGATATATTAGTCTTAAGTTTATTTGCCTGCTTTTTAATTTTATGTTTGTTTTGATCTTCTGACTTCTTTTCTTCGCTATTTTTGTTCCTCAAATCGTGACCTATAATGCCGTATAAGTGGTGGGTCCTATTAATAATGTTTGAAGACATGCAGAACCTAACAACTATAATGTTCTTGTATTTGCTTTTTCAGATTTATTAATGTATTATGTATGAATATACCTGTCAAACGTCGAAGCGGAACACGGAACAGCCTATTTCTGTTTTCGTTCCGTTCCAGACGACGAAACATAAATTCTCTTCCGTTTCCGTTCCGTTTCACCAAACGAAACAGTTTTCTGTTCCGTTTAACGTTCCGTCCCTCATTTACCATTGATTTCGGCCAATTTCCGTATTTCGTTTCGGTAAACGTTTACAAATTTCATTTTCGTTTCCGTTCCGTTTTCAGAAACGAAATTGATTTTCCTTTCGTTTAACGTTCCGTTTGGACGGAACGGAACGGAACAACGGAAAAAACGGAACGATTGACAGGCCTATGTATGAATATATGATCTAAAGTTTAAACCAAAGGATTTCTGTTTTCTCCTACTTCCTCTCATAACCCAACCCAGAAGGCCCAAAACTACAAACAAAAACCCAAAAAGAAAATATCATTATCAAGTTGGAATCCAAGATGGCCTAATTAACACTGTTCCCTGGTCAGAGCAGAGACTCACAAATTCTCTTCTCTGAACCGAACCGAACCAAAGTACCAAACCAAACAAGACACTGTCGGAGAAAGAAGCCGGAGAGAGAGAGAGAGAGAGAGAGAGAGAGAGAGAGAATCGGAGATGCGCAGTGCGCCAGTTGCTGTCTCAGCCTCATCTTCACTTCCCCACCTGCGACCTTTTCTCTCTCCTCGCACCACTTTCCCAAACCACAACCTCGGCTTTCGCCAGAGCTACACCACTCGCTCCGATCAGCCACGGATCTCTTGCGGCGCGACTCAAACTAGCACGAACCTCCTCCCGTCTCTCTCGCCTGAGATCGTGGTGCGAGAGGCGCGATTCGAGGATGCCTGGGAAGTGGCCGATACGCACTGTAGCTCCTTCTATCCCAATTACACCTTCCCTGTTGATCTCTTGCTTAGGTTGAATCGGTTTATTGGGATGGTGTCGGGTTTCTCGGCCCCGCCCGGGTGCATGGTGTCGTGCCTTGTAGCTGTCAGATGTCATGAGCTCAGATTTGGGGGGCTTGATGGAGTGTTTGGGTTTAATCGAGGTTATGTGGCTGGTGTTCTTACTATTGATACTCTCGCCGAGTTTCTTCCTCGCAAGGGACCTTTCAAACATAGAAGGTACATTCAAAATTTGTTAGGTTTTTCAGTTTGTTATGTTAGTTGCCTCAATTTTCTCTCGAAAGAATACTCATTAACAAGGATGTAGTTGTGATCTCCATTTTTTTCTCCGTCCAACTGGCTGAGATGCTTATTGAAATAAAGCTGTTCATCAATAGTAGAATATTGATGTTCTATTTACAAATTAAAGAAAAGTTATCATATTCAGAATGCTTTGCAAAGGAATCTAAGTTTGAAGGACTAATCAGACTGATTATGAAGGCTGCTGATATATTTATAGATACGAATATAATTTAATAATTACTTGATTAAAATGGGAAACTGATTTTTTAAAATTGACCTGTTTAATACTTGAACATCTGGTCGGGTTCTGAAAGTGTCATGGTTATAGTATGAACTGCCACAAATTTGTTAATTATCGATTAAAGTGTCATGATTTGTGATGAGTTTCCAAACAGAAGGATTTAAGAAAAAGATTTTGTTTCTGAGTAGTATATATCTTAAATCTTAATACCTTGCGACCAAAGTCCTTTATGATCCTCGATGATGATTAGCTCTTCATTTGTTTTGATTCTGCTTTCACTATCACAATGCACCTTATTGGATAGCAGCGCTCCTGCACTTTTGCATCTTGAGTGTGTCAAGCTAGGTTGAGGTCAATTTGTAGTCTGTATTCAGGATAGACTTGTTTTGGTTTTGAAGATAAATTGGGGTCAAGTTTCCCAACTTATTTTTAAATTAAATGTTTATGAAAAAGACCCCCTAGCCGGGTTTTGAACCTGTGACCTTTCACTTAAGATGCAGTGTTCTTCGCCATTTTACCAAGAGCCTGGTTCTCCATTGTATTGTAATTTTATTTTATTTAATTTTTGGATCTTTTTCTGTTTGTGGATTTGTATTTTTGATCAAATTCTGGTAATTTAATAATACTTAGGACTGGATATA
This sequence comes from Rhynchospora tenuis, assembly GCA_027725995.1. Lineage (NCBI taxonomy): Eukaryota > Viridiplantae > Streptophyta > Magnoliopsida > Poales > Cyperaceae > Rhynchospora > Rhynchospora tenuis. Next base: position 153,085,712 of record CM050888.1, on the reverse strand, counting down.
TATTTTAAAGTTTGAATCTGATTGGTTTAGGACCAGATCTGGTTTTATGATAGGTTATCTATTTGTGAAACTTGCTTTCTGCTGTAGTGCTATTTATCTTGTTGCCTCATGTCATCTCATCGCACAACATGTGCATGCCTGTAAGTGAAACCTATGAGTCTTACATTGATTTTCTCTTCTGGTATAGGTATAGTGTCGTGTTATTCAAAAGCAGGTGCTAGTATCTGTCAGAGCTTTAAGTTAATTTTGCATCTAACAAGATGAATCCAATTTGAATAACAGGAAAGGGATAGCTTATATATCAAACGTTGCAGTTCGGGAAGGGGATAGGAGAAAGGGGATTGCAAAAACACTGGTGGCAGGAGCAGAGTCGCTCGCTCGTAGCTGGGGCTGCCGCTCTATAACCTTACATTGTGACTCTCAAAATATTGCAGCAGTTAGACTGTACAAAAGCCAAGGTTTTAGATGCATCTGGGTTCCAGAAAACGCACAGTGGCCTGAACCCCGAGCTATACCGGGGACCCAGTTCAACTTCATGATGAAGCTTTTATAACAGGTTTTTTCAATATTGGGTTTAGTGTTTGTTGAAATTGTATTGTGTACAGGTGACACAGTTATTATATTATAGTGCTCGTCTATTTTGTTTTGAGTACATGTAGATAGATTTAAATATAAAATATGTCCTGTTATGCTTAAGTAGGACCGCACAAACTCTCTTGTTTTTCATTTAATTTGAGGTGGCTAGCCTTTAAACTTCTTCGCCATCCAACCTCATATCTAAACTTTTTATTTTCTTTCTTTCCAGTTCCAGTCCTGAATGATGCTCTTGTTGTTTGACCAGCAACTGAATCCACGCACATGTCATTACAGGTGTTGTTATTTCATAGGTACAAGATCATACCTACACATGGCCCATTTAATTAAGTACTGGTTGCTTTCTATTTAACAGTGGCAAGCATGGTTTCTATTTGTCATACCTACACCTGCATTTGTTTCTTTTAACCTGATGGCATGCATGATTGACTTCTCCCCAATTAGTTATTGATGGTTGCGCCGCCCCAACAGTACTTTACCAAGTATGCTTTCAGTGGGCTTGTGTGTGGTATAAATGATATTACGATGGTTGTTAACATGTTCCAAAGTTCTAACCAATTTATTATCCATTTCATGGGAACAGAGAACTAGGGGATGATTTTAAGTTTTTAACTGATTTATTAACCCCCACAAACATAATTAATCTGTTTGTAGGTTCATCATATTTGCCAAAATACATCTCTTCTATCATCTGTGTGTTGTTTATTTTGTGTTTTATTTAAAAGAAATCAAACCCGGTACTTGTGATTTAATTGCCTATTTATGTATCAGTTTAGCCATGGTTATGTAATGGTAAGATACCATGCTGGTATTTAAGATTTCATTCCCAAGAAATATATACGTGCCCGTAGTTTTTTAAATTTCTGTTTAATTCCGTTCATTTGGTTTATTAACGTCGTAATGTATTGTGACAACTGATGCATATGCAAGTTTCGGCCAGTATTTATATTATTTAAGCTACGGTTAGGCACTATTCCTAATTCATAGGCAACCTTTATTCTTTATTCATTATTATTATTATTATTATTATTTTGGAAACCGAAGTCCCCCAAGTAGGGGAATCAAATCATGCGTTAAATGAATGAACACATACAAAGTTCCAAAACCCGGTACCAACCAAGATACCTTTAAAAAAAAAAAAAAAAAAAAACTGCAGCATTCCAAACCAGTACAGAGTGCAGTACACCACAAGTATGAAACTTATCAATATGCGATTGAAACAACAAATTAGTTAAGAGCAAAAGAGCAAATCATCACAAGTTGACGTACAGAGAAATATCTTTAGTACTTATTCATTATTGAGTGAAGACTAGTAATAATTTCCAAAAGATTCTTCGTTTCTTTATTTTCCATGTTTAGTGGGATTTTAACTAAGTTGAAAAGCTGAGGGCCTGAACTTCAATTACCATTCGCAGGCGTAATTTTCAATTTTTTAAATTATTTATTAGTTTTAATTTGATAACTTCGATTTATTACAAGAGATCAAACATTTGACCAAAAGAAAAACACTTTAATTATCAATGTTTTGAAAATCGCACCGAGCTATATATCGGTTGGATGAATCAAAACGCCGAGCTGGATGAAACAAGGTCATGCATGATAAATGATTTTAGACTTGGAGAACTTGGTAAGTGTAGGCTAGTATCCATGAGTGAAACAGTTCGAGGCCTAAAGACTCCATTTTCGACTGGATTGGTCGGTATACTGTCAATTATGCTGCATTATTACCATTGTATCTGAATAGTTGGACTTCAAAGGGACTGCAGATAAAAAGAGCCTCTCAATAAGGTGAGCCTTAAAATCGAAATATTTGAATCAAAAGGGCGTAGAAAATATCAATATTTAAAATCTCTATCTTTACTATTTCTACTGCTTATAAATGAACGGATACAAGAGGTGTTAGCATGCTAGATCTAACATGCTAATACGTATCTTCAAGCAACAAAATATATCGGTTTTTATCTAATAAAGAAACAAATTAAGCAACATATCTACTTATATTGCTGATAGATTAAGCAACATATCTTTATTATCTAATATTATTTTATTTTCTTTATTTTGCTAGTATTTGTTAGAAGATTGTCGTTTATTATGTATCAATTTAGCAAGAAATTGGCATCGATGTCGCTTCATCTGCCTGATGAAATATGCCAACGGCCTTTTTTCTTTAATTAATACATCTATTACAATCGTATTTAATTTAATTGAACTTGTTTAATGATTTTTTTTCCTTTCATTTGGAAACAGACACTAGAAGAATATGATGCAATATCCCGTGGATAAAAATAAAAGGAATTGCAATATAAATTACTCACGTTTGCACCAAATTCTTGGGCAGTGCTTCGGGCAACAGTGCTTTTACTTGGAGCAACATAATTTTTTAATTAAATGACCGAACTACCCCTCCCTGCTTAATTAAAAACTGTATTTTATTTACCTTGAACTGTTCGTGCAAGAAGTTGTAGATTGGAAAAGAAAAAAGTAAATTGAATTGCAAAATATCAATCTACCATTTGAAATTAGAAAGGAAAGATTAATCTCAAACCTAAAGAAATTGATGTAGAATCTATTTCGCTTGAATGAATTTAGTAATAGAAAGATACATAGAAGGAGATCTGATTGAGAGAAGAGATAAAAAGAGAAGGTGGAGATAATAGATCATTGAGACAGGGGATATGACGATGGGAGACCACAGTGAAGGGAGGAGGGATTGAAAGTTAGTGGCGAGATTAATTTGATCAGAAGAAGGACAAATTAGTCATTTTAAAATAAAATTATGTTGCTCGAAGAAGAAAGCCCGTTGCCCAAAGCACTTCCCGTATAGTGAAAAAAAAAAAATGTTGTTATCTTAGTGTTAATACATTTACCGAAGACTATCAACATTTTGATAAAAAAAAAAAAAATACTCATTTGATGTGTACAAACAAAGAATTTTATATTGTTAGAATTTATGGAGACGTATTTCAAACCGACCACTTAAAATGCATCTCAACTTGTGAAGACTTGACTAATAGTGCAATGTTTAAAAGAGAGATGTTGAATTTGTGGAGACGTATTTCAAACAAATCATCTGAAATTCAAATGGATCGTCGTTGAGGTTCACACTCTCTGGTTGCATTTAGATGCCTCTCCTTTATATACACTAGTATTGATATTTATACTTTCAATTATTTTACGTGTTCTAATAAAACAATTAATATATACACTACTAATATAGCGCTCGATAAGATAAGTGAATTTTTATTGTATTATTTTTTATTTTGTTCTTATAATTAAGTTATATATAAAATAAAAATAATTAAATTTAGTATGGTGGGGTTAGGTTGACGAAAAAGAAGGGCATGAGAATGAGATGGTGTTACCGGAGGAGAAGAAGAGGAAGTGGAGAAATACTCCGAGCAACACATAAGAGAAGATATGATGAAAATGAAAATATGAAGGGGTCGGGGTACAAAAATTAGAAACAAAAGAATGCGCCGTAAAATTATTGTCTGTCGGTGAATCAAGTCAGTTTTATGAGTAATAATACTCGGCACACAAATAGTTATAGAGTATAATATTATAGAAATTGAAAAAAAATTGCTATTTCACAATGCTTCGAGTTACATTTAATTACTAAACGATCTCCCACACTCACAAATTATATGCATGCATTTTATTGAATATCAATGTGATCGTCTACATCTTACGTGAGAAAGAAACACTAAAATCTTTAGATGAGATTAGAGGGAAAGATTCCATTGCTTCGATTGAGAGTGAAACACTGCTAATTTCTTATGGAAATTTTGGTTCCGTGTTGATAGTAAGTATGACATTTATATACTGCGATAGTGTTTGGATTAGCCTCAATAACGTATAGAAGACAAAATTCAGGCAAAATGACAAATATTAGGTGTGTCAAACCGTAAAAGAAATCGTTCAAGATTGATATTTCTGCCGTGCGATGTTATTGCTCATGCTCTCTTACGTATATGCTTATGTAATTTTGCACAAATTGGATTCGAATCGTTTATTTAAATTCTTGAGAGGGGGCCTACCATCATAAGGATAATTATAAATTGGACCCAGTCAAGACAAATCTATAACAATACTAGACGGGCAAATCGAGCTTCGCTCGATCCTGACTGTCTTTATTATTTTCAATCCAAAATAAAAAGACAAAAATAATAAGAAAAAGGTGAGATTAATGATTGTCGATAAAGACGAAGATTATACAATATATTGATGGTAAAGACAAATAAGAAGATGAACTATTATAAATGAGCATGAATAATCTTGATGCACAAATTAACACACAGATCAGTTAAAACTTAAAAGTCTTAATGTTTGTAATTTCTCCCAAAATTAGTAGAAATGAATAGAAGGGGAAAAAAAAGAAATAATTGCATTTATTAGAGATGGTTGGAATTATAAATTACACATGTGAACTAATTTCATTTCAATCAATAGACATTTCTATCATAGCAAACCTCAAAGACTTCATGTTAAGTGATAACAACGTCTATGCTTAAAAACACCTTCTCTGGCAAAATTAAATTCTCTAACTCAACTTCAATTAGATATGAACTAAATATCCTAATACTGGCTGAGCTTGTAAGAATTATCTGCTACATGCTCAATATTATTGTTCAACACCTGTAATGGAAATTTCATTTATTAACAAAAATTGACCAACCAGATTGTTATGTAGCATATGTATTAGAACAGATTTTGTATCAAATTGAATAATAATGTCAGACTACCATATTAGCCCCTTTAAGTTAATTATTAAGTCAGCAAGTTTGGATGCTAGATCTTAGATGTTTCTCTGAGTATTTTGGTGGTGCCAAGGCTGTACATGTTGAAGGGAGGCAGTATGCTGTAGATATATTGTATACATATAAGACTGATTGTGATTATCTAGATGCTACTCTAATTGCTAATTTTTAGGTTTGGCTTTCCTTGTAGATTATACTTATTGGACTCAATTTAATGTATGAGGTATATAATATTTACTAATTATGAATAGAACATATGAAATCTGGATAATTTAAAAAAAAATTACATGGCACAAATAGTTATTTTACAATATTAAAATAGTGCCACTGTGCCAGTGAATTTTTTGCAATATGAAGTAACAAACTATAAAAATAAAAAACGATTGATTATTTTGTGTTTCTACTAAAACCATAAATTTATGTGATGATTTGCTCTCTGTTGTACGTTTATTAATTTTCCACTATAGTAAGAATTGATGTCTTCTCCAAAACATAAAGTAAGAGTTAAAGATCACGGAAAATTAAGGTCATAGTACTGACATCTGATCAACTTGACACTTGTATTAACATGAATCTTGTCAGCAATATTGATTTGGTACCATAGTTGTATTAACTCGTAACAAATTAGTTGGGACAATTAATTTCTAATAAAAGTAATTTTGTTGTAGTCAACTTCGAACTACATATATGGTTAGTTCAGAATACAATTTCCATAAATAATTTCGTAAATTTTCTATTATACCCCATACTTACCAGTGAAGAACTGTGAACTCGAATTTGCCAAAAAAAAAAAAGAAAGAAACTAAAATATAAAAATAATAGATACAGATACAATTAAAATTTTAAAATTATTAAACAACTGAAAAAAAAAGGAGAAGAGGTTATTTGTACCGGTGTAAAAGGAGGAAGAAAAATAAGCTCTAATCTCTTCAAGGTGCACGCATGAATTGAAGAAAACACTCAATATTTGGTTTTTGAGAATCTATTCTAAATCAGATAATATAAATTGAATATTTAAACCGGTAACAATTTTTGTTGCAATGCTGATTTGGTATAGTAGTTGTATTAACTGGTAACAAATCAGTTGCAACAATGAATTTAGAATAAAATTATATGCATTGTAGTTGACTTCAAGCTACCTGTATTGTACTGCAGTTCAGAATAAATATTTAATAAACTTTCAACAACATGTATGTTCTAAAATTTCCTATTAGGTAAGAGGATAGAAGCAAACTCAAATTCGCAAAAATAAAAATAACAGAAATAGATACATTAGAAAATTAAAAAATTGTCAAACAATTGAGAAAAAAAAAATTGAAAAGGTTATTCGTATGAGTGTAAAAGGAGGAAGAAAAATAAGCTCTAGTCTCTTCAAGAGGCACGTATCAATTGAAGAAGAACACCCAAAATCTGGTTTATGAAAACTAAAAAATCTGAGAATACTATTTGAATAAATATAGGAAAATTTACAAATTCTAGAGCAAGATGATATAATTTCTGTAATTTGGGTAGATTTAACATTTAAGTGGTACAGATAGCCGAGATGGAAGAAATGTAAGTCCAGACTATAAATAGCAAAAAAATAATATATCTATATAATAGGATTACCTGTTAATATGATCTTTTTTTATTGCGAACTCGTTTTATGAGGCTTCAACATCAGCAGTACCTTTGCTAGAACCATCTGCATAAGTGATAATAAGTAGAGAAAAGATGAATAATAAAAAAAATGAATATAAGTGAGAAGTTCTTACATAAGAGAGCAAAAATTGCTTTGTACACAATGTTCTTTGTATAACCTCAAAACAAATTGCCATCGTTTGTGATGAGAAGTTTCAACCCATCTGGTGAGGTCATTCTAGAGAGCCACATACAACTGACCATTTTTCATTAAAACCGGGCAATATTTCTTTTAATCAGCGATTTACACATGTATTGGTTTTTGGTGATTTTATTCACAAAGTAACAAAACAGTTACCATTATGTATTAATTAGGGATTTAAATGTGTTCAATAAAAATTTAATGCCATGAGATTGTGTACAGCCTGTAATGGATCCTAAACTCCCAAATCAATATATTAATGACAATTGTAATAAAATTATCTGAGATATACACAAAAAATGAAGCCGTAATGGAATCACAACCCTTTCATTTTTGTATCCAACCCATGATTCTAAAAAATTAACTCCAATTAATTACCAAATCAAGACCAAGACATCAAGACCTAGATAACAATATATTAATTACGATTTTGTCTGGCATATAAATAGGTAACGCCCAAATGAAAATTTCAAGATCTAACATTTCAATTACATTTTAAATGAAGGCGTGAAATGTGAATGTTAACTTCATTATCTATACAACTTTTTAAAATTTGAATCATCCATAACATTTGCATCACTGTAACCGGCTTTATCATCATCTAAGCTCTAACAAATTAAAAGAATTTGTATGAAAAAAAACCAGTAGCAACTTCTATAACTAAAGAATCTAATTAAATTCGTTGACGCATTTCCACAAACACCATAGATGCACTCTCTATAGCACCTGTCTGCTCTAACAAAATGATGTAGCTGAAATGTAAATTTTCTAAGAAAAAGGACAAAAAAATTGTAAAACAAAACAGGCAAAAATGGTTGTTAAAGCCAGCTTAAATCTAGATGGAGATTATTGAGGAGTGAGGAGAGAAAAATAGAAAACCAGGTAGAAAAATCTTGAAATTCCAAACAATAAAAAAAATAGCTGCGAAGGAAATCTGAGTAATTCATAAAGGGAGCTTACAGATAACGTGGTCTTTGTGTATCTCCCGATGGATTTCGAGCTGCAATTTGCTGTCAATAAACAGTAAACACCTTCTCTCCATGGCCTTTGTACCAATTTTTGCAAAAATAGAGATATCGCACGGTGACTGGAAAATGTCTAAATCCTCCGTGGCAAAGATCGGGTCCATCCTAAAGTCGGAGTAGAAGAGAGGGCGACATTTTAGTTCAGACGGCTCCATTGGAAGGTGCTTGGGACGGTGATATTTTTTTTTTGTTCCTCGTGTTGCGATCTGCTATGGGCCTATGGCCAATGGGAAGGGGGACGGCACAATTCAGGGAAAAATGTTTGCTATTCTAATTACGCTTGAAATGCCGAAACGGGTCATATTCTGTTCACGAGAAAATTCGGCACAATTTTTTTTACAGAGTTAAAATTCCAAAGAGTCGGTAAAAACTGACCTCACACAGCAACGAATCGCAAAATTGTTTGCCGTGTCGTTTCCCGATTAAAAAATAAAATCTGACACCCACGCAAATTTATCTATATTCTTGATATGTACTGGATAGTGGATACTAACTTTTTTGCCCACAATGATTTAAATCAGCTCACAGCAAATTAAGATCATGTGATGGTATGCTTTTCCTGATTAAAAAGTTGCCATACAACAGGAGATAACTTTTAGGGATTGGCCTAAGTTAAATCATTCACGAAATAAGAATTTAGGACGGGTGCAGTTGTCTTTTTCTTTTTGAGCGTTGTTAGCCGAGGTTGGAATAAAGTAGAATGAGAGTAACAAAAATTATATTTTATAGTACAAAATTCAAAGCGTTTATCAGCAACAATAGAGAACAAATAAAGCTGCAAAAATGATACATCGATCGTGCCGAGTATGGGAACACACTTTAATTGTGAATGTTAATAATGGGTCTCACAGGATTCAAATATTCAATTTATACATTGTCAATGATAAATGGATTTATATTCTATAGAGAGAGGATTCAATCAAAGCGATTTGACCAGATTTTCGGTTAAACTTTGCCAGATCTCAATTTGGAAAGTTCACATGACCGATCCAACCATTCAACATGATCTCCATATTGAAATCTCCTTGCATACAAAATTTTATATATATTTTTTTATTTTTTTTGCTATTCTTTTAGAATTTTAGAAAATTGTTAATCGAATTTGTTCTGAACCCTACAAAAACTATTGCTTTTAAAAATCTAAAAAAATACTAAAAAATATAAAAAAAATATATAAAATTTGGTCCCTAGGAAATTTCAATAGGGAGATCATATTTGACGGTTTGGATCGATCATTTGAACTTTCAAAATTAAGATCTGACGGAGTTTAACCGATAGTTCGATCAAATCGTTTTGATTCAATCCTCTCTCTATATGTATATATTAAAAATGATATATGACTCCTTGGAATGGTAAACGGAATTACAAAGTTCAAAAAGGGGGAAAAATTAAGCAACAAATTATGATAAACTAAGTGAAAATTATAGTCAAAATCTATAATGTTTTAAGATAAAAATACAAACAGTACGGTCAAACTAATAAGAAAAATTTTAAACAAGGAATATTATGCTAAATTGTTTACAAGGACTACGGACTTATCAACGCGTACACATGTCAGCATGTAAAATTTAACCCGATCGAAGTGATCAATCAAACAATACTCAATCCAACACACTTAAGCACATAATTTTTCATAGTAGGCTAAAATTGAGTTTATTAGTTTAAGCAAATTTTCGTCCGAACGAAGGCTTTATTTTTGTTGGTATGAAAAAGTTGAGTTTCAGACAATCGTTCGTTCGAACGGAGCTAGATTTTTGCTAGTATGAAAAAGCTAAGTGACATCTAAGATATCTAAGATATTAATAAAAGATCGTGCTTACGTCGTGGCTGATATATCGGCCACAAATAGATTTTTTTTTCCTTTTTTATATTTTTTATTTTTTAATAGTTTGTTTAAAATAAATTAAAAATAGTTGTACCAATCGTTAATATTAGCAAGATATTTTTGAGCAGAAAATTTATATCAAGTTTATATAGCGACTTTCTATGGAAGAAATTATCTTTATTTTTTTACAGTTTGTTTAAAATAAATCAAAAAATGGTTGTACCAATTTAAAATAGTCGTACCAATTATTAATATTAGCAAGATTTTTTTGGGCTGAAAATTTATATCAAGTTTCTATAGCGACTTTCTATGAAAGAAATCACTAATTTTGAACTTATAAGTTTTTGTCTATAAACTTTAACAATTTTTTTATAATTTACATAGCGCAGCGAAGCTGCGACTGTCATGTCTAGTATATATAAAAGCCCGTAAGAACGTCATGGCCGATATGTCATTTGATATATCGGCCACAAATAGATTTTTTTTTCCTTTTTTATATTTTTTAATTTTTTTATAGTTTGTTTAAAATAAATTAAAAATAGTCGTACCAATCATTAATATTAGCAAGATTTTTTTGGCAGAAAATATATCAATTTTATATAGCGACCTTCTAGGGAAGAAATTATCTTTATTTCTTTTTTATAGTTTGTTTAAAATAGATTAAAAATAGTCGTACCAATCATTAATATTAGCAAGATTTTTTTGGGCAAAAAATTTATATGAAATTTTTATAGCGACTATCTATGAAAAAAATCACTAATTTTGAACTTATAAGTTTTTTTCTATAAATTTTAACAAATTTTTTTATATTTCGCATAGCACAGCGAAGCTGCGACTGCCATGTCTAGTGATGAAGGAATTTAATCCTAGGTCAAATAAAATAAAACCTATGAATTACCTCACTAGACGTTCGAGTAAAGCAAATGTGTCGAACCCACAGGGACGGTTAAACTTAATACCGGACTTAGACTTTCTTAAAAGCTAGAGGATGAAATTTTGTGTTTTTAGAAATTTAAAAGGTAATAATAATAATAATAGAAAAATAGACAATTAAACAAGTAATAAATAATAAAATATTTTTGGGATTATTTTTTTATGTTTTCGGGACTCAAACAGATGCAACAAAATGTCCTAGGGATGAGTGTTCAATTAGTTTAGCTTTAAGACAACTCTACAACGATTTTCATCGAGGCAGAGAGTCATTTCGGGGCGAAACAGAACCATTTCGGTGCGAAATGAGTTCTGTCTAGCACCAAAACTTGCCTTAAACCTGTTGTTTCGACTTGGCAATTTTACATGATACTTTGCGAAGGTTACTAAGCGACCAGACCTTAACCCTAACCTCAACTTTCGCTTCTTGGTTCTGGTTTAGGTTTGATGTCGGGTTTTACCACAAAAACAACTAATCCAATACTTACGTAATAAAACTAGTTTATTTAGGAATACTTGAATGGATTTCCAGAGATATTTAAAGTCCTGTCGGTGCAATAAAAGTTAGATCTTTCGATCGTTAACTAACCTACCCTTTCGAGTTTTGGTTTATCTCAAGTGCTTTGATCTACTAATTATTTGGTCGAGTTAAATCCTATCAACGCTACGTATCATCAATAAGCTAACTTTCAAGCAAACAATTAAATCAATCAAGCAAGCGATAATTCTCAAACAAGTAAATCGCAAAATATCATAATATAATCATCAAGTCATCACAACATACTAAACAAATCTACTAACTACCCTAAGACATCATAAAACTACTCACTAATATCCATAACAGAAATAACAACAAGTATCATGTAAATAATAAAGATACAAGCCATAAAATATCGAAATAAGAGCATATAAGAGTAAACCGAAGAATTCCAATGCTAATACTCGCTATCTCTGGCCTAGGAATCGATGTGGATCTGTGTGCTGCTGCTGCTCCCTAAAAAACGCCAAGAACTCCAAGGAAAATCAATGGAAAACCCTAAATCGCTAAGTAAGGAAGGTGGAAAATGAGTATGAAAGGTAGAATATGTGCCCAGGAGGTCAGGGACGCATATATGTACCCACAGGAGGCGGCTAGGGCAAGGAGAGGCAGTGTAGATCTTTCCTTCTCCGAAAATTACCATTTTCGCACTTTCCAGAAATGCATTTCGGACCGAAATGGGAGCATTTCGGTGCGAAATGGAACTTCAGGTCTGCTAGATGGGCTGAGAATCAGGCCCACGCTGGAGATATGGCTCAAACTAGGCTCCTGTGGTCTCAAGGCACGTGTGTGTGGGCCAGGAATGAGTCATCTGGCTGAGAATGTGGTCCATCCTTCACAAAAGTCGCGTCTCGTCTCCAATTTCCTTGCAATTCTACAAAATAAAACAAGAAGCACGGCAGCAGCAATATCCTGAAAAATATAGCAATTTATGAGACAATTTATAGTGGTTTGATCAATAATTAAGGGCTAAGTACGGTCAAAATACGTATAAAAATAAGAGACATCATCTAGCAATATATATAAATTGTTTTTCCAACTATTTCGTGGTAATTTTTATTCTATTTTCTTTACTGTATACACTACACAAAGAAGTGATCACTTTCTGCAGTTTAATTTGTGATTATTGCATTTCGAACAAATGCAAAACCAAGCGATCGAAGAACTCTTGAAATATTTCATTTCATGCGTACCTACTTAAACAATTTCATGGTCCTGATAGAACAAAGTAATGGAGATATATATAAATATATAATCCGGGGCTATAAAGATGAAATTGTATCATTAAACTTTAAATAAAGCCATAATCATAATGAATCATGCATTGCACAAAATTGGTACTAATTAGTATAAAATATTACCATTTCAAACGTAATGATTCAACGACCTGGATAATATTCCTCTACGCTGAAATCGAGGATGCACTTTGTTACTTTGATTCTAGGGCGAATAATTACGGTCTAAGTGGGCATTATTTAAATTCTTACTTTAATTATGTGTTGTATGTTGAATCTTGCCTACTCAAACAAATGGAGAGAGAATTAATTTTTTGAAGTTCGGTAAACACTAAACAGACATATTCATTAATAAAAAACAAACATTACAATGTAAAAAACAGACATTTTCAAGTTGCCAAGCATGAAATTGGTACATATATTACGTAGATAGAAAAAGAAAAATCTAGTCATTCGTACCAGTATTAAACCGATATATCATATATGGTTGAAACCATCGTCTGACCAAATCGATCGGTACAAACGGATTCCTTCAAACCAAGCAGAAAACTAATTGAAGTTATAGTTCTATGGTTCCGAAAATCGGAATCGGACAATTGGTCTAAGGAATCGACTAGGATGAATCGGATTTTTTTACGGAAATCATGTTTTTGTGCATTTATGATTAAAAAATACAAAAATATCATAAAGTTATAAAAATCTAAGATCAGACGTATAAAATAAGTTCAAATATAAAAATTATATAATTATGGAATCCATTATGACACATTAAAGTATTTAAAAATATAAATAATTAAAATAAATTTCATGATTAGTAAAATACTTTTATAAAAAAAGTTGATAAACAAACTTTTTACTAAAACACCTTTTATATCGATCGTAGAATATAAAATTTCAAGTTTTTTTTTTGTGTCATTGGATTGCTTTTTAAATCGAGCATTTTTTTTGTTTAAATTTATTTTTAATTCAAAAATATCTAGACTACCTTTCTTCCCAAAGTAAATTTCCTGTCTCCTAGTCATTTCTCTATGTCGTGAATTCGTGATAGACTGTGATACAAAAAAAAGTCCGATCCAACCCTACATAGACGGCGCCGCCTCCTCCTAACCCGTTCCACCGGCCTCTCACTCGTCTTCCTCTCCCCTAGCCACCTCAGACGCAGTCCCCGACACCCATTTCTCCCCTCTCCGTTGATAAACACCACCACTAATGGCAATTTTTGATGATCTCACCCGATTCTGCTCCAAATCGTCTATAATCGGCTCGGTCTCCGCCAATTCCGATCCGATTCGACCTATTCGAATTGGAATCGGCCGATTTTTCGAACCCTGAATAATTCAACAAAAACCTATATGTTACTTCTAGCAATCTACTTAAATTCTGAAATTAGTACAATAAAGAAAAAAAGAATAGCATTGGGCAACGTGCAGTACTAGTATGCTTTAATTATCTTTTTTTTGAGGGTCAGCAGTATGCTTTAATTATCAAATCGTGTCCTTTAGACAAATTCAGAAATAGTATATAGCATGTGATTTCTGAAGCAATCAGTGCGTATATGCACGATACACAATATTCACTTACAGAGTGTGGTAGACAAAAAATGAACATTGATTCCAATAACCAGTGTTGTGTAGTAGTAAATCGACACTGAGTTTTGCCACTTGTGCCGATTATTTTGAGAATAATATGGGTTGTTTATTATCAATACAATGCGACAATTATAAATATTCTAATACACTAAATGTAGATTTATTGAGATATCACTTTTGTTTTTTACTTTTTAGGGGAAAAAACGTACTAATTCTCCTACTATGCCAAATCCACACATGGTTTAGTGATTCAGTGGTAAAAACTAATATTAGATGGACTTCAAAAAAATTAAGGGCTCAAGTCTCGTATGTGCACCTTTAATTTTTTGAAAAAGTTAGAGGACAGACCTTCTTCTTTCTTCAAAAAAAAAAAAAAAAAAAAAGCCAGATCCCTTTGGAAAATCAGTGTCGATTATATTAATTCCCATTAATTAATAGTAAATACAGAACGTTTATTTTGAGAAGAGTGCCCATTTTTTCTTCGAAAGATGACACTAGATATTCTAAGGTGCGGATAGATTTATCAAGATAATTAGTACTATTGTTTATTTATTTTTTTTGGTTAGTACACCGACACAAATTTTGGTTGTGTGAGATTTTTTGAGATTCAATATCAGTTTTTTAGAAAGAAACCATCGCCGGCTGTTCTAACGTTTCGATTTTTTTTTTAGTATATATATATATATAAATTGACGTCCGAATCAACAGTCAAATCCAATTTTATTAAATAAATAACCATAAAAATGACATAATTATTAATCGAATTGTATGTTATTTGCTTCAGGTTTTAAGTCATGAATATGTTTAATTTTAGTCATGATTAACACCAAACAATCTAATTTTATCTGTAGTTTTGTATTCTAGTTAGTAATATATATAATATATGAATTGTTTATTTGTTTTTGCCATTAACATTTGACAGGTAAATGTATACTGTAAGAAAAAAATTATGGATGATTTGTGAAATCAAGTAATAGGATATTTTGCACATCAGACTAGCTTATTTTTATTTTTTTTCCCCTTAGAATAGAAGACGCGCGCTAGCTGGTTTTGAACGAACGACAGAAGTCTCATGGAATAAATTAAATAAAGCATAAGATCAAAAGTTGTTAATTAATATCACTGGTCACTAGACACTATATAAATTAAATAAAGCATAAGATCAGAACTCAGAAGCCATATCTCCTTCATCCACAGCTAAAATTCAGTCCCATGGACAACGAACAACCATCTTTGAGCACAAAAACTGCCGAGTCTGAAATCAGCACGAGTTCTGACTGCGCTAAGTTGCATGCTAACGAGGTCCTCTTCAAAACCAGTCATTCTCATGCTGAAGCGTCAAATAAGGATCCCAGTGCTGATCCTAACCCAACGGGAGCAGGTATTATTCCAGAGATAAAACCTTCCCGTGAGAGAGAAGAAGCTCAAACAGACATGAGTTCTTCTAAACGCCCACTTATGTCTGAGGATCTTCTCAAAGCAGCAACCAATAATGATCTGAAAACTTTAACCCAACTTCTTGGGTTAGATGCAGGTGAGATACCTGACTCTGCGCAAGTTACTATTAATGTGGCTCCTCCCAACAATGCCCTTAGCCAAACTGAAAACCTCCAAAGTGCGACGGCAATGGGGAACACTGTTCTCCACATACTTGCTAGTAATGGTTTCGCTGAGCTCGCACTAAAGACCTACGAGAAGGACAAATTCCTGTTGGAGGTTTGCAACAAGAAAAAGGAGACGCCCCTGCATCGTGCTGCACGATTTGGACATGCTGATGTAATAACGAAAATTTGATAAAGCTCGTACTATGGAGCAGGATTTGAAGAACACGCTGATGAAGAAGAACAGCCATGAGGAAACAGCATTGCATGAGGCTGCCAGGTATGGTCATGTGACCGTCGTTGAGGTTTTATTAAAATACCATGCAAAATTGGCCGGTGAGGTAAACGAAAATGATGAATCTCCATCATACCTGGCAACAACTGAAGGACATTTTCGTGTGGTCCAGTCGATCGTGCAGCTTTTACTTGATAGCAACATCACTACTTTGACTCCCTCTTACTACTCTGGACCAAACAATGCAACTGCACTGCATGTTGCTGTGCTAAAAAACGATGGTAATTAATATGTTCATTGTTTAGTATTCTATTACAACATGAATTTGACATTAATAATTAATTTAATTTGCTAACGAATTACCTATATATCCTCAGGGTTGGAAGAGTACGTAAGAAGCGCATATCTCATCTTCAGACCTTGGAAGTTGTTCAAGTTGATGCTAAGTGAAGAAATCGACTGTAAGCAACTAGCTAATATATCGTGCTTCGAACGATTTAATGAAAATTTGCCTACGGACCTTGTTATATTCAATTTTAAACGCACTATTTTAAAAAATAATAAATCTGAATTAAACTTTGATGAAAATTATAAGTTCCGGTCTAAAATTAATGCTCATAGTTCAACTCGCGAAAGTTGTCATAAAAATTCCACCATTAATTCTCATTTTTCCAATACACAAAACAATTAAATTTGAGTAACTAATGTGAATGCGTCTCTTTCATGCACGAAGTATGACATCAGAACTAAGGGACATATTAGATGGTTCTGTTGTACGTTTTAGTGTTGGCTAGCAAGATATTTATTTTTTTTGAGTTGAACCGTACTATTTGATCATGGATTTAAATGCCACTCAGTTTTTATCGGGATGAGAATATTCCAAAATAAAATATGCAACTGAGCCTCAAAGCCCAAAAAAAAAAATGAAATGATAACATCATGCTGACATTAGCATTTTACTATAGAAAATGTACCAAACATTGGAGTATTATATGATGTCTACATATGTATGTTTTTTTTTTAAAACAAATTTGCATACTGATCAATTTAATTAGAACGACATGACAGATATATATATTATTGTAATGATTAGAATTTTTTAATATACTAATAACTCAGTTTTTTATCTTCAGTACACAATATTTTTTTTTTTATAAAACAAAAAATGAATAGCCAAATACACACTCGACAGTAGTCAATTATGTATTATGTAATATTCAATTGGTGCATTAACACTTTAACAGTTACATATCTTAAAGATGAGAAAAAGCTATGGAAAAGATCAAAACAATAAGTATACATTTCATAATATGTTACTTTAATCTACATTTTATAACGATTAGATAAATGTGCAAGTTTAAAATAATGACTGTACATTTTATTATTTTTTTCATTTCGGAATTAATATAATAATATATATTAACAAATAACAAATTAGGTATCACAAACTGCAGTCAATATATCAATTTTCTTAGTATAAACGTTTTTTTCTCAAAACATTGTGACACTTGTGGTTATTCTTTGCTAACCGGCTGGCGTCTCCTCAGGGTTGGAACCAATAAAAGGTATCATAGCGATTTCCAAGCTGATATTGCTGAAGCTAGGTCGACGACAAGACACCATTGGTAAGCAATGTTTATATTCCTTTTTAATTATATATATGGTACATTTGGTAGTAATTTTGTCTTTTAATTTTAGTTTTCCAATGAAGTAAAATTAATTATCTTTGTTCCCTTTTGTGCTTTTGATTTCATTTCTAAATTAAAAAATTAAAGTGGACCCACTACAAGCTAAAAGGATAGTAGACAGTTATGAAATCTCGCAAGGCCGTCGGCTTATTATATAACTAAATTAGGCAATTATATGTAATATAGCAAGTTGTTGTTACAAAACAGTTAATCCTGTTGGTAATTAAGATAAAAGGAAGTCTTGGAAATTAATAATACCGTTTTTTAAGAAACTAATATCGCTACTCATTTCAAATCCATGGTTCAATTTCCTAGGAGCAAAGGTTTAAATAGCAGATAGTAGATCTATAGTGGACAACCTCAAATCACAGCTGGTAGCGGTCATTTAGCGGCGCTATGAGATCATAGCGGACATGTACAAATATACTTATTTATTATATCATATACATATTTTTAATTAAAATAAATATTATGTTACATTATATGCATGTTATTGCAAAAGAAAAATCTCATTAAGTTAATATTGGATCAAGTCGGTCAGAGTTTATGTGTTAAAGATATGTCTGTAATACTGATTATATACTAGCAAGTAACACATTATGACGCGATATTTCCCTAAAATACCATTATAACACATCTATATGTTGTTAATTTTTATTATTATTGTCAAAATAAGAAATAAAACATAAAAAATAAATACTTTTTTAAGAAATATTACTATATACCAATGAAACCGCTATAGCGGCACTTTTACTTTAGCACCATAGCGGTCTACTAAGTCGTACTGCTATAGCGGGCTATTGCGGTCCATAGCGCCGCTATTTAAATCACTGCCTAGTTGAGATAGAGAATCAATTATAGGTTCATATTAGTCGAAAATATCAAGGTCCATAAGTCAAAATTAATTAATATTTAATAATTAACCATTGGAATAAGAGGAACTAGTCCAGCGCAGTTTTCGTAAAACCCATGCCATTAATTCATACTAATTATTTTGGATAAGTGAGTTCTTATAGTCAAAAGAACGTTAATGCATAGATCTAAAAGCTCCAACTCATAGAAAAATTTTATTCAACTTTTTTCTATACGAACTTAACAACCGTTTACATAAATGTCATCCCACAAATAATTAACAACAGTTTTTTTTGAAAAAATATTGTTAATAGGGTGCTGTTCAAAACATTTTTAGTTATAATATTAGCATGTCCATTATGAGCTTGTTTATTTTCTATTTAATTCTTTTATTTAGGGTAATTATTTGTTATAATACAGAAAAACCATTCACTGGAGGGATGGAGCCATAGAAAGGAAACAATATATATATATATAGGAGGCCCTAGAGATTAAGAGAAAACCATAACAAGATAAAAAATCACAATTGGTATTAAACAGGTTCAAGAACAGAATTACTCAGCGTCTATTCCATCTTCCATCATCGTTGTCATTCACGCTTTCCTTACGCGCATCTAGAGGTGTTTAACGTTTACAACGGCAACGGAATGGGGCGTTCCGATTGCCGTTCCGTTCCATAAATGGTATGTTCAGTGGATTCTGTTTTCCGTTCCGTTTCAGAAAACGAAATGCCATTTCATACTGTTATTCGTTTGGTTTGGACAGAACAGAACAGAACGACGTGGATTTATACTAAAAACTGCACAAAACGTCGAAACGGAAGCGAAATGACCCGTTCCGTTTACTATTCCGTTTCGGCAACGATATGCTCTTCCATTCTGTTTACCATTCCATTTTCTGGAACGAAATAAAATTTCATACCGTTTACCGTTCCGTTGGATTGAACGTCCACGGAAAACGGCAAACGGCAAACGGCATTCCGTCGGCAGGTCTACGCGCATCTAGCCAGCCAGTCTAATATTCCAGAACTAGCACCTCTTCCTTTCGGCTATGTCCCAATGCTCTCCCTCCTGTTCCGTTCCTTCGCTCTTACCCCTCTCTCAATATGTTCCTCCCTCGTTCTCTCCCTTCTCTTTCTCCCCCTCTGTCCCTCCTCCTGATGAAAAAAATGTAATCCTATATCAAACAAAATTAATACCAATGATTTATCTCACTAGTCTTTCTGGTAAAGTTCCAGGGTCAAACTCAGGACAGTACAAACTGAGTACCGGACGTAATTGTTCTTAAAAGCTAAACGGATTATTTTTTGCGGAATATGGGAATAAGTTGCAAAATAGTAAATAATGATAAAAATAGCAAATAAAATATTTTTGGGATTGGTTTTTATAATTTTTCTAGACTCTAAAAGATGCACGAAATGTCCAATAGGTTCCGTGATCAATTAGTTTAGCTCTAAAGCACCTCTGCCTACAATTTTCACCAAGACAGAGGCATATTTCGAACTGAAAGGCATAAATTTTGGACCGAAATCAATGTTGTTCTTGCCAAAACTTGATTTAGACTTTCTGTTCTGACTTGGTAATTTTACACAACACTATGTGAAGGTTACTTGACGACCAGACCCAAGTCCTAACCTCAGCTGTCGCGATTTTGGTTTGGACCTGACTTGGAACTCTATTTTGACCACGTAAATAACTAAGCCTAAACTTTCATGTCAGATTTTAGTTAATTAAGTTTATTTAGTTGGATTTCTAGAGGTATTTAGGTTCTGTCGAATCACTAAAAGTTATACCTTTCGGTCGTGAACTAACCTCCTCTTTCGAGCGTTTGGCTTATCTTAAGTACTTTACCAATTCATTATTTGGTTTACTTTAATATCCTAATAATGATGCAGTTCATTAATATGTAAACAATCAAGAAAAAAACCAATTTAACCAAGTAAGATATAATTCTCAACCAAATAAATCACATCAGACATTCAGCTGAAAATTTGGTGAGCTTTGTAAAATTAGTAATTAAATGTTTTCCAAAATATACTTGTTATTTTAGAGATTACATTTAAATGCTTATTACTTGTTTCTTGAATGAAATGTTAAAAATCTGTAGCCTAGGAATTAATATTTAGATGGAATTTTTTTACTTGAAGTGGCAATATCTTTTTGGTTTCTTATTTATTTAATAATTTGCCTTATTTTTTTTCTTTTGATTTTTATTTTTTGTTAATAATACAAATTAAGACGGCCATAAAAAAAAAGTACAATTCATATATTAAGATGTCCAGGAAATAATATGATGTTGCTTTTGTACCATATTAGGAGACATGAATAGAGGCCACAATATTTATTTATTTCAAATAAAAAATAACAAAACTACTTAATGACGTAAATGGTGAAATTTAATTTTTGAATATTTATTTGTTGTTAATAATACACATTTTTGTTTTATGCCATTATTTTAATGCACTATTAGTAGAAAACTAGTTTTTACATTTTATATGGCATAAAACACATTTTAATTAATTTATATGGCATAAAACTAATTTTTTATTTATTAATGAAAATTTTCTAATTTAAAATTTTTGTAGTGGCATATTTAAAAGGAAATTGATTACTGGCATCTGCAATTTTTCCATCCCTTGTCATTGCTTGAACAAAATAACCATCTGCAATCGATCCGTTTCAGATTTTTGTCAACCAATGAAACTAACCATCTAAGGTTAGAACGGCCCCTCTCGGGCGATCCTTTCTAACCTTGAAACGGTACGTTTCAATAGTTGATAATTATTTTGTCATGATTTTTTAATTATTAATTAAGTGTTTTTATGTGAATTATAACAATTCCTAACTAGCAGACTTATACTCTAACTCTCGTTCAGGTCAAGTTTCTAGTTTAAACTACTTAATTCCTAAGACCTCTAAACTTCAACTCTCGTTCCTTCGTTTAGTTGTGTTAGATTATTTCTTGGGTCTAGGTAAACATTGATCTCTCGATACTAAGTAAAATCTCAGTTTCTTGAGACTTGGTTCAACCTTTCGGTCTATTACCTACCTAATGATTTGTTTGCTAAGATTTTGATTATTACAGTTGATTTTATATCTTAACTATTAAATGGGCCTTGTTTAACGGGATAACCAATTCATGCAATAATCTAAGCTAAGCAACAATTAACAATTCATGCACAAGAGATAAAACATAACTTAACTTAATTAATAACTAAAAGATTCAAAACATAACAATCAACTATATAGAAAAGTTTACAACCATAGCCCTAGAAAAATCAATTCAACAACTAAAAGACATCATGCAAAACAAAGAGAAATAGAGAATAAAGGAAGAAAACAACCGAATATGCCCTTGCTTCCTCTTGTATTTCGAAATCTCCTATCGAAACGTCCTGCTTCTGCCACAAACCGGTCGATTCGGCGCAGCCATGATCTGAACTTGAGACTATTCTCTCAAATAAATCTATATCTAACCCTAACTTGGACCTAGAATAGAACTCCTCTCTTGTATATCTCAAAATCCCCTCAAACTATGTTTAAATAGGCATTAGGAATGTGTAGAGATGATGGACATAGCAGCAACCACGTTCTGGAAGTGCTAAAAATCAATTGGAACCACCATAACATAATAGAACTTTAAATTTGGCAAGTCTGGACTATTTCTGGCGTTTCTTGCAATTTCAGTTGGGGCGGACCGTTCTAATTTGTGGCGGTCCATTCCAGAATTTCAGCACTGCGTCCTGTTCGTATTTTGGCCATATCTCCTTCATCCGGACTCTGTTTGGGGTGATTCAAAACCCGTTGGAAAATTTACAACGATCTCTACAACTTCATGTATTCATCCAAGTCATGTTTTTGTCCAAAATCTGCATTAAAATAGGAAATTATGGTAGTAACTCATTCTTGAAAAAAAACTAATTAAACTAACCTAAAATTAGCGAATGCAACTAAAAATACAAGGATTCAAAGATAATTTAGGGCCTAAATTGGGTTGAAATTAGTGCATGAAAACCCTACATCAAATAATTACAAATAAATAAATTCAATAAAAGTAAGTTGAATATGCGTATAAAAATCTGAACAAGAATGGCAAAACTTATTTGTTTGTATGTGTTCACTTTAATTACTTATATGTTCGGCTTGTTTGTTTTATGTGTTCACTTTGTTCGAGCGATGGCAAGGGATGACAAAACTGTAGATGAACTAATTTGTCATTTAGTATTCAGTGATGGGATTTTTTAAATTCAAATTTTTACGTCATAAATCTAATTAATTCATTTATTTAACATTTTTTTTTTGAGGATTGGGGGGAGGCTGGCGCGATATGAAGGAAATAATAAGAAATGAAAATAGTGACAAGAAAGTTATTAATAAATTGCTGAACAAATTTGGGCTGGGAGCCTTGGAAGTGATAAATTATTATTAAGAAAATTAATTTGGATTATCATTATCTTCTTTCATCACCAAAATATTTTTGTCAAATTTTTATTTTTGGCATGTAAAAATAAAAATATAGAAACATATTTAAATAGAAACAGACTATATTTACGATGGCGGTTCACCATGTTTATGTCTCGTTTCGTGATAAAGATTATAGAAACCTTTGGACTATGGCTTCTTTTTCACTAGACATGGCAGTTGCAGTTTCGCTGCGCTATGTTTTTTTTGGGATTGAGAATAATTGAATCTATTTCGTTAAACTTATCAGAAATTTTAGACAAAAATAAGTAACTTTAAAATTAGTTATCGATCGATCAACGAAAATTAAACAAATATATTTAATTCTTAAATTAAATAATGATAGGTGCAACTATTTTTTAGTATATTTAATCAAAAATACATTTTGCCAATTAGGTCATGACTTCTAATTAAGAAAGGTAAACTTCTTGCATATATTTAGATTGTTTGATTTACGAAAATTGGGGGATTCAAATTGCACAATAAAATCATATATAAATATATCTACCTTAGATGCATAAACTACCTTAGACTTCTAAATATATCTAAATTAGATTTCCAAATATGTTTTTAAACAATTATTTTTTTTAACTAACTTAGACTATTAAGTTTATACAACTATTTCCAAATATATAAATAAGTTAAACTATTTTACACATTTGCATCAGTATTTGGCATAATTCTGTATTATGAATTACTAACTATAGTAATTGAAGATTTATAGTTGCAAAGATTTGTTTTTATACAGCTATTTTTGTATTATAGAGGGATAATATCGACCGCTGAAAATTAATGCATATCAGTGATGTCACCACAGCTTTTTATTAATACTTTAGATGTAGTCATGTAGCCACAACTAGGAATATGGGCATTAATTTTTTCCTTTTTGAAAATTATATCATATCCTCTCCATATTGAAGAAAAATGTTAGCTTGTTCATGCTTGTTAAAAAAAATTACAATAAAAAATAAAATAAAATTTTTGAATATTAATTTAGTTTCTTGAACTAATAGAATTCTATAAGTATTTTTATTTATCTAATTTGAATGTGCTATTTGAATAATTTGATGTCAACTCTCTTGTAGTTTATGACTTCTCTAAAAGAAAAAAAACTTTAACTATTTTATTTTACAGTGTCTTAATTTACTTGCTGTACTAACTATATCATAAATTTACTCTCTACTAGATGGGCTGATCGAGTTTCGCTCGATAAATGAATTTTTATTGTATTAATTTTTATAATTAAGTTATATATAAGATGAAGATAATCAAATTAATATGGTGGGGTTAGATTGACGAAAAAGAATGGCATGAAGATGAGACGGTATTATCGGAGGAGGAGAAGGAGTGAAGAGGGACTCCAAGCAACACAAAATTAAGAGAAGACATGATGAAAATGAAAATATGAAGGGGTCACAAAAATTAGAAACAAAAGAATACGATCTAAAATTATTGTCTATCGGTGAAGCGGGTCAGTTTTATGAGTAATAATAATCGTCACACAAATAGTTATAAAGTATCATGTTACAAAAACTGAAAAACTGCAATTTCAATGCTTGAAGTGTCGGGCTACATTTAACTAAATAATCTCCGATACCACACATCTTTATTTATATTTTAGATTAGATATTATAATTATGGAATCACCGTAAAACTTTAAAGCCTTTACTTTACCGATTCAGTGTTTGGTACGGCATTGAAAAGTCAAAACATTGGTCTAAACTCTAAAGAAAAAAAAAGCCACACTGCAATGCAGTAATTTTAAATTCCTACCGGCCACAGTGGCAGTATCCAGTTTTACCGGTATTATCGGTTTGTAAACCGGTATAATATATTTAACATGCACAATGTCAATGGATAAATATGGCTTCTCAGTTCTCACTCTCGGCCTCGTGACTAGACCTGTCAAACGTCCATAACGGAAGCGGAAATGGCCTCTGACGTTTACGTTCCGCTATTCAGTACGTAACACAATTCAATTTCGTTTACGTTACGCTAATTTAGCGGAAATCAAATTACTTTCGTTTTACGTTCCGTTTGAGTTTAACGGAAGAACGGAAGTTACGTTAGAAATTTTGTAGGAAAATTTCCCAAAAACTTAACCAAAAATTAAACCAAAAAATACAATAAACAAGCAGTTCAACTCATTTGACAACAATATAAGTATATAACTATATTACAAACACAGATTACTACAAATTTAAGCTAGCAATAAATACCAATCACAAGTCACAAGTTCAACTTACAGATTACTACAAATTTAACTTAGCAATCGACTCAAAAGTTCAACACAGATTACTACAAGTTCAACTTAGCAATCGACTCACACAACAACTAAACTCAACCTAGTCCCAAGCCAATCTTCTCAGACTTAAAACCTTTCTCAGCCAATGGCTAAAAGCTTGCAATGAAACCAATATAACAGAGTGCATCATTGAAGATTATCAGCTTGAGACTAAGGAGCCAAAGAGCTTAACACTCCAGGCTTTAAACTACTTGATCTTACTGCCAAAAAGTCAGAACCTCATAAGTCACAACTACTTGATCTTATCACAGATTACACATCACAAAATAGAACCCTACAAATCTTTCCCAACAAAATATGTCATCCAACAAGCTCAAAACAAGGCACTTACAATAAATGTGCTTTTTGACTGCCACAAATGGTATCATCCGATACCGGTTCAGCACTGGTCCACATTGGAGCACCAATGTCTCCACCATTCTCTGCCAATTAACATCATGCAATTAATTATAATTACATAGTATTGAAGTTGCAAAGTATAAGAATAAGGAACAAAGAAAAATGAAAGAAGGATAAGAAGTTAGAGCTTACCGGTTACACGAGCACGCAACCAGTCCTGAGCACAGATGAGAGCTTCCATGCTCTCATCATTCAAACAGCTTCTAACAGGTGACAGTGTCCTACCACTATTAGAGAATGTGGACTCAGATGCCACTGTCGATGCCGGGACAACTAGGATGTCTCGGGTTAGTCGAGATAATACTGGATACTTAGGCACCTTTAACCTCCACCATGCAAGTATATCAAATTCATCATCCAAACCAGTCTCATCCAGTGCCTCTGCCAAATATTCCTCAAGCTCTGACTTAGCCGGTTCAGCAGTTCTAACTTGACGCATGTGCTCTTTGAGACCAGCTCTTATATCATCCATCATGTCCTTACTAGATGCCCCACCAGCTTGTGTACTGAACCAATTATAACAAGATGTTCATTAAGTAATAAGCAACTAATTAATTGAATGATTATTTGAAATTTAATTAAATTAAGCAAGTACATATATGATATATGTACCTCTTCCTAGGCCTTGATGAGCTACTAGCTTGGCTCTGCAATGTCTTGGAGTTTGCCTCCATGTACTCATTGAACAAAGCAGTGATGCAATCTTTCAAGTTTGATACATACCATTGATAATTGGTAGGATATATCAATTTATAATAGAACTCAATAACTGTAATCTTGCATCTTGGATCTAGCACAGAACCAATGGCCAACAGAGTATTCCCACTTGTCCAATATCTTTCCCACTTAGCTAACATTTACATCCACATCTTTGATGAAAGACTGAGCCATCTACAGGGAGTGATTCTTTCTGCATATGAACAAATAAGCACAACAGATTATTGACTTATACAATTATATACTTAACAAACAAATTTCTAGGATTTAAATAATTACTTACCAATGGTCCATTCAATAACTCTCTGATGCAAGCATCATTTGATGATGCATTGTCAAGCACAAGGCTAAAAGCTCTCTTGTCCAAGTTCCATGTCAGCAACATATGAAACAACGCCTCAGCGATGTGTTTGCCGGTGTGTGGAGAAGGAAGAGGGCAGAAATTAATTACTCTCTTCCTAATTCTCCATTTATCATCTATGTAATGGCAGGTGAGTGCCATGAAATCCCTATCTCCAGAATTATTTGTCCACAAATCACTAGTAAAACTCACTTTACAATCTAAATTTTCAAGCTCATCATACAATGCTTTCCTTTCTTTGTGATATACCCCAATACAATCAGTCCTAAGTGTATTCCTAGATATCAACCTAAACTCTGGTTGAAGGCTCTTTATAAAGACCCTAAAATAATGATGAGTCACAATATTAAAGGGGTAGTCATGGACAATGACCATCACTGCCAAGTTTGTTCTGCATGTGGCTTGGTCAAATGACCACACTGCAATTTGGTTCTCACCTACATGATTGGCACAAACAAGTTAGTCTTCATCAAATTGTGTTTAGAAAATAATGAATTTAGATCACAAGTTAGTATTCTTTACCTTCTACTTGTCCAGGCTGCACTTCCAACATCTGTTGCAACCTGGTACGTTTGTGCCTTTCAGGTACTTTGTCACATCCCTTATCAATATGATGGTGTAATGATCCAGTACCCCTTGAGTTTCCCATTGGATAAACTTCCCCACAATAATTGCAAGTAGCATCATAAGAACCATCATCTTGAGTTGTACCCTTTTTGAAGTGTTTCCACACCTCTGACTTCACATTTCTCTTCAACTTTCTCTTTTTATTGTTTTGAACTGGTGCATCTTGAGGTGCACCTTGAGCATTAGCATCATCCACAATGCTTTGAACTTGCTCATTAGTTAAATCAGGATGTAACCCCATGCTAAAAATTCATATAATTTCAGCTAAGTCAATAATATTCCTAGTGCAATAATATTCAGCTAAGTCAAGTGACATAGAAAACCACATATATTAAGCTAAGCTAATTAAGTCATATATATTTGAAAGCTATGTCAGCTATGTGACCTATGTCAGCTATGTCACATAATTTCAGCTATGTCAGCTATGTGCCTATGTCACATAATATTTGAAAATCACATATAATTTCAGCTATGTCAGCTATGTCACATAATATTTGAAAGCTAACACAGAGAAAAAAATGTCACATAATTCACATATATTCACATAATATATGCCACATAATTCACATATATTCAGCTATGTCACATAATAATCACATTGAAAGCTAACACAGAGAAAAAAATATTTGAAAGCTAACACAGAGAAAAAAATGTCTTACTTATACTCTTCCTCAGCCTGAACATCAAGCTCAATATCTGGCTCAGATGCACTGCCTGAATCAGCCATTAAAGACAGCCAACCTTAAGATGCACAACACAACTGCAAAATAACACGAATTAATATTATGACACTTGACACAAAAGATCACAGGCTGAGAAACACATTAATGAGACTTCTTAATTAAAGCAAAACTGTCTGTAATTGTAATTGGTCAATAATTGGCACTGTAACTATAATTGCTCATTAAGACATTGATTTTTGAATCATACTGATTCATGTTCATTGCATCATAATTAGCGCCAATAAATGCCAATGATTGGCTCTGGAACTGTAATTGCTCATTAAGAAGTTTAATTAATACAAAGAGGAAAAAAACGCAGAGTAACCCAAAAACAGATGGCTTTGCTCATTAAGAACTGTAATTGCTCACTTGAATTTTCAAAACAGATGACACCTCCATTAATTAAACAAACAACAATGCAAAGTCAATCAAGAAACTGCTTTAACCCAAAAACATTTCAGTACAAAAATAAGGTAATAATCAGCTAAAAAAATAGAACGAAAAAATTGAAAATTGACCTGAGCTAAAAAGAAGTAAAGAACTTCCCTTTGCGCTTCCTCTTCTCTCTATGTGACTGTCTTCCTCTTTCCCTTCCCTCTCTGACTCTCTCTCTACCTTTGGCCTTTGGTATATAATAGCAAAAATTTGCTATAAATGATTGCTTCTGTTGTACCATGCCTGACTGTGAGTGTGACCGGTGGCTACAAGCCCTAGACGGCGATGCAATCACCAATGGTGTAGTGTAGTGTAGTGTAGGTGTAGCTATCTGCTCAAATCAGTCTTATAGCAAGACAAATAGTCGAAAAGGGACTCGAGCCTCCAAAGTCACACACACGTAAAGTCAGCTCGGCACTGGCACAGACAGAGAGGCGATGGTCGTACAGTCACACAGGCTAGCCTGGACATGCCAAAGAGAGAGGGTCAAGCTCACACTCAGACACTCTCACAAGTCCCAAGTCACAGATCTACAACATCTGATACAAAATCGAGAGAAAAGTGAGAGAGATTGAGACACAATCGAGCGAGAAAGGAGAGACTGAGACTGACTGAGAGAGAGAGAGAGAGATGTAGCTGCGGCGACTAGGTTTAGGTGTAATGAAGAAGCCTCAGCACGCGTACACTACGCCTCCCTCGACTGTATCTACGCACCTACGCACGCTTCACAGATACTCGACACGTATGAGTATGACCCATAGGATTGATGGGCCTGGGAAAAAAAATTGGGCTGTGAATTTTGGGTCTTACGTAACTTTTGTTCCGTTGGCCCAAGATTTCGTTTCCGTTCCGTTCTTACCGGCGGAACCAACTGCTGTTCCGTTTCCGTTCCACAACATAAAACGTAAGGGAAAATGTGTTTCGTTTCCGTTCCAACCATGCTGAACGAAACGTCAGACGTCCATAACGGACGATTTTTGACGGGTCTACTCGTGACGAGTTGGAATCAGTTGGCCTCCCAAAAATAGGGCTGAATGGTGAACGGCAGACAATTTTTTCCGTTGCCGTTTTTTTATAAACGTTCATGAACGTTTAACAACATTCAAAAAAAAAAAAACATTAGAGAAGAGTATAATAAGAACACCTCCCATTGACAAACACACCAAAGCTTCTCCCTTTGTCTCCAAACTAAAACCCGGTACCAATCGGTACCAACAGCCTAACGATTCTAAAAGAACAAGATATCTATCTAACCCTTTAATCCCTACTCATCCAACCATTATTCATTTTACAATAAAATAAGCAACTAGCCAAACGCCTTTGCACATCTCAGCTATACCAGCTAAGTCCAACCTGTAAATATATTTCAAAGCCCCTGATTAATAGCTCGAGTGCTACCAGAACATGGCACTGAAGCCGAACGAAGAGAGTATTGGTTGGCCACCACTAAACCATTCGTCAAGCCTTGATTCGTTGCGACTTGCAAGATACTCGAATGTTTGGCTCCCTGGAACCTTCGTCGCCATGTCTCTTTCTTCCTCAACCACATGCATACGATTTGGGAAGTAATTAATGGATTGATTTGGTGTTAATCTAGGGTTGATTTAGAGATAAGAGTAGAGGAAAGAAGGAAGAGGGATCTGAGAGAGAGGAGAGATGATCGATCGCCGTTGCAAGGATGAGAGAGTGACATAGGCGACGGTGAGATAAATCGCCATGGTCTGATTTGAGAGGACGGAGAAAAAGAGGAGAAAAGTAGGAGACAGCGGGAACGAGATCATGTCCAGAGTGGACATCGGGGAACGTCAGCCGTCTGATTTAATCTCAACTGCTAAAAGGAGCCCCGTGCATTCCACCACTCCCGAAAAAAATTATTGGCCCGAAAAAAATGAACCGTCCAGATTAGATCAGACGGTCCTGATGAGATGTCCACTCTAGACATCTTAAAAAGATGTCTAGAGGATACGGATCCGGAGACAGCGGTGCGGTGGAAAGGACAGTTCTCTTTGAAATATTGCAGCTGTAATCCCATCCACAATCGAATGTATTCTAGATCCGTACAATCAAGGACGGAACAGATTGAAACGGATACGGAACGAGACCATTCCGTTGATGTTCCCTATATGCCAACGTCACAGAAGAGAAGCATTTCGCGTACCGTTTCGTTTCAAAAAACGAAACAAAAATTTGTTTCGTTACACGTTCCGTGTGGACGGAACAGCCACGGAAAACGTGTAACGAATCTATCGTCGACAGGTCTACCCAGAAAGATGTGCACTTTGGGAGTTGGGACTATATCTTAAATGGGTTTAATTTATTATTACTTTTTGTTGATACATCATAATGGTCTATTGGTCTCTATGCATCTTGGAAAAATAAAAAAGCTACACGCCTACACCTAGTAATTGTCTTTGGAAGGACCGGATAAAAAGCCAAGACGCGAATTTCATGTAGTTCATACATTTATGTAGCAAAACCGTCATCCCGTACACTACTATTTTCGGTTTTTCCGGTTCAAAACCAAAGGATTTTATGGGACAATTCCTACCGGACCCTGACCCGGTATCCGGTTTTATCGGAAATATCCGGTAGCCGGTAGGGTTTTAAAAACCATGCTGCAATGTACTTAATTCCGAGTTGAAATGAATGAAAATTTGAAAAAAAAAAATCATTTCAAATATGTTTAGAAAATTCTTGAATCTCTTACTACATAAGGTGCTTAGAATAAAAACAAAATAATTTTTAATAGAATTAATCAGGCCTCATCCATGGTCTTTACTCTTTCTTACATGCACACATATAACATATTGAGAGATCTCTAATGACTTTTTGGTTGTTTCATTGTTTGACTTGCTTTGATAGATATGGTCAAAGAACTACTAAAATTGGAGGCCAAAGAATAGTGATAGTCCAAAAATCCGTGGCCCTTGGTCCATCCTTTGGAAGACCGTCTTAAAATCCGGACCGGACCGGCCCTTCAAAGGATTTACGACGGACAAGGGCCTAGAAGGGCCGGATTTTCAAAGGGCCGGATCGAATTTTTTTCAAAGACAGATGTGGAAGGGTCGGATTTTGAAGGGCTAGGACCGACCTAACCCTTTAATCGTGAGACTATTTCATCATAATGAGACAATAGAGATTAAAAAAGTATTACAAATAATTAAAGATTGTTATTATTTTGGAAGGACTAGAAGGGCCAAGGACTTAGAAGGGCCGGGTTTTCAAAGGGCCGGTCTCTTCTTCCAAAAAATAAACCCGCCTAATCCGTCCCATTTGAACCCTTTTTCTCAACCCGGTCCGGTCCGGCCCGGCCCTTCTACCAAACCCGTTGAATCCGGTCCTTTAAAATCCGGTCCGGCCCTTTTGACTTTCACTACCAAAGAACTACTAAAATTGGAGGCCGGAAAACTTGCAAAAAGTGCGGATAATTTTGGCAGCACGGCTCTTCACTATGCAGCGTCAACTGGAGATACTAGAATGGTCCAAAAGTTGCTAAACCATGATGCTTCTCTTGCATACTGCGATGATTTGTGTGGTCTATTTCCCCTGCATGTAGCTTCCTACTTGGGCCATAGGGGAATCATTGTTACGCTCTTGGAAAAGAATCTAGATTCGTGGGAGCTAGAAGATCGCCGCGGAAGGAATTTTCTTCACGTTGGTGCAGAGAGCCCCACTAATATTATGTTTGAACTTATTGACAATGCAAGTATCATTAAGAGCATTCGGCCCAAGTTGCAAGAGGTCTTATTCAAAGGAATCTCCGCCAGGGATTACAAAGGAAATACACCATTGCACATAGCGGCACGTTGCGGGCACAGACCTTTAGTGAAAGCTCTCCTACAAAAAGAATGGGTTGGCATTACTTTAACTTCACTGGATAATCTAATCTTTTCCGATCATCGTTCAGAAACCCAACAAACTCAACAAACTCAAGTCAACAAAACTACTAGTGAGAGCTATAAGGTATGAAAAATTATATTCCTCGTTAATTAATTTAATACGCATCTATTACAATTGATGGAGAATGAGTTTACATCAGTTCTTTCTTGAGCAAAAAAGGAATAGTAAACTTAGTTTGTTAGTGAAACAGATAATAACCCACTATTTCAGGGGAAAAAAAAACACAAAATATGCAGGACAGTTTAATAGAAGAAGCTGTTAAATACATGGTACAATGCGACATCTAAGTTCTAAACTATAGAGCATATTGTTAAATGTCATAGGGCATAATTAATCTTTTTGTTCTTTGATGTATAGAAAACGTATCAGCATTACAAAAATCTGGATTTCGTGGGGAAGGCAGGAAAATCTCCCCAAAAATGGCTCGATTTTTATATTGATGAGCAAAAGCCTGTGGAATCTTCCGAAATTTTAGCAAGCAAGGTCCAAACAATAGGGTTAGGTTCTGTACTTATTGCGACAGTAACTTTTGCGGCTGCATTCACTTTACCAGGAGGATATAATTCAAACGATGGTACACCAGTTTTAGGAAGAAACAACTATGTTTTCAGGGCATTTATTTTGGCAAATCTCCTCGCATTTGTTTGCTCCTTTTTTAGCACATTTTTTCTCATATATCTCGGCGCAACCCAGTCTCCTTCTTCCTTGAAAAAAAAGCTGCACAGACCTCAGTATTTTTTCCAAGCTGCTGCAGTAAGCATGGTGCTGGCATTTGGATTAGGTCTGTATGTAGTGCTTTCTCCGATCACCAAGGGATTCAGCATTCTTGTACTTGTGATGGCACTGCTGACCTTGCCCTTCCGAGTGGATAGTAGAAAGTGGGTAACCTGGCTTAATTGTTGTACTGCTCCTTTTCTCTTCGTATTTTTGTTTGCATTAATTAAATAATATAAATATTGATTGGCTGGTTAGAGTAACTTGGAGTTGATTGCTCTGTTTTCTTCATATTTCTGTTCTCCGAACATTTTCTTTTTATTATTTCTTAATTACTCCTGTCATAATTTCTAGTGTGTATGTTGTCGTGCAATTAATGAAAACTAATTTTAAATTTTTAGTGTGTATGTTGTCGTGCAATTAATAAAAACTTACAATAGCGGATTGTGCATTATTTAATGCGCGGAAAAATTACATCCGAAAGTACTTGAGGGGTGAACCAAAGATGTTATTACTAACCCGGATAATATTATTCCTTTTTTTTTTTTTTGAATGAAAATAGGGGTCAAGCCGATAATATTATTCTAATTGTATATATGCCAAAGAATTTGCCGTCTTGTTGATAGTGAATGTCACATCTCGGAAATTATTCCTATTGATTTTCATAATGAGGACTTAAATTGTCACGACACGAAGTAGCTTGAGCTAGTGAATGCACATACACACATATATAGAGAGAACAAATTGTAAGGGTAGTAAGGCCGTTACAACAAAATATTATAGACCAGCACAGTTAATTTCGAAAATAACTTTCCCCCCACCCATAATCATTACGAAGTAGATGATCGACTGCTATAGGCACCAAAAATTAATTAATACTTATAGACTTACAGTTACATCTTGTCATATATTATCCACAAACCAAAAACCACCCAAAGAAAAATGCATCAACAGCCAACAGGTCATTTTCTACCGGCTGTAGACGGACTCACTGGACAAGAATTCCTGTTGTTAAATTTTTGACAAAGATACTCGAAACTCTCAAAATGTGCATAATAGCAAGATTGTTGAAACTGTGAACAGGGGTCACCCTGCCATTGAGTTTAATCTGCCCCATTTTCCCAATCTGATCCATTAACGACCTTCCTTTCAAAGTATTATCTCTTGTGCGTACTCTTCACCTATTAGGCACTTGAATTAATTGTACTGAGGTTTCTTGCGTGGTGATCCTAAGTACAAGATGAAGAAAAAGGAAAAAAGGATATGTTATGAGGCTTCTTAATTAATTTTAGCAATGTCATATGCACCGAGTCTGTTTATGTCGTCAAAATTAATGTCAGTTTTGTCTATCTGAAATAGAGGTTCATTATTAAACCAATGTATAACCAATGATATACATTTGTGTATTACTATGATCTTATACCTTGTATTTCAAACTGTGTGAATAACAGACAAAATAAGTAAACGTGTTGCGCTCCAAACAAGCTTCCTTAATTTCGGCTTTTAGCATTAGCTTAACGATACTTGCAGCCCATAATAGACTCTGTAATCAGTAATAAATTTTGTCTATTACTTTTTTATTGAAAAGTATTTGAATTCAATTAAAAAACTTTATAATGGACATGCATCATTAACATGAGTTTTTTTTTTTCAGAAATAATGGGGGTCAAGCCCCATCTTTCATTAAATAAATATATACATCATTAACATGAGTTAGTTTTTTTCTTTGTCTTTATTGGCAATTCTTTTTACAAATTATCCCAATCTCGAACAAAAAAAAAAAGCATTTAGAAATGACGCATCAATGTGTAGATATATTAATCAAAGAAAAATAGGTAAATTTGGATTTTCTTAATAAACAACCACGTGGTACTATGCAATGCTAACTCAGCATGTGTAATTGACATATTAGCCATTTCTCTTGGCACCTAATCCTTTGGTGGGCACAGGGCAGTAGATATTCTCTATGACTGAGAGGAGATATTCTCTATGACGGAGAGGAGAAGTATTGGGATGGTCCGATGGATCAGTAAAATTAATCCCAAAGAGGGAGACAGGGCGGCGGGGGTGGGGCCTCAGTAGTGCTCTGTGTAATTAAATAAGAGATTTTAGTATCTGTGATTATATGTTTTGTTTCTTTCCGCTAAACGTACTCTGTAGTACTCTTTGTAGCAAAACTTTGGTATCATTAACATATTTATTTAACATAAACTCTAATTATTGGCTTTAATATGCTTTCGTCTTTTGATTCATGCACGGACTGTTTTAATAGAAAAACAATTGTAACAATCACAATAGGGGAATATTGCTTTAGGAATTTTATATACATCTACTACTTAATGATCGATCAATAAATTTACATAGAAGTCTTATTTCCTAATCCTTGCTTAATTATCTCTTGATACCAAGTAAATAAACTGTGCTTGGTTTATCAACTTCATTCTTATTTTTAATCACAGATATTGATTAATGCAGAGAGAAAGTGTTCGACCACATTACAGTGAGTGTCCATTTGAGTAGTGGTGTATTCCTGGACCCAGAATGGGCCCAACAGTCCACTGCAACGACCTTACTTTTTTGAACTGAGTCGCATACTCGCATGTCGCACGTCGCACATAATAAAATCAATAAATATGCCAATTTTACAATTCAAGTTTATCTTCATTTCTACAATCTTGAATAAGTAATAGTACTCGGAATACTCGAACCAATTCCATTCCTAAAATGAAAAGTATCGGGATTTTAACGTCTTCATAATTATAAATCAGGGGACATTTTGCAAATTTTTGTTAGCTGGAAAAAAAAAATCTTAGGATCTGTTCAAAATCCCTCTTTTTTAATGTGAAATTTCAATTCATTTTATTTCGTTGGAAAATTTATGATCAAAATGAGTGATTTTGGTATTATTTGATTGGAATTCTCATATAATTAGATCTAATGAAATCTAACGAAATCCTACGAAAATCAATTAAAACGAAATGAAATCAAATCTCACGTAATAATCATTTTGAACAGGGCCTTAAGTAAAAAACTCAGAAGAGCCTAAACCTTTCCAACATCATTTGGGCCCAAATGTGAGGGAGGAAGCATCACCACTCGCTCCATTAACCACGGATCTCTTGCGGCGCGACGCAAACAAGCACGAACCTCCTCCCATCACCACTCGTGGTGCGAGAGGCGGGATTCGAGGATGCCTGGGAAGTGGCCGATACGCACTGTAGCTCCTTCTACCCCAACTACACCTTCCCTATTGATCTCTTGCTCAGGTTGAATCGGTTTATTGGGATGGTGTCGGGTTTCTCGGCCCCACCTGGGTGCATGGTGTCGTGCCTTGTAGCCGTCAGATGCCATGAGCTTAGATTTGGGGGGCTTGATGGAGTGTTTGGGTTCAATCGAGGTTATGTTGCTGGTGTTCTTACTATTGATACTCTCGCCGAGTTTCTTCGCAAGGGACCTTTCAAACATAGAAGGTACATTCAAAATTTGTTAGGTTTTTCAGTTTGTTATGTTAGTTGCCTCAATTTTCTCTCGAAAGAATACTCATTAACAAGGATGTAGTTGTGATCTCCATTTTTTTCTCCTTCCAACTGGCTGAGATGCTTATTGAAATAAAGCTGTTCATCAATAGTAGAATATTGATGTTCTATTTACAAATTAAAGAACATTTATCATTTTCAGAATGCTTTGCAAAGTATTATAAGTTTGAAGGACTAATTGGACTGATCTATGAAGCCTGCTGATATATTTACAGATGCAAATATAATTTAATATTAACTTGATTAAAAATCGGAAACTGATTTTGTAAAATTTCCCTGTTTAATACTTGAATATCTGGTGGGGTACTGAAAGTGTCATGGTTATAGTATGAACTGCCACAAATTTGTTAATTATCGATTAAAGTGTCATGATTTGTGGTGAGGTTCCAAACAGAAGGATTTGAGAAAAAGATTTTGATTCTGAGTAGTATATATCTTAATTTATTGCGACCATAGTCCTTTATGATCCTTGATGATGATTAGCTCTTCATTTGTTTTGATTCTGCTTTCACTATCACAATGCATCTGATTGGATAGCAGTGCTCCTGCAGTTTTGCATCTTGAGTGTGTCAATTTAGTTTGAGGTCAATTTGTAGTCTGTATTCAGGATAGGCTTGTTTTGGTTTTGGATCATAGTATTATAAATTTATAATTTTATTTTATTTAATTTTTGGATCTTTTTCTGTTTGTGAATTTGTGTTTCTGATCAAGTTCAGGTAATTTAATAATACTTAGGACTGGATATATATTTCAGAGTTTGAATCTGATTGGTTTTGGACCAGATCTGGTTTTATGATAGTCGGGTTGTCAATTTGTGAAACTTGCTTTCTGCTGTAGTGCAATTTATTTTCTTTCCTCATGTCATCTCATCTCATAACATGTGCATGTCCGTAAGTCAAACCTACGAGTCCCACATTGGTTTGCTCTTCTGGTACAGGCATAGTGTCGTGTTATTCAAAAGCAGGTGCTACTATCTGTGAGAGCTTTTAAGTTAATTTTGCATCTAACAAGTTGAATCCAATTTGAATAACAGGAAAGGGATAGCTTATATATCAAACGTTGCAGTTCGGGAAGGGGATAGGAGAAAGGGGATAGCGAAAACACTGGTTGCAGGAGCAGAGTCGCTTGCTCGTAGATGGGGCTGCCGCTCCATAGCCTTACATTGTGACTCTGAAAATATTGCGGCAGTTAGACTGTACAAAAGCCAAGGTTTTAGATGCATCTGGATTCCAGAAAACGCACAGTGGCCTGAACCCCGAGCTATACCCGGGACCGAATTCAACTTCATGATGAAGCTTTTATAACGGGTTATGTCATTATTGGGTTTAGTGTTTGTTGAAATTGTATTGTGTATAGGTAACAACACCACTTATTATATGATAGTGCTTGTCTATTTTGTTTTGAGTGAAGTAGATAGATTTAAATGTAAAATATGTCCTGTTATGCTTAAGTATGACTGCACAAACTATCTTGTTTTTCATTTAATTTGCAGTGGCTAGCCTTTAAACTTCTTCACCATCCAATATCACATCTAAACTTTTTATTTTCTTTCTTTCCAGTTCCAGTCCTGTCTGATGCTCTTGCTGTTTGACCAGCAACTAAATCCAGGCTTAAGTTAAGTCATTACGGGGTTGTTGTTTCATAGGTACAAGATCATACCTATGACCTGGCCCATTTTAGTACAGGCTGTTTTCTATTCGTCAGTGGCAAGCATGGTTTCTTTTTGCCGAAAAAATTATAAATAACTTTAATTAATTAAGAAATTATAAAATAATCCGTTTTTAATAAATTTTTAAAACTGACTGCGCAGTTTCGGAATCTCAGATTCCGAAACTAGCTAGTTTCGGAAATTGAGATTCCGAAATTAGAACTGCCGACTTTTTTGAGAGAAAAAATATTTTAAAATTTTTTTTAATTAGTTTCGGAATCTGAGATTCCGAAACTAGAACTGCCGACTTTTTTTGAGAGAAAAAATATTTTTAAATTCCGAAACTAGGCGTTTCATATTTTTTCAGCGCAATTTAATTTTTTCAATTTAACTTTTTTAAATTTCACATAACTTTTGAAAATTTAATAATAGTTGTTTTAATAAATAATTTATGTTATTATTTTCAAATTTTCTAAAAATATTATAGTAAAAATAGTAAAATAAAAGTAATAAAGTAGTGTTATATGGTAAATTATAATAAAAGTATAGTAATAAAATATGGTAAAATATTAAGTTTTCTGACGTTTGAGCGAGAATCTAGCTAGTTTTGGAATCTCAATTGTTTCCCTTCAACTTAGGCTGCTTATAATGATTCACAACAAGTAGCTCAACATATTATATATACATATAAGAGAGATGAAAGAAAACACTTAAAAAATCGATGTTTTGGAACACCATAACTTCAAGGAGGCTTAACTTTTGATAGGAACATCCGTTTTGGACATATGAGCACTTTCTGGAAAGCTTGCGACGAGATCTACAAGGTTTACCGGGGTTTATCCCGTAACGACCATTTTCGGGGCCAAAAAACGCTGTCTGAACCTTCAAAATCTATTTTGAAAGTTTTTAAACCTAAACATCATATAAAACTAATTAGAATTTTTTAATCATAAAAAAGAGAAATGTAGTAAATCAAGTGATTTTCATTATAGTTAACAGGGGTTGTTTTCACTCTAACTTCCTTTTATTACTAACTTGAAGGAGTACAACTATACACTCTTAACTCTCTCACTCTTTCTTACTTGGTGCTTATTCTCATTGGTATACCTATGAACAATACACATGACAACTATTTATACTAGTTATGGTCGGTTACAAAGAAAACTCTAGAACATACATTTTACTTCTAATCATATCTAAACTAGTTTCTAGACTTAACTAAGTATCTACATTGAAAAAATTAAATTGCGCCGAAAAATATGAAACGCCTAGTTTCAGAACTCTAATTAAAAAAAATTAAAAAAAAAATTAAAAATATTTTCGGAATTTAGAATTCCGAAACTAATTAAAAAAATTTAGAATTTCGAAACTAATTAAAAAAAATAAAAATAGCTAGTTTCGGAATCTCAGATTCCTAATTAAAAAAAATTTAAAAATATTTTTCCTCTAAAAAAAGTCGGCAGTTCTAGTTTCGGAAATTGAGATTCCGAAACTAAGCAGAATTAGTTTCGGAATCCCAGATTCCGAAACTGCGCAGTCAATTTTAAAAAATTTATTAAAAACAGATTATTTTATAATTTTTTCGGTTCTTTTTGTCATACCTACACCTGCATTTGTTTCTTTTAATCTGAAGGTATGCCTAATTAACTTCTCCCCAATCAGTTATTGATCTTTGGCCCAACAAGTATTTTGCCATGTATGCTTTCTGTGGGCTTGTGTGTGGTACAAAAGAAATTAATAGGGTGGTTACTGGTTAACATGTTCCAAAGTTCTAACAAATTTATTAACCATATCATGAGAACACAGAACTAGGGTTGATTTTAACTGATTTATTAACCCCCCATGAACATAATAAATCTGTTTGTAGGTTCATAATATTTGCAAACCTAATTAATCTGTTTCGAAATTCCCATCTTATGTTGAATACGTCTCTTCTATCATCTGTGTGTTGTTTATGTTTGTCCTAATTGTGTTTTTAAGTAGTTAGATTTAGCTTTGTAGCGTTTTTCTGTTTTGGCAAGGGTTGTTGTTTTATGCCAGTGGTTCTTCCTGGCTGGCTGGCTCGGTTTAAAAAAAAAAAAAAAGAAGAGGAGAGAGAAAACCTTACTCTGTCAACACCTAACACATCTCTATGACACCTCACACCTACTGCCATTACCAACATCTTCGAGATACTGGTGTGCAAAAAAAAAATAAAAAATAAAAAAAAATAAAATAAAAAAAGAGTAAACACTCAACTAATCAACTTTTTCACTCTATTCTTATTCTTAATTGAGCAACTAAACAACTCTGAATAGCATACTCATGAATTGCTAATTCTTATTCTAATTCATGCACATACCAAACACACTACAAGGTCCAGTATGGTTAGAGCTCTCAACGTACTACCGTTTCGTTCCGTCCAAAAACAGAATAGAAGTGGAAGCGAAAATGGTTTCGTTTTCAGAAATGGAATGTGATTTTATCAACATTATTGAAATAGAACGGAACTCAACACGAAAATAGACTGATTTCAATGGAAAATGGAGAAGCGGAACAAAAATGGAA
The DNA here is from genome assembly GCA_027725995.1 of Rhynchospora tenuis. Lineage (NCBI taxonomy): Eukaryota > Viridiplantae > Streptophyta > Magnoliopsida > Poales > Cyperaceae > Rhynchospora > Rhynchospora tenuis. The sequence goes on along the minus strand of CM050888.1, from coordinate 153,044,650 downwards.
TAGAAATATGTTTTGTTTACCGAAACGGAATGGAAGCAAAATAGTATTTTTGTTTCGTTACCGAAACAGAAGAGAAATGGAACAGAGCTGTTCCGTGTCCGTTTGCCTACTGCTACTTTCAAAAAAATATGAAAAAAAAGAAGCTAGAGTTATGTACTAACTGGCAGTCTGGCAGAGTGATACCTAACTGGCAGTTAAATCGCAAGTACCGGTTTAGGCTTCATTTAATTATCTAAAGATATAATAAAGTTGGGTGGTGACGTCAGCAGACCGCTTCGTGACGTCATCTATCGTATTCTCCTCCGACATCAATCTAAATCGTATATCTTCCGATATTAATCTGAACCGTTGATCAGCGATTCATTTTTTTTCTCCTTCTTTCTCCTTCGCTTCGCCCAATCCTCATCGGCCGACCAGGTGGTCGTTTCCGATCCGAGCCGTTCGATTTAATCTCAACAGTTTACTTTTTTTCGGGCCTACCAATCTGGTATAATTCACGGGGCATCCTATCCATAGAGATTAAATCAAACGGTCCAGATCTAGGCAGACCAGAGGATCTCGTTTGTCGCTTCGCCTCTCTCGTCGACGACAGAATATATCGCAGATCTTCTTTCTCGTCAACAGATCGCTTCCCCGTCCGAATCCACACCCATCTCCGCATCTCCGCCTCACCTCCTGCCTCTCCTCCGCATCCGACACACTGATGTTGCCTCCTCCACGCCTATCTTCCCTCTGTGCATCTCCGTCTTCTCCTCCGCCTCACCATCAGGCCACAGCCCCCCTTCCGCCAACCCCTTCATGTCTGTAAAGAGGAAAGAAGTAGAATTACACATAAAACAGCACAAGTCCATGTTTACGGAGCCCTCGAGAAGACAGTCAGACAGAGACGAGACTAATGGTGGTTAGTTTACAAATTTTAATCATTTTCGATTCTCTCTCTATTTTGCTGGTTTACTCTTCAATCCTGTACAGAAGAGAGGCAAAAGAGAGAATAGAGAGCACAAGTCCATGTCTACCTTCCTCCTTTCTTTTTTTCGTTCACAGATTTTAATCACCATGGCTCTGCAATTGATAATTTCACATCTCAAATTGAGGTTGCGTGAGTAGAGCCTTTTAAAAAAATAGTTTTGTACTTTGTTAATTTTTCTTAAATCTACTCATATTGTACTGTTTCTACAAGAGAAAGAATTAGAAAATTTAGTTATTTAAATATAGTGCTGGCTTCAATGTTATATTTTCATAGGCTCATAAATGGATCAAAAGGAGTTCCATTCCGTACTTTGTTTTCAGCATAGCATGGTCAGATCAATTTGAATATGAATTGGATTTCTGATTACAAATGTTGTCATGATAACAAATGTTGGTTTCTTTTGGCCTTTTTCTGTTAGTTGCTTGGCTTTCATGATTGATTTAAAACATAATGATTTAAAATTTGTTAAGCCAGCAGTAATATCAGTACTTTGCCAATTTTTTTTGCTATTATGTTGTATTTAATCTCCTATATGATACAGTCCTAAATTCATTTTATTATTCCTGGCTGTAACTAAATAGATATTAACCGCTTCTGCTCTGATCTTACCTTTGTAGGAGCTATGACATATGTGAGAGATCCTATAACCACCAGCCTTTTAGAAAGAACTGATATTGATGCCCTTGAAATTCATACTAATGGTAGGTATTTTCATTGAACTTCTTTTTACTCTTTTTTATATATATGGGCTGTGGTTATAAACCGCTATACTTATTCTGTAATATTTGAAAAATATCATAATAGACTTTTAAATCAATCCTCTCGCATGCTGCATTATGGACTGAAGTTTTGTATGATGTTTGTATGACCTCTTTCATGAAGCCATGTAGTTATGCTTATGATAATCAGGCAGATGTAGTGTAATCATACTTTGTCCAACTTAAACTTGGTTTATTAAGTGAGTTATATGCGTACTTTTAAGAAACAAGCCAAAATTTATTTTTAAGATGTTTATATGAGTAGTTCAAAATTTATTGTTCATTGGCTTTTATCTTTGTTTTTTTCTCTCTCTTTTACTATATTTTAATTTAACGATATTAAAATATATATATTCTTTTTGCTCCTCAAAATTAAAATGGGCCCCATTAATATCCGTAAAAGCTGGTCCCTTGAAAATTTCTATGGAAATATTAGTAAAGCCTGGTTTTAAAGTATCTGGTAAATCTTTTTGCATTTATGTGAGGGCTTAACTTTTACCAAAATGTATATGGTTTTATACTTTTATAAAAAATCTTAACATTATTAGCAATTTCTTATTACAGGAAATATTCACTCCACCTTTTGCGGGCCTACCTCTGCAATACCAATTGACAAATAATAGGTACATAAACAATTATATCTTAGATATTATATGAACGTATAATACATTAATTTAGATTATTATATAAAAAGATTAGATAGAAGTAGTATAATCCTAAAAGAAATAGGTGTTTTTTCAAATATCAGGTTTATTTTCTTCTCATTCTTCTATGAAAGAAAATATAATTGTTTTAGTGACCTATTATACAATTGTATGGATTCGAGTGGTATTTTGAAATTTGGATGATACTTTCATTTTAGATCATCTATAACATTTTTTTTTCATTTATCTTTTCAGGACAGACAAAGATCTGATCATATATCTGTAGCAATTCAAATGCAGTATGCATCATCATCACTTCAGCAGAGAACAAGTTGACAAAATTCTCAAATCACAACAGTAAGTTTTTCAGTTAACAATTCAACAGCAGCTCTATGAGATTTTTTTTCCTACTCTGCTCCTGCTTTTTCTATGTTGAAACAATTGTTGTTTCTTCTAAAATTTGTCATTATTATAATGATATTTGTGCTTTTTTCATATGCATTTCTATTTTCCAGTGTTGTTCCTCAACAAAGAAAGGATTGTAGCCAAATAACCAGCTACGAGCATCGCTCTAGATATTTGTCCTTTTTAGAAGGGACTGCCAATTTGTTTATACACTATTTTGGAATATATTATATTTATTTTTAGATTTTTGGACTGCCAATTCTATATTTGGTCTCAATATTTTTGGAAGTCCTGCTCTCTCTTCATAAATCCTCCTTTAATTTTCAGTTCCTACACCAACAATTCACCACAATTTGTATGATTTTATGGAATACAAAGAGAACCACATTGGCCAAGGATTGTAGATAATTAAAAGATTGGTGTCAGGACTGCAGATTTGCAAGGTAATCTGTTATTCTCTACCCTGACCATTATTGGAAATTAATTTTCCAATTTTACATTATTAGAAATTGGACCTTTTATGCAACAATACAAAAATTATCAATTTTTAGTTAATAACATTATGTAAAGGATTTGGGAAGGTTTCAATTTCCATTTAATTTTTAGGTAAGGTCATTTAAAAAATTTTCTTATCTGTCGTGGACATTCTACATACTTATTTAAATAGGAGCAAGGAGCAAGATGCCATTGGTCTAACTCAAATATAATTTGTCTAAGAGCCATTTTTGTATCTGTGAAAAAACTATAATGCTAAAAAAATGCAGTATTAGTCAAACACTCTAATTCATGAGCATTGTACTGCTTTTAGATTATTAGTCAAACACTCTATAAGGAATTAACCTTTCACTTTTTGTTCATATGGCAGTTCAATCATGCAACATCAGTACAACAGCCTCTTCATTCAATAGATCAGAAAAGTTCAAGTACAGAGAAGTTGTGGGAGGAAAACTTCAAATACATTCAGAAGGTCTAGACTAGAAATATGTTCCAAGATGAATTGGAAGGTCAGAACACGCAAGGCTTGGTCACTTGAATCACTGTTCTTTTTCCTTTAATTGTTGTCTAGAACATTTTCTAAGTTTCTTTTAGACTTTAGTTAATCTATTTCCATCATAAATAGGTACTTACTGGCCTACTTCTCAAATGCTTGCATATCTTTCTGGATAACAATTGCCATACCAACAAGTATTCATAAAGGAAGAGAAAATTTAAAACATAACTAGATAGTTGGTTGAGTTTAAGCAATAGCACACTCATATAGCTATTCCATGCAAAATTATTACAGCTTAAACTTAACAGTGAAATGTAAGATAAATCTATTTCAAGCAACGACATCAATCTGCACAGTTACAGCTTAGCGTTAGCTAATTTTCTTTCCTTATTTGAGTTACAAGTTCAAGCTAATTTCATTTCATATGCTTGCTTTTACTTTTGTATTATGTAAGGTTACAAGAAATTTGAATATCCTCTACAATTACAAAGACTAATGCAATAAAATCTTATTGTGTAGAAACAAAAGTTAGTGCCATTTAATCATGCCTTTTAGCAAAAAGATTTTACTTACCGAGTAATATTAAACAAGGACTTTATCCAAATTATTGTGTAATTAGGCGTTTTTCAGTTTAAAATGTGTTGAGGATATGTTTGTGTAGTGATGTCATCACAAGATTTGATTGGAGTGGTGCTGAAGTGCATGCTTCAAGGAGCAGTCGATTTTTTGGTGAAGCCAGTGAGAAAGAATGAACTAAAGAATCTATGGCAACATGTCTGGAGGAGGCATTGGTTATGTATTTCTCCTCTTAGAATATGTATTTTGTATTTTTGTTCGATGATAATTAATATTCTCATTGGTTCTGACTGAGATGGGTTGTACTGATATCCTTGCTGTTTGGTAGACCATGAAAGTAAGCCTACATTCATTTTAGTGTTCTGAAATCGAATTTCAGTGAATGCTATGATAACATGCTAAATTTCATTTCTATGAAAAATGCTAATAGGTGTGTATTAGCATTTTAAATATGTTATAATGCATTCAAACTTGGAGAGTATGATTATGGATTTTGTCACTAGACTGCACATGATGGATGTTTCTTATGCATCACTATGGATATATTGTGACAATAATCATATACTCCAACAACAGAAACTTAAATTAGTTAAGGCACATAAACTTTAAGTTTCTGGTTGTAAATAAAAGAGTTCAGAATGACTTAATGTCAATCTAGCACGTTAGAACAAAACTCCATAATTGCAGATCTGCTCATAAAATCTTGAAACACCCAATCTAGTTACAGAAAGCATGTTGCTCCTGTGGGTGCTAATTCAAGTTGAGGGTTTAAGACTTGAGTGGGAGTTTGTGTTCAGTGGGAGTGCATGATTGGACATATATTCAGTTTCAGTTTATTCAGCATGTGAAGAATTTCTACAGAAATGATTCAATTTTCAGTTTTCAGTTTTCAGTTTTCATTCCGACTCTATATTTAGTTGACCTCACTTCAGTTTTGGGCGACCAATTAAAGTTGAAATTAGACACGTTACAGCCATACTTACGTGCATTTTCATGCCACCTATACACATCAAAATTCAATGTCATTCATTTATGGTAGTAATGTGATCATCGTGGGTTGAGTGGCGACAACTTTGCAAGAATTTATTTCTTGTAATTGTTACTATGCCACAATAGCCTCCTTGGTCTTTTATTATTGTGATTGATGGACGGAATTAAAGACACAAAATTAAGTACCATATAAATATGAGCTCATTAAGTTAAAGACAACATATAATCATTAAGCATATTGTCCAAGTGGGAGATTGTTGGAATATTTAGGAAATCTTGCAAGAAATATTCCATCATTATGGACATATATTGTTTAATGAATTAGGATTGTTGAATATGGTAATATCTCAATAATAAATTTGGCTGATAAGCATAATATTTGAGAGATTTGTGTATGATTGTGATGCCTAATATTGGTGGATTTACAATTAAATATTGCCATATGTTGATGGACCATTATGGTAATACTTGGATGACACTCTTGGGTTTCTTGCCCTAGGATGCTATCTCTACTATAAATAGGGGTTGGTCCCCAAGAGACAAGACAAGCACAAAATACACACGCTACACCCTTCTCTAATACTCTCCATCAGTTTTAGCGAGAGAGAATAGTCGAGTTTAGGCACACTGTTCTCAAGGGTTGTCTTGCTCTCTTGGAAGATCATTTTCCCAACCTTAGTGCGTGCACAGACGCTGCTGGAGCATAGAAGACATTCAAGATCATAGAATAAACCAGATGGATCAAGGTAACGCTTCCGCTTAATTTATGTTAAAAGTTTCACTTGAGTCGTTCCTTGGGATTATAAAATATTGATATTATTTTTGTTTCATATAGAACTTTACATGTTATAGACAATAAAGATATGGTAAAATCAATAATTTATTAGTCATTCCTTTTAAATAAATAGCTAATTTGGTAGTAACTTAATCTTTTCTAATAAAAAATCTTGACCTTTTAATTTAAAATTAAGATCTAGACCACTGATCAAATCAAATTACACAAATCAATGGTCCATAATTGATACAAGAATTGTTTACACCCTTTTATATGACATGTTTACTCCTTTTATATGAAATGTTTACTCTTTTTGTTAGGTGCATTTATAAGTAGTAGAGATTAAGCCCTCAATTTGATAGAAAATCTTAGAAAATTTCTATTCTTTATTTATCCCATATGTCCAACTTAGTTATGCAAATACCAAGTAAAAAAAAGTAGTTTCAGCATTATTTTTGGTACAAGTTGGAAAGAAAGTAAAGTTTTGAACTCGGGGCAATTTTCTGAAACTTTGATTTTTTTTTTTTTTTTTTTTTTTTTTTTTTTTTTTTTTTTTTTTTTTAAAGGGATTTGATGCAGTCGAGCAACTGATCAAATGCATCAGACATTTTTTACAATGCAGATAGCAATAGGATAAGTGCACGCATTGGAGATACATCTAAAACTGGAGAAAACAGTAATGGGGATAATGAGGCTCAAGTAATGAGCTTATAATGATCTTTTTCTAAAACTAGCAAGTACTTAAAGAAGATATTTGGCATACCCCATAAATTTTGTTACAACTAGTAACAGTGCCCGCTCAATGCGCGGGCTAAAAACTTCATTAAGATTAAAATAAAAATAGTACATAACCATAATAACAACAAGCAAACCTGGTGCATGGAAAAGAAAACATCGCTACTAAATCCTAACACCCAAAGTGAATCCCTGTATGCTGCTGCATATAAAAGGGAGGTTTAGTGCCTTTTCTGCTATTCTTCCATCCTCAGTGAATCCTAGCAATCAAGCTCTCCAGAGAACTATAGAGAGGCATTAAGCCCAAATATTTTGCTCATTATCATTATTTTCAGAGACAAGACTAAAGTACATATATAGGCATATTATTTGAGTATTGCTATTGTGAACCATTGTGCACAGAGGGCTCCGTGAACCATGACCGTTTGATCGGTGGTTTTGCAATTTGACAAATCTAAATTAACCAATCCAATCTATATATTGAAATCTCATATGAAACCAAATTTTATAATTTTTGGAATTTTTTGCTATTTTTTCCGAATTTTTTAAAACTTTCCGTTTTTGGACGATAATTCACTAATTATCGTCCAAAAATGGCAAGCTTTAAAAAATTCGGAAAAATAGCAAAAATTATAAAATTTGTTTTCATATGAGATTTCAATATATAGATTGGATTGGTTAATTTAGATTTGTCAAATTGCAAAACCACCGATCAAACGGTCATGGTTCACGGAGCCCTCCGTGCACCATGGTTCACCATAGCTATTCTCCATATTATTTTACATCTCTTTCATAAAAAGACTAATGAGATATAGAATAAACAATACATTTCTATCACAAAACACCAAGAGTCCAAATTGAACAAGTCTGGAATCAGGACATAAAGGAGCAAAAAAAAAAAAAAAAAACAAACAAATTCCTTTTAATGGAAATAAAGGAGACTGTAGAAATTCGCAAGTAATTTCTCAAAATTCCACGATCTCACTTAAGATATACACTTGAATTGGAACGCCCTGATAACAAAATGGGTAAATAAACAAAGAAAAAGGATCAGTCAGAAACATTAATTTCTTAATTCAAATTCAACTTGAAAAGGAATGAAATACAAACATTTTCACCAATTTTGTACCAGTAACCATCTAAGGAGATTATTAGACAATGTACAAGAAATTTAAAACTGAAACAACAATAGTGACATATTTAAGCAAGAAACATCAAAGATCGACTGGCGTTCATAGTCTCAATAATATTTTCACAATCTCAAATCGATTTATCAACATTACATTTCGAATTCGAAAAGAAAAACATTGGACTTGTGAGGTGGTAAGCGAAAAATCTCAAGAAAAAGAAACAAAGATGAGAAAAAAAAAATCTAACTTACAGCTCGAATATTAGGAGAAATTGGAGATATGAAACTTTTCCCAAATCTGAGATTCTCCCTGTTGTCCCTAAATATGAGGCCTAGAGGGGGGTGAATAGGCACAATTCAATTCACAAAATCGGTATGGACAATTTTTGCGGAAATAAACAATTAAAGGTTTCAAGCAATCAATCACACAATTAAAATAAAGAGAAAGAGGAAGAGAGATTGACACGTGATGTGATAACGGAGTTCTGACCCGCTAGATGAATGGCTAGCCTTAGTCGTACGTCTCCGGGAGTTTCGCAACCACCAAAAGGGCGCGCTCCGTTCAATTCCAATAAGAACGGGTCTACAACTTCGAACCGAATCGCCTCATCACACAAAGACCTCGAGGTGGATCGGCCTAACTCAAAGG